>JAJJXE010000001.1:3778207-5037610 GCA_022432365.1 Hypoxylon sp. FL1284
ACAAGACGGTGAATCTACAAAGTTGAACGGCAAGACCGAGCTCGAGAAGCCCGAGAAGCCCACCGTTGATGCGCCCCAAGGCCAAGACCCGTCGAGACAAAACACGGCTCAGCAAGATACCAATGACGATGTAGATATGGACAGGGCCTCGCCTAATCCCCCCGCCGATGGAGAATCCGATCAAGAGGCCGCGCAGCCCACGTTCGGTGAATTGGCCCGTGCACACGACACAATCGACGTCCCTGCAGCTATATCGGCGCAGTCCAACACTCTTGCGGCACCCGGTCGATCTCTGGCTCCCCCGAGCCTCTCGTCACTCGGAACTGTTCTATCCCAAGCGCTTCGCACCGATGATACCGATCTTCTCGAGTCCTGCCTCCACACCACCGACATTCCCACAATTAGACATACCATTCAGAGAATAGACTCGGCTCTCGCAGCCAAGCTTCTTAGCAAGATTGCTGCTAGAATGCACAGACGTCCCGGACGCGCCGGTACCCTTCTCACCTGGGTTCAGTGGACGCTGGTTGCGCACGGAGGCGCATTAGCAACCCAACCCGGGTTGGCGACGAAACTTGGCGAGCTGCACCGAGTCCTGGAGGAACGATCAAGAGGACTCAACTCGCTACTGGCTCTGAAGGGCAAGCTTGATCTGCTAGAGGCACAGATGGCCCTCCGCCGCGACATGCAGGAAAACGCAGACCTGGATTCGGACGAAGATGAAGAAGGCGTCGTGTACGTGGAAGGGGAAGAGAGCGACATGGACATGGTTAATGGAGATATGGATATGGGTGACGAGGACGACGAACTACCCGTCACGAACGGTGTGGCGGACGATGACTCGGAAGACGACGAGGAGCTCGTCGAAGGGGAAGATGACTCGGAAGATCTCGAGGGCCAGGAAGAACTAGATGAGAATGATGTTGACCACGAAGATGTCGAGTCGGAGGAAGAAGACAGCGAGGCTGAGGCTGCAGAACCGATCCGACCAGCCAAACGATCAAGGACGAAAAGACGATGAAGGTTGGTGATGCGACAGGGTTGAATAGACATCTTCGGCTCAATAAAGATGATACCCGTTTCTCTCGAGAGGCTGACTTGCACCTGAAATCGATCATTGTCACCATTCTTACATGGAGCGCACTCATACGTCCTCAGTGACACGGCACGGCGTCTTGTAAGTATGATAGTCTCGTCACAAAGGCCCATCTTACATCGTAGTCGTAGCTTGCGAATTTCAACATGTGTGACTCGTCCCGGCCTGAACTGTAAAGAATGATCCAGACTGCCAAGCAGCCTCGAGTCTTTTCAGGGAGCTGGGCTTCCTTTATAGCCGTAGATAATTTAGTAGCAATAGGTGAATGTAGGTGAATAATAGTTCGCAAAGCAGCTACAGGTACATGTGCTTGTTCAGCCGGTAACCCCAGTAAATGCATATGACGCAAATAATCTTATCACCACTAAGCCTGCCTTATCAACGAACGCATTCTCATAATTTGGTTGTCTGAGCGCGTCGACATCTTTCCCCCCCCCCCCCCCCCCGAAATTAATCGTTTCGCGTCGAGCATTCTGCGCCTTCAACAGTCAGTTGGCCGCCTACCGACCGCCGTAGTTCCAGCTACAGCAGATTGTTCATCCATCGAAATACCCATGCCCATCGACCATAATACTTGTTTTCCTTGCGAATACCGACGCCACAATGGTCGAATGTCCCGTTTGCAACAAGCAGGTTCAGTCCGCTAAGATCAACGACCATCTCGATTCTGGATGCGAGACTTTCGTTATCGACCCTTCCACGGCCCCGTCCTCATCTGTTCCTCCCTCTCAAGATAACGCCACCGCATCATCCTCACAAAAGCGGCCAGCCTCGAGCTTTTTCAACACGCCTGCCGCGAAACGGCAGTCGACACCCGCCAAACCCCAGAGCCAAGCCAATGGCGTCGGCACAGGGACAAAACTAAATGGCGGCGTCAAGCGCTCTTTCGACGATGGCCCCGGAGAGGATTCGCCAGTGCAGGAAGCGACGGGCAAGGTAGACGAAGCAGCGGCACCCATAAGGATCGCCCCGGTGGTGAAGAGATCCAAGACGAACAGAGCAGCTCCCCTCGCCGAGCGCATGCGACCTCAGACCCTCGACGACGTCTTCGGACAAGACCTTGTCGGCCCGCACGGCGTTCTACGTTCGCTCATCGAATCGAATCGAGTACCGTCCATGATATTATGGGGCGCATCCGGTACGGGCAAGACAACCATAGCGAGGTGTATAGCGAATATGGTCGGTTCTCGCTTCGTGGAGATGAACGCGACAAGCTCGGGTGTGGCGGAATGCAAGAAGATATTCGGCGATGCGGCGAACGAGCTGGCGCTGACCGGCCGGAAGACGATAATATTCTGTGACGAGATACATCGATTCTCCAAATCGCAGCAGGACGTGTTCCTAAAGCCTGTCGAGGCCGGAACGATAACGCTCGTCGGTGCAACGACAGAGAACCCAAGTTTCAAAGTCGTCAATGCGCTACTGTCGAGATGCCGAACGTTTACCTTGCAGAAGCTGACGACGGATGACATCAAGCGCGTCCTACTACGAGCAGTAGAGGCCGAGATCTCCGAAACTTCGTCGCCAGTATCCCCTCTTCTCGACCAGGAACTGTTGGGTTACCTCGCCAACTTCGCCGACGGTGACGCACGAACAGCGCTCAACCTACTCGAGTTGGCTATGCCTCTTTCGCGTGAGGAAGAGATGACGAAGGAGAAGATCAAGGCGTCGTTGACAAAGACGCTGGTGTACGATCGGGCAGGCGACCAACATTACGACACCATCTCGGCTTTCCACAAATCAGTTCGCGGCTCTGATCCGGATGCCACACTGTACTACCTAGCGCGTATGCTCCAGTCAGGAGAGGACCCCCTCTTCGTCGCGCGGCGGATGGTGGTGATCGCGTCTGAAGATGTCGGATTGGTAGACAACTCGCTCCTTAGCCTAGCAACATCCACCTATACCGCAACGCAGCAGATCGGCATGCCCGAGGCCCGCATACCACTAGCTCACTGTGCGGTAGCGCTCTCGCTCGCTCCGAAGAGCACGCGTGCCTACAGAGGCCTCAACAACGCCTTTGCGGCTCTCAAGGAACCAGGCGTGGCGGGCTTACCCGTGCCGGTCCATCTTCGGAACGCGCCGACGCGACTAATGCGGGAGCTGGGCTATGGGCGAGAGTACAAGTACAACCCTAATTATAAGGATGGCAAGGTGAAGCAGGATTACCTACCCGACTCCCTGCTGGGACGCACGTTTCTGGAGGAGCGAGATTTGGGTACTGAGGTAGACCCGGACTTGGCCACGAAGGACGCTTGATTCCCGGGGAGAGCACATACAATAAGAGATGTATCATAGCGCCTTGGGCGTTGGTAAGGCGGCGAACTGTGGCCAGGAGTTTGCGGGCATTGTAAGGATAGGACATTGTATTGTACGGATATAAGGAAACCGAGAGATTCCCAGGGTACTCAAATAGGTACCAACAAAAGTGCTTGGCAGGCGATGACGGGTAATTACCAAGGACAATTCTATACATAAATTCTCTGATATACCTGCGTGCCCCTTGATTAGCTAGACACCGTCTCGTTTCCGTCCCCGTTCCTTCTGCCAAGCTTCCGCTTGGCTATGATTGGCCAAATAGGCCTAGACTGTCTGAATTGGGTAACTTATTCCATCTCCAAGTCAGGATCAGGTAGTCGGGCTATCAGGTAGAGAAGTAGGCTGTCATTTGTTAAAAAAAACTGTCATGCCGATCTCAAATCTCGCAGGTGTTGCATCAGAATGAGACCCAAAAGCGTCTAGAACACTTGCGATACTGTCCAGTTGAGTCGGGTTGCTTATCAGCCTATCAAGCTGCCAGGTACAATGACGTATTCGTTGATATATAATTGATCCTCCCTAAATTCAATGGATCAAGGACAAGGTCAAGTCACGGCGTACGCATCAGTGGTTTAGTGGTAAAATCCATCGTTGCCATCGATGGGCCCCGCGTTCGATTCGCGGCTGATGCAGATTCACTTTTTCCACTTCATCTTGACGACCTTTTTGCTCGCATCTCATTCGTATTGGAGATTAAGAAAAAAACGCTTCAGGTTCCTTTTTCTCACGTCAACATCGTGTTAAAGATACAAGAGGCCATTTAATTGCTACATCTACACGATGACCCCTAACAAGTCAGCCTCGCGTATCTGTCTAAGTGAAACTGTATTCGCCAAACATCCTGTGTATCGATTATGAGACTCTAGAACCATGACGAGAATATGTATAAGCAGTGCATATCGTTTATATGCTGCGAAACATAAGCTTTTGCCGTACGACCTTGATAGTTATGTACATTGATGGCGCCACAATGTGGATGACTGCATGTCTATGCAGGTGGCCCCCTGCCTATAGATTCTCTCGTCCCGTATCACTATAGCACACAAAGTGCTCATTCCCTCTGACTAGTTCTTGGCAAGATGCAAATAGAAAATATACTAGTTCCACACTCCTGGACAGCACAAATGCAGAAGACTGTTTCGTAATCTATACCAGCTCTGCGGCTATGCTCTCTCCTTAAACAGACAGGCTTTATACCGCAGCTAACTTTCTAGATATGAAGATCTCTATTGTTAGGCGTTCAGCTCTTGATTCAGCTCTTGGTGATAGTGAATCTGACATTCCAGCCAATCTGGGAAAGGCATCAGAGCTATAATGTCCCCACCGTAATACCTATTATTAGATTCGACTATAGAAAGGGGGGGGTCGAGCGGCTGATGAAGTTCAGAAATCTACCCCGTCTACATTCTCTCCGAACTTCTTTCTTCCGTAATATTGTACCATGCCGTCAACTTGCTGTACTCAATGGATCCCCTCAGCATCACCGTGTCTTCGATCGCACTGCTCGAGACGTGCAACGCAGTCCTGCACATCTGCTACAATACGTACGAGATTCTGAAGGACAGGCCATGGATTCTCTCCAAGATCCAAGACGAGGTCAGAGCGCTGAGGGGAGTTCTCGAGACGCTTTTTCAGCTGGCCCTTGACGATGAGGACTCCAAAGACTCGCGCGGGCAGCAATCTGCGCTGAAGCTCCTCGCTCAGAGCCAGACACAGAAAGGTCCGCTGGTACTCTGCTCGGAAGACCTGCGTGCGCTAGAAGATATCTTGTCGGCCAAGTTCAGCAAGCAGCCGGGGAGCAAGTTTCGCGCCATTATGCAGGCCGTGTCGTGGACTCGAACCGAGAGCGAGATTAAGGGAATCTTGGAACGGCTGGCACGGTCAAAGGCGGCCCTAAATCTAGCCATATCTGCGGACGAAGTGCAAGTCCAATGCTGCAATTACATGTCCATGATCCCCATAGCTCCTGGACTAACACCAAGTATAGAGCACTACTTCTCGAGCTGGGGAAGATGTCATCTTCTATGGCGAGTGATGTCGCCAACATCGATCGCACCCTGGCAGATCTTGCGTCGCAGATGTCCAGCCAAAACATGAGTCAGATGGTGCATCCAAAGTCGGTGTGCGAAACGGGGCTGATGAGAAGTAGGCCAATCGCGGGAAGCAATCCTCAGGTGGTTATCGCCCGTCGACCCCTGGGAGTCGTACACGTCCGCAGTCCATCGGTGTCACGACGGAACCGGCCAATGGTTCCTGGAGTCGACCGATTTCCAAGACTGGAGGGATCAGCCCGGGCGGAATCTCTGGCTTAGCGGGTTTCGTAAGTCTTTGTATACCCAGGATAGTCGTACAATTCCGTCCACGGCAGGCTGACGGCAAGTATAGCGGGATCGGGAAAGACTATTCTGCTGTTGGTGTACCCAGGCTGACATGCACTATCGGCTTCGACTGAATCTGTACACTAGGTCCAATGTCATCAGACATCTAATGCTCTGGACTGAGCAAGACACAGCGCAACGTCCGGCGATAGCGTACTTCTATTGCGACTTTCGAAATAGCAAAAGCCAGAGCCTCACCAATCTTCTCGGGAGCATAATCTGCCAGGCTCTTCGGAAATACGGCACTATTCCGAGCCTCGTAGAAGAGGCGTTCGATTCGAGCGCATCTGGTGGACATACCAGAGAACCCCGGGTTCCTTTTCTCCTCGAGGCCCTAGAACTCATCTCGCGAGAGAATCGCCTCATGGTCCTGATTGACGCCCTAGATGAAATTGAAGACCGAGCGGAGTCTCTGGATTTCTTTAAAGATGTGCACAGCACGGTGAAAAACATCAGTTTTCTGGTGACGAGCCGCGAAGAGAAGGATATACGTCAGAACTTGGTGGGTTTTCACAACGTCAGAATCGAGGATCAGGTCACCGAGATGGACGGAGATATCGCGAGATACACGGACTACAGGCTACACACAGATCCAAACCTGCAGTGGCTTAACGCCGATGTTAAGAACGATATATCGAAGTCTATGCAAGCCCAAGCATCGGGGATGTAAGTATCTATCACGCCCTCAAATCACATTCTGTAGGTATTGACGACAGCAAGGTTCCGCTGGGTTCAATGCCAGCTTGACACTCTCAGCAAGCTGCGCACAGTCCGGGTCATCCGCCAGAGCCTGAACCAGCTTCCCCAGGACCTCGACGAGACATACGACCGAATCCTAGCACGAATCCCGGCGACAGACCAGGAGTTCGCACGGAGGATCCTCCTTTGGGTATCATTCTCCGCGAAGCCGCTGACGCTGAAGGAGCTGCACACGGCGATCGCGATCGAGGCGGACATGGACTACGTGGACCCGGAGGCGCTTCTGCACGACCCGAGCGACATCCTCGGGCTGGTCAGCGGGCTGGTGACGGTGACGGAGCAGGGCCACGTGGCCATCGCGCACATGTCGGTGCGCGACTACCTCCTGTCGCCCGCAGTCCGGCGATCCGGCGCGGCGACGCGGGTCTTCGCGCTGGCGGCGCGCCCGGCCAACGCGGCGCTCTTCCGGTGCTGCATGGCGTACGTGACAGCGGCGCACTTCCGGCGCGGCCCCGCGCGCACCCTGGAGGCGTGGCTGGAAACAGCGGAGCGGCACCCGCTGCTGCGGCACGCGGCCGTGTGCTGGCCATACTACTACCGAGCGGCCACGCCGGACGCGGCGCTGACGGCATCCGCGATGCGGCTGCTGGGCGCAGACAGCGACTCCAGCGCGAACCGCCAGACGTTCATGGCGTGGGTGCAGGCGATCAACGCGGACGTGGCGCGGTACTGGGACTTCTACCCGCGGCACGCGACGGGGCTGTACTACGCGGCGACGTTCGGGCTGGCGGACGTGGCGGCGCGGCTGCTGGCGGACGGCGCGGACCCGGACGCGCCCGGCAGCCGGTTCGGCGGCACGGCGCTGCACGGCGCCGCGTGGCGCGGCCACGAGGCCGCCGCGCGCCTGCTGCTCGAGGCCGGCGCCGACCCCGACCGGCTCGACGGCGAGAGGACGTCCCCGCTGCGGCTCGCCGTCTACACCGGCAACGCCGCGCTCGTCCGCCTGCTCTTCCGCTACTCCGCCGAGAGGGAGGTCAGGGTGCGGGGCCTCTTGCTGGTGAAGAGGGACGCGGGTGGGCTGGAGGAGGTGGAGGTATAGGCTCTATCGGAGTATTAGACGAAGAGGTTGTGAAGATAGGGGCGTTGGCTAGGGTTCAATGGGGGATGTGGCATGGTACGGCAATATCTGCATGGCTACTTGATGCTACATGACAATACGCAGCCGTAAATGATAACGAAGTGAATTTCTTAGAGACGAGATTTGTTTCCAGGTGTTTGACTATTTGTTGGCCATGAGATGGCCATCCCTCCGTGTGATGTCGACTACGAGGAGTGTATCATAGAACAGCATGCCACGCCTACATCTCATCGTGCACATGTTCAATGCCATCAATGGGATTTTTATAGTTTTATTAGGAAAGCCGTAAGGGGTGATGTGGTAGGTGCTATGAGGAGGAAGCATGACTTGTGCAGAAACAAAGAGTGAAGAAATAGAACTAGAAGCCCGACATAAGACCCGAACCAGCATTGGCTACAAGTATAATCTGGCCAAGCCTCCTAAAAAATCGTAAATTTCACCAAGACAAGTAACAAGGAAAAATCTCGTAATGTCGTGTTGTAGCCTCTGAAAGAAGTCGTTAAGTTCGTCAGGAGCGGCAGCAAGGAAAAGGCTCGTAATGTTGTGTCGTAGAGAAAGTTGCAGCACAAAGGGATATGTGTTAGCGATGTGGGTTGAAGTTGGAATGTATGAAACAGTGTAGATCATGTCGCTTCCCCGATAAGGGCCTACAACAGTAAAGGTTGCCAACAGACCAGAGTCACATAGAACCAATGTTGATGACCCTATGAAGTTTCCTGTAAGGCCGTGGGCGAAGACGAGGGCGCATTCGGGTGCTGCTTCGCCACATGCTTCATCAGATCCTTCTTGCGCATGTATCCCTTACCACCATTTCGTTCGCACCCGTTCACAAGGCAAGGAAAGGGGGATTCGTTGTGAACAAGCTTGAGGTGCCTGCTATAATCAGACCTCTTCGTGAAGGGTGCCGTCAACTCTACAAGCCAGGGGGTAAACCTTAACTGACTGTATCGGCTGAACTCGCACCCGACATAAGGACAGGCGAGCTCGACGACATTTTCGTTTCCCCCAAAGTTTGGGTAAATTTCTTTGATTTCTTTCTCATCCAGTGCGTGATAGGTACGAAGGTGCTGAATCAGGTGGTCGTTCCGGGAGAAAGCCCCGTTGCAACGACGTTTGGGACAATGAAAGGACTTTTGGCCCTGACGACAATGACGCGTCAGGGCGTCAGAGCGTGAAAACGTCTTCCCACACGAACACTTGAAACGGTTGTGTCGAGCATGCTCTCTCATCAGTTCTGCGGAACGCCAGATTACTGTTCCACATTCAGTGCATCGAAATGGCCAATGACCTCGGATTGGGTGATGAGCGATCTGGTTCTTGGCAAGTCTAACACCCTTTTTGTTAGTGACTGCAAAAAAAAAAAAAATCTCACTGCTCAATAGGCACTGCAGGGATGTCAGGCAGCAACGACGCCTCAAAAGGAGGGGTAAGCTGTTCGCCTGGCCCAATGAGAACCATAGGGTCCGAGTTGTGTTCGCCGAGAGCAGGTTGACTGGTGCCGTAGTAGGACGCATAGTCGAAGAACTCGTCAGCAGGGTCGTCAGGGTTGGCCGACAGGTTGTCAAGATGAGAAAGCTGGATGTAGTCCGACATGTTGGCAAGCTAGACTTGGTTGAAGCGGCGAGTGATTCTTGTCAAGGACGAAGCAGATGTTGGCCGTTGATGGTGTGTGTGGTGTCCGGATGTGAGGCTTGGGGTACGAGGGAGAGACCAGCTATTTCTGTCTGAGTCGATGATGACAGATGATAGCGATCGCTGCTTGAAGAGAGCGGCAGCCAAGGTACAAAGGCACGGGAAACAGGGTGGAAGTCGTGCTGGAAGTAAGCCAGGCATCGTGTTCACACTCGTCGGCACTAATAAATAGGGTGGAATAAGTAGGCCAGGCGAAATAGGGTGGACGTACGAGACGTTACACGGCATAGAGCCGAGCATCCTCCCAGCTACCAACCAAGAAAAGGGGTGAAGGCTCCTACGCCCTATGTTTATATGTCCAAGGATGACAAGGCAAAAAGGACGAGACAGGCGGCAAAGATATATAGAAACAGCAATATACTGGGTACGTAGCTGAAATATGTATGAGTGCACACTCAGATGACCATATTCTATTCCATAATGCCGCGGCCGAGCACGTGTAGGCAACCGGCCGAACCAAGCCCACACGAGATGACGCCTCTCCTACTTGACCCCCTAGCCTAGATACCTTTCCTTGTATCCTACCGTCCATTCCCACTCCGGACCCTAGCCTCCTGCGCGTCGGGAGCGCCCTCGACGACCTCGAACCCGATGCCTCTGCGCCTGCGGCGGCGCGTGGACCCGCCCTCGCCGTACTTCTCGTCGAACTTGCGGATCGCCGTGAGCGTCGCCGTGTCCTCGGACACGCTGGCCCCGACCTCGAGGAGCGCCCTGTCGAAGTGGCGGCCGGCGAGGACGCGCCTCTTCCTGCCCTCGTTTTCCCCTTCTTCGCTCTTCCCCTGCTTGTGTTGTTCCTCCAGCTCCATCTCCTCCCGGACGGCCGCCATCGCCGCCGCCACGCACACGTTCTTGAGGTCGGAGCCCGAGTAGAGCGGGGTGCGGCGCGCGAGGTCGTCGACCGAGACCGACGCCGGGTCGAGCTGCTCGTCGCGCAGGTGGATGCGCAGGATGGCGGCGCGGTCCGCCTCGAGCGGGAGGTCGACGAGCAGGCGCCGCGGCAGCCGGCGCAGCACCGCCTCGTCCAGGTCGAAGGGGCGGTTCGTAGCCACCATGATGAAGGCCTTGGTCTTGTCCATGCCGTCCCACTCGCGCAGGAACTGGTTGATCGTCTCGCGCGCGTGGTCCCGGTTCCGCCCCCCGCGCGACCCCAGCAGCGCGTCCGCCTCGTCGATGAAGATGACGAGCGGCTCCCGCTTCCGCGCTAGCCCGAACAGCGCCCGCACGTTCTTCTCGCTCTCTCCTACGTACTTGTTGTTGATGCTCGCCCCGCTCACCTCGACCATGTTGGCCCCGCTCTCCTTGGCCACTGCCTTGGCTAGTAGCGTCTTGCCCGTCCCCGGCGGCCCGTAGAGGAGGCAGCCCGGGATCCTGTCGGTCGCGAGCACGCCGTACGAGAAGGCCTCGGGGCGGATGAGCGAGAGCGTCGTCAGCATCTTGATCGACTCGATCGTCTCCTTCGGCGCGTGGATGTCCTTGAACGTTGTGCGAATGTCTTTGGCATTGACCAGGCCTGCCTCCACCTTCTCTTCGTGATCGTCTTCGGACGGTCTGCGCTTCCGCGCGTCGGTCTGGTTTCTAGATCCACTCAGAGAGCCCTTGCGTACTTTGCTCTTAGGCAACTCCTGTTTTATCTGATCCAATTTTTCAACAGCGCATATACCTTTCATCACCCAGCTGAGGTGGAATGCATCCTTGACGTTTTTGGCGGAACCGATGAGTCTCGTCGCAACACGATAAATCTCGTGGACCGGCAAGATCTTACTTTTCCACGATGTTGGCAGCTCACTCAATTCCACTTCGCGCATGCCGAGCTCACCAATGGACACCGCCAGCGCCTCGGGTGGGGGTTCCGTCATAGAGAGCAACATGCTCACCAGGTTTCCCTCGTTCTCTAGCACGCGGTCCCGAAGCCTCCATATGTAACGCTTCATATCGAATATGGTGGCTTTCGGCTCTGAAGTGTTCGTTTCGTAAAGGTGGGTTACTCGTTCCGCCAGCTCGAGCTCTCTCAACGCATCCATGTAAGGCTTAGGGGCTTTGCTGCTGGAGCAGGATCCGACTAGAGCTATTTTCCGGCCGTCCGCCCAGAGTCCGTCGACGATCTTTCGGATCTTATTTATAATTATTGCTCCGCAGTCCAAGTCCATATTGAGCGCGTTAAAGTCGTCTATATGAATAATGAGCGGTCTCTGCTTCGAGGCTTCGGTGTCGGCGCAGTGGACGAGCTCTTCCAAGGCTGTATTGATTTTCAAGTCCTCCCAGAGCTCGTCGTTTTTTCCTCGGCTTCTTGACCCGTTAAGAATATCGTCCATCTGTGTTATGTAACGCTTGCTGTCCTTTTTGAATCTTTCATCGCGCATGAATAAGGCGTAGGGGACCTGAATTGCCTCTCCCACGTTCCCCTGAACTGCCTCTCCTACGGTCTCGCCCGTGTCACCCTCGTCCCCGTCCCCGTCGTCGTTTGCTTTCAGTCTTCCGGCGTTCTCCGCAGCCCTGTATCCTAAATGCGATATCGCACCGGGCGCTCTCCCGGGGTCTTGGCCAAGATAGCTACCGATAATATGCGCAATATCAGGGGCTCTCAGGTGCAAAACGTCGGCTTCTAGCGTGGTGGCGACGTGCTGCACGACTTCACGGGGAATGGTAAAACCCGGCTGATCAGGTACATCAATAATGGTGACGGGCCGTCGCAAGTCTTCGAGCTTGACATTCTTCGGAGGCTGGATCATTAGATCTGTGTTAACAGACGCTATGATCTCCGGCATCCATTCTTTGTACATGTCCTCTGCACGTACTGTCAGGGGACGCTCGCTCATTGCCTTATCCATCAGCGCTCTGGCTTGATCTGGCGTTGGGGGTGACCTTGGATGATACTTCGACGCGTAGACAAAGAATACCATCAAATGAGTACAAGCGACGGGATGACGCCTCAGTATCTTTAAGCCCGCCTGTTCTCCGTGGGTCTCGTAGACAGAGGCAGCTACAGCCCAGAAGGCGGAAGCTACCAAGATGTCGCTTCTCTCGCGAATCGACTCTAGGTCTGTTGTTGAGTCCAAAGCCTTGCTAGCCTCATCGAGAGCTTCCTTGGTCCATACCACAGCTTTGTACAAAGAGGCGTTGTACTCCCACCATATCTTTTCCCATGGCGGGAACGGGGCTTCTCCCGCCAGAAGTGCAGCTTCTCGCTCTTGCCCGAGGCCAGGGTAACGGTGATCGTCCGTCTCATGAAAGCGATAGATCCATTTGTAGAGGAAAGACTCGGGCACGGGTACGGGGGGGAATTCTTCGCGCTTGCGATTCCGCAGGGTGCGCGACCTCAGCGTGCCGTTTCCGGCCCTCTTGCGGCCCTGGCCTTCGCCGTCGGTCGCCGTCGCGTTCTCTCCAAATAGAACCTCGTCCCCCTTCTCGCTCCCGCCGGCCCCGCTCGTATCCGGGGGCCTGCTCCCGTCGTCGCTGGGCCCGCTATGGCCATTCTCGGCAGCTCTGGCGACGACGGAGGCGTGGAAATGTCGGCCGGATCGCGTCGCTAGGTTGGGTTTCTGTATGCTGAGGGCCGCCAGACGAAAGGCACGAGCCGACAGAGTATGCATTCGGAGAATTGGCGCTCGGCGTGAGCAGGCGAATGCATGACTTGCCGATGTTGCAAGTTGTTGGAAGAAAATTCGTTGCTAATCGAGGTTGGCGGGCGCGGAATTTGCCGTGGCCCAAGCGTTTTGTCTTATCTACACCGAGCTACACCGAGCCTTCACCGAAGCTGAACAGACAAATCACCGTCTGCCAACAACTTTCTGTGCTTCTACTTTCTACTCTACGACTTGTTGAGTGTCAAGTCATTATGTGTACTTTAGGTCCCTAGGTAGGTACCTAGGTAGCAAATGCATAAATGCCCGTAAATGTAGGTATATCATTCAATGACCCCTTTTCAACGCCGCGCTGAATGCATAGCTAGGTCCCTTATCTACTAAAATAAGTACTCGTCCAGCGGCAGTTCTACTCTTCTTGACGTCGTTACTGCTGTATCGTTCTTATAATTCCACTCCTGCAGCTGTCCTTGAAGAGTTCGAACCAGCTTCCTGACACCCCATTTTGGAACTGCAGAGCCCTGCCCGGACTGAGTTGCTGAATGACCCAGCCCCCTAGACGGGCCTTGTATGTTGATAGTCGAACCGTCTAATATCCAATTGTTCTTGATATCCCTGACCATGTAGTTTGCGAACCCGTTCACGTGCTCATTGCGTTCACGGGTTGAACCTGCTCTATGTGCCCGAATACCTTCCAAGAGGCGAACAGGATCTAGAGTCATCGCCCCTCTTGACTCCTTGACAAGAGTAGACAGGTACGTCGCGGCTGTCCTCGTGAAACTCGTGAACATGTCTATCGCGCCGGTGACCTCCTTCGCCAGCTGAGCTGTTGGGTCGTTGATCAAGAACACCGCGAAAAATGGCGAAAGGAGGTTGAAAAGGCGTATGATTTGGACGAGAGTGTAGACGTTTTCGTGATGTAACTCGAAAACATCAAGTACTTGAAGTTCTCGAATGCTTGTTAGTGTGTATTGGAGAAGGACCAGAAGCCCCTCCATATCCTCTTCGCCCATTGCCCTATGGACGCATGACATCGTAAGGTGAGTCTCGAAGGCATTGATATGAGTGCTGAGCAGCACCGATCCTGCCGTCGTTTGCACCGCAGTCTTGATCATTGCTGGGAACATTCTCCCCAGCACAAAAGAGAGAACGTGTGGATTCGCCATTCCTTGCTGCAATATAGCTTCCTCGTCGGCAAGCTTACCGTTTGCGAGCGCAAGTTTGAAGCTAGGAAACAAGAAGTAGAAGAGACCAGGTACCGCCTTGGTGTCCCCTTCCTCTAGCTTTAGGCCCCACGAGAGTATACCTGCTATCTGAAGGCGAGGGTCCTGAGCAGACGGTGAATATTCTCGGCTGATTTGGTAGAAGTACGAGTCCACCGGGCAGAGGTCTTGAGATCTGATTACTGTGATGAGTGACCGAACGAACTCGATGTATTTTCCGTGTTCCGGAGAATCCAGTGTCATCGACTTGAGGTCGAGTTTCATCTGGTCCATCGTACTTCTTATAGCTTTAGAAAACTGTGACTGCAATTGGCCTTTCTGGCTTGCTTCCGCACGCCGCAAGGTTCTCCGCATCGTAGCAACCACGTCTGCTAAGGTGTTAGAAGGATTTCTCAAGATAATTTAACGCGAGATACAAAAAGCGATGTACTTACGGGCAAATAGATCCCTGTTTGAATAATAGTCTGGGTTGTTTCCGACCTCTATGACTGCATCCTTCAGATATACGTCGCCGTGGCGTTTGATTGCCAGAGCAAGCCGATTCTCATAAGACAGAAAGCTGAACGGTTTTACCAGCTCCAGCAGCAATATGTTGAGCATGGTTTCACCCAAGTCCTGTATACAGTTAGACATAACCCAACTAGGAACTCGGAGGGGAAGAGGGAAGAGAAATCTTACCTTAGATTCGCTTACGCCATGCTCGATGAGCACACTGGCAAACAGAGAATGATATTTTCTCGAAGGTGAAGACGCCGACTTCGATAGATCCTGGAATATACTATACTTGCCGGTCGTGAAGAATCGTGACACGCCCTAAGAGTCTGTTAGCTTCTGGCATTAGTACTTCCTCGAGTTCACTTACCGAAAGCTGTGCACGGATCAAACGTGCGCCTTGCCGTCCAGCAAGCGAGATGGCTTGCTCGACGCATATTTCCCGATCCGACGTAGGACCAATCCCTGCAACACCGGAGCCCATCCGAGCCAGAGTGTGAGCCATCGAGAAGAGAGGAACGGCCATTTTACGCTCAAGCAGCTGCCCAACCAAATTAGCAAACTACAATTTATGCTCCGGGGTACTCGAAACCTTACCATGATAGCGTCTTCTCCGTGCCATGAATGGTCGGCTGCTACCTGACCTTGCGATAGGAACTCTTCGATCCGGGCAATATAGTAATCGAGGATATCTAGAGCAGCTCGCAAGCTACTCCAGTCAAAGTCGACCGACGAGAACGGGAAGCGTGTGAAAACTTGATCCAGTTGGTCTGAGAAGAGTTAGCAGGACCCCTGGGACGACTTGAGCAATTCGACCTACAGTGATTCAACGCGAAGGACACGGCATTAAGCGTTGGAGCTTGTCGAAGGACGCTCAGGAACCCTTTCATCGAGAAATGCAACACGTCCATTGCACCTTTTCTGTTCAATTTCACCACGGCGTTCATCATGTCGCGACTAATATTCATCGAAGCGTCTTTGGACATTTTCGCTAGTTGTTGCTGAATATCCGACTCCGCAGATAAGTACTGCTCCATCACTTGCTGGAATACGTTTTTCTGCCAGTCAGCGAACGGCTTGTACGTGCTGTTGTCCCCGCCTAACGACATGACAAACTGTGACAGTTGAGTCCATGCTCGCAGGCTGATTAGGCAGGCCTCTTTGTGAGAACTACCAGGTATTACTAGCTTCTCGATCGTCTGAACGGAGGGCCGCAAGCTTGGCGGCGCAGCCCAGAAGAGCGTACAGAGAAGATCATGATGGTTTCTCAAGGCTGCAAGATCGCTTTCGTGGATGTCGTTTTCCTTGTCGTATTGTCGATTGTGGTTTGGTAGAACTCTTGCAACCAGATTTCTGACATCCTTGGTCAGACCGTTGTCCTCGAGTCGCTTGATAGACAATGCTAATAGCTTCAGAAAGATATGGAAGCATCTATCTTCCGCCACGACTGCTAGCGACGGTGATCCTGCTAGGTGCTCTAGGAAGTCTGGGGATTTGTACACTTCCTCATTCCGCAAGTGAGAGAGGCCCCGTGCAGCAAAAAAGTCGAAGATGGTTCCTATTATCCCGTTGGACTTTCGCCAACCCCATTGCTCCACCAGATAATGACAGCGACTGACAAGGCCCCGGCAATAGTCGTTGAAACTTGGTGCTTGTCGCGAATTACCCTCGTACAGTTGGAAGACTCGTTTCAGTAACCTTTGCGGCAAGCTCCAGCCCTCTAAGGGTGTCGCATGTCTGCTGCCTGAGACAACAACGCCGAAATTGTCAAACTCACCCAGCGGCAGGAGAGTGAACAAGTTGGACCATATACGCTCGAAGACGTTCGCGTCGTCGATAGAATTAGGATCGGCGCTCAACATGACAGAAGAAACCACATCCCAGAACCCGCATCTGGGAATACGAGCCTCTTCGAGGACTCGAATGAGTATCACCCAACAGACTAGCGAATAGTGCTCGTTACGGATGCCTCTCTCGCGGACCGACCTCCCTTGCAAGTCGTAGTAGAGGTTTCGAATATCGACCAAATCTGTCTCGAGAAGTTTCCGGGTCGTCCATCGGGCAATACTCTTTAGAGTTTCTTCAACTTGAAACGCCTCGGATAAATGGTTGAGGTTTTGGCAAATCCGTAGGATTTGAAATGTGACAATCAGACAGCGGCTCAAGACATCTATGAAGGCTCGGGCCCGGTCATGAGCAAGAGCTGGAAGAGCTTCTAAGCGCTGAGACAAGCTCTGCAAGATTTCCAAAGCTCGCCCGGCGAAGTGCTTTTCACTCTCCTGGTCCGGAAAGCTTATATGATCCTGGAGATAGTCTAGAACGAAATCCGTGGCCGGAACTGGCACTGAGTTGTTGGAGTCAGCAGGCTCCGAGTGGAAACAATCCACAATCCAGTCAAACACAATGCCCAGCTCTGACGAGGTTTGTGCGTCCCACTGGTTCCATCGCAGGCTCTTTTCGCCCAGAGTGAATGAACACCCGCCTCGACTATGATGGAGGCTATCACGGGACTTCTCATCCAACACCTTTATTAACCGGCCACTCCCGAGAAGCGTACTTTCATGGAAGAAAACGCCTTGGTCTAGTGGAAATACCTCGAAGTGTTGAGTATAGTGCGTGCCAAACGGACCCAACCCTAGCAGTTTGCCCCGAGGCTCTGAGACATTAGTTACCTCGACAGGGCTGACGGGACTTGCTTCGCGCGGGAGAGGGTCATTAGCGTGCGCGAATTGAGGAGCGCTAATATCCAATTGCTGAGGTCGAAGACGCTTCCGAAACTTTAGTCGTGTCCGTGGAGCCTCAGGTTCGCGGCTTTCAGGGCTGTCAACGGATGATAGACCTTCAGCAAGCGCATGACGATTTTCCTTGGAAGCACTATGGCCCACGAATTCCTCGAGCGCAACGTTAGGCAGCGCTTTGCGCGACCTTCGATATAGCGCATCAAGAGCTCTCTTTCGTTTATCGAAGGCCTGCCGACTTATATTCTCTTCGGCTGCCTCAAGTTGTGCTGGCCTTGAGATGGTATTATACGACTTTGAACGAGAAATTTGGGTATGCCTCGGTACAGGGACCGGAGGACTTGGTTGAGTGTATGTATCTGTGAATTGTGTATCTGTTTCGACAGAAACAAAGTTTTCAATGCTCGCCTGTTTGATCATCCGTCGAGGCTGCGAGAAGCGGCTTGAAGGTACAACTCTACGTGATCGCACCTTCGACGTCGTTTTTGGTGGCTGGGTAACAGAGTTGTGAGACAGAGGATCTAGAGGCTTTGGTAAGTTGGATTGGTGCTTCTTTGCAGTATTTGTAGGCGTCCTTGGCTGAATGCGACCCCTTTTCCAGTCTGTCAAGACACCCATGGCATCAATGTTGTCTCTGCGCGTTCCTAACGATATGTGCTTCTTCGATGGGCTAGATCTACCCTTATCCGATCTTTTCCTTGCTGTCCGGGCAGCTATGCGGATAAAAGGAGGTGCATCCTGTTCGACGACATCCAGAATGCTAAGCTGTGGCGGCGCCGGCGATCTCACCGGCCTTTTATTGAGTTCTTTCGTTCGACGCTTCGCAACTGAACCATTTCTCGAGGCATGACTCCTTGCGGCAGATCCAACAGCAGCATCCTTTGTCCTGCTCAGCAACCCAGTGATTCTCTGTTGTCGCTTCGGCGGACCAGCAGGATCCTTGAAGGTTGATTGTTGATTTCTTCTTCGTTTTCTAGGCCGTCCTTGCCTCCCGATATCTGCGCCAGGTCTTTTACTTCCCTGAAACATATCATCAATATAGTCTTCCTCAATAACAGAGCCAGCATCGTCTTCAAATATTGGAATATTATCGTTGTTCTGGGAAGGTTCGCTAATTTCATTAATTCGTAAGGTCATATCGTCATCATCAGAGTCGCCGAGAAAGAGAGCGTTGTCGACGCCAGGTTTAGGTGAGACCTGCCGGCGCTGGGCTACACCTCTTCTTTGTGTTCGCTCGGGGGATTGGTCTGGTATTCGTTGCGGAAGAGACTTCTTGTTTCTTTGGCGACTGCTCTGCTGGTCAAGTCGAAGCCAGGATGCAGGCAATACTCCACGCATCCGCCTTCTCATGGCTGCTCGCCGGTGCTCGGTGTCACTTTCAGAGTCGCCGCCAGAGCCCATTCCAAGCTCGTCGCCTGTTTGATCCCCTTCCTCATCCTCGTCTTCGTCCTCTGCCATTGTGAGGTCTACCAAGCTGGTGCTCCGGTTCGCCGGGACAGGGCTTTGAACCCGAGAAGATGTTGAGCTGCTTAATTTCGGTGTGAGGGTCGAGACAAGTTTGGACCGCCCAGGAGGGTTGACCGGGGTAGCGTTTAGAAGGTTAGGGCTAGTATTGGGAGGCGACGGAGGAATGTCAAAGATATTGGCCGGAGGTGTGGGCGAAGTCTCTCTTGTAAACCTGGCGGGTTGGCGTAGCCTTGGGAGCTTTCGTTTTTCGGAGACTTTGGGCGAGGCTTGTCGCTTGGACGTCGCAGCCGGTTTCTTAGCTAGCTTCTTCCATTTTTCAATATCAGCTAGATCTGGAAGCTCTTCATCGCTGTGAGAGCCGCTTTGCGAGCTGTTCAGCAGAGGCTCAACTTGCAACTCGGTAGGTCTGGGAGACGGAGATGGAACGCCAGTTGGTGCGGTTTGCCCATCATCAATATCAAGCAGACTGGGAAACTGGATGCCCTGACTCTCTCCTGTATCCTCCTGTGTTTGCTCTCTAAACGTCGACTGACTGTCTTCTTCGTATTCCTGTTCTTGTGAATCCTCCTCTGCCTTCTTCCTGGCTGCTTCTTCAGCATTGACTCGCAAAGGTCGGACCCCACGTGACCTAAGGGCCTTGCTATACTGTGCGCCTTCCAGTAAATAGGGGTGTTCCTGGATCGGCTTGCGCGGTCTCAATGATCGGGCTCCATTGCGGCCAGTAGTCTGCTGGTATAAGATGCTGTCTTCCTCGTCCGACGCGACTCTCAGTTCGAATGCGGCACTGACGTATCTGCGAGACGAAGAAGGGGCAGGTTCGTCTAATCCCCGCCCACCAATACCAGCGGCTTGTACCAATGATTCGGGATCGTTGCTGAGTTCCGGAGGTAACGAGGACAGAGGGGACGAGTCGTGGGCTGGAGCAGATTGTGGCTCATGGGTCGGTCGTGACGGTGGTTTTGGTGACAGTGGTCGATGCGTTGAATCGGGATATACATGGTTGCCCTCTTCGTGATCTTGCGATGAGGGTGGTATATCCCAAACGTCATGATTTCTGGGCGTCGGGCTCTCTGTTGCGTCTTCGGCTGCATCTTCAGCCTGGCCTTGGACGAGTGTTTCTGGTGTGCGAGCATCACTACCCTGAAATGGGAGAGCATCGGATTCTTGACTGCTGTTGAATATGCTTTCGTCTTCCGAATCTGGCACCTCTCCAAGCTCCTTCCATTTCGCCATTGGGTCCGAGATGCATTTCTCTACAGCAGTCAGAAAGGCGAGTCGGGCATCGTGTTGGTGCAGAGGTATTATGTGGTCTGTGAACAAAGGCCAGCCAAAAAAGCAAGACGCGTCAAACGCCACTTAAACGCGTAAAGTCCAAAGGTGGGGCTACGACCATTGCATGCCTTGTCTGTTAAGTGCATAACCCTGTAAGCTCAAGCTGGCTGGCTGGATATTTGCGACTTTTATTCTTTGAACATTCACCGATGCGGATCTCAAGCAACCTTGGAGCAACATCTCAGGTGATCTCTCTTATACTCAATGTACAAGTCTTTCAAAGAGAATCATTCAGGAATAAGAACCCAATCAAGAGAGAATAATGAGTGCATTTACTCGCACGCTAATTCCCCTCGGTTTTGCCGTCATCTTAGGGATTGCAAACGGTAAGGATGAGAAGACCCATTGCATTTATGCAAACTTCAAGGCTTCAATATGCTGAACCTTTTGCTCAGGTTACTATGCCTTCAATCCCTCTTTCCAGGAACAGCGGAAAGACTTGGACGTCACAAAAAATATTCAGCAACCCAACAAAGCAGCTGAGATGAAAGACGAAAGTCAGCAACAATCAGCAAAAGCAGACTCATCATCCAGCCGTTAGCTATCGACCTGTGAGATCTGGCAAGCCATCAAATTATATCACCAGAAACTCAGGGAGTAAGACCCTAGAAGAGCCCTGGGCAGGTCATTTGGAAAATCACAGTATCCAAATCTACACCCAACACTTCATATGAAGACACTCGGGAGCCTGCCTACCAGTTAACCCCTCCCCCTTTTCCCTCCTCGACACATACTTATCTAGGTAGTCGAATGCCTAGGTAAATAGTTGGAGAGTCATGTTCAATGTGTACGGGATATGGGTACTCAGTTGGCCGGTACAATGAGCAGCATACAGATTATGCATGCCTCGGGTACGGTTCAAGGGGAGATTTATTATGGTAAAGGACAGTGCGTTAGCAACTGTTAGCTCATGAGAATGGGTGTCTACTGGGCACTCGGGAAGAGACGTTATACCAGCTGAGTGGAAGTCTTTTATGTGCTATCAGTTCTTACGAAGCGATTTTCTTGCTACACATACGAATGTTTTGGGCATGTATCAAAAAGCACAATTCCTATTGTCGCGATAAGAGCTCTAGCTTTGCCCAGAAGTCAGAGCTATTAGAGCTATTTGGCATCAAGCTGCCAGTCAAAGATATGTGCTATGTATGTAATTAACGGTGTGACGTCGTTACACGCCATAACCTTGGTCCGAACTTCATCCGAGCAGACGGTTGACAGCTCCATAGCAGCCTGACAGGCCTGGCAGACTAGCCGCTCAGCAGCAATAGCCGCTAGAAGGAGACAAGCAGAGCACTAAAAGAGGCATGCCAAGAAGCACATCTACAAGCTCCATTCGGTCCCCACCACAATCGTACGACTGAACTTCCCAATTGAAGACGAGAAAAAAACAACGCCGGGAAAACCTCACTTTTTACACTCTTCCCAGGTCCTGCCAACCGCACAGAACGACTCAATTTGGCCCCATCTCCACTCCACTCGACCGACCTACGATTTCTTTCTATCGTCCTCGACTTCGACCGTATTTTCGATATTAAGAAAAAAAAAAAAAAAAGAGGGAAAAATAGTAATAAATCGTGACATGATGATGCGCACACCCGCTACCTCGCTTCTGCGCGCCGGCCTCCGGGCCACCAGAACGACGACCGCCGTGCCCCGGGCCGCCGCCTCCACCCACGCCCTCTCGAACCCGATGCTGGCCAACATCGAGAAGCGATGGGAGGGCATGCCCCAGACCGAGCAGGCCGAGCTGTGGATGAGCCTGCGAGACCGCATGAAGGAGAACTGGGCCGAGCTTACGGTTCAAGAGAAGAAGGCCGGTATGTGATATTCGCGGGCATTTCGTCTTCTTCTTTCTCTTTACTCCGACCTGGCCAATTCTCGAGCAGCAGATATGTTCGAGTAGCAGCAAACTGCAATCCTGAAGTTGGCGATTGAACACCACCTGCTTGACCATCGAATCCTCTCTGGTCAAATTGTGGATCCCCCTCTTCTCCGACTGGCCATTCACGAAGCACATATTTGAAGGCATTGCCAGACTGACACTCACAACACAGCATACTGGATTGCTTTCGGTGCCCACGGCCCCCGTGCCGCCGCGCCTCCTGATGAGGGACGCAAGGTCGCCCTATACACCGCACTGGGCATCTTCGTTAGTTTCGTTGCCTTTTCCACGATGCGCATGTTCGCCGGACCGTCTCCCGACACCATGAGCCGGGAATGGCAGGAAGCCTCCAACGAGTACCTCAAGGTAAGACATCCAACAGCCGCCGCTTACGTCCCGGTATCCCGAGGGGAGCTGCTTGAGCTAACATGCTACAGGAACAACGTGCCGAGCCCCTCACCGGTGTCGGCCGCGAAGGCTACTCTGGCAAGGGCATGGTCCAGTCCCCGCCCAAGCACTAGAGCTCCGTCTAGCACTTCCAATTCCAGAACTACTCTTATCGCCTCCCTCTTTTCTTTTGTCGCCTAGAAGAACGAAAACCGAAGTCGTAGTACAAGGCATCAACCCGCATGTACGAAACGAAAGCAAACTAGAGTGGGATAGAGCAGCAGGCCAAAGGGGGAGGCGTGTTGGGTATCCGAAGCAAACCATACCACCGGAGACTTGGAGCCAGAACACCTGGGAGGCGATCCTCACGCCAAGCGAGAAGGTTACAGGATGGTCGAATAGACCATGCCTGGGGTTGTAAATATGTATAAGAGGAAACAAACTTAACATTGCCGTTTTGACTCTTCGTCTTCGTGATGATCTTCTTGTGCTTCTCCAGCTGTGGAGCGAAGAAGGCCTATCGCTTATATCTGTCAATGTGAAATGTAGAGCTACTCACATGAAGTCTACATGTATAAGAGCTGCTTAACTTCGTAGAATAACGCGCCCCTATATCAGAGATTATACGAAATCAACACCTACCTAGTATGTCTCTAGTCTTGCTCGACTAAATAATCGTCATTACTATAGCTTACCTAGGTACTTTATAGAATATTCTCTCATAACAACGTAATTTGGGCGTAAATACTTGAGATAATATATACCTCCTACATGTTTACATGATTATAGACTTCTAGCAACACTTAGACATGATTTTACTCATGAGGTGTACATCAACTATTTATATATAGAACCGAGGTACGAATAACTCGCTAAGCGGCTCCCAATGTTGTACATACCATCAGTCCGATCCCGTACGCAATATGGCTCAGCTCCGTTCGCTGACCTCCAGAAAACCCCCCAATAACGCTAACCTGTATCGTGAAGTGGACCAGTATGCCAGTAACCTTACTCCTTAGAAACTCCAAAGATGTCTATGAGCCCCGATACCAATTACCATAACCCCTTGACAAGCTCGCTTCGTCGGTGAGCAACCCCGTGTTGCGCTCTCCTCAAGCACCGCTCTCGCCAGCCTGACGGTACTGGCCCAGGCTGCTCACGATCTCGCGCCCGTGCTGCTCCTGGCCGGGCACGCCGACGAGACCGTCCTCTTCGCGAATCAGTCTCTCGACCTCTAACCTTCCGTCCTTGCCCCAGTATCCCACCTTGTCCTCGCCGCGCACTGCCTTCTCGGTGACCAGTACGTAGTGCGTCGGAGCATCGAACATGGCCTCGGCTAGCACGCGCTCCATCTCCATCTTGAGGCCGCGGGCGCCTGTTCGCGACTTTTCCGCGCGCTCCGCTATGGCTTGCAAGGCCTTTTGGGTGAAGAAGAGGTTAGACGGATATGTCTGGAACAGGGTGGTATATTGTGCGACCAGCGAGTTGCGCGGCTCTGTAAGAATTCTGAGCAGGTCGCTTTGGGATAGCGGTGATAGCGCTACAATGTTATGCACACGACCGATGAGCTCCGGGATGAAGCCGAAGTTTTGCAAGTCCTCGGGGCTCGCGAGATCCAGGGCCGTGAGATTCGAGGTGTCCTCGGCGTTTGGCGGCCGGTGAGGTAAGTTTTTGAATAGTTCTACCGGGAGATCCGGCTTGTTGCCCGTTGTGGTCTTGCTTCGCAGCTCGGAGCCAAAACCCATTGTCGACTTGGATACTCGATTGAGTACAGCCTTGTCAAGGCCTACGAAAGCACCACACATGACGAATAGTATGTTGCTCGTATCGATGGTGTATTGGTCCACCTTTCCAGCTGGGGGGAGCGTGGGTTGCGGTCCCGAAGTGGACGATGAAGATCCTGGGCCAGTATAGTTCGTAGTGATAGGGCTGGCCGAACGAGAAGACGAGGCACGATTGTCCTTTACATTAACCGTCACCTTGGTTCCCTCAACGAGCTTCAACAATGCCTGCTGCACACCTTCACCACCAACATCTCTGCCGTTGATGGTCTCTCGTTTGGCTATCTTGTCGAATTCGTCCAGGACGACAATCCCTTGCTCGGTAGCCCGCACATCGTAGTTAGACTCGATCAGCAATCGCTCGATACATGCTTCGACGTCTTGACCGATGTAGCCGGCTTGCGTGAAGGAATTGCAATCGCATATCGTAAAAGGGACGTTTATCTTCTTGCTAAGGGTTCTGCCATGGACGTGTTAGGGGCATGCCGCACGAGTCTAATGGTTATGAGACACTTTAGTTTAGGCACGTACTCGAGTATATATGTTTTTCCTACGCCCGTGGGACCTAGCAAGAGTAGATTGCTCTTGTCAATTTTAACTGACGGAGTTCGACTAGCATCCTCGGGTATGTAGAAGTCGACCTTTTGCTCGCCATGCTGCCACGCCTGGTGCATGTTCTGTATGGAGTCATTATGACCGGGGAAGTCGTCTTGAGAAGCTTGTCAGCGTGGTGCTGTGGAGCTTCAGCGCCAAGTGCTACTGACCTTCGACAGGGTGAGACTCGCGCTCCCTCGCATTTCTGTCACGGGCAATGGCCTGTCGCATGAGCCTCTCCTCTCGCTTCCGCTCCTGCTCTTCTTGATATTGCCGCCGCCTGACGTTCTGGTAATGGTTGAATATGACGGAGGATATGGTCTTTTTCGCTCGATCTTGTCCGACTACATATTCGTCGACTCGCTTCTTGAGGTCTCGAGGGTAGAATTGGGGGACTCCGAAAGTGTTCTTGGAGAACATAGGACCTCGGCCTTCTTCGTTCGGATCATAGCTGCTAGTGAAGCCCGAGTTGAAGTCTTGAGTGCGCCTCGTGGCTGTCAGGCTGATGCTGGATTTCGACAATGTTCGAACATGGCTTCGGCTTCTCGGAGCAGAGGTACCGAGTAGTGGAGTTTTACGTCTCACGAAGACGGCCCTCATGCTGGCGGCCTTGAAGATGGCCGTCTAGTCGATGGCAACTATTCCCGACGGATAACAGCACAAATTCACATGGAAGCTTCGGTTCGGCAATTCGCTTCGTCTGCTATCGGAAGATGAACTGTATTTGGGGGAGCTGGACGAGAAGAGAAAGCTGAGCGACGAGTTCCAGCTTTAGGAGCGTTATTATACGAGAAACAGAATTTGTATTAGAAAGCTTCGGCATCCAACGGAAGCGAAGGCGAGCTTGAGTTACTATCACAAAGGTTGATGCCGGGTCCTATATCGGATATTAGGTAAGTTGCGCGAGATCTGATGGCGATGTTTCTTTTAGTTGTTTAAGCTGTTAAGACGCTTAGCTCACAGGTCATCTGTCTAGCACTGAACGCGGGCTGGCGGGGCACTGACTCTGAGCTCTTGGCGGGGAACAGCACCCGGAGATGCTTTGGAACGGGCCACTAATGGGCTAATGGGGCTCCTCCGCACTGAGCTTGGGTGCCCCGCACTGCCTGGGAGACTTAAGAAGCCATTGAAGCTCTAACACTCTGCTGTACTGCAGTTGACTATAACTGAAATACCTGTTGAGCTTGAGAAGCTTGATAGGTACCGGTAACTACATCATTTGGTGACATGTACGAGATTGTATGCATTGGAGTATCATGGCAACGAAATGTCGGTCTGCATTATAATATAAATAAATCTACTGTATAGAACAGACCACCTTGACATACATTTGCACATAGCTCATCGCTCTGTTTCGTCACCAAAATATCATAATCTGCTTCACTGATAAGAGGTCTAGACGCTTGATCGGCTAAAGGTGCTCGATCCACTGCTGCGGTGCTACTGGTGCTACCACGGACCTCGACGTCATCCAGCATGATAGCTACCTCTTATTTTCTTTCTTCTCCTCATCTGCGGGAGCAGCTCTGCGGCAAGAATTACATATGAAAGTGACATGTGGGATGATGGATACCCAAAGCACGTGTAGCAGGAATTGCTTGGAATATTTCAATTGAAGCCTTATATGCTCGCTCTCCTAATCAATTGACCATCGACAAGAAAATTCTCACGATTTCACACGGTTTTACCCCTGGCTCCGGACGTTCCCAAACAGTCAAGCTCGTATCAAAGCAAGCATAGCTCCCTTTGTAGCTTGTTTTGCGGGGGCCTTGGGATATTGTGAACCTGAGTGAGACCTTGTAATTTCACGTCCTTCGAAGAGCTTCATTGTTGTCTCGCTCTGTCATAACCAGCTTGTTACCACCGATACTTTTGTTCTGCGCAGCTGGAAAACATGACTCCAGTGGCTGTTGATAGCTCCGCGAACACCCTTGGCGCTGGCGCCGCCGAGGGAATACCCAACGACGGCACTGGTGCGATTTTCCAGCCTCACTCCAGCTCCTACCTTCCGCTTGCGCACTATAACTGACAGTATTCCCGTCAGGCGTTGTCCAGCTGGATCCTTGGCTATCACCCTTCCAAGACGCTCTGAAGCGAAGATATGCCAAAGCGCAGGAATGGATCAAGGACATCGACGATACCGAGGGTGGACTGGAGAAATTTTCAAAGGTCTGTTCACCACCACTCCTCCGCTTCTCTTCCATAAAGCAAAACTAATATCCGGACGCCTTGCTTGGGTTCTAGGGTACCGAAATCTTTGGCTTCAATGTTGACAAAGACAACAACATCACCTACCGAGAATGGGCTCCGAGTGCTGTCGAAGCTTTCCTGATCGGGGAATACAGTGAGCTACAGTCGTCTAGAGTCGAACCGCTACCGCCCGACTAACTACGCACTCCTAGATGGCTGGGACAGGGGCGCCCACCGCATGACGATGAACGAATATGGTGTATGGGAAATTGTCATACCTGCCAAGGACGGACAGCCAGCCATCCCACACAACTCCAAGATCAAGGTACGCCATGGCCTCTTGAAGTGCTCCGTCCTCTATTTACTGAAGCCTGGGTAACAGATTTCCATGACGTCCAAAACCAACGAGCGAATTGACCGCTTGCCAGCTTGGATCAAGTACGTTACCCAGGATTTGTCCGTCTCTCCGGCCTACGATGCCCACTTCTGGAATCCTCCCGAGTCGGAGAAGTACATGTTCAAAAACGCCAGGCCCAAGAAGCCGTTGAGCGCTCGCGTGTACGAGGCTCACGTGGGCATCTCCTCACCCGAGCTGCGGGTGACGACGTTCAAGGAGTTCACCGCCAGCATGCTGCCAAGGATAAAGAACCTTGGATATAATGTCATCCAGCTCATGGCTGTCATGGAGCACGCCTACTATGCTAGCTTCGGCTACCAAGTAAACAACTTCTTCGCCGCGAGCAGCCGTTACGGCACGCCCGAGGACCTCAAGGAGCTCATCGACACGGCCCACGGCCTAGGGCTCGTTGTCCTTCTCGACGTTGTTCACAGCCACGCCTCCAAGAACGTACTCGACGGCCTTAACCAATTTGACGGTTCAGACCACCTTTACTTCCACGAGGGCGCTAAAGGAAGACATGAGCTGTGGGATTCCAGGCTTTTCAACTATGGGAGTCACGAGGTCCTGCGATTCTTGCTGAGCAATCTGAGATTTTGGATGGACGAGTATCAGTTTGACGGGTTCCGCTTCGATGGAGTAACCAGCATGCTCTATCTTCACCATGGTATTGGAACGTAAGCTGTCCCTATACTGTACTCTGTCGGTGTTGCGTGCTCACACTTGTCAATAGGGGCTTCTCTGGCGGATATCATGAATACTTTGGTCCAGATGTCGATGAAGAAGCTGTGGTCTATCTAATGATTGCGAACGAGATGCTACACGACCTCTACCCTGAGTGCATCACAGTTGCAGAAGACGTGTCCGGCATGCCAGCTCTGTGCCTGCCGCTGTCGCTGGGCGGCGTTGGGTTCGACTATAGGCTTGCCATGGCTATCCCGGACATGTGGATCAAGATCCTCAAGGAGAAGAAGGACGAAGATTGGGATATCTCCAACATTTGCTGGACTTTGACTAACAGGCGCCACGGCGAGAAGACGATCGCCTACTGTGAAAGTCACGATCAAGCGTAAGTAAACAGTGACATTCCTTGCAGATGCTCAAGTATTAACATACTCGAATTTCAGTCTGGTGGGTGATAAGACTCTCCTGATGCACCTCTGCGACGCCGAGCTTTATACCAACATGTCGGTGCTCTCGCCTCTTACTCCTGTCATCGCTCGAGGTATGGCACTCCACAAGATGATCCGACTGCTTACGCACGGCCTCGGCGGCGAGGGATACCTCAACTTCGAGGGCAACGAGTTCGGGCACCCGGAATGGCTCGACTTCCCGCGCGAGGGCAACCAGAACTCGTTCTGGTACGCGCGGCGGCAGCTGAACCTGACGGAGGACAGCCTGCTGCGGTACAAGGACCTGAACGAGTTCGACCGGCAGATGAACCTGACGGAGAACCACTACGGGTGGCTGCACGCGCCGCAGGCGTACATCAGCCTCAAGAACGAGAACGACAAGGTGGTCGTCTTCGAGCGCGGCGGCTGCGTCTTCGTCTTCAACTTCCACCCCACCGAGAGCTTCGCCGACTACCGCATCGGTGTCGACGTCCCCGGCACCTACAAGATCGTCCTCGACACCGACACCAAGGAGGTCGGCGGCTTCGGCCACGTCGACCCCAACGCCCGCTTCTTCACCACCCCCATGGAGTGGAACGGCAGGCCGAACTGGACCCACGTGTACATCCCCAGCCGCACTGCTTTGGTAAGTCGAATATTCTCAAAACGTGGACACTTTACGTGTCTGTGATACAGGTGGATGAGGCTAACGTGATCATACAGGTTCTGGCTCTCGACAAGTCGTAAGGGGTGGAGAGGCGCGGTTTAGCAACAGGAGATTCTTTCTATTTGGTGATATAGATCTAGTCTGTCCAGGGAAATGCCCAGCGTAGCAACATACAAGAGCAAGACATATTCTCATTCCATTTCAGGTGCAAAGGCAACAATATTTTAGAGGGTGTTCTCTTTCATTATCACGACTTTGCTATATCGTAGATACCATAGATCAACGAAGAAAAGCCCGCATACTCTTCAAATAGCAAGTGTCTTAGGGTATCAAATTATGCGTACTATGCGAGCTTTGGTTCCATATTCTCCCATCCATGTCTCAGTATTATGAGCTGTCGACTCGAATATCTTGTCGTAGCTCCCTACCCTTACTCGATAAGCCACTCCTCGACCTCAACCCCCATACTGCGTCCCACGCCCCTGACGACCTCCCAGCCGACACCTACCCTCCACTTACCGCCGCGGTCCATAGCGTCGGCGGCGCCAACAGCGCCGACGCGTACGAGGAGGCGAAGGCTGGCAAGCGTAGCGATAGCCATGCCGACATCGCCGTCAACGCTCGTCGCGACAATATCCCTCTTGTCGTCGGCGGCAGTGATGGCGCGGCCGTCCCACTCGCGCCGCGTCGCCGCGTAGATGGCCACCATGCGCTCCAGCACGAAGGCGCTGGGGCCCAACAGCTTGCGCGCGATCTTGCGGTGCTTCGTGCGCTTCGTCACGCGCGTCGCGGGCATCCCGCCGCCGCCGCGACGCCGCCGCCCAGAGTCCCACGTGCTGAAGAGCGTCTGGTCGTGGCGCGGCGCGTTGTGTGAGGCTAGGTACGCAGCGACGAGGAGAAGGCGCGCCGTGGGCGGGAGCAGTGTTGCGAGGTCCTTGGAGGCTCCCTTGGCTGTTGTCATTGGTGTTGTCGCTTCGCTGCCCTTCCTCTTTGCGGAGTCGCCGGTGCTGGGGGTAGGGGGGATGGAAGCAGCAGCAGTGGCTGTACTACTGCCGTTCTCGAGCTTCGCGGAGCGCGAGTCGACGAGGGTGATGCCGGGCTCGAGTATGGACTCGTCCTGGAAGTATGCGCGGGCGGCAACGACGAGCTTGGGGAACTCGCGGGCGCGGTGAGTGCCGGCGGCGACGGGCGCTGTGAAGCGCGGCCACAGAGCGGCGCAGGCGCGCGACAGGCCGGGAAGGCTGCGGGAGGCAGGCTTGGCGAGGGCGTCGTGGACTGCGGCCGTGAAGCGCGCCCACAGGTCCGCCGTCTCCTGGACCGTCGTGTTCGGCAGCGCCGCCGGCGCGTGTGGGGGTCGCGAGAAGATCGCGACGTAGTCGAACTTGGCGTACGGCGGGAAGTAGAGCTGCGGCGTCGAGGATACGCGGAGGAGGGCGGGCGGGGGCGTGGTGAGGATGAAGACGGTCGTGAGGTTGGGGATCTAGAGAGCAGGTTGAGGTTAGAGTCAGATCTGAGTGGGGAGTGTATAGCAAAAGCATGTATCTTTACGCACAATCTCAGACAGCCTGGCAAGAGCAGGTAGTAACGTAGGCGGCGCCTCTCGCTGTCGATCGATGCCGTCGAAGACTAGCACGAACCTGTCCTTCCTCTCGGCGTCGTCCTTCAGCACGCGGGCCAGCTCGACCGTGAGCGCAGCCAGCGTCTCGCAACGACCTCCCGACGCCGTCCCCTTCCAGTCCAGGGCATCGATCACCGAACCAATGGTGCGCTCGAATAGGTGCCGGGCTGTCACGCACTCGGCGGACTTGACAATGGCATAGTCGACAGGCGCGGTATCGGCAGACGACCGCAGCGCTTCGAGCAGCCCCGTAGTGATAGCCGTCTTACCCGTAGCTTCGGCGCCGTGGATAATTAGGTTTCGACATGGCGCAGCGCGCGGGTACAGCAGTGTCGCTAGAGCCCGAATCTGCGCGTCTCGGCAGGGGAAGCTTTCGATAAGCGTCGCGAGGAGGTCGTCGGGTAGCTCGAAGATGGCATCCATCGCCATTGGCCCAGTGCACTGCCTCCCTACTACGGGACCGGTGGACTAGAAAATCGGGTATTTACTGTCAAGTAGGTTACCATTGCATACCACCTAGTAGATCCAAGGATTTGTTATGTAGGACTCAAATCATGATAAGGCTGACAGGCTCGACAGGGGATTTGAAATTAGGTGCTTGATGCTATGCGGAAAATAGGTGTGCATGCAGGTACGGCAGAGTCGCGGAGTGGTGTGCCGGTTACATTAGGTAAGGTAGGATTCTTCTAAGGCTTATGTAAGATGAGAAGGGTGGTGAGGTGGTATCGTGCCTCGGCCTGTACTTTTTTCTGCGACACGCCGCACGCCGACGCGCCTTAGAAGGGTAGAGCGGTGCTTTCGGCATTCTGCTAAGACGTGCTTGACGATCCGAGGACTGAATCCCCATTAGCTTCGCCGCACGCTTGCTTCCCGGACTACTCCATATGTACTAGAGGTGTAGCAGCTGAAAAACTCCGTACACTTGGTACCGTGCCATCAGCCTATCTCACCGCGCGCCCACGCCCACCCAAGTGCCAGGCACATCTCAGGGGGGCGTCAGGGCTGAGCCTGTGGGGCTTGCGTACATACGTCAACGGGCAAGGCCATCAGCCATGGCGATGCCGCAATAGGCTGCCTCTAACCTACCTACTTGTCACTTTTCATACCGATTCTCATCTCGCGTCGTTTGTCTTCCCTGAGTCACATAAATGTTTAGTCAACAGAACAAAGTCCTAGACAAGCCAGGGGGTTGAAGGTCGGAGACGCTTTTCTGCTACAAAATACATCTCTGTCGAGATTTGTTGCCATTTCTTTTTTCCGCCGAGGTCCTCGCAAAGCTACTCGGAAAACATGGGCCAAGTAGGGATCGAAGATCTGCACCTAAGTTACGGCGTTGACGCTCTTGCTATCGACGACGCGGCTTCTATGCCGCGCGGATCCCTGGCTGGGTCCGAGCCGCCGTCAGAGAAGCACCTGCGCGTAAGCGAGTCGGACGCTCACAGGCCGTATCATACGAAGCGACCTCATAGGAAGTCCCGGGCCGGGTGTCATCAGTGTAAAAAGCGCAAAGTCAAGGTAACGCAAGCAACCAATCAAAATACCGCACCAGATTCTTTTCGGCAAACTAACACGGAAGCATAAAGTGCGACGAAGTGAGGCCGTCGTGCAAATCATGCAGGCTTCGGAAGGAGAACTGCGTATACCCGGCCGCCCCGGCATCGGATTCGGGTTATGGCAGTGCTAAGTCGGCTCACAAAGCTGCATCCCCTACCCCCAGCTCGTCCTCGGCGCCACCCGAGGAGATCAGCGCTGCTAGGAGTATTGTCACGCTCGGGCCTCAGTTTCGCCCGGCCGCGTTGTGTGACAACATGGACATGAAGATGCTGTGGTTCTTCACCACCCATGGCTATCAGTACTTCTCTATCCAGACCGGCCATTCCAAACCCGTCGACTATGTTTTGCAGGTCAAGATAGTGCAATACGCCTTTGAGTCTCCTTTTCTCCTCGACTGTCTCATGGCCGTATCGTCGTTGCATCTACAGACCGTCTCGCACCCTATCCCGCCCCAACGTGCCATTGCCTACCGCGCCAAGGCATATGAAGGCTATCGAAGGGCCATCCAGGACGCGGATCCGCAGGACTACCCAGCCCTGCTGGCAACTTCGCTTCTCATGGTTGCTATAAGCAGCCAGAACTTCAGAGAGCCGGACGGGAAAGCATTATTCATCATCGACTGGATGCAGGTGTGGCATGGAATAGGCCTCATTGTCAATCTGGTCTCACCACAAGTGCTCCAAGACTCAGGCCTGTCACCACTTTTCTACCGACCGTCAGTTGATACTGAGAAGTCGGCCCGCTACATCCCAGACAATCTTCTATCCATGGTCGATTCTATTTCACCCGGCGATGCGGACGACGGATACCAGAGCATATATCACGATGCGCTGACATATCTTGGCTCGCTTTATCGAGAGTTGATAGAGAACGGCTTCAGCACCATCCTAGATTTTCGTATCCTCAGCTTCTTAAGTAAGTGACACTGCTATTTGACTTAGATGACCACGACTCGAAGCTCCCGAACTACATCCCTATGCTTCTTTTCATGATCAGGACGAGCTGCAAGGCGGACCTGCTAACGTCAGACCCTACTAAGCATTCATTCCGAGGACATTCGTTCCACTTGCACAGGAATACAGACCGCGCACCCTAGTTATTATGGCTCATTACTTATGCTTCGCAAAGCTCACCCCCAAGGTCTGGTGGACAGTAGGCATTGCAGACCGGGAGTTGACGCAAATCTGCAAAGAAATTGGCGATGAATGGGCTCACCTTCTACGCGTGCCCCAGATGGTGCTGAAAGCTAGCAATAAGGTCGAAATCGCTAAGCTTCTGGTCGACAACCGGGATTGGACACCCGTTCAGATGAAAGAATATGAGAGACGGAAAGATCCTAGAATAAAAACGGATCCTAAGATGGTGGACAACACAGGTGCCGAGGTCGAACTATTTGAGGGCAAATGGAGGCACAAAATCATCGAGTCTGTGGAATCCACGGATACAGAAATGAGCGACTCGCCGGCCGAGTTTTCGTCTTCTCCGAGCAAATCTTCGCCAGGAAAGTCTTCTCCAGACTACGATGCACCGCATATCCCCGAGGCAGAAGCGTATCTACCTCCTATAGCTACATAGCCTCAAACCCCGACAAAATAGGACGGCCGCCAAGCGAATAGGCCTTTATCTAACTGCTCTCTTGCGAAGAACCAAGAGCACTTACTACGAAGGGCCAATAGACGATTTTCCGCCCTAGTACCGTACCGAAGCCTCAATTCTGTCAGTCTCATCAATTCTCTAGCCGATGGCAAAATCTGGTCTGTATACATGTACAGTTAAGCTAGAGCTGGGCTTGTGCGTCTCGTACCTAGGTACTAATATTGATCATCAGAGCGCCTCTCGCCAACCGACTTTCTCACTATCAGACATCGTTGCCGCGTCACAGGCCGAACCACGCCTCGCTGGCCGTCAGGTTGGCCGGCACGCTGTGGCCCACACCCTGGGCGTAGATGCCCTGGACGGACTCGCCGTAGTTGTTGGTGGTGTAGCCCCGCTTGGGGCTGTTAGGCACGGAGTCGGTGGGGGTCTGGGTGACGTTGAAGACGGCGGTCCACTGCTTGATGGTCTCGGCGTAGTTCTGGGGCGCGAGCGTGGTGTCGACGCTGCCGTGCCAGATCTGCATCTTGGGCCGCGGGCCCTCGTACCCCGGGTACATGTCGAGGGCGACCTGGCGCCACTTGTCCGGGGTGGCGCGCGACTGGCCGCCGCTGCAGCTGTTGTTCCACTGGTCGACGCCTCCCGAAGCGCTGACGAAGCACCCGGCGGCGACGCCGCTGTAGAGCGAGACGGCCTTGATGAGCTCGGGGTACGTGGCGGCGAGCACGTTGCTCATCATGGCGCCCGAGGAGCCGCCCGTGACGTAGACGCGCTCCGGGTCGGCGCCGTACTCGGCGACGGCGTAGACGATCATGTTGGCGATGGCCTGCGAGTCGCCGCCGCCGAGGTGCGTCAGCGACTGCCGCGACGACACGTCCCAGCACGTGCCGCTGTTGGGCGACGACGGCCACACCGTGATGTACCCCTTGCCGTCCGACCCCTGCTTCCACGGGATCGCGCTGTTCTGGAAGTACGACTGCGCCGTCGACTGGCACGAATGGATCACCACCACCAGCGGCGGCTTCTCAACCACGTTGTCCGGTTTATATACCCACCTATTTTACGGGGATCAAGTCAGAACACTGTCGTACGGAAGCTAGATCACAGGAATGGAAAGGATAGAACCTCACATCTGGGCCTTGGACGTCGCGTTGTTATTGTAATTCGGTACCTGCGTAAGCGAGGCCGCCCAGGCCGTGCTGGCCACGAGGCCTGTCGAGAGGAGGGTGGATAGTAGCATTGTGGTCAGGTAGAGATCTTGGATCGGTCTGCTGCTGAGAGGTCTTGAAGACGAGAATTTCATCCCAAGCGAAGAACATAAAAGATATACATACCTTGATAGGTATATAAACTTGAAAAGGGTCGATAATTAGTCGCCGATACTCTCGTCACTAGGTACCTAGCCTAGGTAGTAACAATATGAAGAATATGAACAAGCTTTCTCTGTGACTTCTTTCCCCACATCTCATATTGTCTTGCCCCTAGATCGACACTGCTACAGCTTATCTTTCCCCATTACCGCGGTTAGGACCAAGGCAGATAGATGCCTATATATATTACGAAGTGCAAACCTAGCAGGATAAGCTGTGTCGACCATGCTATGCCTCATCGACTAGAGGGAGAGAGGGGAATAAGCGATACGATTTCCGCATACGGAAACTCTTCATATAGGAAGCTACAGCGATGATGCCAGGAATAAGGCAATTGATCAGCAGTGACGCAAGTCGCCGTTCATACAAGCTTTGGGATCCGCTCCTCGTCGCCCCTTTCCCACCCCTGATAGACCTGTCGGCTAAAGGCAGGTAGATATAGCTCCCGGATACGACTTCGCTTTCATCAAAGCGAGCATAGGCACATTCCTCTCGTATTTCTCGCCCGGCTCCCATCCGTCCGTTCTCCCGTCTCCCATCCGTCCGTTCTCCCGTCTGGCTGTTGCCATTGGACTGCGAACTTACAGAGGTTTATAATAGGGGAAGATGCTATGTGCAATCAGCTGTGGAGCGGACAGAGCATAAGAAATAAAGTGCAATACGTCTCCATCAAGAAGTGGCTGAAGAGGTTGTCTTAAGGTATATTTCCTTAGCACAGTCAATACCATCGGAGCATAGTCACCAAAGAAGACACTTAATGTAGATGTCATGCAACGCGAATAGAAGCATGAAGGGCACTGAGAAATTTGCTCAAACGCGTTTCATTTTTCATCTAATCTGCCTCGTGTCTCGACTAGGCGACCTCGTCGGGGAAAATACCCTTGCAGTATTAGAATCCCTCTACACACACACGCGGTGCTCTAGGCATCGAAGTATTACTAACCCCTTAAGAAGGGGGACCATTTTTTGCGAATAGAACGAACGGAAACAAGCAAAATACCCCCCAATAGTGAAACATGTGTGTAGGCGACCTTCACGACCAGTCCGAATGTCTCTGGTGCTTAAACTTGGTTCCGGGCGGGTGCTCGTCGACACGGAACTTGCAGTGAGGGTGGGTACAGATGCCATTTGTGACGCTCGGGCACTTATTGCTACTCGTTAGCATCTTCTCTCTCATGTATACAGGGGTGAATCTTACGTGATGTCCATAGATGCAGTTGTCTATGTCGCATTGCTGGCCCTTTGTGCACGGACTCAATCTGGCGAAGAAAGCGATGACGTTCTTCTCCTCCTTAGTCGGCTTGTACTTGTGGTCAAAGAGGCAATCATCACCCTTGGTGCAAGGTCCCCTTAGGAAATGATTGTTACACAGTTTCTCGTTGCCCGTACGTGTCTTCAGTTTGTCTAGGACGGCCTGGTTGATTTGAATAGGAGGATCAAGACCACGAGGGCCAGGATTCCACACCGTGGTGACTGGCTTAAAAGTACGCGCCGGGGTGGGAGCCTTCTTAAGAGGTATGGGAAGGGTGATTTGCGGCGGTGGGCTCGCTCTCGTCTGTGTGATAGCTGCGTACGAGACGGACGGAGCGACGGACGGAGCAACAGACGGAACAGAGGACGTCGTCTGTGTTGTCTCGCTCAGGGGCGGCGTCTCGCTCTGGAGAGGCTGGACTTTGAGCTTATCGCCGCGGAATATGTCCTTAAAGCTCGTGACAGTAATGCCCGTGTCAACGATCTCTTGCGCCGTCGGGCATCCCTCGATTACTATGATGCGTTGTTTGATCGAGTCATCGTGGATAAAGTGGTCTAGGTAAGGCGCATAGCTAGCATCGTGCGAAACGCCCATGAGCAAGAACTTGCAGCTGACATTGCGCAGGTGAAAGTGCGCAGAGCCTGCGGCCGGTCAGGTACGAGGAACACGACGGTCTGTCATGGACAACTTACACAACAGCTTGGCATCGACCGCCTCGCTCTTATCGCCAATGTCGGCAAAATGAAAGGGTGCCTTGACCTGGTTGAAGCCTGCTATAAAATCGTAGAGGTTGGCCTCGTCATCCATACATCTGTCGCGTCGCATGGCTTTGCTGAGACCGGAAACATTGGCGACAATCTGGACGATGACATCAATGGGGCCCTCTTCGGTATAGCTGTATTTGTCAATCACGGCTGCGTGAAGCTCTTCGGCAGCCTTCTTGCCGCCGGCGGCGCCCTTTCTAACAAGATGCTCTTTAAACTTGAGCAGCAACATGATCAGTATATCAGCTCTAGCAATATAGGCGGTATTGCAGCTTACGATTAATCCGTCTCCGTCAATGAGAAGCACGGCGTAGGGGTGGCGGACCTATAAGGATGTCTTAGCCGTCTGATGTTAGGAGAAGGGGGCTAGGGATAGTTACTGGAGCGAGACCCATGCGCATCTCGTTATCGCGCAGACGAAGTTGAAAGTCTCGACGCGACTTCTTAGCGTCGGCGAGGTCAAGGCGCGTGTCGTTGAGAGCCTGCTGGAGGGTGCTAATCTCAGTGCGCAAATTGGTTTCGGTATCGTTGGCATACATGAGAATGTCCTGGGCGGTAGGTTAGGCATTGGCTTGGGACTGAAAGGATATCTCTGTCAATTGGACATACCTGAATGAAGCTGTGCGTCTTCTCCTTATCCACCATGTACTGCTGGTATCGGTCGACGAAATCCGTCAGGCCATGGCCTCTAGCTTGGCCATTGTCATGGCCGTTCCCGTTTGACGCCATGTCGTTACCGAATAGTTATCCGATGCACTGGAACGGATATGCTAGTTCGCGTATTCTGGGGTGAGAGATTAGAGACGGCGGAAGAACAGATGAAGATGGCGCGATGGGGGGGAGGAGAGGGGCGCAACCTGATAGATGAAGGCGGGTTTGCTTTGCGGTTACTGAGGGGATACCTTGGGTAGGAAAATAAAATCGCGTTCAAGCGACTCAAAGCAGTGCCTTGTTAGTTGGTCGCAAACAGATCGGATTTTATGCGCGCGGGTGTGTGCGCAGGCCTAACAAGGTTCGATGTTGAATGCTGGTGTTGGTAATGTATGAGACGAAGATTTCAGACGTCGCGGGGGAGACGAATCAGAGTCGAGGAGCTGTAGAGTCGACTCTGGCCTTGGTGCTCGTAAGCTGTTTCAAGGCGATCTGTTAGCAGCCAAGAACTCGGGCGTGCAGGTTAGAGATAGGAATAGCAGAGAAGCTGGTGATGATGATGGATGCTGGATGCTGAAGATCGGATATTCGAAATTCGATGTCGGATACATCCCATAAGGTGTATAGGTACACCAGTAGTAGGTACTTACCCTTACCTCTTACGACGCGCCTGCCCAGTGACAAGGAAATAAAATGGAGCTGGGGACCCTGCGCTGCACCTACCCGTCGCCGCGGCAAGCTGGAGATGGTTAGGAGAGCTGGGAAAAGCTGGGGGGTCCCTAGAAACGTCCGGATAACAGACCCCCAACTCCTAAATTTAGCGCTTCTCAGGGTCCTTTTAGCGCAAGCCTCGCAGATCCCCCCCCCCCCCCCCCCAGGACTAGCAGCCCTATCAGTTCCAAAGGCTAGATCAGTTAGCACCTTAGTCTTGTCTATCTTGATGCGACCAATTCACATATCCGATCCGTCTTTATTTGTACCTGCGCTATCGTGCTACCAGACCATTAGCTAGGCAAGTTAAGGAGTCGACATGAACATCACTGACGAGTCATTGTTCTGACTCTACTTACACATGCAGATGTCTCTCCATCAGTACCTAAGGTACCTACGAGTCCCCCCAGGGAAGTCGTCAAGACATCTCCCTTTCGCATCACCGTCTAACATCGCTATGAGGATATTCACTGACGCCTATCGTATTCGAGTTCCGGCCCTCTAGTCCATATCTGTCCCATCGTCGAGCTGTGCAACGGACATCAAGCACATTGCCAGGTAGACAAGGCGAGTCAGTCAGTCGTCTGCGAGCTGACAGGGGACTTGTCGACGATGGGGGCCAAATACCGAGTTGGCTACCATCCAGGCCATGGGTGCTATATCCACGCTTTCTTGGCGTCAGCACCTTTTCTGACGCCTTGTACCCTGCCATGAGTCCCCATACTTAACGCCACTATTCATCTTCAGCGGACAAGCTGACAGGTCACTTTGCTAGGTCTTCGTCCTACCATCCGTATATCTACCAAATCAGAAACCAGGACAGCATTCCTGTCAGAACGCCCACCGCGTCAGCCTTGAGCTGCCGTGCGAGGTAACCGACAGCTTTCGCAATCTGGTTGATATCTGTTACCTATCCAGATAGATACTTTTTAAAAACTGCGGCTCGACACTACAAGCGGCGGTTAGACCCTTTGGTTTAACTCTTTGGTTCAGATTATTGCTCCATACCGCTACATACCGCTACACCGAGTATCTTCAAACCTGCATATGCATCGTACCAATAGGTTTTCAACGATCTACCTAGGTAGGATCTGAAGCCGCATAGAGCTACCATGCTCTAGGCATTCGGATATTGCCCACTCCTCCTACCTCGATATCTGCAAGCCCACCACGTACGAGGAGAAAGAGAGCCCATCTATGCACAATACAACGTGAATACACTATAGCGGCATCAATATATAGTTAGACATACTCGCCGGCCTAATTAGAAGTGCTCATCCTCAAGTTAGATGTTGTACGAGTACCGATTCCGGACAAAGGTCATGTCCTACATATCATGTGGGTAAATCCCTACAGATTCAACAAGCCCGGCTCCCATCGTTATGTGTAACCCCTCTGTCCCATATCCCCCTTACATAACTCGATCCTCCGACCTGACCGAGGCGAGCTGGCTTGCTCCTCGCTAGAGTGTTCAATAGGGTTAAGAATGAACCTCTGCACAAACTACGACAAGCCGATGAAGTCTTCCCTACAATTAGTCCACCTGTACGAGAATGCCCAGTCGAAATATAAAAGCCGTCGGACATAGACCTCCTCAGGACCCGTTTTTTCCTTCGGACTTAATATCGAAACATCCAACCCGTCGAGGCGAATCGGCCTTTCGGACAAAGCTACGTTGAGACGCGGGACGTACTCGAGTTCTGTCCTGAGATTGGATAGACATTTATATATCATGTATGTTATGTACTTGGGGAGCTTCCTATTGAAACTATTACCTACCTGAAGAGCTTGGCCCGTCATCGCCCTGATTCCCGTCACTTTCATCTGGGGCGCCCCCGTGAATTCCCTCCCGTCAAATCAATCCCGTCATTACCCTTTGAAGACCCAACACCAGCTTGAATAGTTAACTTGTCTCAGTACGTAGGAAACTGGTTCAGTATGGTCCAGAGCGTGTCGTTGCCGAACTCCCCGCCGAACTGCCACGTGGACGGGTGTTCTTCTCCTATGGGTCCGGTCGGTATACTCGGGGGGAGGCTGCTGCCTGTCGTTGCCGCCCCGGGGAATGTCTCGGGCCAAGTCGTCGAGGTCCCGTCGCCGCTCGGTATTGCGGTAAGCTCGTTGTACGCTATGTCTCCCATCGGGTAGATGGGCATGATGGAGCTGAAGTCGAAATCAGTCGGTAGCGACCAGTCCGCGTTCGCAAAAGGATTATTGTCCGCCCCCGACGCCGGCGTCAAGCCCGTACTCGAGCCGACGCTTTCGCCTCGCTCCGGCTTTGGCGGTACCGCCGATGCTGTGTTCATGTTCGATACACTACTCGCGTTATGGGACGAGTTCTCAGACAAGGCACTCGGAGTTTGCATATCGGAAAAGCTCTTGGAAGATGTGTCGCTATTGCTGGTATAGCTGCCGCCCACCTCGCTCGGTTCCTTGACCATGAAGCCGCCGCAGACGGCCTTTTTGAACCGGATGTAGATGGCGCGGAGCACGCCCAGCGCCGCTTGCGCGAGCCGATTCCGAGTCGACATCATCTCGAACCGCTCGATTGCCCAGTCGAAATGTTGTCGCACCTTGGCCAGCAGTTCACCATGCTCCTTCGGGAAGAGGATGTAGATAGACGCTATCATGATGACGGCGTCAAAGGTGCCGAAGAAGAGCGTAAAGGTCTTGTGCTGCTGCGGCTTCATCAGAGCAAAGTATGACTTCTGCGCCTCGAGCATGTCAAGGCTCGCCTTGAGCGCCTCGAACCGGCTCGTAGCACGCGTGAACACGTACGGGCGATGCAGGGCCATTATATTAAAGGATATGAGCTGGGGAAGATTCGGCCGTACGAATGGCAACCACCAACATTCCTGGAGGTGATCGAACCGCGTGTCCGGGTTCTCCATGCGGAAGAAGGGCGGTGTCCGTGCCTGAAGGTCGAGCAGCTCTTTGTGGATCTTCTCGACCTTGGAAAAGTCCTTTGGAAAGGGCCCTTCCTTTTCTAGATCGAGGATATCTCGTAACGGCCGCATGGCCTCCCAGGCCCACATAGCTCGCGTCAGGGGCGTCGGCGGGTCGTTTTCGCTGCGAGGAACTATGGGCGACTTTCTCCTATCCTTGGGGATGATAGAGTCTACTGGAAGAGCCCGGTTCATCAGGCGGAAATCGACGCTGGTAGGCCGGCCAAGCACGGCACCGGTATGCAGGTCCCAGCTGAGGAGATTCATCCAGACTCTCCGCCGACTCTGAGCCATCCACATCTTCTCCAGAGCGGACTCGGTCGTGTCGTCGGCGTTCGGTTGCGGGTCCGCCTGATCACGGTGTAGACCGATTTCCTGCCCATCTCGAATGCTTGTCCCCACCTGATGCCACTACGACCAAGTTAGGACGGTAGAATGCGCGGTGAGGGCACGATATTCACTTACAGCCTCGGTGACCATGCCCGCGTACTTGAGGAACGAGGCTCTCACACAGCCTGCCAGCACGGTCATGATGGACATCTGGCGTTTGCCCAAGAGTGCCAAGATGGCAACGCCCGATTCGCTATAGTCGAACGCCAGATCTTCGAAGGCCATGTTGCTCGTGTACTTTAACGATTCGAACGTCTCCTCTTCGCGCTCGGGCAGATACAGAAGAGCTGACGCCAGCATCTGGAAGAGCAGGGCCGGGAACACCCTTAACATGGGGTCCAATGCTTGCGGACCCGAGGTCGTCAGAACGTTGAACGGCATGCTGTACCACTGGTTCATCAGCTCGCGGAGGATGGGCTCGTCGATGGTGAAGTGCTGCCAGTTGATGTCGCGGAAGTAGACCTCGGACAGCTTCTCGACGTAGGTCCTGGCCGGCAGCAGGCGGATCAGGGTCTTGTAGCGCTCTCGTATGCCGTAGCTGTCGCCGTCGAAGTTCTCCGTGGGCATGCCCGCCAGAGGCTCCCCGCCGCCCTCGATCTTGCGCAATATTCCCAGGGTCGACGCGCTGTTGGTGGCGTAGCCGAAGTCTACGGTCTTGATGGGGATGGTCTCGATGGACTCGGGGGAGCGGTCGTTGCCGTTCTGGGAGGCGCCCTTCCGGTCGGGTCTCGAGATGGGCGTGCCCGTTTCGTAGTGGCAGGACGCTTCTTTATTCCGCGATACGCAATTCGCACATGGCATCTTTCGGTCGCACTTGGGAGGGAGCATTAGTAATTACTTTATGGTATACCCGGAAGAAGGAAAAAATAAATAAATAAATAAAATAAAATAATTAACAAGACTATCTCATATGTTGCAAAGCTTCGCGTCGTATACCTTTTGCTTTCTCCTATGGCATTCCGTGCAGCTTATGACGATTCTCCTGCGCTTACGAGGCGGTGCCTTGCCGTGAGACTCGTGGCTGGCCTTCTCGTCCGCCTGGACGACGCCGTCGGCGTCGATAGCAGACGCAGACATGATTCGGGAAATGAGGAGGATTTCGATGTCTTTTTTGTCTCTTGTTCAACTAAGCCACGTAGGTAGGTCGACGCAATTGGGGGTTCAAGAGGGGTAACTAGTAGGTAGGATGAATGGATTAATTTTTTTCTCTCCTGGGTTTTGGTTCTGGGATTTTTTTTTCCTCTGCCTGCGACGGGTATTGCGTGTAATGTAATATGATGATCGGTTTTTTTTTTCCTTGGACAGTCTCTGGTACAATTGAAGACTGGCCCCCTGTTATTTAATGCTGTACCCTCCTATCATCAGGCGTAAAACGTTCGGTATCTCACGTATACCTGCCTCCCGCTCAGCAGGCTAGTAGGGAGCTATATCATATCTCACCTGTCTCTGCTCCAAGTTCCCACTATTGCCGACCGCATTCTCGCTTCTATATGTAGTCCCTACCACTGTGTCATCTTGCTCCATGGCTGATACGTATATACAGACCGTATGAAGTATCAATATATGGTGACTGAATACGTCTATGACAGCCTCCCCTTCCTACCTAGGTAGCTATATATGTCGTAGGCAGAAGCTAACATCCAGCCGTCCTTCACCTGCAATGTCTCTTCTCCTTGTCTCTCCCGCTCAAGCGGCTATCGGCCTGCCAATCCACATGCCTCGACGATTGGAGCTCTGTCTCTCTGGCACTCGGCTAGTGGATATAGATCCTGGGCCCGGGATTTATGCCGTCGAATAAGTCCACATGTAACCCACGCTTGTCCCCGCTAAGACCGTTGTCTCCGACGCTTACATAGCTCCGTCTTGCTCGACATGTTTTACCTCCGTCCAGTTAGCACGGAGTATAAGGATGCCTATCCTGACCGTCAAAGCTATCAGGTAGATAACAGGGTGGGTTAGGTATATGTTCACACACATACGCTCTCATATAACATTCAACCATGACGTGAATATTTCCAAACCCCTTCGACACTGCTAGGTAGTCCTGATCGCATACCATCGTGGGAAGACGGATCTAACCTCCTCGGCAGACACGGCATATCGAGCCTCTAGTATACTTGCTGGCTTCAATGTATGACTCCTTTTCCTGTACAAGCTCAAGAGGTGGGTAAGATAATATAGAGAGATCTTACAAAAGTTCCTCAAGCGAGTACCAGGTAGAGCATCATCCCAACGCGCACCTCAGTCAGCAACGTGAGCTGCCACGAATCGTGAAGTAGAACTCGCTGTGTATCATTCGTTATAAATCTGCTAACTGTATCAAATCCCTTTCCGCAATTTCTTTTATTCTTTTGTTCGGCCGACTGTCTTTCCTAGTAGTAATGACTCCTACAAGCCAACAAGAACTCCAGGCTCCAGGACGATGCGTATCGTCCATCCATGCTTGATATAGAATCTCTTGTTTGAAGTTGCGCCCCCCCTCATTTTCTTCATGTCTGTTGCCCTATCCGGGTGAGGTACGCTTTCCATGCCCTTCTTCGGTATCGCTCCGCCTCGACCTGAGGAGACGCTGCCTTGAGGATGCCTCTTCCCACGATAATGATATCGCTACCGTCGGTCCCGACAAGCTTCGCCGGTGTGTTATACTGCTGACCGAGGCCGTCGCCCTTCACAGCCGCATCTTCTTCGTCTCCCTCCGGTGGCAGCTGACAACCCGGTGTCATGGAGATGAAGCAGTCCGTCGGCTCGGTATTGAGCGTCTCCTGCGAGATAAAACCCATCACAAAGCCTTTGTACTCTCGTGCGGCTTCAACACAGGCGTCCGTGTACTTCTTGTTCATGAAGTTTCCTTCGCTCGACATCTGGGCGAGAATCAAAAGACCTCTCTCCCAGGGGGGCTCCTCGATGCCGGCGTACACGAGCTCGTCGCCCTCGGCGATGGCGGTGGCGAAGCGCGGCGAATCTACAGGCTCGAAAGACTGGGTAAGGGTGGTGATGGACACGATGCTCCCTTTTCTGCCGTTGTGCTCGGTACGGAAGCCCGATGGTGGTTGGGGAGGTTCCTTCAGCGTGGGCTGCGGTGCAGGCCGATCCTCCTCGTTCTCCTCAGACGAGTCCGAGGTGGGAGTACCGACCGAGACGGACGTCCTCACCTCGTAGTTGACGCGTGAACGCCACCGCGCGGCCGCATCGTGGAGCGCGGCAACGGCCGCCTTGCCGGGCACCATGTTGACATTCACGATATGGGCCCAATCGATGATACGGGCGGTACCAGCCGTGTACTGCTGCTGGACCGTGTTGCCAATGTCGCCGAATTTCCTGTCCTCGAAGATCAGGAAGCCATGCTTCCTCGCGAGCGCACCCAGCTTGGCACCGGTGCCCGTTTGCGGATGGTAGTCCCAGCCGGTAATGAGGTCGTAATGCGTCTTTAGTACGACGATGGACGGACCAATTCTGTCGGCAATGGTAAGAAGTTCGCGGGCAGAGGTGACGTCGGCGCTGAGGCAGAGGTTGGACTTTTTCAGCTCCATAAGGCGGAAGAGGTAGTTGGACAGGGGATGAGAGGCATTGTTGGCTCGTTCGGCGAAGGTCGCCTTGAAGGTCGGGTGGCGATCCCGAGATGCGCACATTCTTAGGTATCGATGGTGATCTGTTGCTGAGGTTGTTTACTTTCTCCTCCGTGTTTTCTCTCCTTGGCGGACAAGAGAGGGCGGGATCGAAAATACCAAGACAGGCAATCGCCAAATGGATTGTGGACGAGCTAGTCAGGCCCTGCTGTCGACAGTTCTATTGGGTGGCGATCGGCGGTTGGGCGATAACCCTGGACGCGGTGGAGCTAAATGATGTCAGTTCACGATATATAAATGGTATTCCGTAGATGCAACAGAGGTGGAATACGACTTCTGTAGGGCGCGGCGCTCTTGATATACCGGCAGACTACATGATCATACGGTGTGATGCGCTCGAAGAATGCATTGTCGCAGAGGGAAGAGCCAGGGCATATGTAACATACCTTCAATTCGTCGTCTGCTCGCTGTAGACCGCCCTCGTTTGATGGGCCTGACCGACTGACTATCTCGTGCATACGTTAGCATATGCCGTTATGCTGCAGTGCTGTCAATGCTCGGGGAGCTCTTCGGGCCTTTTTGGATTTGTTTGCGAAGGACGGGAAGGGCACAAGATTGTGGGCTCGGATCCGAGTCTTAAGATGGGACGCCTTGGAGGCGCCCAGATAGCAGATAGGAACCAACCTGCATGCTCGGGCACCAAAACACGGCTCCAGACCCCTTATCAAGTCGGACGAAGCAAACGGACGATCTTGAAGATCTTCAAGAGATGAATGGTTAACTTACGCGCGTATGTAGTGCCCCCGGGGCTTGCTCGCAGCTGTAACTTCAGTAGGTCAACTACCTAGGTAGGTATAGGTATGTAGTCGTTATATTGTCGTAGATGTTCTGTAAGTCTTGTTCTGTAAAGTCGTAAATTCGTTCGATAGCGTCTTGGCTCGGCCGGTGATCAGGTAATCCGCCTTGCGACAACTGAGGCTTGCTCAGCTTTATATGACGAGGCGGAAGGGTATGTAGAAGGAGAATGAGGATGAGGATGAGGATGGGAATGGGAATGGTTTGTATCGGGTGCGTGCGTGGCGAAAGAATTAGGCCAGTCACTTATTGTTAAAGTGAATTGTCCGTTCGGTAAGCCGTAGGACAGTCTTCCGTCTTCTTTCTCTCTCACACATACATATACATAATCATACACACACCCTCTCTGTCTGTGTCTCTCACGTCTCAGTTCTCTCCCCTACTGAGTCCCTGCGGCAGGCTTTTTATTCCACCAGGTCTGAGGATGAGACTCGGTGGCTTTGAATGGCTAAGCTGCTAAGGTCGTCGCAGCGTTGCAGTGCAGTGCTCCTATACGAGGAGCGGTTATTGGTCACTCGTCCCGCCTACCAAGTACCGATACCACCAGTGGTGACCTAGGCAGGTAGTAGCTGTAGGATTGTATGCGCTGGCCTGAGAGAGGCGGGCCTGAGAAAAGCAAGATGGCCGGATTCCGAGGTACACGATACACGTATTACCCCAAATGGTACTTGATGCCCTTTCCCCCCCTTTAACCAGATCGGTATCATTATACATGTGTACGGCTATAGAGCCTGCTGAGCGTGATGCCTGGAGTTGGGGGCTTACCCGGCCTATGTACACATATTTGTAGCCATACATAGTACACACAGGTAGCCTAGGTATAATAGAAAGGGTACGATACATCTGTGAGGCGCAAGCGCGGCAGCTAGACTAGTTCGATGTATGTTGCGCATCCTTCTCCTTTTCTTAGTATAATGCGATCCTACTCTCGGCTCCCGCGCTCCCACGCTGCCACGACGGCATCAAACGATAAAAAGTTCCCAGCTGATGGACTGACCTGTTATGGCCTGACCGCAATGTACTCCAGTCGCCTACTTTCCATCGTCCATCGTCCATCGCCCATCGCCGGTTCTTTCTGCCTGGCGATCCCCTGAGGTTGTAGGGGTGTTCGTAAGCGGTATAGTACATGCTAATAGGCAGGGCTTCTCCAGAATCCCATAATACTGAAGCCTGTCGTCTTCTTGATCTTTCTGATCTATTCATCTGGGAACAGGCCAGGGCAGATCTCGTAGTCCCTTCCTCTGGGCGAATACTACCCGAGGGTCCTTTTTGTCGGTAACAACCTTAAGTATCTTCGGTGACTTGTAGCTTGGGGCGTATGTTGTGTATCAACATAATTTGCCTTGGCTTTGCTGATAACCATGGCCGACACCCAGCGAGGTGACACATTGGATTGGATTATCTACCTCTACCTATGTAAGAGTAAGTGCGTGATGCTTCCAAATAAAACCGACACACTGCTCGAGTCTGCGAGTACAGATCTACCCAGGGAAGACAGCAAACAAAAGGGAGTTTATGAGTTGATAGGTATGACGTAGGTTAGCCTATCACAAAAGTTACTTAGGTAGCCTTCTCGAAGCAAACGCACCTACATACAATAGGATCCGGTCAGCGTCTCGAGAGGGCCAGATATCGATATCAAGAACCCTACTGCGTAGTAGGTCATCGGGTGTAGGTTCCTGTAGGTGGTCATCCCGTCCCGATTGGCCAAAGAAAGATAAACCTGTACAGTTTCTGTAAGCTGTACAAATATGCATACGCATACGCATACGGGACTGATGGATGACTGATGGTCATCAGCTATCAGCTAGAGGGGCGGCAGCCTTATCTTAGCTAAAAGCACGCCAAGACTCTTTTCCTCATTAGAAAAAAAAAAGAAGGGAAAGAAATGGGTCTTCGCAGCTTTACTATGTAGAACCTGAAGCAGCTCTTCCCCAATCCGCATCCGCATCTCACCCTCAGACGTGTGCGCTTTCCCGGCCCTGCCGAACATTCCCTTATCATCTCCTCTTCCTTTGATATCTGCATCTGCATCTGCATCTGCTTCGTCTCTGTTTGACCTGTACTTCCCCAGCGGCCTCCTCCTTATCCTACTGGCCCTGCGTCTTACGTCTTTTCGTGCTCGTCTGCGACCGCACCCCTTCGTTTGAGTTCGATAGCTCCTCCGTCATCTCCAGATCTTCCTACCTTCGTTCAGGAGAGCTCTCACATCATCATATATCACACCACCGAAAAAAAGTGTCAACCTCGGCACGCGAGCACAGCTTCCAGTGGCGTCTCCATATCACTGCCCCCTGTGGCTGTCTCGTCTTCCTAATCTTCTACTTCCTTAAAAATCATCTTCTTACCACACTCGGAAACGTCACCATGTCGGAAAGGATGACCAGGCGGCAGGCCGCTATGGCAGCCGCCGCGGCGGAAGACCAGCCTAACGGGCTCAACAAAGAAGCTGTCGCCATGAACGGCGATGCCAACGGCAGCGGAAACGCCCAAGTGGCTATCTCAGAGGCAGATGTCGACGCTGACGCTCCTCGAGAAAACATCTTCCTGTTCTGGCCTAACATTATCGGTATGTAGTTAGCGCTCTCCTACTCGTGCGACCTCATCATCGCAGCTATTGGCGCAAGCATCCATGTTAAACCCTCGTCATGCTAATAGCAACTCGTACTACTAGGCTATTTTCGCATCGTCCTCGCAGTCGCATCGTTATATTACATGCCCTTACATCCTCGGACCTGTTCGTTGCTCTACAGCGTCTCGTGTCTCCTCGATGCCCTTGACGGTTACGCGGCTCGGTACTTCCACCAGTCCACCAAGTTCGGCGCCGTACTCGACATGATAACAGACCGATGTACTACCTCATGCCTACTCGTCTTTCTCTCCTCCGCCTTCCCGCGATGGGCCATCATATTCCAGGGCCTGATTTCGGTAGACTTTGGGAGCCACTACATACATATGTATGCGACTCTAGCCATGGGTGGATCGGACACCAGTCACAAGAGTGTGGACAAGTCAAGGAGCTGGCTGTTGAACCTCTACTATACCAACAAGGTTTGTTTTGTACCCGCAGAACGCCCCAAGCAGACACGATACTTACCAGATTCTAGACGGTCCTCTTCTTGTGCTGCGCCCTTAATGAGCTCTTCTTCATCGCCCTGTACCTCCTCTCCTTCTCCTCGCCGCTCTTATCGCCACAGCTACTCGAGCCCCTCGGCGAGACTAGGGCTAGCGCTATTCAGACGGGGGCGCAAGTTAACAGCTCGATGCTCCGCCAGCTGTTTACCAACCCCTACAGCGCAGGTGCCCTGGAGATGGCGCGTGCGAACAAGATGGATTCCACTTTCCCGTGGATCCTTGCCGGCATCAGCGCCCCTATCATGGCCCTGAAGCAATTTCTCAACGTTCTCCAGCTTGTCAAGGCGAGCAGATGGTTAGCCGAAGGAGACGTTCGGTCGAGAAGAGCGGCAGGGCTACCGAAGAAGAAGAAGAAGGGCAACAAGAGCGCTTGAAAGGTTTAAGGGGTAGAGTTTAGGCTGGTGGTAAGCCAGACAAGGTGCTAGGCAGTCGGAAAGTGTGCGATACGTTGAAAATGAATAGGAGAAGAATCAGACTACGGTGCTGGTGTGCACGAGGTGTCGCATTTCACGGAAAGGGGGTAAACCGGAACGGACCATATCAAACGGCTGCATGGGGTTGGTCATGGGAAGCATAAGGGAAGGACTTCCCCCCGACTCGGAGGAGACCAATCAGGATAGAGGGACACCAACGCGAATGCCTATAGTGCCTCGAAGGCTCTGGTCTTTTATTGTACATATATATAATCCTAATAGTGAGGTCCGTTGAACACGAACAACATCACCAGAGACACAGCACGTATTTGAGATAGACAGACGAGCATGAGCATGTCTCATCCATATACCCATCACGGACGCAGGGGGAGGCGGTAAAAGCCCAGTCCCTATTGTTGGGCGGGACTGCGATAGATTAATCAGGTTTCACAGCTTCCTCCTTCATACATCTAAAGAGTGGCGGTCGAGCTCCCATCAGAATACCAATACTTTACAATAGCTATTCTCGGTCGGCTTCGCAGCAAGATCGAAAAGAATAAGGGGTACCGCATGTTCTCTGTAACCAGCATCCAGATTTGCTAGAGGTTTGCTCAATTTCTTGCTGGACTAATAACTTGGAATGATTTGCATCGTTGACCGCCACCATGCCGTGCTGAGATGCGACAGATTGCCATATCCCGCGCTCCCCCCTCCCTCTTCGGCAGTCAACAGGTATGTCTCAAATGTCGGTCAGTCACCCGTCGTGCGCTGTATGACCCTGCTGTGTCGATATATCGATAGCGAAGTCCTGCATACCTGGTCCAGACGGTATCATCCAATGCTGCGCTGCTTATCTACGAGACGGCAGCGGTGATCCGATACGCCCTCACTGCCCCCTCACCGAGCCAAGGGAGATCTGCCCCCCGGACCCGACCGAGGCGGATACCTTTTCCCCGTTGGGCATTCCTCCCTTGGTACGCGCGGCTTTCCCGTGGACGACATGTCGGGCAGACGACCGACGTCTAAGCTCAGGGATTAGGGAGGCTCCTGGCCGGTCCAAATGGCTTGACGAGAGAGGGGGTTGGCAGCTTATAGACTTCTACCTACCTATCCAGCATTCACAGATCGATCATGTCTCTTGGTTCGGATTCAAGCATGATATTCATATGAGGTCTAAGGCATTTAACGCATTTACCTTGCTAGACACCTTGCCGAGGTCTGCGGAGTGGTGGCTCGGGAGACTTGTCTGCCTGTGTTCCGTCGCACAATACACATTTACAACCGGTCAGGGCGCGGCGTCGACGATGACCTACATATATGTACCGACGCAAAGACCGCATATGCATACGTGTACATGTATGTATGCATCTATCTCTCTTTCTCTCTCTCCTCCATGACCAGACTCCCACTCGGCTGCTCAGGCTAAATCAATAAAAATGCGCCTATCCGCCGCCTCTCTCCAATGCACCTTTGACGTCGGACCCAGGCAGACCCAGGCACTGGAGCCGACAGCCTGCAGGGCGAGGTCGTACACATCACATCAAATAACCTCACATGGGCCGCCTTGATTCGCCCGGACCCGGAAACAGGGCCGATACCGTGAGGAAGGGAGGGATGGGGTCCAAGGTAGGGGAGATCTGACCCTCTACCGATTCCCTGCATATTCATTGCTTTCTCTCTCTCGTCTGATTGGAGATGGGCAGTTCCCGGTACGCGACTCGATTGGGGCGCTACCTTACAGGCATACACTACACGATCTGATACATATATTGCTTTCTGGCGGTATTGGCATTGGTATGACAAAGTACGATGCCGGGACGGCATTGTGACGATTGTCCTTCGTCTCTGTGCTCGGCCGGAGATCGTCGCTCGAGCTCCAGTCAGGAGACCCGACCTTCCATCAGCCTTACGTACCTTACAAACATTGGAACCGGGCCCTAGGCATCATATACCGGCGTCAACTTGACCATCAGGGGCGGCTTGTGCCATGCCATATAGTTCTTCTGGTTTGTGAGCCAGCTGTTAGACTCGGGCATTAGTTCGACGTCGAAATTATAGATGAGCTTGGCCACGATGACTCGCGTCTCCATGCGGCCCATCGTAAGGCCTATGCAGTTGAGCGGCCCCGAGCTGAACGGCTATAGTGGGCCGGGGTTAGCATTCGTGGGATATCATCGGGACTGCACGATGGGGGTGAGACAAGGTAAGGGAGCATTGGACGTACCTGGAAGAGCTCCCGTGCGTCACTGACGTATCTCTCATCACCTAGCCACCGTTCCGGGACGAATTTCTTGGCATCCCTGAAGTAGTGCCCTGAACGGCCCACGACATGGTTATGGATGCCGATGCCAGCTCCCTCGGGGATGAAATATCCATCCACGGTGCAACCTCCCGATGACACCGCCCGAGGGTTGAAGGACGTCGCAACCGGGGGCCAGATGCGCATCGACTCGTCGATCACAGCCATAAGATACGGCAGCTGAGTCACAGCGGTTGCTGTGATGTCTTGCACGGATGCGAAGGTAGATCGGATTTCCTGCTTAGCCCGGTCCATGGTATGCGGGTTCTTGAGGAGAAGGAACACCGTCGTGGCAGACGCCGTCGCCACCGTTTCCGAACCCGCCATGACGAGCATCTGCGCATTGGCGTACATCTGTTCCTTGGTGGGCATCTCCCCTGCCTTGTTTTCGCTCGCTATGAATGACATGTAGTCTGGATGATCAGTCTTCCCAGTCGCCATCCTCTTGTCCACGAGCTCGAGTGTTTTCCTCAGGTGATAGGTCTGCGCGTCGACAATGCTCTTAGGGGTGAAAAACCTCAGCCACATCCAAAGAGCCCAAGGGGAGATATCGTTGAGTGCCTGCATGTAGACGCCGCTGGTAAAATAGGTCATACTGATACTGATCCAGGGATGCCACTGCTCTTTCTCGATACACTTGAATATGTCCTCTCCGAATACTAGGTCGCCTTGAATGTCGAACGTCGCCCACATGGTATACTTTTCTAAATCGACCGGCTCTCCCCTTGTCGAGGCGTCCCGAAGTTTCTGTATCAGGGAATCGATGTACCTCATGACCAGAGGTTCTTGTTCCCGCGAGGCCTTTTCAGAGAAGGCAGGGTTGAGCTGACGGCGTATTACGGCGTGTTCCTGCACGTCGGCGTGGAACATACTCGGGACGCCGAAGGTATCTTTGGTCATTGCATTCCGCGGGTCACGAGCCAAAGGCCCCCCCTTGCCATAACGAGGGCCATACACCTCTTTGAAGTCGGAAGGACCAGCACAAGAGACCTCGTCAGGGCCGACACGCACGATAGGTCCGTATTTCTCGTGCAGCTCGGCAAATTTGTATGGTGCCCATCCCTGAGCTCGAGATAGACTCATGGGAATGGGCGATATGGCGTAAAGCTTCGGGCCCGGTACGGGAGCGAGAGGGTGAATGAAGACATTGTAGATAGCCTTGGTGATCCCAAGAGCAAGCAACTTGCATCTAGTTTAGCCGACACGAACCTGTGATATACGCCGAGACGAGACTATTCTTACCAACAGAACAGTGAACGTCAATAACTCCGAGAGAGAGCTATTCCGTAAGGGTCCCACCAACTCGCCGAATTCTGTCGACATGTTTGACTTGCTATCCGAATTGCTTGTAAAGCTCGTCTATGGCCTCTGACTCCAGCCATTGTAGGACTGCGAGGCCATTAATATCCTGTTCCTTCTCAAGCCTGCCATAGCTACCGCATCATCATAGGCCTAATCCCGTAGATCCAGAACTGCCTATGACTGCGGGGTGATATTAGTGACGCATCGGGCATGCTACGTTGGAAGGGGGGATGCTAATTATGGCGATGGGCACACTTCGTACATGGAGAATGACCAGTCAACTTAGCCGGTCAGGAAGCTGTGATGTCGGTACTTGATGCTCTCTCATTGTCGCTTAAGTTGGTGAGAATCCCCGCCACCGATTGGGTCTTCAGATGTTCTGTACATTTGCAAGAAGCTGTGCTATTCTCAGGTATGTCAAGGATATAACACGAGGACCTGATATTTATTCCAGCGAGGACACATCAGTCGATGAGCATGTTTCCTATGAGCATCCCTTATAATGGAAATGTCTTGTCTGAAGCTAACGAAGACATACGAGGGCGTCATCTCGGCGTTGTATGGTCCACTCAGAGGAACGGATACAGAGGACATTGTCCTGGTTCTTTACACGCGCGGCCACACTTGGGCTACGTGGAAGCAGAAAAAATACCGAAGAGGTGAGCTTCGGTGGTTCAGGATAGTAGCACTGCACTCCAGCTAACTAAAGACCGAAGCAATGGTTATAGTTGGGGTAATATAATGAAAGCAAGAGAAAGTTGATGCACTCACGATGGTAGGATTTAGGTAATGAGTTCCGGGAGACTGAACCGAATCCCCTAAACCCCCTAAGCCCCGTAAGACTTAGCGACTTAAGCCCCCAAAGCCCCCAAAGCCCCGCTATCTGCACTATCCCACCAAGGGGAAGCTGCAGGTAACGTCAGAAGGCTGAAGACCAACGAAAAACAGCTACCCCACGCCAAATCGGTAGCCCGATCATTTTTCCAGATCACCAAAAATCCAACGACTGCCCGTCTACCTATACCAGAGAAAAGAAAAATATGTCCCACCCACGAATAGAAGAAGTCTCTGACAGCGACCAGTCGGACCCGAGCGAGGGTGACATCGACGACTTCGTCGAATCTGACATCCTACGAGCCGTGAACCCATCGAAACCCACACCGGCAGCGTCCCGAGCCCAGCCCCAACAGCCATCCTCACGCCTCCAGCACGCCTCGGCCGCCGCCCCGGCGGCCCAGCAGATCCAGCCGGGCGACATCAAGGACTACCAGATGCTGTACCCGGTGTACTTCGACGCGTCGCGGACGCGCGCCGAGGGGCGGCGGGTCTCGCGCTCGCAGGCGGTGCTGAACCCGCTGGCGCGCGAGATCGCAGGCGCGTGCGCGGCGCTGCGGCTGGCGCCCGTCTTCGAGGCGCACCGGATGCACCCGAAGGACTGGGCGAACCCGGGGCGGGTGCGTGTCAAGCTGTCCTCTTCCTCGTCCGCTTCGGGAGTCAAGAACAAGCACCACCTGTACATCCTCGTGGCCGAGCACCTGCGCGCGCACCCGACGACGGACGCCAGCGACGCTCTGCGCCGCGTGCGTGTCCCGGGCCTGCGCGCCCCCGCCGACGGCGAGCCCTGGCCGCGCCCCGCGGTCCCGCGCGGCTGGAAGATGGGCGAGCTGCTGCCGGCGTACAGCGCGGCTGTCACGGGTGGCGGCGTCAGCGAGAACGCCTTCAAGGACATGATGAAGGAGATGCAGGGACCTGGCGGCGCTGGAGGTGGTGGTGGCGGCCCGGCTGACATGATGAGCATGCTCAGCGGGCTCGGTGGCGGTGGTCCGGGAGGCGCTGGGTTCGGCGCGGGTCCGAGCGAAGGGGGTAGTGGAGGAGGTGGCAGCGGCGGTGGTGGGAAGAAGAATAAAAAAGGGAAAAACAAGGCGTGAGGAAGAAGATAATGTCAAGATACAAAATCAGAAGTCTGACCCGAGTGCTCTAGTCGTACCTAGAAAAGAAAAGGGGACCGGTTAGGGATAGCTGGACAGTTATGACAGTCTAGTAGCCATACCTCCTCCTGGTCACGAGAGGCCATCGAAATCTAGAGGGGCGAGATCTATAGCGGCAAGCTTAGCCGAAGATGCTTAAGCAGTATAGGCCCGATGCTTAACGACGGCCACGAATACAAGACTGAATATATCAACAGCTTCAAAATTATCCTATACACTACGCAATCCACTTAACGATGTGACACGAACGTGAAGTAACGGTAATGATACAGGGTTCAAGTTAACAAAGGGTATATCCGACTCTGCGTCTCTCGGCATCCTCCATTCTGTCATCCCTTCCTCTCTATCTTAGGTACGTAATTCTACAAGGACCACAGCGAGTTACCCTGGCTTGTTTCAGGGCTTTTATGTCATTTCTTCTGCTCACATAGCAGCCGCCAGCCTCCCCTGCAGTCCCTCCCACTCCCTGGACCCTACGATCTGCACGTCTCTGCCGGGCATCGTCTTGCCGTCGACGCCGCCGCCGGGCAGACGGATCTGCAGCTTTGCAGCGGCCTTGCGGGCAGCCGTCGCGGTCTCGCGGTTCCGGGTCTGCTGCTCGGCGCCGAGCACGGCGCGCGTCTTGTGCACGATGGCGTCCTGCCAGCTGCGCCAGGCCGCGTAGTCCTCGGCCTGCTTGGCGGCGTGGTATTGCGGCGTCGCCCGCGCCGGCCGCCACGTCATCTTGTCCTGCGGTAGCGTCTTGAGGTCGTACACCTTGGTCGACGTCGCCATCTTGAGCAGCTCGCCCAGCGCGTCCCGGCCCTCGGCCACCACCAGCTGCCTCCGCTGCTCCGCCGCTGGCACCGGCTTCCGCAGCGGCTCCGCGAGCCAGTCGTGCCTGGACTGTTCCGTAGTGCGAGCGCGCCGGTTGTCCTCGCGCAAGTATCGGACGGCGGCTTGTAGGGCCGCAATGTCGTTCTTGAGTGCGTCCATCTCCCTCGCCGTGGCCACCGCGCGCTCCTGGCCTGCCCTGGCACCGCTCTCGCTTTCCTCGCCACCAAGCACTCTACTGTCACCAGCAATCTTCTTCCACTTCTCGCGGTCGGCCTCGAGGGTTTTGGCCTCGCGGTCTTGTTGCTCGATGTCCTTCTTGAGGCTGGCCACAAGATCCTGGGCGTTCACAATCTGGGCCTCGAGATCCGCGATACGGGATGTCTTGGTATTGGCGTCGCGCATGCGGGCTTCGAGCGTCTCGATACGGAGCGTAGCCGTGCTGAGGTTCTCTTCGCGTAGAGCGATGCTGCGACGCGCCTCGTTGTAGTGCTCCTTGAGCTGTCGCAGCTCTTCCTCGGCGTCGACGGGGATCGTCTTGAGAGCCTTGAGTTCTTGTGCACGGAGAGTCCATGGTGCCTGGTGGCGCTCAAACTCTTGTGTCTGAGATAGATCGGCACAGACGGCTGCGAGATCATTGACCTGGCTTGTGAGGACGCGGAGTTTCGAAAGGTAAGTTGAGAAGAGGTCTGATTCGGCTGATGAGAAAGCGCTCATAACGGTACCGTGAACCGTACTTTGCACTTCGGGATACGTGAACGGTTCTGCACGGCCCTCTTCGCTGAGTAGTCTATGAAGATCCACACCGATCTTTCGAGACATCTCGGCAAGCTCTTGAGTTGCCGCTTCGCACTGCTCGAACGCATCCATAGTATCGGTAGGACTCAATGCCAACGATCGCGCTCTGAGATCCTCCAGAGACCGGACGGCCTTGCTCACGATAACCTTGGTGCTTCGAGTCTGGCTGATAACAGCTTCCGACTTCTTAGTGAAATGCTGGGCAAGCTCGTCTTCGTCGCCATTAGGCGGCACAACTCGCTGGACCATATCCTTGATGACATGGAAAGCCGCAGCGGCCGACTCCAGGTTACTCTGCATCAGAACCGTCTTCATTTGTACCTCGTCTGCAAAGCTTTCGAGTCCTTCCGATATGTGGACTTCGCCAAGATGCGTCATGAGAGCGATAGTACGCTGCAACTCGCTGGCGCACTGCTTCTCCTTCAACTCCTCACGTCGCAGGCCATCGATCCAGGAATTGAGGGCCCTCTCGACAGGCTCGAGCTCGTACAAGGCCCCTTCGTACTTAGCAAACTCCTCCAACGAACAGTGGCTGATAGCATTCACAAAGCGATCGCACATCGAGGATACCCAGGTCAGCTTGTCAAGGGCATCACAACCAGCGAACGAATCGTCTTCGTGGCCAGGATGCGGTTGTCCGTTGACACGATCCTTGACAAATCCGTGTAGGAGGTTCGCCTTGAAAGCCAGTCGGCTGAAGCGCAGCAGGGCGAGGACGGAGTCCCTGTCGGCATCGTAGCTCTCGGGCAAGAATAGCTTGAGAATCTGGAGATGCTGCTGCGCTTCCTGTGCATCCATGCGCTGCAGCTCCAGATCGATAGTCTTGACTTGCGTCTTGGCCGCCGAGATCTGGAGCTTCTGGTTGAGATCCATCATCGCTCTCGACTTACTGTTCAGCTGTTCAGACTCAGCCTCGTTAACGGCGTGAGAAGCACGCATATCTTCGAGATCGGTCTGAAGGTTCGTGACGAGCTCTCTGAATCGAGACAGAGTGTACTCCATATCGCTGATGGTGTCATCCTTCTCGGACGCTCTTCTCGCTTGCTCGGCTATGGCGCTGTCCTTGAGATCAAGCTCCTCCTGCATCTCCCTCTCGTTCTGAACGTGGTTAACCTCGAGTTCGTCATTGATTTCTTTAAGTGCTTCGAGATCGTCTATCACAGCCTTCAGCTCGTTGATATGTTCTGACTGCTGCAGCTTTTCGTAGCTGAGCTGCTCAATCATGGCCTCTGCGCCCAGGTTGTCGTCAAGCTGCTGCCGGAGGTCTTCGGCACGAGTTTCGGATTCGAGTAGCTTCTCCTTCGCGATCTCGTACTGCTCCTTGATGGCGTCGAAATCCTCAAGATCGTTTTCCAGCGACTTGATCTGTGCTCTCGATTCCTCTTCCTGCTGTTGCGTGAGGTCTCGTAGCCTGATGAGCGCTTCGCGTAGTCGTTCGTTGTGCCTTTCCATCTGCAGCCATCCTGCGCTTGCTCTTTCTTCGGCGGACATGCCCTGGGAGTATTCTGAATTCTCTTCGCGTAGAATCTCAACTTCGAGCTCGAGCTCTTCTGCCTTCTGCTTCAGGGCATCAAGCTCGACCTTGTAGACATCAGCAGTTTCCTCGGCCATTTCTCGGTCTAGCGTCGCAAGTTCCATCACGGACTCGTGCTCTGCTACGAGATTTTCAACCTGCTCCAGTCGTTTTTCTGCCTCCTTCAGCTGGTTCCGCAGCGCCACATTCTCTTGCACCGTAGCCTGAACTTTGCCCTCAATCTTCTTGTTTACAGTTTCGAACTTGTCCCGCTGCTCCTGGATCATTTCCATATCCTTCATCTTTTCTCTGTCTTCCAGCCGCTTTCGTTCGAGAACCTTGAGCTTCGCCTTCAGGTCTTCGTTTTCCCTGCTGACGGCGTTGCTGGCAGCCGGTCGAGTAGATCCCGCAGCCGCAGTTGTCCTTGCCGGCGGCTTAGAGGTAGCTGTGGAAGATGGACCTGAGGTGAGTTTCTCCAGAGCTCTGGTCCGCGAGCGAACGGGGCTGAGCGTTTGCTCTCCATCACTCTTAAAGGGAGAGCCCATATCTGACCTATTCCCAGCTTCATTCCCCGACAGCGAGTCGCCTGACCGGACCCTGCCAGCGGTAGGACGAACAGTTCCGCGAGCGGGCGCAGTAGACACGCGTCCGCCAGCGGGCCTCGTGGCACCGCTCGCGGTTCTGCCAACGGTTGTCGAAGACTGTCTCCTCGGGCCTGCGGCGGGCAGTGCTGGTGGTCCCATAGACGTCCTGGCAGCACCAACCGAAGGTCGACCTCTTCCGGCTCCGATCGATGAAACGCGGGAGTTAGCCGGGGTGTTGGTCCTCGAGTTCGCAAGGCTTGACGCAGCTGTCGCAAGTTGTTTCGTGGGTGACTTCGTAGGAGACTACGAAAAGCTCTGGTTAGAAATCCAACAGGTAAAGCTATGCTGGAAAGCAAGATATACATACCCTCGCTATACTAGAAGGTCGGGATGTCCTAGGTACAGGACTGGGACTTGGGGCGTTTAAGCTCATGCGCTTGGGCATGGTAGGGTCGTTTACGGAGCTCGGTCGTCCGGCAACGGTGCTCGTTCGTGATGAGCCTCTTCGAATAGGGGCTGCCGCCTTCGGGGCCGGGGCAGACTGTATCACCGTCACGGTCACAGGCCGGACAAACATACCTCTGCCCGGAGAGCAATCAAAGTAGCGTTCGCCCTGAACGGCTCCATCGTTCTTCCCGCTATCGTCCTCGAGCTCGATACCGACCCAGTCACCGGCAGCGAAATGCGTATGTCCGACAAAGCGGACAACGGCACTGCGACCATCATTGAGGCGGATGGTCTGCCCAACTGCTATATCTGACATACTGGGCAGCTCCCCCCGGCTGCTAGTACATAATGAGATGCAAATTTGAGGGCGTTTGGCGGTGACCCTGAAGCTTGACTTTTGATGTTCTTTGTTCCAACGCGCTTCCTTGCTTTGGGAACGCGAATGTTGACTATCGGCCTTATCGCGGAAAATTACAGTGTCAGAGCACCGTGTGCGGCTCCAGTTGCATACGGTCGGATATCGCTACCGCTATATTAGTAATATGCGGCTACATTGTACCAATTATGTAACAACATCATTGTTACAGGGCACTTTTCGTTCTGTAATTTTGCAATTTCAAGAGCGGGCATCGAAATATTCCCTTTCCCTCGCGAACATCTATCCGAGTACCTTCTACTCTAGGCATCTAGGCAAGTTATTCACATACTTAAAATTGTTAGGATCAAGTACATACAGCTTGTCGGACTGAGACGACCCTCGCTTCTCAGCCAGAATTTGGATTCTCCATACAGAAATTCTACATACAGGAAAGACATGCTCCTCGTGGGGTCAACAAGAGGTATTTCCAACTACCTAAGTAAAATAATGAGTCTTGAAAAGGGTTGAAAAGAGAAACAGGGTCAAGTGATCTTATAAAAACATAAATCCGATCTTAATCATGCTTCAATATCCTCCATCCGTTCATAAGTTAGGCACCGATTCATCAAGAAGTTTAGTTTCCTTTCTTTAATCCTCCTCTTTTTTTTTTTTCTCGTCTTTTTCTTTTCAGCAGGAATCAAGGCAAAGATTTGAAGCACCGGAAGAAATCATCGCAACACGTTTCCTCACTTCCTAGCTGCTGTCCATCTGACCGCCGACCTTGAAGTTGCCCCGCCGCACCCATTCGTCGATCTCGAAGGCGAGACGTCGTTCCATCGGTCCGCGCAGCGTCTCGTCAAGTTTCGGCTGGTCGACCCGGGCGCCGGTATCCTTACGTTGGCCGTCTCCAGCCTCGCCCTGACCCAGGTCACCCGGACTCTTGCTTGGCACGTAAAGCATCATGACGGACGGGCTGAGGAGTTCGGTGTAGCAGTGTATCTCGGCCTCGGGAACTCTCAAGACGTGGATGGTCAGGTCCGCGCTGATATTGCCTCGCCACAGCGTTGCTAGCCACTGCCAGTGGTCTCTTGCGCTGTACGCGTCCTTGACTCGCAGCAGGCCGGCGTACCTCTCGGAGATGGTCAGACTCCAACCATCAGCTACGACAGCGACTGGCAGTCGCTGCTCGGACTTGGCACTGCTACCCCCTTCGTCGCTTGCCGCGCTAGTAGACTGAGAGCGGCTCGTGACGTATCGTTGTATCAGGATGGACTTGAGGTCCCACTGCAGCATGCGAGCCTTGTATATCAGCAGCTGACTCTCGTCCAAGTCGACCTTATGGTCTCCGAGGCCCTTCCATTCCTCAGGCATGCTCATCTGAGCACCAGCGGACTCGGCAGTCTCATCTTCCCATATCTTCACGGCGTACTTCCCCGAGGGAGACTGGGACAGCGCTGCTTTGATTATACGAGCCACCTGTCGCGATAGGTCCGAGTCGTGGGTTTCAATAGCGATAAAAGGGCCTCGCGTCTCGAAGGGCTGAAAAGGCAGGGGCTGGGTGACCTGCTGTAAGATGTCGAACTTGAATAGGAAGGGGTATCGCGGCGGACCGTGCTGAGCAGGCTGGGACTGTCTCGCTGGACCGATACTGCCATTGGTAGTACCTAGGCCAGTGCCGTGGTCTGAAGTCGAAGTCGACGTTGTGCGTGTCATATCTGCCCCCAGGCCCTTCGCGGGCGAATTCGGTACCTGCGTCTGCAAGGGGGGCAATCGAAGCGACTCGTCGAATCCGGGACTGGGACGGGCCTGGTGTTGGTAGGACATCGAAGCTCGGTGCTGTGCTTGTATGTGATTTGGAGGGGCTGCGACGTACCCAGGCTGTGCATAATGCGTGCCCGGTCTCGGTAGCGATCCAGGACCGAAGCCACCTGTCGGGCTAAACTGATGACCGCCCATTGACGGATGGTGGTAACGCTGGTCGCCTAAGCTGTAGCTCATGGACGCGGGGGAGTTGGGAACAAAGAAACCCGGGGCATCAGTTCGACGTCGTTTCGCATCCGGCGACATCATCTGGTAGTCGTCGCCGAGGTGTTTAAGATACCTACGATCCTGCCCGTCAGAGGATATGGTGCTCGAAATAGAGCCACGCCGAAGGTGGTCTGTTTCAATTACGCGGGGGTTAGGGGTCGAGTAAGGAGGCATAGCTGAGGTAGGCTTTGCAAACCCGGGCGTTTCGGCGCTGTAGGGGGTCGAAGGAGTTCTCGGCGTCGCAATGTATCGGCCGCCGCACTTGGGACAGTGGCCCGGGTCCTCGCCGTTCGCAGATAGGGGCCTGGTATTAGCAGTCTTACCTCCCCTGCGGGGCTGGTATCTGTAGTCCGGGTACTGGCGCTGGTGGCGGATCTTCTCCTCCTCGGCAAGCCGCTTCCAGCTGTCCTTTACTTCCTCGGGCTGCTCTCTCCACTGCTCGCCGATGAGCTTGGAGATCTCCGGGTTAGCCAGCCCCGGATGCCGAGCCGCAACCTGGCCTTGGTAGTGCTGCCGATAAAGTATGAAAGCTGTCGAAGCGGGGAAGAGAAGACGGTGAGAGTTAGCCTGGCGGTCTCCAAACCTAGACAAGTCCACGATTTGTACGAATCGTGCGCGCACGTGTTGCGGGATAGAGCAGTAACGCGGAGCAGTAACGAGAAAGCCCAGTTTCAGATTCATCTCCGCCTATTAGTCGCTCCATACGAGACTTACACCATGAGACAAAGAGGCAGCTTCCCGAGTTTCCCGTCTCGGGACGTAGATGCCTCTGAGACCATGCCATATGTCTCCGGAGAGGCTAAACGGGGAAAACAGAAACGGCAAAAGGGCGGTAGAAGGGGAAACAGTCGGAAAAGGTACGGAAGCAGGGAGTCGAGAAAACGACGTACCATTACGAGGCCTGGGGACCTTTGGTGCCTTGGTGCAGAGGCAAATCAGTTCCCTCGGACTATCACTTATATTCGACTTTGCCGTGCTAGGCGTGTAAAGCCGAAGATCTTGGATTCGGGGATGGTTTGCCTCTTCGACATCGATGGATTGGACTCGTTTTCGGTGCGGTTTAGCAGTCGCCGTCGACGCAGCATGGTCATCAAGAGGGCGTTTTGCCCGAGTGGGTAGAGTTTCTGGTCTTTCTCCTGCTGATTCTCTGTCAAGACGAGAGTTGGCCGCCATCGCCTGCTGGGACCGGCTTTGTGACAGGGGGCTCGTCGTCTTCGTTGCCGCCGAAGACGCGGTAGGGAGAGGTGACCGGTCACTGGAGGAGGTGGCAGAGGAGGACGAATGGTCATTATGATCCTCAGTCATGTTCTTTCACAAACGACTGAAGCAACAAATGGATTTGTCGGTGTGGGGAGGGAAGGACGCGCAGCCCAGAGAGCGGAGTACTGCTCAGCTCAGGAGCATAGGCTTACACAACACCGCAACGACGCTAGAAATCAGGGGCTTTTTTACGCAGGAAGGCAAGAGGACCTTAAGAGGAGGCGTATTTGGAGATGGTGATGCAATGAACCCGGTTTATCGTATGGTTATTGATGTGGCAGTGGATGGGGGAAAGAGAAGACGTGAGACAAGAATAAATGGCGTGGGCAACACCAAGGGCTTGTTGGGATTGTCTTCTTTGTTTATATCTTCCATTCATCTAGGGGACAATGATGGTGGAAGAGGGGAAGGACGTGGTCAATGACCTTATGTCGCCTCCAGGGCGGCCGTTGGTACAACTAACTTCTTCGCCTTCCCGTGCGAATACAAGACTAGCGCTGGCCATTATCTGGGAGGTGTGTGAGGCGCCAACGCAGTTAGCAATCAGACGAGGAGAAGAGAGGGAAAAGTGAGATAGTCCGTAACAGTTGAAGAGGAGTAAGGACTAACAGGAGACGGTTTGTACTTTTTTTCTTTGGGACCGTGTCTCGGGAATATACTGAGGCCCAAAGCTGTTGCAGATTGAGGGCCACTTTGCCTCTACCCTATCTTTTTTCCTGCTTTTTTCTCTTTGTCCGGCGTTTGCAATAGCTGACCTGAACAGCCACCTGGCCGTTCGCAGTAGCTGGTCATAGGCTAGCCCAGTTGACATCGGGACAAAGTGACAAAAGCTCTTCAAGCCCCAAGGATGAGTGAATACGATGAATTGTTGATGGTGGCCTTGTCTATGAAACCTTCGCCACATACACACACAAGAAAGGGGGCTGACGACTTTCCCTTCTTTAAGGCTCGATACGATACTCTTGATAAGTAACCCTCACCAAAGACTACTATACGCACACTAGGAATGCTCTGCTCTTGTTCCTTTCTGGCTGGAACGGAGAGAGAGATCCTACAACACGCAACACGCCTGGTTTGCCATTCACGCCAACAAAGACAATGTCAACCGAAATGAGGTTGGGCGACTGAGTCTTGGGCGCTGCTCGATCTTTAGTGGCTATCACGTGGGTTCATCTCCCATTTCATTGTTCTGGCCAAGGTTGAAGGGGGAAAAGGGACGTTTTGCAATGTCTTAGAAGTCTCTTAAGGCTCTTCTGGTGGCGATCCGGAACCAACCAGACAAGGCCGCGCCTCTATTGACCAGAAGAACAAACAGATCCGCGCATACACTTAGGAACTCCGAAACCCCCCCGTAATGTAATTTTCCTAGCCCGACTCCCTTGTGTCATGGTCGCGGCTTTTGATGGAGCCGCAGCCTTGCGAAATTAGATTATTATGACGAGTACCGTCCGTTGTCTAGGGCTACCCGTCTCCGACCCAAGACAACACCGTGGGTACTACCCGGTATGTACCTGGGTACCTGTAACTTACGAGATGAACCCACGTCCTGTCTCACTGTTCAGCAGGTCGGCGCTTCGTCGCGCATCGAGGAAGAGCTCTTCGCACTCGGCGACGTCTTTCACGTCGATCTGGCTACGGCCATTGACTCGGGAAAGAATACTAGTTTCTGTAGTTAGTGACCGGTCTAATTTGAAAAAAGGAGAGATTGCAATATACCTCGCAGGAGTCAACAGCTGGAGACAATAACGGAGACTGATCCGCACACCGTGCTCGGCCACCTTGTCAACGGCAGCGTCGGTGATCTGGACTCCTTCGGTCGTTGCACGGATTCGCACGATTCGCTTGATCTCATCCGCATCGTAGGGAGTCGTGGGGATGATGAGAAGTCGGGCAAGGAAGTCCGGCGGGATACCGTGCGCAGCAACAACGCCATCCGTGCCACGAATAGCGCACACACCTCGATTTGAGGCGAGGACCACGATGGGCGAGATAGAAGACTCCAGTGCTCGGTTGAGATACGTGAAACACTCGATGTCGAGCATGTGTGCCTATTGCAGATTAGCTTGCCAACTCATGGACAATGTAGATCGCTACTTTGGGGATTCTGGATTACCTCGTCAATGAACAAGACACCAGGAACGAGCTCAGCCACGCCCTGGTCGATGTACTTGCTGACGACCTTGTCGATCTCGCCTCGTAGCTTGTCCGTGATCTCGGTCATCTTGGGCTTCATCAGCTGGCCCATCATGCTCATAATATCCTGGCCACCTTGCGGTCTGGCGTTGGCAACGTCGAGGTCGTGAAGCGTGACGTCCTGCACAATGTCCTTCTTCTTGTGCACGTCGCCCTTGGGGATAGGGACGTACTCCTCCGCCTCCAGGTCGAATTCGGTGGCGTACGCGTCGGATCGGCCCACTCGTTTGCAAGCGCCCGTGTTCGCCTCGATGTAGATGACATCTCCGACCGTGACTCTTTCCTTCTGGATCGCTTCGTATATGCTCGGGTCGAGGCGAAGCTTCTTCTGACCTCTTGCGCTCTTCAGCGCCAGCACCAGGGTGCTCAGAGTCTTGCCGTAGCCGCCCAGCGGGTTCTCCGCCTCCTCTGGAGTCAATTCCGTCACCTCGCCTTCGTAGACCTCCTTCGTCTCTCGCACCTTCAGGCCAATCGCTCTTCGGAAGTTCTCCATTAAGACCTCGGTCTTCTTCACCTCCGTCGAGTAGATCTCGCTTCCGACGATAGGGCAAAAGGGAATCTTGGTGCCGAGCTCGTGGCTGAGCGCGAGCGCAAGAGCCGTCTTGCCGGTACCAGGACCGCCAGCAAGCAGTACACCTCGGCCAGCCATCTTCTGGGCGCGGATTAGGTCGACGACGATACCGGCAGCCTACAAGAGGAAAAAAGGCACAGGTCAGCATCATCTAGCCTTTTCGTTGCGATACGTGCCCATTTACCTCTCTGGCCTGCTGCTGGCCTACGAAGCCGCCAGCTTGCTTCTCAGCCGTGCCATCGGACTTGAGGCCCAGGCCCTTGATGTGAGTGTGGGCAGCCGTGCGATTTTCGCGGTTGTTACCCTTGACCTCGCTGATTTGCACCATCTTGGCGAAGGGATGGAATTTGTCGCTAAGTTGCGTTGAGGAATGAAGAGCCTTGCGATATTGTTTGAAGATAATCGGCGACCGTAGCTTAATTCTTTCAAAATGTGAAAAGGTGCGCGCGAGACCAATAATGCAAGGCCGAGTTTGTCGAAGAAGGAAAAAAAAAAAGGTCAGCACGGCAACGAAAAGTTATGAAGTTATCAGAGGTTTGGAAGTTTGGAGATTTAAGCTTAGAGCTCTAAAGTCGCGAAACTTTTCTGGGGTCGCGAATGCACGGACCGTGCGAGGACAGTGTTATTATTACGTGAGCACACTATTTTTTGTACTATCCGACTCTGGATATGAATATCGTCGTATCGAAGTCGCCGTCTTGCTTCTTTGATTCACGTTTATGAATTTGAAAATAGTCTTCTCAATATCTGTGCAACTCCAACTATAGACCCAAATCCCATTCCTTTATCCACACCTCACCGGCACAATTTATCAGCCGGCCTCTAACCTAGTTCGTCGCATTGTATCTAAAGCTCTTTAGGCACAACCCCTTCTTCTTGTTCTATATATGTATCCTCGTCATCACTCAGCATCGGCGCTCTCTCGCTGTCCGCCGGGACCGCGGCAATAGGAGCCACAGCAGCAGCAGCAGCAGTGGCAGCGAAACCCATCTCCACGTCGCCTCCCCTCCCGTTCCCGGGCTTCTCCTCCTTCTTGGTGAAGACGACCCAGAGCGCGCTGCCGACGATGAGGCCGCAGCCGGCGAGGCTCATCCAGCCCATGGTCTGGCCGAAGACCCAGTGGTCGAAGGCGGCGGCGAAGAGCATGTGAGTGTAGGTCATGGCCGTGGCGCGGTTGCTCTTCTCGGCCGCGAGCCCGTTGGTCATGAGCACCTGCATCACGAGGCCGCACGCGCCCAGGAAGAGCAGCAGCGCCCACTGCCGCGCCGAGTGCGGCAGCGCCATCCGCAGCTCCGGCTGCCCATACCCCAGCGACGGCGCCGCCGTCAGCGTCGTCGTCGACACCACCACGCACCACGTGCTGAAGTAGTTGATCGACGTCAGCGCATGCGCCCGCTTGCCGATCCACCGCAGCGACGTGAAGGCCCCCGCGCCCCCCAGCGCGCTCAGCAGCGCCGCGCCGATGGCCAGCAGCCGCTCTGCCTTCGTCGTGACGTGCCCCCCGCCAGGATATGGCGAGGTTTCCACCGCCGCCGTCGCGTTTGCGACGACTTCCGCTTCTGTTATTCCGGAAGCCGACGAGGGCTCGCTGCTGAAGAGGGACACGGGTCGGGTGATGAGTACTATGCCCCCGAACGCTATGAAGGACGCGATCTGCTCCTTTCGCGTAAAGGGCTCGTGGATCAGGACGCTGCACATGTATCCTGCGATATTGGGCGCCAGAAAGGTGATGACGGTCGCCTCCGCAAGTGGTATGTACTTCACCGAGTACCACACGCCGTATATGCCGAAGAAGCCGCACACTCCTCTCATTACCAGCAGCCACCGGACTTCCTTCTTTCCAAAGAAGCCGTTCGGTATGCTCTTCCACCAGATGTAGCAGGATGATCCGAACACGGTGATGATCATCCGTGTAAATAGGAGCTGCATTGGATGCAGACTGTGCTCTTCCACCTCCAGGAGGCGGGCCGTCAGGTTCATCATGGCGCCGAAAAACTGCGATATGAACACCAGGATCAAGGCCTTGTTCTTCCGCCACACGGATCGGCACCACGCTTGGCATCTCGAGTTGCGCTTCGTTCGTGAGGGCTTGAGAGGGCGTGGGGAGCCGCTCCTCGTGCTGGCTGGAGTGGCCAATCCATCCGAGGAGAGGGTGTCGGAGCTAATGTCGGCCACAGTCGACAAGTTTGAATCGAATGTGTCCTGCTTCATGGTGTACTCGGGCATGTCATCCTTATGTCGACCCATATTCTTAGTCTCGGTGTTCAGTGTTGAAGAAGACATGATAAGTCATGGACGTCCGGATAACCCTAAAGCCGGAGGCCTCATCCACAACCAGGCGATTTAAGGTTACTAGATACGTATTCTGATACGAATATTATCAGGAAACGGTTGTATATCTTAGGTAGGTAGTTTATGGGTGGATTTTCGTAACTTGACTACGATAACAGAAAGAAGAGTCCTCACTTTTTTTTCCTTGTAAGGATCCAGACAGCCCGGCCGAGTAAAACGGCCATATCCACCTGTTCCGATACTGGACTTCTCATAAGCGGGGGGGTAAGCAAATCATTAATAAAAGGGAGCTTCTACATTGGGTGCCGTACCCATCGCCATATGCAGCTACAGTCTGCTACGTACGCAAGCCGCCGCGGCGGTTTCTGAGCCCTAAAGCTTGTGTGGGGACTGAGATCCAACCTACTTTAATGGGATACGACGTTGTGGTTGCGGGGAGGATGGGCTAAGTGGAATGTGTGTGAAAGACTTTAAGAGCACATGGACTTGTCTACCGTTTCCTACGCCTCGCCGTGAATTCCGGCCGTGGACATGACCAGCGAGCGGTATGCCGTTATCACGACCCTTAAATCCTCACGGAACTCCAGCCACTAGATGCCGTGCCTGAGACGCAAAATCTAGTCGTGATTCCCGTTGCGCCTGTCGTACGAATAAGTCTAGTCCCGCGATCGACCCCGATGTCGCGGGAGCGCTTGACGAATCCGACGAATCGCTGGCGAGCCCGCGTGGACCGCAAACCCCCCGGACTAGCCGGGCCTAGTAATCGCTCCAACTCCGGGCTCCTAAGACTCGGCTTGCGACGAACAATCACATAAATACTACGGTAGGGTCGCAGTCCCCTTCAGCTCCCGGTACAGCGGAGTGGCGATGTCTAGCTGTCCCCCTCCCCGTGCCCCTCCTCCAAGCGTCCCAGATACTACCTTCAGAGAGGCTCGCAAAAAAAAAGATCATGGATTGTGTACCTAAAGCATTATTCTTGCAGTTGACTACCTAGGTAGTTATACTATGTATGCATGTTGGGACTGCCGTCACAGCTCAACATAAGTAAAATGCCAACAAAAAACAAGTATCATTCGCAAACTGAATGTATGAATCGGTCTTGGAGAGAAACTGTTCTCCACTCCAAGCTGTAATCTGGTATTTCCCTGCCTTGAACTCCATTGCTATGCTGTAATACGCAAATTCATTGGGGTCGTTTCTCATGTGCAGAACGACACGCCATAATTTCATGGCTGAGACGCGTCACCGTGCGTCGCAAGCCCACCTATTTCGGGGCTCTCTTCCTCTTCTTGTTGGCCGTCTTCGCCGCAGACACGACGTTATCGTAGTCCAGCTCCTCGTCCTCGTCCAACTCAGCCAGGCCGTCGTCCCGCTTGATATTGGCGGGAGCGGCCGCGACGTCGTCATCGTCCACGTGGTCCCTGGCAACGGCGGTCTCGTCCTCCTTGAAGTTGGATCGGGCTTCCTTGATCTCCTGGCGCTTCTCGATCATGGTCCGGACGCGGCCCAGGTACTGCGGGTTGCGGCGCAGGGCGAACTCGAAGTCGTCGAACTTGAGCTTCTGACGGCCGGCGACCTGGGCGTGGCGGCTGGCCTCGAAGCAGACGCCGTCGAGGAACTCGGTGAGCATCTCGTCCATGACGCGCACCGTGTCGGGAAGCGAGTCTTCAACGTCGCCGTAGGCGTAGAGTAAACTGGCAACTGGTAAAAGTGTTGTCTCAGCTTAAAGCAATTCGAGGATCTGTCGTGAAGAAGAACTTACCCTCCTTCCGATTAAATGTCTCCTTGCCGACATTCTTGCCGGCGCGGGCTCGGGGCTCCATGGTGACCGGTTGAGCAGGATAAAGCTGAGGTCGTAGTTCGCCCTGACGAGATGATCCTGACGGAGACTACCTAGACAGGTATGTAATGTGCTCAAGATATTGAATCTTGAGATCGAACAGTGAGGTTAAGATGCCGAGATTTGATGTTTGGCAAGGCTGAGGAAAGTGATGAACTTGGTAAGTTCGTTTGTACTAGAGATTTGGTAGTGGGGGTCAAGGCTAGGGGACTTGAGCTCCCTGCTCTTTCCTTTGCGCAGGTAGCTTGTAGGGCTGTCCACTGCCAGCTCGCCAGGCTTGCTCAGGTTCCAGGCAGTCGGACAGTCGGGCTACAGCTGCGGCGTATCTTCGGATAGCAACTGCTTATGTAATCACACAGCTGTTTTGACAGTTGGCTTCGGGGAAGGCTGAGATGGATATCACAGATATCTTTGGGCGGCCGACATCAGCCTTCTGAAGCTCGGAAGACAGCAAACCTAACCTCTTTCACACGTTCGCATTAGCAGGCAAGATGGTAAGTAAACTACTACTCCGCATATACTGCGCAAAGCTGTCCAAGGTTGATAACTAATCGCCAAACCAGTCTGCCCTCTTCAACTTCCAGTCTCTCCTTCTCGTCCTCCTCCTCCTGATCTGCACATGCGCCTACGTCCACCAAATATTCCCGACGATCCTAGACAGGAACAAGCAAGGGTAGGTCTACTTTGCCTGTTGCTGCGCGTAATAACGGCTGCTGATCGTACACCCCAGGTTGATGGGCATCTTCTGGAAGGCAGCACGGGTAGGGGAGAGGTTAAGCCCTTATATAAGTCTATGTTGCGTCTTCATGGCGGTAAGCTCTATTGTCGGTGCCAGCTATCGTGACCCGGGCTAACAGTAGTTAAGGTCTCCATGGTCGTAGGCAACTAGCGCAGCGTTTGTAGTGGCAGTAATTGTTGCGTCGCATACGGCAAAGGAGTTTGGCGTTCTGGTTTTGACAACAGTACCATATCTACGAGTGCGTCCCAGATTATGAGGCACGCTTTGTACGGTCGACGAAATACGAAGTAAAAACATTCCTAATGAGTCGGCAATGACCGGTGCCCGTCTTCCTGCAGAGACATCTTCTCGAACCTATGCTAAACTCGTGCCATTCCTATGCTGCAACCACGCCTTACCGAGCATTGCGCTACCAACCCAAAGAAGAATCCTGCCCAGTATCCTGGGCAGCTGGGGCGACATTCTCCTACCGACACGGCGGGTTTGGGTGTGGTCGAATGCGATTTTCGGGCCAAGATCCTTCGTACTGTTGGATCGGATCACATTCGGAACACGCGTCATTTCTTCTGGCCCAAAGCGACACAATCTATCAGATACCTTCGCGAGTCGACTTCGCTTTACTTGAGGTTATGACATGCCTCGGACATGTTGCCGGCCATCAGGACAGCCTGGGTTATCCTGAATTTAGTAGCATAGTGGTCCTGCATGATGGCTCATGACAGCTGATGACGACGCGCTCAGTTATAAGGTGGTATGCGCCATAACGGAATATAAAGTCCTACATATCTCACTCGGGAGCTGAGCTGCCTGGCTGCTTACCTAACTTTATGTTCGGTGCGCTATTAAATAATATGAGTACATTAGGTAGTAAGGAATCGAATGTCTGACTGCAATTATGCGCATCGCGGGTTTGCACTTGGTAAGAGGCCGCCATGAAGTAATAGTAATACATAGTTATAGCCAATATGATTATGATGGTTCGCAGTCAAGGGCTGACCTCAGGTTAGGTAAGTGATGAGAAGGTTGCTGACGCAGTTCCCTACACCCTCAGCCTTGTATCAACTGCATGTCAGATTATAGTTGTTCATTCTCATATCCCCCATGTCTGGGGAACCGGTGCGTCGTCTGGCCGAGTCATGGATGCGAACATTGTGTTCGCATCACAATGTTCGCATCCTTCGGCCTGTCCTCGGCTGTGCTCTGACCATGACTCGCATGAAAGGGCATGGCCTTGGGATGGCCGTGGGATGATCGCACCGTTCTGTCCATGTTGTATCGTGCTCGAGGTGAGCGGCAAGAAAAAGAAATTGGCTTGTTATGCAATCTCATCTGCGCATGCTACGTACCTCATCTTCGCTGTGTGTGGATCGATATGCGAGAGAAACATTGCCGCAAGTCTCTCAATAGTTTCAAGTACTTCCGCCCTATGCACCCGTTTCCGACCGGACGGATTCAGAGCTAAGACAGACGCCTTTCTTCTTTTTCTCGAGGCATTGTTATCTGACGTCACGACGTCACGATCAAAGTGTCGACGACCTCAGCCTCGATACAAGTGTACCTGCCCAGGTAGGCAGGTAGGTGTTCTGAGCTTAGGTACAACTGCGAGTCCGCTTCGATGACATGCTTGACTTCCACTCAGTCCGCAGGTGATGGAAGATGGTGCGTGTTTTTCTTCTGCCTCCCTTCGGGAACGCAGCAGTTGCAATTTATCTAGCCGACGACTGATAGGTGCGTTCCCGAAGGGCGGTGCGAAATGTGACCAGGTGTCGTCGCCATCCGACCACTATGCCGTATCATTAGCGGGTGGCAGCAGAGCGCTGTGGCATGCCAGCCGGCATCTACATCTACTCTGCTCGTTTGCCAGTCTTACGAGGCGTCGAGTCGAATTCGGCACCACTACATAGGCGCCCCGGACAGCCTCGAACGAGAGGACCGTCGGTACAGCCGGCACGCTCGGAGTTGGCGTGGATCGACTTGGCTGGCTGACTCGTATGAGAGGTCTTGGTCAAACATCTGTTCGTGACGATCAGAAACAAACAAGAACACCATCCTGCCGTGCCTGAGGCATGTACCTAGGCATGTAGGTAACCTATCTGGCTGTGGCTCGAGCAGTGGGCGCGAATGGGTTAGGGAAGAAAGAATTCCGTTTGACCAAACACGTAAAATGACAAAATTCCGAAGCAGAGGTATTCTCCGGCAAACTACAGGCTTTGATCGACGCACGCCCCTTGGCCGGAGGCGGCTGTTTCAAAAAAGGGTTGGCGTTACCGTCCAGAACTGCTGATGTCGTCGGTAGCACCGTTTGGGAGAAGCAAACATGTTACACGGCCAGAAGCGGAAACCTGACAGGTAAGGCTTCGACGAATGAGATGGCGCAGTGCGTGTCTCGACTTTCCTATGTCGGCGATATACCACTTCGCAGCCGCGCAGCGTATGGCCGTGTAAGGCCAGTTGCTACGCCAAGTGTCGGGGGAAGCGGACAAGGCGGTTGAAGCGGAAGCGGGCGGGCAGCCGTTGGCCTCGCTCGCGGGATGATGTCGTTTGCAGTTTGTATGCGTCTTGTTTGTGCCTTTCCCCGTCTCTCTACATATGTACCTCGTCTCTGATACAGTGATACCTCTGTACATAATGATACGTGATATTGTTTTACGAGTCTTGGGGACGCGAGGGGGTCTTAGCCTTGCAAATAAAGGGACGAAGCGCATACTAAGGTTAGGTACATGCATATGTGTAGGCAGATAGGCAGTACATGTAGCTAAGCAGCATTTGGGCCGATGTTAATTAGACGGCAGCCCGAGCCAGCCTGCCCGCCAGCCCCGCCAGCCCGACACCCGACCAACCCCGGCAACCTTGGCTGTAGCTAGCAGATACAATCACGGGGAAGACAGAAGATACCAGACTTGGACTTTTCATTTCTCGTCTTCCAGGCCCAAAGCTGTCGAGGCCAAGCTGCTAAGGTAACGGAGGTGGCATATCAGCCCATCCCACCTTGTTTCAATGTTGTACGTACATATGTACATAGGCGGTGGTGCTACCATGCGCGCACATACATGTACTATGTGTACCTAATGTACAGTATATGCAGGTGCACTTAGACCGCCGATTCCAGCCCCTCGTCCAAGCCGTTCGCCTCACTTTCTTTTCTTTTCTTAGCCATAGGAAATTAATATCGAACGCATGGCTCCCCACGCACCCGTAACCCATCACCAGTCCGTAACCCGCAGTATGCATCATGTTTGAGTCGTAAAGGCCCAGTGTGCCAATGACAACCTGCTGGCATGTCTACCTAACATTCATATACTACATTGTATCCTTCGACGCACCATACACACCGCCAGGTATTCCCCAGCAGGAGGGCCGGCAAGCCAGCAAGGCAGATACATAGGACGAAGCCGGAACCCGCAGCTATTTAGCTAAAGCGGAAATCAATGCATTCCAGCCCGGCTCCTATCTTGACAGGAGAGACCAGAGTCCAGAGACTAGACGAGAAACAAGAATACCATTGAGGGCTAGCATGTATGTCACCCGTTACCATACTCACCTCAACTTGGGTGCCCTAGCTGCTGAGGTACCTAGACAGCTAGACAGGTACCTCGCTGCCTCACGCCAGGATCATGGTCAGACTCGTGGCAATCTCATGGTCAGACTCGTGGCAATCTCATGGTCACCTAATTCCTCTTTCCGCCCATCACCTAATCCCAACGGCTCGAATACCCAGGTTTCCGGACCGCCGAAAGGTGAGAGTGACTAACACACCAGGCATGCCTAGGTACCCGGCACATTGTAGTATTCGTTGTTACATCTCATGCCTCAAGGCATGCCTCGAGGCCATGTCCACCTCTCACTGCGTACTATGCTACTATGGACATACATTAGGTACATACATGACTGCCACACACATTACGATACGGGCTTGACTCTTCTCGGCTCAAATGTTGGATTGAACCATGCCCACTCACCGATAGATGCACGCTGCTGCACACCATGACAAGTCATTCAGCCGAGAGACGACTAAGAGGCTTGCATTGTTGGAGACTCGTTGCATTCCTTTTTCTTCTCATTTTCCCTTTTCTCCTCCAGAGTTCCCATCTCGATGCGCTCCTCGACCGTCGAGCTCCTCTGCGACAACTAACATATACATGCATTAACGCATCACATGAGCCTACAAGCAGCCTCTACATTGGACATCTCCTCGCACATACATACAGCAGGATGGGTCTGCTATGTGGTGTCTAGTCTGCTAGCTTGGGCAGTGAGCATGCAGGGACTCGATACTGTTCCTGGATATAGAGGCCTGGCCTACGAAGTAAAGCCGGTCAGATCCGGCTTCGCACTTCTCTATTCCACCTAGTCGGGGTCCCAGGCCAATGGAACTCGCCCAGCCCGGCAGCCTCATAACGCCTAAAGGCCTGAAATGAACAAAGACTTAGCACAACTACCCAGCACCTGGCATGGGCTTATCTATATCGACCTTAGACTAAGGGCCCTAGACTAAGGGGACACCCCCTTTTGGGCCACTTTCCATCTCCCTAGTCTCCCTCGTCTCAAGGGATCTTATCCCCTGACCCCGACACGAGTCGAAACGGCTTTTGCGCCTTGGAAACAATTATTTATTATTATTATTATTATTTTTTTTTTTTTTTTCTCTTTTCCCCTTCCATGTCACCTTGTCACCTCCCAGGTTGTCACCCTTCCCAGCTCGCCAGCCTCCGCCTCTTCCACTTGTTCCATCGGATAATCCACAGCTTCCTTTTGCTTTCTAAACCCTCTCGCTTGGGATGGGCGGTCCCCACGCCTCAAGGGACCCCGGGCGCTAATTAAAGACCGCCTTCGGAGTCTTTTCCCTCAGGTGCTCGCCGATCTGCTGGACCATAGGCTAGTTGCTCATGGTAGCATCTCACTCGTTACCATCCCATCCCTTCCCACACTGCCAGATCCCAATTTGACCTTCTGTCTGATGTCTGATGAGATACATGCCCGAAATAATAAATACCACAAGAGAAAAAGAAGATCCCACCGCCTGCAGGCCAAGACAGGCGGACCCAATCTGACTAGACGAACAAGGGCAAGCCCTCGATATGTCTCTTGTCTCTGTCTGCGAATTGTGTGAAGATGCTATGCCGTGATGGCTTGCTGGCACTTGCTGATCGCAGGTTGTCGTCCTCCCTACCTAGCACACCCTACATACTCTTGGAGAGACGCATACTCCTGAGTCGTGGATGAGTCCATCCATGACCGTTTCTTGCGAGCCCTGACATTCTTATGTGCCTCCCTCGAGGTGGCGATCTCCCCATTCCGCGTCAGTGCTCAGGGACACGACCCCCTCTGTCCCCTCTGCGTCCGCCACGCTCTGACTGTCTGCATAAGGAGCTTCCGCAATGACATGTCGTCTCAGCCCAGCCCAGCAGGAACGAGGCGCCGGGAGGTGACGAGTCTCGCAGGTCTACGTCTGCACACATCCATACCTAACGTACAGCACACACCTGGCACCTAGCACGTTAGCACCTACATAGCACACCTTGGGCGTACATATGCAGGTGCCATGATAGCAGTGCTATAGGAGGTACGTGCAGGTAATGGAGGTGGGCGGCGGAACCTGGCCCCATCAGCTACGCCAGACTACGACATGCTACTACTACCTACCTAATGATCCACGAGCCCAGGCAGGCGACGGTCCGTGGCAGGATGCGGTGTGGTGTATGGTGTGGATGCAATACCTAGTGCATTGAAGTATCGATGCTTCACTCTCATTTCCCCCGGACCATGTCATGCCCATTGTCCAAAGCCCACCCTTGGGAAGACCCCCTTACCCGTGTTCGATGCTATCCCCTTAGAGATTTTTAATAAAATAAATAATCTACTTTCCCGTGATTGATTGCTTGTTTTAGAAACCCCAATGCAACGCTTGCCTGTTTCCGAGATCCCTTCCGGCCAACGCTTAAGTACTTATTATTATTGATCGCCTCGTTCCTGGCGGCTCGCGATATCTACTATTTTTTTTTTCTTCTTCTTCTTCCTCCTTCCCCTTTGTTCGGACCTCTCCTGCTTCATCCAATAAAAAGAAAAGGAAAAGAAGAAAAGAACACGAAGGGAATCCAAAAAGGTACACTACATAACATACATACCTTACATAGCTCACCGCAGCTCCTTGTCTACATCCTATCCTTCCTCCCAGGATTCCTACCTGCAAACATCCATATTTCGTCGTGGAAAGTAGCTCCTGAGCAACCCGTCCTTTTTTCCCATCAGGATTGGCCTGCAGCATCCGCTCAAATCATAGACAGCCATGTAAGACTCAGAAACCCACAGACGCTTTCCTACAGATGCAACACGCACCAATCCTTCACACGCCGCTCGATTCCCTTGTCTTTGAGCACACAACAGGCGGGCTAGGGTTGCGTCTGCAGCCAACCGCTTTCACGAGACCAATCCGTCTAACATCGGAGCCGTTTGCCAAATCTGTCATATAGCAACCCTTTCGCTGACCAACTTCCCGATTAGTACACGTTGACTTCTCTCCCGGCCGTCAGCTACACATTTTTCCCTCGAGCCGTTGAACCGAGCTCTCGAGGACAGGCTAATAAACTCACACACCACCACCCACAGAGCTATTATTCGAGCTGAGCTCTCAGGCTTCGAACTACCTCTCATCAGCAAGGACGGAAAGATGGGAGATCAGGGCACAGGCGGCATTGAGAGCCGGGGAGTCGAGAGTAACACGACAAGGCGTATGTCTGAGCCACGACCAAACGCCCACGATGACCAGATGAAGCAGCAGACTTCAGAGACGAAGACGACAAACGGGGAGAACGAAGAGCAGCAGAAGTACGCACAGACCGGTCCTCGTCATATAGTACCGGTTCCGGTACACGCCAGCCAAACACCGGGAGCCACGAGCGGTGGCCTCTCTCGGAATCCGTCAACGAGCTCCAACGCATCGGCAGACCCACGGAATATCTTTGACTTCGCCTCGCGATCTCGTACTTCACGGCTGCCCGAGCCTCCGGTAACCAAGGTCACCCTGAGCGAACTGGATGTCAATAAGATAATACATAACCCGAAGCTCCGGCACGATATCAACTTTGACCCCGATCTACACTTCAGACCAAATGTCGACGGCGAGAAGGGAAAGCGGAAGCAGGAGAAGGCCAACCAGTTCTGGAACATGCTCACGGAGCAATTGCAGATGTTCATCGTCGACCGAGAACAGTTCATGCTGAGATTCGGACAAGGCGAGAACTGGTGTCTCCCGCAGCTGCTGAAGTCGGTCAAGGAAATTATACAGACGCTGGTTCCGCAAAGAGATCGCATGTATCTGGAGGAAGGGCTCAACGTCGAGCTGATCATGCAGCAATTCGGCAAGGGAATTGCAGACCTGGAAAAACTAGCCTCGTGGTTGTCTGGAGTACTCAAGTCTCACTGTGCCCCTATGAGGGACGAGTGGGTGGACGAAATGTACAACCAACTGACGAACGGTAACAACACGAACAACATGGAGGAGCTGGTACAAGGCATGCGCAGTCTACTGAGCGTCCTCGAGGCCATGAAACTCGACGTGGCCAACCACCAAATCAGATGCCTGCGGCCCATCCTGATCGAGGACACGGTGCACTTCGAGCAGCGTTTCTTTCTTAAGAAGATACGGGATCACAAGATGGACCCGACTCCGGCTCGGCAATGGTACTCGGCGGTGAGCCAGTTCTACAGCGGAGACGCGGCGTCGGTTCAGGCTTTCGGGGAGATGGGTGCTTTCTTCGAGGGGGTTTGCAGGATGATCCTCCCATCAACTGACATCTATTCTCACCCCGACACATTCGTCTTTGACGAAGAGCGAATCGTCAAGCTCCGATCCGATATGCTCGACGCCATCAACCTTGAGGTTTGCATGCGTCTATACGAGATATTTGACAGAAGATACCGATTCTGCAACGGCGCATCCCTGATGAACGGCATAACTACGTCCTTCCTAGCTCCTCAGTCCGACTCGGGCTCGAGGGCCGAGGACGACGGCGAGAATGGTTTCAGCGCACCCAACTCGAGACCCTCCAGCTTGGCGTTCAGCTCCGCCGGATCCTCGCCTCGCAACTCTTTCGTCCTACCCGCTCAACCGACCCCGAGCCACGTCGAGGATCGGCAACTCAAGTCCCAGAACCTCTACAACTCGCTAGTCGCGCTGCTTCAGACTTCTCCGGCTAGCTCGCGATCCGTTAACCGGTGGAAGGCGATGAAGGACTCGCTAGCGCTGCAGATCTTCCGATTCACCAACGCGCCGGCGCAGGACCTGCTACTATTCGAGGCCGAGCTCGACTACCACATCTCCGAGCCCGGATCCCCCATCTTCCGACAGGTGGAGCAGCACTACTTCGTGCGGCTGCTGATGGAGGTGCAGCAGCGGGTCAAGGACTTCAAGGGTCTTACAGGGGCAGCTCTGTTCTCGGTCGCTACTGGCGGCCGGCTGCACGGCCCTGGCCGGACATGGGACGGGGCGCGCGAGGGTGCTAGTCGGGAGCGCACGTCGCTGGAGAACGCGATCCGGGAAGCCCGAGAGGAAGGCGGTGTAGAGGACATGGCCACGCGGCTAGCCCATATGGGTCTCCTCCACTGGCGGGTGTGGTCCCACCTGATCTACAACGGGGGACGACTCGAAGGCGCCGTGGACGAGCCCGATGTGGCTATGGCTATCTAGTTCTGAGCGTAGCGCATCGGGAAGGCCCTTCGGGAAACCCTCGCGGTCCACAGAACCGCGCGTTCACGATAAACCCACCGAAGCAGCCCTCGACTATCACCATAACCGTCACCATCAACACCATTCATATCGTCCTCTCGTCACTTATCCCCATTCATCATGGCTTTGTCCTGAAAACCACGTCTGGAGCGGAGCTGGCATCTTCTAATACCCCATTCCGAATTACACCCTCCTAATATCCCGCGGCATTTTGGTCTGTTCTGCTTTATCACTTGGAGCGGTCTTTTTTTCTGTTCCGATAATCTGGACTAGCATTGTTTTGGTGTTTTGTCATTTTTCTGGAGGGGAAAGGAAAGGGGGAGTATTAGGATTCATCTGGCTTCTTCTTTTTTTTTCACTCTCTTCTGGTAGCTGGCGGTAAACAAGGCATGGGAAAGGAGGAGTCAGCGCGGCATAGTCATGTTCTTTTTTACCCTCTAGATCTGCATTGCGAATAACCCGTGCTTTTTTTGGTACACAATTCCATTTACCTATTCCTTTTAACTATTTCTGGTCTCTCTGGTCGTTGTCTACGTATTCCCCTTCTCGTTGTTTCGGCGAATAGGTCTGCATCAAACCATAACATACCCGGTTTTCTCTTTCTCTAGATTTTCACAGGCGTTTGCTTCGGCCCTTCAACGATGGAGGCGGGGAGAAAAAGGCAGGGCAAAGAGACTGATTATGTTCTTGGGTGGCTTTTCTTGCATCATGCCTAAGAATACAGGGTATGGATAGGGATAGGTACCTAATTTCACATGTTCGCCTCTCCCCCTATTTTTCTCTCCTATTGTGTAACGACACGTTCTGCAGAAGACAAGCAGGAAAGGGGGTGTCGACGGATCAAAGGAAGTGAGCCGGAGCGTATGCGAAGTGCGTCGGGCCGTACCTAGTGATTCGCGCAGCACACCGAAGAAAAATAACGGTATAGGGCGATGGCGAGGAGGGTAATAATGGAGCGATGGCGTCGCAGGGGGCTGCCTACCTCGCCGCCGACTCGGTGCGTACACGGGGATAATATTTTTACAAATCCCGTCTTAATACATCTGCATTGCAAAAAAACTCATCCTTGACACCTTGAAAAACTTTTTTCTTCCCTACCCCCTTCCCTCAACTTACATACATGTAGATTCTCACCGCTTCCTACGAGGTGAGGGAAGAGACCCCGCCACTGATACACGTGTATGATATGTGGCAAGCATGGCGAACCGTGGCGGTGAAAGAATCCTCCGAGTCACGATTACCGCCCAATATCGCCAGCGTGGCGCCTGCATACATAGGCGTGCATGAGATTCAGCTGCATGGACTCGAATGTGTGGGTGTGAGTGTGAGTCGGCTTCTTAGATGGAAGCTGAGGCATATCTCTGTATCAAATCAGATATACAAGTCTGTCCTCTCCGTCAAATCAACCTTTTTCGCTTCATTTAATTAACTTTCCAAATCCGTCCAACTTCAGCCAACCACATCGCGCGCGTTCCTGAAGATCTTTTTTCGGGATGTTTTTTTTTTTTTCTTTTCTAATATTGTCCCTGAGCCACACAGCCGGGTGGCCGGCGAAGCTAGCGAGGCTAAGATGAACGCTGGTGAAACGATAGAGATCTAGCTGAAAAAAGAAAAAAGGAGATGGAGAGAAAGGGGGGGGGAGGGGGGGACGGCCTAAAAATATCTATGAGTCGTACTCAGCCCTAAGTTCTTCCCTCAACCTCTCAGCTGAGGCGATCCGAGCCATCGGATTCGCCCAACGAGTCATGCTTAGGATTACTCGATATCAATTTCGGTCTGGGACGGTACGGATCCGAGGCGCTTCTTCCTAGATCCGGCCTTGAGCTACTGTACTTCATACAAGACTAGAAACAGAGGTGGGGAGATACACCAGTAACTCGTCAGCTGAGCGCCTAGCTCTCGCCTCATGTCCAGCCCAGGAGCTTCTAGTGCGTACCGTGCTGCATACATGACGCCTTCTTACGAGACGTATGTCCAATGTAGTATTGGAGCGTTCTCGCTGGTATCGAACGAGACGTCTAGTGGCTAGACGGCGCATACATGTATATGCCGAATGGAGTTAAGTATGCATCTCGAGTCGTACAGCGGTGATAATCAGGCCTAATCTGGCTATGCAAAGCTACGCTACACGACATAGGGGACTACCTATATGTACCTATGCTAGATAAATATACATGTATCTGTCCTCACTCATTATTCACATACATACGTCATACAAGTCCTATATATCTCGGATAGGTCAAGTAGGTACACCATTGAGTGTTTTCCAGTCAAGGCCGTCGCCTCCGGTGGGGGGAAGAACGGTCAAGACAGTCGGTGAAATCACGCTATCGAAAGGCAAGATGGGGGTTCACGAACCTGCATAAGCAGACCCCGTATCCGTTAGGACGGGAGAGATGGGGGGAATCGGGGTAGCGAGACTCGCTGGTTGGCTACCGGCTCGGCGTGCGTACATATGCAGACGTAAGCAGCGGTAACCGCACTGCATCCTCCGAGCCGCAGCCACGCATATACAATAAATACCTCGTACGTGCATGCAGACACACGCTATCATGTAACCGGCCCGGTCGGCAGCCATCTACTAATCTTACGCAGGAGGGCACTTGATTGTCCAGGACGCGCGGGATGTCCGACGCCCTATCAAGCCTCGACGGCATCACGCAGACCGCGATCCTGAATAAGCGCCAGCATCATCCGTCATCCATCATCTTCCATTCCCCCCTTCACCTCTAGTCGTTCTTGCCGCCGCAGTGGTTTTCTCCTAGGGGGAATAGCCTAATACAATACCCGGCGTCCTGGAATATAGGAAGAAATGCCGTGAGGTGTATCTGTCATTTCTCTGCTTATTCTGTAACTTGTCACATTTCCGTGACTTCTTGCCTAAGCGGGTAAGTTCCAAGCACCGGGGAACAACCTACATATAAGCTCTCGCTTCTTTGCCTGCATCTAGAATGCCGTAGGACAGCTAGATCTTTTAAGGTTATCCCACTGGTGTAGGTTTATCTCGTCGTTAAAGCCACGCCTTACCTGATAACCGGGAACGCATCTATCAACAGGACTAATCCAGCTCATCCCGCCGCGCCGGGACGCGCCGGGCGGCAGCTCAGCTAGGAGGTAGGTAGGCGGTGAACTTGGCAACGCTGGAGTTGTGGCTTGACGCCGTGTCACCGCACGGGACTTGGGGGTTGGCGTGAGAGTGTTCGAGGCCCGCGCCCGCGCCTGCGGCGAGCGCCGGCTTCGAGCCGTGGGATCGCGACATGACATCAGGCCCTAGCTGTACGTCGTTATTTTAACTCCGAGTGCTGATACTCGTCGGGGCAAACCGAGAGGCTTCCTCTTGCCGAACACGAACTACCCGAAGGCGGTGCCGGTGATACTCGCCAGTGCCGAGCTATGTCTGTATGCTGTATACCACGCTGCCACGGCCATATTCTGTACAGGGGGATTCAATCACCGAAATCATGCAGATCAGGCTCATGGGCTACCGAATGAAACCCAGAGGGAAGAAACTGTCGTGTCGGTCCGGTCCGGTCTATGTTTGCATCTTCCTAAGTCCTTATGAGAATGACGGATCCTAATATGCCAGCTAGGTAGCCACTCCTTTCACATCGGCAGCGACAAAGCAGCCTATTGCCTATCCTCTATCAGTCTCTTGCACGAGGGCCGCCATCGTGATCTACGATCACTATTAAGAAAGCGGTCACTGAAAGATATCAAGCGGGATACATCAATCTTGAAATCATCATTTTCTGAATCTCGTGCTCCGACTCGACGAGTCGCCCAGTTGCTCGACATGATCGAACATCTAGGACCAGCCGAGTATTTTTCTAACTAAGCCAAGCGGTACAGTGTGTAGTATAGCCCAATAACAATCCCCGAATCGCCGTCCCAATGCAGAGTGCCTCCAGGCGAAGAGCTATGCTATAGGCTCGTTTTTTTATACAAGTGACGGAAAAAAAGGCAAGCGGGTATGTTTTGAATGAATATTGATATACAAAAACAGCCAGAAGTAAAAGGGATATATATGCCAGCGTAATATTCGAGCAACGAAGAAAAAGGGTTAGAAGTCGTCTCATCGAGGACTTAGGGGACTTTTGCCGGGTCCCTGTGCTCTTTTCAACGTACGTAGCTCCTCCTCGAGCTTCCTCCGCGCCATTTGTTCCGCCTGGGTCGTGTGTTAGTGAATAGGCTTCGCAAGGGATAATAATATTACTAGGAAAACGTACCTTCAACTGTTCTTCGTACTTCTTCCTCTCGGCCCGCAATCCCGACCGGTAGGAATCTGTCAGGTACGAAGTCTTGTTGGGACCGGCAGGCGATAGCGGAACTCTGGGGGATCCTAGACGCTCCCTGTCGAGCTCGTCTTGCAGCTGCTCCTTCTCCTTCTTGAGCCTTGCAGTCTCGCTCGCTAGTCTCTCCTCGAGGTCGTTGGTAGCATCTTCGAGTCGCTTCTCGAGTTCCTCGTTCATCGCGTCCTTCTCGTCCTTGATCCTGGAGCGCTCGGCCCTGACCCGGTCGAGCTCCTCTTCCAGTTGTCCAATCTTCTTCTCGCTCTCGAGCGATTGCTTGACGACATCAGCGAGATCTGAGGCCGTGCCCTCAAGCTCCTTCTCCAGCGACTCAACCCTGGTCTGCATCTTGGCAGACGCCGACGTGTTATGCAGTGCCGCGACTTCTGCCGCCCTTTCTTTCCTCGATCCATAGGCGCCGTCGAGCTCGGCCTTGGCAAGAGTGGCTTCCATCTTAAACTCAGCCACCATGCCTGTCATCTCGTGGAGCTCTTCCTCTTTGGCCTTGAGTTTGCTTTCTCTTTCCTCAACAGCCTTGTCCGCGGTGTTCTTAGCATCGTTCGCCTCTTGCAGCTGCGCAGTGATCGACTCGATATCGGCCTCGGCAGTCGCGAGACGCTCCTGGACTTCTTTAGCGCTAGATTCTAGAGTTGCGATCTTGGCGTTGCGTTCCTGGAGCTGCTCTCGAGCCTCGTCGATAGCGGCAGATTCTTCGGTTCGGCCTTGCTGCAGGTTTTCAAGGTCTCCTAGCGCGCTCGACAGTTGTGCGCGGACCTTATCTGTTTCCTTATCCGCCTGGTGAAGCGATGACTGAGCTTCCTCAAGTTCGTTGATCTTTTCCTGTAATGCCTGGTCCTTCTCCGAGTCAGACCTGCTGTTAAGCTCGCGTTGTTGCTTGATCTGGCGCTTCAAGACCCCCTTTTGCTCTTGAAGCCTGGTGGCTTGTGTGTATAGCCATTGGATCTTGGCCGAAAAAGCTGACAGCGAGTAAGGCTCGTCGAAATCAAGAGATTCGCCGTCAGACATATCCTCCTCGTCGGGCTCCAAACCCTTCTCCAGACGGGTCTTCCGTCGTTCCTGTTTCCGCTTGTGAATATCGGCATAGCCAGACAGGATGATATCCCAGAGTCCCATGAGAACTGTTTCGGACTGTTCACTCTTGCTCTTGCCAGCAGCTTGCTGCAGTTGGCCTTCGACAGCCCGCAACGAGTCCTGCATATAACCGAGCTGTTCATCAACGCCCAGATTCACTTCTGGTGGCGGCGGATGGTTTACATGAACGCCGAGTAGTAGATCCTGGATCTGGACATTGAGAAATTGTATCTTCTCTGCCATCTCCAGGTTATTGCCTTGGCCCTGGGCAATGGCAACCAAACCATTTTCCAGATAGTGCAGGTGACTTCCAATCATGTCGCCTGACTCGAGCTGACCGGACGGGGCGGGCTTATAGTTGCTATACCTGACAGGATCCGAGCTTATAATGATCTCGTGGAGTTGACGGTTATAACTTTCTAATTTATTTTCCGTGTCCGAGATCAACTTCCACCGACTCGAACCCTCGTTCCTGAGTTCGTTGATCTCTGACAGTAGGGAGTCAGCCTGGGCCTTTAATTCACGATTCTCTTCGCGCAGCCTCTCGCTCTCCTCGGTGAGCTGCTTGGTCTGTTCCCGAATAGGCGATTTCATAGGAATTTCGATTGTATTCTGGCGAGCTCGGTCGTTGAACATGTCTGACTGGTCAAAAGATCGGTACAAACTGGCTTCGTCAAAGGTGAGGCCGTCTTCCAGGAAGTCCAGACTGATGCTGTCACGATCCATGGACGTCGTATACATGCTCTCGGGGCTAGCGGGAACGCCGTTGACAAGAGCGACCTTGGGCGAAGAACCTTTCGTTTTCGTAATCTTGTGCGTGAGTTGTAATATGCCGGCGGTGTGTTGTAGCAATCGCCTTTGAGGTTCCATGGCGCGTTTTTCCAAAGCCCATAGCTCGGAGGCGAGATCCTCGCATTTCTTCTGTATTGTATCCAGTTCGTGTTCGGCCTCTCGTGCGGCCTCAGTCGAACTGCTGTGTCGATGGCCTAGGAGACTCCTTCTCGGATGATCGCCTCTCGAGGGAGAGTATAGCTTGGACATTGATATGGCGGCATCGCGATATTTGGACTGGATGGCGAGGTTCGCCCGGGTCTGTTCGATTCGCTGATTGAAGATCTGACATTGTTTCTTTAGGTCGTCTACCTCCTCCTGAGATATGATCTCATATTCTTTGCTATCGAGTAGGGCCGTTTCGGTAAGGAGATGGACCTGTACGGGATCCTTGAGGTCGACTAGAACCGAGCTCTGGACTCGTTCGGGATTCATCTAAGCGACCATGAGCATATGGACAGACGGAAAGGTGGACGCGACGAGTCGCAAAACGGGAGTAGGATAAGAGCTTACTGGATTAAATCTCGGCTTCTCTCTTTCGAAGCCATTGAGACTATCTTGTCGGTATGAATCGACCAAGGCCGGCCCCCTTGAAGAAATGGCTGGGCGCAGAAGTGGTGGCCTTCCTGCGTCGAAGCTGTTCTGACTTCGGCTCGTAAAGCGGCTCATGCTTGTCACTTTCAAGGGAAGTGTCTTCTCCAATACATTATCCTGTAGAACCAAGCGCAGTTTCGTGAATCGATCTTAGGTATTATCGGCGCGTCGTGGAAATTGCTAGTCTCTCGCCGGCGCAGGATTTACCACAGCGGTAAGGTGGGAGGATGAAACCGAGACAGATTCTGCGAGCCCAAACAGGGAAACCGAGTGCGCAGTGAATTAAATTAGAAGTTTGGCAGCCAAGAAGAGTCACAATAGCGACAATTAGGCCAATTTCAGCACGAGACAGGCAGGAAATGCAAGATGCGGACTCGGATCGCAATCGGGGTCGTGGGTTGCGAGTCAGGAATAAAATGGAAAAGGAGTTGCAGTTGATCATGTACATGTACGAATTACATGCGAATTACACGGGCTAGTGGCGCACTTTCCGTCAGGCACACGCGCTTTCAATTAGGACAGCTGCACTATGCCGTGCTAGGCTTAGGCATGCCAGGCCACGGCTAGGCTGTGATGGGTAATTTCAGGTCAGCTTTGTGCTGAACATGCACCTATGCCGTGGCTGGGAGGGCAGTACCCAGGTATTCGATACATGCGGCTGACAGTAGGCTAAGGACCTCGGGACCTATTTTCAATCTGTCAACTTCGTAATTCTTATACGATCTTTTTTATTTACTTGATTTTTCTTTTGTTTGCTATTAATTGGGTAGGCTTCTTCTCATCCTCCCTTCTCTACTGCTAGGCATTGTTTCTATTTGCGGCTTTAGACTACGGCAAGCGTTGCGTCCGTGATCAGCTGAGTAAGTATCGTATACATGCCTTCAAGGGCCCAAAAATAAAGTAAAAAGATGCCCTTGCAGTAGTGCAACCCACCCGTTCAAATATTCCCATCAATCTTGTACGCTGCCGACATATGTACATATGTACAGACACATACACACACACAGACATGTTCCCGACGATCCGAATTATGCCTACGCATTACTGACGCGCCTTGGATCGAATCTTCACGTATCTCGCATACATCAAACAAGATCGGTCATCTCGCCTATAACAATTATCACAGTTAACCATCCAGATCTGCTCGTCTTTTCCTCATAAGTGTAAGACTCTCCAAACGACGACACGACACGTAAGGATGGTGGTAGCTTTACATTTCATGGCCAACTGCTATGTACGGTTGCGTAAACCCCAACCCGGCGGTGCTCCTAGCTTGCCGGCAGTGCTTGCACACGTGGAGGGCTGTCACCAAGATCAGCCAACCAGCTTGCCAGCCTGCCAGCCCAACTCAACCCAACATACCAGAAACCCGTTATTTTTGATGGCTTCTGCTAAAGAATAAGTAAGGCAAGGGGGGACTACGTTGGCTTGAGGAGGTAGAGTATACATACCTAGGTAGGTCTGTACCTACATGTAAATGTAGTTGTACATTATGTAGTTGGACACTCACCTTCTTCCCATCTACACATCACTCACTACTTGAATATCAAGGACTACTTCATGATCAATGCTGCGTATTCACCCTTAGCGATATATGCAAGGAGAAGGGCGGATGCTTCACGGACCGAGTCTATCCGTCACTATACCCCAACAGCGCAACCTAGGTATAAGTATCGTACTCAATGAGAAACGGTTTCATTTGCCTACCGAATCTCAAAATGCCCCGTGGAACTGATCCATAACCTGTTGGCCCATAGTCCTCCGCCTCCCGCCTTCACCCTGAGCCTGGCTCTGCGAACCCGTTGTGGCGGCTGTAGACGCACCCTCTCCCTCGAGTCTCCTACGCAGACCTTCAAACTCCTGGCTTCTCCTCTGCGCCTGCACTCCCACGACCCATCCGGGCAGCCGCCATCGTATTAACGACCGCGGAAGCACTTCCATTCTCCAGGACAAGCCCACCAGCCATCCCATCAGGGCACCCAGTAGCGATCCAGGCCACTGGAAGAAGGCTAACTGGAATGCAAGGAGGTAGCGGTACGACTTGTCCGAGAAGGTGATGCCGGGCGTCTGATCATCCGTCGCCGCAGACGTTGAGGTGGCCACTTTGTATTTGTACATTGGGGGCACAATCGCGTGGTATTGGGCTAGAACCGCAAATATGACGGGCGTCGGGCCGGCGGGAAGGTAGTTGAAGACGCCCAGCGTAAGTGGTCGTATGAAGAGCGTCAGGATTGTAGGGGTAAAGACGCTCGTAAATATGAAGCTGACGAATATGAAGGTCTAGAGTGATTATCGTCAGCTTTGTAGACAGAAAAGAGGACAAGAAATAGGAATGCGATATGCTTACTGCGAATTTCCTCGCTCCCCACATGCGCTCGACTGATCTCATGTTGTACAGAGTCATGGCGGCAAAGAGCACCTCGGCCGAGTTGGTATAGCACAGCTGATAGATGAGAGCCCGCCATGCCTGGTGGAATCGCCAAATATGCAGATCGACCAAGATATAGAAGTAATGCTTGATGTCGAGGAGGCTAACAGCTATCGACATGGCTACGAGACCATAGACGAGGCTGCGCGTGACGGGCGCATTGGTGAAGGACATTTTGTCAACGCCAAGTCGGGGATATCGTGGGGGCTATCGGCGCATCGCAGAGTGTTCGTCAACAGACACTAGGCAGTCTGGTACAGGCGTGGTTTCGGTTGGCGGTCGAAGTTCTTCCGTCTAGATCCAAGTCATGGTAGAGAATAGCTACTTGGGTATCTAGTTAGTTTGGTCTGGGCAGGTGTAGGAATGCGGTTTAAAGACCAACTACCACCCAAAAATGCTCTTGTCATGATGTTGTGTCATGAACTTTGTCGCTACGTACATATGTATGTACACGTATCTCAATATCAAAATTCACAGACAGGGTTTATCAGCCCGTTAACTACATGTATGTACGTGCTAACTTTGATGATGACTATTTACCTGGTAGTTGCATATTCGAGGCTCAGCTGATTCAGCCTTATCCCGCAGCCAGCTTCTTTGCACAGCTTGCGCCAAGCCCGCAACTTTACACTGGACCTCTCATCGGTACCTCGTACAACGTCCACGAATCGACTAACGACGAACAGCCACCATCGTCGTCATCTCTCTACAATGCAAGATAGATTATATTTCTTCCATGATTAACTGACCTTTACTTTCTCCTTCTCTAATACTCCTTCAGAGTCTCCAAACCTGCGAATCACGCCAAGATATCCTCATCAGTTTCCTCGTCCGATCCGCGCTCCCGCAACCGCATTCCCGACCATTGGCAACCATGTCCGACCTATACCTCTCCCACATGACCAATTGGATCCTGAAGTCCCCCCCGGCAGAATGGATGATAAGAACTGCCAGAGAGTTGCTTATAGGCACTCTCAAGCAAGGGCCGATACCTCTGCACGTCGCATTCGAGATGGACGGGAACAGACGCTTCGCCAAGAACCACAAGATCGAAACTATAGAAGGTCATCACCTAGGCTTCGAAGCCCTTGCGCGTGTCCTCGAGATCTGCTATAAGTGCGGCGTAAAAGTTGTTACGGTTTATGCTTTCAGCATAGAGAACTTCAACAGGCCCAAGCACGAGGTGAAGGGTCTGATGGCCATGGCCAAGGTCAAGCTAGAGCAGCTCGTGCAGCATGGCGAGCTACTCGACCGGTATGGTGCTGGCATCCGGGTCCTGGGAGAGAGAGATATGATTCCAGACGATGTCTTGCCTTACGTCGACCAAGCTATCGAGATGACGAAACATAACAAGGAGTAAGCTCGCCTTTAACAACCGCGGCTCTTGTACTTGGACTAATACCTTAACCCAGTGCCGTGCTTAATATCTGCTTCCCCTATACCTCACGGGCCGAAATGACGAGTGCGATCAAGGCTACGGTGGATGAGTACACGACAACACCCAGACTACCAAACGCGCCATTCTCGCAGTCGCGAATCACCCAGAAGATACGATCGAACAAGTCGAAGAATTCAGAGTCTCCATCTAATGAGTCTTCTGCGGACCAGAACGACAGGTCCGATGTTGACGACTCCATGTCTTCGACGACTGCGTTGGACCCCGAGTCACCACCTCTGCAGTCTCAACCGGTGAAGGTAGCCAAATTTCAGAACCCAGAGACTATCACGGCCGATGTTATTAACAGCCACACGTACACGGCTGAATGCCCGCCGCTTGACATATTCATCCGGACAAGCGGCGTGACAAGACTGAGCGACTTCATGCTATGGCAGTGCCACGAGAACACCCAGATATTCTTCTTGAAGTGCCTCTGGCCCGAATTTGATCTGTGGCATTTCATCCCAATCCTCCTGGAATGGCAGTGGCGTCAGAAGAAGCTGGCGGAGAAAGAGAGCACACGAAGATGAGCAAACAGTGTTCTCTTCTTCTTTTCTTTCTACAATTCGGGTGGTTACAACATTGGCATACCCTTGGACTGGCGTTGAGATGTACTAGTGAAAATCTGGTATTCCTGTCTCCATGCATTTTGCATGCGTGCTGAGTTCCCCGATCAAGAGCCTTGAGCACTTGAGTATGTAGACATGTAATGGTTCATACAAATACAATGTTACTGCTGCCGGCATCTACACAAGTATATATGGTTTTCACAACATCCACTTAGGTAGTTGTCTTTTATGTGAGGTTATTTGATAGCTCAGGCGCTCTGATGTTTGTTGTTATTTCTTGATATATACCGGTATCAATCTCTTGTTCATGTAAACCCACGGTTGGATACCTCCCTACCTACAGTAGGTTGAATCGTTGCGCCTTATTGGCCGAATCTTGAAGAAGCTAATGATGCCGGATATTACATGGACAGCTTCGAGGGGTGTGTAACAAGGCTGTATTGTTACTTGCCGAGAGCTGCTCAGAGCTGTAGGTCGGAATTGCAACAATGAGTCGTCGAGATTAGCACTGCTCGTTTATAGTTGGTGCATACATGTATGTACATATGTACCTACATAAATGCAGTAGTGCCGAGGTGGGACGGGAGCGGAGACGGAACGCTGAAGTCATTGTCATTGTGCTTCTCCGACAGATGTCTGCCAGCTGCGATACCTTAGAACTCCTGCCAGTCAGCCCGGCTCGCCCAGCCAGCTCGACGCGATAAGATAAAATGTGGTTTTGTGCCAGGGTTCCACTTGCATGTCAGTCGATCAGTTTGGTCACAGGTGGAGCTTCTGCTACCCAATCAGGCCTAGCGAGAGTGCCGTTTCTGTGCTAGACGTGCTTAGACGTTGCTACATGGTTAGAAAACTTGCCCGCCGATAGAAACCCGCGGCGCAATTGGGGTCCTGCAGCGCTGTAATGTAAACTGGCAGAAGTGCCAGACTCAAATCTCATCCGCCCAAACCTTGTCGCTCTGCTCTACCAATTTTTTTTTTCGTATGTTGCGCCCTCTCCTGCGAAGGCCTCTTGACCTTACCATTCATACCCGTATCGTCTACTTGATATCGCAAAATGACATGAGCTTCATACTTTGAAGCTCGCTGTCACTTTACTCTCTTGTCAAAGCCTCCCGACCTCCAACAAGCCCTCCACTCGCTAGTACTCGCCTCCTATCCCGACCGAGACCACCACACCAACGCCCACACTTTCGAGAAACAATATGAAGACTGCGAAGGCGCCTCAAGCAGAGGCTGGTTCCTCAAGCCGAAGGGCACAGCCCGTTCGCCAAACCCGAGTAAATAGCCTCAGAACCTCATCTGGTTCCAGCCGCCCCTTCGCTGCCAGAGACAACCTCGGAGCCGGCCAGAGCCACGACCAACCTATCGACATTTTCCCTGCCATTACGTACTTTACCGACTCTATTACCTCCCTTCCCAAAGACCTAGTCCGACATTTCACACTTCTGAAAGAGGTCGACGCCAAGATCTTCGCCCCGGAGGAGGTCCTCTTTCAGCTCGTCGAAGCTGTCCTCAAGTCGAGCCCTCCTGAACCGAGAAGCGCCAACGATGCCTCCAGCAGTGTCGCCGCCGTCTCAACCCCAATGAGCGCTCAGAATAGCTCAACCGGCTTCCCCGGCAGCGGCAATCCTCCTGGATCGACCGAAGATAGCTACAACTCGACAGTCTTCGATCCGAGCAACCTTCCGCGGCGCCAGCTGTTTCGTCAGACGGCTTTCAAGGTCCAGGAAATGCTTGTTTCGCTCGAGGAGAAGAACCACGTCATATCAACAGCCAACGAGGCATTGTCCAAGCAACTTGCCCGTATTAACGACGTGTGGCCGCACCTGGAGACCGAGTTCAGTGACGAGGCCAAATGGGGAAGTACTACGCACTGGGCCTATCCGGAGAATCGACTCAATCGAGCGAATCAAGCAGAGCGCTCGCGCCGAGATGGCGCTGCTACAATCACAGCTGCCGCCCAGCAGCTCGCCGAAGAAGCCGCCGCACGAAGCGACGCGAGAAAGCAGGCGCTGATAGCCAAGAAAGGTCTCAAGCACCACCACCAAGACTCGGACGTGGATGATCACGACGGCAAGCAAAAGGGCGAATCGACAAGAAAGACAGCCAACAATCACAGCAGCAAAGCTCGGAAAGCCGCCGATGCAGCTGCACCTGTCGGATTGGGCATTACTGCGGGCGCTACGAGCAACACCAACGGAAACCCTCCCTCCAAGAGACGAAAAGTCGACGCTAGCAAGACAGTCAACGGTGGTCAGCCCATGGAGCGCGCGATGAGCTCGGTCTTCGGTCAAGGCGCCGCAAAGACCAAGACCAGCAGTCCGAGGGCAACGCCGGCACCGGATCCGCCCAAGAAGCGCAAAGCGCTCCCGACGGTTAACGGAGCGTCAAAGAAGAGGTGCGCATATCTTTCAACACCATATCTGCCTGACATTGTGCTAACCCTTATCCCTGTAGTAAAACGGCTACTGCCTCCGCCGCACTCTCGCCCTCAGTCGCAGCCTCTCCAATCCAGCCCAACTTCGATCCCAAGGTCGTCGCTCGTGGCTCTCCTGCTCCCTCTACGGCATCGGCTCGCCCTGCTTCATCTCGAGCCAGACAGAATTCCATACAATCAAATGTGGAGGGTAGCCGGCCGCGACCGACTTCGTCAGCCTCGAATAGACCAAATGGCGTCGCAGTCGCAGCTCCGGAGCTTTTGGTGACGGGCCACAATGGAGTCAGACCTCAGGCCGACAGAAAGTCAAGCAAGGAACCGCCTCCAGCTGTCAAGGTTGAGACTTCCAAGGACGAGACGGTTCATACCATTGCAAGCGCTGCTGGCAATGGCACAAGCGGGAGTGGCAGGAAAGACAGCATCGGGAAGGGAGATGAGTCAGAGCTCAAGGCAGGGGATGCCATACACACACAGGTAGCGACGGCAACAACTGTAGTTACCACCAAGAGCGGGCGGGCCAGCAAACCGTCAACGCCTGCATTGGGCTCGTTCCCGGATCCGCCGCACCGATCTCGATCAGCTCGGAACACATCGACTACGAACACGAAGAGGAGTCACAAGAAGGGAGCAGCCCAGCAAATGGCAGTGCGAGCTCCGGATGGAGGCGGAAGCCCTCCGGGCGACGATGAGGGCGATGTCGATGCCGACGAGCCGCTATACTGCTATTGTAACGGTGTAAGTTACGGCGAGATGGTTGCGTGTGATGCCAACGATTGCGAGCGGGAGTGGTTCCATCTCGACTGCGTCGGCTTGAAGGAAGCTCCACCATCAAACAGTAAGTGCTTGCTTGCTTGTCCTCGTCACCGAAGTAGAGCTAGCTAACAGCCGTGATAGTGAAATGGTTCTGCGACAATTGTAAGGACCGACTCAGGACCGGGAAAAAAGTAAACGGCAGCAAATAACCACACGGGCTCCGTCCCCCGGTATTCCTTGGTGGGTGTATGGAGGGCCTGTGTAGGTGGATGAAAGGTTACGGAGTTAAGGTGTACGAGTATTTCTTAACGACCTGGAAGGGAACATCGAATATCGGAGCTAAGGGTATACCACGATTTGACGTATATGGGCGTCTCGGAGCTGTGAAGCTGTAGATAAGTATAGTTCATCACGGGCATCGGGATAGGCTCCAACAGCTATAGTGGCAGGGCGGTTGAGTTAGGAAGAGTCTCGTGGAAAAGGAGCACACGTGGAGCTCTTTAGATTCTTTGTATGAGGGCTATTTACTACGTCCAGCCGATAGGCATCGTGTAGTAACATGATCAGTTCGCAAGGCCTCGGGATTAGTAGTCCCAACGTTCACCTAGGTTAGGTACCTGTCATGAGATAGATAGCTCATACATACCTAATGTACCTCCTAGATAAATATACCTACCATAAACAGGACAGGTTAGTTCACTTCGTCTTTTCCCTTTTGTGATAGTATACAGCGATAGATTAGGGACGGACCCAATCTACGTACCTCTGATCTACACATATAAGTTGGCACATGTACAAACACCCAGTGAGCGATCGGAACATCAGCCGCAAGCTCGAATACGGAGAAGACGGCAGAGAGATTGATTGGCTCTTTTGACTTGACTAAGTGAGACACGAAGCTATTTCCCCGCAAACCACCTATGTACCTAGAATTGCGGGCGTTACCTCTTAGGAGGTAGTCGACCAGAGCTCAGTCCGGACCATCCGATCAGCAAAGAGACCCAAGGGAGCAAGACTATCGACTGACGTTGCACAAGACACCCGAGGAGGCTAAGACTTAGGTAATAACGACATCTCGAGCGGACGAGTATGTTTCAAAACACTCAGCCTGAATGGTCGAAGCTCTACTACATACGTATGTGGCTTGGATCCAAAGCGGTCAGGAGCTGCTTACCTAGATCCGGACTATACCACGTTGCAAATATGTATTGTGGTTAGGTAATTCGAACTCGAGCTCCTGGTCAGGAAAGGCGATCTACTGCGATATTACGGCTTAGGCCATGCCGGCTTGAGACGATGAGATGAGAACAGCAAATAGACTGAACAAGCGGTAACACGTACGAAATAATTACGTAAGATATCGTCTAGGATCGTGTCTCGTTACCGGAACAGCTAAACAGAAGAGGGAATATGTGGTGTTCTTGACAGATATTTTGTCAAAGACTTAGACCGATGGCCAACTGGCTTTGGTCTTGGAGACGAGTTCACATACTAGCAATGTAAATCACGAGACCCAAAGCATGGTGTATATGCAGCTAGCCATTATCGTAGAATCCGGGGATGAATATGACGGTCTCTTCAGCTACGTTAGGTACATAGTAGAGCTTAGACTGAACTTGAGGGAGGCTCGGCCATGTTAGCCACTCACGTTTTCAGCACGAGGAAGACGGCTTTGTCATGCCACTTCTCTCGGCAGCCTCTAAAATTCTAGTTCCTTTCCTTCTCTCTTGAGTAACACGAATTCCTCGACAGGACATCTCGCCGTAACAACATCTCTGACAGCCTCGGCAGCGCTGGATCGTCTGACATATTCTCTCTGATTGCGTTCGAGCGCATCTCCGCGGCCAAGGTCAAGGCATCTTTGTTTTTTTTTTCTTCGCCAGTCTGCATAGCAATAAACTTGTGTGGACTTGTGGGTATGGCTCAGGTGACAATAAAAATTTGGTGTCGATGGTATTCTTTGATTTCCATTACCCAATCCATGAACAATGGAATCATGGGGGAGTCGGCTTGCACTGTCGCTTCGAGCCGCCTGTGGCCCGTTCCCATTTACACGGATTGGCCTGAGACGATGGCTAATACAGTGGACGGTAACAAACCAGAACTAGCCCGCCGAAGACTCTAGTTCTATGGACCATGGACAGGCCCGGGAAGAGGCGAGAAGCTGATACACGTGCGGCTTGGTAGCTCCGAGCTTGGTGTTTGTCGTACCCAATACTTACGTATAAGAAATGGGAACCCCCTGGCTCCTCCTCTCGACGACGGCAACGACAAACAACGCCTACTCGTGGCCGATTGACAAGCAACTCCAGCCGCCCCCTACGCTCGTATAATATTATAAGACGCTGTTCATAGGAACAGTCCAGCACCAACCCGTCGCATCAATCCTTCCCCGCATTGCGCCAGCGATACTTGTTACCTAAAAAATCCGTCTTTTGACTAAGAGAAAAGCGCATCCGGCTTCGACTTGGGCCAACTCTGCCCTGACTCTGCCCCGACTCTGCTGGATCCTGGCGTGTCTGGCAGGCAGACCTGGGAAAAGGACGGACAGTGGCCGTGCCGTGCCGTGTCATACCGGGGAAAGACAGAAGGACAGCAGCACATTGCGCTGTTGAAGCTGCCTCTTGCATCGCTCGTCTATGCGACTGTCACCCTGGCTGCATCTTCCGACTATGGATCAAACTACCATCTCTCCTGTTGCTGGACCTCCATCCCGGCCGCACATTCCCGCCAAACTTAAACAGAACCCGATGCCCGACTCGTCCAACGACATGGATCACCGTGGACATACCACTCCTCCGGACACGCCCTCTCGGTCGTCTTTCTCTTCTGTCCGTGAGGCCGACTTAGACATGGCGCAGACCTTCACTAGTACCAAGTTCTCGTCTTACTCAAGACAGGCCGAGGAGGTTATCGACGACCAGCCGTCGCCGCCGGCGATGGCCGTCCAGCCGCAGTTCGTGCCGCCCGTGACGCAGCCCAATAGCAAGCTACACGGTTGCTGGTTTCCAGCTGTTGCCGCCGAGGGCTTCCAAGGCTGGAAGCAGATCGGAGTAAAGGGGAGGCAGGCTAGCAGGAGTTACGGGGACCTGCAAGCCCTTAGAATCGTCTGGTCTAACCCGGCCTCCCCGACCAAGAGGAAGGATCCCGAGAGACCAGCTCCCGGACAGTCGTCCATCGAGAAGTTGCCTACGGAGCTACTAGGTAAGCCCCACGAACCGTTAGTACGGTGGCTAGTGTCAGAGAGCCTTACAAGCTGAGTTGGAATCTAGGCCAGATCATTGACCATCTCGTTATCGATGTACCCCCGAACGGGATATCCGCCCGCAATGTGGATCTGATGTGCCTATTGCTAACATCGAGAACACTCCATTCGGCAACATTGAACGCGCTCTACAAGAACATAACCATACCTCACTCGAGGATATTCAGGAAGTTCTTGGCACACATTGCACAAAACCAGGAATTGGGGACCATCGTCCGCCGGCTAGACTTCAGTCACTTCAACCCAACGACGCTTTTCTCGACGGCAAGCGAGCGCGCTACTACCCGCAACTTGACCCCCGAGACATTGATGCAATGCCTGGAGCTGGCCCCTTTCCTTCGCGAATTCTTGGCGCAGGAGTACGTCGAGGATGAGATCGACGCCAGCGTCCTGAACAAGTTATTCTTCGGACTTGAAAGACTACAGGGGATTGACTTTTGCGGCTGCTCTTCGGCCAGCTTCAAGAACGCCTTCCAGTTGATCCTCTCGTCAGACTGGCCAGAAGCGCTGTCGATATCCCGGATTTCTCTACACAAATGTATCACCCTTCCAGCATCCGTATTCGAGACGTTGCTTCCGCGACTGGGCAACCTGACACACCTAGATCTATCTGGCGCTCGTGTCACAGACGAAGCACTCCTGTCGATTCCGCACAACGCAAAGATCACCCACCTCAACTTATCCAAATGCAAGCTACTGAGCGCTGATGTTGTCATTGACTTCTTGAAAGACCACCCCGCAGTTAAGGGGCTAGTGTTTTTGAGCCTTGGTGCAGACGCACGAAGTCATCAGCTATTAGATGAAGACGATCTATCCAAGCTCATCCCAATTCTCCCCCAAACGCTACGCTCACTCAGCCTCAAGGGGAGCAAAATGGCCCCTTCGCATATCGACCTGCTCCGGCCGCTGACAAAGCACCTCGAAGAGCTCGCACTCGGTCGACGGCTGAAGATTACTGATATCGACCGACTTTTCGTTCCTGATGAGGTGAATGACGATGAGATGGACTGGCAGCCAGAATGGGTTCCACATACACTCAAGTACTTGGACCTCTCCGATTACACGGCAGCCGAGCTGGACCTCATCACATTGTTCGGACGTAACACGTCCATCATGAAGAAGTACTCATCACCGCTGGAAGTCATCGAGGTGACGGATGACCTGTACGTGCGCATGGCCAAGTCGTCGGTGGTGAGACAGCTTGGCTGGACGGTGACGGAGAACGGAAGCAGAGCCTGGCTCGTCCGCATCCACGGCCCCGAGGACGGTCCTAGAGATTCCGGCCTGCGGCCCTGGAAGATGGGCGCCTCGTTCTGGGGCATGCGCAAGATCCCCGTTGCTTCTGCCGAGGTGGGCGGCATGTACGGGTCGTACATGTTCAAGCGCAAGCTATGAAGGACGCTTTTTTTCTCGGTCCTTCTTTTGTTTTGTTCTTGCTCCTCTCCCCGACACCTTTTTGGTTATCTTCTCATCCTTAGGATAGATAGATTCTCTCGGCGTGTCTTCTTGGATGTCGCATTTGGTATAGCGATTTGGGTCATTGGTTTGGATCAATGATTGATAATGAGTTACGACATGAAAAAGTTGGCCGTGAACAGATGCCACGGCGCGTAATGGAGCGAAACAGAATCTAGCTAACAGCCAAGAGATACCGCAGTCAATACGAACAGCATTAGATTAGATATTTCGATGCGAATCTTAGTGTACTTCGGTGAGAAGTGACTTGAGAGTAATGCTTCTTTACTATTGCTGCTGGCTTCATTGAGTGAGCTAATGGCGGAATGGAAGCCAGTACCATAAATCTAAGATTAGTGCATAAAGCAGGTGGCTTGTAAGGTATATTCGTCAATAATAAGAGCCGCTGTCTTCCAGACAATCTCTAAATTGCTTTCCCGTTGCTGCCTATGCTGATAGAATCCAGAAGAGTGTGTCGCATCCGTGTTTACTGTCTTGTAAATAGACGGATAGTGAGCTGCGTGACTAGCTACGTAAAACTGACATAAGCTCCTCTTAGCTCCATAAATTGCGCCTCGTGATCTCAAGCCACAGCACGGTTCGCCGAGTCCCGACTTAGCATTAACCGATTAGTAGCACAGCCCCTGTAAAGGCAACGACACTCGAATCCCCAGACCCAGAGCTCTCTCTACTCTCTGTCACCATCAAGAATCGAGAGCCATCCGTCTGACTTTGAAGCGCAACGCCATCATCATGGCTCCTTCAAAGCAGTCCATGTTCCGCTCGGCGGACATGAGCATGGTACAACTATACATATCCAATGAAATCGGTCGCGAATGCGTCAACGCGTTGGGAGAACTTGGACTGGTCCAGTTTCGCGATGTACGTTCCATCGCCGCAGCCATCAACTCCCTTCCACTACAGCCCTTATTTAGCTGGATCGGTTAATGCTAACGTCCTCACAGCTCAACAGCGATGTCAGCGCGTTCCAGCGAACCTTTACTCAGGAGATTCGAAGGCTGGACAATGTCGAGCGACAGCTCCGTACGTGCTGGACCCACCCTAATCTCGTGTAGCCTTTGCTGTCGTAACTGACAATGTTTCCTCTAGGATACTTCCACGGCCAGATGGAAAAATCAAATATACCTCTACGAAAGCTAGACCTCGAAGTCGAGACCCTCGCTCCCCCGACCACCAGCGAGATCGACGAGCTCTCCGAACGAACCCAGAGCCTCGAGCAGCGCATCTTCCAGCTGAACGACAGCTACGAGACGTTGAAGAAGCGAGAGGTCGAGTTGACCGAGTGGCGATGGGTTCTTCGCGAGGCCGGCGGCTTCTTTGATCGCGCTCACGGGAACGTCGAGGAGATTCGAGCTTCGACTGAGGACGACGATGCTCCTTTACTCCAGGACGTTGAGCACAACAACCAGGCTGGCGACGCTGAGCGTTCCTTCTCTGGCATGAACATCGGCTTCGTTGCCGGTGTCATCAACCGCGATCGAGTAGCCGCTTTCGAGCGTATCCTCTGGCGAACCCTGCGTGGTAACCTTTACATGAACCAGTCCGAGATACCCGAGCCTCTAGTCGACCCGGCCAACAACGAATCCATCAACAAGAACGTCTTCGTCATCTTCGCTCATGGCAAGGAGATCTTGGCCAAGATTCGAAAGATTTCCGAGTCGATGGGTGCTGATATCTATAGCGTCGACGAAAACTCGGACCTCCGCCGCGACCAGATGCATGAAGTCAACGCCCGCCTCAACGATGTCCAGAACGTCTTGCACAACACCCAGCAGACTCTCGAGGCCGAGCTTACCCAGATCGCTCACTCTCTCGCGGCTTGGATGATACTCATCACTAAGGAGAAGGCAGCATACCAAACGCTGAACCTCTTCTCTTTCGACCGTCAGAGACGAACCCTCATCGCTGAAGCTTGGTGTCCCACGAACGACCTACCTCTCATTCGCTCCACGCTTCAAGATGTGACGAATCGAGCTGGCCTATCTGTCCCATCCATTATCAACGAGATCAGGACGAACAAGACGCCACCAACCTATCTGAAGACGAACAAGTTTACCGAGGCCTTCCAAACCATTATCAACGCATACGGCACGGCAACGTACCAGGAGGTTAACCCGGCTCTGCCCGCCATCGTTACCTTCCCCTTCTTGTTCGCTGTCATGTTCGGAGACTTTGGACACGCCTTCATCATGTTTGCTGCATCGTTGGCCATGATCTACTGGGAGAAGCCTCTGAAGAAGGTTACGTTTGAGCTTTTCGCCATGATCTACTATGGTCGCTACATTGCCCTCGTAATGGCTACCTTCTCTCTGTTCACTGGTCTCATCTACAACGACGTCTTCTCGAAGTCCTTTACCTTTTTCGACAGTGCTTGGGAATGGGACGTACCCGAGGGATGGCAAGAGGGTCAGCCTCTCACGGCTAAGCTCAAGGGTGATTACCGTTATCCGTTTGGCCTTGATTGGTTCTGGCACAGCACCGAGAACGACTTGCTGTTCAGTAACAGTTACAAGATGAAGATGTCTATTATCCTTGGATGGGTACACATGACCTACTCTCTCTGTCTGTCCTACTTCAACGCGAGACACTTCAAGAAGCCGATCGATATATGGGGCAACTTCATCCCGGGGATGATCTTCTTCCAGGCTATCTTCGGTTACCTCGTCATTTGCATCATCTACAAGTGGTCTATAGATTGGTTTGCCATCGGCGAGCAGCCGCCCGGACTCCTCAACATGTTGATCTACATGTTCTTGCAGCCGGGCACTCTGGATGTTCCACTGTATTCTGGCCAGTCGGGAGTCCAGGTTGCACTGCTACTGCTCGCCTTTGTCCAGGTTCCCATTCTTCTTTTCCTAAAGCCGTTTTACCTTCGATGGGAGAACAACAAGGCTCGCGCCGAGGGCTACCGTGGGATAGGCGAGCACTCGAGAGTCTCGGCGCTGGACGACGACGAAGGAGAGAATCTGATCAACGGTAACGGCAACGGCCGCCCTAGCATGGACACGGATGACGGTGAAGGCGTCGCTATGATCGCGCACGGCGACGACGAAGAAGGCCACGAGGAGTTCGAATTCAGCGAAGTCATGATCCACCAAGTCATCCACACCATCGAATTCTGTCTGAACTGTGTCTCGCACACGGCTTCGTACCTCCGCCTCTGGGCCTTGTCGCTTGCTCACCAGCAGCTCAGCGTTGTGCTCTGGGACATGACTCTCGGCCCTTCGCTCGCCAAGCCGGGCGTTGTGGGCGTCATCATGACCGTGGTCGCGTTCTACCTGTGGTTTTTCCTTTCCTGCGCCATTCTCATCTGTATGGAAGGCTGTAGCGCTATGGTAAGTCCAGAATGCCCCGTCTCGAAATATGTGATAGGTCTCTTTGCTAACGCCGCTACGCAGTTACATTCTCTCCGTCTGCAATGGGTCGAGGCGCAGTCCAAGTACGCCGAGTTCGCGGGTCACATGTTTACACCGTTTTCTTTTGTCACGCTGTTAGAGGAGGATGAAGGTCTCGCCGAGTTCAGAGGTTAATTCGCATATTATGTAGCATAGAATGGGCTCGAGGAAGACAGACTGCGCGTGTGTTTGTATTAGTATGCTTGTATCATGCCAGAAATCCATAGCAATAGATCTGCCGATCGATTGATAATATTGACGATCTATACTCCTGCTGTGACATGTCATGACGCGAACCAAACGATTGATACAGCGACTGGGAAACCCGGGCGGCTTTTTGAGGACGATAGCCTCGCGATCTGAGCAGGGCGGCAGACGGTGGCTAAGACGAGGGGAGCGTACGATGCCTAACATCTGTAGATCAATTTCATCGTACATGTGTTTAACGTGCTGAATATCTCCAAGTCAATCTGTCGAACATAATAGGTGACGACACTTCGGGACTTAGGTGAGGCGAGCTACAGGCGTAAATTAGATAGATCATTGTAGCCAGCATCACTTCATCGCACCTGCGAAGTGGACGGCAGTCTCGTACCCTACGCAATCATCATGTATCAACGGGCGACAGTGTAGGCTAGATATTCTTCCTCACATCTTCAGGCAAGCTGGAGATAGCAACGAAAAATAGAGCTTCGCGTCACCTGGAGGCAGTGTAATACCAGGGACACGGTGGGAGCGATCGTGGGCAAGCCCAGAGGATGCGCCCCCTCGGGACAAAAATTAGAATAATCACGATTGAGTTCAAGTAGAACTCTTTCAGAGATTAAACTGAAAAGAACAGATACTACACTTGATCTAAGCCAAAAGGCAAAGAGAGCTAAGGAAGAAAAGAAGAAGAGAGAGGCGAGAATTGGGCGAGGGAGGCAGGCTTTATATACCCTTTTTCTGCCGGGTCCCAGGGCGGTGAGGGGGAGCGGTCGCTTCCTAGACCGCCTTAGGCAGATCAGGCAGATCAGGCAAACCAGGCAGCTGCCAGGCAAAAAGCTCAATGGAAGGCAGCTGAGGCAGCTGTGGATCGCAGCTTGATCTACCTAATCAGTGTGATTTTTTTTTTCCGGCACAAACATTAGATCAGTAGGTACCTCCTAAGGTACCTAGAAAATATGTGTATTTTGTTTCCAATCTTTTCTATTCGTGCTGTATCATTGGCCACGGTATTGTTTGCTGGTTAAAGATTTTGGCTAGCAAATACCTAGGTACCTGCAGGTAGTGAAAAAAAAAAAAAATTTGCGAAGGTGTCCCGCCAAACCAAGAATTTTCTGCCGCGGCCGCTAGCGTTTACCCACGTCCCTGGCTGATTCTGCCGCGCCTCACCGCCCGCGGATTTCGTATATAATAATTATCTCCTCCCCCCAATCTTCCCTTCTTCTTTTCCTTTCTTCTTCATGTCGACAAGTCAGTTCACCCCCTCCCCCAAGATTCATGAAAACCTCAAGCTAACCACGTCTCTTTCGCGATATACAGTACTTCAGAGAATCATTTCTATAGTATTCGTCCTCTTCTGTGTTTCCTAAAGAAGCCACAGATCCCACCCTGGTTGATGAACGATATCCCCGTCGCTCTAGAGTGAAAATCTTTTACGGAGAGCGTCGCGGCCTCGCGGTCGCTTCGCTTCTCTTACTCTCGCTCCGCCCGCAAGGGTGGCGGCTATGCCTCGCGTATAGCTGTATAGAGAGTGATGATGATCTCAACCCCGATCGCCGCGGTCTTGCCTTCGGGCGCGCGGCCGGGGTGGGCGATGGCGGACGTCTGACAGGCTCTACTTTTTCTCTTTTTCGTTGCTATCGTGCGCTTGACGTGCGAGGTGAGGAAGAGGCATTCACTTGGCCTAGTATGATGCCTGTTGTCGCATGTCATCTCGGCACCGTGTATGCCTGTTACCTTACTGGGATTGATTATCGCTATCGCGAGTGATGTTGTCCATGCCACCTTTGGGGCAGATCACGCTAGTTACCTTAGGCTATAGTGTTCTCAATCGCAAGTATTGCCATCCGATTATGTCCTGCACGTCTTCGTTCTGAGCATGGCCATGTATGCTCATCAGCACTGAGGCCGGCATTCACAAGCAAACACCCACGATAAAAATTTCATCTACCCCGCCACCTTGTACAGAATAGACCACAATGGCGATCTAAGGTAGGCGAGTATAATATTGAATGAATTTTTTTTCAGCAGTGCTCGACCACTTCATCTCCAGATAGATTTATCCCCTCCTAGCTGGCCTACAATGTCAACACCGACTAGAATTTTCGTCCATGTTTCTTGGTCCTTCGAAAAACTCGGAACCAGAACATATCCCCTCGTCGTACTTTACGATCATGCCTCACCGTCGACGATCTTCAGCTACCAGGTCTAGACGAGAATAGACCTCACGATTGCATCTAGGGCCGATCATACACTGCGAGTACCAAGACGTCCACGATCTAGGGCACGGGATTTCATAGTACGAAGAGAAAAAAAGATAAAGCATAAGATCACCGTACCTCCACCCGAGTCGTCTATTAAGAATGCCTATATATATGTACCGAATCTTGCCATGCCATGACGCCTTGAGAATAGTGAATCTGGTTACTTCCGAAGAGCAACTCACAAAACTTGCCCGTGCCAGAGGCCAACAAAGAACACCAGTACGCCGACAACGATGACCCGATTATGCAATAACCATGCGAGTAACTAGTAGGGATATCATGACAGGGAAAAAGGAAAGATCGCTACTGGTAAAGCTCCCATCGCCTGCCATGATCGTGAACCAAGCTTAATCGCTCAGGCATTCTAGACGTAACAAGAAGGCTCTCGAGCTTTTAGTAATCCACGCCGGCTTCGTATGCGCGCCCGCCAGTGCCTCGTCCGATGGTCTGATAGCTCGTCCACACGCCGTCCGGTCCAAGGGTGTCAAATCGACTAACACCCGTTTGGCCCATCTGGGCATCCGTGTAGCCAGAGAAGTAGAAGCCGATGACGACCACCAGGTACGTTAGGATCAAGATGCTGCCCTTGAAGTAGTTGCTCTTCCCTTCGCCATACATGTAGCTCAGCAGGAAAACGCACAGGATAACCGTCACCATGTCCCACTGCGGGAACAGCAGACTGAAGGTCCAGTGCGTGGGGTCGTCCGTATTGCCTACAGGCTGGAGAGGATAGACCGCCGAGAAGAAGACGAGGGCTGGGATCTGGAGGAGGCAGACTTGCAAGGCGTACGCGGAACCGATTTCCATAGACAATGCAATGTTTCCATTCATGGCGAAGGAGATGGCGTTCTATACCGACACCATAGTGGTTAGCTCTAAGCATACGGTCCCAGGTTGCGAGTTTTTACTTACCAGGAATTCGGTGGTATTCGGCACCAGGGCAAACAGCGTGATGCCTAGGAACTTGGGGTCGATCGCGTAGTTGTCTAACACCACGTCTACTGTGTCTACCAGTATCTCAGCGACGATGGCGTAGAGAACAGTAGCGGCCATCAGGATAACTGAACTCTTCGTCCGGCTCCAATTTGGAGCATCGTGTCCCCCATGGGCAGCCTGCGCCTCGACGGCTTCTTCGGGATCAGGAAACGTCGCTGAGCGAATCGGGGTAGGTCGCGTTGCCGAAGTGCCAGTTCCTGCGTTAGACGGCTGAGTCGATATCCGACGTGGGCCACGAGCATCCCGGGCAGCAATAGCAGCCGCCGTCGCTGCTACTTCCGTCACACTCCGCACAAGGTCACTGTTCTCTGCATCCGAGAAGCCCGGTATGTGGACATTCGAACGAATGCTAGCTAGAACATTGTCGCTGTCCTTGGGGGGAACCATATGGGGTGTCTGGAAGCCACCATTGATTGGAAACGCCCCCGACGGATGGCGCGAGTGGTGGCCTTCCTCGCCAGACAGGCCAACTTGCTTCAATGACTGGCCTAGAATGCGCTTATACAGGTTGCTGTCTCGAATGTCGGCACCAGTTGCGTCACCAAGGTTACGCCCCTCAACGATACGAGAGGGCACGTGTTGTTGAGCCTCTTCATGTCTCTTCTCGTCTATTTCAGTGTTCCAGATGACGGCGGCGTGCGTTCGAAGAGTGAACCACAAACCGATGACATAGGACAAGAACAGGCAGATGGCAGCCGCGTAGCAGAAAGGGCGCACGGCTTGGATGTAGAAACGGTCGTCGAGCGCAGGTATCTGCGAGTAGTAGCAACGACGACAGTCTCGTTCGTTAGATCCCACGTAGTCAGTGCAGCTTTGGCACCTTAGTTCATGAGTACCATAGATCTGGTAGAACAGTGTCGGTCCAAAGGCAGCCACGGTAGCAAATATAAGCATGGTCGAGGTGACGCCAGCAGACCTGGCGTTAAATCGCTGCGTCTTGCGCTTGATGGCACCAAAGCACATGGACAGTCCGGGCAGAAAGAGAATACCAGCGAAGATACTCCCAATGATGCTGCCTTCGACCAGCTGGCCCTTGCCGTCCTTGAGCGCGACGCAGTAGAGGAATACCTCCACGATAGTCGAGAAGAAGGCGTTAATGGCTGCACCTAAACCCATAGAAGACTGGGCCGAGATGGACGCTACAGCTTGGCCAATGAAGTATGCAAGAGGAATGATGGAGAACAGCCCGGCCACGAACAAGAAGCCCGGAGATGTCAAGAAATTCTCAATGTGAAGAACGCCCTCTAGCACGAGCCAGTCAAATATGACGAAGATGACGACAGCCATGAGGTTGATAAGGAAGATGTTAGTGCCGTCGAGAGTGTACTTCCAATACTTGGAACCCACGGCGCGATACGTGCAGAGCAGGATAGACGAGTGCGGCGCATCCGAAGTCCTAGCGATGCTGATATCGGAGTCGAAGGACAGAGCCAGCGGATGCCTTCTAAGGTGATCAAAGAGGAGGTTGGTGACTTTGCCCATCGGAATCCAAAAGACCAGAAACCAGCAGATGGCCGAGACGGTGATCAGGGAGGGCGTGATGAGCCCCCAAAAGAATATGAAGAATATGACACGACCGATATTCCACTGTCCTCGGCCGAATAGACGTCTCTTCAAGCGTCGCCCCTGGTCACTTGAATGCTCATAGCGGCCTGAACGAGGCAGTAGACTATCCGTTTCGCTCGGCTCGGAGTCGATACTTCTCCTCGATCTACCAATAATAGACCGATTACGTTCGGGCCCAAAGAATAGTCGTCCGTATTCTAGGTCGCCGCTCTGCCACTGCTCGTATTCGCTGATGCTTCGACCCTCCCCTTGATCTTCATCCAGATAGGCCTCGTCCTGTTCAAGTCGAACAAACTTGCCGAACGGATAGAATAGATAGCTAGCCAAGCCCCAAAGGACGCGCCCGTATTCCCTACCGCTAGGGGCGGCCGCGAAAATGAAGCATGCTATTGCGCCGAGAGCAGCGAACAAGGCCATCCACCAACCAAAGGCCAAGGTCCAGATGATATTAAACAATAGCAGCCAGTGACTAACCCGGCCACCAGGCGAGGAATGAATATCACCCTCGGCAGTCTTCTGGACTGATCGATTTTTCTTATATAGTGCCGGCTTCCAGATCCTGATACCGAATGGATGTGTCTCGTTGATGGCTTGTTGGCGATCCTTCAAGGTGAAGCTCTCAGCATCACTAACATCGTCATCTTCGTCGTCGAGGACGCCGCTCTCAGGAGGGACATCCTGCAGCACCCCTTCCTCGTGGGGCTGGGATGGCATATGTTCCTCCTCGTCCTCTTCCTCCACCCGCTCTTCGATGCCCTCCTCATCGGGGCCGGCACTACGACTCGAGTGCACCCGAGACAGAGTTGGCGGGGCCTTGCTTCGCCGTCGTAATGTAGAGGGCGGTCTCCCTGATTCACTGCTGTATGACGGGGCGGAGGGGAAGCTCTGTCGCCCAACAGTATCACTTTCTATCTCAGTAATATCGTCGTCTGTCGAGAATATCTCTCCACGGTGGGGAGCCACGGTGTTCGAAGAGGCGCGGCGAGGCATAGCGGGCTTCCTAGGCCGCTGTCGGCCGCGGTCTCGGTCGAGATCTAGCAACGGGGAGCGGGGTTGTTGAGTTCCGGTCCTGGTGTGGGAACGGTCATGGGCACTCGATTCACCTAGGTACGACGTACTGCCGCTCGCAGGCGGGGGCGGTGTCTGTTGATGCGTGCCTGATCATAGAGTCAGTCCGGTTAGCCTCGTTCACTGGCATTAGAGGGCAGAGACGTCATGGGAGGAAGACCCATTGGATAGGCCGGTTACGTGAAAAGCAGTGTAAGTGGAGGGTAGGCGGTAGATATGTTAGCAACGTACCATAAGATTGGTCTGCCCTTCTCCGTACCGTCTCGGTAGACTGGTAGCTCTCTGAGAATACGTCCACGTTTCTAGAGTCCCTGGTGTCGCGTCGGACAGGCTGCTGTCGCGTATCGGTTGGCGAGGGCGTAGAGCCATCGCCCTCTTGCGAATGGGGGTCCATGGCTGGCGGGGAGTACGTGGGAGCTCCACCACCAAGGAAGGAAATTCTGTTGGACGACCTAGCTGGGACGCATATGAAGAAACGAATGAGGCAGCGAGACAAAGATATACGAGGACGGGACGGCAGGTATCCGCTTTAGCTTTGAACGTGGGTAAGACGCCAAAGCGGGACAACTAGTAGAACAGGCGGAAGTTAGAGGGGAATGGATGGGATGGGATGAAATACGTCGCCGCCGGCTGCAGGTCTAGCGTGCTGTGTGCTGCTGCTATGCTACTGCAGCATGGCCTGCGAACGAATCCCGATGCGGAGATGTTCAAGGTGATAAACAAGTCGGAGGTGACAGAGGCGAGACAGGCAGCCTTGATTATTACGGGTTTGGGTTGGTCTGGGCGACACGAGCACGGACAAGATTAGTTGGGAAAGGAGAGAAGGAGAGGGAAAAAAAAAAGATTAAAATCGGTAACAATAATAAAAGGCGTCTTGTCAAACCGAGCTCTTCCTTCCTACTTCCTACATGTCAGGCATGGCATCGGACATGACTTATCGCCAGAGGTAGCACATGCTTGGAGTGACGCTAGAGAAGCAGTTATTCCTGCAGATTCAGCAGATATTCCTGCAGATGGAATGAGCTCCAGTCCAGTGTCGAGTCGCTGATCACCTTTGGGCTCCTCGTGATAACTTAGCAGTGTGAGTGGATAACCGTTAGCGCATCCATGTCCGCTGGCCCCCGCTGAAACTTGGCGCTGATGCCTTTCTCTCAGGCCCCTCTCGGGCCCCTCTCAGGTGCATCTGTATACTGCTGTACGCCCTGTCGACGCTGTTCAACGGCTGCTTACATGTATGTACGTAACCCGAGGTGCGAATGTTGCGCAGAGCCGACTTCCGATATCCGTCCGTGTCACTTGTCAATTTCATTACGCGGCTAGCATGGTGAGAAAGCATTGCTTCATGTCTTGCAAGCATGCTGGAAATATTGTTACTACATGTAGGTACCTACCTAGGGTTACCTACCAAGGGCAGGTAGGCGATAGTCTCAATAAACCTCGAAACGATAGAAACCCGCCTGTGGGTAGTGCCACTTGATTCCAAGTTTCTGCTCTTCGGCATGAGATAAGCGACCTCGCTAGACACGATTTCGGCCGACATGGGTAACAAGGTTGAGCAATCGGTGGGTTACCTAGTTTACTGTTATACTAGATGGAAGTACATACATACATGTAGTCTCTCCAGTACGGATTTCTTGTCATGGTGACTTTGGGCAAGAAGAAACTAGAAATAGTTGATACAATGCAACATGTTACACAATCATCTCGGCCGTCGTGTTACAATACCACTGATATTCTCATGGCCGGACTGCATGTCTTTTCGGCGATAACTCAGACTGACAAATAGCGTATAGCCGGAGAGGGGCCTGTTGTTAGCTATGCAGCTTTTGATCACTTGCAGAACACTCCTCGTATGTGACCAGATTCTCGAGTACCTACCTTGAGCATTGAAAAAGATCGGCTCTCGTTGCCGAGACCAGCTTTTACTTCGAGATCAGCATCATAGTGGGAGGATCGAAACCAGCTCGGCAACTCGGGCATGTCCGTCGTAATAAATCCACATGCATATGTATAAAATTCTGGTGCCATGGCAGACGTATCTAAAGTCGGCTCAAGAGAAACAGCAGTTCGACATGCCCGCGAGGAGTGAAGGGCTCCGAGATAGACGAGACGGTACGGGTAAGCGTCTCTCGTGCGAACCAACTTCCCGTTCCCTAAAATGGAGAACCGGCGCTGCAACATTGGCGACACCCCCTGCTAGTGTGACGTTGGCTTTGTGGATAGCCGCGCCTGTCGAGAGACATTCGAAATTGCAGCTGCATTGTCGAGTGCTCTAGTGATCTGTGAGAGCATCGTGGATCTCAATATGGGAATATCGAAGGGAGGGATATGTTGGCAATGTCTAGCAGAGAGAGACTCTGCAAATTGCAAGTAGAATTCGAAGTCGATATACATACAGTATCCGTAGTAAAAGCAACCTATACAGTCCGGCAGTTTACGAAGTTTCCTAAAAGTACGGGATGTGATTATATAAGCATACCTACATTAGGTAAGCTGGAGGGTCGGAACCTTGGAATCGCCGCTGCTCCGGAACGCGTTATTGCGACTGCCTGCCGTGCTGCCAGCTGCCCAGGTGCGTGACAGCTTGCCCTGCCAGGCCTGGCCGAGCTTTGGATCTGAGGTACCCATGTCCCAAGACCATCATTGGCGCATCTTTTAGCCTCATCATCCAGTTCGTCCACCAACTTACCACCGCTCCATCATTTCCAGTACGCTTCCGAAGCTATCGCGCAATATCTCATCCATCATTCCCCGTAGCATAATTCCCGCCTGAACTGCCACCTACCGAACCAGTTCCTCCCCTCATCCGAGGAGCCCACGCAACCATGGGGCTCGACAACTACTACCACAACAAGATCGAAGCTATGAAGCTCGAGATTCTCAAGGGTCAAGCCGTTCTCCGCCGCCTAGAAGCTCAACGCAATGACTACAACTCCAGAGTACGGTTACTGCGCGAAGAGCTGGGTCTCCTGCAGCAGCCCGGCTCCTACGTTGGCGAAGTAGTCAAGGTGATGGGAACGAAGAAGGTCCTAGTCAAGGTGCATCCCGAAGGCAAATACGGTGCGTATGCCTCAATACTGAGAATCACCCCAAGATACTAGCAGTGGCTTACAATTCGCAGTCGTCGACGTATCCGACTCGGTCGATATAGCCAAGCTTACCGTGGGCAAACGAGTTACGCTCCTGTCTGACTCGTATAAGCTTGAGAAGATCCTCCCGTCCTCCGTCGACCCCCTCGTATCCCTCATGATGGTAGAAAAGGTGCCCGATAGCACATACGACATGATTGGAGGTCTGGACCAGCAGATCAAAGAGATCAAGGAGGTTATCGAATTAGGTTTGAAACACCCCGAACTCTTCGAATCCCTCGGTATCGCCCAACCGAAGGGTGTGCTCCTCTACGGACCTCCCGGAACCGGCAAGACGTTGCTGGCTCGAGCCGTCGCCCACCACACCGACTGCAAGTTTATCCGAGTCTCCGGTTCGGAGCTTGTACAGAAGTACATCGGCGAAGGTTCTCGTATGGTTCGCGAGCTGTTTGTTATGGCTCGAGAGCATGCCCCCTCCATCATTTTCATGGACGAGATCGATTCCATCGGTTCGTCGCGAGTAGAAGGTTCGTCGGGCGGTGACTCGGAAGTACAACGGACCATGTTGGAGCTTCTGAACCAGCTCGACGGTTTTGAGCCCACCAAGAATATCAAGGTCATCATGGCCACGAACCGACTCGACATCTTAGACCCGGCCCTCCTCCGACCCGGCCGCATCGACCGGAAGATCGAGTTCCCCCCGCCCTCCGTCGAAGCCAGAGCCGACATTCTCCGCATCCACAGCCGCAAGATGAACCTTACCAGAGGTATAAACCTGACCAAGATCGCCGAGAAGATGAACGGCTGCTCCGGTGCTGAGCTGAAGGGTGTGTGCACGGAGGCCGGGATGTACGCCCTGCGCGAGCGGAGAGTGCACGTCACGCAGGAGGACTTCGAGCTGGCAACGGCCAAGATCCTCAACAAGCACGACGACAAGGAGGTCTCGCTCCAGAAATTCTGGAAATAAGCTGGCAAGAGGCCGCTGCGAGGACAGGGGAGAGATTCCCTTATCGCGGCGTGCTTCTGGCCGTTATTTACTACTACTTATGCTCTCTGGCTGCTACAAGCCATGGTCAAACAAGGCCCCGGGGACGAGTCGGTTCATGGCACAAAGAAATACCATACTGTTAAAGTGTACAATACCTATCCCCGAGACGGAGCAAGACGAGGTCTATAGATCAAGATATCTTATCATGAGATCACGTAGACCATGCGAGCCCTATTACCTTGCCTTTGGAACCATCTATATACGTTGACTGCCTGATATTCTAATGCAATGCTGAAAACTACCTATATAATCTAGATCAATAGATCGTATGAAGCGTAGCCTAGCTGTCTTACAACTCCGATATGACAGCACTGCTAAGCTCTTAAGACTCCTTGCCCATATGTTCTACGCCTGGGTGTGGAATAAGGGGTAATGGGCATCTGGATAGCACACGCAATGCGACAAATATCAGACAAAATGATTCTAAGACAGAATTGTTTCATTGTATAGATCTCTGCTTCGCAGTAGCAAGCAGCCGTCTGATACTCTGCGTCTGTCTAGTTATTTCCGAGAAGCGTGACAGCAAAGTCATATTTCACTGCCCGCCGCGCCCTCTTTGCTATCTTCCAGACTGTACACATCCTTATTGCCGAATGCAACTTTTTTTATTTCCTCGCCCGCAAACGGGTAGCTCTAGTAAGCCCCTTCAGGACTTCCACCCCTGGCCTTCTTCCTCTATAAACCCGATTGTGCCATGTTTCCGTGTCGATAGGAGAAATATATATATATGTATATAAGTTCCGGAAGGAACATATGCCATACCCGCGCAACCCCGAAGAGAAAAGAAAAACGCCTATGATACCCTATGACCCTTTAACACCAAATATCCACGTTTCCCGATCGATAGACCATCTAGCTCTGTGGTATGGGGACCTTTCCGATGACCGTGTCAGAATGTTGTGTTAACGTAGATGCGATCGTATGCAGTTTATCGTTTGCCTCGGTCATGCTTCTGAATCTCTTCCTCCTTCTCGTCTCATCTTGTAAGTCGGCGTCGAAACCATAGTATTCCCGGAACGCGTTACCGTCCCGTTTCCATCGTCACCTCCGAAGATCCAATATCTCGCTCTTCGGTCGACCCCTGCCTCCGCTCATGTTGCTTTCCTCTAGCCTCCAGATCCATTCGGCGACGGTCTCGTAGCAGAGAACGAACTGCCGCAAGCTCTGGACCATGCTGAGTCTTTGTCTCCTAAAATCTTCCACCGTTGTCTCGACCAGGTCGACATCAGTATTATCGATCCAGCCAGCGTCTATCTGGTCCTTGCCCTTTTCTGGGGCCATCATTCCAGAGCCACTAGGGGCAGCGCTCCGGCGGCGGGCTGGTGAGCTTTCCTTCATGCTTACGTCGCCATCCGCATCCGCACCTTTTCTCGCGGCCAAGCGTTGTCGTTTAAGCATGTCAATCACGCTGTCGACGGTGCAAAACGTGCCCGTACGGCCACAGCCAGCCGAGCAGTGAACGAGCATAGGTCTAGCTTCCGCCTCAGATTCGGGCTCCTCGTACCACTTCATCGCCGCCGGGTTCTCGGTAGCGATCGACGCGGTAATGGAGTTGGCGTCTACTGGCAAAGTAGTGCGCTGCATCATGTTTGCGAATTCGATAAGCGCCAGCAAGTGCGAGGGTTGTGCAGGTGCGCCAAAGTCAGGCCACGATGGGTATTGCAGCTGAGTGATTTCGCGTATAGGTGCAAAAGGATGAGCGGCGTGTGAGAGCGCGAACTTCCGGACTATAACGTAAGGGGTCTCGGACTGAGGCTGGGCAGGCTGAGCATTTTGGTTATTTCCCAACGTTGTCGTAGTATTGGCACGACGGCGCCCGTTTTCGAACGTGTTGCTGGCGGACGCGGCCGGTGTTGAGCGATGTTTGTCAATGTCGAGCGATACCTTCTTCTCGGACAACGGCTTCAGCTTAATGGACCCGAACTCCCTACTCTGCCAGTACGGGTGACACTTGAGCTGGCCACCTTCGGATTCGGCCGTCAACATGACTATGGTTCGGACATCTTGATCCCATATCACCGACCAGAAATCCTAGAACATCGAGGGTTAGTCTCAGAGGGTCGAGACGTGAATCTGACAGGGGCTTAACTTACATCAAAAGTAGCCGGGAGAGGACCCTGCGCCGCAATGTAACGCTTGTGGCTTCGCGAGGCCTGGACGTGGCTAGCGTTGATGTAATCACAAGAATTGCGAGCTGGACTATTCAGACGCACACGAGCGTGCTCGAAGGGGAGGATGTCTTTGTAACGGTTCTTGACACCTTGTTCCACACCCGATAAGCGAATCTTCTCAGGGTTGGCGGTCGGGGGTGCCGAAGTGTTGAAGGCCGCATAAGCTTGCTGCATGCGAGATTGCTCGGTACGTTCAATCTGAAGGAATCTATCGGAAGCCGTCTTCCCGTGATCTGATGGTCTTGTGACGTCTTGAAGCCAGTGAGGAAGTATACTAGGGTCCAGGTTAGAGGGTATGGAAATGTTCATCTGTCCAACACCGTCCGCCAGGTCCATGTTCTGCCGAATGTTACTGAAGAACGGATTGGGATTGTTGGCCCCGGACGGGAGCATGACGCCACCAATCACAGGAGCAAAGCTTGGTCGCCCGCCTTCTGGTGAGCTGACCGAGGTGCCGGGACGTTCCGATGCCGATTGATGGTCGATCAACGCCGGATACTCGTTGGCGAAGGCGTGGAACCCTCCTTTCAAGACTAGAGAGGTGCCGGAGAAGCCCTCGTTTGAGAACTTCTTCAACATGTTCATAGCCGAGACAGCATCCCGCTTCTCGGTTGAAGAACCGTCGTATACGATGAGATGTGTGGCCTGCGGCCATTGCGCAAACTTGTGTTGGTCTTCTTCAGTTTGAAGTGTCTGCTGTAACTTGTCCAGATTGAACGTGGCGCGCTTCAGTAATGTCGTCGGGATGCACAGGTTGAGGGCGCCGCGGATTCGAGACAGGGCGTATTGTGTAGATACACGGACATCTAACAAGAGAAACTCGTCCTCAGGCGTGTTCTGGAGCATGTCCTCAAGCTGGCTTGGCAGGATGAGGCCGGGCCCTCCTTCAAACATGGCAGGCAGCGTCTCAGCGCGAGGCTTCATTGGTTCTGTTGACTGTGCCAAAGTTTCCTGGGGCAGCGATAGTCGCGGATGCCGGTCTTCAACCTTGGACAGAGTGGTCCGGCGCATGGGCTCGAACGGAGAGTCGGCATGAGCAGGGGATTCAAAACGCGGCCCGTTACTAAATGATGGAGGATTCAGCGAAACCTCGGAGTTCCTTTTCGAGTCTGAAGATACATACGCCGAGTCGTGCGGACTTTCCGTGTCGACATCCATGCGGCTGCCTGCGCCTTCCACAGTCCTGCTACTCAGCGACCTGGCACTGGAGAGATCGGAAGCAGTGTCGCTCTGATTGGTAGGCAGCCGCAGCGGTCTAGGCCGTGCCGAGAAGGGCGAGTGGGCCGGTGCAAAGTGCGAGCTCCCTAGATTGAAGCCCTTGGAGCGGTTGGCGTCGACCTGGCGTCTGAACGCTTCAAACTCGGGATTGGCATCGAGAGGGACTTGTTTTGGTATCGCGGCGCCGAAGGACTTGACCGATGAGCTGGGGGTGCTCCAGTGGTCGTGGGGGACGGTGGCCGAGTCTCTCACGTCGGTGCTCGCGTGGTCGAGGTTGAGGCCGAAGTAGTTAGGACTGGGCGATCGGGCATCCGCGATGGCGGGAGACAGCTTGGTGCTGGGCGGGTAGGGCTGGCCGACGGAATGAGGCATGCGAGGAGAGGCCAGCGGAGTATTTGTCCTATTGGAGCGGAAGGATTGCATATTTGACTGAGAATGTCGGGAATGGGCTGAGACAAGAGGCGGCCTCGAGGAAGTCTTCATGGTGTAGTGGTGAGTAGTCGCTGCTGAGCGGTCCGTGTTGTTGTTCGTTGTTTCCGCGGCCATTTTCATTTTCATTCTCGGTCTGCGTATGACGTCGTTTCTTTGAGTCCAGCCTTTTCTTCCCATTTCAGTGCCGTGCCCACCTCATAAGATTGACATGACGAGCGAGAGAAGGCGGAAAGTTAAGAAATTATACAGGTATGCTTTTCTTCTTCTTTTTTTTTTTTTCTCTTTCTTGTTATAAATCAAGTATTAGATTTTGTGAAGATTAATGTCGGTATGGTGATAGCACATATATCTTTTCTTCCTTTTCCTCGTCTCTCTTTTTATTCCTTATAATCCTGAAGCTTCGGGTTGTGTGGCTGAGGTGTGGCAAGAAACGCAGCTTTACCGTCAAGAGTAAGACACGGAGAAGGCTATCGAAGGCCGTAGCAAGGACCACTAACACACAATACGAGGAGAGGGCGGTGGTGAGGGTGAGTGTGACAGGGCCGACGACGACGACGGCGATAAAGAGTCACGGACGGAGCCCAGCTCTTCTGTCGAATGGTGATAACAGTGATAAAACACCGGATGGAAACTGGTGGGGAGGGGATGAGACGGGAGACGGGAGGAAGAAGAAGGGGTCCTTTTCCCTCGCCGCTCCTTTTCGGGTTCAGGGACCGCCTTTACTTTTTTTTCTGTGTGTGGATCGACTTTAGTGTGCGTAGAACAGGCAGTCTAGTGGTCCGGGTAGTCTGGTAGTTCAGGCCTCGACCACCGATGATCTCTCTACAGCAGAAGAGTGGAAGGTATTGGAGCTAGCAGACGGCAAACCTGATCTGCGGAAAATAAGGTGGAAAGACTCCTCGCTCTAGCAGTCTAGGCAGGTATAGAGGCGAAGAGGTAGGGATGAAGCGTGGTGTAGAGCTGGTAGATTGTATGTATGCAGTTAGGTACGGAGATTAGGACCTTCTCGGGTTGTCTTGACTGGAGCAAAGCCTGGGAGCCCTGGGACTGGGACTGGGACTGGGAGAGCAAGGCGACTGACCCGGGCCTGTCTCGTGCAGGTCGAGGTTCGAGGTCGAGGTCGAAGTCGAGGTACTGTACTTTCGAAGGATGAAAGAGCACACACTTCGCTGTAGGTACAGGTTTTGGGGGGGGGATAGCAGAAGAGGGACGAGACTACGGGAGTTTCTGGACCCTAATAGGGCAAGAGAAATGGTCGGGTCCGGTAAGGATCTGCGATTCAAGGGCGCGCTACCTTGCGATGGCGGCAAGGGGTGAAGGGGTGGCAGGGTAGGAGACACCAGAGCAGCCAGACGGACAGCCTGAACAGCCAGAGAAGCCTTGGAGGTAATATAAATCATAGGCTGCTTCATCACCAGGGGACTACTGTCATAACTACCGTCATAAGCGGTTCCCACATGTCTAGGTCAACCCAATACTAGTGTTGGCCGATCAGCTGGGAAGAAAAACAGATGTTGGGACCTCATAAACACCTCACCAGAGCCTCGTAATTGTGCATGATGGAGAGGTATAGGCATAGTCTAAGCTACGGGTTCTTGCATGTGGCATGGCTATATTGCCCAGGCGGCCAGACTGTCTGAGGGAAAGCTGACGAGCTGACGAGCTGACGACGTAACCAGCCGAGAAGGAATTCAAAGGGTTCAAAGTCTCGATGACGAAATTGGCTAAAAAGGAGTTGGGGTGAGAACGATAAAAGGAGGACCCCTGAAATCTTGGTGACTCGGTGAAACTTTTTGTCATAATGCATGGCGTCCACGCAGAGAAAAATAAGGAGACATGTTTATATCCTTTGTGTGCGTGTGTACGGGACGGGATAGCTGGATGTACGATACAATACGAAGCCGAAGCACGCCATGATAGCCAGTATTTTATTCCATATACTGTAGCTGATGCTGCTTGAAGAGGACCGTGGGAAAAGGTACCCAGGTACAGGAATTGGGCGGACCCAGAGTACAGGTACAGGTACATGAGCGACAACGATCCGAGGTGGCGCATCATGCACACGTCATAGCCATGTACCCAGATACAACCCAGATACAACATTGAACGTACATGGACGTAGCGCTGTGGACGGGAGCGCATGTAATTTTTAAGGATGTGACCCTGAAAAAGCCTTTCTCACTTGGACTTGTACATGAGGTGCGAGCACGGAATAGGAAGAGAACGATATCCTAGCTCGTCTGTCTTCGCTATTCTACCTGTATGTGTGTATATGCTGGTTACATCACGTATGCAACATTGCTGTCTATATGCATGTAGGTCTGTTCGTCCAGGTAGAATGTATGCTGACGAGACTCGAACGATTCAACTCTCACTTCGATTGCAGTCTTCCTGTCTTCCAGTCTTCCAAATCTCACCCGTACCTACAGGTAGAGCATTCTCTTCCCCCCCCACCACTTCGCCCCTTCTCTCTTTTTTCAAGGGTCCAGCAAGGCCGACTTCCCCGTCTTGGTGTGTTGCAACGTTGTTCTGGACCCTTTTCCCCTCTTCTATGATTGACAAAAGATCACCCGACTATACCAAGTCGACCTTGGTGCCACCCCGAGCATGACTTATAAGGAACTGAGTCTGTGAATGTTCCTCTCGACTGTCTCCGGCGTTCTGGACCGCGTCAGTGGTTGCATTATGGCCGTGGCTCTACCTATTAGCCGGCCATCACAATGCGCCCGCTCTCGTCCGCTTTTCGAATATGGTGAGGCTGAGAGAGGAGACCCGAGGTTTCAACTAGCCCTGGTCCCCTTCTGGTCCCCTTCTGCTAACTCGAACGCTGCTGTTCCGCTATCTCTACCCATCTTGCCTAAAGTCGATAGCTTAGCAGTTTACCTTATGCTAGGTATTTAGCTAAGTACCTAGGTAGATATAGATACGTCTTATACACACATAGCACCTAAGACGAAGGCTTTCGTGGAATGGCTGACAGCGACGGAACGTTCCCTATCTATCCCTTTATCACGCTCATATCATATCCAGCTGCCAGCGTCGCTTTCCTCCCCTTGGCGCTCTTCGAAGCTCCTCTTCATCATACCACTTCTACGTCATTATGCTTGCCCGCACATTGTGCTAAAGTCTCTTTTTTCATGAGACATAACTCCGGACGGGTGTACTACGGGGTGTTGCGATCTCTTTTTTTATTTTTCTTGTCTCCTTATTCAGTCATACTCCGCCGTCTCTGATGAGCATGAGTCCTCCTCAGCCATCAGCCATATAGCTCCTCTCCGGCCTCCTTGGAGCATGCCTAATGCTGTGCTGCGATGTACCAGCCAGCCAATCCGGCCAAGCCCACACGGGGCCTGCGCGGCGTGGTGGATTGCAGATCGGCTTGTACAGAATACCATCCCCCCCGCATCAGAAAGAGAAAAAATGGCATTTCAAAGGGCCTGGAACACGCCGGGCACGAGGGGAAGACACGTATTATCCTCTTGAGGCTGTTGTCAACCGGCCTGCCTGTTTCAGCGTCTCCCAGCTGATACGCCCAATGCAAGTTTCCTAATCCCGTCTTAGCTGCTGATCCGCGAGATCTAGACATGGGAAAAGTGCGATATCCCATCCGTATCGTATCGTGTCGTATCGCCTTATCCCTTGACTCCCGCCATTTCGACCTTCTCACCGCCGTTGCACCACACCCCATACGCCCTATCTCCAATCCTACAGGATCGCCAATCCGGCAGTGGAGGTATTGCTCCGTCGCCGATTCGCCAGACGCGCCGTTCCATACGTAGTACAGCGCTACTATGTATCGTGTAATCAGACCATCCCTTTTCCGTAGGGCTCACTGTCCGCCTAGCAAGCACTGTCAACATTTGTCAACCCTTTCAAGACACGCGCTGGAGGCGCAACTTGTCTCTGCCATCTGCTACGCTAGATGGCCTCCGTCATGTGCAAACGGCCAACCTCCTTCTTTTTTCCCCTTGGTTTTCTGCTTACCTTGGAGGGTTTCGGCGACGAGCATACGGGTAGGTACCTATTCAACCAACATGACTAACGGCGAGACTAGGGGCGCTTGGGTGGTCAGCGAAGTCGTACCAATGACCATCGTGGTGATAATTGTGTTACCAACCCGCCGTCCCCGTGCCTAACGCCGATAGCCGCAGCCAGTGATTTCCACCGCATAAGTAAGCTGCCTAGCTGCATGAGAGAACAATCTAGGGGTGTCTAGCTGATAGCAGCTTACCGGCGCTAAGATGCCGAGACGAGGCCAGTAGAAGAAGTTGGACTTTTGACCCACGCTGATCAGAGATGGACAGCTTTTTTCGACAAGACGGGTGGATGATATGGGGTTCATCTATGCCGTTTTCGAGATTACCATGCCATGTCGACGCTAGGTATGGAAGAATTCCATGCAATACAACAGAAGCTTTCGTAGTTGAAAAAAGCAGTTTACATGTCTATCAGACTAGTTATCTTGATCAAGCAGAGTTTCATTCTTCATCATGAGTACCTGTGTCCGCTTATTAGTATACAATTATAAGATAGTAATGCTAGTAGTAGATGTAACACCTAATCTATATCTCAGTAGGCATTTCTAATATAACCCACGAGCATTTGACTGCTGAACTCTTATCTCGTCCTGGTTCTTGAACTGCGTGACAGTAATAGTAGCCCTACGCCTAGTTTTAGTCTGGTACTAAGTTCATGCTCCCTGAAACTATCAGGAGACGCCTCAAAGCCGGTCACGAGCAGGCCCCAAGCTCTGACCTACAAGCCTACACGGCTAGTGAGGTGCCTAGTATCTTGATGGGGCCGGGTCGAAAAGGAAACTATTCACAGAGACACGCACGTGTATGGATAGTTTGACAAATGCCCGGTTTCAGGCTACTTGAAACTTAGACTATCTCTACCTCTTGGCTGCGAGGCGTGACTTGGAGAAAGAGCCCCGCGGATGCTGTCCGCAAGCCCCAAGACGAACCGACCAAACTCCTAACGATGCTAGAGCCACAAACTCCGTGGGGGTATCAAATGCAAACAGGCCCATTTCCACGCCTCCCAATGCCTAACGTGCCCTATTCCGCCAAGCTCGGCCATCTTCTCAGCCGAGAGCGCCCTAGCGCTAGCTTCCTTCAGCTGACTTATTGCCTCTCCTTGACAAGTTCAGCCTCCACGTCCCATGCCCCTAGGAACTCTCCTAGGTTATCCATGACGGCGGCAACATCATCCACCCCTTGACTCTCTTTCCGCCACGGTGATTGCTCCACATCGCCCATATCATGATCAGCATCCTTTCCTGGGTCTCCGACCAGGTCCCCTTGTGGCAAAGCCACACAAGCATCTGCATCCCGGAAGGCCGCCGCCATCGCATCGATGGCCGGGCTCAAGGGTTTCTGTTGCGAGAAGCTCGGGAGCAGCTGTGGCTGTCGTTGTCGTTGCGCACCCTCTGCGCTAGCCCGCCGCTTCATGGCCTCGAAGTGTTTCTTGTAGTTGCCGTCGACATCCTCGTCTTCGGCATCGACCATTGTCTGTGGTGGAGGTGATGCTGCTCTTGAGACACTAAGTGCTGGTGCTGATAAAACCTGGGTATCGTCTTCGCCTGTCGGCAATAGAGCAAACGACACTCTTCGATTTGATCGCCCGCTGCTCCATGGATTCGAACGTCTCGCACTGGAAAGAATGCTGCGGGTCTTTCCTGTGAGCGAGCGTCGGCCACTTAGTTGTCGTGCCCGACGTTTTGGAGATGGTGTGTTGAATAGAGCGAACGGCAGGATGGACTTCTCGAACTTAGGAGTACGTATTAAAGATGTTGATACTGGAGGGGGTGTAACGGGAGCATGACATGGATAATCTGACGACCGCTGCTCTGACTTATCAGCCGACGATTCTGTCTCTGGCGTAGATGAGATAGGCGCAATATTTGTATAAGATGATATGTCCATATCTGCGTCGTCCCATGGACTCTGGTGTTCCCCAGAAGCTGCCGGGACATGGCTCGTATCCGGAGGTGTAGGGCCTGTAGGTGTGGTAAAATGATGCTCTTGGTCATTTGACTCTACGTGTTCCGACACTGCTCTGGCACACGGGCTCTGTTGTGATGGCCCAATTCTGGAGACTTCGCCACTACTGGTTTGAGATGTCAGTAAGGTGAGCTGATATGGGTACGAACCCATGGGTTCGTCAATGGGCTCTGACTTAATGTATTCTTCTGTCAGATCCGCCCCCGGGGGTAGATCGGGAACCCAAGGGCTTCGTCGGCAAACAATTGTGTCCTGCGCTTCACTGTCCATTATAACATCCCCTTGGAATTCGGGAATAGCTTGAAGGTTTCTCGGCGTGCTTGCTACAGCTTCAGCAAATTCCTGTTTTACCTGTGACGATGGTGTAATAGCCGAATCGAGTTTGAAATCCGCTCCGTCGTCTCGTGCTGCGACCTCCAATTTTTGCCTTGCATCATGTGGTTCGGGTACAAGCATGGCGTTAGTTGAGAGGGTACTATGCGTAGGTGATTTGCTTGCCTCAGTTGGTTCCGCTTGTCCAACATCCGCGAGATCATGAATGAAGGCAGACGCCTCCTCGACCGAGGACTCTGGCCTTGTTAGATGAACCTCTGTTGTTGCATGGCTCATAAGGGGTGTGCTAGTTCCCAAAGGCTTGATCTCAGCCACTGTTGGCGGTGCCTGCAGGTCACCGTGTATCGGCCCTAGGCCCTTGGTCCCCATATCCCCAGCTTCTGTTGATGAAGAGTTAATGGTTTCTGTAGTAGAGGCACTATCTGGCTCGACAGACATTGGGCCAACGCTTTCTATCAGAGCCTCTTGACACTCGGGTGATTCGTCCCCCGCAGGAGTTGCACAACTGATTATCTTATGAGACTGGGACGGTTGTATGTCGCTGTCATCAGTGTGTCTGTTCATGGGTACTCTTTCCTGCGACTGCGTCTCCTTTTCAGCTACCGCGACCATGACAACATCTGCGTGACTGGAAGATTCCGGAGTTCCAGTCTGTGTTAACTGGAGACATGAAGCTGTAGTGGGGAAGCCCGGATCAGGTACTGGGGTCGTCTTCCTCGGTGGCCGAGCCCGGTAGTGGAAACTCCTATCTAGATAACTTTCCAAACCTACTTCGTCCTGGCTCTGCATGCCCTGCTTCATTGCGTCTTCGGGAGCTTGTTGTGAAGGATGAATCGTTGTCTGCTCTTCTGGACTGCTCATGGGCAGTGACTGATTGTGTGTCTCATCAGGGCCTGTACCCAATACTGGCATCTTTGAGCGATTATTGGCTGGCGCTGCAGCATTGGATAGCTGGCCCTGAGGCGAGGCATTCTCATAGGCTGCGGATGTGTCGATCATGTCGTTGTATACGATTTCTGATCCGTCCTGGTTATCAGTGGACGACGGGGTAGCTAGCTCGAAGCTTCTGCTGACTACCGTATTGGGAAGACCAGATTGCTTGCCATAGTGAGATTTCGTAGGTACAGACCTACTTCGAGTCGACGCTCGTGGTACTGGCATGGGAGTAGACACGGCAGTCGTCTGGAAACTTTCAGGCTTCATTCGTTTCGACTGTTTCCCACCTTTCAACCAATCCTTCCCTCTAGGTCGCTTTCTGTCTGAGCCAGTATTTTCTTGGTTCAGCATCTGGTTGGGAGCCCAAAAAGGGTCTTTCACCAATTTTCCTAGGTACGTGACCTCCTTTGCCCAAGCTGCTATTTGAATGTGTTTATCCGTCTCGAGAGGGGTGCTCATCATATGCGATCCCCGATTGCTGTCGGGGCTGGGAAGTTGGCAGCGTATTGAGTTGTCAGTGTCCGGTGTCGCTTCATCCTGCTCGGCTAGTCGCTTGGATCGTCTGAGAGGCTGTTGCTTGGCATCCTGTAGAGGTTTCGCTGGAGGCTGAGGCTGTTCGGAAAGGGGCTCTTTGGTGGGAGGCTGTTTAGGGAGCCAGGGATTATTCCATCCGGAGGCTTTATCGAAGGGGCCACAGAGAGAAGCAGATAGGATGTGCATGGGTTGGCCGTCGAGGTAACGGAGTGCCTGGGCTTCGTATCTGAGCCTCTTGGCAACTTTGGCAGGTTCGTCGAGCTCTTCGTCCGACCCGAGACAGATTACGTCGTCGGGATTCGTTGGGGACGGGGCGGCGCAGTAAATCGGCTCAGGGTCTAGGCGAGTTCGCCGCCATGTCGGTATATCGATGTTGTCGTCCATGATATCCACCCCTCTCTCCAGCTCACGGGTCCAGTTGTAGGCTGAGTGAATACATCAATTCCAGTGTAGAACACCGGGGGGGAAGAGTTGGGATGGAATCAAAGAAGTACAGTGGATGGAGCGGGAGAGGCTTGGCGGGAATGAAGAGGGGAAGATTGGCTTATTCAATTCCAGGCGTTTTGCAATTTTCTGAACGTTTCCGTTAATTGCTGGGCATCTTAGCTCTCCACCCGTGCCTAAATCAGAGACATATCCCCTAACCTAGGAAGTCTAGGTGTAATTTAGAAGATAAGGGCTTGGGACTAGGGTGTCTAAGTTACGACGCGACTTGCGCGATTGGGCGCGTAAATTGAAATCTTAGTCAGTCGCTTGGGGCATTGGTGCATGTGCATAGTGGATAGTGGGCATATATGCAGCTAACCAAGTTCGGATGGCTGTGTTGCTACGGAAACCGGCAGATACCAGAATCGCGTAGGTAAGCTACGTACACTGAAATCGATACGGAATGTCGGGTACAATCATACAACCCACCGCCTGCACGACACCACACGGGCTCAAGTAGACATTACGTATCTTCCCGGCTCTGCTTCGATCTCCTCGCGTCTATCCAACCTCTCCTCAGACGCGAAAAGTACATATCATATAAATTTCCTCCATTGCGTCCAACTCTTCCACGATATTGTATTTTTCAGCTCGGCTCTCGTACATCCCCTTTCCCTGCAAAAGCTACTAGAGACGAGACGCGACCATCGCCCCACGTATAATTGTCAACATAACACATAACACAACACAAGACCGCCACGCCTTCGAATCGCGATCCTCCCAGCTAGAAGCTGCGAACTCGACCGCCCGAGCACCTTGGTTTATTCCGAACCACTTAACTCCAAAATCTTACTTCATGGTCGCCGTGCTGCTATCTTCCCTATATTACTGACGACCTGCCCGCCATGGCTCACGCCTGGCTCGATTCGCTTTCCGAGGATTGGGTGTCCCAACCCAGATCAGATACATCCCATGACCAGTTGCCCAGTTTCTCGAGTTCTCGAGCCAACACGAATCATAAACCTCCGCGAGACCCTTTTAGTCGCATACCTAGATTAAACAATGGAAATGTGGCAGCGAAAAAGTCGCAAACCGCCCACAATAGCAACGCTTTTCAAGCCCTGAACGAACGAAGCTCCAACGATATCAATATAAGAAGCTCTCAACGTGGCCATCCTAAATCGTCCCAAGAGACCAAGGCCTCCCAACGGGGACGGCATCTAAGCCGGTCCGCCTCCGCATCCAGTGTTGGCTCTGTTGTCCATAACACAGTGCAGCATAGCAAATCTCAGAGCGCATCCCCTTCGAAAGCCAGAGATAATGTGCCCGAATGGAAAAGGCGACTTGTATACGGAGAGTTGAATTACGGGGAGTCTAAGGACCTCTTTAGTTCGGCCGGAACGGGCCTCGAAAATATGTTTCGACCGCCGGTGCCAGAAGAACCAGTCGAAGACGGGACTGTTGAAGACACAGAAGCTGGTCTAAACGACACAACGCTGCCATCGAGCCCTCCACCCTACTCAAGATCCGCACGGTACCAGACACGGCAAGACGAAAGCTACGACCAGTCTGCAAACGGGTCTCTAGTCCAACAATCCCGTCTGCCTCCTAAGCAGATGAAGTTCCGAAGGACGGAAGAGGACACTCAGGATTCGAGCGGAATTGGAAGCTTTGCGTTTGACGGGCACCGTGGCAGCGAGGGGAGAGGGACAAATGCGCCTAGCGAACAATCTGCCCTCTCCCTGCATCCTGATAGCGGCTTTGACGCCTCGCGTAAGGTTAGCGGGCAAAGCGTCATTAGGAATGAGGATCTCAGTCCAATCCTCATATCGCGCCACAGCTCCGAGGATGGAAAAGTCAGTTTTGCCCCGGTAGACCTCCCTGCCGATCAGTTGCATAGACGACTTGCGCTGCTGAGGAAAAATCAGATGTTGTTGGATTCGGAACCCAATAGCCGTTTGGGACAAGAATCAGCGACAACCGTCAGCGGAACTCAGAAATTTGAGGATACTGATGATTTCGCGATGCATGGCGGCTTCATCGAATTCAAACGAGGCGGGCGTTCAGCAGAAGGATCTTTTCGCCGGCGTCCCCTCAGTCCGCCATTAAACGTTGACACGTCAGAGATGCTTCCGGAATCATCGCTCCAAGCCAGCACGCCCAAGCAGTTTCCAACTATCAGAATAGATCGCGTCGCATCCAACAGGAACGTTTACCCACAATCCTCGCTTAGTCCTGTTATCCCCCCTGCGCCGTACCCGAGTCCCGAGAAGCGATCGCAGCCTCCGTCCGGCCAGAGCGGAAGCCCTTTGAAACTGTTCGGCCCGTATGATACATTCACCAACCAAACTCTTCTGCGGCGCATCAGTCAGTTTGAAGATCCCATGAGCGACAGCCCTCAGCGCTCAATGGTAGACGATACCCTTGCTTTACCAACACAAGGGTCGCCTTCTAAATCTGAAGTGAACAAGGGCTTCATTGTCGAATCTAGTCCGAGAAAATTGTCGCAAAATGGTCCTAACCGTCCCGAAGCTCGTGATGCTATCGGTACTTTCGGAGCCGGAGAGCTTGATGGGTACGAATTTAGTGAAGACCTCACCCAGAGTTCCATTGATCGTTCGCAATTGACGAACAAGGAGAATATGACGCCTACGGAGGCATCCCTACCACCGAGTCACTTTGTCAAGTTTCAGATCCATCAGGATTCGTCTTCGGAAGAGACACCTCTTAACATACAGCGCCGACGCAATAGGCCGCCAAGCTATACCTTTTCTCCCCGGCGCAGCGTAGCTCGATCAAGAGCGTCCAATAGCTCAAGACCGCAGAGCTCTTCACATCCGGATGGACCTAATTACGGGTTACAGGCAACCCCGAAGAGGGACGGTTCGGATGGCAAGAGACCACGGCCATCGCCATCCAAAGATCCCACGCCGAAAAGAAGGAGGACGCTACACCGATCAGATATCGCCTACGGGCTAGAGGAGCACCCCATGGCGGTAGAGTCTGTACAATCCTCACATCGAACAATGCAGTCAGTTATTGGAAGGAGACGACCCAGTGTCAGTCTGAGTGACTCTGAGCAACCAGACAGTCCAAGCGTTCTATCGGCACGCGAAGCCCCCAGGCCCCGATCACCAACTCCTGGTCGTAAATCAGCACCTGAGCGGCAACCCCTCGGAAGTCTTCACATAGGCCCAGATCGTCGGAATGGTGTATCGGACATGCCTATGCAGGATTTCGCCTACGATGGATCGGGAAGAACATCCATGAAAACCCAGGACTTTTTCGATGCCGCGGAAGAAATTATGGCAATGATTCGAAACAAAGCTCGCCCTAAGAATGGCTTGAGCAGCGTAGAGGAGTCAGATGCCGAGAGTGCGGAGCAGCGCTATTCGGCCGCACATGGCATACCAGAGAGTTCGTTCCAGGAGTCGACAAAGGAGCCATTCTCAAGACCCCCAAGCCGGGAGGGACCCGCCCTCACAAGGGCGCCAACCCGCCAGGAAGATCCGGAGCTTGTGGATCAACTAAAGAAATATGAAGAAGGTAGTGATCTGGGTGAAATCATCACGAACTCGATGCAGTCGATGGGACGAATCAGGGAAGCTATCAACGAGGCTAATAGTCTCAGCGAGTCCATCCGCCAAAGCGTCCACTCGGGTAAGGGATGGGATAGTCCTCCCAATGATCAAGAAGTGGTTAGCGACCTTCCTAACGTCAGAATCTCGCGCAACCCGGACCAATCCCAGTTCAGCGAGAACGCGGACGAGTTTCCTTCCAACGGGTCGCAGGGATCGGGTCCCTTCACCACGCGTTCCATCCCGACGGGCTCTTCTCAAGGATCGGATTCGAGAAGGCTTATTGTACCGGATGTGGTCACGCCTCTCATTGGTAACCAAGTGGGCAACATGGTGTTTGATAAAGCGAACAACGTATGGCATAAAGTGAAAACACCTAAGCCGGAGAGCAGGAATATTCTACCGTCCGAAGACAGCGAGGACCCGTTTGCTAGCATACCAGATCTTTCGGTCGATATAGACAGGGAAGCACAGAATCTCGATGGTGCTGCGGGACAAAATGCGGACGGCAGTGAGCAATCTCTACTAGAAGGAACATCACAAAGTCCTTCTACTGCGATGTCGCCTACTGGATCGCAAGAGTCGCCCAATACCGGACTGACGACGAACTACACGAAGGAGACGGTCACGGAAACTAAACGAACGGTGCTAAGAGAGACGACAGTCGAGGACGATAAAGAGATTGAGCACGAGATATCAATTCACGAGGACCGAATGCAAAAGTCGAGTCCATCGCGGAAGAGAAATCTCACTATATCATTTTCCTCGCCGATTGCTTCTGTCATTCAAGATGTTGGTCACCAATCCCATTCCGACGACGGCCGAGAGCCGAGCCCCACCAAGGAACAGGTCGAACACGTGGCGACGGATTCGCTGCGACGTGGGCGTCTATCTAAATCACCGAGATCTGTTAGTACCTCAGCTGCGAGATCCAGATCCCGCAGTCGTTCGGCACGGAATTTGTCAGTTAAGGGGCACGACTTCGTCCCAAGACCAGTGTCCCGCATCGACGAGCAGGATGAAGATTCGGCTGAGGTGGGAGCGCACGCAGCATCCGAAGAGCGCCAGGTTAGTATCCGCGGAGAGTCGAGTCTTGTTTACCCCGAAAATGAGCACAACCAGAACACAAGTTTGAGTGTTGTGGTAACTACGCCAGGTCCTGCGAAGACCTTAACGCTTTCGGCAACGCCAATCATCGGACAGTACGTTGGGTGCCTGTCGCTGAGCCCTCTGTCGGATTTCACGATGCACAATGCAGACCAGTCATGCGGCTTAGAGGTTAGCTATGTGGTCGGGGACCGCTATCTTGCTACCGGAGATGGGTCCAAGAAGATCATGTCCAAGGCCATCCAGAACCTCGTCGAGAAGATCACCGAGGTTGAGCCGTTCGAGCCTGACTGGGAGTCTATGAACGAGTTAGACATCAACGACAAGCAGTTGACGACACTTCATATGCTAGACGAGTTCTGCACGGGCGTTGTTACTCTCAATGCGTCGAATAACTCGATAGAGCACCTGGACGGGGTTCCTGGTAGCGTCCGGAACTTGCGTATCACACACAACCATCTCTCCGAGCTGACGGCATGGGGCCACTTGATGAATCTCCAATACGTCGACGTATCCAACAATCAGATCAGGAGTCTGCACGCGTTCAAGGACCTAGTCCACCTACGTAGCCTTCGCGCCGACAACAACCAGATTACCAGCCTAGACGGCATCAAGATGCATGACAGTCTGCAGGTTCTCCGCGCGAGGCGGAATCTTCTCACAGACGTCGACTTGGACGGCACGAAGCTGCAGCGTCTAACCGAGCTGGATCTGCAGATGAATGATATCAGCTCAATTCGCGGCATCGAACAGTTAACGTGTCTTGTTACTCTGAACTTGCAACATAATTCTCTACAGTCCTTCGAGCCAACTATGGACATTGCGGTGCCTAATCTCAAATACTTGACACTCTCAAACAACGACCTCATGGACCTTGACTTAACTCCGTTCCCTTCGCTGCGTCTCCTGCACGCGGACCGGAATCTGCTGACCACCGTGACCGGCTTTTCGCGATGCCACCGCCTTGACAGCCTCTCGCTCCGCGAGCAGCAGGTCGACGCGCCGCTGGATGCATCGTTCCTGAACGCCGCGTACGAGGTGCGAAAGCTCTTCCTCTCAGGCAACCTGCTCACCTCCTTCGACCCGTCAGTCGACTTCCTCAACCTGCAGTATCTCGAGCTGGCCAACTGCGGCCTCGAGTCACTGCCGGCCGACATCGGGCAGCTGATGCCGAACCTGCGCGTCCTCAATCTCAACATGAACGCAATCGACGACGTGTCGCCTCTCCGGTACATCCCACGCCTCAAGAAGCTGCTCGTGGCCGGCAACCGTCTCGCCAACGCGGCGCAGGTGGCCGACGTGCTCGCGGGGTTTCCGCACCTGTCGCGGCTCGACGCGCGCGACAACCCGGCGACGCAGGGCTTCTATGCGCCTATCCAGGCGCTCGTGCCGACGGAGCAGGACCGGGACCGAGAGGACCGCGGCTTCGACCCGTTCGTGCTGCCGGACGCAGACGCGGCCCGCGACGCGCAGTTCGCGGGCCGCTCGGACCTGGGCACGCGCATGCGCCGCCGCGTCTACGACATGGTGGTGCTGGACCGCTGCCGCCGGCTCAGGACCCTCGACGGCCTGCCTGTGTGCAGGGCTCGCGACGGCTCCGCCGCCAAGCCCAGGGACAAGGTTTGGGACGCGCTCGTCAGGAGCGGCGTCGTCGGGGACGCGGACGCGGACGATGACGATGATAAGAGTCAGGCTAGCTCGTTGTAGGGCTGCGAGGATAGCTTTGGCTGATCTGGTAGCCATTCCAATACATCACATCACGTTCGGTCCTAGAAGGAGGAAGATGGGATGGAAAGGCAGGACTCAAAAAGGGACTGGCTTGCTATAGTTGGTTCTCCGCCGGGTGCGCGCACACGTGTACTACTTACTGTCTTTGCGGTACGAGCTTGGAGCTTCTCAAGTAGCTGGCGAACATGCATACATGCATAGTTCGGGGGGTCGTCGTTCTGAATATGTTTCTCCCCCCCCCTTTTAGGGATGAGGTCTACTCTACAAAACGGAGGTCGGGGTGTTCATTGGCGTTTATGGTAATTTGTATATTTTTCTCTTTTTCAGGCTTGTAGGATTAAAACGGAAGGGGAAAGGGGGAGAAAAGCATGCAGGGCAGCATGGCACGGTATATCGCACGGTCAACGTTAATAATGAGAGATGAGAACGCTTTTCAGTACCTTGAAATTCGACTTTGACCGATTTTTTACCTCTAAAGCTCAGGCTCCCCTTAGAAATGTCACGTTGCCGTAGCCTGTCTAGGTAGGTAGGTACCTAGGAGGTAGGCAGAGATACTCACTGGGAGGGAAAAAAGGGAGAAAAAAAAAAAAAAGAGAGCTCGGCCCAGGTCTGATTCGAACAGACGACTCCCGAAGGACAGAGATCAGTACGGGCCCCCTGACCTCGAGCATTACCCCTCTGCCACTGCGCCTTACTCCCGGTGACCATAAAAGATATCTAGGCATATAAACAAGCAACCACAGAGTCGACGCACGTGTTCTGCGCAGACGCCGGTCAGGGCTGCCCCTAGCAACTGAGCAGTGTTATCATTTATGCACTTCTATTGCCATGCCTCGCTGGAAAAGCTCGAGAATATCTTGGAACAAGTGCGCTCCGAGAATGAGCACAATTTGCTTGATCTCATTAGGGGATATATCATTATGACAGTCATCCGCCTCAACCTTCGAATGTCGCAATGACGAACGTTAAAACAGTGTAGAAAAACGCCGGTAGCAATGATGGGTATATGACGCAGCAATAAGCAAAGCCCGCTTCCTCCTACGGGTTAGTTCCAGTACGTTTGACCTGACGCCATTCCGGCCCCTCGCCTTTCGTCCTTCATGTCGAGGTCCCGCGAGCATAGTAGACCATCTACTAGCTTCGTATCCGTTATGTGTGGCAAAGTTCTCTTAGTTGCCAGTGCTGCCTGTCGTCTTCTCCTGGCCAAGGCCTAGAACGCGTTGCAGACTCTTCTTGATAGCCTTGCCTCCATGCGCCGAGTCTTCCTTTTCCGGATGCGACGTGCTTGCTGCCAGGGTGCTAGGATCGCCGCCCCCACTAAGTCGTCGTCCTAGAAAGTTGAAGCTCATTCTCCTGGTAGCATGAGTCCTGCTGTCGACCCCTTCCTTCTTCTTCCTACGTACGGCCACGACGGGAGGAGGTTCGGCAGCTCGAGGAGGCCATTCGCCGTCTCTCTTCCAGCCAGAGACGCAAGAACGCACCACGTCGTTCAGGTTGATAGGGCACGACGGTGTTGCAGTTTGCAAGACGATCTTATCGTATATGGTTAGGTACGTGCCTGGAGTAATGGAAGCTCGCATAGGAGTCGCAGGTGGCAGAAGAGGCTGCGGGACGGGGATAAGAGTCTCGATTGGGAAACTTGACGCATCTTCCTTCGGTTTAGTTTCTTTGAAACCAGCATCTGAGGATGCCACGACAGTCGTGTCACCAGACGTACGCGTACCACTAGGACTGAGAGGTGATGTCACGCCCGCCGAGTCAGTAGGTGACAAGGGCGCCTGCGCAGACGAGAGATGGCCCCAGAAGGAGAGACGTTTTGATGTAGGAGAAGTGGTCGTCGAAGAAACTGGTTTAGGTCGAACGCGGGCAGCCTTCGCACCTGTCCAGGCATCGCGTCGGGCGTTGAAGCAAGCCAAGCCATCATTCCACTCCATCTCGTCACGCACCGCTCTCCTCCGTTTTGCACTCTTGGCGAGCACCACCGACTTCACCAAGGTGCCAACCGCGTCGGGAGTGTCGAAGCGGTAGGCCGATGGCGAGTCCGGGGGATCATCAGCTTCAGAGTCGTCCGGCATGTCTGACAGCCACTCAGCGCGAGCGCGAAAGTGATCGAGGTCCTCGGACACGGTGCTGTATACTGATGCAGCGTCACCTTCTGAGCCAGATCCTTCTGCGACGAGCTCGTCGTCCTTCCGAGTCTTGCCTGGAGCTTTTGCGCCAGCACCTCCCGCATCCGACTTTGCTTGCGGAGACGGCCATTTGAAATGCCAGTCGTTCCTTACTTTGTCTGCCAAGAAACGCTTGATGGCTTCTTTCTGCTTGGCCTTGTCTCTGCTCAAGAGATCCGGGTCATAGTCGGTAGCAGCCTGAGCAGAGCTCGAGTGGTGTTGGCGCCACCTCAGCAGAGGTGACTTTTTGGACTTGTAGAGATCCGAGAACAGCATCTTGGGGGAAGTCAGAGAGAGCCTTCTGGTTTGGCCGGCAGCAGCTGTTATAGTCTCATGGGCTTGCTCTTCCGCTGGTGTGGGGTGCGGGGCATCAACGTGACTGGTGGTGCCATGTAATGCTGGCGCTGGCGTAGGCGCAGTCGCTAAGGAATCGCATCAGTGACTAGGCAAATATCAAATACTCCAAGGCTTGGTGGCGACAGTGCGCTGCGTCCAAGACCTTGGAGGGCTTGGCCGCGGAGATGAGAAGGGAAGGCAAATGGAGGGAAATCAATCGAGTTACACGATTTGAAGGGGCGATAGACATGTGAAATGAACGGTGACTGTGCTGCACATGTAGTCGTATGCAGTATGCCATGTCCACGCAGACATGTAACAGAACGACCTGCAGCAGACAGCTTTGTTTTCGTCTCAGACATTGCGATAATCAGATCTTGAATGTAGGCAAGGAACGAGAAAAAGAAAAAAAAAAATGCCCGAGACGACTTACCTGCAGCTTGGACGTCCGAAGCGCAAGGCGCCGGCTCGTCTTGTGGGTTGTCAGCTTCCGACGGCTGAGGTGGACGGTCAGGACCAGGGTCGTGTGCGATTGCAGTCTGAAGCTCGATCGACGGAGGATCAGCCGTAGCTGACGGGTTTGCTTCTGAGACTTGCATCCCGAAGGAAGAGAAAGAGAAAAGGAAAACACGTCGTTGATTCAGACGGACGGGGAGGTGCTTGGCCGTGCGTAGGCCGCCGGGACAACAGGTCGAGTCGAGTCGAGTCGAGTCGTAGTCAAATCGAATTTATGTATGCACTTAACAAGATGTACTTGTACGTACAAGTATGTAACGATATAGGATTAGGGCGATCAACGGCTAGCCGTGTCTGGTTCGCTGGGGACGGTCAGCCGAGGATGGTGTCGACCATGTCGTGTGACCCAATGCCTGTGCGAGCTTCCAAATACCGTAACCGGCTGCTTGTTGCTGGTTTACTACATGTATGTATGTAGCTTACCGGGACGATCAAGTCCTACCACGCACGATCCCGCGACCGGTACTATTATGCCCTTCGTGTATGCTTGTATGCGTGTATGCGTGTATGCTGATAATAGGTGTCATAGTAATGTTCGGGTCGACTTGTGAGCATCCCACCCGTATTGTGCTGTATCGTACTATGCTGTACGTTTAGGTGAGACCCGGAGAGAGGTCGAGTGCAGCATTGGAGAGTGTTGTGTGTGGGCTGCTTAACTGACCACCTATAGCGCCGCCGGCAGGTAGCTATCTGACTCTACCTTGTACATGCAAGTGCTATGGGGGAGGGCTAGCTGCAGGTCCGAACTGCAGCTCGGCGCGACGCAGTGATTCGATCAGGGATGTCTGGACGTCAGCTTGCGGTCTGGCAGTCTGGCAGTCAGTCTGGCAGTCTGGGCAGTTTGGCTGTGAGGCAATATGCCGAAACGGGCATCGCACAAGACGTGATTCACACAATGCGACATGGCGGGAGGAAATTAATGGAAATAAATTGCAATGACGCGACAAGTACGCTGGCCACTCCACTACCGACTGCTAGGTTCGGTTGCATTTTGCCTTTGGAGACGGCCGATTAGTGGGTGTCATGAATGGACGTCCGTTGCTGAGAGCGAGATGTTCCCGGCGAGACATCTCCATTCTCCATTCTCCATCTCTTTTTACTGTATTACTGCCTATCGGCGCCACCTAAAAATAAGAATCGGCTGTCGATCACCGGCCGCCTGCGCATGACGTTTTGTGTAGCTATGCTATCTACGCAGCAGTCACGACCATTGGTTCGCCTAATTAAGCGAAAAGGGTAGCTATGCCACCCCGGCAGCTACTAGTAGTCCTAGCAAGCTCTCTGGCTTAGGTAACCTATAGATAATATGCAATATGGCGTTACGTGCAGGCTGTCAGTGACTTGGTGCATCTGGCATTTTGGATGGATGCGCGAACAGATAAGTAGAGATATTCATGTGACAAGATAATTCGTTTTTTCCCCTTCGTTTTCCACATTCCCAGCCGCTGCCCTCACCGTCACGTCTTCGGCCATTCTAAGCGAGCCAGGTTCAACAATTGTACGTTTGTAACCTAACCTAGCAAAGAAATGTTACCGGATCCTTACGTAGCGATCACCTATAAAAAAGGGGTAAAAACCATCTTCCCAGGAGCAACGACTTTATACGACTAAGGATGTGACATTGAAAGGCCTACATTTGTCACTTCAACTTACCCAGATATGTTTCGGATGAAATTAAACCTGAGGATCAACTCGTGCCAGCATTTGATAAAAGTTAGTTCATTGCAAAACTTCCTTGTCATTGCATTTATCAAGACAACATAGCCCGCCATCATCTGGCCACCTCGATAACTTGCAATAAACAAGGTTGTCATAGTCAAGACCCAGATGCATATGTGCATTTTCTGAAGGATATATTCCACCTCTAAGATAAAACCATCACCTTTCTCAATACAACGTAATAGTCAGTACCATGACGACGGCGCCATGTGGCTTCAATGGCAAGTCTGTTCTCCTTCATACATTTTTCGACCAGCCTGCCAGCTAGCTCACGCCAAATCAATTTTGCTCGTACAAACAGCTAAAGAAAAAAGAAGTTTCATCTCGTGTGATCTTGTATACGTGCTGAGTCAGCAGCCCCTGAATATAGGAGACAGTTCGCCTTATATATAACGGATACTCGTAGATATATCAAATCATTGCTAAGAAGCAACTGGGGGTGTAGAGAGGGTATCAAGAAATTTTCACCATCACTGGGACTGATATTCTGATTTGCCCTATCTCACCTGCTGTCTGAGCTACCTGAGCCTTTTATGCATATCCCAGTCCTGGGACAGGTTCTCTGGTGGAATATAGCATTTGGGTATTCAACAGGAGAAAGGGGTCACTACCATATCCATATGACAAGCTACTATTTCTTTTCAGTTTCCTTTGCATTATTCGGCTGCTTCTCTGCCACGTTGTCAAGAGCGTCCGTGGCACGGCTCTGGTCCCTTTCTGAGTTAACGCTGTAGTATGTGGCGAAGTCGAGGTACGCATTGAAGTCGATCTCGTCGTCTTCGGAACTGTCTATACCATTAGCTCGTCTCTCGGGGCTGATGGCGACGTGACTCACGTTGGGACATCTGCACTATATAAGACGGGGACTCCTACCGAAGGAAATCATACCATTCAACGGCAGATTTCAGGACGTGAGATCACCTACTTCGTAGGTACATACACCAATTAAAGTACTTGAATTTTAACTGCAAAATTAATCATGTCAAGAACTTTGCTATTTTGACAGTGAAACACTTCCATACGAATCATAAAGCGCATATTCAACCTAGAAGTTGCCGCAAAGCAACCAGGAGACTATTCGAAACATATTTCTGAAGAAATATATATATCTATGCATAGCAGTAAAAGTCACTCCCACTTCATATTCAACTGAGCAAGAAAGTCTCGTCCTAAGTGTTAGTAAGTTCAAGCAGTTACAGGGAAATGACCAGTGGTTTGAAGGTCAGATAAGGTGGAAGCCGGGTTTCTCAGCATGTTCAGTATTCCATCGTCTCCTTTGTTTGCCACCAAAACTCAAAAACTGTGCAAAGAACCAAGACACGAAAATCAATTGTCAGATTTTCGGATCTCGTATGTTTGCATGAAATCAAACACTTGTGCAATATTAGGTACCCAAGCTGTCGCTGCAGCAGCTCCTGAGGAAGGTTTGTACTTTGGCGAGATTTCGCAAGCGGCAACCACCTAATATTTTCAAACAAAACTTACATTTCTTCATATATACCCCCCCTTCCCCCCATCCCCTACCTAGGTAGGTCCATATACAAGTATCTTTCAAGTACATGTATATACTTCATGAGGTCTTCCTGAGCAGATGTACTTAGGTACATTACTATTCATCTTCAAATCATTTCCAATCTTCTCTGGGTGGTCTGAATCGACTGGCCCATTCTCAATCTGCCCTGAGCCATCTTTTCAGGTATCCCTATAGGTTACTGTGTCACAATTTGGAAGTCGCCATGATCACTTTACTAGAACAAGATCACTTTACTAGAACAAGATCACTTTAAAAGGAACAAACACACTTTTATTACTGCCGAGGCCGTCTGGCCTATTTAGAACGACCCATGGTAGAACGAGAAGACCTCGTGGGCTGGTCGTGGATGATTCGCCTATGCTGGTTCGCTGCGAGGAGCCGGATAAAGGGGGAGAGGTGATGGTAAATCGGATTAAAAGTGGTGTAGGTATGTTGCTTAAAAGCAAAGGGTATCTCTTTGAGCGAATCCTTGGCGCTTAAAGAATCGGAAAGCTTATCGCATCGTAGGTATAGCGGAAGGTATCGTGTTGGCGACCTAATGGTAGAGGGTATCCGGGGGCAGGTTGGATGGTTCATCGTCCTCTACCCGATTATTCCGGATCCACTGAAGTCTAGTAATTAAAAGTTTCTATTGATGAGAAACTCCAGGGAGGCATCCAGTAGCTGGAACAGCTCCTCGTCGACCTCATCCTCGTCGTCGTCCTCCTCTTCAGGCCAAGTCTTGGGCGACTCCATAGTCGCATTATTGGCGGGTATCTGGCCAGAGAGACTTGCCTCTCTGGAGGAGAGTATCTCCACCTCGCTGTCGTCGTCGTCAACTTCCTCGTTAGAGGCCTTGGCAAACTCGACTTCGGACATTGCTAAGAACTCTTCGAGTTCTTGCTCTGTCGCACCACAGATATACTCTGTGGCTTCAGTGTCGATCCTTTCCGCCGTAGACTCGGCTTCGAACAGGGCGGAGAATTCTTCTTCGAGATCCTTCTCGGTTATATCGCAGATCTCTTCCTCCGCTTTGGTGCCAACACTTTCCGCCGTGGAGTCACTTTCGAACATAGCCGAGAGCTCTTCTTCGAGGGCGTCCTCTGTCGTACCGCAGATGTCTTTGTCTGCTGCTGTACTGAGTAGCGGTCCCTCGTCCTCGCGCTCTTCGTCGTTGAGACGGCAGAACTCGGCCTCCAGTTCAGCATCGGCTTTGGCTCCAAGCTCTGCTTCCAGAGCGGCCTCAAGATCATCCACGGTGGCCGCTGCCTCCCCATCGTTGGTTGTCGGGCGAGACAGGGGAGCCGACGAAGGATTTTCTGGCTCTGACTTCGTACTGGCGCTGAGCCTCTCGGCAATCTGGTCTCCCAGAATAGATAGCCTTTGGGCTCTTTCTGCGCCTGCGGCGCTTGCCTCGGAATTGGTAGCCTAGGTAAATTCTTGTCAGTTCTATATCGTTCTGATACGAAGCTATCCCGGCGAGTGATCAGAAAGGCATACCTGATTCATCCAGGAGTACTTCTTTCCGCCCATTCTATCAAGGGCAAGGCCAAGAGTTCTTCTTTTGTCGTTTTCGGACGCATCCGTTACCCAGGTCGTCCGTCGGCGCTTTCGTTCAGCGCGCTCAACTCGCTCTTCTTCCCTAGTAAGGGAACGTTGTCGCTTTCGGTAGGGCATCGTGATAGTAGAAAAATGTAGTCGAGGTTTGGTGATGAATAGGGATTGGTACTTGGGACGGGGAGATAGAAAAGTTAGGGGGGGGGGGCAGGAAGGGATGAGATAACGGTGTGGGAGAATAGGGTCGGTATTGGCGCGAAGAATCAGGTAGGCGACAAAAATTGGTATTGGAAAAAACAAATTACGGCGGGCAAGACGAGTGCGAGTAATCGGCAATGACTGTGGATTCTATTAAATAAGTTTGCCCTGAGTCAATGCTGTAGGCACTGACCAGAAAAACAGAATGTACCCCCTAAGGTCCATCACCTAGTAAACCGTCGCTTAAATTATCACCTTGGTTTGGTACCTATCCAGATTAGATATCCACAACCAGAGATAGTATGGAATCGATACTGTTGCATGTTTCTGAATTCCCGCCGTAGGTTTTCCTAGTGTATCGAGGGTACGTGGTTCTAGTTAGGGTGAGTCCATCGTCATTCGCAGCATCTACTAACAACACTCCCCACGATAGCAACCAGTGACTCCTTACTACATAGGGGGGCGAAGAAAAACTCTATATCACCATAAATACCGGTAGGTAGCTATTACGTTACGTGGAATTGAAGATTCCAGCTTTTCTCTTGTCCAACACAACCAGCTTGCGCGGACGAGTAGCCCCTGAAGGATACAGTATACTGATAATAAACAATAGCTCACCAAAGCTCGTCTAGTAAGTGATAAATGGCACGGTACATACGTGATACACAGAGGCAGCTCAGAAATAATAAAAATCTAAATATGAACCTATGTACCTAGATACGTAAGGTATGTACCTAGGTAGCTACCTAAGGTATACTCATGAGTCGATATAGGGTGCCAAACCGGAGAACGAGGAGTCACGAATTCAAATATAGACCCGGCGAACAAGAATAGAAATCGACGAGGACTACCAGGGAGGCACCCTTGTCAAACAGATAGATCACAGCTCAAATCATCAGTATATCCAGCAGACGATTTTATTCTCCTTCGGATTAGAAACACGGCGTAATGGACCATGACTTGCTCCGTCGTATTGTTCATCTATTGCAGTTATTCGGATTGCAAATATTTTTCTGCGATCTGGTAAAGGGATTCATTGGGCGTGGTTAAAACTGATATCTAGACCATTACTGCTGCTGCTCTTCCTGCTGCCTTTGCTGTCGCCGTTTTGTTTAGAGTTTCTTCGGATTAATCATTGTACCTAATATGACGGACTAGGTACGCCCAAACCCTGATTATAATGATGCAACGGGCTTTTAATAAGAATGGACAGGGGCATCAAAGGATGTCCGACGTCTGTTATCCCGGGGTAGGGGGGCTTTTGATCGTTTTCCTAGGACAACTTCTCGACCATTTTTCCACGTCCCAGGCCACCCTTGACGAAGACCCTACCAGCAGGACCGGAAAGCATCTCGTCAGGGACACCAACTTGGCTACCGTCCTTGTTGCTGACCCACCTCACAAAGAGCGGGTTAGCCCTCTGAGATTCGACGTCAGGAGTCTGGTCTCCGCCGAGTTGAGACTTGCGATTGGTCTTGGGTGCTTGCTTCTTGAGGAGCTTATTGATGGTTTCCATCTGTAGCCGAGCCGTTAATTGGAGCACTTCGTCGAGACCGAATAATACGTCACGGAAATACGAATGGGTTGACTTGCCTTGACTTCCTCGTTTCGTTTCTCGCTCAAATTGCGTCGTCGGCGCGCCATCTCGGCACGGCGCATAGAAAGCTCTTCAGCTGTGAAATGCTTCTTTGCTTGCACCTCTGTATTCGCGTTAGCCTAGACTCTGGGGAGGGCTATGAGGCGTGGTCATCTTACCATCAGAGAGTTTCATCAGCGCGTCTCCGTTCTCCTCGAAGCGAGCACGTTGTCGCTTCGTCATCCGAGTTAGATCAGGAGTCTCGGCTCGGCTGCCATCGCCACCATCGCTGCCCATATCGTCGTCGTCTCCTTCGGCGGGGTTGGCTGCTTCGATTTCGTCGTCTTCGCCTTCCGCGTCTTCGCCTTCCGCGTCTTCGTCGTCGCCGCCTCCAACTTTGACCGTGTCTTGGATCTCGTCCGCTTCGCTCTCCAGCTCGCTCAGCTCTTCGTCATCGTCGCTGTCTTTCGCCCGAGCTGCAGCGGCCTTGGCGCTCAGCTTGATGGTAGCCTTGGACTTCCCGGAAGAGCTCTTAGCAGGCTTTGACACCTTGATAACGGGCGCGGGAGGCGGAATAGGATCAACGTCCATATCGTCTTCTTCGCCTTCGGCGTCTTCCTCCTCATCCTCGTCTCCCTCGGCATCAAGATCCATAGTATCGTCGACGACTATTTCGCCCTCGGCATCTTCCTCACCGAGATCTGCCATGTCGTCATCATCGTCGTCGTCTTCGACCTGGACTTCCTCCTCGACATCATCGTCGTCGTCGTCGTCATCCTCACTAGAATCTACGACGTAGCTTTTCTTCTGAGAACGGTTTCTCTTGCCTTGTATGATCCCACTGGCCGAGGCTTGCTGGCGGCTGGATTGACCGGCGCGGCTGGAAGTTGCCTGGCGAAGCTTGCTTGCCGGAAGCTTAACTGTGAAATGGATATGCTGGTTAGAAGCTGGGGAAGAGGACGGAGGGCCGTGCGAGATGAATGCAGCGGCACTCTTACCCTCGGATCGGCGAGAAGTCCTGGAGGACATGGTTCTGCCTGTGCGACTGTTGATGTGATTGTCGCTATCAACCATGTCAGTAATTGCCGTGTTGGCCCTCTGGGCGGCCGCGCGGCGGGGACGAGAAGCCATAGTGGGCGATGTCGTCAGACCCGGTCGGCGTGATTCGGATAGATTGGTGATGATAAGGAGAGAAGAGAGCGGATGGGATATGGAGGTATGGACTATGGGATATGGGATAGGGGATATAGACTGTGGGATACGGGAGGTGAAAGTCGGAAGACGGAAGAGGGCAGTATGGCAATTGTGGGTGGAAGCGGGAGGAAAATAGGAAAGAAGGTTGAGGTTTCAGCAGAGAGAGAAGTGTAATTTTTTTGGAGGTGGCGCGTCAGGCGCAAGGGGCAGTCCTCTTCGAGGTTGAAATAAGCTTGGGTCAGACGCCGTGACACGCTGTGCAGGCAAACCGAGACCGAGACCCGGACAAACAAGCGATGAGAAGCAAAAGCAGATGTAGATGTACCTAAGGCTGTTACCTCAGGATTTGGCGACTCTGGCATGGGCAGCCATTGGACGCATCTCGGCCAGTTGGATTCGCGCAATGGGCAGATCTGAGGCAACACACCAAGACTTTTTATGATGCAGCCAACCCGATAACAAAGATCCGTTTTTCATCTGCCTTTCCCACTGTCTTTCCCCTCTGCTTGGGAGGTGAAGCATCCCAAGCACTCGCCTGTTGGGCCATGTTACGCTGCGCCATCTTTACGCCTCCTCGCAGGGCATCGCAGCACACCGCGTCACATCATCCTTTCACCCCCTTTGCTGCTTCACTTGAGCCTTTCTCTCCCCCATCACACGGACTTGCAATTCTCCGTTATACAGCAAAACGCGGTCAAGACTTATGACACTCCCCACATGCTCTGTTCAATTTCTCGTCCCCCTTCAGGAAGATACGGCTGGAGTGCTGGATGCTGACGCGAGATGACCTATTATCAGGATTCGTAACTGAGACTTACATGAGTGTTTATGCCAGGCGGATTGGCAGCCTTCGTACCTCGAGCGGTGGCTGACAGAAAATCGAGCTAAGGCTACGAGGCTCTCTTCAATTGGATATGCTCGAATCCTAGCTGAGCTATTCGCTCGGAGCTTAGCGGACCTCTTGCGACACCCGACAACGCTGGGACATGTCCGGTGTGGTCTATCAACTACCTCGACTTCCGGATACGGCAATGCTGTAGCTGAAGAAGAGGATCCTGGGGAAGGGGCACTCACTCAGACCGAGATCGAATAGATCCTTCTTCCTGATCGTCGGTGGTGTTGCAGGTGGGTACCGATATGCTCGAAGGCGTGGCAGAGATTTGGAGGCTGGAGCGACACGGCACGGAATGTGTCGGACCTACCAGTGGACGAGAACACCCGAGAGTTGCGCGGTGGGAAACCGTCCGGATGCTAATGGAACAGGGATGCGGTATTAGACGGACATCCAATCGAAGGGAAGAGGAACTCAGGCTTCTTTCAAGTGATGATATTTATCAGATATCCAATGCGAACGTAATTATTACGACCTACCTGGCACTGGGCGAGACTGAGTCGAGAGACGCGATTGAGGTGGTGTCACGTGCCCAGGTGAACTCGGTGAAGGGAGAGACGTACCTACCAAATGGTGCTAGACGTGTTACCTAAGCCCCGGTCACCCAAGCTCGGTCGCATTCGGGAAACTGGGAGGGACCGAGGCAACTTGCCATCAGATTTACAGCTAACATATGTCTACCATTTGCCATTTGGAACACCATTCCTAGATCTCTTCTTATTTTATCTCGATACTCTATACAACGGTCTATAATTCAAGCTCCCCTTTTGCCAGCATGTCTGACTCTGACAGCTCAGAACAGCCTCCCACACCACCCTCAGAGCAATCCGAATCGCAGACCGAAGTTGCCTCCAACCCCCAGGATGCCGACGTAACAGACGAAACTATTGAAAAAGCCCGAAAGTTCCTACAAGATGAGAAGGTCAAGAATTCGAGCGTGGAAAAGGTCACCAAGTTTCTTGAGAGCCAGGGACTCGACAGCACCCAAATCCAAAAGCTACTAGAAGAATTCGAGCAAGGTACACAAGACGCGAATTTGTCGTCTACCACCGACGCGTCCTCGAGCAGAAGAGAGAACCCGGAACCAGAACAAAGTCCAGAAGCGAGGGAAACGAAAGACACGCAGGCAAGCACCTCGACAGTGTCACCCTCTCCCAGCAATTCACCGCCTATCATAACGTACCCCGAATTTCTAACTACCTCTCCTCGGCCGGCGCCGCTAATCACACCCACCCGTCTTGCCAACATCCTCGCCATCTCTGGAAGTATATGGACGGCTCTATACGGCGTGTCACGATGCGTCGTCAACCCCATGGCCGAGACTCTCAACGAGTCGCGAGCCGACTACTACGCGCACGTAACTGAGAGGTTGGGGCAGCTGGTAGAAAAGCTCGAAGGTACGGTGAGCGAGGTTCCGTACAAGAACGGCAAGCCCCTGAGGTCAAAGCTTGAAGAGGCTGCCTACGAAGACGACGAGAGCACGTTCAGTGACCCTACCGAGCTCTTCCACCGGGACATCGGCACGCAAACCTCGCCCGCTATGCTGGCTCAAGACCGGCCGTCGGTTTCGAGGAACTCGTCCAGCCAGTCGGACAAGCCCACCGACGCCCAAGCCCGCCGCCTCGCCGCTCTGCGCGCCAGCGTCCGGGAGCTGAACGACATGCACACGCGCCGCGCCGACGGCATCGCCGACATCAACACCAAGCTCCGGGAGGTTCGCGACGAAATCGACAAGCTGGGGGCTCCCTCCATGGTCGACCTTTCCTCCGGCTACCCCGGGCTAGGGTACGGGCGCAGCCAAGAGCCCGACGACGAGGTCAAGAAGACCAAGGATGCCCTTCGTAGCGTCAAGGGCATATTCCTCAGCACCAGGAGCTTCCCGACCGCGGCAGCGAGATAGGAGAAGTCAGCTGCCCGATCCGAGAAATCGATTGAATCCGGCCAGACGTTGACAAGACGTACGATGCCTCAACTCACAAGGAAAAGAGCGTCACGGCTTCAATCATTGATAGACACGTTGATCAAGTCGCGTCGCAAAGCCAGGGATGCGTATCCCTTTCTTGCCGTTTCGCCTCCATTGCCAGGAGAACTCGTCCATGCCAAGTCAGCATTTCACTCTGACGATGGTCAGTTCGTCCAGAAAAAAACCCAAAATCCGGTCAGAGGTTACTGCAGTAGTCCGGTACCTACCCGGGGTCCGTCGCGTCTGTGAACTTACCCGCCGGCTCAGTCGATCCACCCACGTCATTTCCTAGTAACAAGCGGGTCAAGCTGTCCTAGCCCGCATCGCGCGGGAAGTAAAGAGGCCAACTTATTATTAGATCACTTAGCGAGCATTACGAAGGGAGCGGCGTTGACGTGTTTACTGTTGTGATCGATGGACACGATCTCTCTTTACCTCCCTCCCGAGATTGTCTTACTCTGTAAGCCTTAAGCCTATACTACATCTAGGTAGGCATATAGCGCATCTGTACAAGTAGAGGAGAGAAATAATAGCATTGTTCCCATTTTTGCCGTCTATTCTAGATTAACACGAGTGACATGAAGCAAATTCAGCACTGGCCGGCCTAGACTTCTGGATTATCTAGGAACCCACAATGGATTACCTACCACGGGTACGCTTAGGAGCTTCAGATTGTTAAATAGCTCGAGATTTGAGATATCGATCCCTCCAAGTTCACAACAGAACCAGCTAGAAGATCATATCATCATCACATGTGGCACAAGAGACCGTGAAGTTGGCACAGTTGGCTTCCTAAGCAAGGTATTTACCAAAGTCGCTGATAAAACTCTTCGTAAAATATACACGCTATCCTTTTTGCAGGCTGACCAGATCTCCCTTTTCAAAAAGGAAAGGTCAAAAAACTCCCATCGCTAGTCCTATTCCCCCTTCGCGACGGTAAAGCGTCTCGATGCAAAACCACAAAGAAAATGGGGAGAGGAGGAAAACATTAAGTAGGTAGGTAATGATGCTTGTTGGCGTAAGCCCGAGATATCTGATCTCTCTTTCGACCTGGGGTATAGATTCAATAACGCTGATGCCGTGTGATGCAATGCCTATACCGATATCGATCCTGATGATGATGCCTCGTCCGTGCCGTGTCGAGGTAGCGGTGTGATGTCCTGTACCTACTATACGACACGACAACTCGCTAGGAGTCCATGCTGAGAGCCGTCTCCAATAGTATGGTAAATGAAAGTGTGGGCAGTGAGCGAAACCATCGATGTCCCAACTCGTGTATGTTATTTCGGGTCACCAAACGGGTTCTCCAAAGGCGGCTCGCCCACCCCAGAACGGTAAGGAGATGTGATGTCGCGTTCCTATCGCTTCGCATCACCGTATTGGACGTAGCTGCTGTTCCGGGTATACGGAGGGGCCTCCTCCGTCATGACCGGGCCACCGTGGACAGCCCCTTGGCTGAAGCCGTCGTCTCGGCCGAATGGCGAGCGCTGTTGGTGGTCGGGATGCGCGCTGGCCTCGCCACTGAATTGTGGGAGATTCACAGACGCTGCCGCGGGGGCTGGCCCTGCTCCCGTCATCTGGGTGTGGTCGAAGTTCTGGATGCGCATCCTGCGAGCGTCGCCGGCAACGTCGTTGTGGCCGACCAAGGTGCGGATGACGCCCGAGAGGATGATGATGATATACACAAGGAGCAGTCCAAGCGAGACTAACGCGTCCTGGATGATGTTGTTGTGCAGCCAGTCTACCACGTGGGTAACAGCCCCGGTCACCTCGTCGGTCGAGACGCTGCTCGGGGAGGCCAGGAACGAAGTGAGATCGGAGTCGCCGGAGATGGACTTGGAGGCGCCAGCGGAGAAGACGTCGTTGGGGAACGTGGGGAAGTTGATGTGGGCGTGGTCGTGCACCCAGGTAAGGCCCTTCTGGACAGCCTCGACCTTCAGACCGAGCAGACACCGGACCGTGTTCTCAGCGAGGTCCTTCATAAAGGTGTCTCCGAAAACCGTAGTGATACCCTTGTCAATCTCTTCCATGAAGGTGTTGAGAGTGTTGTTGACGGCAGTGGTTCCGTTAGTCACCTTTCCGAGGATGTCGTCGTTGATATCGGTGCTGAAGGACGTGATGACGCCGTTCGCATCGTTGGCCCATTTCTGCGAGACGTTGCCCAGAGTATCGACGACCTGATCGGCGAAGTCTCCGACCTGGTTAGCCAGCGCTGGGATTTCCTTCTGGATCGACCGCAGAAGAATCCACTGGCAGAAGCAGGAGAAGAACCCGGCAATTGCCAAGGAGAGGACAAAGAGAGCCGGAAGAGATGTGGCGTATGCGACACACCATCGTACCAAGAGCTTTCTTTTCTCGCCGAACTTGGAGCCGAACCAGTATCCTATACGAGCTGAGATGGGACGCGAGACCATGTACACGAGATCCATGTCGTCGTACGCGTTCTGCGAGGCAACCTGGGCGTGGCGCCACCGGCGTATTTCCAGGTATGCCATCGGGACACAGACTGCGATAGCAAGGAGTATCAGGACTACGATTGCCACGACCTTGGCGGTGTATGCGGTCTTATAGAGACCCTCGAAGAAGTCGTTGATAACGGAGTTGTCGGAGCAGAATGATAAGCCTTCCTTCTTGGCCACGGGGAAGACGCTATCGTTGAAGGCCCAGTCACCGTACGCCTTGTTGAGTTCCTGTCGAATGAGATTGAAGGGGAACGACACGGCGGTCGCGGTAAGGTTCTTGACATCGTCGAAGTCAGGGAGCTTCTGGTTTAGGGCGTCCAGATCGGACACGAAGCCGGTACTGTTGATCTGGACATTCGAAAGCTTTGCAGCGACCGCCTTGATGTCGCCGGCAACTTGGGGTTCAGGGGGGATCTCAGCTCGACGGAAAATGTCACCTATGCCATTGGTTGCAGTCTCGACCGCGCGCCCAATTGCTGCCGTAGCGGTTGCGGCAGCTCCTCCGATAGCGCTCGTAGCCTCGCTGCCCGCGCCCAAAGCGCCATTCACGAGGGAGTAGATGGTGTCGACGGGCTTTTGTAGGTCGTCGGCCGTGTCGTTGATTGCCTGAGCAACTCCGTCGATGGCGTCGTTCATGGCTTCGGTGGTCTTGGTGATGGCGACGGCAGAGGCGTTCAGTCCTCCGTGGACAACCATGGAGATCAAGCAGACGTACGTGTCGGTCATCATGCCAATGACGAAGAGGATGAGCTGCTCGACACCGGTGAGGATCATGTCGAGAATCTTCATCAAGGCTTGAACAGAGTCGGTGATGCCGGATGCGGTGAGGCGGTTGACTCCGACGGACAGGTAGTGAGGCATCGAGGCCATGGCACTGCCAACATCTTCGACCTTGGTGCAGGCCGAAAGAGCCTTTGCTTTGGCGTCTCCGAGGTTCGAGTTGAGGCCTGCCAGGGTTATGAGGAAGTGTACCAAGACTAGGAGGAGGAGGATGGTCCATCGGTTGAACCAGATCTGCGAGAGACGCGCGCCGAGTCCGAGGTAAGGAGTGACACCCTTGGCCGAGCTCTGGGACAGGAGCTCGCGAACCTTCATTTTTCGTATATCCTTGGTGTCGTACGCATCGTGTACTAGTGAAGGAGGGACTTGAGGGAAGCCCTCCTTTTCCCTAAAGATGGCCATGGACGAGTGGTTCGAAGTAGATTTTACTATGATGTATGCTGTCGAAGAAAAGGGAAAAAAGAAATATTAGACAAGAATTGAATGATCGATTTTCCTTCCGGTAGGCCTGCTCTCGGAATAGTCAAGTAGGGTATATTTGAGGTAGAGTAGGGTACGGGTGTGCGGTGTCGATGGAAAGAAAAAGGATGTCGATAAAAGGGAGTAGGAGAAAGGGTGGCGGGTTAATAATAGTAGAAGACCAGGGCCAGAAAGAAAGGTATTTAATTAGTGTGCAAGAAAGAAAAGAATCTATTGTTCCATGACTCTATTATTGACATACGAAGAAAGGAAAACAGAAAAGTTGCGGGCGAGTGGTTTGTGACTGTGAGGTGAATGGGGAGGAGAGGGAAAACAAATGACAAGTCGGCGACGAGTCACGCTCATATCTAAAAGGTAACAGAGTACTGCCAGCCGGCCGAGAGACGGTCAGGACAGGTCCAGTTTCAAAATAGAATTGCTATGCCGTGTATCTTTGTTTGGCCGTCTATTAGCAGCCAGACGTTTCTTTGTCCCTTGGCTGTCGTGGATACTACGCGCGGTTGACCTGGCTAAGCGCCGCGGGCCGCTCTGAGCCAGTCGATTCCCCTACATGCGCGCCATCGCCAGGCAGCTCTCTTGGCTCGACTCACCTGACCGGGATATTAGCATCAGAATTATGATGGAAATTTGGAAATCGGTGCTGCTGGGTGGCTTTACCTAGACCGAAGAGCCTGCAGATGGGGGCCTGAGTCCTCGCGCCGACTAGGCCTGATGCACGGACTTTAACGAGGAAAAACAAAAAAAAAAAAAAAAAAAGAAATGCATGGCCATATCAACTAGGAGTGGGCACACACGTATCGAGCTTATTGACTGGTCATTCATCATAAATATCTATCTTGTAAGTAGAGCTGTGGTGGTATCCAGATCGGGTTGTAGATGGTTTGCATGGTCGCATACATTATCGTAGTAATATGCATGGAGGGTTCGTGAGGCTCGTAGCACAACCGCGATACATACATGACACGGCCCCAACGTGCTTGATGTCTGGGCAGCTGCCCTTATTCACCCCCAATACGTGAGAAACGATTCAGCATTATGTGTGTCGTGGATGATTTGGCATGACGGGGAAAAGCATGTAGCCGCCGGTATCCACTGAAATCTCTCTTCGTCACGGTAGAACTTCGGTCACCACTCTTTCTAGACCGCACCTGAGGTACTTAGGTACCTACATGTAGAATTAAATGATTTTTACTTCAGCGCAGCATTTGATTAAATATCGAAATACTACAGGTTATTTTCAGTAGAAACGTACAAGATACGAGTCAAAACGGCTGTCAATTCTGCATCTATCCGAGACACGACGTTTGGCCTTGATGTCATGGGCCAAAGGCAGTCCATCTCAGGTCTGCGGCGGCCTTGTACGATGATTGGCCACGAAGCCTTGGGCGGCTAGATCGGACGAGACCCCGCGAGACCCCGCCAACGCGCCTACAGACAGCTCGACAGCTGAGGGTCGCGCAACGACCTTCACCTGGCGGTCACCTTGTCAGCTCATCTATGAAGACTTTGGGGGCTGAGCAGCTTGGGGCGGCAACACGGCATGCCGCGGCCCTTGAATTACCTCCTACGCAGTATTTGCCTGGGATCAGGTATAGACCCTCTCATAACGCCGGGGTGCAACTGGAATGGTGGTATCTAGTGGGGTCAGTCTTGTTCTATTAAGCGCTGGACACGGCTGGCCAACGAAGCTGTCGGCGCTAACGTTGTTCAGACGCGTCTATATCCAAGCAATATCTTAAATAGACCTCCACAACCTGAAGCATTTCGAAGATTGGCAGTCCTCCTACTCCACCGGCGGAAGATCATGTGCCATATCTGGATCAACTCGCGCTCTTCGCCTAGGTCCTCAAAGATCGACCGTGCCTGGGAGTCTGGCAGTCTGGGTAGGTGGTTGCGAGTGTCTGTCTAGTGTTTACCAGTGTCATTCACAGCCAAGAGACCCAAGTATCAAGATAATTATCTGATTTACTGTAAATACGAAGCATGACACACAGGTTAGCCGAGGGGTTTTCAAGAAATTGCAGATCACCAGAATTGGCCTTAGGTACACACGCCAGTATCAGTTCGAAGTCACGCACTCCTTCCAGGTCCTCAGTCGACGGAAAGCATTCAGCATGGACCGGCTCGGCGTGAGCCGCATCCACGTATCGACCCTCCATATGCAAACCTTCCAGTTCTCGGTTAGCATCGTGTCCATCACGTCGCTTCTCAGCCAGAAATAAGCAGTGCTTTCCTTCGTAACGAACTTGAACGTGCCCTGTCTCATCGTCGAGAAGAATCAGACGCAGGCACTTGGGCGCCTTGCCCCACTTCCTCTCGTCCCAGAAGGCCAGCGCGAAGTGCGGCACGGTCACTTCCGAAGCCGGACAAGGGGGGATGTAGATCGAGTACTCGACGATGGTTTCCGGCGAAGGTAGTATCCCGCGCGGCGCCACCACGGCGAACGGCAAGACGCCGCGCCACATAGTAGCGAGTGTCGATACCTCCGGCGCCCATGGCTTGACGTTCATGGTGCGAGACGGATATTTCGCATCTGCAGCGGCGTGGTCGAGCACATACCGCCGAGGAGCTCTCGCTGTCGTGGTAATCGAGCCGCTGCAAAGAGAGGTGAGGAGAGATGACAGCCAGTGGCCCGGATAGCCGACCTCGGCCATCTGCACCAGTAGTCGAAGAAATACCGTCATGTTGTGGGGGGCGTATACCGACGCCATCTCCCACTTCGGGCGAGGAAATGGCAAACAGATCTTGAGAAAGTGAGAACACAGCCATCTAGACAAGCTTGGCTGAGGCATGAGTTGCTCTAACGGCAGGGCGCCGTCCCGGCATTTCTCCCAGCGATGATAGCTTGCCATGTCCCCGAAATCTAGCATCTTGAACGGCATCTCGCTGGGTTGGTCGCGTTCACCTAGCTTCATTAGGAAATGCTTCCGGATCCCTTCGCGATCATGCATTATGAGATACTCGGCGTTGAAGTGGTCGACGGTTCGCCACTGCAGCGGATTGCGCAGCACGCATGAAGTGACACCCGTCCCGCTGCCTTCCATGAGAACTGGACCAGCATAGAGAAAGCTCGTCAGGGAGCCGCCTATATAATCACTAGCGGGGTGGTTAGCTTACAAGCTGTCTATACTGATCAAGATACAGTGTTGACCTACGGGATATTACTCGTATGGATGACGTGGTACTTCTGAGGCCATCCCACGGTGGCTGAGGATGATTCCCGGGCTTCAGCTACAGCGTCTTGTGGATCGAGAGCCGCATGACCGTAGCGAAGTCGCTCCAGCATGTCCATCATGTCCCCGGCATAGATTCCGATCATCAGCCTGCCTTTTAGCTTGAGTATACTCAAGCTTACCTTCTCAAAGAACTCTACAGCGAGACTCATAATGCAGTAGGTATGCCCTTTATCGCTTGTATTGGCTGCGAACGACCGCGGTTTCAAGTATTGGATGATTTCGAATGGGACTTGTCCAAAGTATGGCAGCTCGTTAGGTGGTCTTCGGGACTCCCACTCGACGTCGATTAATGTAGCATTCACCTTCCAATGCGTATTCAGATGGTTAAAAATGCGTTTCTGCGTTCCGCGAATATCGTTCTGCAGGTCGGCAGCAAGAGAGGATAGGTCCGGCTCGAGGGTTGGTAAGACGTTGGTCGGTGGGAACATGACGCGGAATTTATCAAACGCCTCGTGGTCCTTGACGTACTCACGGTAATAACGCGTCGGGTACTGCTCGGAAATCTCCTGAGCTATAGCGTCGCGTACTTGAGACGGCTCATACGTCGTCGGAAGACCGTGCTGCCAGCTTTTCAGACTCCCGACGACGCTGTCCATCTGCGACACGGGGATGTAAGCAAAGTCGAGCGGCTGTTTTTTTGTTTTCGAGACTGTCCACTAGCTTGCTGAGGGTCTTCTGCAGGTTCTCCCATGCAAACGGAGGCATGATCTGCGTGAAATAGATGTAGCATAGGCTCAGCAAGATCGTATCATTCGATGCTACGTCGATGACCGACTCATGCATCAGGCTGAGGAATATCAAGCCTCGGGCTGCGATAGCTGAATTGTGGTCTAGCATCGTTACGTGCAGCTTCTGGGTCCCTGAAGATGCCGAAGCATATTCCGCCAACGTCCGGAAGAGGTTGCGAGCATCACCAGCGCCGCAGAACATCAGGGACAGGACGGGGTCCTTCGCGGAAGATTGAGCGAGGGCGGCCGTGTACAGAGACTCGGCTTTGTCGTTGCCGCATGCGAAGAACTCGAGCCCATCCTGGCTTTGTCATGTCAGCTTGATATTTGCCTGGACGTGATCACATCTGAAACTTACATGCCCTGTCTAGTACGTGGTAGCTGTAATAGCGATTCGCGCAGCGATCTTGGATGGGGAGAGAATGTAGCAAACTCCCTTGATGCCGTCAAGGAGCCACGGAGGCTCTCGAGTTGTTTACCCGGATTGATGTTGGCCAGGGTCTTTTCAGCTTCGTCCAGGTTAGACTGATGAAGATATGCCTTGGCCTGCCTGACGAGCAACTTCTGCCTAAGGGGAACCGTTTCCCGGGTCTTCCTTGAGCATGCTCATGGCTTTCACCGTGTATTCGACACATCCGGGATAGTCACCGGCTTCGAGACTGGCGGCCGACAAGTTTGACAACGGGGTCGGATCATCTGGAGTCAGATCCGCTGCCAAGGTATAAAGTTTGATCGCTGTCAAGTCAGTAAGTATATAGTTTGGATAGCCCTTTTTTTGCAGCTGGACGTTTGAGAACGCCTACCTTGGCTTAGGTGGCCCTCCTTGTATAGCTCGTTGCCTCGCTCCCGAGCCTTCACAGCCTCCTGGATGCGTTGGTTCTCCATAGTGTACGGGTACTATGAGGTTCCTCGGTCCATTCAAACTGGCTGTCGAGGGCACGCACGTAGATAAAGACATAGATGCAAAGTCGGTGTCTGCATTGTAAAGATTTATTGAGGTGGCCTAGACTTCTGAGCTCCACAACATCCTAATCATTATTGGCAGCTGTTCTACCCCTGACCCTCTCGTGCCGTCCTCCAAGATCATCACCACACGGCCCCGGGGCTTGACATATGTACGTACGCGTACGTCGTGTGACGTCGACACGGGTGGGTGAAAATAAGGGCTGCGGACATGTCCAGATGAGATACGAGGCTTTCTCCTTGAAACTGAAGTCAACAAACGAAGTCTAGAATTTGGGTTCAGGGGAAGCGGGATGGGAAGCACGCGGAGGCAAAGTTTCTAGTCGTATAGCAGCTTGGCATGATTTGTTACGAAAAGCACCGAAAACTTGAAATTCAAATGACTCCGTACATATACTTTATCGTACACGCTGACACAAAGCCAATGCCCATGTGGCTGCTGCGCAATAAACCACCCTCGGCTTGGCTATCCCAGGCAAAAAGCAAAGGTACCTGATTGATCGCGTCACCACTGCCACCAAGCCCGCAAGTATCCTAGGTAGGAGCGTAGCTTGCAGAGGTAACCTAGCATGGGGGCATCGTGATAGCGCGACTACAAAAAGGCCACCCACTACTTAATCAACCCAACCCAACAATGCAACAAGAAGAGTCCAGGTAGGTAGACTGAGGACGGTAGCTTCCCAGCGTCAAGCTGCACCCTCTCAGCCATTGCGGTCACTGAGAGGCCTTGGCACTGTGGAACTCGGGAAAGGCGTTGGGATCGACAAGCTATTTGGTCTCCTCCTCGACCTTCTTGGCCAGCTCCTCGTTTTCTGCAAGCAGGCGTAGGCACTCGTCGATGGCCAACTGCCCCTTCTTGGCCTCCTCCTCAGTTCGGAAGACCTGCTCCTCAAGGCAGCGGTAGTATTCGTCGATGACTTTGTCCAGGTAAGCGATTATGTCACGATCGCCCACCAGAGCGAGTCTGGCGTCAATGATGTTGAGGTCTCTGATCTTCATGTCGACACGGACGTCCGCCAAAACCAAGCGTTCCGCTTGCTGCAGTTGCTCTTGCTCCTTTTGAGTCAGGTCCTGCTCCTTTACGGCCAGCTCTTGCTCTTTTCGAGCCAGCTCTTGCTCCCTCTTGACATACTGCTCAATCTCACTCTGGTGTTTCTCGAGCGTCTGGGAAGCTTCCGTGGCCTGACCCTTTAAGACATTAATGGACGCCTTGGTGTCCTCCACGACCTGTTTGAGGTTGGCGTGCTCTCGCTCGAGTGCCTTGATGTCGTGGGACATCTCTTTAGCGGCGGCCTTGCCGCTTGCCTTGGGTGCGGCGTTACTGTTGGTCTTGGGAGTTGTCTTGTTGCTCGTCTTGGGTGCGGCGTTACCGTTCGTCTTGGGAGTAGCCTTAGTGCTCATCTTGGGAGTGCTCTTGCTGGTCGCATCCTGCTTTACCTTCGTAGGCTGGGGCTTTACCTTCGTAGACTGAGAGGACTGAGAGGACTGGGAGGGCTGGGAGGGCTGGGGGGAAGGGCCAGGGTTCTGGGTGCTGGCGTCCATTGCGCCCTAGTCGAGTTAGAAATATATCATAAGAGAAGATATAGTCATCTTCTCGGTTGCTTTATGGGCATGTTGTAAACTTACCTCGGATTTGGTCACTTGTCCGCCCTGGCTAACCTTACGGTTTTGTTGAGGGGAGTTGGCCGAGCCTGGGTGTTGGCCTTTACGAGGAGCATAGTGTTTTCGGCGTTGGTCCAAGCGAATTCCATTGCTGTTGTCCGCCTTAGGTTCGGGGTCGGTTGCATCCATCTTCGCCTCTTCCCGTGCAAGATATGCTGCGGCTTGGAAGATAATTGATGGATTATCGATATTGATAGCTAAGAAGCAACGTGCGGGCAGATTTGCCCGAAACTTGTATCAGACGGAAAACTTTAGGTATGTCTTCGGTTATTTCTGTGTTGCTACGGATGCGCTGTTGTCGCGGCAGAAAGTCCCTAAGCTACCGCAGCCAGAGCAACGAGGAAAGACTTGACTTGTTCAAGTTTGTACTGCGCTTGCCTCTGTCCAAGGTAGCACGTTGACCTTGGGATGAAAAGACCCTACCTATCTACCTAAGGTAGGAAACCAGTCACGAACCACGATTGTAAGGAAGCTATAACCCCCAAGCGCAGAGGTGTTGAAGCCATGGAATACCTGCGCGGATCGCAGGCCGACATCATTGGAAGCTTCACTAGCCGGACATCAGCTTGGGCCTATTCTTGACTTTTGTGATGCCCGACAAGGAGGTAGACCGAATGCCAAAATACGCGGGCATAACAGACAATTAGGGGCTGGGATATCCCGCGAAGTCTGCAAAGCTCGGAACACCGAGGATGAGGGTGTATTCGGAAACTATAGAAAGGGGTCTGGAAGCCATTGAGAGGCAATTTTGGAGGAGTCCCATCCAACCGAGTCGCATCTGAGATAGCCATGAGATGAATAGCAAGCACACGGACATACATTCACTCGCCTTGTTTGGGTGCGCCTGAGAAAGAGATTGTGTGAAGTTTGGGGAGGCTGACGGTGACTACCAAGGTACATGCATATAATAGGCCACGCGTTACACATATGTACCAAACGCAGTCAGGCAGTGCAAACGGGGTTCCAGGCACCTCTAGGTAACCTAAGCTGCTAAGGCACCTTTCTGGGCTGGCAACTAGGTGCAGGTGGGTAGGTGCGAACAATAGGCAAACAAAACCGAGAACAATCACCGCCCCAGGACTGCCTAAAAAGGCATAGTCAATAACTCTCATCAATGCGCTTTCGTCCATTTTTCTTTTTCTTTTTTTTTCTTCATTTACCCATCAACTCCAGTTCTCCAGCAGACTCCTCCACCTTCGGTTCGTTCTTCCAACTCAACCCTTGTCTTCGTCCACCTGGACATTTCTTACCCTTTCATCCTTTCATCTCGTCTCCCCTTGGCTCTCTTTGACACTTCTTCAATCGTGTCTCCAACTTACGGATCCTCGCACTCTTAACCACGTTGCCTATCCTACATCGCACGTCGCCCTGTCGCACGCACATCGGACACCGCACGCGACCGAACAGACGCATCAGTCCAACAGAAAACCAGCTGTCTTCTACTGACATCCTCGACATACGCATACGTACGCAGTAGTATCATTGGTGATTCTTCTTTGCTGTGTGATCGCGCAAGCTTGATCCTTCATCGCACTCATCACTGCTGAACACGTTACCTTTAAACACGACTGAGGACACGGATAAAACATCGCCTGCCTTTGTTGCTGCGTGACAAGCAAGTGCTTTCTCTTGACCACTTTGACTTGGTTGTCGACACACAATGTCGGAAGCACAGCCTAATGTACAGGCTATCTTGGCCGCCCTTGCTGGTAAGTGACACTATCCCCCCACCGCCCTCGAATCAACTCTGGAGCGTTTTTTTTTGTTCCTTTCTTCATTCTTCGCATTCGGAATTGCGGCTGACGATGCTTGCCCATTCCAGCGGCCCAGACAGGCACCTCGACGACGCCTTCGCAGGGCGCTGCTCCCTACGCAGTCCCCGGATACCAACAACCCGCTCCCGCATACCCCAACATGCCTCCTGCCACCCAGCCCCAATACGCTGGTGGCAACTATCCCGCACCCTACGATCTGAGTGCTATTCGACCAGTGAATTCCGGCACGGTGCAAATTGGTGACGCGATAGCTCAGGCTAAGATCTATGCTGCTGAGAAAGGTCTTCAACCCTACGAACGCTCTCTGTCAGCTGCCTACCAACAATCGCATGATGCTCGTGCCATGGACACATCTAGACGCTATAGATCGCGATCGCGATCGCCTTCACGTCGTGACAACTATCGTGATAACTCAAACCCGTACCGCGATGAGAGACGTAATGACCGTGCTGCTCGTGATTATGGTCGTGACCGTTCAATGTCTCCCGGGATTAGTCGCGGCCGTTCTTCAGGTGCCGTCTTCTCTCCTCGCGGCGCCGGTGGTCGCGATCGAGACGATGACGACTCTGAGATCATCGATATCGAGTCTAGCCTAGTCGGTTTGATCATTGGAAGAAACGGAGAGAATCTCCGCCGTGTTGAGTCCGAGACCACCTGCAGGGTACAGTTCATGTCTCCCACCAGTGAGGGAGGTCCCTACCGACAATGCAAGGTCACCGGACCTCGTGCCAGACGTGCTGAGGCCAAGGCATCGATTAATCGCATCATTGATGACAGCGGCATGGGCGCCCTTGCGCGTGCCGGCCTCGACAAGACACAGCCTCCTCGTCGTGACGGAGCTACATCAGGTTTGTCGGCATTGCGTGATGGCGAAGAGTGTACGCAGATCATGGTGCCCGACCGAACTGTCGGCCTCATCATCGGTCGTGGCGGCGAGACCATCCGAGACCTTCAAGAACGAAGCGGATGCCACATCAACATCGTGGGCGAGTCCAAGAGCGTACAAGGCTTGCGTCCCGTCAACCTCATTGGTCCGCCTCATGCCGCGGCGCAGGCCAAGGAGCTGATTCTTGAAATCGTTGATAGCGACTCCGGAAATGTCACCGGCAACAACGGTAATGATCACAATAGGGGACGTCAGCAGCAGAAGTTTGACCACGGTCGTGACAACCAGGCTGGCGACAAGGTCAATGACTCCATCTACGTTCCCTCTGAAGCAGTCGGAATGATCATTGGTAAAGGTGGCGAAGCCATTCGTGAGATGCAGAACACAACCAACTGCAAGATCAACGTCTCCCAGTCGTCCGGCCCTGGCGAGACAGAGCGAGAGATTGGTCTTGTTGGTTCCCGAGATTCCATCAACCGTGCCAAGCGCGCAATTGAGGACAAGGTCGAAGCTGTCGTAAGCAGCCCAACTTTCTTGAGATGTCGATCCGAACAGATTACTTACATGGTCACAGAGACAGAAGAACTCGGGAGGCATGGGAGGTGGCCGTCGCGGCCAGAACTCGCACCGCCGAGACTGGGATAACCCCAATTCCAACTCCGGCTACAACAACCGTGGATCGAGCAGCCAGCATGCTGTAGCTGATAGCCAGCAGCCCCCTGCTGCCAGCGGCAGCAACGATCCGTATGCTATATGTAAGTCAAGCCCTTGCCATTAGTCGTTGCCCCTCGAGAACTCTGCTAACATGGTATCTCTGTTCAGACGGCGGCTACCAGCAGTACATGGCTCTATGGTACCAAGCAATTTCGCAGCAGAACCAACAACAGGGTGGTCAGCCTCAGGGCGACGTGCCTCCGGGACTTTGAGCGAGCGGTCTGCTTCCTTGCTATTATACGAGCTATGGCGTTGGGCGGGGTTGTGCTTCGGATTGGGATCAGAGGACGCGGGCTGGATGATGAACTTTCTCGTTTTAAGGATGGCTATTTCGCCAGCTTGGCGTTTCCCCTCCTGGTTACGCATACGGATCTTCTCCCAGGTCCAACGCATGCATGAGTACATGTAGGTATATACTGCATCCCTTGGGCAGTCATAGTGGCACGACCACGAAATAACCACGAGAGGGGGGTGGCGTTACAGGCGTAGAACAGGACGTAAAAAGTCGCCGGTGGTTCCTCGGCAGGTAGAATCTTGCAGAGATTCGGCGTGCTGATAGTGTATTGAGTCATAACCGAGCTGCTTTGAGCTCTCAGAATCATGATGCATTTCCCGGTATCGCTAGTTTGTGATAATTCGTGACAGGCGATGAAGATTGTGTTGGTGTCTTCTCAGGGGACGTTCGAGTAACATTCATCTTGTGGGAGCTACGTCGTCGTGGCCGTGGCACTAACTACGCAGCAGTGGTACTCCTCATCAAGGAGGCAAAGGAGTAGTAGTATAGTCGTAATGAGTACGACTGGTTTGCTTGTTTCTATTGTGCTCTTCGCTTTTTTTAGAAGCAGCTCGGATTTCGAGCATCTATTGTCACGCACACACCTAGCAGATGACCACCGTCTCTGCTTTTCCGCAATTCCCGTTTCGCCGTCGCCGCTGTTGAAGGAGCCTAGCCTGACCTGCCTGATGATAAAGCCCATCCCATATGCATGTAACGCACATCCCGAACATCCCGTAGTACTTACAAAGGCCGTAATATCAGAGACGTATCCCATATAGCGTCCCCTCTCCTGGGATCTTATCCGCTTTCCTACTAACGGAACATACTGACAGTGTATTTCTCAGTCGTCTTCTCTCCCCTCCCCCCCTTACCCCTTTATGTGATACCCACTTAAATGGATAGATCATCGCCCCAGACCTCCTTGGCGATCTCGACCTGGAGCTTAACCTTGGCCCACTGCTCGTCCTCGGAGAGGTCGTTGCCCTCGGAGGTGGAGGAGAAGCCGCACTGGTGGCTGAGGCAGAGCTGCTTGAGGCCGCCGGGGCAGAAGGAGGCGGCCTCGTGGAGGCGGGCGATGACGTCGGCCTTCTGCTCGAGGTCGGGCTTCTTGCTGGTCATGACGCCGAGGACGACGACCTTGCCGGGGGGCAGGTGGCGCAGCGGCGAGAAGTCGCCGGAGCGCGCGTCGTCGTACTCGAGGAAGTAGGCGTCGACGGCGAGGTCGCGGAACAGGACCTCGGCGACGGGCTCGTAGCCGCCCTGTGCGAACCACTGCGACCGGTGGTTGCCGCGGCACAGGTGGATGCCGATCGACATGTCGGCGGGGCGCTTCGAGATGGCGGCGTTGATGAGGGCGGCGTACTGGCGCGCAAGCTCGCTGGCGTCGCCGTGGCGCCGCTCCGCCTCGGCGCGCATCTGCGGGTCGCATAGGTACGCCAGGTTGGTGTCGTCGAGCTGCACGAAGCGCGCGCCTGCCTGGTACAGGTCGTCGAGCTCCTGCTGGTACGCGCTTGCGAGGTCGTCGAAGAAGGGCTCCAGCGTCGGGTACGCCTTTTCGTCGATGGTCTCACGGTCGTTGCGGAAGTGCACCATGGTCGGCGACGGGATGCAGACCTTGGTCGTGGCCTTGGCGCCCGCCGCGGCGATCTGCGACTCGAGGTATCTGAAGTCGTCCACCTGGATCGGCTTCGGGTGGCCGACCTTGTCTACCACCACCAGGCGCGGGGGCATCGTGCCGCCTACGCTGATGTGGGTCGACTGCATAGTTCCGCGGAGCTCTACGCCGGAGAGGTGCCTCAGGAAGTCCACGTGGAACCACTGTCGCCGGAACTCGCCGTCTGTGATGGATCGAAGTCCGGCGTCGAGCTGCTTCTTGACGACATCGGCAACCCACTTGTCCTCTACTTCCCTCAGCTGTTCCGGTTTCAGCTTGCCGTCGGCGGCTTGCTGGCGGGCTTCGAGGACCGCCTTTGGTCGCAGGAACGAGCCGACCTGATCGGCACGGTAGACGCCGGTGGGAAGAGACATGATGTCGTTTTGACGAGTATATAGAAACAGGTAGGAGATATGTGTGTATATAGGACTACGAGACTAGAATCAAGAGAAGAATGCAATACCCAACTCTATGGATACTCGGGATTTTCTTGTCAAGTAGCCTGATAGCTTGTACCGGGCGTAAGGATAGGCAGCGTAGTAAGTAAACAAGAGGCGAGAAAAAGGGCTCGGTCCAAGACTAAATATGTAGTATGATCATAAGGCTCGCCTTAGCTCAAGGGACCAGGACGCCGATCCAGGTCGGCGAGGGGTATTGTCCCTATTTGCCTGTATCATAAGGGGCCCGGAGGACCCTTGGGCTTGGGATAGTAGCGAGGCTAGTAACAGGTAACCCCACACGGCTTACTTGCCGTGAAATCTCTATCGCGTGCCGTAGTATCTCCAAAAGGCGTAGCGTTGTGGGCAGTACAGCGGCAAAGGAGTGCTCGGCACAGCTCCTCAGCTAGGTGGGCTGGCAAGCGACAAGAGGCCCGTAAGACCCTGAAGGATCGTTTCATACATAACGAAGAGGATACCGCGCTACGAGTATGTAAGAAAGGACTTGACTGCCTACCTGGGTAACACCAATGGCTGGTATCAGACCAAGACTCCTGTTCGAGATCACCAGTGAGGGGCCTCTCTCGGCCTATATTCGAAAAATTATCTTAGCCCCTCGACGAATGACATTCTCGGAGTTTTGTTTGAGGAGTCATGTCAAGCACGTAAGCGACAGGAAGTCGGTAGTTGAGAAGAGCCAGATAGCTCACTCGAGAGAAGAGCACAAGGGCCACAGGACTCGGCACCAATGGTCGTTATTCGATGCTCGATAGCTCAGACACGTAGACTGTGAGGCCATAGATCTCAGGAAGAGGAGAGGGGGTAAGCTCGGCACAGCAGGACCCAGGGGGGCAGATCGTCGTCTGATTCGCTACCAAATATTGAAAAGTGATCATGTCGAGGATGAGTTACATTGATTAATACCAACATGAGAAAAAAGAAAAATCGATATGTAACTTGCGTTCGGGTTACGCTTTATGAGCACGGAGTGTCGTGGATGAGGCTTTGGAGCACCAAATGGAGAATTAAAAAAAAAATTATCAGATGATGTACAGGCGTACCTCATAGATGCTGCCGGTCAAAAATGCAAAATGCACCTGGGCAGTACGAAGTACGTAACTGCACGTAATGCGCCCTTGAGCCCACTGCAATCGCTCCAAAGCAGCGCCCGCCTGGATTCGAAGCTGATTGGCTGGTTGGTCGAGATTACTGTTATGTACATATACGCACGTACTAATCCGTAATCCGTATGTACCTATTATTAGATGCATGCAACCTTTCTACATTCGACGTTGAACGTTGGACAATTTGACCTCAATACCGTCGTAGCAGGATTAACGACATCTCATCCCCGTCATCGAGTTACGCCCCGTAGCCTCGGTCTAGTTCATCGGGTCCTCGAATCATTCTACGTCCTATCTGCGCGAAACGACAGGCCGCCATGTCGAACCCGAATCAGCTCTACCTCCTGGCTGACCACATTAAGCTATCGCTGCTGGAACGACAGCGAGCGCAGAGCCTCAACCTCGATGCCGATTCGAAAGACGGACACATCTCCAGGTCCTTAGATCAGTTCCGAGATGGCCTGGCCGCGATAGAGAAGGAGAAGAAGAGATTAGAAGAGTCTGGCGATGAAGAGTACGTCTCCCCATCTATGTCCGAGAGATCGCATACGCGGCGATAAGGGAGAGCCTCTTCAGACTAACGCGTCAACAGCGGTGCGCTCACTATCGACGATGCTCTGCCTGGCTTGCAGAAGCAATATAGCGATCTGACCTCTCAATTCCACGGCTTCTCGTCTCCCGCGACCGAGTCGACCCTCACACACCCGAACGACCCAACCCTAAGCTCGGACTTCGAACACGCAACCACGTCTCCCACAGGAGCCACCACCGGCGCCCCGCCGACCTCGTCGACGTCAAACCTACGGCCCAAGGGCGCGCGCACAACCTCGAAGACGGTGCGGTTCAGCGACAACCCGGCGGGACCGGGAGCCTCAGCAGCCGGAGCCAACGACGAGGCGGACCTGGAGGCGCAGCTATTCGGGAGCGGGCGGTACCGGGACAACCCGGACGACGCGGGAATGGGGTACCGGGACTCGGCGGCGGGGATGAGCAACACGCAGATCCACGCGTACCACGAGGAGATCCTGTCGGAGCAGGACGCGCAGTTGGACGCGCTGGGGGCCAGCATCGCGCGGCAGCGCGAGCTCAGCCTGCGCATCGGCGACGAGCTCGACGAGCACGTCGCCATGCTCGACGACGTCGACGGCGCCGTCGACCGCCACCAGGGCCGCCTCGACCGCGCCCGCCGCCAGGTCGGCCGCATCGCCCGCGCCGCCGGCGACAGCAAGCAGATGATCGCCATCGTCGTCCTCATCATCATCCTCGTCCTGCTCATCGCCGTGCTGAAATAAAGAGGAATGAGGTTCGGTACGGTGTGGGTGTGCGGTACTGCTGTAATGAAAAGAGCTGGGAGAATCGGTTTTTTTTTTCTTTTGGTACCATCCTGTCGCTTTTTCTTTTTTGCATCTCTCGGCATGGCGTGGCACGGCGTTCGACGGAGGGTGGGAAAGAGACATGGCTACACCTTTTCTTATCAACATGTTGTTGTTTTATACTACACGCACAGGAGAGGATCTCCTAGGTTTTGTCACAATCATCCTCGGATACTCGCTACGTAGACAGTCACCAGAGTCGCATATGGCTCTCGATTTCGATCTAGCTGCAGAATATATATCTGCCTATGAGCAGTAGCTCGCAGGAGAAGTCGTGGGTTATTGTACGATAGCAGGTGTGATTGTTTCGGTCACAAATATACTTGCTCACAGACCACAGGATACTCAGCTTGGTCCACGGACTTCGGGACTCGAATTTACAGTGTTTTATTTGTACAATGCCAACAGTAACAACAACCAATTTTAGCCACCCACCAGAACCGATCGTCAAATCCGAACAACCGTAGACAATGACCATGCCTTCATCTCCTCGGGCCCGCGCCGTTCTTATCCATCAGGTCGACCCTAAGAGAGAGAATCCGTATCAGCCCGCTATTCTCTCACGTATCTCTTTTCTTCCTCTTCTCTGGGCCTCGACCGCCCGTTCGGGGGAAACGAAAGATGCCTACATGCCGTCACGCATGCTAGTACCGGTCTTGGTCGTCTCCTCGGCGGCGTTCTTGGTGCGCTCCTGCAGGGTCGACACGTCCTCCTTGTTGCCGTGGCGGTCCGCCTTGACGGCCTCCTCGCTGTCCGACGCCAGCTCCGGCTTCCAGTGGCCCTTGCCCGCCTTCTGCTTCTGCAGTAGGTCCTGCTTGTGCTTCTCGGGGTCGTGGGACTCGGATCCGTCTGGGATTCAGACACTTTGTTAGCCAATTCAACCGCCTGGTGTACACATGTCTTGCTCGTTCTCCTGCTCTCGACGATGGGCACGCTTACGGGTGCTCTCCTTGTAGGCGAGGTTTGCGGAGCTCGTGGTGAACGTCCGTTGCACGACTGCTTGTCTGCCCGCGGCTAGGCTGGCGGCAGATCGGAAGAGCATTCGGGATGCCATTGTAATATTTATTAGAGGAGAGCAGGGTTATAGTATATAGTATGCAGTTATCGTTCGAGGGGAGTTGAGTGAATAGGTGAGAAGGGTAGCTTAGAGGGAACGATACGAAATACGGGTACACGAGTCAAATTGATGCTCCCTGTAGTCCAGAACGGCCTTGAGGTAATTATCCCGTAGTCATAGAGCAACTAGCATCGCCCACAATGGCCGAGGATCCAGCAAATCGAGAGGGTCTCGATTCATTCATTGGCTTCGAGTTATGACGTCAGTACATTGTAAGATGGTAGCTTGGGTGGGTTCTGCTGATTTAGCAACACCTGATTGGCCAGGCATGACAAACTCGCGTCCCTCTTCGTCGGTTACTCTTCTTCGGTCAATGGGAACTGTCTTCGACGACACAACCGACATCACTTCCCCACTACTTACCTTGATGTTAGCCAAATATTCGTCTTCTGTTTATATTGTAACCAGACGCCAGCGAAGTGCGTAGATTAGTTGAAGGCACTTATGTGTCTGTATAGTGCCAGACATGGCTTTATATAACTCTGGCCTTTAAAACTAAGAATAGTTGAGATACTTGAACTGGTAAGGAAAGCTGGTATCATGAAGCAAGTTTAGCCATGTACATGTATGAAACAGGTACAATACTAGCTAGATCTTACTAATGAAGTATTCTTCGATATATACTAGTAGAGCCGCATTGTGGCCACCTCACAGAAATACCACCTATGTGTCACATGCCAAACATGGTGATATGATATGAATCGAATCACATCTCAGAAGATACGGAAAAGTGTTGAATTTAACATCAATGGCTTATGTTGTTTGGACTAGCATACTTTCTAGAAGTTACCCACCAATCTCGGTATAAACTTCTACCGCCTAATGTTCGCAATAGTGAACTTGATACTAGTTCTAAACTCATGGAGAGGTAAACATAAGAATGAAGCCACATGTCCAAGCAATACCCGAGTAGAGGCTAGACCATTATGCTTTTTAGAATCACTCAACTCCTATTATGGCCCAGATAGTATCGAGGTAGGTGTATGATCAGGGGCCAGCTCATATCTAGCTTGACTTCCAAATGAGAAGTAAGAGGGCGAGACTGAGAGAAGAGAACTCGACGTCTTCGAATAGATGCTTCCAATGGCTCTAATCTATTGTGGAAAGTAACATATCTTCTCCGTCATATTGTTTAAAATTAGGTCTCTGGCCTGTGCAATAGTATGATATACATCATATAGGCAAATAGGTATAAGTCTCTCTGGCGCTCATATGCCTCCATCTACCCTTCAAGTCCCTTACTCAACTGATTGGCTGTGCAACGTACATTCCTAAATCAACTCCATCATGTCTATATACTGTATATAGAAGTCGCCCAGCAGATAGTCTATCCATGCAGACGGTCTAACAGAGCCGTCCCGCTACACCGGGACCTGTGCTACCAACATATCACCCAAACCTCCCGATTTTCTTTTTCGTTGTCCGCGAGCAAACTTCGACGCATCTCGTCGCCATCACCTGACCCGATCTAGCCACGACAATGGAATGGGGTTGTACGACTTGTCTGTGGGAGACTGCATCAAGTGTTGTTGGTAGAGGGAGACCGACGGCGAGGATGGTATGCCGTGTCCACCTACACGCTGCACCAGTCTACCACGGCTGCGGGCACGCAGTCCGCATGTGCATGACCTACACATATCTACAGTCGGTACCGTATACAGTACACCACGCTAGGCACGAGAGCGGGCCCGCGGATGCCAGCCAGTTCGGGTCGCAGACGAGCAACGCCGATGTATGGATCGGATAAGGGTGGTATTTTTGTCCTACATACACGAGGCGTGGTATGCCAAAGGTCCGAGAACGGAAAGTTCTTTCCTACTGCTTGCCCGAGACATATATCGACGGATTGTAGCAGTATATGAAGATGCACTATAGACTGGAACTTCGTGAAACCAGCCGTCTAGAGGGTTGACGTTCACAAAACTTGGGATGTGAGAGTTGTTGTCTGGCGGACCTGGAGATGAGCTTACCCTTCTCGTCACCATCAAGAATGTATGTAGGTGTAAGTATAGGTGTAAGCAATAACCATGGATTCCAGCTCGAATACCATTGCTTCATAGGAAACAAGGCCCGTATATGAGAAACGACGACTACGAGTATCACGGAGACAAGCGGAGGCAGAAGCACATGCAGAGAAGACGGACAGATACTGAAAATTGAAGAGGCTCGTATTTTGGCCATTTCGATTGAAAGCGTTGCACGTACGGCGAGAGGACAGCCATTGTCTTCTTTCATCATTACCCCAAAGTAGGCCATGCTGATTCCGAGCAGAGCGCCACTGGTATATTTCCCGATTCCATGCCCACCAGCGCTGTTCACCCAATAATTTTTCCTATACACACGAAGACATCTCGTCTCGTCTCCGACAACCCCCCTTCCCGTCCCCGGATGACAGCCCCCATGCACTTTGACCCATTGGAAGACCCTTTGCCGGGGGAATAATGCGAAAGAGAAATGGGACCGGTTTATCCACGTCCCCCAAAGCCGTAATACAAGGACAGAAAAATGGCAGCGAAGACGAATTGAACATGAGCCCTGTATCTGCAGCCCCAAGACACCGTGCGCGTAACCAACTCCCATCTCGTGCCCCGAGCTCAGAAAACAAACAAGACACCCGAGTGCCCACCCGATTCCGTTGCTTTGTGTTGAGATTCTCTTTAACCCGGATATCTCCCCCATGTAGAAAAGACATAAAAAATAGAAAAAAAGGACCCGGCCGAGTAGAACACCTCCCCGATGGAAGAAAACCACCTTTGCCTGCTGTAACAAAATAGAGACCGACCCCTCGTCGCGAAAATAGTTCTATATGTGTAGTGGTATTCTTTTGTTTTTTTTTTTTGCTGAAACGTCATGACCCGTGATGACTCTTTATCGTACCGCACCGAGATCGAACCAGATGACTCCGTTGTGTCGTGAACACCGATGCAATTATGAAATGCAAAAACCGCCGTGATTTGAAACGCCAATCCGCAAACCCAGATAGCCTCATCTTCCGAGATCGGAACACCGGTTGGCAATGATATTTTTTTCCCCAGTTGCAACCCAAACAGAAATCAGGACGTTGTCGATTATCTTCAATATGCTGCGCCCATCGTGAAAAAGCTCCAGAGAGGATTTTCAGCCATGAACACACGAAAAGGTATATGTCGAATAAAGGTATTTGTACAGGGAGGAAATGGAGTGAGTGTGGAATGTGAGAAGTCCGCAGTCGAGCCCCGAAGTAGCCTGAAGATGTGGGTTGTCAACGCCTGATGTCCGTGCCGGTGCCCGCCAAGATGAACAGCTATAACGATGTAGCGAATGACACGAGCGGAAAGTCAAGTGACGTTCGAATCGGAAACGATAGCAGATAGCAAGTCATCGCGTCATCCAACGAGGAAGCGAAGCGACGGGGCTGTCTACCATCGCCTGCCGATGTGTTGCATCCTGGCGGGCGAGATGGACGGCGGCGGACTGGACATGGTCAGGCCATTGGCGGGGTTGATGATGGGAATAGCGTTGCGCGCCCGGGTGGCAGCGGGTGCGTGCAGCTTCAGGGTCGACTGCTGACTGTGGAAAGCAGGCGGGACGAAAGCAGGCGAAGTGGAGTTGAGAGAGAAATTAGATGCAACTTGTTGGGGGTGCTGCGTCGGCGACGCATTGGGAGAGTTGCTTGACAGAGAGGATCGGTCTGAGGAGGAACTGCTTATGGACACGAGCTGCAAAAGAGAAGACCGATGTTAGTCAACTGCGTTCTACTAGGCACAGACAGACCTTGATCTGATGGATTATACGTGCGTGTAAACGTTACGGGATTATGGTTGGGGTTAAGATGTGATGGATGACATGTGCCAGCCAACCTATTCCAACATCCAAGGCGCGCACGATAGGAGGTACACTTACATCGGTCTCCGTCAACAGCTTCGGGCAGAACTCCATGTCGTCCTCGAGGTCGAAAGACCGGCTCGCCTCAAACTGGGATCGGAAAGCAGATACGGAAGCGGATTCGCTCAGCTCCTTCATACTTCTTACTCCACGGAATTGCTTCTGCGAGTTCTGCGAGACGGATAGCCTCGGCGCTCTCCTGTTTCGACCGCCATGGTGGTTGTGCGGGACGGGAGCAGTTGCTGCTGTTGGTTGATGGTGACCGTATGGGTAATAAGACATTATGAAGGCTTTCGTGAGGTAGCCGTCGTAGGTTGCGGGAAGTGGTTGGACAGAGGAGTAGGCTGTTGGGTGGCGGTGTGTGCGCGCGCAGTGGTATTGGGTTGGGGGTTTGGCAGTGTTATGTATGTTATGTTAGGCGTGTTATGTAGCGGTAACTGGTAGCCGAGCTTTGCGCTATTAAAACCTAGCTCAGGACAACAATGAAACCCGTCGACGGCAATGTTCAGACAGACGGAGAGCTTTCAGAAGTATCGGAAAGGATAGCGGATACGGATAGAGATGTTATGTATGTATGTATGTATGCCTTCTAGTTGATGCTTTGAAGATGCGTAAGGAACAGGTGAGGGTAGGATCGATAAGAGAGAGAAAGGCGGGAGAGGAGGGAGGGCAAAGCAGTAAATTCGGAGAAGGCGAAGGATTTTGTTGGATGGGGGTGCGAGTGGGAGGGTGGGAGAACAGGACAAGCCATTCGAGAAGAGAAGGGCGGCAAAAGGAGGGTGGGCCCCAAGCCTGGGTTCTTTGGGCTTGGGCTGGCAGGCTGGCATGTTAGGTACAGACAGTACCTGGAACACAGTATGATAGCGCATACCAGGGCGCCAAGGGGGGGGGGGGGGGGGGGGGGCGAAGAGCGGGAAGCGTGCAGAGCAGACACATGGTACAACACCTACCGTACCCAGCATGTACCCGTCTCTCTCGCAGGGGTTCCATTAGAGGACAGGCGAGCAGGCAAGGACAAGAGGAAAAGAGGGTCGACAGTGGAGGAGCCAAAGGAGATGAGCTGGCCAATAGCACACGAGTCGCCACGCACACATAATGAAATGCAGGCTGAGCTAGCGCCGATGAGGACTAGATAGGCAGAAAGAAGCCTGGGCCGATGGCGCTGTCTGGTTGCTTTGCAGCTTCTAATGTCACAGTGCCAATCGGCTTGTTCTCTGCGCTTCCTCTTCCCTTAACGAACACATACAGTCGAGACAGTGTGCCCCCCCCCCCCCCCCCCGAAGGCCCCCGAAGGCCCCCGAAGGCCCCCCCTCGACCACTCAGCCGTCACCAGATGTCCGCTGCAGTGCGATCGCCAGCCAGATGGGCTGCCGCTTAATTTACCACTGCCCGTACCGTACACCATGGCGATTCTAGTTGCATATTCCTTCTGGGATCGTTACATATTACATATGTCGTATGCACTCGAAAGGGTTCGCCAACTTTGCAGACATGCAGATGGGCAAGCCCTGCAAGAACAAACAAGCTGCGCCCATCCATTACGACTAGAGAAGAGGCTGGTGACGGACCGGTTGGAGGGCTGAGAGGGCTGGAGAGGGGGGGGTCGGGCAGTGTACGTGCTAGGTACTGTGCAAGGAACTACAGTACATAGAACGGTAAAATACCTAGGTAATTTACCCCTTCTGCCCTTCTTCAAAGAAGATCCAATAGAAAAGAGATGACTGCTCTGCGAACTACATACATTACTACATAGTAGGTAGAGGCTCGAGAGCTTAGATCATACGTACCTAACCTACTCTAGTCAGTTCCAAAGCAGATTGGCTGCTAAGTCATTAGTCGCTGGCAATTATACGTCAGGAGACTCGACAAAGGCGAGAAGGGCGACATTGAGCCGGTGGGTCGATGGACGGAGGAGCGAACATGGTCTCGAAATCCCAGAATCCCCGTCCGACTAGACTCGTCAGACTTGCCAGATCGGTTCAGTCATTCGATCTCTTTTTGCCTTGAATGGCTTCGTCTGGCTGCTACTCGGATTCTGCTTATCAACGTAACACCCAGCCAACCCCCTTTGGCTTCGTCGTCGACGGAATCTTTACGTTCATTACATAGTATGAAGCCACCATCATCAGATCAACTTGCGGAGGAGGCAGATGCGTACTCCAAAACCTAGATCACTTGGTCGATCGTCTAATCCGGGGTCCGCCTGTCTGAATCGCTTGGCTTTTCTGATCACTCTCTCAACTTGCGACTCTCTACGTATGCAGTTGAAGAGTCTTCGGTACGGAGCGCTGTCGGGTCCTTTGATGAAAGCCAGCCTTGTCAGCTTGGGTGTATCGTTGGCCCGAGCAATTTCCCTTAGATCCAGGGGTATGTTTTTACCCCTACACGGCTCCCTGGGTCGGGTATCACAAAGGACGAGACGGACGAACTGAGCTATGGCCACATCACAGTCTACATACATGTATACGTCTTGAATATGTTTCAATATTGAGTATATCTGACGCCTCCCACCGATGAAAAGGAACGAACAACGAACGATATCCGGCCAACATCGCCACCGTCTTAATAACAATCTTATCAAAGCGGTGTTGAATACACACGTCTAGTTCCCTTTTCGTAGCGGGTGGGCATCCCTTTGACAACAGCGTAGCACACGCACACACACATCTGCAGCAAGGGGGGGTGTGTGTGTTCTTTCCAACCCACGGCTTACGTAGGGTGCCAGTCTGCCAGCCGGAGCCTGTTGGAGAGGGCCTTCGGCTCGCCTGCTCGCCTGCTTGCGTGGGATGCAGCCTTGCCAGGCACTGTGACGAGTGGCACTGTGGATGTCGACGGTGGAGCGGGAATGGGGAATTTCGGACTGGAACCTTGGCCTCTACGTAGATTCGCCGGGATTGCACATACCAGTCCTGCAAGCCACCTCTCCGCTACCCTGCCCACCGTGCCAGTGCGAGTGGGACCGGGACCTTGGTCTCGTGCAGCGTGAGACTGCTTGGGGTTTGGGAATACGGGGATGATGCTGACCCTTTTCGAGCGCCTCTCTTCCTCTTTCGGCTCTCTCGTTAGGCAGCTAAGCAGACGAAAGCGCTGCGGGTACTGACTGTGCTGTAGGTACTGTACCTTTTGAGGGCGGCTACGAGGAATAAGACGGGCAGCACGGGCGAGGACGGGTTCGAAGGTTCTGACCCGTCAGCAGTCCACTGCCGCCGCTGACAGCATTCCACTCGCCATATCTTGGCCGGCCTTTTGCGGGCGTGTAATGTCGTTTCATTTCTGAGAATTCGACCACTTTGATACCATAGAATGCTAGTTGTTCTAATTCGAGCAGCGCTTCTTCACCTTGTGGCTAAGGCGTAAAATGCGCTGTCCACATCCATCCTGTCTTATGCTCTAAGGACTCTAAGGAAGAGATGGTTGTCAGACCCTGAGACCTAGCCACAAATTAGCAAACACGCCGGCTCCCGTCGTACTCGTCCATGATAGGTTGCGAGATGCATAGCGGGCTTGGCTGTCCCTTCGGCATGGGATCGCCAGAGGCAATAGTATCTGATTGAATGGCTGGCGACTGTTCAACAAAGGACGCAGGTTACCGCCCTGTGCAAAGTCACAAGTCGCCTCCCGTCCCTGGGGACAAGTCTAGAGCCCGCCTTGGACCCTGAACGGCGGGAAGCCCTACTGGTAGTCATACATAGCAACTTACACAATCATGCTTGAGTCGCATTTCCAGAGTTTCTCGAAATAGCAGGCAGGCGTACGTAAACCACTGCACGTTTGGAGATTGGATCGTCGACGATGAGGAAAGCATTGGCGAATGGGCCTTCGATGACCCGCCGGCCACCTTCTAGACATGTCGCCTACAGCCCGCCTCCCCCCAACCCCTTGGTGACGAAAGCGGCAAATTCGAGCCCCCAATATAGAGCGGGCGACAGAGCGATTAGCGGTGCAGTGCTACTGCTGGCTTCATCCTTCTAAAGTGTTCTTACTCTGATCTTGCCGTCGCCAAAGTTGCCAGTCTGTTCAGTTTGAAGTCGTCTCGTCGCACCTTGCACGGATGTGGGACGACGGAATCGATTGTCCTCGCCGTGACACAATAACGCGGATCTCCTGGTGAAACCCGTGTATCTATGTTGTGCTGACCGGCGGCGCAGGCGACGATCTTGGCTGTCGACGAACGTCATGTAAACAAAGGCGCCGACCCGTTCCCAGACCGAGGTCGCGGGGGTACCTGGAATACCTCATATTTTGCTGCTATTTTGGTTTTCCCCGTCTGGGCTGCTAGGTAATCGAATAAGGACGCGAAAAAAGGCCACACCCGAAGGACACGGACGCTGGCCGATTGATGCCGAATGTGGCAGATCTACCGACGCAGGAGAACCCGGACCTGGTTCGTTCGAGTTTTGTGGCTGTTTGTGTCAAGCCAGCTGGGCACGCAGCAGGCCTCTCCCCTGCTTCCACCCCTCGGTCAGCTTCCGGAGAGCGAGCCTAGCCTCTCACGACGAGAGGGTGGTGAGATTGATCTACTATAGTCCGAGAGATCTTGTCGCATTTCATCATCAGATCCTCCTTATGCCTAGGACCTGTGTGATGAGGTTGTCTTATTCTAGACGACCGGAGTCGTTACTGTAAGCGATACTTCGCACCTAGCACTGACTCTGATCAGTCGAGATGGAACAAGCTGCCGTAACCAGTCACCTCTGAAGCGTTAACTCAAATCCTTCGACGGACGCTTGACTCCATATGGAGCCAACTGCTCGACTGAAAAAGGGACCGGGGACTGGACCGCAGCTTAGTGGCACAGCACCGTTTTGGATCGAGCCTCACACACTCAGACACCCTTAGTGCTGCTTCACCGCCAGACCGCTTCTCTCGCGCATTCATGCAGTCTTCACACACACATCTGCTCAGATTCTCACTGCCATTCGGCCCCGCGATGCTTGGCGGTAGGACCGAGGTGTCTCGCTTACGGCGAGTCCTACGATACCCCAAACGTCAAAAGAAACCGTTGCCGTTATCCTCGTCATCTTTAGATCGTGTGGTTGTGACGTTGGATGTGGGTTGACCTCCGTCTTGCCATCTTGCGGGGAACCCTTACGGTTCGACGATATTCAGCCACCTCTATATGTCAGGAGTCTACCGACGGGCCAGCTTACCAGCCCACTAGTTCGTCGGCCTACCAGCCTCTATCTCCATTCCCAAGGTTCCGCGTAGGGCAGCATGTCGATATGTCCATGCGGCTGCGGGTATCGCGCAATGCTTAGGTGGGTTGCCAAGCGGGATGTACGCCGTATCTCCAACATCAAGCTTGCTCTTCTTAGTCTGATGCAAGGAAACGTGAATGGCTAACTGACGTTCCAGCCTCCGATGGCTTGAGGGTCTAGCCACGTGCGTCGTATATGCCCTTACAAGGACGATGGGGGAACGTCCCATGATAGATCAAGATAGGTGTACATGGCGCGAGGTCTCGGCATATCCCATATCCGCTGCAAGTCGTAGTAATCCAGCCTCATCCCATCTCTGACCGGTCTACCACAATATCTCAAGTAGGCGATGAAGTAGGTTGATATACAGCGGCGTATACTGAATGATAATGTTCAAATTTGATGTATAAAATTACTATAAAAGGTCAACCAAAGCGGAATGAATTATGTTCATTGATAGACTGTACCTAGGTATAAATCTATTCATCACATGTAAGTCTTCAACTGCTGATCTAGTATCACGAAACTAGGAGTCTGGAGTCGTCAAGTCATCTCCCCTGGTATTTCTGGGTGAACATCCCGACAGACGGCGGCATTCTCGTGCTATTGGATTCCACCTTCACATCGTCCTTCAGCTCACCCTCATCGTGCTAGTCTCTCCTCTGTTCGTGGCGGGTTCAATGCTTATCCAAGCCCCGAGCCTTGATAAATCGGTTGACCGACTCACGGGTAGACTTGTCGTTGTATTGCTCGTGGCAGTCGTAGAATGAGATCAACTCTTGGGTGCAGTCAATCATTGCCTCAATGTCGACGGTGCTCTCGGCGAGGAACGTTGCGAACCTCTGCACCTTGCTCATGCGTACATCTTGGTGCTTGTCCTTCTCCGGGGCCCCTGGTGTAGTCTGACCGCTGCCGCCGCCGGGGCCACCGGGCCTGCCCTGCTGAATCTGTGTGAGTGCCGCCGATGCCGCCGCCATGGTCGAGGCGGGGCTGCCGCCCGGTATCGGATTTGGGCGCAGCACGATGGAGAGGAGGATGGCGTTGAGAGCAATAATGTGCGGTGCGTAGAGAAGGGGTAGGTCTGTCATGTAGTGGTCGTTGATTATTGACATGGAAAGGTTGATCTCGTCTTGGTTGAGGAAGAAGTCGGATTGAAGGGTGGCAAGAGTTCGGTAAGGTTGGTGGATGATGAGCTGCGAGTTCATTTCTGAAATCAGGAAGAATTCGCACTCGCCTATGCGCGGGACTTCGGTATGGACCAGATCTAGATGGAATCGGATTCTTGATCAGCCCATCTGGACCGCCGTGAAAAGGGGGAAAGGATAGAATACACCGTACCTGGCCATAGAGACCGCGCCTCCGTGACGAACATCCGAATATGTTGCGGGCACTCCTCCATCTTGCAAGCTAGGTATAGCGCAGTGGTCAAAACGAGGTAAGGGTTGGTTCGGCGTATCTCGACCTTGCAGTAGAAGCGCTTGATGTAGACTTGAGCCGTAGCAACAGCCTGCTGCTTGATGTTCAGTCTCTTTCCAATACGGCTGATCTCTAGCAAACGGCAATCAGTACGGCTGTCCACGGGAACGAGGAGGTACTCGTCGAGGTCACCCCTCACGTTGGTTAAAGAAGATGTTCAGATGCGCTCTCCTGGGAAGTGGAAACATCTGGACCAAGGCCTGGTCGCTCTTCTCCAGCTCGTCCCTCATCCGGGCAAGCTCATCTTTGGAGAACTGCCAGAAGCGCCTCTGGGTCGATTCCCAGTAATTGGCTGCCATGATGGCTACGTCGTGACGGCGGGTCACTCTTAGCCACCATGTACGGCAAGAGAGCGAGAGGAGCAGTAGTGTGACTTGAGTATTCTGGCATACGATAATGTTGCGACAGTATTCGGTAGCATCATGGGTAGTTGAGGACCCAGCCCCGGAAGGCCGAAGGGGTAAGAGTAGGATAATTATATTGACGCCAAGGCTGTGGGGTGTCGATTGATTATGTAGCTACGAACTGTAAAGCGAGGGAGCCTCGAGGATGACGGGCTGGTGACATTGGGTTGGGTACTACCTGTACGTACTATTTTTACTACACAGCTGTACGTTACCATGTGGGTGAGCTACCCCTTTTCATCCATTTTTTTTTTCGTATTTATTCTTATTATATACTTGAATTGCATCTTCATTTATTTCATCTGAACCGTACTTCAGCATGTGCGGCGCATCGGCAGCAGGGAGAAAGCTCGTCATCCGCCGTACCGGGGGTACAGATGTTGTACCTTACTGCCTTATCGGCTTATCGGCCTATCGCAATTCGGGAATTAGCAACTGGAACTGGCTTTGGCATTGAGAATCCCTGCTCGGCTGGGGCTCTTCCTTGCGGGACACCGTCATTTTCGCGCGTCCCGTCCGCTTGCTTCCCCCTTTCAGCTGCTCAGGAACGCCTACACTAACGACTAGGTCTTGGAAGTCTGGGAAAAAAAACAAACATCGACGTGAATGTGCCTGAGGGGACCATCTCAGGCACGGCACAGCTACAAACCCCCGCTACTCGACCTCCGATGATGCCATACCCGTAGCGCTCAACGACCAGCAACCAGTCTTGCGATCGCTGACCCGCCCCTCCCTCGCTGCGCCTGCCATGGTCGAGCATGGATATTCCCAAGGTCATCACAGAGCTAGAGTTAGAAATGGAGGAGTCGCAGAACCAGCGCGATGCTCGCGTCGAGGAGCTCTGGAGAAGGCTGGACTACCAGGGCAAAGGCGAGCTGGACTGGAAAGGCTTACAGAAGGGCCTCAGGAGGATCGACCATCGTCAGTAGCCAAGTTCCCCCAGTCTTGGCCCCCTCCAGCCCGAGATGCTTGCGGCTAACTCCCTGACTCGACACGACAGCACTGAAAAATGCCGATGATATGCTTAAAACCATTACAAAGGTTGTGGATACGGATGGGGATGGCAAAATTCAATACGAAGGTCTGTTGGCCCCTTTCTTGACCCTCTATCTCTTGAGGTGTAGCGAGCTCCAGCTAACACTACGAGGCATGTGTAGAATTTCGTGTCTTTGTAGAAGCTGCCGAGCGTCAGCTCTACATTCTCTTCAAGTCGATAGATCACGACAAGAACGGCAAGATTGACAAGGAGGAACTGCACCATGCCGTACAGCACGCGGGTCTTGCGGTGCCTATGCGCCGCCTAGACGAGTTCTTTGAGAATATCGACCACAACAGTGACGGCTTTATCACGTATGAGGAATGGAGGTTAGTTGCTCTCCCCTTCACCTCGCCCCGCCTCTCATGAATTCCCAAGGCATCAAAATATGTAATCTGGGAGGGGATATTGTTATATATTGGCATTGTCCGAAAACTCTATTTTCGGGTGGTACCCCTGAATAGGGTTCTGAGGAGGGTTCTGAGGAAAAGGTGCAGTGGTGACAGATGCATCATCTGGGCATACTTGCATGCCTGAGAGGACTTGAACAATAAGTAGCTAACATTCTGCGGCATCAAGGAATTTCCTACTTTTTATGCCCAACGCGGATTCTACCACCTCGCTGCGGGCCGTTTTCACCTTCTATTCCGACATCCTCACAGTCAATTCCGAAGGGGATTCGGTAGTCAGCGAGGAAACTCTTCAAGGGCTAGGTACGAATATTCTCTACACCCTCCTTGGTTCAATCTTAAGGCTCGCCTCTCCTCCTGAAATGCCGCCGGAACGAGTCAACTCTTCGTCATCGTCATCGTCGTCGTCACATTTGCTTACGGGCAATAAAGAACCGCAACCACCGACAGCTACATTACCGAGGTCCAACGATAATGTCACCCTGGATTCCACCACAACACATTCACACGCCCAACCGGCTTCTATAGCAACCAGCATATCCGCCAATACTCTTGTCGAAGCTCAGCAGATCGATCTTCCCGAAACAGAGGACGTTGACATTGAATATGGCTTGAATGAAAAGAAAAAAAGATCCATGCTGATTAAATACATCCCCGATCCAGGCTATTTCATTGCCGGTGCTGTAGCGGGAGGCATTTCTCGCACTGCTACTGCTCCCCTCGACCGACTGAAGGTCTACCTTCTCGTGAACACTACTTCGGGCGCTAATGTCGCACTCAACGCTGCCAAGAAGGGTCAACCCCTTCAGGCCATAAAGCATGCCGGCACGCCCTTCTTTAATGCCGTCGTTGATATCTACAAATCTGGAGGCGTTCGGGGCTTTTTTGCCGGTGAGTACACCCACCAAGGTCAGTTTCCATCAGTGGACTTCGGACTAACAATTTTTCCACCAGGCAACGGGCTCAATGTAGTCAAGATCATGCCCGAGACGGCAATTAGGGTACATTTCGCTCAGTATCGCTTGGCTGGGACTCATAGCTGATCCTGAAAACAGTTTGGGGCATACGAGGCTGCAAAGAGGACCCTTGCCAGCTTCGAGGGCCATGACGACACACAACGAATAAATCCCTATTCCAAGTTCGTAGCCGGCGGCGTGGCTGGTATGACTGCGCAGTATGTGGCCTTGTGTAGCCTTACCCCTTAGCAATGGCTAACAAACACCTAGGTTCTGCGTTTATCCCCTTGATACTCTTAAATTCCGGTGAGCTTACCATGACCCTACTCTTTGAGTGCGTAACTGACATTCTTTAGCCTACAATCCGAGTATGTCTCGGGCGGTGCTCGAGGAAATGCCCTTCTCTTTCAGACTGCAACCAAGATGTGGTCAGAAGGCGGTATCAGGGCCACTTATCGAGGCGTGACAATGGGTCTAATCGGCATGTTCCCGTACTCGGCAATCGACATGGGCACCTTTGAGCTGCTGAAAACGACCTACGTGAGCTACAAAGCCCGGGCCACCGGCGTCCACGAGGAGGACACGCACCCTAGCACCTTTGCCACGGGAATCATGGGAGCGACATCAGGAGCCTTCGGTGCGACGGTCGTATATCCTCTGAACGTGCTGCGGACGAGATTGCAGACCCAGGGCACCAGCATGCACCCGGCGCATTATACTGGCATCTGGGACGTGGCCCATAAGACGATCAAGAACGAAGGCTTCAGAGGTCTTTATAAGGGCTTGATGCCAAATCTTCTCAAAGTCGCCCCCGCGTTGAGTATCACGTGGATGGTGTACGAGAATGCGAAACACGTCCTGAAGTTAAACTAAGTCTTGGGTGGCCTAGAATATGGACCTGGCTACGGGAGGTACATTGGTTGGGATAGGGAGGAGTAAAGAAGACGGATCTGAGCACAGGGATTGGAGAGAGAATTGGCGGAATCCGGAACCTTTGACCATGGTGTTTTGTGCTCCGAAAAGGGGTTTCGAGCCGCGCGACTAAAAAAAGAAAAATGGGGGCTTGCTTTCAATGAATAGATCTGGGGAGGGAGGACCGCGATATATCCCACATGCATTGGGCGGCGTTCTATGAGGACAGATCAGGGTCCTTTTTCTTTTGTCCTTGAAGTTTCTGAAACGTTACGACATCAATCTTCATACGCTGTTGGAGAGGAGGGTAAACAGCCAACGGCACTCGAATATTTTCTACGTTCAGGTACACTAGCGGACAGGCGAGCGAGCGAGCAAATCATGCGTGCCACGCCATCATAGAGGCTGCGGTCACATTCGCGTCCTCGTTCTAAGGAGGTAGCTAATCAATACATATACCGCAGCCAGTTCTGCCAAAATCCTACGATGGGACACCCCTTTTACGACGGAGACGAAGTACATTCATATTATTTGCGAATAGTATCTACGAGACTTGTGTGATCATGACAAGGCGAGCTCGAACGGCTGAGGGTGCAACGACAGTCAGGGATGACGAACGAAGAGAGGGGGGGGGGGGGGGGGGGGTTGGCTCGGCAAAGGAGCTCTTACTTATATGTCAGGTATGACAGCAGTAACTTGCAGTCTACCGGCATTTCTAAGTACTAAGGTAAGCGAAGGTGTCCGTGCTGCCAACACTCAGGAGCGATTTGGAAATAAGAGTATACGGCATCATGGCTTGGCGGTAGTGTAGGAATGGACATGTCACAAACACGAGAGGAGAGTTAATGAACTCCATTGCAGGACATTTCACATATCAGAGGCAAAAGAGACTAGGTAGTTTTTCCTGTTTTGATTGATTTTAATCAGTTCTGTCAGACGTCTTCGTCTATGTCTATGATTCATGCTATCCTGGCCAAAGTCAGGAATTTGTCACAGCTTTCTCACAGGCCATCCCAACAGGAGGCGTGAGCATTTAACGCCTCCCAACTCCCAAAACTCCCAATCCCAATCCCACGTCAAACGCCCCTCCCTCTTTTGGGGGCGACAGCGTGCATCTGCTGCCTTGCCGGTGCCGCCAGTTCAATCCTTACAAAGCGCCGTGGGGATATCATAAAATGCCAGCCAGAGCCCAAACTCGAAAGTAAAGAAAAGCGATGAGGGGCGACTCTTTCTTACTCCAGCCCAGGTCGTTATTAATAAGCCCGTTCGCGCTATGTACAGGCGAGTCATAAGGTCGGATGAGCGCGTCTTCGGCGCAATGGCTGAGCTCGACGATAAGATATGGTGCATTAAATATTGATATAGTGTAACCCCCTTGGCCTCGTTCACTTCGTACAAGTCGAGTCGTCGTGTAGTGTTGTGTCGTCATCGATCATAGATGTGATAGGTCAAATGGTCCGGTGAAGCCACCGTTGAGGAGCACGGCAGCAATTCTGCGCCTTTGAAGAGGCAAGTCCTCCTCGTCGTAGCAGCAGGGGTCGATGCCAAGTGCCAAACAGATGGAGTTGGTGATTACAAACACGCCGCAGTCATAACCGTTCGTCTGCCTGGGGATATCGTATACCTCGTCCCTCCATTCGCTTGCCACGTATTTGGGCCCCAGAAATTGCTCAAGCCAGCCACGACCATGCCGTATATGCATCGCCGGTGGTCCGTAGAAAGAATCGAGATAAGCAATAGTTCGGCGTGAAGGGCGGATAACAAGAACGGTCCAGTGGTTATTCCTGTTTATCGGGATGAGCACCGTCTCGATGTCCAAAAAGTTATCAGAGTGCATGCCCCAAGTAATCTTAAACCCCCTAGGATACAGCTTGGATTTGGGATTACTTCGGTAGCTCTCCCAATAATGTGAACCGATGGCCACACACTTTGGTGTGCTCTTCCTGGGCGCGACGCCAGCCGCGTCGTTGATGAAAAGCGCAAGATGGAGCAGCGCAGTTTGTATAGCATTGTCGTTCAACCACGCCCTCGCGGGCACCAGCCTAGAGAAATCGTAAGGCTTGAGCGGCTCGCCGTCTCTGTGGTCCTTTTCTCCCCACTCTACCTGTGTAGAACGGCCGTTGTGCGGCGCCTCCGCCACTCTCCGTTCCCAATCGTCGCTTAAGGGGGTAATCAAGCCCGCCCTTCCCTTCCGAAGGCCACACGCAGCCAGTCTTTTGTTCGCTGCTTCTTGTTTTTTGCGAAGATGCTCCTGACGTTCCTTCTCTAGACGATCCTGAAGCTGGGTATCTAGCTCGCTTATCTTAGTAACGTTGGGTGTGAGATGCAGTTCCTCTAAGCCAGGTAGACTAAACTCGCGTTCGTGGGTGAAAAACTCGTGAAGACTATTATACCTTGGCGGGGGAGGAGGCCGCTCATACACAACCGCAGGAGACGTGGATTGGTTGCGTGTGGTTGACCTCTGTTCTTGACCTTCGGGAGGGGGCGTGACCATCTGGGTCTTAGTGCTCCTCGGCAAGGATTTTTTGCCATTATAAACAAATAGGGCGGCTCTTCTGGCAGTATCTCTAGCGATTGGGGAGTACGATGTAGATGAGTATGTGGGAGACTCGGGTGGTGATATGTCTACTGTGTCACGCTGCTCGATGGATATCGAATCAATGTCCATGGCATCTCCAAACGAACTTGAATCGAAACCAGATCTAGTAATGCTTTGCGGGTGTGAATCCGACTCGGCCTTGGATACCCCATCGTAATGTTCCTCGGCCCCGACTCGGCGGCGCTTCGAGGCCGGTTCGTCATCTTCGGAGGTTGATGTGGGAGCGGTGGGGGCTCGCTGGTTAGGGTGGAAGATTTTATTGTAGGTATCTCGCAAGAGAGAGACGGTATTGTATATATTTATGCCGAACAGACCGGCTGAGGTCATGTTATTATCCGTCGTCGTGCCATCATTCGTGGACGGCTCGACGTCTTCGTCGTCTAGCTCGGAAGGCCAAGCGCCAGGCATCGAGTACGATTTGCGCTCTGAGGGGACCGAGGGTAGCTTCCAGTGCGGTCCTGATGTTGGAATGGGTCTTTGTAGGTAGCGTCGAAGTTCGAGGTCCAAAGGCGGGATGAACTCGGGCGTGTAGATGTGTGTGACGGGTTTGACGGGCTTGTCAGATTCGTAGAATGGGCCAGGGCGACTGTGCTGAGGATACTGGGCTGACCAAGGATGACGGGCTTGTTCCTAACCAGCTCCGACGTCTCGATTCTTGCGAGATGTTAGCTCCAAGTCAATATTACCTTGGGCTAGGTTGACGGAGAATAATAACTGACTGGTACAGGCGCAAAAACCTCAGTAGATCCTAGTGTAAGCTCGCTCAGCTCTGGCTGCCGCGACCAGGCGTCAAGTCGTCTTTGTATGGAGGGGCGCGGGGGTCTCGTCTGGGCGTAGCGTCGCTTTCGAGATTTGAGGGTCAGGGTGTCGGATGGAGCGACGGGACGCCTCATATACGGAAGTTGAATGAGCACAGACCGTTTGGAGCGCGGAATGCTGACGAGTCGATGGTAGATTGGGGCGGCATCTGTGGGAGCACCGACGTCTCGGGCATTCGAGGTAGCGGCTTGGTAGGCGGCGGTCTGGCGTTCCTGCACAGTACGCGCGCGAATGGCACGACAGTTAAGGCAGATAATGCAGTGGTTGTAGCTGCGCCAATCGTGCTTAAAAAGAGTCCTGGTCAGTGGCATGGTCACGGTTGCTTGGGAGTAACTTGGAAATGGAAAGGCGGAAATCGGGGCTGGAGGCTTGGATTTCTGGTACAGGCGCGATGTGTGAATCTCAGATGGGCGTTGCAAGGGAGTTTCCCTTTGGTTTATTTTTCAAAAAAGAAATGAAGCAGGCGAATTGCAGAGAGAAGACTTTGGAAGTGTAGTGTAAGAAAAGAAAGCGTTGCTGGGGTGGAATTTTGTAGACGCCCGGTTGCTCGAAAGAACCAGAAAAGCGAAAGAAATCAGCAGTCGACAGACGGATACGTCACTTAATCACCTAGGCGAAAAGAGGAAAGCAAGGAAGAAAAAAAAAAACTTACATGATTAAGGTTTACCTAGTGTTTGCAGCAGAATCGGGAAAGGCCCTATTAAAAATTGCGCGGTGTTAAGTGTGATTGTGCATCGAGGAAGGAACCATCGAGGTTGAAGCCGCAGGAAGTTGCGAAAATACGTGGTTTGGGTACAAGCATGGAGTATGTAGATAGATGTCAGGCACGACACAAAGGCAGCAGGCACAGGCCACGTCCGTACCGAATAGTAGGTACATATACATATTGACCTTTCGGGTTAGGCTCTTTGCCGCATCCAGACAACCAGCACCATCCCTGCAAGGTCCCTGTGTGCTTTGAAGGTTATTTTCTGAGGTGGCACCAAGCTGCTTAGCTGCATAAGTACGTACATGTACATATTTTTGCACTCGAGTATGCAGCATTCCTCAGGTCTGCCAGTCGGCGATGAACTGCGAAATTGGCACGGCTTTGGTTTAGAACTAATTCATATTTTGGTTCGATGCTTGTTGTGTCTACTCTCATGTCTACAGTCTTTGTTCCATGTCAACGATACGAACTAGCCTCCATCGCTGAGGTCTCGTGTCGCCTCTGCTGGCGCATACCTGCTCCTGCTTTCCGGCCGAAAGCAGTCGCTGAGCGGAGGTCTGCTGGGTAACGACCCGAGCACGCTCAGGCCGAGCCGCCCGGCTGCTTGCTCAACTTAGGAATCCCTGACTTGGGTTCAATTCAGCCTCATCTGCAAGATCCCGATATGCTCTGTCCAATCCCTAGGATCAACTTGTCTGGAATCGGCATTTCCGTACTAGGTACCTTGGGCAGCTTGTGACCAGAGTTTACGAGCTGTTGCTTTGTTCCCATCTGTGTCTTAGCCCAGCCAAGGCATCGTTCTGTATACATGAGCATTTTATGCTTTTCCAGTGACGGCCAGTGGATCCTTGTAAGCAGTCTCAGATACAAGATAGTTTAAAGCAAATAAGAGTCAACGCCGGCCAAGAATGATAGGGCCTATAGCGTTAGTCCCAGGCGAGAACCGATTGGGCGGGAACCGAGGTGGAAGAAAACCAGGATTTTGCCCACACCAGAGGGTCATTCAGTTGCTAGCTCAGATAGCCGCCTCCTAGCTACATGTGTAGTATGTGAGTGTATCTACCTAAAGTATCAAGGTTGGGAAGATCTAAACATATTATCATCTACCTAGAGTTACCTAGTGGTAGTCAGCTAGGTACACGTGTATGCGGTTGTGACTGTGGTACAGCGACGAATCGACTCAAGAAGCTGCGTGGTGCGGTGCGGAGAAAATGGAAATATATTTTTGATAGCTTTTATGGGGTGCGCTAGAGACGCAAGAGTTTGCGTGTTAACGCCGACAAAATGCGTCAGGACTCAGAGACAGACCATCGACTGTAAGGTAACAGTCAGATACACGTGTAGGTTAGATGAGCTTCCCCCTTGGATATCCCCTTGAGTCCCCTCGAATAACATTCTCCGACCCTTCGACCCGGGGTAATCTTATCTCTTGATCCCCCCCCCTCATCATTCTCCCCCAATCCCAATCTTATCCCCCATCTCCTCATCTCGCCTCGCAGTTCCCAACTCTTCCTCCATCATTCCCGTCCTCTTCAGCCGTTACACCCCCGCCACGGCCCCACCTTTTCCTCATTGCCGACTCGATATCCCGGCCTTTCGATTTCAGGCGAGCGGTTCAACCTCTGCTTTGCTGATCAATGGGCCGCACACGACCACGTTCCAAGAGCGCCTCCTCACCATACCGAACGATTTGACGATTACCTATGCGGCCATGTCGACGTCGTATACGCTAGCCTGCTTGTCATATGCGTGTCAGGCGTCCCACATAGTCAGAGTCCCTTGCACCGGGCTGGACTCGTCGTGCCCACGTCCACGCCCACGCCCATGCCATGCCCGTGCCCGCCTCCCAGCGCCCCCAATCGCCTCGCCCTGAGTCCCGCCAACCCTTCCCAGCCGTTCAGGAACCGCATTTAGTCATGGTGGTCCTGGCCGACGAGCATGGTACACTTCCCGAGCGACCTGCCGTTGCATGCTGCTAGTGCGGCCCCTTGTGGTCTTATTCTCATATATCTCCCTCGGCCAATCTTTTCTATCTACACCTCAACCAAGTTCAACTACATATATCTAGAGCCAGGCCAGCTCGTCAGACAAAAGACTTCTTGCTTTCTGGTGTAACAAGTCCAGAGTCTTTCGTTTTCCACAATCCTTTTGCTAACTCCTCCTATCCAACTACCGGCCTCGGGAAGCCTCTTCTATCTGTTTAAAAATAGATCGAAACGCGGTCGTCGTGACTTGAACCTTTACCCTGCTATCTTCCGGAACTTTATAGATTTAGACCACATCTCACGAAATGGAGGATCGGCCTTCGAAGAGGTCTGCTCAGCAGCACTATGACATTGGTCAGTACGCTACTCTCTCGCATGCGACATGTCGCTGATTCGTGCAGTAATTATTGGTGCTGGTCCTGTTGGGCTCATGCTCTCTACTTGCCTCGCAAGATGGGGCTACAAGATCAAGCATATTGACAACCGGGCCGAGCCTACGCCCACAGGACGCGCGGATGGCATCCAGCCCCGGTCCCTGGACCTCTTACGGAATATGGGCCTGAAATCGGCCATCATGGCACATAAACCTGCCAGAGTCTACGAGGTGGCCTTCTGGGATCCGCCCAAGACCGGCCGAGGCATCGTGAGAACGGGCACCTGGGCCAGCTGTCCGAGCTTCATCGATGCGAGGTACCCCTTTACTACGCTGCTGCACCAGGGTCGAATCGAGCGCGTGTTCATCTCGGATTTGGAGAAGAACGGCGTCCACATCCAACGGCCGTGGACCATCAAAGGGTTCAAGTCGGACGAGAAAGCAGATCGAGAGTATCCTGTCGAGGTAAATCTCGAGCACGTTGACGGGACTCAGCGAGAGACGGTCCGAGCTAAATACCTGTTTAGCGGAGAGGGTGCCAGGTCTTTCGTAAGAGATCAGCTCGGCATCAAGATTACGCACAAAGACCCCATCTCGCACGTTTGGGGCGTTATGGACGGCGTTGTCAAGACTGATTTCCCAGACATCAAGGTGCGTTTTCTTGCTAGGGTGGCCTCGGGTTGCTTCCGGGGGTTCTCGTGCTGACTGTTATCACTTTAGATGAAATGTACGATACACTCTGAGCACGGTTCGATCATGGTAATTCCTCGAGAGGACAACATGGTGCGACTGTACATCCAGATCGCGTCGTCCACGGATTCCGACTGGAATCCACGCAAAACGGCTACCGAGGAAGAGGTTCAGGCTTCGGCTAAGAAGATATTCCACCCGTACTCGATTGAATGGGAGGGCGTAGAATGGTACTCGGTCTACCCAATCGGGCAAGGAATTTCTGCCAAGTACACATTAGATCATCGGGTGTTCCTAGGTGGTGATGCGTGCCATACCCATAGCGTGAGATTTCCCCCTGATCATACCTCCTGGTCTCCTGAGAACAATAGCGCTAACCCCCTTGCAGCCCAAGGCCGGTCAGGGTATGAATACGGCTTTCTTGGATGCTTCGAATCTCGCATGGAAGATACACGCCGTCGAGTCCGGCTTTGCTGATCGAGCGCTCCTGACGACGTATGAACCTGAACGGAAGGAAGTCGCCGAGACGCTGTTGTCTTTTGACAACAAATATGCTAAACTGTTTTCGCAGCGGCCCCCTGCTGCGACGGAAGTGCAAGCGGCGTCGGAACAGACGAACCCCAAGGAGGAAGACAACGACTTTGTCAGGACATTCAAGGAGGCTTGCGAGTTTACCAGTGGTTATGGCGTGGCATACAAGCCCAACGCGCTCAACTGGTCTCCCGACCACTCGGCCCAGTCCCCCTTAATCCACCCCGAGGGAACCAAGCTGCGGACAGGACGGTTGATGATCAACGCCGACGTCACTCGGGTTGTAGACGCCAACGTGGTCCATCTGGAACAAGAAGTTCCCCTTAACGGGTCGTTCCGAATCTACGTGTTCGCCGGAAAGCCTTCGGTCAGCGCCCAAGCACTGAAGGACCTAGCTTTCCATCTCGGGGATAAGAGATCATTCTTCAGTTCTTATCTCCGCCCAGACATCGAGTCTGTGTCCCACCACGAGAAGCACAACCCACACAGCCTCTTCTTTACCTTCTGCACTGTATTCGCCGCGCCGCGAAGTGAGGTCGAGATCACACGGGACGCACCGACCGTATTAGCTCGCTACCGCGACAACATCTACGCTGACGATCGATGGGACCGTCGTGTACCTGATGCTACGGCAGCAGCGCACGCCAAGATGGGGCTGGACCAAGAGAAAGGTGGCGTCGTTGTTGTTCGACCCGACGGCTACGTAGGCATCGTGACGCGCCTAGTCGAGGGCAACGGGACGGTGGCCGCCCTGGACCAATATTTTGATACCTTCTGCACCAAGAAATTGGGCGAGACGAAGGCTCAGCTGTGAGAAGAGAGAAGGCCCGGCCACGGGCCAAAGTGGACTCTCCTATTCCGACCAACGGCGGCGCTTCTGCATTTTGCGTGCACATACGTAACTTTTTACCTGTATCTTACGCATATATAGTTCGATGTCGCCGATACCCCTATAGTTGGGAAGGAATCTGTCTTTGTATGCCGTGTCTTTAGGACAGCATAAGTATATAGAAGCACGAAATAAAAACATCAATACCGTTATTCCTGAGCTCTCCTCGTGTGACTACTGGTAGTTGATGTAACTGATGTCTGTCTCATTAGATGCATCCATGCATGCAATGTGCGTACATGAATACGCGTATGTACCTGCCTCCTATATGTACATACCCTACGACTAAATGACACCTACTATGTACGTACATACATATATCCATGTACGCAAGAAGCATCTACCGAGACCCTCTATAATATATCTCTGGGCGAGGGTAGGAGCATGTCATGTACGCAAATACACCTACCTAGCGTTCCTAGACAAGACAAGTGGAAGGCAAGCAAGCTGGTATCGTACTGGGAGGTCCCTGATATAGAATCGACAATTCTCCACTGCCAAATATTTCGCTCCGTGATCAACTCTTCCACCAAATTCGTATCCTTGTGAAGACACTGCTGTCTCCTAGACCAACTGAGCAGTCCGATTATCTGCCCAGTTGAGTAGGGCTTTGATGGCGTCTACAACATGATGCCGGAGACGTCACGTCGTGCAATAAGCCTTAGGGCTGCCATGGCGGACCGAGGCGTGACCAATCCCATCCTGGACGTGGACGATGATCTCAAGAGATCCGGGCCACGCAATCTAAATCGGACTGGGTACGACGAAGGGAGTAAGTTCGCGATCCGGTTTCCCGTCACCTGTCACTAGTAACTTACCGTCTTCCTAGAGTGCCGCAGCGTCCTCGTAAGATACTGTGCGCACATTCCGAGAAACTATCAGTACAAGGATGGAATTCAACAGGTATATCTCGCATACCGAGGAGACCGGCTTGGGAGGAAAGTCTTTGACGACAATCACAGGTCTTCTTGATTTTACGTGAACATCTCGGCGATGAGAACCTGGATCTCGCTGGCGGCGTGCTCTATGAACTGATAGAGGTCGACTGCGAGCACACCGACGATCCAGGAGCTGCTTTTCAACGATGGAAGCACGATCATCTACGTAGATATGTCAGAAACTTTCTGCCACTCGGCTAATGAGTCAAAGCTCACAAGATTCGACAGGCTGACCTCGAACTTCCCCATGTTCCGCATATGACCACCATTACTTCGTCGATTGTCCCTACTGAACGACTCGCGCAATGGAGATCCAAATGCCCAGAACGATATCCTTTCGTATTGTCAGACTCTTCTCCCGCCGAGAGATCATCCAGTGATCCCAGCTGCATACGACACCGGAAGGCATGGCTTATTGACCACACTCTATATATATCCTCGCGGACTGATGGTACTCGCGCCCTCAACCGTCCGGATCCCAAGAAATTCCACGAGATGCAATGGAACAATGAATACGGCACTCAAGGGAGGCTTGTCGAGGAGCGAGATATATCCATCGCCTCACAAGGTCGTCCCAGCGCAGTTTCGGCACCAGGAAATGCAGAGGTTCCCTTCGATCCTTTGAGTTGTTCTCAAGAGCCAGGTCGATCCTTGCCCGGCCTTGGTATTCTCGAGAAACTCACAAGAAGAATTTCCGGGCATAAGGGAAAATCTGGCCCGGAGCAGAAACGTCGCAGCTGGATACCGAATACCCTTATGATCGAAACGGCGGCATTGTTTAGAGATAAGGGGATCAGCACTAGAGTCGCTGCCGTGCCTCTTCCCGGCGGTTGTCCTATTCCGAATGCCATATTTGCTAGGAAATACTCGTTGGTCGACGCGAGTGATTCATTGCCCCCATACACATTACTACGCCAAATGCCTACTGCCGAATCCAAGGCTACCGAAACCATCGTCGAGGCCGCAAATGACGGTCTGCTAGACGGAGCACTACCATGGTCATTCCGTGGCCCATTTACACCACAGCTGGGATTTGACGGGGGCCTAGATTATCACTGGACACTGGAGGAGCCAATTATTACCTACATGAGGTTCGATGCGGACGCCTCAACCTATGATGAGACCAGTTCACACCTTGGCGATCTATTTGAAGGAGTTAATACCAAGACACTCGCAGATAACGCAGCTCGGCGAACGTCCACCAAGAGACAGGGGATCATTTTCGACCTAGGAATGGCTGACGAGACACGAAATGGTCTAAATCTTCAGCTATTAGCGAATTACACGACTTCGAATGCATCGACACCTGATGACCCAAGAGTAACCACGCCGCGAGTCCTTGACCCGACCACCTATAAGCCGTCGCGGCAAGGCGAAGCAGCAACTCCAGATGTCCGGCATGGTGTAGTCTCTATTTCTAATGATACTGAGCGGTCGACCATGGGAAGGTCTAGGTTACCCGCTTTGAACTATGTAGATAGCCGCTGACAAAGCTCTAGATATAGACCTAGCTCAGGCTGCCCGAACCCTTTGCTCTTCCAAAATATCGAGTTTGCAATGCCCGCTGAGTCTTCTGAGATGGGTACGCCTAGATCAAACCGAAAGACTACAGTCGTCGAGCTATTGCCAAGTCACCCCTTATCGAAGGCGGAGGGCACCGGTAAAGGAAATGTATGCCGTGCTAAGGATACTACTTCGTTATTTACAAATATCACCCAAGGAAGTGAGAGGGCAGACAAAGAGTGCTAGGTTTGTACTTGTCTATGACTTTAGAAGCGCTGTGCGTCTATGGGAGCAGTGGCTTCACAAGGCTGGTGCAGTTAGTATCAGGGGCAATGGTCTCAGGGGCAACAGGAGAGCATCGGGGAAACATGAAGAACGAGTATGGGAGGTAACCAGGTCGACGGGCAAAATTCTTTGGGAGGTGAACGTGAATTAGACGTACCTACCTCGGTAGGTACCAGGCAATCGATCTTTTATTTGTGCGCCGCGCGAAGCTCCCACCAACTCTCCCGTCTCAACTCGCGCACATCACCCAACACCAATTCTGCAAATTAGCAACGCAACGCAACAAAGCAAAACATCGTCAACCTCATACAAAGTGAATACTTGCAAACGTGAACAGAATCTTCAGACGCATCGCAGTCATGGGATACTTCGCTCATGAGCCTCTCCCGGATCTGGGACTGGATGGATCGCTGCTGAGTCCTCGAGGTATGCTGCCGCCACTCCCGACAGACGTGATCCACGGCGGTCTTTGATACTGACGTTTATTTGAACAGCCAGTCGTGGACCTGGCTATCGCCCTCGCCCGGGTACCCGCAGCAGCTTGGGCTATTATCTGGATACTGCTCGTAAGTTTGTTTGTGTTCACTATGCCAGCCCCATCCATCAGCATCGACACCATCCTGCTTCCAACACCATCCTGCCTTCAGCACCAATCAAACACCATACCTTCATCAAACACACTGTCCCTTGAGATACTTAGCACTTTGCTCTGATTGATTCACACCTTGCTCTTATATATTTGAGCTACTTCATCTTCAGTCTGACCTGACATTCATTTCCTAGGTAACCAGCCGACGCTCTTCCCCATCGAAGACGAGCTGTCCTACAACGCGTACAATCGCAACAGCGGTTACGTGCCCAACTACACCCTGCAGCCCCCTTCGTTCGCAGCCACTATTACCTCTTCGAGTTCCGAGGGCGAAGGTATTTGCCGACCAAACACCCGCCCATTCCACATCTCTGCTACCTAGTGCGCGTAATGCTAACTTGAATTCCTGTGCAGGCTACGCAGAGCACATCCAAGAGCCGGCTTCGACCTCTCCCGACTTGCTTATCGAACAGGACCTAGCTGGTCTTGAGTCACCGACCAGCCCCAGCTCCGTCTTGGCTGATTACAATTCGGAGGATAACTTCGCTGACTCTGAACGATCTAGCGAGATGTAAGTTTCCGCGGTCCCTGTTACTCATATTTGTCTGGACACTCGTACTTACGACAGCAGGTCTTTCCAGCTTGGTCGCAACGCTGGTACGCCGGACAAGGCCCGTGCTAGAGCTCCCACCATCGGCGACCCTCTCTTCCCGCGCGAGGAGTTGCCTCCCTTCCAGGACCCCTTCGTCGGTATCCCCCCCATTCCCGCTCAGTACCGCCAGCACCAGCGTGACAACAGCGCTTCGGTGTACCAGGGCCCTGACATGGCCCTATCCTACGGCCATGGTGAAAATGTCGGTCCTTCGGCATCGGCCATGAGCCAGCAGTCAATTGGTCACCAGGACCAGTTCTACCGCTCCCAGGAGCAGGTTGATGATGTGCCTCGTCTTCATCACCATGCTCGTACCGAGTCGATGCAGGCGCGCCAGGGATCATCTCCCGAGCGAGGTCGCACGCTTCGAAAGAAGCCTGACTTTCCGTTCAATGGAATGGACATCGGCCTGACTCCCGTCGGCGAGGACTTCCGTCAGAGCAACATTACTACTATGACGGACTTCATCAATATGGATGATGCGGAAGCCTCGCGAACTCGATCCATGTCTCGACACAAGTCTCCCCCGAAGGCGGCTTCGGCCATGTCGACTGAACACAAGGAGAAGCACCGCCCCTCGCCCCTCAACCTCCACGAGGTTCGTCGCTATGCTGCTATGGTTGGTGCTCACATCAACATTCATCCTGTTCATAACCCCATCACCCCGCGCACGGCAGAGCGCTTGCGGTTCATGGACGATGGTTCATCTTCGGTGTACAGTGCCACTCCCCTGGCTCCGACCCATGACGAGTCTGCTGGTGATCTCTCGAACATTCCCTACAATCCCGAGGCCGTTGATGCCAACGTTCTGCAGCGATACAGTGATTGGCGACTGGACACTCCTCCTGTCGATGTGGCCGCCAACGTAGAGGTGCTCCCCAAGGAGTCACCCGAGCGTCGCAGCACTGAGGGAACGGCCAACGAGAACGAGTTGACCGTGCAAGAACAGAAGGCTAAGACTACTGGCCTGATGCCCGAGCCTTCTTCCGGTGTACCCGCTAGTGTACCCTACACTCCGCTCACACCGTTCATCGTGGGTAGAGACATGGGAAAGACCACCAAGACCCTGATTGGAGAGAACGGATGGCTCGAGGACACTGCGGCGAAAGGTGTGAAGAAGTCCGAGTCCCAGAAGAACACGCGATTCTTCGAGAGTGTGAAAAAGACGGCGCGCAAGATCGTACGTGTCCACTGCTTCCCATATCTGACCCGGATCGAAACTAATACCCGACAGGCCGAGATGACGGAGTTCAAGGCCACGGTGGCGGCCTTCAAGTCCCAGCCCGTCAAGGAGATCGTCATCTCAATGGACCCTCGCGAGCAGAGCCTGCTCTACTGCGAGCTCGGCTTTATCCTCAGCAACGCGCTGAGCACGTTTATCAACGCCCAGCTCCAGAGCGGACGCCTGAACCCGCACATCCTCGCCAAGGTCTCGGACTTCTGGGAGCAGAGCGGCCGCCCCAAGGTGACCGGATTCCGCTACGACCTCGAGACGCAGGTCAACCTGGTGAACGCCCACGCGAGCATCTTCCGCTTCCACGGCCCGGAGCACGACAACGAAAGCCACATCAAGGGTCTCCTGTACGGCATGAAGATGAACGCGCGCGTCATGCGCATCACCACGTACTGCCAGCCCGACTCAGTCGTGGCTAAGCACATCTTGGACTCGCAGCGCTTCCTGCAGATGCTCGGCACGCCCGAGGCCATGCAGGTCTCGCTGGCCGAGGTGTCGCAGTTCTTCAGAGTTGCCGTGGAACGCGAGGAGGCCCGACGACACAACGGCGACGAGACCGGTAACAGCTTTGTTGCTGAGGCCATGCCGGCCGGCACCATGAACGGAAAGTACAAGACGGCTGCCTCGAAGTCGCTTTCGTCACAGGAAGGCTACCCCGGCGCTCGCCGCGTCAAGAACCAGGCCAGCCTGCCTGAGTCCGAGCGACAGTTTAGCGGCCCGGTTCTTGAGCCTAAGACGTATGGCCAGGCCCAGTCGATGCGACGCAAGCAGGTTGGATCGCTGCGTCACCCTCCTGGATACTAAAGAAGACCGTTCTTTGAACGCTTCTTACTTCTCTCTCGTCCCTTCTTCGGTATTGGCTACACGGCTTACTCTCTGGTTGGACCGACCACTTGGAAGTTTCTGGATTGTTATACAGTAACACCCTTTCTTCGAAGCTGGAAGTCCAACAATTTCGCTCACGACAACACTCAGCTCGTCCTTCGAGTCCCTGGGCACTTACAATATTGCTCCGACGAAAGCTCAAAAGTCACTGCTTTCTCGGTCCGACGCGACGTCACCCAAGCCTGCTCCTTGTAGCAAAAAGCTTTGCAGAACAAGTCGAATTCTGCTTGGAAGATGTCCAATACCAGTGTATCATAACACTGATGTCCTCGTCTCCTTTTTCTTTGCACGGTTCACGGTTTACGGCATGCTCTCTCCGCATCAGGACCCCATCCTCCACCTAAGCCAATGTGTTAATGCTTCGGCGATACCCTCCACAACGGCTTAGGTGAAACTTCCGATGGGCGAGTGCGGCACTGGTGGTTTTCTGCTTTTGCTTTCTTTGGTCGCGTTTCTGACTTTCGGCATGTGGCAAGACACGTTGAGAACCGAGGGTGTTGAGATTCCGCGCGCAAGGTGGAAGAGTGTACAATACAGACTTCCTTAGGTAGTTTTCCCCGGCCAAAGTCATGATGAATTGCGATGTGTTAAGAACCAACTGACATTTGGCCCTGTGACTATATTAATCTGCTAAGGAGAGGAATGTGTTTTGATAGGTAGTTCGGTAAGGGTGACATGACTAACTAGGCGCGGTCTACGCGGGTAAGGCGAGGCTTATACTCGATGGAGGACGATTAAAACCTGAATGGGCCTAATAAGCTGCTCTAGTTCGGCGTTCCTAGTGTGCTCTCGGTCGGGTACCTGCATATTTCTTCGCACTTTCATCACAGATGCGTAATTCAGATCCGCGGATAGCGCCGGGCTCGGACAAAGGGACTTGGACAGCCTCTTAGATGAGACAAGGCTCGGGCAGTAAGAATAGGGGCCGAGATGCTGTATGACGGAAGTTGACGTTCATTCTGCGGACTCGGACTATGTTGCCTCTCGGCCTACATTACGTAGAAACCCCCTTGACCCCCAAGACAGGACCCCTATAGCCCGTCGCCTACGAGAGAAGGCATCGGATGTCGGGATACCCAACGCTGGCTGGCTGGCTGGCTGGGTTGTAGCCGATGATGATGGATGTCGGGTGGCTGAATGTACAATGGGCTCTTTCCGTCTTCTTCCACATGCAAGGTAACCAAGTGCCCGTAGGCCGTGACATCATGCGCTTGTGGCCCCACCAATAGTCACTTGCCAGCGTCAGTTTCCAGCAGGCCCAGCAGGTCACAGCACGTCTCCCAAGCCTAACGTCTCGGGCAGTGTGCGCTGTATTGCAACTCTTCGAGCGTATCAAGTCGTGCGTCAACTGCAGAAGAAACGGTGTGGGATCAGAGGGTCGTATACGCGAGTCATTTTTTCTTCGTTTTGACTAATAGTTAATGATATGATAATGTTCGCTGCTGGTCCTCGCCTGTGGTCTGCCGTATAGTCTGCCATATAGTCTGCCATATAGTCTGCCTGCTGCGCATTTTTCGCATTTTCCAGCTCTGGCAGAGAAGAAGTTTAGGCAGAATACATCTCGGTGAGACGGGATTACGAGAAGAAGCTGGCCTGCCGAGAAACCAACAGACTGAGCCACGTTGTTTGCCTCGCGCGCATTTTGCTCGGCTTGAGACGAATCGCAACTGTTATTGGATCAGCTTGGCTTGGTATAATAAGCTCGTCACCAGGTGCCCCTCTGACACATCCGCATTGCTCTACACGAACTTCTATTTCGCAACTCCGTTAGGTGTCACTGACACTCGATACACGACGTTCTAAGGCATCTAGCCGTATATATATCGTCACTGCGTACATACTGTTACCAGAACCTGACTGCGTCAGTGCAACTTACCTACTTAATTACCTACCCAATCAGACAGCATGTCGCGTTACGAGGACGACAGCTACTCTCGTGGACGATCAAGCCACCACCACCGCCACCACGACCGGTCTCCCGAGTATAGATATGCCGCAGACGATTATCCGACATCCTACGAGGAAAGTCGGCGTCTCGCCGAGGAGGGCGCCGCAGGCCCGCAACTTCTGACTTACGAACCGCACACATCATCGTACTCGTCGTCCGGCCTGCAAATTCTCGACTCGCACTCGCGCCCGAGATCGCTGCCTCTAGTCGAGTATCGGCGGTCGAGCCGCGGACGGAGGTCAAGGGAGTACGACAGGTACGACGACGAGAGCGAGGGCTCGGACGAGGAGCGGGAGCGGACCCCGGTCGACAAGGCGCGCAAGTTCGTCGACAACAACTTCTCCAACTCGGGCACGGGCTTGGGCGTCGGGGTGCTGGGCGCGCTCATGGGCGGCCTCGCCGTCCGCGAAGCGGTCGACGCGAAGACGAAGCACGACGGCCACCGCCGCGACCCCGACCACAAGCGCAACCAGCTCATCGGCACGGTTGTCGGCGCGGCGGTCGGCGCGCTCGGCGCAAATGCGGTGGAGAAGCGGCTCGAGGTGCAACGCGAGAAGGACCAGGTCCGGCAGGGGAGGTGGGATCGCAAGTTCAGGCCGGGCGCAAACGCGGACGTGGTAGAGAGGCGCGAGGTGGTCACACGCCCACGCAGCAGCGCCGCCGACGAGGGCCGCGGCTGGGCCAAGGATTGGGAGCCCTGGGAACACCGCGACCGCGACCGCGACTACGGCGGCCGCCGGCCTAGGAGCCACGGCCTCGAGCGCGAGATCGACCCCGACGCGCGCAGCTGGAAGAACGTCGAGGATTGGCTGTATGACGAGAGGAACGATACGAGACCGAGGTCGAGCGGTCACAGGAGCATGGAGAGCGACTATCGGTACTGATACTCTCTCTTCGGTTGCTCCCGTTTACGTTACGTTGATTACATTTGCTCGCCCGATCTGGAGGTCAAAGCGTTCTGTAACCTGTTGTTCCTTTTTTGCTTCTTCTTGAAAGCCCAGCGCTCCTCATCATGTTTTATGTCGTCCATAGATTAGGCATCTCGTCAGCCCGTCAGCTCTGTTGGTTTTTATATCCCAAGACATACGATCTTGACGATGTTATTTTTGCTTGGCAAGCGATATATCCAATCTGGTTTCTGATTGTCTAGGCATATTTCTGGCATATATAGGTATATATCTCGGGGGGAGGCATGGTATAAAGGGATGGCAGGAGAAAGGAAACTGCTGTATTAAGTAGAGTGAAGAATTGAATTGAAATTGAAATAATCCAACATAAGATTCAGGTACGGGGGAGTGATGCATTCTGTTTCCATATGTACATTCCCGTTTCCTACATTTCGCGGTTACGCGGTTACACAGCTGTCGGGTGATTGGTCAGTGCGCCCAAGCTCTGTTTGCTCTGTCAGAACGGAAGCTGCACCGTTTTCACTGTCGCTGAAATACAATTCGACCCGGTCTCGTCTCTCCAAATTCGTGTTACTCAATCCGTTACCTCGGCACTCATGCTCCGAATCCATCATACCGGTAAGATCTTTGTTCGCCCGAAGAAGCGCGTCTCAAACACGCGTCGACAGAGATGGCAACTCCTTCGCCGGGCCTGTTCGTGCCCGATGACGACAGTAGCGCTCACGGCATAGATAACAATTCCCCGTCATCTGCTACATATGACTTGACCAATGAAGGCGACAAGGTATGGAGCGTCGAGGACCTCTATGCCGAGCGGCCCCACCCCGAAGAGCCGGGCCGGATGCAATACCTCATCAAGTGGGAAGGCTATCCAATGAACGAGTGCACATGGGAGCCTGCAGAGCATCTTGGCCCCGGCCTGCTGGAGGAATGGGAGGAGAACAAGAAGAAGATCGCCACTGGAGAGCGCAAGCCATTCGACTTAGAGATATTCTACGCCGCCTGCAGAAAAGGGTCACCCGTGCAGGACAGCCGAGAGAATGCACCCCCTACCACCAAGGCTAACGATAACCCGGATCGTAATAATCGAGCTCAAGAGGCGGATTCCACTGGTCCAGGTCATCTGGCGCCAAAACAAAGGCCCGAAACAGCCACCAAGCAGAAGGAAAGCCGTGCGCCCCCGTCCAGCAGGCCAGGGCCAGAGCCAGAGCCTGCCGCTCATGTAACACAAAACTTAAATAAGAAGAAACCATCTCAGCTACCGCCGAAACCATCTCAGCTGCCGCTGAAACCGCCTCAGCTGCCGCCGAAACCACCCAAGGACCCCCAGCGGGTGCCAGCACCGAAAAGAACCATATCAAGTGATAAGCCTGCAGGTGAGACGGCGACTGGCTATCAAGGCACCGCTCGAAGAGCGAGTGGAGGCACGATTTCGGCACCGGCTCCGAGACGTCCTCCGGCGCTGCCCCCGACCTTGTCATCTAGCCTGGCAAACAAGTTCTCAGGCAAGAAGCATAAGGCAACGCGCACACAACCCCAGCCCCAGCCCCGACCCCCGCTCACGCCCACGCCCACGCCAGCCGAGACAGGTAATGTCTTCGCAGGCGGCACGCAGCGAAAGAAGAGGACCAATTTGGGAGACGTCATGGACGACACATCCAAGGCTCCCAAGGCCTTTCACAACATGCGCACCGTGAACATGGCGAGGAAGAGAGGCAACGAGAAAGGCGACACGGCCCATCTTGACGTTTCTGCAATCCCCCCTAGTTTTCTCCTCACAAATGACGGAACCAAGCGGCCCAACGAGGCTCCGACCACGACTGGTCCCCCTCCTACGCAGCCGGGACCGCAGCCGGGACCATCCACTATTGTACAGAGTCCTACGCAAATGTCACCCAGTAGCACAAGCAACCCTGTCACAGTATCCAAGACGAAGAGGTCTGTCCGCTTTACCAGGCCATCGCAGGATGATGCGGCAGAGGATGTGCCGATGGGTGACAGCCTGGACGTTGTGGCCCGCACGGCCGTGAATGAACAAGATAGTACGGCCGGTTTCTCAACAGACCCCGTGGTCGCTGGAGCTCCTCCGTCGGTACCGAGAAAGTTATCCTTGACCGACTACCAAGGAAAACCTCACTCTACTCTTCACTTTGTCAAAAAGACGGTAGTGTTCGGCAAAGCTGGATCTCAGCCTGTTGAAGTTCGATTTGCCAAAATGGACCCCCAAGATCACCAGTGGTTCCGAACTTTCAAGACTGCAGAGGTGCTCAACTTTGATAAAGTCTGCGCATCTTACAACTTCGTCGCCCAGAAGGGGAGCTTGATAGGAGAAATCCTCTCTACTGGCGTCGTCGAACCTATTTCCGAGGAAATCATGGCGTGCCTACGTAACGTAGCAGTGAATTTACGTCGAGTGTCCCAGGGAAGCCACCTGATAGCTGAGCATTTCTCGATCTTGGTGTATCCTGCGGCATGTGATGCTTGGGATGATATTGGCGTCGACCCGGGAACATACAGTTCAAGTTCCCCTTTACGATTCATAGTCTACAGACCCGTGGTAGACGCGAAGACCCACCCTCCCGCGTCCGTACCTCGCGCCCCGGCTCGTCTGAACTCCATAGAACCGGGATCGCACTGTCAGATGCTACTGAAGCACCTATTCGGGCTTGACTTCTCCCAATGTTTACCTCAGCAATCCGAAGAGAAGGGCAGCCAAGTCTTCATGTTATTATTCCCCAGAAGAGAGATGCAGGTGTGCAATCTGATCAAGCTCTGGCTTCGTAAGTCAAATACGCCGAGATATCCCCTTCCTGACGAATCACATAGTATGGTAACTAATGGTACTCTAGGCTCATGCCAGCCAGGATGTCGAATCTTTTCTTCCGAGATCGAGGGCAGCTTCACTAAGTTCCATACAACCGTCCGAGCTGGCGCAGCTGGCACCGTTATCTTGCATGAGGATATGAGCGCCGCAATCCGAGTAATACCGCTCGTTGCTGTCACGATAGACAAGCTGAAACGCTGTTACACGTATTGGAACCTCGCAACGGGACAATACGACCGGCCGATGTTCCCGTCTGATATCCGCGCCACCCTCGACCCTGGTTCACTGCAAATGACTCGCCTTTTTCCTTATGGCCGGGCCTTCTTGATTACTCCCAGCCTTGCGCTTTCGGATCCGATCAGGCTCTGCCAATTCTTAGATTGGTTCAGGACTTATTGCAACAACCCACACTACCTGATCGTGGCCTGTGCCGACTTCCCTTATTACCTACAGGCCATCACACTTGAAAAGGAAAAGGAGTATCAAGAGATGTGCTCGTCACACAAGGACGACCCTAAGCTTGAGGAATTACTCGCAGAGTCTGGCTTAAGCGGAGCCGAACTTGAAGCAAGGTTCAAAGCGTGGTCGATATTGAAGGGCATAATCAAGGAGTATGGCGACGAAGAAACTGACGAGGACGTTCGCAAGGTTGAGTGGATCACGAATTTGATTGATCCGAACGATGAACAAAGCTTGGTCAACTGGTTTTGCTGGTGGGCTGCCACGAAATGTGATCGCTACCGCAAATTTGCAGTCCTCGGCTCCAAGAAGCAGAGGACCAAAGCTGCCTACAGGGATGTCGAAATTCCAGCTTATGCGGCAGGGACCGTGGAAGATCCAGATGTTGCCTGGTCCCGCGAGGATGAGCATTGCCGGGCGAGAGAGGCAGCCGAAGACGGAAACGAACTTGCCTCAGATGCCAGGAGTGCTCTAGTCATTCAAGCGAAGCCGGCCGCCAGTACAGCCTCTAACTACCAGAGCCGTCCGCTTTGGAAGGGCCGCGCTGATGAGATGCGTGGCCGGATCGAAGCTCTTCAACGTCGCCTCTACATCAACTCCAGGAATCTTGCCAAAATACATTACACAGTCGTGTCATGGTCAGATGTGTCGATGGCAGATCACTTTGGAGATCCTAAATGCGACTGCGATACCTTCAATAACTGGCTGGGTAGGAGGCGCCAATTTACCCGATTCTTCAACACGTGGTGTGGCCTATTCTATACTATCGACAGAGAATGGAACCCTCGGGCGCCTCCTGAAAGCTATGGCCATCATCCTTGGTTCGCCGCGATTAGACCAAAGAACCCTCATAAGCCAGACAACTATAATGGAGAGACCGAGCTGTTCATCTGGGACATATCTGCGAAGGAGACTATAGGCTCTCGGGGGCGCTCTTTCGTTCTACTTGATGTGCAGAAGCGTCTAGTAGACGTCGTCAGAGATTATCTTGCAGACAAAGATGAGCAGCGTCTTCATCTTGAAGACGTATATGTCAGCAACAAGGCACCGCCGGGCTGTCATGCTAACGAGGACCCGCTGACCGTGACTGTTCGAATGGCAGAGCACACAATGATGGACCTTAAGAAGGGCTTGCCTCCATTGAGCAGGCTCCTCATTGATGACGGCTGGGCGTTGCTGGACAAATCAGAGTGGAAAGAAGGTATGTCTGTCAGAAAACCGCATCCGCCTCCTCCGCCGGCTCGACAACAGCGTCACAAGCAGCAGCAGCAGCAGCAGCGAGGCGTGCCATTTCCGCGCCACCCCAACGACGATAACAAAGCGCAGAAGTACATCTGGCACGCGCCACGCGCGAAGGCCAAGTTTGAGCAGACCAAGTGCGGCAACGACCTCTACAGAGCCGCCTTCCGAGCTCGCATGAGCAACATGTCGTGCGAGAAGATGCGATACCAGTACAGGTCGACGGTGGACTGGTATCACGACATGAAGAACGAAGGCCGCGCCTCGAGCCACGTCCTTGTTGATACTGCAGAAAACATCATAGCGAGCCTGCCAAAGGCTCTGAAGAAGCCAGGGGGCTCGTAGTGGAGACGTGTGCTTGTGGTCGCGTTGTGTGCCGGCGACCTGGTTTAAGGACTGAGTACCTGTGTTGTATGGACAGGCATTGATATGCTCCCAAGAGCAGAACGCTTATGTGCGAAGAGAGCTTATGGCTTCCGAGCTGTACAGTAATTACCACGACCACTTCAGATTTCTTCTAGTAACCGAAGAGCAGGCTACTCGCTTGTCTTCATGTTACGCAGGAGAACCAAGCGTAAAGGAGTAGTTGCAAAGGATAGTCTAGTCTCTCTATGTCACGATTGAGTTGACTAGATGAAAAAATTGCTGTACAATAAAAATCACAGACCAAAAGTTCTCAAATTCATTGATGCTCTTTCTTATACTAACTCTTGAAAAGCCTCTTCCAAATTTACGAATTATCCAACCGAGAAATCCCACGCAGGCAGCTGTATATCGTCGTACATCATGTTCAAGAGGACATCGTCCATGAGGTAGGGTTCCATCATAAACTCAGGGAGATCGGCCGTCTCGCTACCCTCTCCACTGCCACTGATCGGAGTCGGAAAGGAGTCGGCGGCGGCGGTCGGCCCCTGCTGCGCGTGGCCCGGCATCTCGGCGAGGAAGAGGGCCTTGATGGCGCGGACGAGCAGGTTAACCTTGAAGAGGAGGCCGCGGCGGGGGCCGTCGGCGTCGACGATGCCTAGCTTGCCCGGGAGGACGGCGACGAACGCGCTGAAGCGGTCAAGCACTGCGAAGACGTCGGCGCGCTGCCGTACTTCGGCTAGATCCCAGCCAGGGAGCTGCTCGAGCGTTCCTAGCTTGAAGAGCACTACGAGACACTGCGAGAACTGGGCAAACATTTCCGCGTCTGCCCCGACGCACTCGCGCGCCGGCCACTCGAAGAGCAGGCCCAGCCACCGCTCGACGGCGGTGAGCGCGGCGTCTAGCTCCTGTAGCCGCTGTAAGTTTGACAGCCCTGCCGCGTCGTCCGCCGCGAGGGGCTGCGCCAGCAGGGATTGCGACTCGCGGATCTTGATCTCGGTGTAGTCTAGATAGAATTGTGCAGCTCCTAGTTGTAGTTAGCACTTGTTGATATTAAAAGGGGGTAGGTTGAGGGCCTGACTGTGTGATCTGAGGTCGGCTGGCAAGCTCTGCCGGATGTCGTTGAGCTGTCTCAGAAGAGCATCGGTTAAGATTGTCGATGGTGCTTTTAAACTCTCACCTCCCGCCGGGTAGTTTGTGGGAGGACGAGTAAGCTGATATGTGATGATTTGGCATTTAACCTGAGCAGCTAGGACAATGTCGCCCTGCGTCTCTTTCCCTTCGCTGAGAATGCGGAGGCACTCGTCCATATAAGGCGTCCAGCGAAGTGGTTCTATTTTTCTATATGCTGACCATGTGCTAGTTGTCTAGAGTTAGTAGGCTATTCGGACGCTTGCTGTTCTCGACAGAAAAGACGTTACCTACGACGATGTAAGGCGAAATACCGCAATGATAGTTCGTCGTTCTTCCATAGTTCGTGGACGGTGTGGGGATGGTGCCAGCACACGACTACGCCTCGGCGGATTTGCGGCGGCATCTTGGTGAATGCCTAGGTCGAAGGCGAGCGAGACGGCTAGCTGGGTAAGCATACACATGAATGGCTTCTCCTGCTTGAAATAGTGATACCTGAGCTTGAGTTTAGCTTGTCACGCCGAGAAAGCACACCAATCGTAGAGAGACGGACCAAGCAGAAAAGCAGACGACGCCAAGGAGGAGGTCGAGATTCATGAGATGCTCCGTTACTATCTTGCGCGATATGATGTGCCAGATAGTCTCCTCCATCGCGAACTGCTGCGTGGTCGACCTGGTGCTCAGCGCCATCGCGAGGAGCCAGAGGAATGGCCTCTGACGACGGAGCTCGTATGCAGTCGTCGTGGCGGGGATGTGAACAAGCGGAAAATGGGAGATGAAAGCGAGGCGGAAGATGCCTAGCTGCTCTTCTGCCAATGTGTCCGGTATATCATGGACGGACACATCCTCGAGAATGGGTGAGATCGACGCCTCGGGGCTGGCTGGGCGCACGAGGTGGATAACGTTGGCGGTAGTGTCTATCATAACATCCGGGTTCTGGGGTGCTGGCAGTGACGAGGCAGAAGTGCCATGTCTTGTTGGCTGCCGCGTGTGTCGTCGGGGCTGATCCTGGGTCTGCTTCTGAGACCGTAACAGAGTCACTATATCGTCTAGCTTCTCCTCAAGCCGCGAGGCCGGCTGTGTGGAAGTAGTAGCAATACTAGATGGCGGCGGCGTGCGGGCCTTGCGCTTGCGGACAGCCAATGCTGGCTCGCAAGCCTTTCCGAGACGATGGCATCGCTCACATGATGAGCCATCGGCTCGGTAGAAACACTTGCATTTGGCACGCGAACATCCCGCACAGGCACGTCCATATGGCGCTGGACTGCACGATGCCGAATCGGTTGCCATCTCCCAAGGTTACACAGACACGGAACCGGTTTTGACACCGACGTATCCTCCAAATAGCTATGCGTAATTGACGTATAACGGACCTTAGCGGCAGCTTCGATTGCAAATCCGTGGCATTTGGCGTGATTGGCACCTACATCGCTTGCTCGAGGTGCAGCTGAGGTTCCGTCGGCCGCGGGTTACACGGCATGAAGAATGCATGAATGCCGCGGGTTTCAGAAAAGTCCGGTGAATTTGAACCCAAACCCGCGGGCTTGGCCCGTTCCTTCCATACTACTGCAATATATCAAGGGAAGCCGGTAGAATTGTCTGAGAGCCCCTATACTCAGCTTGCTGCAAGCAAACGACATGTAGTATTTATATATCAGCTGTCCGCGGTCGGTTAGGATCTCTCGCCATGTATCTTATCAGTGTAAAGAAAGACAAGCGAATCTATCTCGCAAGCTACTCATCACCTACGTACAGCTTATTCCAATATCTCGTGTATCAAGAGCCCAAATACCTATATCGCAATGGCCCTTAACTTAATTAGAGCCGCATTCCCCGGAAAGCCGACCTTCACCGAAAATGATGTACCAGATTTAACAGACAAGGTGAGTCTGCCCTGGGCACTTGGCGGACAGCCCTTACAACCCAAATGAGCTTCACATGGACTAAACGTTGTTTGACTAGGTTGTCATCGTCACCGGATCAAATACCGGCATCGGCAAGCAGACTTCCCAGATCCTCTACTCCAAGAATGCCAAGGTATACATGATGGCGCGATCGGAAGAGAAAACGAGGCGAGCCATGGATGATATCAGGACCGCCGTTCCCAATTCAACGGGCGACCTGGTCTACATCCCCCTCGATCTCGCCGACCTCCCCAGCGTCAAGACGTCGGCCGAGGAGTTCCTCCGCCGGGAGGACAAGCTCCATCTGCTATTCAACAACGCGGGCGTGGGCTACCCGGACAAGGACGCCACGACGAAGCAGGGGTACGAGCTGCAGCTGGGGACCAACTGCATCGGCCCCTTCGCCTTCACCCAGATCCTGACGCCGCTGCTGGTGTCGACGGCCAAGACGTCGCCGGCGAACTCGGTGCGCGTGGTCTGGGTGTCGTCGTCGGCGGCCGAGGGCGCGAGCACCAAGGGGTTCGTGGAGCGGCTGCCGCACATGCTGGGGCGGTCGTCGGTGGAGCAGTACTTCACCAGCAAGCTGGGCAACTACTTCCACGCGACCGAGTTCGCGGCGCGCCACCGCGCCGACGGCGTCGTCTCCGTCTCCCTCAACCCGGGCAACCTCGACTCCGAGTTCTGGCGCGGCGTCGGCCCCGTCATGATGTTCGTCATCCGCCGGGTCATGCTCTTTCCGTCCATCTACGGCGCCTACACCGTGCTCTTCGCCGGCTGCTCGCCTCAGGTCACCCTCGACAAGTCCGGCGCGTTTAGTAAGTACCTTACCGAGCCTAGCCTTGCACGGCTGATCGACGTGCTCGCAGACGCGAAAAAGCTAACCGTGAGCTAGTCGCCCCGTGGGGAAGGTTCTGGAAGGTTTCCAAGGCCATGGTCGATGGGTCCAAGACCAAGGCTGAAGGCGGCACCGGAATCGCGCGCGAGTTCTGGGAATGGACTGACTCCCAAGTCAGACTGCACACATAAACACCGAATGTAATATCGAATTGGCGAGCTTTAGAATACTGGGCGGAATTCTGCTATTGGACTGGTAACACGTCGAATTTTCTTATGTTATATTGATATAGCACCTGAACAAAGTTAGTCTCGGCGTCTTGTCGCCCATTTCCACATACCACGCTCTCAGTAAGAAAGTGGATGATTATAGCCATGCCGATAATGCATGATAAACTATTTTCTCGAGGTTTCCTGATACTATCGCATTGGATACGCCTCTTATGTCATTCCTAGTGACGAATTCGGTCTCCGGCACACCCGAACACGCCTTATCGGGCCAATTTTGTGCTGTATTTGGTAACTGGTACCGATGTCGTATAAGAGAACATAGGGCTCAGAAGCACATGGGGATATACATTGTTGATGAGAAGCGTTCCTCCCAGTCTCTTATGGCGGCCATACACCCCGAGCCCACTGACAGTATCCCAAACCACATTGGTTTTGATTCCTTGAAGTCATAAGAGTAAGAACCGTCCAGTCCAAGTAGCATGAATGCTTCTAATTTGGACTCAATCGGCGTAGCGACCCTTGTGGGTGCCAGCTGTAGTATGGTAACCTCGTGCGCATCCATCTGTCGTACCGTCTTCTCCGCAGCAGTCCCAGATGAAGCCCTCGGGATAATCCTCACGCATCCCTTCTGTGTCAATCACACCGTGGCAATTCTCATCGTGATCAGCCCAGAAGTCGCCTTCGTCATCGACCTCCAGATTTCCTGTATTACAAGTGAACACCACGGACGATATTGCGGAAGGTAAAAGAAAGTTAAGTCAGATCAGGCTACAAACCATCATGGAACTGGCAAGCCTGCGCGTTATTCTCATCGTCGTAGAACGGTTCTTGACATTGGGTACATATTCTGACGTCCTCGGTAGCCTTTCGCTTTCGGGGTTTGCTCTCGCTAGCATCTGGTGACTCGGACACGTCCGAATTGGCTTTGCTGGTAATCTTTTCCAGATACGCGGTGGCTTTGAGGTTGGTGTCTGGATCCGCACAGAGAGCCATCAAGACAGCGCGGAGTACATTGTCCGGGGCCTTGGCTAACGGGCCATCCATATCTTGAGAGCAAGCACAGTTGATGCCTATTAAGAAGGGAATTAGGCCAGTGAAGAAGGTTGTTAGTAGGCCGATGGTTGAGAATGCCCCTGAAATTTCAATCGCGTTTTCTCGCGTCGAAGTCGACATGGATCGTCGCGCAGGGGCCACTCTTCGATATACCTGTAGCCTGTAGGTATGTATATCATGGTACTCAGTTGACTGGATTAGACGGCTGGACAGCTCTGATTTTGGTACGCCATAAATACACGCCTCTCAAAAGGGAAAAATGGCTCGAATGGCATCAACACGTTACCATATACAAGGATGATGGCGGTATTAATTCATCGAGGTGTCTCTTTAACGGCCCCACCGGGACCCGAGAAATTGCGGAGACTCGGCCGTTGCATTGCGGAAGAATGGAATTTACAGAAAACCATTCGTATCTTGATATTTAGAGCATGAGTCCGGACAAGCCCAGAAGACAATGCTAGTCTTACCGATGACTTGTCATAAATGACAAAGGGAATAGTTTTAGGATGATGAGGATGATTGTTCAGCTTATAAAGAGATGCAAACTCTTGTGTTGTTTAAATCCATCCAATGCTACATCTACCATGCCTTTGTCAAAGACGTGCAGACTGCAGACTGTTCTCAAAGGCATCCCAAGGGTGATAAATACCTATCTCGTCGGCTCATCTTCCAGGTCGACGTCTCGAATTTTTGGTCATCGGTCAATATCAGAGGCAACGAGATATTGCAAGACTAAAATAGGAGTCGAAACGGCGTAGACTAAAACAAACCAGTCACGTGTCGGTCTGCAGTCTGCACCGCCCACCAAGTAAGTTCCAACCGTGACTGGAACCCCACCTGCCCACTAGCACCAACTTGATTGACCCTGAACTGCCTGACTCTAAAACGATCAGGGGCTCCTCAGGTACATCAGGGTACCCTCGGCACCCTAACCTAGAGCATTGTTGCAGTGAGTTGTCACCTAAGCCCTGATAAGGTTGCCTGCTAGTCCTGCCAGGCATTTGTTTAGCAAGCAGAACAAAGCCCCCCCCGACCGCCTACCGCCCAACTGGACATCTCCAAACGTAGGTACCGTACCCCATACCTAATCCCCCCCCCCCATTCACAATCCCACCATTTCGGTATATTCGATCGCCTGCATCTCCAAGACATCTCTCAAACCTCTCCTGGCAGCCCAAAACTGCGACGGTCGACGAGCTAATAAACGCCCCCTGAACAGACCCCATCTACGTCCACTGTAGCGCCGACTCCGGTCCTTGTGTCTGCTTCGCTGCCCGCTTTCCAGCATCCGCTTCTTCTTCGACAATAGACTTCAACTGAAGGCACATTATCCAACATGGCCAACGACGAGTACGATGTGAGCTCTAACCCGCCCTTATCCTATCCTCCTCCTGCTCCCATATTACTCGCTCAAGAGTTGTTTGAACGCCCGCGACAGGCTAAGCTGACCAAGGTTCATCACAGTTTCTCTTCAAAGGTACAGCCACCCCGCCGACTACGTAGACCACCCCGACGCATAGACGCTGACTATATTGGAATTTTAGTGGTGCTGATTGGAGACTCGGGCGTCGGAAAGTCCAACCTTCTCAGTCGATTCACCCGTAACGAGTTCAATCTAGACTCCAAGTCGACGATTGGCGTCGAGTTCGCGACCCGCTCCATCCAGGTCGACTCCAAGACGATCAAGGCGCAGATCTGGGATACCGCTGGCCAGGAGAGATATCGCGCCATCACCTCTGCCTACTACCGAGGAGCTGTCGGTGCGCTCCTCGTCTACGACATCAGCAAGCACCAGACCTACGAGAACGTCACAAGATGGCTCAAGGAGCTTCGGGATCACGCCGACGCCAACATTGTTATCATGCTAGTCGGTAACAAGAGCGATTTGCGGCACCTGCGAGCGGTTCCTACCGAGGAAGCGAAGGCATTTGCTAGTACGTTGTCTACCTAAATTGTTGATTGATCCTATTGAAATGTATTGCCGCTGACAGAATACCCCTTTAGGCGAGAACCACCTCTCCTTCATAGAAACCTCTGCTCTCGATGCCAGCAACGTTGAGCTCGCTTTCCAGAATATCCTCACCGGTACGTACCCAGCCTGTGGACTTCAGCTTACCGAAGCTCTAGTTGAGATTCCCGTATACTAACTGCCCGTGTTCGTCTAGAAATCTACCGCATCGTGTCGAGCAAGGCGTTGGACAGCGGAGAGGGCGCTCAGGCCCCGATGGCGGGCACCAACATCTCGCTGAGCAAGTCCCCTGACGATGCCGCGAAGCAGGGCGGAAAGTGCTGTTAGAAGGGTGCGCACTGCTGGGCGATGCGGCAGGTTATACGGCTTGTATGATGTTACCTATACGGCGTCACATATCGACCGGAACGAGCACTCTGCGGCAGAGTGAGGCATCACAGGGGGGTCGGATCGGCCTTGCACGGGACATGGTTCCCCTTTTTCCTCTTTTCATTAATGTTCGTGCCTGGCGGTCAAAGACTTTGACGCTTCGAGGCCAGCAACATGTCTAATGAGAAATCCGACGTAGTTACTGAATGCTATCTCTTGTTGCTTGTACCAAGGCCGAATACGATTTGGCTTCCTGAGGAGACACCTACGTGCCTAATATATGTATTTTTGTATATGCCCATATTTTCTATGTTTGTTCTCTAGTCAATGGCCAGACGATTTGTCCTGAACGTTAGGTATGCATGTAAATGGTACATGCAACTAAAAGCACTAGCCACACACCAACAGACCGATAGACTCGAGTTGTCGAGTTCTTGTTCCTCTTGATCTGCGCCCCGCTACTGATAAGAAAGGGAGACCAGCTCTTATCGATACCTGGACCAAAAAAAAAAAGTTCATATCGCCGGATTTCGACTCTATTCCAGTCGCAAGTCATTCACTCGTTCATTCATTCATCAGCACACGATGGCCGCTGTCTACAAGTCGCTATCCAAGGGTGCCAACGGCCAGAAGGCCGAGGCGCCTGCTAATGGCGTGCGGAAGAACAAGCAGAGAGTCCTCATCTTGTCTTCTAGAGGCGTAACCTACAGGTATTTCCGCACTGCATTGACTACTGAGCTTGCGAAAACGCCGCCTAACGCTTGTCGCTTGCAGACACAGACACTTGCTCAACGATCTTGCGGCCATGATGCCTCACGGTCGGAAAGACGCCAAGTTCGATTCCAAATCCAAGCTCTACCAGCTGAATGAGCTCGCCGAACTGTATAACTGCAACAACACGCTTTTCTTCGAGGCTCGCAAGGGTAAAGATCTGTACGTATGGATGAGCAAGGTTCCGAATGGACCGACGGTCAAGATGCATCTTCAGAATCTGCATACGATGGAAGGTTAGTAGAATTTCATCTGCTTGTCTGAGCTTATGTCTCTGCTGTCAATCAGATCGGCGCTGACCCATTTTGCCGTAGAGTTGCACTTCACGGGCAACTGCCTGAAAGGTTCGAGGCCTATCCTGTCCTTCGATGCGGCCTTCGATCAAGAGCCATATCTCCAAGTAATCAAGGAGCTGTTCCTCCACAGCTTCGGCGTACCGCAGGGCGCAAGGAAGTCCAAGCCCTTCATCGACCGCGTCATGGGATTCACATTTGCGGACGGCAAGATATGGGTACGAAACTACCAGATCAAGGAAACAGAGGCGTCAAAGTCAAATGCTGGTCAGGACGAAGAGATGGAGGTAGACCCCAAACCCGCAAAGGGCCGCAGCAAGGAGCTCGACGTCAGCCTGGTGGAGATCGGGGCACGATTCGTCTTAACCCCCATCATCATCCAAGAGGGATCTTTCGGCGGTCCCATTCTTTACGAGAACAAGCAGTTCGTGTCGCCGAACCAGGTCAGAGCCGACCTGCGCAAGAAGAAGGCCTCGAAGCACAACGCCCGAGCCGAGCAGTTCGTCGAGAGGCTTGCGAAGAGAGGGGACCTTGGTCTTCGTACGAGCGGTGGGAGAGCTGCGCCGGTCGACGCGCTGGATACGAAGCAACTCTTCGCCTAAGTGGTACAAATATTCTGCGAATTGGCGTTCCGGCGTTCTCACATGACACCCAGGTATCTGCAGATAGGTATTCTCTAGAACAAAGGCACATTACCCACTGAGCTCTCCAATTGAAAAGATTTGTGTGACGGATGTATTCTTGTAGACTGCAAGGTCCTTCTAGGTACATACTTACCTACAACCTAAGGTAGGTTAGGTACCTATTCCACCTAACGTACAGTATATAAGCGCCTTCATTCTAATTGCGAGGTGTGCGTATTCTATCTCATACATCCTCCGTACCTAAACTATATATATATATATAGGATGAACCACATTAAGATGCTTTCATTTCCTTTCTATTTCATAAGCGATAAGGTAAAGGCACAGTATTATCTCCTTCCCTCCTAGACGGACATAGTAGATGATTGAGACGTTACTAAGAGACGTACCCAGGTCACGAAGAGCCAGCGTGGGCTGCCCGGAGAGGGACGAGGAATGGAGGATGCAGTCCCTCTCCGCCCCGAAATTCTACCGACGAAGTGAGACGACAATGGGCGCTAAACCCGATTTGCAGCCCGAAATTAGCGTCCGGGGTCCCTGGATCCCGCTGGACGTTCTCCCGTTATATATAATACGCATGTCACTTCACGCCTCGCTTCCGACGTCTTTCTCCCTTTTCATACCACGGAACGACATGGCATCACAACACAATCGCTCCGCCTTTACGGCGAGGCAGACGCTGCAGTTGCACAATGTGCATCTGTTTACTTCTCCGATTCATTATAGCCCCAAAGGAGGGGTGAACGCAGATTGAGTCGCGTAACTCTCTGCCCCTGGATCGGCTTAGGGGTAACTGGGTGGTGGTAGTCAGCGAGAGCTGCCACGGCCTAGCATCGAGTCGATTGAGGTGCTATCAGACGTGATATCGATTCTGACGTACGGGGGGATAAGCATAGACGGCCAAGGCAAAGGTGCTGTAGGCATCTTTCAGGACAGACTAGGTGGTCTGCCAAGCTGGGGTCATACAGCATCGCATTTACGATTAGGAGCGTCTTCAGTCTCACCTTACCTAAAGGAATACTCGAGCACTGGACGTTCAGGATCAGACTGATCTTGAGCCTTGCTATCGCCCTGTTTGGATGACCAGACCTTGTCATATTGGGACAGATAAACCCAGCATCAACCATCACCCTGGCGGCAAGCTCTCCTGCAGTAAGCGGAGCATAGTTTACCATTTCAGCACAGCTTGTAGCCCCAGGGAAGCTGAGGAGGCTCTTTGACAATCTCGGTCTCCGGGGGCGACATCTGATTCACATTCGACAACAATCTATATCAGCACTACTGCTTCTTCTACAGGTCCTTGGTCCTGACAGAGTGCTGAGCCTTCCCAAACCACATCACAAGAAGAACGTCTCACGTCTTCAAGGATTAGCACCTGAGTACTTCAGGTGTGTTCTAGGAATCCTGGAAGCATTGATTGCAAAATCCTGCAGAACTACCATATTCTGGAGCCTACTGTCGCCCGCTCAGCTTGGGCATCTTCTCAACTCTCACTCCTCCAATCCTCGACCACACATACACAACCCACTCAACATCATCCTTTTTCTTTCCCCAATCAGCTGTACACTCATTTGCCTCTATCGCTCTTAAGCACCGCATCCTCACTCGTCCATTCGTAGCCTTGCTATCCCGGAGTGTGGAGGGGTAGTCAAGATCTCTACAGCTCTACCCAGAGTTCAGACCTCAATCATTCGAAAGTCGGCACCATTCCCGGCACCTAGCTAAGGGCGCGTCTTTATTGAAACGGGGTAGCAGTATCGTACGTTCTCCTCTCAGGCCATCTGCAAGTTTGAGACGACAATGGCATCCCCTAATATCGTTTTCGAGCCCACGCCCGGCCGCCTGGCATTCAAGCCGACCGGGCTTGACGACCTGATACCTGAGATGTCAATGGAGGTCATCCAGTACCTCAGTCCCTCGGACGCCACGTCGCTTTTCATCGCGAGCAGCCGCATGCGAGCCATCTTCAACGAGCACAAGGCCGCAATGATGACCGGCATCATCAAAGGGCAACCCGGCATAGAGAATCTGCTCTACTTGTACACCGCTCAGAAAATAGAGAATGATCCAGACTATATGCTTCATCCTCGAATCGTCAACGTCCAATGCAACGGCCTTGATGGCCCATATGCCATCAGCCTCATGGGCGAAGACGTCGATGCCTTCGAGTTCAAGAGCGACGTCCCTTCAAAATGGCGTACGAACACCTTTGACCTGACCATGGCTGACGTCGTAGAGTTGTGGCATATGGTGAAGGTCGTCGACCGTTGGGTCGAATTATGGCCTCGCATCGTCTGGAGAGATGACCCTGAGCATCGTCGCTGCCTCCAACCGGAGGAGGAGTCCAGATTGAGAAAGGCACTGACACGCTGGTGGTTATATGCGCATCACCACCACGGCTTCTACCATGCATGGCGTAATTTCTTCGAGCCTCGAAAGTGGTCTCGTGACACGAGACTGGGTCACATCCGGCGCTTGTCTACCGATGAGATTCTCGAGCTGGGTGACGTTTGGGACGTCGTGAGAGATGTGGTCAGCCAAGATCTGTGCTCGTCCCCCGAGAGAATTTGTCTATGCAAGGTAAGTTTCCTTCTAGAAATAGATAGATGCAATTTTGTATATTAACTAGTGTGCTCTTAGGGTGGCTACGTCGTCGACCTTGTGCCCTGGGGAGCCGAAGACGGTCGCCACGAGAGAATCGTCAGTACCTACATGAAGCTCGGACCGGACCAGCTGATCTACTACCTGGAACACTATTCAAACTGGAAGAGAAAGGTCACGCTGGAAGCCATCACAGCCGACGCCCACATGTTCGGCCGCGATACCGAGTCGCTCTCTGTCTCGATGAGCAAGGTGCTGGAGGAACGTATGTTAGTCAGAGGAATGCACGGTGTCGCGTTTCCCAGCTGCGGGATCGTGAATGAGCATCGAGCCTCGGCCGGTGCCATCCGCGCATGGACCAACGATAGCTCGCCCGACGGCGAGGTTCCCCTCGACCGCGACGAGATTAGAAAACGGGGCCTGCCCCAAGACTACGGAGTACGGATTCGTCGAGGTGACGACGGCTCGGACGATGCCCTCCCGCACTAGAGACGTAGCTGGGTCGGACGCTGCCGCAAATGTCGCCAAGCTATCCCAACGAAGGCTTACGATGGAGTCGTTGACCACTTTGTCTGCCGTGGCAAACTATTTGGACAACGATAAGCATCGTCATCGAATTCATTTCTGGCTTCGTCGGGTGGCTATGGCTACTATCGAATTCGCTGTTCACCTCTTGGAGCCACTGGAAATGTCACCGTGGTCTTTGCTTCTCACCTTCTCGGAGAGGTATGACTACCGTTCCTCACATTCGCTCTCCACCTCCTCGGATAGCTATAACTTTCGTCGAACACGTTTTTCGCTTCCTCTCACCTAATCGACGAGGGGATCCAGGCTTACGCTGAAGATGGCATTCGTGATAGCTGAGCTGCTGGGCGAGGTGGCAGTCTTACGGCCTACAGAGATCCACGCTGGTTGAGGAGGAGTAACCCAAGCCGAAGCTGGGCAGATTGAGGCAGGACAGATTCTTCTTTCGTAGCCCTATACTCGCGTATGGTGGCCCTTCTTTTTCTCTCTCTTCTCTTGCTTTTCTCGCCTCTTCGAGATTCGCATGACACACGTACAACCAGGCAGGTTTTTTTCTTCAGGTAGATCCTTTCATAGGACATAATGGCAACTTGCACACTTTCATTATTGACCATGCGGTGTCGCCCTTTGATGATACTACTCCCTTTAAACGCATGGTATCTCGCGATTGTTCGTGTACAATATTTACATGCCCGGTGAAGCGTAGCCAATGCCCCTTGTTTATTTGCCTGATAGCTACCTATCTAAGCAGCTTAGCACTCTACTGAAACTTACAATGATTGTATTTCAGAGGCGTAGAAGTTGTTTGTTTGCGTACCTCAAGGCAGGTACCCAAACATGACATGCACACACATTTGAATAAGGTGGTTTATAGTGCTTGAAATTCGCGGTGTTACTGGCAACCGCTAAATTACAGAGTAAATAGTGTCAGTACCGGGCGTTAATATCTCTGTGGAAACGGCGTTATCTGGGTCCGACCAGCCTGCCAGCCTCGCCCAATTACTCGCTATCAGCCCTACCAGCCCTCCTAAACTAGGCCTTCTGCCAGCTAAATCTCCCCTGCGTCTTCACATACAACAAATTTCCCACGCCACGACCAAGTTCACCACACACATCACCCCACGCACCACTCTGCCACCTCTCGCCAGCGACTGGCTCGTCAACGGTTGTCGGCGCGTCAGGGATCTTTCCCTTCTTCACTAGTTCCCTCTTCTCCTTCTCAGAGGCCCACCGTCTTCTGCACCCACCATCCCGGGTGGCTGGGCTTGCGTGACCCCGTTGCGACAGCTAAGCCGACCATAGCGTGTAAGTGCGCCCTTCCGCTTCGTGCATCTTTCCATTCCTCTTGACACAACAACCAACTTTGCGTGAGAGTCACACGGCAGTGTGGAAACTTGGTACTGATAGACGCCGGCCCAACTTAGACGCCACAGTGGAAGTCTACCGGCGTGACTCTCAGAGCTCACCAAACTGACATGTATGAGTTACCTTGTATAAGTCTAGAGATGAGATGACATACTTGGAATCGCTCGCCTTACACATCGTCCTTCACTCGAAAAGGACGCTCTCTCATTCTGCATCTGAATCGGATAGCTGACCAGTCTCCAGGCTACAGGTTAGATAGATACCTAGCTATCTCTCGTTGTCCCAGCATCTCTTAGGCGGCGCTCTCGTAGGAAGCCGTGGGCATGCAAATCATCAACGCCAGAGGGGCAACTAGATCGCCGTGCGTTCGCCAGATCTGATCTTTCAGCCTGGTTACCTAGATGTTCTAGGCAGGACTCGACAACCAGTTATCTTCATAGGAGACGGTGGCTTCAACTCCATCGACCTCATAGTCCCTCCCTAAGACTGACCAGACTGGGGTGCAACTGCTTATGCTCGGTTGATCAGCTACCGTCATGGAAGGCGAAGATCAATCTATGGTGGACGCGCCTAACGGCTTTGACGAGTCGCACGGCGCCCCGGCCGGAGGACAAGAAGGCTTTGTAAACTCGGCCAAAAACGACGTGAACATTGAGATGGATGGTAGCGAAGTCTCAGAAAACACGGACGAACCCATCAGGATGATGATGCGCCGGCGGGGACTGCTCCCTACCGGCTGCTGTTATGATGACAGGATGAAGCTTCACGCAAATGCCGATTTTGGCCCGACACCTCACCACCCAGAAGACCCGCGAAGAATCGAAGAAATCATGAAGATGTTCAAGAAAGGGGGGCTCGTCTTTACGGGCCTAGACTCGGAGCTTCTTGACATCTTAAGGGAAACCCCAACCAAGTATATGTGGAGGATCCCAGCCCGTCCGGCCACGAAGCAGGAGATCTGCACGGTTCACACGCCTGGCCACTTCGACTGGGTTCAAAGTCTTTCCGAGATGTCGACGAAGGAATTGCGAGTACTCAGTCACAACCTAGACCAGGGCAGATCTTCTCTCTACGTGGGTGGCATGTCTTATGAGGCAGCATTGCTTTCCGCTGGAGGTTGCATAGAAACATGTAAGAACGTCGCGTCTGGGCAGGTCAAGAACGCCTTCGCCATCATTCGCCCGCCGGGCCATCACGCCGAGTATGATACGCCGATGGGCTTCTGTCTGTTCAACAACGTCCCGATTGCAGCCAAGGTCTGCCAAGGCGAGTACCCCGATATCTGCCGCAAGATTCTCATCCTCGACTGGGACGTCCATCATGGGAACGGCGTCCAGAACATGTTTTACGAGGATCCGAACGTTCTCTATGTATCTCTACACGTGTACGAAAATGGCAACTTCTACCCCGGCAAACCAGATAACCCTATGATTCCCGACGGAGACATCGACAAGGTAGGCGAAGGTCGCGGCCAAGGAAGGAACGTCAATATCGGCTGGCCGTCGCAGGGTATGGGAGACGGCGAATACTTGGCTGCCTTCCAAAAGATTGTCATGCCGATTGCTCAAGAGTTTAGCCCGGACATGGTCATCATCTCGGCCGGCTTCGACGCGGCTGACGGTGACGAGCTAGGCGGCTGCTTCGTCACACCACCGTGCTACGCGCATATGACGGCTTCGCTGATGACCCTTGCCGCTGGAAAGGTGGCTGTGTGCCTCGAAGGAGGCTATAACTTGAAGGCGATATCAAATTCAGCTTTGGCTGTGGCTCGAACGCTTATGGGGGAACCGCCGCCGAAGATGGACCTGCCGCCCATTAATAAAGAGGCTGCAAGACTACTGGCTCGCGTGCAGGCTGTTCAAGCTCCCTTCTGGGAATGCATGAGGCCGGGAATCATCAACGTCCGCGAGATAGGCGACAGTGCGCATCGTCTGCATGATATTACCCGAAGCCATCAGCGACAATTGCTGTCCGAGAAGTTCTCGATGATTCCCCTCTTCATCCAGCGGGAATACCTATACAAATCGTTCGAGAATCAGGTTCTCGCCACGCCGGGAATACAGGCTAATAGAAGAGTTCTATTCGTCATCCACGACCCGTAAGGATCACGCGTCCCAGGGCCAGGGGTTGCATCTTTGCTGACATGAGGTCTAGTCCCGAGCTGAAAGCAATGCCGGACATCATTGACAACACGGTCGACCTTCAGAACGGATTCGTCGTATGTAAGAACTTGGCTGGTAAAAGGCAAATGCTGACTAGGTATCATAGCTGGATGGAGTCACATCCTATATCGAATGGGCAACCAAGAACAACTTTGGGGTCATAGATGCCAATATCCCCCACTATATCACACATCCCGAAGACATGGACGCGTACGTACCGAGAGCGACTGAGAAGACGTTGCAGCGGCAGATCCAAGAATTGGTGTGCTATATTTGGGACAACTATCTCCAGCTCTCGGACGTGGAAGAACTGTTCATCGTCGGCGTCGGCAACGCGTACCTGGGAGTTAAGGTTCTCTTGACAAACAGAGGTATGTCTGTCGCATACGGCATCTCCTGTGTTCTACTCTAGCAACAGAATCAGCTAACGAGGTATCAGACTCGAAGGACAGGATCGCCGGTGTGGTTAATTTCGTGACGGGAAACCTGCGACCGATAAAGTCAGAAACAGACACGGAATTATCAAGCTGGTACAAGCAAAACTCTCTCGTCTTCGTGACGAACGACCACGCTTGCTGGAGCGATCCGGACTTGACCAAGAAGGTGATGAAGAAGCGATTCGGGGGTGTTATCAAGAGCCCGGTGACAGGGCTGAGTCAAATGATGGAGGAACACGCGAAGCAAGCATTCCAGTTCATCACCGAAAGATGTAGCGAGGGAAGAAGCGGGAATACCACGCAGGATGAGATGTGAGGGCATTACAGAAGCGGCCGCTGCGAAGCTTAAGGGGCATTTATATAAGGGGGGCGATGAGTGTATCTACACGTAAGAGGCGGAGGGGTGGGAAAGTCGATAGCTGCGGATTAATGCTCTATTCATTAGAACGTCTGCGTCGCCCATTCTGCTTCTGGGAATTCACTTCATTAATCACAACTTGGGAGAGTACAGTGCCTACAGCATGTACCTAAGCTATCCAAAGCACCCGAGCAACAGATGGGACGTTGGAGGTTGCTACAGGTAGATAAATACTTGCACGAATATACGGCCCTGTCAACGCGACCAATTCCGCTCTGCTCTCCTCTTCTCGACCTTTTCTAGACGCTTACCTTTACACCAAAAATACAATACACCAGCTCATCTCTCTCTCTCTCTCTCTCTCTCTCTCTCTCATTCTGCTCCCGTTCTGGTCGGTTTCTTCGCAGGTCTTACATTGCATCTTACTCTCACCCAACCAGGAGCCAGGTGTACCTTTGTACCGGAGCTGCCCCTAGCCCGTTAGGTAAGCATATGCTCGACAAGGATGGCTAAATCATAAATCATATCGCTTATCGTACTGCAGAATGGAGACAAATAAGCCAATCGGACGCGGGCGGCGTAGACGCGGCAGTCGCCCTTTCTTTCGATCTAGACGTGGAAGACCCTCTGAAACTTCACGTCTTCAACCCTGGCCAAGAGACGGTCCTCCCCGACAAGGCCATCCATCACTCACCTCCGACTACGATCCCATAGGTGACTCCGGCCTTGGTCATCAGCAGCGTCAAATAGGAGGATTTCAACCTTACGACTCACAGAAGAAATTCCTCGAAGAGGGCGAGGTTTATAACGGCGACCTAGCCACTCGGAGCACATCGTTTATATCCCCGTTACGGCCTCCTCCCACCTCTTCCCTTTTTCACGATAAGCTCCTTGAAGAAGGCGAGATTTATAAGGGCGACCTTGTTACAACCACGATGGATCGCGATTCGCGAAGTAGAAGGTGAGGATAGATCTACATATCACTGGGAAAAAAAAATGGATGGCTTCATGATGATTTCTTTCCCGACGTCCAACAGTCCCCCCGATGCATTTAAGAAGCTGCCAGCTAACATATTTAAACTCAAAAAGATACGACGATGGTGAAGTCACCAGATATGGCGCAGGCGAATCGTATCGTCCGTTCAACTCCAACCGATCTCCTCGTCGAGCCAGAAGTCCGCCCAGAGGCCGCAGTCCACCGCTGATAGATAGCGACCGCTACATTCCCGGCCGGTCCCCGCGACGCCGCTCTCGAAGCGCAGATCGTTACAGGCGCGACCCGTCCAGAGACAGGCGAGACACGCGCGATGTACGCGACACACGAGATGCACGAGACATGGGCGACAGCTGGAGGCGACGAGATAGAAGCCGTAGCATCCGCAGAAGCCCTCCGCGACGCTCTCCCCCTAGACGTAGTCCGCCTCGAAGAAGTCCACCCCCTCGTAGGTTCTCTCCAAGACGAGATGATAGAGACCGGCTACGATCTCCTCGAAGGGGTTACGATACAAGGTTGCCCCCACCCGCCTCAACCAACAAACCTGGCACTACTTTCCTAACAACTCTTCCGTACAGAAGAAGATCTAGATCTCCGTTTGACAGAGATCGTGCCCGAGACCGAACGCCTCTGAGACGTTCACCTGCACCCGCTCCTAGAGGTAGTGCCTACAGAGACCGCACTCGCAGCCCAGATCGAAGACAAGACCGTTATGGTCCATCCTACGGCAGACGTCCTTCGCCGCCCCGTGACTCAGCCATCTCGTCGGCAATCCATTCCGGAGACACATCTCGGAGATCTTCGCCCCATCTGCCCCTTCGCCGCGACGATCGTTCACGTCCAGAGTCACCTACGCCCTCGAGACCGCTATCCAGGTCCTCGCACGGCTTATCAGCCAGGGATCGAAGTCCCCAAGGAACACCGAAGGAGCCCTCTGCCCCGTCTAGATCGCCGCCTCGCGGGCCCGCCGCACTTCGCGCACCAACAGGGCCAAGAGAAAACCGCAACTACGAGAGTCCATCTGCGAGGGCGATAGCACCGCCCCCCAGAGCGACTGCCGTTGTTCCTATCGTATCAGGCAGACAGGATGTTAACTCAGGCGCGCCTCCGTCAGGTCCCCGAGGATACGTTCCTTCTCGAGGCGGCGGCTACAATCGCGGCCGAGGTGGACCTGGCTGGTCGAGCACCATTCAGAGTCGTAACCTGCCACCTGCTACTGGACCTGCTTCTGCGACTGCCACGACATCGATCAATAACATTCCCACGGGCCCCCGTGCAGGCCCTTCGTCGCAGTCTGTCCCCACGACCCCCGTCAACTCGTCGAAGCCGTTCAACCCGCCCAAGGGCCCGGCGGCGGAGAGCAGCCGGCCCAGCCTGGCTCAGCAGCTGCTTTCATCCCTGCCGCCCATCGTTCCGGGCGGCAAGATGGACCCGCACCAGCTAGCCATCGCGACGGGCGTGCTGCCGGAGCTGCAGCCGCACATGCAGCAGCTGAAAGAAGAGGAGGAGAGGATCCGGGCCGACAAGTACGCCAAGGAGGAGAAGCTGCGCAAGAGCCTGGCCGTGTGGGAGAAGATGGAGCGCGAGGCCAAGGTGCTCGACCTCCGCCTCGAGCTCAGCGAAAACAGCGTCAAGAAGTTCGCCGGCGAGGGCGTCGGCGGCGCCGCCTTTTAGTAGAAGGTTGCAGATCCCCAAGAATGGGAGACAAGCTTGTCCTTGCTCTCCCTATCTCTACGGATAATCTGCCTAGGTAGCTTTCTTGGCAAAAATTAACGAAACGGAAAAAAAGGAGCATGGATTCGAGTCGAAGGGAATAGACTCGACTCTGGGGGAAGGGAGATGAAGTGCATATCAAGTTCTCGATCGACACTACACACTACACACAAACTGACCTTAGCTACGTTTTCCCTGATAGTCCAGATCCCCCTATTGCTCATGGCTCTAGACGTGCGATCACGCTTCTTTTTCGCTGTACATTACACGTCGTTCGTCTAGAGTGTAGAAGTCGTGTTTATCATTACAATCCGTGTACGAGTTAGGATCGGTAGATACCTCCAGCTGCGAAGCTGGGCTTGCGTTCCATGATACCATACCAAGAAAAGAATTCGATGATTTTTCCCGCAAGATAGCCAAGGCGTCTACTTCCTAGTGATGACGATTCATTCTGTCCTTGTGATGATGACGTAGTTCGTAAGTAGCATATGGCACGGACTAAGCTTGTATTCGCATTGGCATTGGTATACTATGTAGTTCAGCACATATACAGGCTGCTTTCCTCTTAGCAGAGTCTGGTATAAGACGGATATTGATCCACCATCTCTCAGTTCTAAATGTACACGTGGATCCTCCGCGATAAACGGGGTCCCTCGGAGCTAGGGTAGGTACGTATTATCTCTCTCGTCGCTCTCTGCGTATGGTGTGTGTGCGTATATGTGCGTGCGTACGTGTATCCCAGCTCATCGCACCCGACCCTGCCCCCTCCGACCCCTCGTCACCCGCCTCGTCACTACCGTCCGCGGCGCCACGAACGAACCCCTAGAGAACGAGCCAGCGGTGCTGAGGGTGTGGCGGTCGACCTTGCGGTAGCGGATCTCGTACGCCATCCAGTCCTCGAGGTGGGGGAGGCGGATGTCGAGCGTGGGGAGGGCGACCAGCATCAAGCGGGGCGCGTTGGCATCAACACTACCGTCCTGAACTATCGGCGCCGTCGTCGCCGTCGGCGTCGCAGCGTCCGAGTAAACCGGGATCGGGGGCCGCGGGATCGGGGGGCGGGCGAGGCGGTGCCAGCCGCGGGCGACGTCGACGGGCTCGTCGATGTAGATGGCGGGGACGGAGTACCGGACCTTCGCGGGGGCGAAGGCGGCGAGCGCGGCGGCGAGGCGCGCGCGGTCGGGCGGGGGCAGGCGGGCGCGGAACTCGCGCGCGTGCTCGCGCAGCAGCGGCTGCACGACGACGCGGCACCGCAGCCGGTGCTCGGCCCGCACCCAGTACCGCCCGTCCCACAGCGCCCACATGGCCGTCCACGGTAGGCCCCAAGTCGCCGGCTTCGCCGCCCAGCCCACGCGCCGCCGCCTGCGCCGCGCCTGCTCCGACGTGTGGAACACCGGCAGCGGCCGCGTCGACATGTACGGGGCGCGCGAGAGGAACCAGATCGGTTGGGCGTGGCTTTGCTGACGCGGATCGTTAGTTGCGCTACCGGAAGATAAGGCGGTGTCAGAACTCGATGGCTTGGACTTGAGCGGGACGAGGTGGACGCCCGACAGGCTGAAAGCCTTGGGCGGGCCTGCCGTTGCTGCTTCCTCGTCGGGGAGAGCAAGGGACGGGAAGAGGCGGGACACGTGGTTCTCGAGCATCGCCAGCAGCGGCGGCTGGGACTCCGGCGTCACCAGCATCAGAATCCTACGCAGAAGAATCGCGGCCACCTCTCTCCGCTTCTGCAGTCGCGCTTGGCGGCGCTGCGGCGAGCGGGAATCCCTCACCGACAGACAGCGTGCTAATTCCGGAAATTGGACCGTCACGGTCCCGGCCAGGGGCTCGAAGGAGTGTATGACGGTCTGGCTCAGTAGTCTATCTGCCTCTGCCTCTTGGGCCTGGATCCTACGCTCGCATCTCTTGGAGAGGGCGAGGATAGCTGGTTTCTGCAAAGCCTTGGGGAGTGTAAAACCCTTATATAAACGTCGCACGGCATTTCTCATCGTGAGCGTAGGGTCGTCGTTTGTAGCATCTTCCCACCAGGGAACCTTGTTCTCCAAACACGTCGCGATCAACCGGTCCTTGCCGAATTCCAGCAGTGGCCGGTACACGGTAACGCCGCCGTCCTCGACGTCGATAGCCGCAGTCTCTTGCGACAGGGATCGTTTCGACTGCCGAACGTTCTTTACGTCGGCGCTCCCTAGGTCGGCGCCCGTCAACTCAACATCGCCATCACTTGAGTCGGTGCCGTCCAGGAAGGACCTGACTCTGCCCTTGAGCTCTCGGCGCAGCGCCTTGCGGTCCTTCTTGGACGGCGTCAGGTTATAGAAGGGAAACCGACTCTTCTGGTCATCCACAAACCCGCTCCCGTCTGCGCCAAAGATGCCCTCACACTCGGGGATCGCGTGAGCGCTCCGCATACCACGGAGGCCGCGGCTGCCGTGTCCCTGCAGCAGACGCATGAGGACGGTCTCGTACTGGTCGTCTTCGTGGTGCGCCATAAGAAGGCTGGCGGTTTTGCGGATGGAGCATTGATAGCCCAACTTCTGGTATCGTAGCGTGCGCGCCACGCTCTCGACGTTAGGCAGGTCCTTAGGGTGATTATAGTCGCCCAGCACTTTGGACCAGTCGAGCGTCAGCAGCTCGGCTATGAAACCCATGTCCCTAAGAGTGCGGCATACGGCGAGAGCCTCCTTCTCAGAGCCCTCGCGGAGTCTGTGGTCGACGACCCAGCCACGGAATCCCGACACGGGGTTGTCGGCTATCTTGAAGTCGCCTTCGTGCTTTCGAATCTGGGAACAGAGGAAAGCCAGAGCCATGGAATCGGCTCCTCCGCTCACAGCTACGCCTATACTTTTTGTAAGATATGCAAGTCTCCTGAATATAGCGGAGAAGGCCACTTACCAACACGCCTATGTATCGTCGCTCTCGCCTGAGGGATCCGGGGCGTACAGGTGGCCCGCATGGCATCCATGAATTCGGGGATGCCGATCGGCCTTGCACCGGTATGCATAACATGTTGAAGCGTGCCCATTCCATTCTATGTTGTTCTTTCTCGGCACAGCAAAATGACAAGAGTTGTAAGAAGACTCGAAGACAACCTTAGACTCTGGATAACGTCAACCAAATAGAAAATGTTCAACCTGAACGGCATAGCTTTATCGATAGGGCCGTAACCCCACCATAACCGCCCGCAATCGGCTACCTGCATAGTACGTACAGGTAGCTTCGTACCTCCAATTTCTTCTCATCTTGGAGTCACCATTATCAAGCCGAGCAGATCTACCACGCAGCATGAAAATCTGATGGACGCGGACGCGACATTTTGAACATCCTCCTGGTTATGGCCCTGGTTAACCCGCACGACCAACCGACTCGAGGAATAAGTTGAAGGAGGAGCAACTCCCTTACCGCGAGAGATAATCAACCCGGCGAAGGACCCTGCAGGATATATCTTGACTATCGCCGACAGCTACCTGCTGAGCTCTAAACCCCGACCTAACCGGCAAGGGTAAAAAGGAAAAGAAAAAGAACCAAAATGTCGCAGCAGCCGCCCCCTCCCTTCGCGACAGCCCTCGTAGCAGGCGGCATCGCGGGGACCACGGTGGACCTGTCGCTGTTCCCGCTCGACACGCTCAAGACGCGGCTGCAGGCGCGCGAGGGCTTCTTCGCGTCGGGCGGCTTCCGCGGCATCTACCGGGGCGTCGGGTCCGCCGTCGTCGGGTCCGCCCCGGGAGCCGCCTTCTTCTTCTGCACGTACGAGGGCGTCAAGGGCTTCCTGTCGTCGCGCCGCGCCGCCTCGCAGCGGTTGGGAAGCGTCGATCCGATCCACGGCGCCGCCGACGCCGGCCCGGGCCGCTGGGAGGAGCCTGTCGAGCACATGGTCGCGGCGAGCCTCGGCGAGGTGGCGGCCTGCGCCGTGCGCGTGCCGACAGAGGTCGTTAAGCAGCGGGCCCAGGCCGGGCTGCACGGGGGCTCGAGTGCGGCGGCGCTGCGCGCGATTCTGGCCCGGCGGCACGAGGCTGCCGGCGGGCTCGCCAGCGTCTGGCGTGAGTTGTACCGCGGCTGGGGCATCACGGTGCTGCGCGAGGTGCCCTTCACCGTCGTGCAGTTCCCGCTCTGGGAGGCCCTGAAGGGCTGGGGTCGGCGCCGCAGGGGCCTCGCCGGCGCTGGCCGCGAGGTGGGCGCCGCCGAGAGCGCCCTCTACGGTAGCGTGTCGGGCGCCGTCGCTGCCGGCGTCACTACTCCGCTCGACGTGCTCAAGACCCGCGTCATGCTTTCCAAGGAGCGCGAGAAGGTCTTCTCCGTTGTCAGGGACATCCTGTCTAACCACGGCATAAGGCCCTTCTTCGCCGGAATCGGGCCACGCGTCATGTGGATCAGTGCCGGAGGCGCCATTTTCCTCGGAAGCTACCAATGGGCTGTGAATTCATTACAGGGCAACACTTTCTGATACTCGAATCTGTCAGGGAGTCGGAGAGAGGAATGAAATGTGGCGAGACTGAGGCTATTATATATAGTCCTCGTTGTATACAACCCATGGGTATATGCTCCTAGTCGCATCTAAAATTGCGGCATGGGAGGGAGTACATGTATAACAGATATCACCGAATACCCCCTTTTTAGATTTTTCGGATACATAGACAATAGATGATACCCTCCGCCTCTTATTCATGTCGTCACTTCACTCTAGCTTCCACCAGATTAGCCAACGGTGGCTATCGGTGGTACAGCCGCGAGCCCTCCAGGATCTGAGACTGCCGGATCGTCCAGTGTCGGCTGCGGCAGCTCCTTGGGAATCTCCTTCCGACCGTTCGCCTTGTAGTACAAAACAACGTCGTTGCCTCCTTTCCATATATGGGCCCTTAACGTTGCAAGGCTCATCGTATTCGGCAGCAGCTAAGCTCACAATTAGCACCTATGTCTACTAATGATAATGCCAGTACATACCTGATCGTTGCAATATAGTTCCAGGTACTCCTCGGGCTTGAGAGCATCGGGCTCAGGTTCCTCGGGCTGTGATTCGATCCTTTCAGCTACGTATGCCAGTATTTTCTTCACCCTCAACATCCTATTAGCATTAAGGCGGTTATTTCCATCGGCTGTTGCGATGCTAGGTAACGAGTCTTTCCAGGGATGCAGCACAAATGAGACCTTGACCGGTTCTTTCTGCGGTATCGCGTTCTGCTAAAGTCAGCCGAATGTCGTCTCCTTTAAGGAACAAGTCACATACCGTAAGGAGAACTTCGCCCAGCCACACCGGAGCCTTCTCCTCGATCGTATCTGCGTCGACGCCAACGCTCATCACAGTTCCCCGGTATAAATCAGCACTGCCACCAGTTGTCTCCTCCTGAACGATGACTTTGGTACCAGATGGGAGTTTCAGCACCGGCGCGTCGATGGGAAGCGCAGGTGTTACTTTGGTCTCGACGAGGTTGTTTGGGGCCTCTAGTACCTGTTTCTCGTAGTCGTTTTGGATCTTTTGGATAACGCCGCGGAAATTGTCATCGATCTCCTTTTCGTGGTTCGACGATGACTCCGACTTGTTCTCTTCCGTCTTCTCCTCCGCAATGCTCGGCTTCTCGATATTGGAGGACGCCGATCTTCCGAGCTTCTTCGTGCCAAAAGACATGCCCATTCGAAACTTCTTCCCAAATGGTGTACTCGGGGATTTGGAAGTGTCTTTCTCTTTTTCTTTGGTATCTAGGGGTGATTTTGGCGTCTCCTCTTTGGCGGCTGTTTGGTCTGTTGCCACTGGGCTTGTGACTACCTTTGCAAGAGCATCTGCAGAACCAATGCTACCTGAGAAGTAGTCATCACCAGACGGCCGATTGAACTGCTGCGAGGTGGCCTTGTGCAGAGGACTACCAGGAGTAACCGCAAACTCAGAAGCCGGCAGATTAGCAATAGGAGTGGCTATGTTTACCCCAAATCCCGGAGTCAATGGATAATTTGCGCCGTTTGCTCTTGGAGTTGTTCCTGGTGACTCGTTGCTTTGCCAGCTTTGTATGGTTGAATTAGGTATTGATATTGATATTGGAGCCCGTTGGTTTGCTCGAGCAGCCGCCCGGCGTGTTTCCACGCTCTCGTTAAGCTTCTGCCTGTAAGTCTCGTCGCGTCTGATTTCCTCGTCGATCAGCTTTGCAAAAAGATACCGAAGAATCCATCTTCCGAGGTTGACTGTGCCGTGGTCAGTCTACGTCTTGTATGTTCTTCTCTCATGTCTCTTACTTCTCTGATCTTCCCGGAAATCGACAGGCTCCGCCAAAATCAACTCATCGGCGTACATCTCGGCATCAAAACAGTTGAAAGGTTCAAGCACGACAGTCAAGTTTCCAGAACTCGTATCGATTGAACACCAAGGAGCGACGGCCTCTAAGGTATTCACTTCGGGCTCCACGTCTTCAAGGTGCTTCTTCCCAAACCTTTGGATGACTTCGCACTGCTCCAGATCAGTAAGGAGTCGCTCATATCGACGACCAATGTACTTACTCTAATGAGATCCCACAGTAGCACGTCTCCCGCAGTGTCCAGGGTCAAGACTCGTCGGCGATCATTCAGAAGTTTATGTTTCACCAACCCGTTTTGTCCTTCGATAGTCTCTTCCGGTAAGTGATGTATCGGCTCGACGGCAGGAGCTATAGAATCGATGAGAATTTCGGTGCCCTTTCTTGAGGGCATACCGAGTGTTGAATTTGATTCGGTGGATTCGCTCAAGTCTGGCGGAAACACGGCAGTATTCGACATCCTCAAGATGGATTTCGCAGGAATTTGGATCTTCGCCGGTTCATCTGCAGTTACTACGGCAGGCTTTCTCGATCTTAGGTTTGGGCTTCCCGCTCGCAGCTGTCTAAAGGGCTCTGGTAGCGGAGCATCGGGACCGGTCTCGACGTTGGTCCATCTGTTGATGGAAGAGCTGGAGCTAGCGGTCCAGATGTAGTCTCCGCAGGCTACTACCTTATTAACCCCGTCGTGTTCTTGAGCGACAGCGACAGACAGGCCCTCGTCCATTTCTATCGTCCCTCTAGTGTCCGTCTTAATAATCATACCAGATCGGTCGCTACTGTAGAAGACGTCCAGCTCCGGATCTTCGGAGAAGAGCGACCAGACACTATCGTTGTGCATGGTAAGTGTGTACATACACCTGCCAGCAGCGACGCTCCATACTTTCACAGTCTGGTCGGAGCTGGCGGTCATGACGGTATCCCCGGCCTCGTTCATTAATATGGCGCGGATGTTGTCGGTATGCCCTACTAACTTGGTGATCCTCTTGCCCGACTTAGGATCCCATAAACGTACGACCGATTCGGGGCCTCCGCTTGCTAGGATGTTCCGGTTGACGCTCATGGCGTATACCGAAGCCTTCTCGCTCACATCCTCGCCTCGAACGTCAATTTCCAACGACTTCCCCTTGCCATTGAGGTCCCAGAGGTATATCTTCCGGTCAAGGCCGCCTGAAGCTACCCAATCCGCAGAATTTGGAGCCGCGACACACTTCACATAATCTGAATGTTGGCCGATGGTGTGTGGCTCGGTGTCGCCCAATTCGGGTCGCCATACTTTCACAGTCAGGTCCGACGACGCAGAGACAACGGCGCTATTGTTGGAAGCGAGTACGATATCGTTGACCCAGTGTGTGTGGGCCTGGGTAGAGGCGCGGAATTTGGTCGTCGGTTGGGATTTCGCATTCGGGCGGGATGTGCGGTCGTGGTTAGACGGAATTTGGAGATCGAGGTTCAAGTCCCAGGCGCAAATGACTCCATCTCTACCTCCGGAGTAACTACGCGACGGTGTTAAAGGTCATTACGGAATAGTACAGTAGCCGTCGGGGGCTTACAGAATTGCATTGTCTCGATCTACCGCAAGTCCGTTTACGCCGAGCCTATGGCCGCCCGACGACGAATGATCGAGTTCAAGAACTAACACAATGACCCAAGAGTTAGAACAGAAAGGATTCGCAAGAGTCTCTTGTTTGCAATGGACGGTAACTGTATTGCTAATCACATGGCATTGTCGACGAGTCAAGCTTGGATGGATAAAGGTAGAAGGCAAGCAGCTATGCGGGCAGGCGGGGTGGACGACGATCAATGGATAGAGGGGGAATTGGGCATATATAAGTTAAGGGATAGCATTGATAGAAATGACGAACCATAGCTTATCCTCTGACGCGCCTTTTTGGCCATGACAGATGGAGGGGACTCGTAAAGATAGTCATGCGTGGAAAGGCAGAAAGGAGAGTATTACCCTAGACGAGGGCTAATGGCGATGATTAGGAAGACATTAAACGGAGAGACATCCGGAGCTAGAGAAGGGCAAGCAAGCTAGCAAGCAGATAAAGAGAGCTATAAAGTAGAGAGGAAGATCTGGTGAAGATGCTCGGTGAGAATGTGAGAGAATGAATAGTTGAACCCGAGCTATCCCGGGAGACGGGCTGCATCCCGCCCAAAACGGTTTCCGACGCTACCTGTAGGCTATGCCAGGGGTGCTGAAAGGGGGGGGTTACGGGGTTACCAGCTCGCCAGCCACGCGAGCACCCAGGCTCCCCAGGCTGTAGGCTGCCAGGGCACCACGCAGCTGAAATCTGACAGTCCTGGCCCTCGGGTCTGAACACAGCGAACACAGCGAACATAGCACTGTAGGACACAGGAGGCAGAAGCCGGAAGTATCGCTAGGGCTATAAGACAGCGGGAGAGTACCTTGTGTCTTTACGTCAGTTACAGTGCTAGCTCAGCATCTAAAGCCCCGCCTGACTACCCCACCTCCGCCGTAAAGCATTTGGGGCTCACGCTAACCCTTGGTGACCCGGCTGTACGTAATGAGTACGACTTCGTCTCGTCCCCAAAGCAAACGCTGACACGACATCGCGCCTTGGCTGCTTGGTTAGGATTCACCGTGTCATGCGAAGCTCGCATATATTGGCTGTGTTGGCAGACACGTCTTGGCAGGTAGCCAGAAGGAAAAGATTATGCTCCTCATAGGGGCCATCCTTTCACACGGGCAGGTTACGGCTCTCCTATCGCGATACTAATGGCTCAGAATGGCAAGATAAACCTCGAATTCCGTCGTTCTTTGGCATCAAGAGAGACAGACAGTCATCTAGCATCACGAAAAGAATGAAATAGCACCCTTATCATATCTCCAAGCTGGGTATAGTACATCAGCACCCCAGGTTGTCCAGATCCCAAGGGAAAAAAGCCCTTTTTCAATATAGGCCTATGCTGACTCTGGATCGCTCTGTAGTGATTCTATTTCTCACGAGCTTTCAACAACAACTTGTGTAACTCAGAATGTGACGCCCCTTTCCAGTGCCAGATGCTCAGCCTCCAAAACCTATCAACGCCTATCCTGGTGCTCTCTTCCCATGACGAGGAATCCAGTGACACGCTCCTTAGTCCAACTCGTACCTGGGGTTCATCCAGATGTTTTGCGCTGCTGCTCCAGGAATAACAACGAGCTGCGCACCCGGTCCACTGCTCGTGTACTTTGTGAGCCGCTAGATTGCTGTCCTATCCCGCATATTAGTTGGGCTTACGAAGCTTCCTTTGTCCGCCTTCCCCTCGAATCGTCCTGAAAGACGGGGAAGACGTACCTTGTGATTGGGTTGAACCCGCACTCGGCGACTGCGGGACGTGAGCGGGTCGGGCCTTCCTTGCTTTTTCGCAGTCGGGGCAGTACTCAGCGTAAGGGCTTATTGCTGTGCGTGTCGCGCATGGCTTTGGCGGAGGGGACTGCTTGGACGGTCTGTCGGGCAGGAACTTGGTCCTCGTCAAGGTGTTATCGGCGTTACGTGCGCGCCCCAGAGCATCGTTACAGGTGTACTTGCTCATACGGATCTTGTGGCCGCACTGCTGATATTTGCGCCATGTCTCGACGCACATGATAGGCTGATATGCGGGTGCGACGAACGCACGGGGAAATTGATGGTCGTGGTACAAGCCTTTGTGGCTGCCAGGATCAATACCTGCTGGTAGCGATGCCGTAAGTGACTACGGATCTAGAAATAAAGAGGGAAAGGGAGAAGAGTCGTCGGCGGTAGAACTGGATGGTATTAGCGAAATCAATGGGCAATGGGAGGGTTGGTTAGCCCGTACACGAATGTTATTTATCGAGACAGTAAGGTCGGAGTGATCCAACGCGAAGAAGGAGCGCGGGAAAGGGAATGGAATGTCAAGGTAAGATATATGTTTCCCAAGGCGTGAGCCTCCGAGGTTTGGTCGTTGTCTACGGTGTCATGGTCTTTGATCAGACGGGCACTCATTGTTTCCCAGGTAACTTGAATAAGGGACATCCACTGCTTGACAGTACAAAGACTTGCTGCATTACCAGGAATACAATGAATTGACCGTCAAGACTCTTAGCATCAAATGAGGATTCAAGGAGTAAAAACAGAGAGCAACAAGAGTGACACGCGCCTGCGTAACGTTGGCAAAGCCAGGCATTCTCTGGCATCGTATCACAAATTTCATCAGATATAAGATATCCTGCAAGGCTCTCTGGTGTTCAAGCATCACCGGCGCCACGACACCGCAGACTGATTTGATACGTTAGTCAGGTATCCTCCCTCAAGCTGTTTGCTCTACGAAAACACGGACAGCTAGTGTCAGAAAATTCGAGGCTGAATTTGGCTTCTGTCGCTCCTATCTGTCTGATACTTTAAACAAGCACGATTCCTCCTAGCGAACGACCTCTACCATCATCAAATTCTCTACTGCTCTCCTTGAAAGTTGACATGCCAAAGCGCTGTAGTTGGGAAACCTATACCATGCCTAGAAACCCTGCGATACGGAGAACCAGACGCCCCAATAACCTCCCACGGTCTCTTGCCTACGCTCAGCGCCTTTTGATCGTGCCATATACTCGCAGGAAGGGGTAGAAGCTGTCTGGGGTGCGAACCGGGACTTGCAAGTCCAAAGCGTCGAGTGAACGTCTCAAGGCGCCAGCTCCTGACAGCAGGACAACAGCTTGGGACCATGGCCTGTCTGCTGGCTGTTGTTGATTGCGCATAAGTAGCACTAGAAAGCTGTGGACAACCGCCCTGCTGAGCTGCACTTGCGTGCGCAGCGGCCGGAGCGTCTCCGCGTCGTCGGTTTTCGAGCCTTGGGCGTGGACTATCTGCCCGAGCGCCAACCTGTGCTCGGGCCCGGACTCCTGGAGCACGGCGTATTCCTCGGGTCCCTCCTCCAAGACCATTTTCCAGGGCAGGTCGTCACTGTTCGTCCTCATTACTGAGCCGCCCAGAAAAAGTTCCAGCTGGAGCTTGTTGGCCTCGGCGCTCGCGTCGCTGATTTGCAGCTCCGGCATGTGATGGATGCAGCGCTCGTCCCACGCCGTGTTCATGATGTGGACGAACGGCATAAATCGGACGGCATCACACGTGATGTGGTCCTTGTTCTTCGTAAAGGGCCGCAGAGCGCAGTAGTGCATTCTTCTGTCCCCCAGAAAGACCGTCTCGCAATCCATACATATGTCGAAGAGCCCGCGTATCTAACACATCTTGTATAGGGCTTAGTCGTCTTGTGCGGATCGCAAATTAGGTGGCTGCCGGCGTGTTCTATATCGGTTCCTTGGTGTGTACGCATATAAAAGATGACTGGTTATTGGTAAACATACGGTCGTAAGAGCTGTGCCGAGACAACGGGTGGGCGATCTATGTTTAAGAGATGATGAAATTGAACGCCTAGATTTGGTTAAGAGGACTAGATCTTGAACATTATAGATAAGAGGGTGTTAAAACATCATGTTCGATCATACCTGCCTGACCCAAGAGAATAGGAGTAGGGAAGCTTTACCCCTAGATATACTCAAGTATGGCCTGATGAGTACCCGGTGTTATATCTGTCATATATCACATACCACGCCAAAAAAAAAAAAAAAATCCTTGCCGAAGCAGAAACGATCTCTTAAGTGATATTTTATTCCGTTTGCGTGCTCGACGACGTCGCTCCAACACCGAAGCTATGCAAATGACAACCGAAACTCCCCTACCAATCCCGACCAGAAACTATTCAAACGAATGCAAGGGTATTTCCGCAACCCAACAAAGCTCTCATGCTATATCGCCTCCAATTAGGTATATTTATATGTGCTCCCGTACCCCCTCGTTATCTCTTGTCGCCGATGACGGCGTTCAGAGTGCCCGTCAACACCCTAACATCGATGGTCGATCCGGGGCTGCTCTTCCCCTTCTCGGCTTCCAGCTTGGACCCCGGGAAGCCCCCTACTTGCTTGGTGATCGTCACGTCCTTGCCAGTGACGTTGAGCGAGCCCGACGTCGTCACCGCCTTGAGCCTGCCCTCCCAGGCCTGCGGGTACTGCAGCCCGACGTCGCCGCTGGGCGACTTGTGCAGGGCCTGGAGGCAGTCGAGGGGCCGGGCGGCGGCGGACCCGGACGCGCCGAACCACAGCGGCTCGAGGATGCGGATGGCCGTCGTGCCACTCGTCGTCGCCGTCTCCAGCTGCGCGGGTGCCGCGGGGGACAGCTCGTCAACGTTCATCACGGGCAGCAGGTTGAAGGCGATGTCGCTCGAGACCGTCTTCAGCTGCACGCCGGCGCCGTACGCGAGCGCGCCGTGCATGTCGCCCGAGGTCGACTTGACGTCTACTAGGTAGTCGCGTAGCGGGATGGCGTCCGCCGCGTTTATTGGCTCCGCGACGCGGACGGCGCCGGACACCGAACTCACTGACAGCACCGCGGGCTTAGGCTCCGTCTCGGACGCGGGCTTGGGCGTCACCGAAACCTTGATATCGCCTGATGTGCTGTGCATGCCCAGCATGTCGTATAGCGGCCAGTTCCCTCCGATTATGCCTGAAGTTGTCGAGATCTCGACGACGCGGGAATCGAACACGTACGAGCTCCGCGCCGGGACGAAGGTGAAGTCCGGGGCGCTCTGCGTGAAGCGGGATTCGTTGTACGAGAGCCGGTGGTCCACGCCGGACTTGACGTCCCCGACCACGGAGGAGAGGCGGGCGAACTTGTTCACGTGGAGAGACAGGTCGTCGAGCGTGAGGACGTCGAGGTGGACGACGCCCAGGGAGAGCGTGCCCAGCTCCGCGTCCTCGGGCACCCAGACGGTCGCACGCATCTCGACGCAGGCCCAGTCGCCGGACTGTGCCGAGTCGAACTTCTTCGGCACGCTCACCTTCATGGCCTGGGCTTTCTCGTCGGCGTACATGTGGAGTAGGATGTCTTTGTTGTCGGCGGCGATCTCCAACACCAGGCGCGGGCTGCCCCCGGCATCGAGCCGTCGTACGTCCACCTGCCCGGCGACGCGCACCTGGGTCGATCCCGACTGCGAGTGCGAGTCTTCGCTGAAGGTGACGCCGTGCTTCTCGTCAAAGTTGAGCGACAGGACCTGGTCCGGGAAGCGGAAGTACGCATCGGTACAGTAGCTTGGCTGAAACGGGGTGGCGACGACGGGCTCGTCGTTCCCCGGCTCAGTCACGGGCTCCTTCTCAGAGTCTGGCGGTATCTGCTCTATGGGCTCCGCCCCGATGGTTTTCTTCTGGTGATAGATCAGCATGGTGGCAGAAGGCTTCGGCGATGTACTGTAGGATGAGATGAGAATTGCGCCCACTTACATGATCGTCTTCCTTAAGTATCCGGAAGGAGCTAGCTAGAAGCCCGATGGAGACGACGAGTACAATCAGGCCAAGTACTATCATCCTGCAGCTGAGCCACGTAGGCAATCGCCTCCTGACTCGTCGAGTCCAGTGTGGTGTGCGACCAAAGTTGACGTCTTCTGGTTGGCCCATGCTCTCGGGGTCTCTCCCAAGGAGCCGCTCATTCTCAACGATGTCCGCTACACCCATAGTGGGAGAAAATGTGTTGTAATTTATCGGCTGGTGGTTCTGCTGACTGGTGGATGACGGGAGGGTCGTTGGGGAAGGGGAGTAGGCCGGTGGCGCGTCTGAATATACGGACGAAGCCCTCCCTTGTGACGGGTAGGATCGGAAGGTAGTGCGCGACAGTGACGACGGCGCATACGTATGCGCAGACGTGGGATCGTGCTGTTGCTGATGCGGATTGGTAGTCTGAGTAGCGTGCTGCTCTAAGCGACCACGCTCTAGACTGCTGTCTGGGTGTGTGGGTTGATGATGATGAATACGGGAGCTGTCTTCGGTTCTCTGGTTATTTGAAGAGAGTGTTTCCTCGTTTGCCTCCCGGGCTTTCGACTCAGCAGCCGAATCTGAGGTCGATGTTTCTTGCAATGTGGGGTCTGAGACCAAAACGTTTGGCACGTTTGGCACGACATGGGACGACGAGGATGAGGCAAAGTAGCCGTCTGAAGGCGAAAGGTGATCTTCGTAGCCTTCTCCATCCGACTCGTCGCCCATTGAATACATGTTGTCGGCATAAGGCATGGTATCCGCGGTATGAAACGAGCTTGGCGGTTTGACTGAAACTATCGCCGAGGCTGTTCTGTTACCCGAAACGTTCTGCCAGCGTCTTACCGCGACGGCTAGGATTAGATTGGAATGTCAAGCAACGATCAATTTTATTAAAAAACTCGTCTCAATAATCAAGTTGACGTTGATAGTCAAACCGCACACAGAATGCCTCTATCTCGAGTAGTGTAAACAGCAGGAAATGTCTCAGAGCTTGGTGGTCCTGTCGGCGTAAGGCTCGAGACTAGCTGAATTCTGCGTCTTGGACCTCGCTTGTTCTAGGAATTATTCCGATTGATCCAAACGATGTGACTCAGTGTTCAATTGCGCTCAAAGAAGCTGCGTAAGCCTTATCTGCAGTACGTGTACGTCCCCCTCATTGAGGCATGCGCAGATACGGCATGGCGGTGAGGCCATCTTATACGTAGGCGACTTATCCCAAGTTGGCAATGCTAGCTCTACAAAAGGCCTTGGAACCGTTGCGAAAAAGGGAAGCTCGATATTGAGTGCTGACACCGACGATGCTCGATTGGTCGAATCAGAGAGCTTGCCGTCCATATGCAGAAGGCCATGCTGCATGTCGTTAGGCCATCAACTCCGCATCTCTGCGTCGCCTCTCCAAAGTCCTACCTGTAGAGAATCACACCTCCCCCCAGCTTCCCCGCTCTCACGCGTTCCGGTGGTACGTCAGCTGTCAACGTCCAGCTTGTACGTAGGCCAGATTGCGAATATATGATAAATGACGAGCAACAAGACTCGGAAACGTGGGCATAGGCAGAGTATCGAGATGCTGACAAACGTCTCGTCTCCATACCGGGACAGATGCTCCTTAAGGAAGTGCCGACTTTCGTTCCCGGTCGTGCGATGAAGCTCCCGACCGATGCAGAGGCTAGGCACCGGTAGCGCCGATTCGGGCCAACATTGCCCGGGCTGCCCAGCCCCAACGAGGGCGGAGGCGGCCGGCTCCGACCTCAAGCCTTTCGGAGTCCGCTCCGCGTGGACGCCCATGACTCGGGTCAGTCAATAGATTCTACCCTCAGAAATGTCAAAACGCCCCCGGCGTCGCGCTAGGCGACTCATGGCGAGATCTACCGCCGGCCGACGCACCCACTTAGCCTAGGGCTGATCTACGTTGGGCTCAGGGACGGATACATCGTTGCTGGGTTGGCCGGTTCCTTTTGAAGCTGCACGCTCGCGGCTGCCACCGAAGAGTGGAAAGCTTGTAGTGTACCTAGGCGAACTGTGGCGCTTGGCGTGTAGCTGTCATCGCTTTCGAAGGTATAGATGCTCCTGAACCTGACTAGCAGGTGGCCTATAGTTTTGGATTCACCGCAAGGAAACGGGGAAGGGAAAGAGATTGCGAGGGACAAGAAGATAATTAAGAAGATGTGACGAATTCGACCATCTACTCGACGTGCGGTAATGCTCCGGGCGTTGAGGCAAGGCTAACACTAACCTCATCAATCCTCCACTATTGAGGGCCTCTTCAGGAACTCGCCGATCTTCAGGTTATCATTTGACACCTCACCCACAGTATTACTTTAGCTCAGTAAATAGCCATCTTGGATCCTGTAGCGACCTGCCGAGTAGCCGCCATTGGTCACCGACGTAGACGCGACCAAGCCCTCGGCGCAAACAACCTGAGTCAGAAGCAGGCGCTTTATGGGCCTATATCTTCACCAGATCTAAGGGCCAGGCACTCTAATATGACATGTGTACCTAGATTTAGCCTTAGTACCTGGATCTAAGCTTTCTGGATAGATATTATGGCTGCTGGCAGCTGATACTCCCTGCTGCTAGGGTTTGTTCGTAGTCGATCGCCGGTGTACCTGCGGCAATGTACAGTGACATGATGTCCAAGTACCAGTTACTAGAGCCTCTATTTACCCTTAGTCTAACTCACCTGTACAATTCACAGATATGGTATTTGATATATCATTATGGTGAGTAGGGGGCGATTGTTCTGCATCTTGGCAGCTGATAGGGGTACCTAACGAGCGAAACCGCATTGGTGTGGTAGGTCTCCTCGGTAGTTGGATGCTTGGATTTGCGTACTGTATATCGACCGAGGACGATCTTCAACTCTTTGTCATGTTTTCCACAGTTGCGAGTCGGCGGTATCAAAGATTCTGAATTCTCCTGCCTTTCTGTGGAGGATGGGGGTACCCCCTGACGTCCCCTGAGATGGACACCTCTAAGCTATCAGTCCACCGAGAATCATAGAAGAAGTATTGAATGAAGATCTACTCGATTCGCCTTGTCATATTGCCGCTGGGCATTAATGCTTAGTGTATATGTGCATGAGGTGAGGGTACATCGTGGATTTCCATCCTGTGTGATTGAATCGAGCTTCGGGCTGCTTTAACGCGCAGTGAATTCGTGGCGCCAGTTATCTCTTGACGTGGTCCATAATAACGCTCTAAAATTTGCGACGACTTCAGTCCGAATAGACTCATGGTCGAATCAATTGGAACCAGAGATAATGATCACACCTTCTGTCAGGAGTTAGCATCTTGACCCATGGCTTGGCGTGCCAGCGGGAAAAGCTTCTAGAAGTGTAGGGAACCTGTCTCGATATTACCTGCGTAAATCTCGCCCAGACACCTTTCCTAACCCTTGATGTGCTTATTGTCTGCGGGAGAGGTACATCCATAATGTGGTCCTGGATTGGGTGCTTCTAGGCCTCGTGTTGGCATGCTGAAAGGGGGAGGGGGGGTTTCTGCCTTTTGGAGGATCTGGGCATCCGTGTCTATTCGCCGGTAACGTGTCCCACTCCATGACTGTGACGGCGATAGCAAAGTTGGATTTAGGCATAAGAAATTGTGACTGTGCTACCACCAGCTCAAGAGATTAGCTGCCCTCTAATTAAAGGGGTAAAAGTGACAGCACTCATCAACCGGCCATTGCCCCGACACGTTGTATGGGCAGACTCGAGAAATCCTGTGAAATTGAGATCGGATCGAGAGAACCAATTGTACGTTTCGTCTCGCAATAGATGTTATCGGCGAATATCCATTGCCAGAATCCTTTCTACCGAGTTGGCGTGGGGTGTGATCAAGAACCAATACAGCGGCAGATGATATGCAAATGAACAGCTTCTCCCACTGCTTGGCACTGTAAACTCAGCTCATGTTGTCCAGCCGCCGCTTTTGTAGAGCCCTTCCAGTGCCTTCGAAGGCAGGATATCAATGTGCTCTGCACCTCCTGGTAACCAATTGTGTTCGTGCTCGTCTGCCAAGGTGTTCCGAGATTGCCTTGAGAGATTTCTGTAACCTCTTAGCCCTCTGACAAGTAGTATCTGGTAGAGATCAAGTATTACGAAGTTGTTAGGCCTAGATAGGATCATCCAGCCGCCGTTACGAGCTAGCAGCAGTCTTATTCACGGCCCGTAGCCCTGACTGCCTACAGCAACATCGCAGCAGCAACCTCCTTTGGCTTACTACTAGCACACTAGCATCAACCGTGACTCGATGCTGTATGTCCCAAGCCCGACGTATTCCCGTCCCGCTTTCCATGTGCAGTTTACATGTCGTTAGCACGTAATGCATGGATGGCTGCGAGGCGACCCTGGGAACTGTGCTAGTTGTGTGACTATGAGCTGGTAGTTGGCTGCTTGCTCTTGTCTGTAACGATTCATAGCTGAATCCTCTGGCTTCGAGGCGGACGGCGATGAGAAGAAGACCGATAAGGACCCCCGACAGTGTTAGGCTTACTCTCTTCGTTGCGTGAGGAGGTACATAGGGTACACATCGTGAGACTGACGTACGGCGGAGCAGTCCGCCGCAGTGTCAGTACAGGGCCGTGTTAGCTGCGGGAAATTCCAAGTGACTTAGAATCCACACCTCGACGACCTATAGAATACCGAAACCGCATGGTAAGCTGTCTTTGTGGCCCCTGATTGTCTCGAAAACGGAGCAACGTCCTTTTGTCTGGCGGCGTTGCCGACATGACGGCGGCTGATCTCAGCCACGACACGCAAAGGGGGACGAAGTCCAACTCCCATAAGTTGATGGGAAAACATGTCTCACAGTAAGCATCTCAGAATATCCTGTGAACCAGCGTCAAGTCAGCAGTAGCACAGCATCTGTCGCTCGTCAGCTTTCGACTAGAAGGTCGGTAGTTCACAAGGTAACACGAAGCCGCATATGCCTCAACTACCTACCTCGGAACGTCGATTCAAGCGTTACGGAGGCACAAATACTGTATAATTTCCGCCGTGAGACTCGACATCTGTGCCGGTCACACCCCTTGTGCAAGATATGCCGGTTTGGCATCGCAATGTTCCTATACTCCACGCCTGGGCGTTAGTCTGGGTAGTGGTAGAATGACGACATGTTTAGAAATCAAGATGGGTATCTAGTAAGAAAAACTACGCGAGCTACGTAAGGCACGCGAGTTGCGAGTCATGAACCGATCGCATCCTATAGCTTATCTGAGTAGGCCTCGCGCCACCCGAAGGCAAGGGAGGATACGCCGATGCTATTCCCAGGTATTCGGGTGTGATCTACGGAATGCCTCCTGCAAGAAAGCTTTGTCTGTAGCACAGGCCCCATTCTGCATTGTAACTGACCAATTCATCCTCTATCGTAGACCGAACAGAGCTATGGGATATCCTATCTGGGCCCATCTGGGACTACGAGCCTGGCTCGTTTGCTGGTAGCAGATGCATGGATTCAGGTCTTTCGAGGACGTAAGGAGAAGTCGCCTACCTCAGTACATGTATCTACATGCTCGAGCGGATTCGGGACCCGGACTTCCCGGCTCGAGACTTGCCTTCTGAGCTGCCCTTCCCGTACCCAAGCCATCTCATAGCTCATAGATAACCGGCGTATATTGAGGCTCTAGCAAGGAGCCCCGACGACATCGGATCATATACGAGACATGTTCAGCATCAGTTGCGGACATGGTCTGCTGACATGGATAGCCAAGATCTGACTCCAGAGTCGCATCGACGTGCCCCGATGAACAGCACATTGGTGGATAGCCAAGCAGTGAGCGAGTTTGACTCTTGTCTTGCCTCCTTAGGCAGCTACCAAGGCCTTGGTCTTCAAACACGACATATACGAGCAAACAAATAGATCAGAGGGCCGGGCCGTCACTGAGGCTCTGCCAAGGAGTACAGAGATTGCTGTCCTAGGCAGCTCTATCCCACCAGTAAGAAGCGCCAGCACTTGAGATATCCTCTTGCCATGGAACCCCTTGGCGAGATTGCATGATGGGACGGATATCTTTGGAATTCTCGCAAGGGGGAAGATCGGCGCTAGGAGAGAGCCTTGGTCGATGTGTTTAATATCGCCATGATAACATTACCGCATTTCATCAAGTAATTCACATCACACGGCGTGCTGCGGAAAGATTAAGCCTGATTAACTCACCACATTTGGAGGAAATGGGGATCGAAGGTGGGCGACGTGGGACACCAAGGAGGGACATTGGACGGCTAAATTGATCGACGCCTCTCAGCCCTGCGGCACTTGTCTCGTACGCTGAGATATACGTGAGTTGGCCTGTGGAACGTCAAGAACATGTCCTATGGGTTGGCTTGCGGTTGACGTGATGGAACTTGGGTTGCATGGAGGGTGCAATGCGTCTGGCCATCCAAGAAGGGGCTCGAGCAGTGTAACGTTGGGCAAAGCTATAGCCGGTCCCATATTGGAATGCGTTTGCTGGAGAGTTGTCGACCATTGATGACCGGCTGATATACTGGGGCGGCCCATCATCGTATACTGGATCTGAAGGTTCTCCTGTGACGTCTAGAAGCGATGACAACGCCCGAGCGCTTCACCGGTGACTAGATTGATATAACCGGAAACTAGAGATGCGACGTTACCAGCAGTATAGGGCTAGAAGCGTAGAATCCGGAAACTAGCTCAGCTCGAAGAGCCTACCGTAGACCAGTTTCGACTATTGGAACGACTTGTGTCACCCGTTCAGTAACGGCGTTTCTTGTTCTCGAAATCTGACTGGCAGATGGGCTGAGACCAGTCTTAGCGTAGATGCAACACGGTGCCTAACAGCCATAGGAAAAATTTTCGTCCTATCCGTACCAAAGTGCTGGAAAGCGGAGTAGGCGATTTGGTTCGTCAGAAGGCCTTTGGACTTCAGATTAAGTTGGGACGATAATTGGAATAATTTTGGAGGCTCTACAGGATTCATAGGCGTCTCACTCCCAGTCAGCCAGGTAGATCCTAGACGCCACGGCGTAGCTGACGGCGCTTCCGTAGCCCGGAGCGCGCGCTACCTGCTCGAGCTGCTCTAAGGAGCTGAGGGCGTCACCTGATAGGCTTTTGGGTTCCTGAACTTCTGGACTTCTTAGCTCGTAGCCGGTCGGTAAGATTTGACAGCTCCAACCTTTTTTGCTGAAGTTTAAGTACCTTAGGTATTATACCCTAGGTATTAGGTAGGTAATACGGCCGTGACTCCGTTGCTTAGTGAATTGTTCGTTTCGTTGGTTAACTCATAGTGATGGCAGACCGAGACAAGCTTCTACGCCGTGATACACATAATGTCGCTGGTGACATGAGCGGCCGACTTAGAGTGGACGCCGGCGAGGCCGGCATGGCCGTCCGAGTCTCCACTGGTAGGCGAAGGAAACATTCTGGAAAAGTTCTAGAAAGACGCCTTATTACGCGATGAATGGATGGGATCTATCTGATCGACGCTTGTACGTGATTCCCCCTATCCTACATGTATCTACATACCTACCTAAGCAGCGTGTACTGACACTGCTAAGGTACGTAGTCCTGCCTATCCGTCACATGAGTGAGTACCTGGTCGATATATCGCACATTTGTACCGAATCCGTCGCCAGCGAACAGCGGCTCTGGATCCCTCTACCTGTTCCTTACTTCGCGCATCCGCCGGCCGGTACGATGTTAGTGATTAGTTGCAAAATCTCTTTCCCACATTCCTACTTCGGATAGTAAGCAGCTCAGGAAGCGGAGGACGCGGGGGCCTCGCCATCCCAGTCTGAGGCTATTAGTTCAGGTACCTATTTCCAGCTAAAGGTAGCAAACCAATCTTTTCTCCAAACCGGATGTCATCGCCAGACAATCGTTCTTCGTTCTTCGACACCGAGCATCTCGTTTTCCTTCCTGTGCCTGTGATATGTGACATGTCATATGTCTGTCGAGGTGACATTGCTTGTGGGCCGCAATTTGCTTGTCCTCTTACGCCGTAGAAGCCCCTGAGATGCGGTTGTGGTCGGCATTGTCCCGAATTGTTCCAGAAACTTGCCTTTCCGTGTTGCAGCAAACCACAGTGGCATGTCTGTGGTCCATGGTTTAGCCACGAGACATGACCAATCTTACCCCTCTGTCTTTTTTTTTTTTTTTTTTTTTTTTTCTTTTTCTCTTCTTTCATCCTTGAGATCCTTGAAAGCAAAAATGCGGTGAAGAGCACTACACCTTTGTACCTCCCAGCTACGTAGGTGAGTGTAAGGTACCTACCTACATGTAGGTAATTGTCAGTGTAGAGTTGATAAGGAACAAGTATCTCTACCCGGCCTACATATGAAGGTACCTAAGGTAAGGAGGTATTTCGATACCTGATTCGAATCGTTGACCGACTTGGATGACCAAGAGAGAGAGAGGTGCCCAGATTCAGCCCCCAGCTGCCAAAGCGTCAAACTGTTTGAAGCCTCACCTGCAGAGACCTACGTATCAAACTTAGTTACCTGTAGGTATCCAATCGTGTGACTGTGCGACAGACGGTGCAAATCTGATATGCAAATGGCGCCTGGTGTGACGCCTGCTGATACCTGTCCTCGATGGAGTCACCAAGTTCCGGTAATGCACAGACATGCTGACAGCAGCTCTTCCCTGACGTCGCGGCCGGTGGTAATCTTCCGGGCCTTGCTGAAAAGGGCAGCGTAAGCGGTTGATCTTACACCTTCGCATCTTTGGCCTTACCGTTATCGCTCGGGGTAACGAGGGGTTTGAGGACTGCATCGAGAACGGACTTGTGTTTTGGGTCCTAGGCTCATGTTCGATGATGCAAACTGGCATCTTCTTTGTCCCGGCGCCCACATGGGGCTGGCCTTTCCAACTGGCTGGCGGGCGACAGCGAGACACGGATGCTACTGTACCTTGTACTGCCCACCAACTGCCGGCCGTCTTCTCTTCCAGCTCGTGGTAGACGCCGCCCACCCGGTGATTATCGCCTACCCACGCGGCTTGCGCGTCTATTAGTGAGACGATATACTCTCATCTCGAAAGACGATCGAGAGACGTTCGAGAGATAGGCAGATAGCCTTCCCCTCCTCACACCCTGACGAGCGTGGGTATGTAGTTAATTACTTAGGCTGGTCAATCAACGAGCCGGATGCCCTGCTAGCGCCTTGTGATTTAATATAAATAGCGTCTGCCGAGGAAGCTTGGTCCTACTGTGGCCTGGGTATCATGTCGATTTTGGGGGGCATAATGATACTGCAGTCAATCTAGGATAATATCGACTGAGCCAGTCACATTGCGTGATAATTACGAGAGGCCGTAGCGCGAGGAGGAGCCGGGAGAGGGGCAAAAGAGAGACGAGGCCGACATGAGTGAGCGCCGTCGACTACTATGGTACCTTTCCCAAGCGGAATACCATGCTCGATGGTTGACTCGAGGAGCAAATCCCTCTCTGCCGCGATAGCTGAGTCTGTCGGAGCGCATTAGCCGTGCGACATAGACATCTGCATGTCATACAGAGTGTCTGCAACACGATAATGGCATTCGGGCGTCTGTCAAGTCTCTGGCTGTCAGACTATCCGGATGATGTCCGGACGCTGCCGTGGTCGAGTATCGCGACAAGACACCTGAAGATACCCAACACTTCTAGAAGCGTCTCAACTCACATCGCATCATGACCGTATTACGCTCTCTTTACTGACCATGTGTAATTCTTTGTAAGTCTGATCTGGAGTTTTGTTGCTCACCTGCTCACTCAGCGCCTGCGCGAGTGGCGATTTTTTTTTTTTCCTTCTCTTGGGCCTTTTGTCGGATTCGTGAGAGTCGGATTTGCAGAGGACTTGGATCGTACAAGCAAAAGGAACACATTTGACCGAAACCCCCGGACGGCCGAGGCATGGGAGACTCGACCCAAACCCCACCATGGCTGCCACGCACGGGCAAGACGAGAGACGACAGACGACGATGCCTGGCCGTCTGGCTGTCTGGCCTGTCTGGCTCAGGATGGGAGCCGGGGGGCCAGGTGTCCGGGATGTGGCTCTCATTGGCTTTGTTCGCATCATCAGGTGCTTCTAGCATTCTTCCATCATCCCTCGCCGCTTTACATGGCATGCTGAGTGAGCAGGGGTCTTGCGGACTATTCCGCATGGGTATCGGAAGCGATTAGGATTCCACGCCTGCGATTGGAGTCTTGGCTCGGCCTCTGCTTCTAGCAACCTTCTAGCGCCGCGCCACTCCTTGCCACCTTGGAGGAAGACAGCATACGTGCCCAGGTACCTACATATCTACCTTGGTATATACAGATACAGATGGCTGAATGCGACCAACGAGACATTCCACCTGCGCACATCGAATGCGTGTACGTGTAGCATATCAGCATACGCATGCACATACCTGGACAAGATGACGGCAGATATAGAGAGGATATGGAGACATGTCAAGTACACATACCTCTACGTAGGTACATGTACCCAAGGCGTGGAAGGCTGCAGCAGCCTACCGGTACCATGGCAGCGTGGGGCCTTGGACGAAGGCGCATACGTGTGAGGTAAGGACGATGTACACCCACCCACATACTGCCACATACTGCACATACTGCACCGCACAACAACCATGGATGGGTGCGGCAAAGCGGCACTAGAAAGTCTGACTATTTTACGTCCCGGTAGCCTCCCATCTTACTGGGTACTAGGCAGAGACATGTACATATGTGTACGTAGATACGACAGGTACGATGAGCCATCCTTAGCCATCCTTAGCCCTCGAACTTTGGCTTCGCCCAGCCCGAATGCGCTTCTTCGCACTTGGCCGTCCCTCGCTGCTCCTTGCCCCGATCAAAATAAACACCACGTTACGGCATGCCGAGAGGTAGACTGACTCTTGGTCTGGAAGTTAACGGAAATAGTTAAGTAATATGTAGAAGATAAGATGTCGCGATAGATGCGCCAAGCATTCGTAGGACGGACAGATGTACACGATATTTCTAATATTTACAAATACACAAGGCCTGTACCCGGCCATGGCGCGAGTACTTGGTGCGCGCATACCTGGGCTGGCGGGCTGGATGGGATTTCTCTTAGTCAAAGGTTCCCAGTACAAGACGCTACAGGGTGAAGGGGTACCCGTCCAGCCCATCCTGCCACTGGCCGTCCTAGCTTGAAATCCTATTGTGGTAGCGGCCCAGCAGCCTACAAGTCTGCAGGCTTAGGCAGGCCAGCCCGCCACTCGCCAGCATGCCAGGCCGCATGGTCGCATGGAATACTTCCATGCAAGTACCGTACCCCGTCATACTGTACATGCCCAGTCGCCCGTAGTTATCATACCCAGCGTCCTTCCCAGCATCGAGAGCCCAGGATTATTCACCCCCCCTGCCCCCTTACCACTCATAGCCCATAGTAGTGGTCAGGTACCTTGGTCACCCCGAAGGTGGGTACATGTACATGCCTCCCTTTTTCCCTTTAATCTCTACTCTCCCGCCTTCTGTTTCTGTTCCGCCCAGAACCAGACTTTTGACTTGCTTCAAACTGTCGAAATGGGATTCCTTATCTGAAGCCTGCATTCCCGCCTCCGCTCTGCCATCGTCCTGCTCCCATTGGCATTGTTACTGTCACTGTCGTGGACTACTCGAAAACGAGAACGAGTTGCGACTCCATCCGCTCCTTGCGCCTGTGTGACGACGCATATATATAAGAAACCGAGACGATCTGCACCCGAGTGCTAATACGACTACTCGCCATATCACCACTTCCCGTCGATACCGGCCCCTTACCCCAGGTTCCAGCTGTGCCGATAAAATTCCAGACGCCATTCCTCCCTGGGCGACAATCTCAGCCCCTTGGTCTCACTTTGTTGCCGCTTGGGTGGATCTGATTGTTCTCTGGTCCCTGGCTGCGTTGCCCGCCGTCCGATTCTTCTCGTCCTTCATTCCACACGGGCCGTTGTACCAGTGCGCCGTAGAACCAGATCACCGCCTGCTGGGAACGTCGCACCATTTCGCTCTAGAAAAGTGCTGGAATTCCAGAAACCCGCCCCAAACTCGTTGAGACGCACGCATTAGCATTTGTCTAGGACCTCCGATTCGAGCAGACAAGATCAAACCTGCTGCCGTGCGCATCGCTCGTTACTAAACTGCGCAAAAATATACCCGTCTTGCTCCTCCCAACTTCCCTAATCTCGTCTGGCCAGCCTGTCGCTGTCGTCTTCGGCCAACGCTCCCACGCCCGTCAACATCTCATCTTGAGCTGTAAGGCGCTCACTGACCCAGACCGTATAACTCGAAAATTGGTTGTCCGTGAGGTGTTTGAAGGTCGCATTCCATTTGCCAATCAAGACGGCGTTCTGTCTCTCCTAAAACATCGTAGGTCTTTGTCGCCAACTGCTTGACGCTAGTTTGCGCCGGCCAGAGTAATACGACGTTTAGCTCGCCAGCCAACTGAATTCTGCTGTTTGAAAACTGCTCAGTCTCTGCCTCTACCCGCACACTGTTGGGGTTGAGGACCTATTGATTGGCCAGGGGCGCTGGGTATTTGAGATTCCACAGGGGCTGCCTGCAGATGTCCAAGGCTACTTGAAGCTAGACCACACGGCTTCTCGTGCGTTTCCGCAATCTTGTTACCGAAACAATTTCGTTCCACGGGGAAAGCTTGCTGGTCTTACATGGCATCTGAGCTTGTCTTGGTCTTGGGTTGAATTCGCTGCTAGAGCTCCTGTTTGCTCTCGGTTCCACAACCAGGCGGATTACCCGGTCCTCAATATCTCTGCGGCTTCAAAGAAAGAATGGGAAAGCCTAGATTACGAGCACACTCGCCAGTCTACTTGAACCCGTCTCCTACCGAGTTATCACCATCGTCGTCAGTCCTGGACTGGGGACAACAAATTGCAATGAATTCGTCTCGCCCGACGAGCTTGGCCATACCCCGAACCGGCTCGCCCTTTTCCAACACACCCTCTTTAACAGACATACTCTCCAACACAGCACCGCCGCCATGGACCCTCAGCTCTTTCATGGCCTACCTATCCCAGAACCACTGTCTAGAAACGCTGGAGTTCATCCTGGACGCTGAGCGGTACAGGACGACATACTATCAGATTGTACAGGGCCAGCTCCCAAATGGCCCTTCGCAGATATGTTCGCTGTGGCGAAAGGTTATCGATGCGTACATCATGCCCTGTGCACCGCGCGAAGTGAACCTTCCCGCAGACGTCCGTGACCGTCTGCTTCAGCTTCCGTGTTGCAGAAGCAACCCGCCCAACCCCTCGGAGCTAGACGACGCAGTTCAGATCGTCCGGGACCTGATCAATGACTCCATTCTCGTACCCTTCCTCGAGTCCGTCGTGCCAACCGTAGTTGAGCTGCGCCCGGAGGAGACCTACGACTACAGAGAAGGACGCTCCCGTCTTCGAATGTCGAGGGACGTGACGCCCGTTGACGATGTTAGCCAGTCGCCCAGGGCATCGTATCTTCCGCTTTTCATCATGGGCCGCGGTGGCGGAGCTACCAACCGCTCAAGTCCCGGGTCGATAGACACGATGGATATCGACTTGACTGATGACAGCGGCAGCCCGAACTCGACACCTGGAGCCGAACCCATGACACCGCCTACTACTCCACCCACATCGGACTTTCCACGTAGCGCGTCGCCCAGCACCTTGCAGAGAGCGATATCGGGAAACAGCTGGAAGAGGATGGGGGCAAGGCTGGGTTTTACAAGGAAGAGCAGATCCTCGCGCCGTGGCGGCTCCAGCTCGTCTAGCCAATCCCCGTCATGAAGGTTACAGGCCACGCCACCACCTAATGTATCCACTGTTGTGGACGACAGAAGCAGTTCAAATCCGGCCAGGCATGAGACTGCTGCTATTGCAATCGCGTCCTGGGAGGACCCCAACCCCGGCCAGAGGTTGTCAATTCCTCTCGGGGTTTCTGCCGGACTGCATATCTTTCCCCAAACAATCAGTGGAGATGTGACGGGAGGCGTGGCCGTGAAAGCGCGGTGCGCATTTCATGAGAATGGGTGGATGAGTCGGTGCGGTGCTCGAGGCCGTCATCGGAATACTGCACTAAAACCGTTGAAAATACCTGCCAAGGTGCCCGAAGAGGCAGAGGCGAAGAGTGCTTCTTTCGTTCCGTCACAGCAATATTGCCTCAGCCCAATATCTGCATCACAAAGACCGTCCCTTTCCGAACCCATCAGCCCTTCTGGGTTCGCAACCGATACCGAGACAGACGTCAATGTAGAGACGCGGACGCTTGTTAGTGACGCAGGCATCGATCAGGCCGAATTGACCGTCACCGAAACCCACCTCAGCGATTTCTCGAATTACTTGGGCATATCACAAGGCGGAGATGACGATGACGCATCGGTTACTGTTGTGGATTCGGACGCTTTTCCACGAGCTAGTTTCGTCGAAGACGCCTACGGCTGGGATGCGGAGCTTGGTCGTCAGGCGAAGTGTGGGTTCGGCAGAACAAGTTCTGCGTGTTCTTGTCAATACCAGTGCGGCAAGGTTGACGGTGGGAAGCGTGGCCTCCTCCAGCGCGTCTTCTCGGCGCCGGCAAGGAGAGCTAGTGCCGGACTATAGCGCTACCTCGGCCCATCCGAAATAAGATGATCGAGGTGAAAGGTCGAGTTGAATTAATGGAACCATCCAACTTCGCATGTCGATCTCTTGGCAGGCAGGCCAAGTTCTACGAAAGGAAACAAGAAAAACACGAGAACCCTCAGCATGGTTGGTTGCTAATTTGGTTTTGGAGAGCATCTGTTATTTATCCGGCGTTATCATCTGGACAACCGGGCAACCGGGTCCTTCGGGCGGCAAGCATCAAAATACACGGGGAATGACACGACAATAGACTGGGAATCAAACGGGTTTTTTTTTTCTGGCAAGGCGTTCTAGATTCGGGGTCGCGGTCGAAACGTTTGGGCACGTCTTGGATGAAACGAATTTTCCACTCATCATACCATTGTCACTGGATTCTGGGTTTTTGTTTTCAACGTCATGAGTGAGAGCTGTGCGAGAAAACGCGGAGCCTCCCTACAGTCAATACCCTCTTCGTCGTAATGGAGCAAGGCATGTTAATGGGAACAAAGCCCAACGCACCAGGAGGTTTCGTGCGTCGGAAAGGAGAAAAAGAAAGAGCGGTCATCCTTTTGTCTAATTCTCTCTTTTTAATATTTTTCTTCAGACAGTTGATATATCCATGATATAATCGGCCGAGCTGCCGGGTCAGAGGAGCTAATGAACATAGTATCGAGCTCATGTACATAACTCGGAGGAGTAAAATATACCTACATGACCTTACCTGCATCATCGGGGCCTTTGCATGCAGTGCTCCTCGTGTGATGTGACATGACCTCCACTCCTGTAATGTCCAATTGTGTTCATATGCGGCGAACCGAGCCGTCCCCGGAGTCTCTCCGTACGGCCTGCCTGCTGTGTAATGCTGTAGCTTGGCCAGCAAGTATTTCGAGGACGAAACTCGTGAGAACTATGGGCAACACTTCGTGAACTGGGAAAGCAGTAACCAAGTCTTCTGGTCCATAGTCATTTTTTGCTTCATTATCTACAGATTTGACTATCGAAACCTTTCCTTTCCGCCTTTCCTCCTACATATAATCCGTCCCGATAAGAAAACACCACATCGCTCTCAGCGACGTGTCGTGAAAAATACAATAGCAGATAGAAAAGACGAGTTCCTCGTGCGGAAATGCTCCTCCCCCCTTTGCCAAAAGGAAAAATAAGACATTACGCCAGAATCGCTCCATCCAGCCATCTATGGTTTCTGATTACGGGAGGGGTTTTTCCCTCTTTTTATGTGATGCTCTTTACTATATATGTCAAGATAGCTCGGGCAGTTAAGTACCTAGATCTAGGCTGCAGAGGCTAGATACCGTGTATCCTACTCGTCCATGACGGGCGGCTTGTCGTGTCGCGAGTACATGTTATACTCGAGCGAGGACTTGAAGTCGAGCTTGCCCTTCTCGACCTGGGCCCTGGTAACGGACAGCATGGGCTCCGGCAGGCCCATGGACTGTAGGAATGAGACAGCTGGTGCGAGTAATGTTAGCTAACAGATCTTCTCCGGTTCCGAGGGAACATAACGCGAGGTTTGATAACTTACTTTCTGTCCACTCCTTCTCCTGTCTTGCACGGTCCCACTTCAGCTCCTGGCTCATGATGTCGATGACCTTGGGCAGACATTCGAGAGCGGCCTGGGCGTTTAGGAAGGCCAATCTGGTCCTTCGTGCAAGGACATCTACAGCGGTCTGCGCGTATTCGTTGGTGACGGCGTAGCGGATCTCGCCGTCTACGAAGGGGTAGAGGCCAGCAATGCGCTCTCCCCTCGCGGGGAATCGCTGGTCCGTCGGCTTGCACATGGCTGCGACGGTCCACGCCCTGTCACCATAGCTTTCTGTCAGGTGCTTGGCAACCTCGGTCTCGATACCAAAGTGCTGGATGAGGTTGATGAAGAGCGTCTTGCTAAAACCGTGGGCACCAATCAAGCGGACGTTATGCGTCTGGCAAGAACCGTTCAGGATCGCGCCATCGTCAATGGCTTCGGTTCCGCTGACCCGGGGAGCGTTGCTGACAGGCTTAGTAGGAAGGTTAAACTCCTTGACTGCTGCGTCGACACAGTCCTCCGCCATCTGCCGGTACGTCGTCCACTTTCCACCAGCGCATGTGACGAGTCCCGAGGTGGAGATATCTACAAGGTGGTTGCGCACCAGGGATTGCGTGTTCTTGGCCTTGGGGTCCTTAACAAGGGGGCGAATGCCAGACCACGCCGCGAGGACGTCGCCGCGGCGAACAGTAATATCCGGGGAGAGGTAGTGGCTGACTTCGTTCAAAATCCATTGTATTGACTTCTCGTCTGGCAGTGGGTTTTGAGCGATAGAGGTCGGCTCGTCAGTCGTACCGGCAATCGTGTTTCCTTGCCACGGCAGGAAGAAGATAACTCGGCCATCCGATGTTGAGGGATCGATCAATCCCATGTTGGAAGGGCTGTAGTATCCCGGTAGAATGACGTGGACACCTGAGGCCGGCGCAACAATCTCCTTGCACTCCTGGTCGTCAAGCTTTCGTATCGAGTCGGTAAAGGGGCCAGTGCAGTTGATGATGCATTTAGCCTTGACAGATATCGGGTCCGATTTCTTGCCATTGCGCTCCGAGATCAGGTCCTTCATCTGGGCACCGCACAGCCTACCATTCTCGTTCTTCATCAGGCCAGTTACCTCAGCGTGATTTAGTGTGGTAGCTCCGTATACTGCAGCAGTCATGGCAATCGAGACGTTCATTCTCGAATCATTGTGCGCTCCGTCGTAGTATACCAGGGCACCGACAAGATCCGTCTGCTTCAGCATGGGAAATGCGTCGAGTGCCTTGCTCCTGGTCAAGAAATAAGAACTCTCGATGCCTTCACTGCCAGCGAGGAAGTCGTAGAACTTGGTACCAGCCCAGTAATACGGCGCTTTCCACCACTTGTCCAAGGGAAGCATAATTGGGAGCCAGGAGCTCAGATGAGGAGCGGTCTGTAAGAAATACTTGCGTTCGGTCAAGGCCTCCTTGACCAACTTATACTGGTTGTAGTCGAGATTCCATACAGCCTTTTCCAGGTACCTCACTCCACCGTGTACGAGCTTAGTGCTTTTACTGCTGGTGCCGCTGCTGAAGTCGTCCCGCTCGACAACAGCCACTTTGAGACCCCTCGTAACAGCATCCAGCGCAACACCAGCACCCGTAGCACCACCGCCGACAATAAGCATATCATATTCCTCCTCTTTTCCGTTGCTCTTTTTTAACTCGGCAATCTGTTCCTCGCGCGACTTGATCGTGGGAAACCGCGGGAGCCTGAACGTGCCATCGGCGCCGTAGATCGGAGGAGGGACGGCAGCACCTTCGAATCCGGGGATATTCCTGGGTCGGTACGAGTACAAGACGGCACCACCACCGACGGCAGCGATGGTTGCCGGAAGGGCGATAGTTCTCAATCCTCTGGCAAGTCTAGACATGGCGAAATTAAGACGGCCTTAGATTAATTTTCGAGCTTGCTCTGAACAGCTAGCTACAAGAAGTGCAGGATTCCTCTGCCAATGCAGACTATACGTCGCCGCAGGTACAAGCTGTGTTCGCCAAGCGATCGTAGGAACACAATAGCTACCTGGTCAGTCAGAATCTCCCAGCTGGAACCCTCGGGAGGATTTGGGAAAAGGAGAGTGGTAACCGGAGGGGGCGAGATTGGGATGAGGGTTTTTGGTCGACGAACGGTCTTGGTCGAGGGGAGTTCGAGCTCGAGTCCGACTGACCTTGCAGATGGCAGTGACTGGAATTATGGCAAAAGAAGAAAGAAAGAGGGAAGGTCTGAGAAAGGATTGAAAAGCCTGGGTGAGGCTGTTGGTGAAGCTAAATGGGTTGGGTTAGATTATGCCAGGCGTGGGGTTGGCAGTTGGCCACGCCGTCTGACCGTCTCGTTCTGACGTTGACTATTTGTGCCTGTCGTGAGTCCTAGTGGGGAAAGGAATGGAGGAAGAATGGAGACGGGTACGCGTAGGAAACTGATGTTAACATCGTCTGCCACCAAGAAAGCTGGGCATAGTTACGCCGAGATGGGATAGAAATACGGAGGGAAGATCTCGTCTCTTAGTCGTGTTGTCCCCCCTCCCCCCCCCTAGCTTGGACCTGGTCGGGGCTCAGAAGAATGGAGACCAAGGAGATAAGTACCGCAGCTTGCAGCTCCCTGCCCGAAGTGAGCGAACGGGCGAAGACATCAGCGGCAGTTTACCCCACAGCTGACCCATCTTCCAAGCATGCAGCAACTGCAACACTGGGAACAGTGGATCGGGAACTGGCCTAGCCAGCCTAGCAGTGCAGGGCCTGCACGTCTGCATACAGCAGCAGCTAACAGCTAGCTGCTACTGTAGCTCCTGTAGTAGCTCTCCTGCTCTCTCCTGTCTTCCTACGGTTGGACTCGGGTAAAATGTGCAAACATGCATACTACCGTACATAATGTGCAGTAATGTGCATGCGTTCATCGAGTACCGCTACGTAAGGCTAGGCTAGGCTAGAGTAAAAATGATCACGTTTTCCCCTCGATAATAATATTCCATCAATCAACGGACAGTCTATATCCTGCTATACGATACATATACCTCAGCTACCAAAGACATCTTACGATCTCCGTCACCAATATATATCTCACATACCACTCGAAACCAACTCGAGGCATACATGCACACATGTACATTATTCCTGCGCAACCTCCATGTCCACCTGCCCACTCAAGATGGGGTCTTTCTCCACGTGCACAATATCGATTATCCCACTTTGGTATCCCGATATGGGGACAGGCATGTGCAGTGTCATCATGGACTTTGCAAGAAATTTTTTTCCTAATTTTTTTTTTCTTTCCGCGAGATGCAGCGGCGTCATTGTGTCATTGTTAATAATCATTTGTCGATTATATGCCTGGATTTCCCCGTCCGCCCCCTTCAAATTGGAGACGAGGCTCACATAAGAAAATACATGTGATCGCCATGCTAGATACATACATACATTACTCCCCAACGGCCAAGGCAATAATATCAGAGCCCATCAACGCAAAAAGCAAATAGCTCGTCAACAAATGTGATTGCTTGGTTGACCTTCTCTCGTTCCGCCACGGCCGAGCCAAGCGGTTGGCCACCGTGTCCGTCCTCTTCCGCTCCCGGCACACCCATCATCTCCATCAAGTCGATTCCTATGCCAGCCTTGACAAGCGTCACTCTGTCGGCAGTCTTCAGCGGCATCGCAATGGTCTCGTCAACCTGTCTTATGTCTACTTGGATTTCTTGTGACACCATGATACCGCCCAGAGAGGATAATGGAGCTACCATTGCCCGGTCAAGTATCGCATCGTGCGATGTTGGATCATACTCTGGTTCTTGTATCAAATCGCCAGCCGAAGATGTCCGCCTGAAGTTGGTTGGCATCGTCTCCTTGTCTTCCACGACCGCATATTCGTTGATATCCGATCGTCCGAGATGGCGTAGTGACCGAAAGCGATTCCCCCGGAAAATAGCTTGCTTCGCATACTGATATGTCGCTTTCGGCGTACTGATTGACGCCGCATTCACCACTGGGGACAGTTCCCGGTGTACGTATCGTGTGAAAGCTTCCAGATGAGATGAATTCTCATACACCATCTGATGGACCTTGAAAAAGTTCAGGGGTATGAACTCGCACCTGGGGCTATCAACGCTGACATGAATAGGAATCATCAAGCATAATGCCAGCATTGTGCCGGCACTTTGCCCGCGACATGGTACCTGAACTACCTTGGACGTGAGCACCGCCTCATCGAATACAGGATTATCTATCCAGACACGAAGAGCCTGGAGAGCATCAGACAGTTGGGAAGCAAATAGTATCTCTCGTGGAGAGAGCTGCTTCAACGCATCAAGGCTTTGTAGGAGGAGAGAAACGTTCATCATGTCGAATCGGCGAATGACTGCGGCATCTCACATCAGTACAACTCTTCTACTGGAGTGTCCGTCATGGTATGAAACCTGTCTCTGGAACCTCGGTGCTCAATTAAAGGGAGGTTCAAGGACGAGGGGTGACGGGGAAGAACATTTGGATATGCTTACTGTCCATTTGCCACGATTCGAGCCGTTGAAGAGGTACTGGCATAGAAGGGAGCAGATTTCGAGCGCCCCTCTTGACGATGATGTCGAAACCAAAGCTCCCCACTTGAGCTTTCACGCCGAAGAAGCCTATATGGACGCCAGGCTCCAATATGTTCTTCTTCTGGGCAAATGTCGCCATCTGTGCCAGCTTGCCCTTGAAGTCTCTCGTTTTGATCTGCATGCCGGAGCCGATGATACCACACACCTGGCCAACGTCTGCGAATCGGAATCCAGCGGACTCGAGCTTGTCTATTTCGTCGGCATGTTCGAGGCGGCGAACCAAGAACATGAGCGAACCACGTCCGTGTTCCTCATGCCGCCCAAGCCGACTCTCAAATTCGCGGCCGAAGCTTTCATGCGTGCCCTTTTCCAGCACACGGGCAATGTTTAGGCCGTGTCTTCGAGGCAATCCATCCGTACCTGTAGCCAGGATCTCGTCCCATAGGATACCAACATTGACCAATTTCGCTCGTAGTTTGTCAGCTAGATTAGCCGCCGCAAGGCAGAAGATCTCCCGAAGTATCGCGTCGTATCTATCGATGGGTTTTCCGCCGTCGTCAATGAGTCGAGCTTCGCTGCCGCGGCTACGCTTCGGCAAGCGAGCCAGGTGCTTCGTCATGCTGTCTATCATGCCACCGACGCTATTCCAATTCCGAGAAGCTTGGAACATCCAATGAAAAAGCGGATGAGCAATGTTGAAGGTGTCGTCCGGGCCCCTTTCTACGTACGTTTCGGTAATCTTCTCGCTGGGCAACAATCCATCTGGATTTACCAAGATTCTTCCTGATTGATCGAAGACTGCAGCTGCTAGGACGACCTGCTGGGCCTTGTTGGCTATGCACCTGGTCGCCAAGGTAGCATAGACGGAAGATGCTACCATGAAGAAAACAGCAATGACGGCCAAGCAAATGACGACCACGATAGCCTCCATCTGGGAGAGTCTAGCGTGCTCATTCAGGTGTACGAGGCGGCAGCTAGTACCCATAGCGGCGGCCCAGTGCATACCCGAGACGGCACCCGCTAGCAGGCATGCTGACAATGCTCTTTTCCACCAGGTGTTCTTCCATGACGCTCTGACGAGGAAGAATAAGAACAAGGCAGCAGTACTGTCGAATACGGCAATAAGAGCGGCTGCCACGACGTACTTCCTGTCGTACTCGAAGTCATAGTTACTGATGGAAGCATTGCCCAGGTAATGCATCCCACAGATAGCAGCTCCCGCAAGAACACCTCCGCAACAGGTTCGCTTCCAGGACACTTTGTATTTGGCGCCGATAGCCATGAAAGCTCCTAGGAGTACTATGATGGGTAGGAAGAATGAGAGTGCGCTGTAGCCGCCGGAGTAGTCAATACGGAGTTCGGGTTCATCGTTGGCCAGGATCATGGACCGGTTTCCGACGAAATGCTGTTGCAGGTCAGAGGTGGCTACAATCTTGACGGGAATTTGGTAGGTTCTTTACCATACACCAGATGGCCACGCCACCCATCGCTACCGCGGCGCTGACGAGTATGAAGTGATTGAACAAGCCATTACGGGAGGTTCGCCAATTGAGGAGTTCGAGCGTCACAGCAGCTCCGACCAGAGAGACGACGTAGCTTAGGACTACGAATTCGGCTTTAAAGGACCGAGGGACGATTTCTCCCTGATATTTCGACAGCAGCTCCTCGCTTGTTGACATCGTGGCGAGCGATTCCGATATAGAATCACATGGGGCGAAGTAGTCGAGAGACGAGTTAAATCATCACTGAGACATCCTCGCTGGTGAGAGCAGAACGGTACAACAGGGGCATTTAAGGTAGCAAGATCCAAGGGGGTGACTTGGTAAGTTGGACACGCCCTGATCGCCAGCGTCAAGGTACCGGGCAGGGGAAGACAGCCGGAGCCGGAAGTTATCAGAAGCCTGGGCTTTAATATGGAAGACGCCACACGCCTCCTTTTTAGCGTGGAGATGAAAAATGACATCGAGCTCGACGGAAACTACCACCTATAGTGCTCATGTTCTAGACACAATACTGCGACTCGGCGAAATACCTACGCCTGGAGTCTAGCCAGTGTCGAAAGATACTCCTTAGTCTGATGGCATAGGCTCTGCATAGCGGTTGTCTCCTCGGCAGTTCCATGGGCATCGATTTCAGCATTGGCATTGGGCCTGCTTGTTTCCTTTTTCCTCCATTTTCTTTTTCCAAGCCATGCACCGCGGGCCACCACGGAATCGTGGATGTGTACTCCGTATTGGCCACGAGGAGCCCAGCACGATGGCGCCCACAAGGATCCCCCATGGCAATACTCTTGTATATTTTATACCCTTAAGCGGTTTCCAAGGCCGAGCGTCAGTCACCACCAACACCAACATATATGTACTGCAGTCGGGTATCTCGTACAGCCACGAATCAGATCGGACCCCACGAGGATTCCTAGATTCTGCACCTTGTTCGTGTCACGATCCGCGAGACAAGATTCAGTATCTATACAGGTATACTAAGAAGTGCTGCCGCCAAGGATCGTGATGGTTGTTCTGACGGCTCATGTTTACCGGTCTGCCGTTACGCAATCAGGTCGCCAGAGCTCAAGGTCACTAAGTACAATGCCAGAAACAGAGGATCTTATAAAGCTGAGTTACCTGACACCTTGGAGAAATATCAACAGCATCCAGCATTGAATGATTCAAGATGAATACAGATGTATGATATTTGAATTACCTTGAGTATGCGCCGGCTTGACATTGGTACCGTTCAATAGGTAGTACAACCTCCGAGAGTCGTTCTAGACTTGGATGAATACTTGGAAAACTTGCTTGCATGACTTGCTAGCGAGAAGAATTACAAGTTGAGGCCACCTAACCTATCTCAGGAAGTTGAGATGCCGACATCTGCCGTTTGCTCAATCTGCACTGGTGGTCAACCAGGCTACGAGATGTTCTGTCATTTAAGAATATCAACAAATGTCAACAGCAGAGCTGACAAAGAGCACACCTCGCTAATGTTGAATATTGGTATTGCCTGTGCAATGTTAAGTAGGCCCGACTGCCTGGTCATAGCTAAATATTGTATGCGAGAGAAGGGTCTGCGGTTGGCTGACGAACGCCATCAGGCTAGGGATGAGGTAGATCTACCAAGATCACGAGCTGCAGCCTGCTTCCTTCGCTTGTCCATCAGCTCAGGTACGTTCCACGCCGGCACTGCGTTTCCCAGTCATCTAATACCCTGCCTCAACTTCAAGCAAAAGCTGGCGGTTACCTGCCGAGCCCGGATGGTGTTCCTGCTCATTCCTGCTCATACGACTCTTGGTAACATATCCAGGCACGAAGTTGGTCTGCCAGGGATACGACTTTTTCGATAGAACAAGTGTTGGGAATCTGTATACCCGCCTTGCCTGCCAGCCAGCCAGCCAGCCAGCCTGCCTGCACAGCTCGGGGCCGAGCATGTTACACGAGAATCTGAAAGGAGCGAGATCGACGCGCCATCCAGCCGTAATCTATGCCAACTCGACGCCACTTTCCCCATTTTCACAAGCACTCTGTGATAAAATCAATATGATTGCTAGATCTTTGGCTAAGAATCTCAATCGGGTGATGTTGGGGAAATGACGAAGATCAATCGGCCTTGTATCACCGCGTATGCAGTGACCTTGCGTCTTCGTCCAACCAAGCTGAACCTACAAACAGGTCAAAGCTATTCGTTGATGAGAAAATGATTGCTTTACGTGACACAATCTCGGCCGAGTGCGTGACAGTCGTCAAGCCAGCCTCCGTGCTTGCCTAGAACACCGGAGAATCAGAATACCAGAGACATGGCCAGCCACTCGCGGCGCGAAGGATTCTATGCTTTGTGACAGTGTCTAGCATCTGGTTTCAGTAAAAAAAGGCAAGACACATTTTACGCCAGCTACCTACACATGTTGCGCAAGCTCAAGCCTAGTCGTTGGGTGACCTTGGCTGATCTGTCTGTCGATGCAGATGCTAAGCTTGAATGTGTGATGGAGAACTACAAGTACATCACGGTAATTGTATGCCTCGGGCTTGGCCTTCTACACCGCACCTGTGCCGAGGATCCTTCACCAGGTTCTCGGGAATGCTCCTTACTCCACGGAGGCGCTTAGTAGCTTTCGAGCGGTCCGGGCCTCTGGGAAAGCGCCTCCACAAGTACCGCCAGTTGCGAGACTGCCGGTCAGCTTCAGAGCGAGCATGGAACTAGTCTGGGCCTACGTTTACAAGACACATAGGCTCTCGCCTACCGGCGATGTTTCACCGAGCAGTTCGCTGGTTACCGCTATATTACGAGGCCATTCCGCAACTCCTAGGATCCGAGAGCAAAGATACTCCAACACAGATGTCTCGGATCGTCTATTTGTGTAGTATCAGCCCAGAAAGGAACATTACCACAAACAAGACACTCTGAAGTTGGGGTTCCGTGCTTCTAATGTTGGTAGCATTCGACAGAGGCCAAGCGACAAGGCTGACCGCTACTCGAGTCTTGCTGCCAGTGTACAGAAGTGTAGAGGCATCAGTGATCTCCCTCCTTAGATGCGATCTGAGTCTTGACATGCTATAATTGTTTGTCATACTCTTGTTAGACTTAAGTGGCAAAGCTCGGCAACTATGTGAGGTAAAGAAGCTGCAGCTGGAGACGGAGAGGGATTGGCTGGAGGAGCTTCTATGAGAAAACATCACCTGCAGTGAACTGACAAACATCCGTCCCAGCACGAGACTAACTATTTAAAGGACATGATACCTAATATTCTTAATCAGAATACGCACGATGTATGACTTCTAGTAAATCGATATCTCTTTGCCCCTGAAAGCATTCATAAAATACGTATATAAAATGCCTGCCTGTAGGTACTATAGCTTAGGTAAAAAAGGTACCTGATGTTAACCCCGCCATCGCAATGCCCCGCCGCATACGTCAGTGCTGTAATACTTGTAAATATTTTTGCGCCGAAGCTCGCGCCGTTAAATTTTCAACGTCGACTAAGTCGCACGCATTGTAACAGAATAACCCAAACGCCTGGAACTGCATAAGAAAGCACTTCACATCTCCATCTCCTAAACCACAATCCCGGAGGTGTACCAGGAGACCGTGCCAGGAAAAGATGTCTCCTCCGGCCGACTCCGTCCAGCTGGCGCCGCTCCCGCCCTTCAAGCCCGACCTGTACCAGCGCGCGTGGCAGTCGATACCGCACCCGACGCTGCCGCTGCTGGCGACGGTGCACCAGAAGGCGGTCACTGTCTTCTCGCTGTCGACGCTGAGCGCCCACAGCGCGCTGACCAACGGCCACGACCGGTCCGTGCGCTCCACGAGCTGGAAACCGAACCTGGCGCCGCACCGTCTGTGCCTCGTCACCGGCAGCTTCGACACCATGGCCGGGCTGTGGCGGTGGCGCGACGACGACCCCGAGGTGGAAATCACGAACGACGGTAACGACGACAACGGCGACGACGCGCCCAAAGAGGAGAAGGATTGGGAGCTGATGGTGGTGCTGGACGGCCACGAGTCCGAGATCAAGTCGGTGGCCTTCTCGCCGACGGGCCAGTACCTGGCGACGTGCAGCCGCGACAAGTCGGTGTGGGTGTGGGAGGACGTCGGCGAGAGCGAGGGCGACGACGAGTGGGAGACGGTCGCCGTGCTCAACGAGCACGAGGGCGACGTCAAGGCCGTGGCCTGGTGTCCCGAGACGAACCGCGGCGGCCGTGGACGTTACAGCAGCGACGTGCTCGCCAGCGCCAGCTACGACAACACGGTACGTGTCTGGCGCGAGGACGGCGATGGCGAGTGGATCTGCGTCGCCGTGCTCGAGGGTCATGCCGGCACTGTCTGGGGCCTGCAGTGGGAGCCCCGGCCTAAGGGATCCGGGTTCCCTCGCCTCATGTCGTGGGGCGCCGACTCCAGTATCCGCATCTGGACGCTGAAGGAGGAGGAGGATGAGCAAGATGGCGAGGAGGCGGGTGCCCCTCAGCATGCCTGGGCTGGAGGCGGACTGGGCGGCATCCCGAATACCATGCGCCGATCCCTGAAAGAGGAGTGGGAGTGCACCGCCGTGCTGCCGACGGCTCACACTCGGGATATATATGCGGCGACGTGGAGTCCAGAAACGGGTATGGTGGCGAGCACCGGCAGTGATGGCATCGTCGCCGTGTATCGCGAGGAGGAAGAGGCCGTAAACGGCACCAACGGCACCCATGCCACCGACGACGCAGCGGCTGCCATGGAGTTAGACGGCGACGTTCCCATGACGAATGGTCACGCAGAGAAGCCCCAAGGATCACGACGGTGGAAAGTAGTGTCTACGACGGCGAACGCCCACGGTCCCTACGAGGTTAATCATGTCACCTGGTGCAAGCGATACGACCAGGGGTGTCCGCCTGAGAAGAGAGGCGCCGAGGAGATGCTGGTCACAACTGGAGACGACGGCATTGTTCGGCCGTGGCAGGTTATTGCCTCATGATATTCCCTACATCCTTTCTCTCTCTCTTAACATTCTCTTTCCATGACCTCTTTACGACCTTCTAATACAGTGAACGTTCTCGCTTTCATGTATATAGTTGCCTAAAACTTTCACGGACTTCTTTTTCTGCATAACAGGGGCTAGAAGGGGAAAATGCGTACGGTGCAGTACTTTTTTGTCATTACGTTACTTCGGAACACGATACAGGTACTACTCAAGGAGATGAGATCCTAGGTACTACGTCGGAGAAATTTGAAGGGAATTTCTTTTACTTCCCCTATGCAAGAAGGGCAGGCAGGCGTTGCAAAAAAGATGATTCATTAAGCATTGCTCTCCGTCTCTTTTAATCGCACGACTTTTTTTCGTAACCCTTCATACCCTTAATGTACACGAAACACGAGGTTATTGTTTAACAAGGAAGAAAGAGGTGGTAGGTGGTGAACAGGGGTGATGGCCAAAGGGAAAGGAAAGAAATTCCTGGGCCAAGCCCAACCAACCTAGCCAGCCAACGTCCATCATGGGACTCCTCGTTGATCCAGTCCGATCCATTCCATTCCAGTCCATTCCAGTCCTGCCCTGCCGAGATCCATGCAACGAAACGAAAACGAAAACTCCTATCAACTAATCACGGCCTAGCACGGCCGTTCAAAGGGTGAAAATAACTTCACCCAGTTCAGAGGTGACCACCGATATCGGTGCAGCAGAACCACTTGAACATGCGCTTGCTCCAGACGCATCGGGAGCAGATGTCGTCGCTGTGGCGGGGGCGACGTCCCACCAGGTTCAAGCGTTGGCGGTTGGGTTGACCGCACTCCCAGCAAATCCAGGGAAACTGCTGCTGCTGCTGCTGCTGCTCACGGACGGCGACGGTCTGCTGCTGGCGGCGGGAGCGGGTAGCATTGTGTGCGACGGCACCGTGAACGGCGGCACCGAGAGCGGCAGCGCCGTGAACAGCGGCAGTGGTAGTGGCAACACTGTGGACATCGGCGGCGTGGGCGGCTACGGCGGCGGTGGCAGCATGGTGAGCTGCCGTCGTAGTGGCAGTCGTAGCGGCAGTCGTAACAGGGCCGCCGACGTTCTCCATGACGGCGGGCTGTCGCATGTACGGGTGGCGCTCAAGGTTACCGTGAGCACTGCGGACGCCGCGGAACTGGGGGGCCTGCATCTCGTCCGAGTAGACGACGGTCGGGTGCTGCTGCGAGTCCACGCCGCCGACGTGCTGCTGCTGGTGGAGAGCCAGCTGCTCGGGGAAGCCGATGGGGTCCGGGGGCCGCTGGTGGGCAGGGTAGACCGGGGTCTGCGGGTATTGAGCGAAAGAGAGAACATCCCGGCTCGTGGGTGCGTAGTGTCGGGTGGTAGTGTGACGAAGGCGAGGCACACCGACCATAACGTCGGGTCCAGTGCCACTGCTGCTAGTACCAGTACGAATGCCACTGCCGCTGCCAGTACTGGTGTCCTTGGTACGACGGACAACAAAGGCCACTACCTCATGTTCGTCCCAGTTGAAGGACTTGCAGCGTCGCAGGAGACGCTCAGGGATGGCCTTGGTGCTGAGACTACCGTTGCTATCGTTGCTAGCATTGCCAGCATTGTTGCCGATGCCGCCAACCGCTGTCAGGGACTCGGCCTCGCGGCTCGCCGATTTGTCCAACTTGTCGAGGGGGCCCATGCGCAGGTGGGTGATGCTGACGCGCTCCTTGATCGGCTCCAGTCCGGTGCCACGGCCGTAAAGGAAGTGGGACGTCGTCGTAGTAGTTCGCGCTGCAGGCAGAGAGACGGCTTCGATCTGCGACATTGAGGACTCGGAGCGTGCCGACGTAGGGGCGGGTGTGGCAGGTCGGGCTGCCGCCGTGGTAGTCGGAACTGCAGAGACCTGCTGGTTAGGCATCATGGAAGACGGCTTGGCGACCGAGTTCTTAGTGTCCGAGACGCCAACAGCGTCGTAGATGGAGTCGCGCGAACTGGGCTGCTTCTCGGAAGAGTCCTTGCGGTCCCACTTCTTCTTGACGTCGGTACGCTTCGAGACGTCGGTATGCTTCGAGGCGTCGGTGTTGGCCGTATTGGCCAAGGGGATGCGAGGCTTAGGCACCGAGGTGCCGACGAGGTCGTCGGGCTTGATGACTTTCTTACCCATCGTGGATATCGGGGATGATGGAATTCTAAGTGACTGCTTTTATCAAGTATCAATATGCGCGTGCAAATAAGATGCGAATAAGACTTAAGCGACGTACTCTTATCTTTGAAGGCCTACGATAGTTGTAACGGATTGTTCGCTAGGGAATATGCTGTGATGTTTTGGTCGAGTTTGGGAAAGAAAGAAAAAAAGAGCGTGAGGTTAAGGTTGAGTTATTCTTTTTGGCGCTGCGCTGCTGTTGCTTGACAACCGTCTGGTCGCGGCTGCCCTGGTACGTTTTGTGTTATATTTTCTTCTTCTTTTTTTTGTGTGCGACGCGCAGGCCAGATAAGAGCACGCGCCAGGCAATCTTCAGGGCGACTGTTAGTACGTTGTGTTTAGTCGCTGAGGAATCGTTCTGTTCAAGGTGTGCACTTAAGAGTTATAACCTTTGACGCATCGCAGAAGATGTATGAGGTGCCATGATTTTGGTACCGGGTATCACAAGTAAATCTACCGTGGCGTGTTAAGTCAACATGAAAGAATAACTCCAGCTATCAAGTCTGTGCCGTAGCCCGAAACGCCCAGTTCCATGCATATATCTCATCCCTCGGTACTAGCCTGGATGCCTTCAGCAGCGAGCGCCCTCTGGTAATCGGCTATCGCCTTGTCGAGCGATCGGAGAGCAGGATCCATGAGCTTGAGGACTGCCTCTCTGCCGCCGCGGATAGACTTGGGGTTGAACCTGATCTTTCTCTTGGTGCGTTCGTAGATCTGCACAATCTCCTGCCTTCTCTTCTTGATCTGTTCCTCCCTAGCCTTCTCTGCCTCGACCGCCACCGCCTCTATCCTATCTTTCGATCTCTTCAGGGCCTCGGACAGATAGCCAAGCTCCACGGCGCGATCGGGGTCTCCCGAGAGGAAGGCAGACCAGAACTGATGCAGGAATTCCATGGTAGTAGCATGAGTTAGGCTGCAAGATGCCGTGAGCTCCGCCGACAAACCCATCGGAGACACTTCATCGTCGCCGTGACTGTAGAGTTGGGCCCGTCTCTGAGCCATGCTGCTGCGTATCTGTGTCTGTGCGCCTTTGCGCGAGGCTCTCGATCCGACGTGAGGCGGTCGTTCTCCCTCACCCTCGCTATCACTACCGTCGTCGATATTTATCGACGCGTGGAGATCAACGCCACCGGAGCTGTCCTCATTGAGGCTTCTTAGATCCCCCTGCACATTGTTAAGGACCTTTGTGGGCTTTTGCTTGGCATAGACGGCTGTCGTTTCAGAAATCGTACCGCTGTCGTCCGACAAAAACTTGTTCTGCTCCTTGATATTGAGGATTATTCGGTTTTGCTGGACATCACCGCGGAGATCACGTAAAGCCAATTCTCGGTAGGTGTCCTCGTCTACATCTGCCGGGTTTGTAAGGCTGGCGTCGGCTGGTACAGCGTTCGCCAGGAGCTTCTCGCTTATGCTGTTCAAGGTCTGGATGATTGGGACATGCTCTCTGCCTCTGGGTCGCATCTCGACATCCTTGCGATTTCCGCTTCTGAAGCCGCCTTGGTTCTCCTCGTTGCCTTCTATATCGATGATGTGCGGCACATACTGCGAGATGTTGTTGCTGTGAAAGGCCCTGATGTCGTCGTAGTCGTCGTAGCTGTCAAAGATCTTATCCGATTTCTCGCTATCCGCGACCCGCTCTCCTCGCAGTTTCTTGGACAGCTTGCTGAGGAAGAATCGTTCCCAGAATTCATTCTGTGTCAGGGGAGGTACGTGCTCATTGTATATGCGCTTGACGAGAGGATGCTGCTGTAGTATCATCTGGATCTGCTCGACGCTGAACTTCATCTTCAGCTCGCCTGGGTTGTTTGGATCCTCGCTCTGCTGCAGCATAGGCTTCACCTGGGCCAATACGTTGTAAGGGCCCTTCTTTTGGCTATTCTCGATGGCATGTGCTCGAAGGAGGTTGATCCTCGTAGACCAGAACTGTGCGTTGAAGACTGCGTCCGACATGGACTCGGGTTTCACCTTGCGACCTTCCATGTACATCTGAAAGAGTCGGCGGTCTGCCTTCATGAGTGACTGTTGTAGCGCTATATCGCTCTTCATAGCGTCGTCTTCGAAGAAACGCGCCGACATGGGCTTAGATGCGGCAGTAGTAGCAAAAGCCATGGAGGCCGAGCCACTGCCCCCAGCAGGTGTGGAAGCCGGGCGTGGGACATTGGGATCATTGTTCTTGGCCTCGGCGATAAGCTTGGACAAGAGATCCTTGATGGCGTTGGCTTCAGTCCTCGGATCTGAAGGAGAATTGAAATGGAAAAGGTAGGGCACCGGCTCAGAACTCTTTGGAGGCTTATCAAATATCTTGAGCATTACCTTAGCAGCAGTGTCCGGGGTCTGCTGGAGATCTAGACACAGGACCGTTAGCTCGTAGTCCATAGCATGTGGCCTACGGAGAGACATACTGGTGATGTTTGCGATGACAAGCGACACTGTTGGAGGCCCGTCCGGTGCAGAGTTCGGAGTCCAGATAACATTCTTCTGATCGGGGGTCAGAGTGAGGACGCCATCCTTCTTCTTGTATGCTGTGGCGCCAGATGGGATGGCCATCTTGTGCGACGCGTATGGTGGTGAATGGAGAGCGTGAGTTGTAAATATGTCGTTGAACCTGGAGCCTGGTCTGGTATGGCGAAGTCGCCACGCCAAGGATTATCGACCCTTAACGCGAACGCCGATATGCTGGGTTATCCATGCAGCTTCAGGGACGAGAAAAGGGTGCAATTTGATAGGTCCACGAGAAACTAGAGGCCCAGATTGTCAAGAGATCAATCATGGGTTCACGACTAAAGAGCAGTTGTTTGTGCTGAGGTTAAAGATGACTGCGGTTGGATACGCCACAGTCATATGTGGCGCTCACCTGCCTCGCCTGCCTGTGGATACGCCGTGTATGCAATACCCCGGCATTTACCGACTATTGAGTGTTTGCATACTTTGATTGGATAGAACAATTTTTAGAATAGCAAGGATATTTTCGAAACATTTCAACCTCCAGTGCCGAAACGACCAATGAAACAAATCTTTTGTAATATTCGGCAATGCAATCAACGATGCGATGAGCAAAAGAAAGTCCTCCTGTGACCACACTTATGACTCCTACAGATCTGCATCCCTTGTAAATATTCAAGTTTGCCAGACATTCCTCGGCAGTTTGGTTACTTCCGTCTACTCGGGGGACCTGAAATCATCTACGAATCTCCACAAAGTGGAATGCGCTCATTACCATCGCCTCTGATAAAAACCCTCAAGTTGGCGAGGTTGGTAGGACTTGCCTATGTAGGTATTGTATGATTGGTTTTCATCGCACGTTTTAGCTATAGCTGCTACAGCTTGACAGGTGCGTATAATAGGTACACCTATAGGTGTTCAACGGCATCCACTCCGTTCCCGTGCCCACGAACGCTGCCTGCATCGATCGTCAAGCAGCATCGGCTTGGTTACCATCAGGTATCAACGGGCCGCCAGATAGTCGGGAACGTCCTGGGAGGTAAATATGTGTATACATGTATGCTTAATGCTACATTACGCAGTTACCTTTTGAACAGCTACTTTTAGATATGTGCATTAATGAGCAACTGAAAAAAAGAAAAAAAAAAGGAATACTCGACAGCTGCTCTAGCGGTGTCAAAGCCTCGGTGGTTTTTTACGGCAAGATTCGGGCCTTTCTGCCGAATCAGACAACGACATCTCAAGTGACTTACCGCACCCCAGCTGTATTCTGAAAGCCGAATTTAGCCTGTAAGTACAAGTCTAGCTCCTTATTGCATACGGTGGCGGCCGGGAATGGCTGCCCTGATCGAATAAAGCAAACAAAATCGGTGGCGTTTAATAGCATATTCGGCAGCCCCGGGCATTTCCTTGGCTCTTCTTGATCCGCGACCGGGGCGTGGTAGCGGCCAAAAGGGCCAGTCGCAAGTCTCGCTAATGCTAATGCGTACAATTTTCTCCAACTGGTCCAAACTGGGAAACTGGGGGGGCAGCATGACCTTCGCAATTCCTTGAATCATTCCAGCTTTTCTCTTCCCTTCAGCTTCAACACCTCCACCTAAAGACTTACTCCGCCGCTCCTTTAGTTCTCCTCGAGATCTCATCATCTCGTTGTTTGGTTGGAGTTTGTCTAGCAGTCCTCTCTGGCCTTTCGATGCCAGGACAGACGAGAGAGACATAGAGAGCGACTGAGAGATCATCTCTTCCCATATACACCACATAATAAATACTCTTTGTAGCTGCCCCAAGCATAAGCCTGGCGCCATGCTGAGCAGCACCCTTCGAACCTCGAGCAGCCAGCTCTTCAGAGCTAGCAGCCAAGCTTCAAAATGCGCCGCCCAATCCTCGAGATTCTACTCCCTGGCCTCGGCCCGCCGCCCTCTTGCCCTCTCGGCCCAGAAGCGACATGCCTCGACCACTACCACTACCTCGTCGCCGCCGTCTCCCAATGACAACTTCCTGTCTGGTAATACCGCAAACTACATTGATGAGATGTATTTGCAGTGGAAGGAAGATCCCGAGAGCGTCCACGTATCATGGCAGGTCTACTTCAAGAACATGGAGAGCGGAGAGATGCCCATCCAGCAGGCCTTTACGCCTCCGCCTACCCTCGTCCCCAACGCGACGGGCAGTGTTGGCGCTGCGGTCGGGATGGGCGTTGGAAGCTCTGATGTCACAAACCATCTGAAAGTCCAGCTGCTAGTGCGTGCGTACCAGGCTCGTGGGCACCACAAGGCGAACATCGATCCTCTGGGTATTCGTAACGAGGGCGACACGAGCATCAGACCCAAGGAGTTGACTCTTGAGCACTACCAATTCAGCGAGAAGGACATGGACAAGGAGTTCACTCTTGGACCTGGTATTCTACCGCGCTTCAAGCGAGAGGGCCGCGAAAAGATGACGCTGCGCGAAATTATCGACGCTTGCGAGAATATATACTGCGGCGCCTATGGTGTAGAGTTCATCCACATACCCGACAGAGCCAAGTGCGACTGGCTCAGGGAGCGTGTCGAGGTTCCTCAGCCCTTCAAATACTCTATTGACGAGAAGCGCCGGATCCTCGACCGTCTAATCTGGAGTTCTAGTTTCGAGTCTTTCTTGGCCACCAAGTATCCCAACGACAAGCGCTTTGGCCTCGAGGGCTGCGAGACCCTCGTGCCCGGAATGAAGGCTCTCATCGACCGAAGTGTCGACTACGGCGTGAAAGACATCGTCATCGGAATGCCTCACCGTGGACGTCTCAACGTGCTCAGCAACGTCGTCCGAAAACCCAACGAGTCCATCTTCAGCGAGTTTGCTGGTACTACCGGCGCCGAGGATGAAGGATCGGGAGATGTCAAGTACCACTTGGGTATGAACTTCGAGCGTCCCACGCCATCTGGCAAGCGCGTTCAGCTCTCTCTCGTCGCCAACCCTTCGCATCTCGAAGCTGAAGACCCGGTCGTCCTGGGCAAGACCAGAGCTATCCAGCACTACAACAACGATGAGAAGACGCACAGGACCGCTATGAGCGTGTTGCTGCACGGTGACGCCGCTTTTGCCGCCCAGGGTATCGTATACGAGTGTCTCGGTTTCCACTCTCTGCCAGCTTTCTCGACGGGTGGAACGATCCATCTGGTCGTGAACAACCAGATCGGTTTCACCACGGACCCGCGATTTGCTCGTTCGACCGCGTACTGTACGGATATTGCCAAGGCGATCGATGCCCCCGTCTTCCATGTGAACGCCGATGACGTCGAGGCTGTCAACTTTGTGTGTCAGCTAGCTGCGGACTGGCGCGCCGAGTTCCAGTCGGACGTTGTCATTGATCTTATCTGTTACCGCAAGCACGGCCACAACGAAACGGACCAGCCTTCTTTCACCCAGCCCCTGATGTACAAGCGCATCAGTGCGAAGGACACGCAGATCAGCGTCTACGTAGACAAGCTGCTGAAGGATGGTACATTCACCAAGGAGGACGTCGAGGAGCACAAGCAATGGGTATGGGGTATGTTGGAGGAGAGCTTCTCCAAGTCCAAGGACTACCAACCAACGTCGAAAGAGTGGACTACCTCGGCTTGGAACGGCTTCAAGTCCCCCAAGGAGTTGGCATCTGAAGTATTACCACACATGTCTACCGGCGTCGATCAGAAAACTCTGGAGCACATCGGCGAGGTCATCGGCTCCGCCCCTGAAGACTTCCATATCCACCGCAACCTGAAGCGTATCTTGCAGACCCGCAGCAAGTCCGTTCTTGAAGGAAAGAACATTGATTGGTCAACGGGTGAGGCTCTCGCATTTGGTTCGCTCGTGACTGAGGGCCACCACGTTCGCGTGTCCGGTCAGGATGTTGAACGAGGTACCTTCTCGCAACGACACGCTGTGTTCCACGACCAAGAAACGGAAAAGACCTACACGCCTCTTCAGAACGTCAGCAAGGACCAGGGCAAGTTTGTCATCTCCAACTCGTCCCTTAGCGAGTACGGCGCTTTAGGTTTCGAATACGGCTATTCTCTCTCCTCTCCTAACGCCTTGGTCATGTGGGAGGCGCAATTCGGCGACTTTGCCAACAACGCTCAGTGCATCATCGACCAGTTCATCGCCTCGGGTGAGGTCAAGTGGATGCAGCGAACCGGACTGGTCATGTCCCTCCCCCACGGTTACGATGGACAGGGCCCCGAGCATTCTTCTGGCCGTATGGAGCGGTACCTGCAACTTAGCAACGAAGACCCTCGTGTCTACCCGTCGCAGGACAAGCTCGAGCGTCAACACCAAGATTGCAACATGCAGATTGCCTACATGACGACCCCTGCAAACTTATTCCACGTCCTTCGCCGACAGATGCACCGCCAGTTCAGAAAACGTAAGTCACTCACACGAAGCAGCATTATCTCATAGGCCTTGTTGTCGCTAACCGTCGCAGCTTTGATCATTTTCTTCTCCAAGTCCCTTCTGCGACACCCGTTGGCTCGCTCCAATATCGAGGAGTTCACGGGACCCAATGCTCACTTCCAGTGGATAATACCCGACCCTGAGCACGAGAACGGCAGCATCAGGTCTCCGGAAGAGATTGACCGAGTCATCATATGTAGTGGCCAGGTCTGGGCGGCACTTCACAAGTACCGTGCCGACAACAAGATCGACAACGTGGCCATCACCCGAGTCGAACAGCTCAACCCCTTCCCGTGGGAGCATCTGAAGGACAACCTCGACATGTACAAGAACGCCAAGACGATCGTCTGGGCCCAAGAAGAACCGCTTAACGCGGGTGCATGGAGCTTCACGCAACCGCGTATCGAGACGCTACTCAACCAGACCGAATTCCACGACCGCAAGCACGTCATGTACGCCGGCCGAAACCCGTCGGCGTCAGTAGCCACGGGTCTGAAGGCGTCGCACAAGAAGGAAGAGGAGGACCTGCTAGAGATGGCGTTCACGGTAACGCAGGACAAGCTCAAGGGCGAGTAGGAGAGAGAAATAAGAGGAAAATAGGAGCAAAGGGATACTCAACTGCATTGACATGATGACCGGGCATAAGCTATTTCGCGCTTGTTGGCTTCTTGTATTTTATCTTGTGTATAAGGCGACCTCGGAATGAGGGGGGCTACATAGACGGGCGGTGTGCTAATGTGGTGTTTTCCGCCTACCGTTAATGCATTCCTTGATATCTGCAGTCTTGCAACTCGGATGCTGCCGTTCTTCGGCATATTGCAGGACGTGCCGTTACATGTGCAGATATATCCATTCTGTTGCCTTGCCGTGCGGAGAACGAGGCATCGGGCCGGGATGCCCTCGAGACTATACGATTCAGTAATAACTGGGGACATGATAAGCACTCGATCCCCGGCTGCCAATGACGGCGCCTTGCTTTATCTTGATATCTCAAGCCTCCCCAGCCCTGTTACGAGATCGAGTTAGCATCATCAAGATCCACGACTGATTGCTACGTCCCTGAAGAGCATGCAGAAAAGAGTCCCCTGGCGTAACTGAAATACCGATGGCGCGCCCACTGACTTGGAAGCGAATGTTTTCTACTGCTGTCTCGAAGCTCTCTCTCTTCTCGGATAAGGAGGTGTTCGTAATAAAAAGGCGGAATATTACCTGACCAACCAGACAAGAACGTCACGCGGTCGCGTTCCATTCCGTGCGCCGAAGCGCCATGGACTCGTCTGCTCTGCGACGGCGCGGTCGGGCCGTCCGAGAGCGGCTCACGGATATAGACAGCTGGAAGCTGCCCAAGCAGACCAGCAGCATTGCGCCGCCGCACGTCTGGACTAACGCTGGTACGTCCGTTCTTTAGTCCCATGACCCTGTTAGAGGTAATCATGACTGCTCACACGCGTGAAAAGATCAGGATCCCGTGCCGGAGGACAAACGGACGTGGACCAAGTGGGCGTTCATCGGCTACTGGTACTCAGACCTGGTCACAGTGTCGACATGGCAGGCCGCCGGCGCTATCATGACGACCGGCTTGTCGGCTACTGACGCCGTCCTTATCGTGCTCGTCGCCGCTATCGTACGTATATTACACACACACCCCTTATCCCGCAAGCATGTATTCATGGCCAACTCCGATAATCACAGTGCAACGCGATCCCGACAGTCCTCAACGGCGCCATCGGCGCGGACCTGCACATCCCGTTCCCCGTGGCGGCGCGGGCCAGCTACGGGTACTGGTTCAGCTACTTCTGCATCGTGACGCGGGGCATCCTGGCGCTGTTCTGGTTCGGGATCCAGGGGGCCAACGGCGGGACGTGCGTGACGGCCATCGTGACGGCCGTGTGGCCGAGCTACGCGCGGCTCCCCAACGCGCTGCCCGCGTCCGCCGGCACCACGACCCAGGGCCTGCTGAGCTACTTCATCTACTGGTGCATCCAGCTGCCGCTGCTGCTCATCCCCTCCCACCGGCTGCAGTACCTGTTCTGGGCCAAGACCGCCCTCGTCACCCCCACCGCCCTCGCCATGGTCGTCTGGATCACCGTGAAGGCCGGCGGCGGCGCCGAGTTCTTCTACGAGCCCGCTACCGTGTCCGGGTCCACGCGGGCCTGGCTCTGGCTGGCCAACCTGGTAAGCTCTGCTCAAGTTTCGAGCCCACACTCACATCCCTCGCACCCCTTGTACTCACACGCAACCAGACCAGCGTCACCGGCGGCTACTCGACCCTCGCCGTCAACATTCCCGACTTCTCGCGCTTCAGCAAGACGCGGGGCGCGCAGCTGTATCAGCTGCCCTTCATCCCGGTCTTCAAGACGACCGTCGGCGTCTTCGGCATCGTGTCGGCGGGCGCGTCGCGCCGGCTGTGGGGGGAGCTGTACTGGTCGCCGCTCGACGTCGTCGAGCGGTGGCAGGGGACGCCCGGCGGCCGCGCCGCCGCCTTCTTCGCGGGCGCCGCCTGGCTGCTCGCCCAGGTCTCCGTCAACGTCAGCGCCAACGGCGTCTCCTTCGCCAACGACGCGACGACTCTCGCCCCCCGCTGGCTCGACAACCGCCGCGGCGCCGTGCTCGTCGCCCTCGTCGGCGGCTGGGCCCTCTGCCCCTGGATCGTCGTCGCCTCCGCCGGCGCATTTCTTAGCTTCATGGGCGCTGCTGCTGTCTTTATGGCGCCTGTCGCTGCTGTCCTCTGCTGCGACTTCTGGCTCGTCAAGCGTCGCCGCTATGACGTGCCTGCTTGTATGTGACATTGAAATTTTCTCTTTTTTTCTCTATCTCATGTCCTCTTTTTTTTCTATGGATCGCTGACTCCCCCGTTCCCCCGTAGTATACGACCCTGACGGCATCTACCGTTATGGCAGCCGTTGGGGCACCAACTGGCGCGCCCTCGCCGTCACCGTCGTCATCATTGGGCCTCTGCTGCCGGCAGTCGCGCAGAAGGTAGCGCCGCAGAATGCGCACATCAGCGAGGGCCTCGTTAACCTGTTCACGTTTAATTGGCTATATGGCTTCTTCGCCGCCTTTGCGCTGTACTACGCCCTCAATTACTTCTTCCCCGACCAGGACACGCTCATCCCGAGTGCCGTGCCCGGCGACACTCCTGTCCTCAGAGCTGTTGGGGACGACGACGTCGAAAGTGGTGGCGCGGCGTCGGATGAGAAGAAGGCAGGACAACACGTCAAGGCCAGTCCTACCTCGTCCGAAGAGGTGGGTGATATTAGCAACGTTGCGTAATGGTGTGATTTCGCGTACGTAGATGATGCCTAGAACATTAAATAGAGGTTTACAGTCCGCACGTTGTATTGTTGTATTTGAGGCCGCTTGATCATAAGGCTGTTGTGTTATAAGGTACATCGGAGCAATGCTATCATACACGTAGAATCACATTTCGCTCATATTTTTGTATCTTTCTATGCCTGATCCGCTTTGCAGCTACCCTCGATCCGCGAGCACCCAGCCGGACACGGGTACTCGGGGTCGTTCTGCCAGAAGAAAAAGGGATCAGTCTCGTTAGCGAGGACCCCGGCGAGGAGCCTACCCGGGTTCGGCAGGTCGTAGGACTGGCGGAAGACCTCGATCGAGGGAATCCGGATCTGGGCCCAGCCGCGGCGCACGAGGGCGTCGATAGAGGTGCCGTAGACGTACTCGCGGAAGCCAGCCCAGCGTATCGCCGACGCGCACATGGGGCAGCTCTCGGCGTTGGTGTACAGCGTCAGTGACGCGAACGCCGCCTGCGCCTCGGCCGGCGACAGCCCGTACCGCAGCCCCGTCAGCTCTGCCGTGCAGTTGCTGATCGCCACCATCTCGCCTGCAAACATCCTGATCAGCATGTTGTTTTGTATAGGTGCCTGGGTCCTTGCTTTATCTAAGGTACTAAAGCGCCTAGGAGGTATTGTATTGTATATTTGTTAGGGGGCTGAAGTGGCTTACCGTGCAGCGTCGGGTTGCCCACCGACGTGATGTTGTTGGCGCCGGTGCAGACTAGCTCGCCCAGCTCGGACGGCCCCGTGTGGTTCACGACGACGGTGCCGAAGGCGGCGTAGGGACACGGGTGGCCGAGGGCCAGGTTGGCCTGCCGCATCCAGTACGCCCTCGTGCTGAAGGAGACGCCGTTGATCGAGAGCGTCGGGTCGCTGATGGTCGCCTGCTCTGCTCTGGCGTGGCGGTGGTGGTGATGCTCTGTGGACAGGACTACCCCAGGGAAGCTCAGGAGAGCTAGGCGAAGTATCGATGGAAGTCTCATCGTAGCTATTATTTTGTATGATGCAATGATTGGAAACGAGAGAGTTTGCCCTTACGCCAGTAACTACAGTTTCCCAAAAAGCAAAAGCTGAAAAAAAAAAAGAAAAAGAAGAGAAAAAGGTAGAAAAAATTACCTATGTTAGATATTAATCTTTGATGTTGACTTACATGGAAGGACCCCACCCGCATCTTGATACCTGCTTCGAGTCTCGCCAAGGATCCGGTCCGGCCCCGTTCCTATCAACGGCCACCTCCGATAGATATCGACGTGCGGGCAATCATGGAGCAGATCCGTTATCAGCGCCGGCGATAGAATTGTCTATATTAATCGCCCTCTCCATCCCTGGGGACCTAATTTGTACTACTCATAACTAACTTGTGTAGCTCTGCGAGTGATTAGAATAGTTTAGCATACCACGATCTCAAGAAAGGGCGACCTCATCATGTCTCCAAGCGCTACAGCCCCAGAGGCTACCTTTACGATTACGCCCATGACCAGATCTCCCAAGCAGAAACACAATTATGGTGCAACCGTCACCGGCTTGGACCTAAATGATATTAGTGGTAAGTAGATCCTCTGTTGGGCTACGAGCTTTTTTTTATTTTTTTTTTTTATTAACGCCTACACAGATACCGACGTCCGTCACCTCTCAGATGCTATTTGGACTCACAAGGTCGTTGTGGTCAAGGGACAGAAAGACCTCGCTCCCATCAAGCAGTGGGAGCTCGTCACGCGTTTTGACCCCAGCTCGCCCCAAGTCCACTCTCACGGTGACATGAAAACCTTTAATAGCAAGGGTGGCTTGCTCTCCGTAAGCAGCACAATGATCTCTCCCTGACTTTTGTAGATAACGGGTCAATCCTGATAGTATCAAATCAAAGAAATCCCGCGAGGTGCTAGGAATCCCAGGCGCCGAGAACGTCCGTCTGATCGGCAAGGGCTTCCAAGGCGAGGACCACTACGGCATCAAGAATAAGACCATCACAAAGCCGCTCTCCCACGACTGGCACGCCAAGGAGCTGCCGCAAGACGAGTTCGACGCCGGCAACGTGAGGTTCCAACGTTGGCATATGGACGCGCCTCTGTACGGCCGAGACCCCGCCTGGTTCACCACCCTGCGCTGTCTGAAGCGGCCGACCGAGCCCCAGGTCAATATCCGATGGGACGACGACTCTGGTCTCAGCATGAAGGCGGAGCCTGGCCTAACCGCCTTTATTAGCAACGTCCAGATGTACGAGATGATGACGGAGGACGAGAAAGGAATGGCTGACCATAGCTGGGTCGAATACGCACCTCACCCCGTACGTGACGAAGAAAGCCACCGCACCATTCCAGTCCAAGGCGAACGCTAACACTGCAACTAGTATATGTGGATAGGGGACTGCAAAGGAAATTCCAACGGCTTGGGCCTAGTCAGCCAAGGCAAAGAGAAGAGCCTCGAAGGCCTCGGAGACTTTGACCCGAAGGACGTAAAGACGTATCCGATGGTCTGGGTAAATCCCGTGACAGGCGAGAAGGCGTTCCACGTCCATGGCATCTGCGCAAGAAAGCTCTTCATCCGGACATCCCAGACAGAAGAGCCTCGTATCATTGACGACGTCGTGGAGATCAGGAAGCTGCTGAAGACCATTCAAGAACGGGTGCTGAAGCCCGAGTACATTCTGATTCCCAGTCTTGACGAGGGGGATATCGTCATGTGGGCCAATTACCAGATGTTTCATACGGCCATCGACTACCCTGGCTCATACGGACCGCGCACTATGCATCAAGCCAATATTGCTTCGTCTTCTCCTCCAGCAGGCCCATACCCGATCCCGAGCGCAGCCTAAACTCTGTATCATGAAAGGGCGAAACTATGAAGCTTGTCTCGAATTCTCATAGGCCACAGCAGAGAATAAATGAGATACAGTTCTTGGAATGGCTTATGCCCGAATTTTCTGAACAAGCTCGTCTGCTAGTCGCTTGAGATAGAAGCTACGCACATCAGGCGGCAACTTGCCGAAGGAGTTGGCGATGCGTGCAACATCCTGTCGGCCCTTTTCGTACTGTAGCACCCATAGTTAGCTTTATATAGGTGCAAAGCGCAATCCGGTATTGTATTGTACTCACGGGAGCAAGATCTCGGTTTCCATACACATCTCTCCCGGCCGAGTAGCCGCTTTCGAGATTGCGAAAGAACACATTGACAGCGACGCCTAAGTTGCTCAATGGGCTCGCAGTATGCATCCACAGAGGCGGGAGAAATAGGATATCGCCGGGCTCGAGCACAGCTTCGTGAGGGTGAGTTTCCGCTAGAGAAGGCGACTCGAGCTCTGAAAACACATCGATGCTTGAGCTTGACGCGCCCGGGGCAAATAAGAGCCGATCAACATCCGTAGGTGGGAACAAGATGAACCTTTTCGAGCCTACTATCTGGCAGTACACGTTTGCCATAACCTAGCACCACGTCAGCCAGCCGTGTGAGAGAACTGGTTCCGCGCGACCCTTACGTCGTAATGGAGCCACATATTAACTGGCCCGGTGATTCGTAAGACAGAGCTAAACTCGTTCTCTGTAACGAATGACAGTTCGTCGGGTAGTTGAAAATCACCGCTCAGTTGCGGAAAATCCACCTTCATGTTGGCGGGCTGGTCGGATGGGCGATCATCTGAAAGGGCGCGGAGGTACAGTTTATGACCGTTCTCAATCTCTTTCATCATGTCTTCGAAATTCTTCGTGACGTACGCGAAATTCTTGCTGTTGAAGTCCATCTTGGAACTGTTGGCCTCATGAACCACGACCTAGACACGGTTAGGTCGAGACGGCTTAAGGATGGGCACAGCTATTACCTCTCGATTAGGGCCAAGCTGCCCCACGATATAGTCTGACGACCAAGTCTGTGTACAGCAGCCCAGTTTGCCTCCCTGAATCACCACAGGCTTGCCAGCTTTCAGCATCGATACAAAGTCGTTCGACGTATTGATCTGAAGCCTGGGTATATCGAGTTTGACCGCGGCTCGCTTATTTCCTCGACCATACGCTTTTTGGTTTCCTGTCTGCTCCGTAACTTCGACAAGTTTTGATAACTTCCAAACCTCATCGCTGTATGGCCGTATTGTATTCCCGCCCACCACGTCTTCGGGATCATACGGCACCGTGTAACACCCTGGGTTCCAGTAGGTCCCCATGGAAAAACATGTAGCGCCACCACCTATGATCACCAGCTGTTTGTCGATTATCTCGGCTGATGTGCCTATTAATAAAGGTCTCTGGGTAGATCTGATGCCGCGATTTGCCAGAACTTTAATAGAGTCACTATATCTGCTGAAGACGCCTGCAATGACGATTTCGATATCTCGCGTGACTAGGCCATTGGGGACGATGCCTCCAACTACGCTTAGATGTCCCTCAGGGGAAACAAAGCTCGAGGCACCGAAGCGGTTGACTAACCCAATAAAGCCATCGTCTAGTCGGGTTGAAGGGTTGGAGCTCCCTAGATATAGAGGTCTGAACGTGATTCTGGGCATGCCATTGTCCGGAAGCACAAGATCCCATTCTAAAACCTGACTAGTTACGGTACCTTCTTGAGTGATGCCGCCTGTCAATATGCCGATGAACCTGTGCCCGGCAGCGCCATTTGTAATAGGAAGACCTGCGCCCGGTTCGCTAGCAAGTACGCTACCGAAGACAGGCACGTATGTACCGGGCCCAGAGAACTCGCATTCAAGCCAACCTGTGCTTGGCTGATAAAGAAGACAGCCATCAAAGATAGTCGACTGGTCTGATTTGCCTCCTACTAATAGAGCTAGACTTGAGGAGCCCAGTCTCGTCACTGTATGGCGATATAGGGGTACTGGAAGATCGCCGACTTGTTGCCAGCTGTCGAAGCTTTTGTGATATAGCCAACAGTCTTGCAGAGCACTCGATGGAGAAGTCCTACCCCCGGCCAGGAGACTTCCATGATCGCCCAAGTCCGTGATAGTGTGGCACATACGACTACCGGGGCCAGTATGGTGTGTCTTGACATCATGGGGGTACGACTCCTTTATGTAAAGATCATAAGACTTCAGCCGACTATTTGTCCCAAGTCCAAACGTATTGGCTAGAAAGTCGTGTCCCAAATGATTTCTCAGCTTTAATGCGGCGCCAAATCGACGTTGACCTCGAGTGCCAGAGTAGTCTCTGCTGGTGGCCTCGATTTTAGGTGCCTTGTCCGCCACGAGTTCCATGGGGGTTGTTGCAACACTTCCGGGGTAAGACTTGGCCATGACTACGCAATAATGGCTGGCAAAGAGTGCGAATTCCTCCCACTCGTCAAAGGGTTCGACATCGTCAAGTCGCCTCCTCTGGTCCGTCGAAATCCATCTATCACTAGACCATATTTGCCAAAGAGAGCTGGCATCAACTTGCGACCATCCTTGGTTCGCAAAGCGAGCATGTTGGGCTCGGAGGGTTGGGTAGGTGAAGACTGATCTTAACGGAGTTTTCAGCTTCTCGAAGTGGCTCAACATCGTCTTTGCGAATGGGTGGTCCTCGCCATCCGGAATGATTTGCTCAAGAAGGCAAAATTCGGCTGAGTCCGTTTTAGTAACATGGAATGTGTGTATATGGAAAAGGGGCACCCACCATGTCTTAGTGTGCTAGCCCATTTGATGACTGAATCTGCGCCTTCGGTCTCCATGTAAGTGATGGAAACTTCAGCGACGAATATGAATTCGCATTCAGAGACGTCGATAAAGCTTGAAAGAGCCTGCTCGATGTCGGAAATACGACGCAAGTCGCACCCAATCTGGACATACTGGTCACTGTAGAGTTGCACATTATTTCCCACGTCGGTTCTCAACCCGGTCAGGGGAGAGCTCAGCTTTGGCGTCTCTTTGACGACTCGACACTTCTTTTCTATCAAGGCAGGGAAGTCGATGTCGACGAACTTGGTATTGTGACACCATTCCGGATATCTCGTCATACATTGCCACGGGAGCACGTCACTAGCAGAGGTCAGGGAAGACATCAGAGGGGATTATAGGAGATAGTATACCTACCTCCCGCAACCCAAGTTGATAACAACCTTGATCCTTTTCGAAGGCCTCTCGAGGAACCGGCGGACTGCAACGTCAATGACATGCAATCGGATATAATAACCACGATTAATCAGTGGTGCTCGTCTTTGAAACTTCTTGACGAAGAAGCGGAAGAAATGAGGCTCATTGGGGTAGTAGATGCGCTCAACACTCCGCTTGGAGACGATGCTGCTGCTGTTTGTCTTTTATGAGTTGAGAAAGTCAATATCGTTAGAGGTATGCTGGGTTTGTTAAGATGAGACGTACAGCCATGACCAGGTCGTCCGAGGCTCGTTGTCTCGCCGAACGACCTGGGCCTTGGGAGGCCTTGATGCTTGAGGCAGTAGACATTTTACTCATCAAAGCTCGAGTAACTCTCCAGCATACCTGCAGATATATCTCTGACGTGAAAGGGTTGCGGTGGTGCTGGTTCCTCGAAGACTGGAAGAGTGACAACGGGTTTATGATGTGTGTAGCTCCATAACATGCCCGCCCGTGTGTCTAACTTGGGAAATATAGGTAGCCAAGTATGCAGAATAATATCTAGTTCTTTGAGAGAAAATAAGGGGAGCAGTAAGTGAAAGTTGACTTGATATTATCAAACGGAATAAATTTGCAGTGGCTTTTCCATGCGCCATTCGCCAATCTGTCGTCCGCTGTGGCCCACACAAGACGCTCTTGATAGGTACCCCTTCAGCTGCTTGTAGGCGATCAGCGCATGGTTTAAGCGATGGCCACGGGACCTAAGCCCATAAGAAAGGGCCCAAGCTCCGCTAGAAGCTTTGCTCCGGACACGCCATAGGCTACAGCTTACAAGTGCAACGGACAGCGATAGGCGTCATGCTTAGCTGGACGACACCCCTGTAGTCCCCGTAGTGCTGTGCCGGTATTGTACCTGTAGTACCCCGCCTGTCCGCCTGCGCGCCTGACGTTAGCATCTGATAGACGATTCCGACCTTCGACTTTCTGAAATCAAGTCTCCACCGAATATCCAAACCTCCAACCCCCTCGTATCTGCTCAATATCCAAGGCTACAGCGTCCCTCCTCGAGCCGTCTCGGTGACTGTATTTGGTGTTGCATCCTCGAGTCACCGCTATAGTACTTACTGCGTCAACAGCCTCTCATTTTCTTCCCTTCTCTTTTGTCATGCCTGAGACGGTCAACCTGGAATCGAGAAGGCGTTGACGTAAAGAGGAAACTCGAGCTACCCTTCACTGCTAACTCTTAGCCGACCAAAGCCTCGAAGTCGTCGCACTACAACAAAAACGGGAAGAGAAGAAAAGAAGGAGAAGCAAAGCAAGCGGCCACTCTTCTCTGACATCTCCCAACGTTCCCCGTCGGAACCGTCCTTATCTCTCGGAAGACTGCAGACGAATACGCCTCGCAGTCATGTCTAACCCGGCCCTCAATTTCATCACATTTAATCAGGATCACAGCTGTTTAGCTGTTGGTACGTCAACCTTCGCTGCCTCGGCCCGGTTTACGTTGAGGATATGCCCAAGTAACCAAACCACTCAGGAACCTCGAAGGGATTTCGTATCTACCATACGGATCCCTTCTCCAAGATATTTAGCAGCGATGATGGCAACATTGCCATTATTGAAATGCTCTTTTCCACATCTCTCGTCGCCCTCATCCTCTCGCCCCGCCACCTCATTATACAGAATACGAAGCGTGCGTCCGTAATTTGCGAGCTTACCTTTCCCTCCGCCGTCCTCGCCGTCCGTCTCAACCGCAAACGGCTAGCCGTCGTGCTCGAAGACGAGATCTACCTCTATGATATCTCCAACATGTCGCTCCTTACCAACATCGCGACCTCTCCGAATCCTAACGCCGTCTGCGCCCTCTCGCCCTCCTCAGAACACTGCTTTCTCGCCTACCCTCTGCCAAAGCCCCGTGACGATGCCCAAGACAAACGACCGTCGCATGCGCCGCCGACCTCGCTCTATGCTCCCGTAACGTCTGGAGATGTCCTCATATACGACACCTTGACTCAGAAGGCTGTCAATGTCATCGAGGCTCATCGCTCGCCTTTGTCGTGTATCGCACTGAACAATGAGGGGAGCTTTCTTGCGACCGCTAGCGAGACGGGGACCATCATTCGAGTGTTCTCGGTTCCCCGTGGCCAGAAGCTTTTCCAGTTCCGGCGCGGCACATACCCAAGTACCATCTATAGCATGTCGTTCAACATGGCAAGCTCGCTGCTTTGCGTCTCGTCCACATCGGACACGGTGCATATATTTCGTCTCCAGCAGCCCGGGCCCGGCGGTAGCAACCCCTCCGGCGAACCGCAGACACCCGGCTCTCCCCGAACAGATCGGTGGTCTCGTAGTCGCAGCTACGATAGTGGCAACGAGTCGCCCAGCAGCGCCCAGGACTCTCCCCGCAGCGAGGTCGCCGACCTGGCAGGCTCTACGACGAACAACCCAGTGACGCATAGGAGGCAGAGCGGGTCGTTCAGCAGCATCCTTCGCCGGTCTTCGCAGATGATGGGCCGCAGCGTGGCGGGGGTCGTAGGCAACTATCTGCCACAGACCGTGACGGAGATGTGGGAACCCCTGCGCGACTTTGCGTATATCAAGATACCCAAGAGCTCCACCGCGACGCCGCGGCCGGGCACGCTGCCTGGCGGTCAGCAACTGCGCAGCGTCGTGGCCATGAGCAGCAGCAGCCCGCAGGTCATGGTCGTCACCAGCGACGGCGGGTTCTACGTGTTCAATATCGATATGGAGCAAGGCGGCGAGGGCTACCTTGTGAAGCAGTTTTCGTATGTATAAGCACAAGCACTCAGCTTTACCTCTTTTTCCTTGAAAAATATTTTTAGAGACTGATCAGACTGACCCGTGCCCTGTTTTAGAGTCCTTCATAGCGACGATAAGCTCGATGCCTCGAATTACGGACCATAGTGTGTAGTGCGGCTTCATGGCAACGATCCCCACGACGATTGGATGCTTGTTGACTTAGACTCAAACAGCGGTCCTCAAACATAAGGACGCCTCCGGATGGATATATGTTATTCTTCATAGAGCTCCGTCGTGAGCTCGGCATTGGGAAGGCGTTTTGATAAGGGGATCGTATTCGCTTTTTTTCTTCTTGTCCATGCCTTCATTGCTCATATATCTTAATGCAAAAAGCCCACCAGCTGAGCGATCATACCCCTTCCCTGGAAGAACTTTTTGTATTTTTGCGCCAAGGGGATTCCTCTTTGTTCTGCATTAGCGTTCGGCGTCTAAGCAGCCTCCCACTTCTATCGAGCTGCGGGTTATCTGGTATAATCTACATCAATCTGAATTCTTCTGCAGTGTCACTCTCATTGGGTACGCCGGTAAAGCATGCTTCTGGATTAGTTCAACTCATGATGAGAGCTGCGTTTAGAGGCATGTCCCTGAGATAGGGGATGATAGCCCCGAGAGCATACACCATTAGACTAGGAGACAACAGGCTGGCAGGACATTTACATCAAACCTCACTTCTGTTCCCAAATACATTCTTATTCCTGAAAAGATTGATACCCAAATCGTAAGCCCGTAAAACGTCAATCCTCCCTTAACCCAGTGTCACGCACATCAAGGTAGTATTACACCAGTACAAGCAATCCAACAAACGTGTTCAATCCTCTCCTAGAAAGGGACGTTTGATGCTGAGTTACATGATGTCCAACTCCTCGTCAAACCTATCCACGAAAAAGCGATGGAACAGAGACCACCCCCCTTCCCAAGACATTGGCGCCGTTAGATGAATGCGTGAACAGACAATAAGGATCCAATACGGTTCGGAGGGGAGAGTTGGTGGTGCTACCCCTAACTTCCAGTCTCCCTCCTCCTTTTATTTGTCACATAATTTCGAAAGGTAAAAAAGTAGATATCGTAGTCGTCCCGTCGTTAGAAGCGAAAGTACTGTTGTCCAGTCCCCCTTAAACCAAAATGCCAACCCCCGCCAGACCCCCGAGATGAAGCGTGATGATTATAAAAACCAACATTGGTGGAGCTGGTAGATATGTTCCCTTAAATGATCAAGAGATTAATAAAGTTGGTTGGCAGATAGAGCAGTTCTTCTTCCCCTTTACCCTTTTTTCTTCATGTAATAGGCACCAGCATAGTCTATTACGATTTTAGTCGTTTTCGCAAGGATTTTATACCTCGACATGCAGGATAACTCCTCCGTATTATCCAAGAACACAACCTTCCGGCAGTGCTGAATCTTGGCTTTTTGGCGGCAATATCATCAGTACCCTGAAGAGGGGTCTGATAACGTTCTGCGGCCCGGTGATTGTACGGCGATTAATTAGACGGGTTTGGCCCGTTATCTGGCGTAGGGTCGGTTCATGAGCGCGATCTCCCTCGCGATCTCACCCCACTCTAGCTCTCTTCGGCATTCACCCGTTGCGTCGGGGGCGTTCTCAGCCCGCTGACCTTTGGATTGCAGCATCTCCTCCCATTTAAGAAGCTCGTACGCGAACCTCAGATGCGGTTGGATGATCACATTCAGCCGACGAGCCCGCACGAAGCAGTAGGCTCGCGGGAACGAGAGCTTCATAGATCGCATCACTTCCGCAATGCAGATAGTCGCGCTACGCGAAACGCCCACACGACAGTGGACCAGCGTCGCGGTACCGTTGCGACGGCCGCGATCTATAAGAGCACATTATTAGTAAGGATACCTAGAGGAATTTTCAAGCTTGGCGGGGCGGATTGATCCTCTTCCGGTTCCGGCTCCGTGCCGAGCTGAAGAGAAAAAGTCCTAGGGCTAAAGCAAGGTGGATATAAAAAAAAAATACTCACCGATGAATTCTAAGCATTTCTCGAATTCCTTCGTCAGCGGGTCGATGCCATTGTCCTGGACCTTCTCGACCACGAGGACGTTGTCGGCTCCCCACGCTTCCAATTCGCCATCCCGCCACATGGCCGTCTCGCCCACGCTGAGGATCTGGTTGATTCCCATGGCCTTCAGCAGATCGGGGTTGTTAGCATGTCCGAGGTTTCCCAGGTACATGTAATCGAGAACGCGGCTCGGGAATGAGCCGTCGAGTGAGCCGAGCCATTTGGGCTCCTTTCTTACGAGGTTCGTGATCTCCAAGAGGCTCTTGTCTGCGCAGACGGGCGACTCGTGGAGCAGACGAGGTGCGATCGAGGTGAGCAAAGACACGTCAGTCGGGTAGGCGAAGAAGTTTCGCTTCTTTATGGTGTGCAAGTCGAGCCAGGCGTCCGGGACGGGCCGACCGGTGCTATAGCTGAAGTAAGCGATGCCCAGCATAGTGGATTCGGTATATCCGTCGGCGCAGTGTATCAGGATTTTCCGGGGTCGACTCCCTGTTTCAACCTCAGTCGCCTCCGATGCATCTGACATGTTCGAATCCCCGTCCACGTCAGTCTTCGGCGGTAAGGTGCCATGCGAGAGGTGCCATAGCCACTTGCACGTGTCCAGGATGCCGTCAGCTTCGCCGTGGGACCACGTCGGCGGAAGAATACTTCCGGACGAGGGAAAATCGAGACCAGGGTGTCTCGTGCCGTCAGCTGGACCTTCAGCAATTTTCTGCAGCGCGCTTGGATTTAGCCGACCAAGGTCGTTACATTCGATGAGGATATCATATTGTTGCTCCTCCTCGCCCGAAGGTTCAGGAGTTGGACCCATCCACACATTATATGATATCTCGGTAGCTTTGGTCATCGTGTACATTTCCAACCTTTCCTGGTGGAAGAAGTCGATGACTGAGCCTGTCAGGCGACCCTCTGAGTTGACTGCTACAATATCACTGTGCTTCTTTTCAAACTCTGAAAATGGGTTGACACAGAAAAAGGTATTGTATCGCGGTACGGAGTCGTGTTTTCTCCGCCATTTGGACTGCGCTGCCGCGATCTCCCACGCCACCTTGCGGACAATACGGGCTTCTTCGCCGTACACGATAATATCGGATGTCACGGCCGTCTTAGCGGCCTGAATCTGGAAGTTGCGGACAGAGAAGCCCTCTTTCGGGTCTGCCTCGACGAACTCGCCGTCCGAGCCCGATTGCATGAATTCCGAGGGAGCAATGGCCCCCTTGAGGCGTGCTACGGAGAGCTCGCCATCGGCCTTCACGACGGTGACGCCACGTAAACAACTAGGTATCTGCCGCACCGCCTTGCTCCTGCTCATGAAGAAAGTCTTCTGGATTTGATTACAGGGATGCAATCCATGAAACCAGGGGAAGACCTGCGCTGGGTCTGGTATAGGCTGTCTGGAGACATAGTCTAAAGCAGCAGCTACGTTGGCAGGACTGATCTTATAGATAGATAGCGGTCCCGCTTCCAAACACTCGAACTTGTCCGGCGGATGGAGCAGAGACGACCGGCGTTGTTCGTCCTCGCAGCCGGGAGATGGAGGGGGAGTGTTGGGTTCGCGAACTGGCACTGGGCCGGTAGGGCATACCGGCAGGCGCTTGTTTGGAACAGGAGTGGGCGAGGAACCCGACACCTGCTGGGAGTTGATAGTCTCGATCGATATGGGCGACGTTAAGGTGACGATGCCAGAGGAAGACCGGTGCGGCGGGACTGGTCTAGGGAGGGCAACTGTCGTCATTGTCCTGCTCATAGCAATATGTTTATGTTATGATTGTAGCTAAGAGATGTTGAAGGGCAACGTTGGCGACTCCGTACTTCATGTCAGAGCCAGAGCCAGAGCTTCGTCAGGTCCAGAATACCGGGGCAAACGTGCAGCTGGCTAAAGCGCAATTGCGGGGGAGAGAACTGGGGCGGATGGCAAGGATGGGAAGGATTGGGGGGGGGGGCCGCTCGGATCAGGTATACAGGAGATAGCGGGGGAGTTCAAGCGTGTCGATGCGTGATGATATGTACGTCCGAGAACTAGAGGGTGGATGACGATGTCTACAAGTCCAACAGTTAACGCTTGAATATTGCCTTTTATAAAGAGAGAATGTATTATGTTATCAGGTCGCGTGGAAGGCAGTTGAATGGGATACTCCTTTTTCCGACGTGGATTTGTTGAATAATTGTTGAACGAGCCGGTTATTCTCCCCTCCTTGACTTGACTCTTGTCTGTATCGTGATTATGAGGGGGGGTAAGAGAGGAGATGGGGTGGTGACTTGTTCAGATTCTGGGACAAGAGAATGAGGAGGCAGAGAGGGGAATCTGAGACTGGACTGGTACTTACTCACCTGATATCAACTGACAAGAGACCTCTTGTAAAGTCCAACGAAAAAACCAAAAAAGGATATGATATGATGTGATGAACAAGAAGACTAGGGAGAAAGATGGCAAGTGAGGAGAAGAGCAAGATGTAAGTCAGATAGATATAAAGATGGATATAATGTCGAAAGGCTGGTCGGGGAGGGTATATCACAGTCGTTTCACGCCTTTTCAGCCATGTTGATTGGGAGTTGTAGCCTTATCGCACATCCCTGGAGGTGCAGCGCAGTGCCGTGCAGCCCCCGGCCAAGTCTGAAGCCAGTGGCAGCGGTAGATAAGACGACCGGGGGGGGGGGGGGGGGGGGGGGGGCAGACGGGTCGCGTACAGTAGGTCGTTTGTAGGTTCGTCCTACGCATTGTATTGTGTATTGTACGTACCTAGACTTATATGTATCTGGACCTACCAGTAACCATCGAAGTAATGGTGCGAGATTGGACGAGATTGGACGAGATGGGATCATTGTGCTGTTCCCTACCATGTACAGTCCACAGTTGTACGTTTTACCTCCCTTTCTGTCTGCCCCTCTGCTCTATAAAGGATCTACCTCCCATCCATTCTTCTTGATGCCTGATGAACTATGGCCACATGTTCCGCCCTCCCTTGGACCATGGAGTATCGTACAGTACTCTATATTCGATTCAGACCAGAATCTCCAGCCATCTCAGTACATATTCGACCACGATGTGAATACAGCAGGCATATGCAACTTGCAAATTGCAGCGTTTCGTTGGCTTATTGCCAAGAGCTAGACGGCATCATTAGTCTTGGCCCTACTTCTTTTCAGTATTAGCCTTGGGACGCCTTGTCACTTTCCGGCAGCTTTTCCCCTCTCAAACGAGATGCCTCTAAAAGAGGCGTCTAGGGGTTCCATGGTCCATGCAGGCCGTAGTCCATGGGTCACGCCCACCTTGCAGGCCTAGCCTCTCGACTCGACTCTCCGACCTGAGCAGAGGGCGACAAGTTTCATGATGGCAGCTTCGGACACGGGAGACGTCTTGACGGTCAGCATAGAGGGTCGACAGTCAGTACAATACACATATGAATCGGTCTACCCCTAGTTGCCTGGCAAGTCTAGATAGAAAAACAGAACAGGTGAGACATCCCCTTTCTATCTCTATACACGTCCCACACAGGCGTTTTCCCTCCCTCGAAGTTGGAGTCACGTCACCAACGAAGCGTGTGGCTTGCTCGCTAGCTGCGATCCTAGAATCCCAGTGGCGTACGATAGTCGACTCTCATAGGCCCGCGTGCCGCCTCGAGGTCGCTGATGGGTTTCGACATGATAACCAGGCGTGCCATAGCATGGCCACGACAACGTACATGGACAGACATGGCGAGACGAGGGGCGATTCAGACGTCTGCTGCAACAGTAGCATGTCCTCATTGGCCAATAGAGGAGGTCTCGTCCCCGCCCTCGAGGGTGGCACACTTGACTTCCTATCACGCCGGGCAGCATTCTGCATTGCCATATCCGTGGCTGGGGTTTCACTGGCACGCTGCATCTCGGGCCCAATCGTCAGGGACTAAGCACCGGAGTCCGTTGCATGGTGGCATCAGTCTGCAGTACACATCAGGGCCCGGTACCACCTTCGCCATCCATCCTGCCAGACTTACTCATGACTCGTCTGCCAGAGTGGCAGGCCCTCGTAGCTGAGTGCCAGTGCATGCATGCTGCAAGTAGTACATTAGTGAATGCATCCGCCAGCATCCAATTGAGCCGACATCCCTTGCTTCTCTCCTCCTGCGCTGCCTCTAGTCCTCTTCCATTGGTAAGTCCTGTCGAATCGACTCTTGGAACGTGACAGCCGATGTCCATCCATACCCGTCGAAGCCGTGTCAGCGCCGACGGTCGAATGTTGCGCTTAGTGCAAGTATAGGCCTCCCTTCTACTTTGATAGCCTCGGTTCCCAGCTGTTGCGTTTCACGTTATCGGCATTAGGTATACGTATGAATATCTATGTGTCTGAGTATGTAAGTACATACTAGCTGTCTTATAATAGGCCATCGATCGAGCAGTCTGGGTCATTATAAGCGTTTATATGACATCAACCAAAACACCAAACCGACAGACTCAACAGACTGACAGACCGGCCCGCGGCTACGATGCAGGGGACCCTTGGGACTTGGCAGCTTGGACGAACGGATGGGACGTCTTACTATTCTTTACCTTAGGAAGCCTCTTCCAATTCTTCTATCTCATAACACGTACTATCCAAGAATAACGCGTCAAAGATGCCTCCGCCTTCAGCCCATTTTGGAAAGCTCCATAAAATAAGAAGTTTCCCCAAACGTTCACGCTATACCGATACCGATCTGTATGATCGGGGCGCGGCGTGGGGCGTTGACGGGGAAGCTGGGAAGAAGCCACAGCGGGGGGGGGGGGGGGGGGGTTGAGGCGACAAGGCGGGCTACAGGATACAGGCCTACGGGTACAGGCTTCAGGCCTCGCAGGCTACAGGCTGTACCCAAGGTACAATATACAGCCAGCTGCCGAGGCACCAATTTATCATCAGTAACCACGTCACCGCCGCATACAAACCACATGCATATACCGTACATTGTGCATACACACACATCACACCCTCCCGTACTATTTACCAATCCCACATCCACGAAAACGCATCTGAATGCCGTGTACCATCTGAATCCCATCCTCTCGGCCCAGAGTCTACACTCGTCTGCGATGCTCATTCTCGTGTGCAAGTAGCCGCCCCTTTCTACCGACCTGCCATCCAGCCGAAAATAGATGCCCTGAGCGCCAACGCCGCCATTTTCCAAAGCATGCCTTCGCTACCACGGCTGCCTATTGCTAGCATTATCACTCTCGCCTCGCGTGGCCTATCGTACGATAGTCTTGTCGAATAAACAGGAGAAGGAGACGTGGACAATTGAACATAACACACCCAAAGAAATCGAGATCAACAGTCAAAAGCTGCCCGAGTAGATGATTCTAGTACCAGACCGAACATGCCTCCGACCTCCTTCATCAACTGCGGGGAACTCCCGAAAACCCACAACTACGGATCGACCTGCCGGCTCGCTCCGGTATCTCATCCTGCTTCCTCCTCAGATGCCGATGACATTCCTCCAGTGAACGCCCAGTACTTCTACCTGTCCTCCATCCCCATCGACGATCCCCTTTCCACCACTGTTGCTGCTACCACGGACCCGAGAACAGCCAGGAGTGGCTTCCGACCCTTCTCACCCGGAGACAATAACGCATTAGAGAAAGCTTGGCTAAGTCTCGCTTCAGATGCATATCGCGAGAACCACACCAATGCGCGTCAGAATCGACCTCCTAGCCCTTCGCTAGCCAAGACCAATGGCGACAAGCTGCAGAGCATTGTGCGTCAGTTGGCCGTGCAGCATGCTGAGAAGCACGCACGCGAAGGTCCCTCGCGAGAAAAGGTCCAGCCTTTCGATGAAGCCTTGCCCGAACCCGACGCTGCCACGCCGCTATGCTGCCCAGACCTTCTCGTCGATGCTGGGATAGCCTTACGGTCATCATTCTGTGCTGTGGCTAGGCGGAAGCAGCATGAGCTCAACCGGGATATGGTCGCTCAGGCTGTTATGAGTGAGATGAATACGCTACATACCGATTCCACGGCTTCTGTTACGAGGCGAGATGCGCGGTCTAGCAGCATACCTCCGAGTCAGTCAAAGGTCGACGACTTAATGAGGTCAGGCCAGAGTGAGGAGTCTCCTAACAGCCGACCTTCCACCGCAGTGCCGGAATCTCCAATACCGAATCACAACCTCTCAACTGAGAGAAGCATCAGTGTGTCCGTTCCTACAAGGACCTCACTTGTAGATGACGGCATCTCAGGTAGGCCCTTTGTCCGCGTAGAGACCGCAGAGTCTCCCATCACCTCGCCGCCACCATCTTTACCTAGGGCTGCTACGATCTCGCGGCCTGGCAAGCCGACGGAAGAAGCTAGAAATGGGGAAGTAGAACACCCTCGTCCTGCTTCTGGGGCAAACCGACCGTCCACACCCCGGCCTGTGGAAGCCCCGAAGACTCTTTCGCGAGAAGTGACGGTCGGCGTTTCTAGGTTGCATGAAGTCTCACTGCCTGCTTTGCAAATGAAACCCATATACTGGTCTCCTGTCAATGACATCGCTACCGTTCTTCGAGCGACCTGGTTTTACCGGTATTGTTGCATTATCCTTATCCTCATTGATATAAGGACACGTCGCTAACTGGCAGCAGTGATGATATGAGACCCTTAGATTCTGCTGTAGCCAACCAGCTTGAAGCCGGATACAGGGAGCTCAAGCCTCATACCGAGACTTGGAACGATGAACTCAGATGTGCCGTTGAGGTTGGCCCTCTCGGCGAAGAGAAAGTCTCACATGCCTTATGGCCAAAACCACTGGGCAAGTCGTCAAAGAAAACGGATGAGCCAGTAGAGCCGCCGATTTCTAGTAATCCTTTCTGCGCTGCTCGTTGCTTCCGCGGTGAAGCAGCCGCGGAAGGGAGCCTGATACTGACTGCGAATGAAGACAACTCCGCGCCGGCCTCAACCCACAAGAAATTTGAACAGTACCATGTGATTTACAAGAACGAGACGACGGCGTATCTACTTAAGCCTAGCTTGAAGCCATCTGCATATTATGGTCGTCGCCCGGTAGCAAAGATAATGAGAGGTCTCACCGTTGGCATCCCAGTAGTAAGGGGCTTCGACTTTGAAGCCTGGATGAACAAGCATGAAAAGAAGCAACACAAGCAGCACGAGCAACAAGTACCTGCTGGTGGTATTCCCCGACAAACAGCCAGTCATGGTGCCTGCTTAGCTTGTAGAGCAGATGAAGAACGTGCGCGGGTAACAGACTTGGTGCTCGTTGTCCATGGTATTGGCCAGAAGCTGGCTGAGCGAGTGGAAAACTACCACTTTACTCACGCCATCAATGCTTTCCGCCGGGCAATCAATATCGAGCTTCGAAATGATGCGGTTGGGGGAGCATTACGAGAGGGCCAGCATGGCATAATGGTTCTTCCTGTAAACTGGAGACAGAACCTCTCATTCGAAGATGGTGGCCCGATGAAAGAAGAGGACAAGGAGAATTACACGCCTGGTGAATTCACGCTGAAGGACATCGAGCCCAAGACCATTCCGGCCGTCCGGAGTATGATATCCGACGTCATGTTCGACATTCCGTTCTACATGTCCCATCATAAGCCGAAGATGGTCGCCGCTATGGTCGGCGAGGCAAACCGTGTCTACAGATTATGGTGCCGGAATAACCCGGGCTTCTCACAGAACGGAAGAGTTCATCTGATCGGCCACTCTCTCGGCAGCGTCATGTGTATAGAAGTGCTATCGAGACAGCCTAACACGACACCAGTTCCGTCGCTGTCCAAACCAATCCAGCTCAAGCACTTTGACTTCGATACGAAAAACCTGTTCCTCATCGGCAGTCCTGCCGCGTTCTTCTTATTGCTCGAAAGGGGCGCGTTGTTACCAAGGAGGGGACGCCTGAAGCCAGGCGCAGACCCCAGCGATGTTGTATCTACGGACGTCGTTGGGGAGGCGGGACGGTTTGGTTGTATCGCTGTGGACAATATCTATAACATCTTAGCACGAGAAGATGCTGTCGCCTACTTACTGAACGGTACCTTGGACCCGATGTACGCGGCCAGTTTGAAGACGGCGTATGTCCCGAGCACATCGATGTCTCTACTACAGTCCATGGGCAGCGCGATGAGAAGCATCGTTCCGGGGGCTTCGGCTGCACCAGTCAGTGTAATGAGTGACGAGCACACAAGGCCATCAGCATTACGCCTTCCATCGCAACTCGAACTGGAAGTCCATGACTTCTCTCGCGAGGAGATTGCTGAGAGGAAGGCATTCTTGCTCAACGACAATGGGCAGATCGACTACTTCCTACGGTCAGGCAGCGGACCGCTCGAACTGCAGTACCTGAACATGCTGAGCGCCCACACGAGCTACTGGGTCAACCACGACCTGATCCGCATGCTATGTCTCGAGATCGGACGGAAACCCGGCAGGGCACATACGCTGCCGTCGATGAGGGCGGTAAAGGCTACGAAGCGAGTTGTACCTCGAACGGTATGAATACGGTGTACATTTTACTCGAGCATACATACATACATGATAACCTTGTTCTTGGCCAGGTGTTAAGGGGGGCTCTTAGATGACGAGAAGTAGAACGATAGAGTATCTAGACGACACAATACCCCATTGCTAATCCTCATTTCGTTTTCGTACATGTCCATCCCCATCATGCTAGGAGACCTGTCTACGAGCTATTTTCGTAGCACGACGAATCAGCTTTGCCGCTTCGCGACCTTCCACATCCATAAGGGGCCCCAGCACGCCACCCAATTTTGCATCAACCTATGGCCCCTCTCCCCTGAACTGGGCATACCTGCAGATGTTTGATCACGATGTACTCGTCGTCTTTTGTGCTGCTTTCAAATTAGTCATGGATATGATGGTGTTACTGATTGACCATAGTTAGTAATAATAATAGGACGTGGCGGTGCTGGGATCTTGTCGGCGCGAGTCACGATGGGTTTAGGTGGGAATCCTTCCTGATTCATGCAGAAATTGCCGCCAGGAAATCGTCACTCGAATCCTTTCTATAGTCCAGTGCATCTGGGCGGTGGATAGTCGCATTTTGAAACGTACCACGTACCTAGTAATACCTCTAATGATCCTTCTTGCGTCCCGCAAGGCTGAGTGCCACCAAGTTTTCCTTAACCTCCAGGTCACCTACCTGCTTACTTACTCAGGTACCTGGCCAGATAACTTCTGGGGTCTCGGAGATCGCCAAGCTTCCCAGAAACACCGTGCATAGCAACAAGGGGAAGGGGGGAGAAACGAAAGATGGAAGAAGCGGTGGCAACCCACTGTCTCGGACTGACCGAGGCATCCGAAGTCCACGAGGGACAGGCACAGCTTGAAACAGAGAAGAGAGATCCATATTACCGCGGATGCTCTAGGTAAGGTACGTGATGCTTGATGCGACAGACGAGCTGGGGGAGGGAAAATCGGCTTCGATTACGGAAGGAGTGAAGAAGATTGCGGGAAAATTAGCAGAGTACGGACATGCTGCTTTCGGTGGTCTCAGGGGACCGGGATATCTGGACTACCTGGAGAGTTGTTGGCAGACGTTGGTGGACCGCCCATCTCGCATTTTGATGTAACTGGGGAGTCAGGTCAGGGGCACCTCGCGTCTAGGGGATCCATGGCAGGACCTTCGCTCGTTGACAGCACGCGGTGGACGTGGAGAAGCAGCATCGGCAGGAGTGTATGGCTGTAAGTTGACGGCTAGGGTAAACAGCGGTATAGACTATAAGGTGGGCCGAGGAGCGAGCCCCCGAGGACCCTGAAGCAATACACCATGGGTTCCAGCGGCATACGTGAGGGATTAGTATCGTTGCCCCTTTTAGCCTCGTGGATTGGATACGCCGTGCAGAGACCGTTGGAAGACGCTAGGCTCTACAGTATCTGATATTGCTCGGTTTGTAGAAGGTCTTCGCTGAAAGGAGTTTGCCGGTTCCCTTTACGCAACGTCTCTGGAATCATAGGGGGCCTCTTCCGTGAACAGATCCTACACCGACCCTGGGATCGACTCTAGTTCCGGGTTAGACTATCGCCGACACATACGCGATGCGAACTGTGGTCTAGTCGTTGTAGATCTTGATGCTCAGCTGCAGGAGTGCGGGCCCAGACTTCGCACGCATATGTATTCAGGGCTCGATGGGACTTCATGCCGCTCGCCATCCAATCGTTGCAATATCTAGCAAGCTTAGACTCGGCACGTAGTACGCGTAAGTTGCCAGGCACTTGTACAGATCTTGGAGGGCATTGGGCAAGGACCTAGTTGAAGGGCCACGTTCTTGCGGACTTTCCTAGGCAGCAGACAAAGGTGTTTGATGACTAGGTCTGTCCATGAAGTACCCCTGAGGATATAGCGCTTGCTTCCGTGCAAAAGTATCCAGTAACAATGACTGTTTCTCTATGGTTCAGCCGTGGTTGAGGTCGCGCTTGGGGCGAGTCCCCCCTGTAAACATGACAATGTCCAACGTTTTACACGGAGTGAAATACTCAGCAGGGTGAGAAGTTTCCTCTGTCTTGATCGCAATGCTGCTGTGCCCGCACAGTGCCGGGAGCATTCCATTGCCGGCCGAGTAACTCTAGTTCAACTGAGCTCATGCCAAGCTCTTAAGATCGCGATGGCATAGATCTGTGAGCTGTGCCGCCCGAGAGCCGTCTATCAGACGGAGATAACTGTGTGGCTTCATGATCAGGCTACAACCGGCCTGCGGAAAATTTGCTCGGCTTTTTCATATTGTCTACGCCGGTGACTCGTTGACCGAGTACACCTGCTTCGAGAACAGCAGCTGAAGGCTCAGGCAGGGAGACGGAAGAAGACCGTTAAAGCCGTCTCCGTTGGGGATAACTCGATACTCGTCTGAGAGGGTCTAACTGAGCCTTGACCTTGCATGTGTGTTGACTACAAGATTGTGCTAGCAGCCCTGTATCGTCAGGGGAGAGGTTGGCGCTTGCCGCGTCTCTAGGCGTGGACTATCGGCCACATGCTTCGCAAACTCACCGGTCTCTCGATGCTCGCTACAAAGCGCTCGAGACCACTCCGCCTCCACGAGTATCGAGGATTCGAATCCTATGACATATCGAGACCGTCGTCGACGAGCAGCAAAATAGCTCATGGGGGTGACTTACGGTATGGGCGCGGGCTGAACTTACGATATGACGAGTAGCTTAGCGATACACGCCGCAGAGCGTGGGGAGAGCACGTGCGGCTCAAGGTGCAACGTCCCAGCGATGCCAGGGCCTTTTCCATTGCTCCTCCTCTGGGCCATTCATCAACCACGATGGATCTAGATTTGCATGGCCCCAGTAGTACTGCCACGGTTTTCCCACGGTTTAGCCTTCTTTCCCGTTCTGATTGCGAGCTACGAACCCGAACCCGAACCCGAGACGGCAGGAGCTGGGCATTCTGTGGCATGAGAATGCGGAGATGTGCATAATAGCCTGGGATCCAGGAACGAGCGCCAGCCTCGACGACTAGTAGCATCCCTAGCACGTTGTTTGGACAGCGAGCTGCCGGGTGGATTCGCGTTCTCCTGCTGGCGACGTAAGCAACCGAGTCACGATCCCGGACTGCGCAGCGGCACAGCATCGTATTATACGTGTGTATATAGAGAGATGAGGCTAGACGACGAATCATGTCCTTTTGTAAGCGACGTTTAGCCGCGCGTGAGCTCGGGACCGCGCCGTCGACGGACATTTCCACCCGCTCAACCGAGTCTATGCCGTGAGAGGTTTACAGTCTTGTCCCTGGCCCTTGCCGCGCCACGGACGACCAGGGACGCTTCAAACGTGTCGTGACAAGGTGCTGACAAGTCCGTCGACCGCCTCGGCCGTATCGCCACGCGCAGGTCAAGGTTCAGGCAAGAGCGCACGGTCGAAACTTCGGAGATAGCTAGATTTGTTCATCAGGATTCCTCATCCCTATAGTCCAAGATTTTATCGCTGTCGACGATGCAGGGGACCTCAGAAGGGAAGGGTAAGTGATGATACAATAAGTGCCATGGAGGCTAGCTTGGCGGCTTGGGCACGGCGGGTTCGTACGATTCGCTCGATGGAGATCCGCGGATTTCAGGTTACGTATGGAGCGACGGAATTGGACGCTGGAAAGGCAGAGTCGAGGTTCCCATGGCGGGTCTATGCCACACCCATGCCTGTTCTCTTTCGTCTTGTCCTCTACCGTCTCTGTGTGGTATGGCTGGAAAGACGCTCGGCCATGGTTGAGTATCGCTAGGTTATTCCTGTCTCGACGACTGATAGACCGGAGATCGTGATACGTTGTAGATGCAACGTAGTCTCGCCCAAGTGAAGACTTCAGACGGCCACGCGCACGAGCCCACTGACCCTGACCCTGGCAGCGTGCTGTATCAAAGTATTGTACGATGCGTATCTTGCCTGCCAGCTGCTTACGTATTCGTATAGTAGGTATCAGTAACAAGCTCGGTCAGTCTCGGTATGATATTTGGACGAGCTGAGCAGCTGAGCAGCAGGGGAGAACGAAGGATCGTTGAAGTTGTTAGTAATCCAGGGCATAGCCCGAGTACGGTCGGAGACAGGCCAACGCTCTTCCCCGGAGACGGTAGTATTCCGTACTGATCAGGGTAATCTGTACCTTATGAGTGGGGGGGGGGGGGGGGGGGGGTACTTGGGTACCGCCTTGCCTGCACATCCACTGGCCAGCCTGTCAGGGACAGCCAGCCAGCTGGCCTGAATCTCGCCTAAATCTCGCCTACCCCCGATCCCAGGCGGTACCTTGCCCCGACACCCGACCCCCTGAGTGTTTGACGAATTGTTCTAGAAGAACGAAGACGGATCCGAATGTGACTTTGATGCTCGTGCGGCAAGGAACGGCAGCCCAAGGAAGCTCGCCCACATCGCTATCTGCCGCGTCATGGGCTATCCTTGTCTATTCCGTACATGCCGTGTAGGATCGTTGACGGGTGGGTAGGCTACTGTACTTTTGTCGAAACAGAAGCAGGCAAGTCGCAATATGCCATTCTTCAGGCACGGGACCGACAGGCAGCGCTAGGAAGTACCATCTGGAGCAACAGGGTAGCCGTCTTCATCTCAGCAGACAGCCTACAGGCTGCCTCCACTCGAGGTCGCTGTAGCGGGCCGCATTCTAGCTTGTTCGTGCTAAGCACCGGCTTACATTACTTGGTATCTACCAGGTAGGGAGAGATAGATAGGCGGTAGGTATGTACCTACATGTAGGTAAGCAGGCGTGTAGAGTAGCAGGCTATTTCAACGTCGGACGTACCTAGCGCTCTCCCCACAACGACAACTACTATGCAGTACAGCGCTTACCTATGGCGGCTAGGTAGAGCCACGAGGTACATGCCCAGGCCAACGTCAGGCACGATACCAAGATAATCCCTCGACTAATACCAATATCAGTCAGGATCGCCAGCTCAAACTCACTGCCCATTAGATCGGGCATCTGACCTTGCTTATCCTGCATCCGGCCTTGCTTGCTTATCCTGCATTCGACGGATCCATCGACATAGTACAGAGACGGACACGTGCGACGCAAGCCAAGCCCGTCGCCGTCTCTTGTCTCTCTCCTTCTTTTCAGCCCCCAATGCTAACATCATCCAGGATTTGGGGGCTTGCAGCTTCGAGAAGCTCTCTCCTCCATCCGCGTCTCGTCATAGGCGTATGCTTACATGTCTCACCTAAACTGTGCATTTAATAAATGCAAGGCGTTGCATGTGCCTAGGCCTCGTAGGGCTCATCTGGCCCCCATCTCGGCTCGGACAACCCCATCGTCTCGACCTGTCGCATGCATACAATATACAGCAGGGCCGAAACTATGTCTCTTGTCCCCCTTGACCTACATCCCCTCGGGGGGGGGGGGGGGGGGGGGGCTGACAAGAGATTCGAGGCATGGCGTGATTCGGAAACGACTTGCCACGCAGTGCGGTTGCATCGCGCAGAGCAGTGATCTCTCGACCGCATATACAATGTATGTACTATGTACGTATGTATGTAGAGAGAGCCCTGCTTCCGTAGGGTTGGATCCGCAAAAACAGGTTTCTTAATATGGCAGCGGGCTTTGCACATCGCGAAAGCTGTCATGGGTATTGCCAGATCCGGAAAGAAAACGAGAGCCCTACCCTACCTTACCCCTGGCCCACCCCCCTTTTGACGCGAAAACGGTGTACAATGTATATTCCGTATCTGCGTGCCAGTTTGGATAGGATAGGCAGGCTGGCAGGGTAGGGTAGGGTAGCTTGAGACCCTACTAAACGCCCTGGCCTACTTAACGCGAGGCAGATTAGTGTAAATATCCGCAGCATCCATCGCACGTCGCCCTCGTAGGTAGGCTGGCGCTCGGCTGGTAAGGCGGGCGATACCTTGCTGCCGATGATGCATCATATTCGTACCAAGCCTTTCGCATATTAAGCTACGTCGATTACGGCAAGCTCCATGCAAGTCATGGCCTATAATTAACGCCTGGGGTGGCGACGTTATGCTGCCCAGGAGCTGGACATATCGGTCAATATGATACATGGTATAATATAGTCCATGGTTCGATCCATCAGTTCGGGGACGTCAGTCCGAATAGCTGCTCTCGGTCGCGAAGCACAAGTCCGAAGTACCCAAGCCCGGTCCCGAGTCCGGTCCCGAGTCCATCTACTATATAAGTGCTACAGCGTGGGGAAGAAGGATCGGTGATTTGTAGACGAGGATTGACGGAGCTGTCTACATCTGTAAACGAGTCGTCGGGCCAAGATAGCCAAATGCGAAATAGACGTACCTTTGATTTCTCGGTTCGGTTGGCTAAAGAGCTAGCATACCGAATACGCAAGCCTCGATCTTGTTTACCTATCAATAATACCGTGTCATACGTGACCGCGTACCTAGGTAGCTTACGGAATTGGTAGATTGCAACGGCGGCTGCTAAGTTGATACGTGACCAAGCTTGCGTTGCAGCGTGTCCGTCAGTGAATAAGGCTGTGCTGAAATGCATCGAGATGTAGGCGCTGAAATATGTTGTTGGATGGTAGGCAGCTAGATCACGCAGTCGTAATAGTATAACCCTCAGGTTTTGTTGACGCGCAAGAAAGCAAAAAGCAGAAAACATCCAGCCAGAAATTCATCAGAGGGAGAGGTGCTGCTAAGTACACCGCAAGAACAGATGGAGAAGGCGAGTTACAGGGACTCGAGTTACACGACACCCATCCCGCACTTGAATCCACACACCGGACAAGGCCCGAGAACGAATCAGACAAGTCCTCGCCGGGCGCCGAAGACGAGCAGCTCAACTCGGGTTGTCAAAGTCATAAGCTGACCGCCATTCTCAGTCCAGAGAGTCGGCCGTAAAAAGGGGGGCTCTGCTGGTTAGGTGGTGCGCAATAATCTGTGAGAGGACAAGATGCCATATATCGACAAGACAGCTGTAAGATTGTGAGATGAAAGGGAAATGGAAAAAGCTCATCTAGGCACGAGTCAGATTGGGTCTTCTCGGCTCATCATCTTCCGGATCAGAGTCTCAGCTCTTGGATTGGATCTCGTCACTCGTGATACCTACCAACGAGTGCGGTCGCGCGTGCATATGGTAGTAAGCAAGCACGTAGGGCATGCGAATAAGATAAGTCTTTTACGGGCCGTCGCACGAGTCATGTTAGGCAAAGATGGCGAACTGTAAGCGATAGGGCTGAAGGAGGGGGGAGATTTGTCGGTCCCAGTGGGTGGTCCCTGAAACTCCTGTCAGCACTCTCTCTCTCTCTCTCTCTCTCTCTCTCTCTCTCTCTCTCTCTCTTTCTCTTTCGCTACCGTCTCACAGCCCCCAATCTCAGCTTTACGAATGAAATAGCTTTTCTCAACTACGGAGCGAGAAACTCGCTCAGCCCGTAACGGCGACTAGGCCAAAAAGCACTTTCTTTTCCTAGGGTTGTAGAGTACCCAGCTCCCGCGTCATGTTGGCTCCCGTCTCGCAGTAGGCGGGGCTTGCGATTGTGATCGCGGTGCCGGTACGAGCGGAGAATACATCTCTAATACGTCGTCGTACGATGCAAGCTTCGAGTCCCGGCTCGGGTTTCGGAACCGCAGTAGTGGGCATTCTGATGTAAGTGGAGGAAACGTATAGGTTCCTGCATCGTACCTAAGCCGCTGAGAAAGCAAGGCTCCTCCCGCATAGCCATGTGCTTCAGTATTCTGTTCTGACGCAGTCCTGGCAATGGCGTTTGCCGATCTTGCCTAGGACGATAGCTCAGGTATGTGTGCCGGTAGTATACGCGTTGGCAGATGGCGGCCTTGGCATAGGTCAATAGCCAGCAAGGTGACCGTTTTACAGCATCGTACTGGTCGTCTCAGCGCGCTTATTACTGGTTCCACTATTCCGCAAGACCGGCGAGGAGTTAGACGCCTCCAACGCCATACGATGGAAGTGATAGGACAGCGACAGCTGAACCGTCAGCTTACGCGTGTCATTGATGTTACCAGGAAGCTCTGCTCTGTCTCTTTCCGGTAGGCTACCAGCGCATTGGCGACCAAAACATTGGTGTAATGTATGCGTGATAAGCCCTAAGGAACCGATAGCTTATATACCGAGCAAATGATTATAACTTGACCTTCATCACCATAGTAGATCTGTAACACTGTCGCCCGATTATGTCATATTACACTCGACGATGCATACGGTACAATCCGTACATACTATGCACATGTCGGGCGAGTCCAGAAGTCCGGAAGTCCAGGCCTTGTCTGCAAGGGTCGTCAAAGTTCAGTACATATGCGAGTACCTGGGTATGCAATAGAGCAAAAGAGCGAAAGGCGAGGGGAAAAAGAAAAAGAAGAGAAAAAACGGTGGGACGCCGTCTCCAGCACCTTACCCAATCAGTGACGAATCCACGAGGTCGGGCTCGTAGCGTCTTTCCAGGCATGCCCTAGCACCGCGGTCCGGCCCTGGCGCTGCACTTTTTCTGCAGTCCGGCATCCGCAGCTTTGAAACTAAGCTACTGGGGACCTTCCGTTTTCTGATGTTTTTTTTTTTTTTCTTTCTTTCTTTCTTTCTTTCTTTCGTACTCGATAATAGCCTTAATCCCCCGCTTCTTCCTGATTAATGCCCACTTTGTACCCAGCCTACCGCCTCGCTGCCTGCCTCGATGATCAACTGTCGTGTGTCATCCGCGGAATTGCACATGGAGAGAATATGGCTCGCCTTGATAGCAGGGTGCGGTGTGACAGGTCACACTGGAGAAAGTGATACTTACATAGGGCTAGGCATGCTCGGCATGTAATGTACCTTTGAAGCAAGGCTGTCCGAGTCGTAGACGGAGCGTGAACTTTTTGTCATCACCGTGTTGCGTAACGACAAGGGCTGTGGCATTCCAAATTGCCAGAGCGTATAATACGGCGTAAGCATAGCACATACAGGACGGATCCCCGGCAGCAAGTGCAGCTATCTCCGTCTCGGACGTCATCCCACTTAGCCGGGTAGCGGACATGCACAGAGACGCACAGAGACGCATAGAGATGCAGGGCCTACAGCAGTTAGAATGCTCAACCTGCCTAGACCTACATCATGTAAGACCCTGGCGTTGGGGGGTTGGTCACAGTGCTCTGCCTACCTCCGACGGCACATTGGAGAGAGGGGAAATTATCATCACGACACCAACCAACAACGGAAGCGAATCGATGGGAAACAAGAGATTCGTCGACAGATAGATTGCCCATACGGGACTTGTCCGTTGGCTCTGGCTCGGCCTCGAAGCGCCACAGTCCGGCTGAGAACTAGGTGCCATTGGCCCTGCAATGCGACACTTTTTTTCGACTTTATGTTCCAGTTTCGCCCCCGAGATCGTCTAAGTGGTTTCTCGTGTGCCGTTCCACACGCCGAATGCGCGTCAGAGACACAAGGCTGAACTGTGTAGCGTAGCGTAGTCTCGTAGACGCCGTGTTACCTGCGGAGAGGCCTAGTTTGGCTATGATATGCTTGGCCAGGCAGCGTCCGGAATACGAACTCCCAAGCCACCTCTGTCAGAAAACTGGGATAAGAAGCGAGAAGAAACAGAGCAGAGTCACTGGACAGGATTCGCATACGGTAGGCAAGTGTGAGTAATTTGCCAGCTTAGAAGCCTAGTGACAAAAAATTCTTACTATTGCTGCTTTCGTCGAGCATCAGACGACGGAGTCGTAGACACGAGAAAGTGGTCGCCTTCTGCCTAGCCTAGGTACCTCTTGGTATACAGTAGAATGCCCCCCCCCCCCCCCCCCCCCCCCTGAACGCCGGGTCGCTTCCCGGCTCGTCGACCTGGGGTAAGCTTTCATGGGAATCACAGTTGTTGTAGTAGTACAAGACTTGGAATAGCAGAGAAAGATGAAAAGGAAAGGAAACATTCCGCCCTCAATAGATCGATGCCTCCCCCAAAAATGTCATGTTAAGCTCCGCCCATGATAGCAAAATTCTATAGTCCGTTTTTTTGCCCGTCGAGAACCCCAAGATATGCGTATAAGTGGACGTCAAGAGGGAAATATGAGTCCAGAAAAAAAAGATGATAGAGCCTCCCCATCCTGTCGTCATTGTCGTCGTCGTCGTGATTATATGTTGGAGTGTTGATCATCTTTTCGTGTTCGTAAAAGGCATGGGTGCTAATAGGCTGCTGCTGCCCGCCTGTGTCATGGCCATAGGCGGCAGCTGAGCTACGGGCGCTGCGAGGTGCCCTGGAGTGCTGCCGAGCGTTCTTGTCGGCGTAGGATAAGCCTCGTAGCCTTCGGCACGCAGGTCTAACGTGCCCAGATCAAAGCGCTTAGAGCAGCCATCTTCCATATGCCTGGAGGAGCACAATATGTTAGTTACTCGCCTAGTTAAACCGAAAGAGATGGGTAGGGAAAGGCTCACCTTCGAAGAGTGTCTTTGCGCGCAAACATGCGCCCGCAGTAGTCGCATCTGTGGCTCTTCTCCTTCATGTGGACGCTCTGGTTGTGCCTCTGCAGATCCGTCTTCCGTACAAATTTCTTGTTGCAGTCCGGGACCGGGCAAGGGAAAGGGTACTCCCTCTTCTCATCGTGGGTTTCCATGTGCGCCTTGAAGTTGTAGCTTCTGCTGAATAGCTTGCCGCACCCCTTGACCTCGCACTGAAAGTTGGCCTCCTCTTTGGTCGTCAGCTTCCGGGTTGGCCTCTTGGCCGCCCTCGGCACGCGGAGACGCCGCCCATCGTGGGGGAAGGAAGTGCTGGACCCGCTGGGTCCCGAGTAGTACGGGTCTGACTCGAGCGAAGAATATTCAGACTTGGGCCAGGTGCCCGAGGGGACATCTGATAGATAGCCCGAGCTGCCGGCTGTCGAACCGTAGCTGCTAGTCTCTAGAGAAAGACCGTGGGCAGAGCGGGGAGATGGGTACTGAGTTAGTTCAGGGCTGTCGCCATGGCTGGCGGCGGCGGCATCTTCCATCTTGATCCGCGGTATCGGCGAGACGCTGTTCGCATAGCTGAAAGCATGTCTCGACGACATATCTGGTGAACGGGTGGTAGAGGAATTGGAGAGGACTGGAGCCTGGGATGGGTGTGTTGGGTACAGCTCGTGACTGTACGGCACCGGCATGTTCTGTTCGTAGTGAGCGAAAGGATCGTACTCGGCCGACAAGACGTTTGGCGCGCCTGAGGTCGAGTTAGGATGGATTACGGTCGTCCCACTCCATCCAGCCGACGTCATAACGTCCAGGGGTGGGAGCGAATTTTCGGAGTCCATGTTGGAAGTCATTGGTGTGCAAGACTGCTCGTACATAGAAGCAATCTTGAAGATGGGGTCTACGAAATCGGGCGAGGGGTAGTCCAGAGTAGGGGATCCTGAGCAATTTGTACTTGGAGGTGACGCCGGCGACCTTGTCAAGGATGGAGGTGAAAGATCCATCACGGGGGGGGGGGGGGATGTATGACACGCAGGGGACGTCCAACAGAAGGCAATGTTGGTTCCGCGGGAGAAGGGGGGGGCCTTATGTGTTGTGGAACGAAGAGTCAGGTTGAGCAGATAACAGGCCGCTCAGGCTGTGTATAATATACCTGGGTCTGACGGAATCTTTTTTCTCGAGAGAGGCTTCACAGAGGTGTGCGTCAAAAGAGGAAGGCTATGAAGTAGCGGGATGGGTAAGCATAGTTATACAAAGATACACACCCCCCAGGCTGCCATGCCTGTCATCTAGCTATGGTGTAACGGCGGGAACGAGAGTCGAGTCCAACTGCGGTATGTAGCATGTAGCAGTGAAACGACGTAGGTACTCCATAGAACTGCAGCAGAGATAAAGATAGTGAGGCAGACAGGCACTGGGCCGGGGACGCACAAGCGCGATGCATCCTCAAGGCAGACTTGGGCGCGGAAAATTATACACAACCATGTATACGGTATATACCGTGGTACGTACATGTAGACGAGAGAGGTGGTGTGTGTGTGTGTGTGGTATAGCGTACACCCTGACACCACCTTATCCAGGGTAGCAGTACCCATAGCACTCGTGCCGGGGGTTCGTAAGGCAGGGCAGGGCCCGATTTTTTATCTGCTTGTCATATTCGGTAAAGTGGTAGCATATCGAAATTGAAGGCAGACCATAAACCGTAAGGGTACAAGTACGTGGCAAGGGGGGGGGGGGGGGGGGGGGGGGGGTCGTGAGCCAGAGACATGGCTGCATCGTTGCGCCTCGAATAAGAGATCCCCGCGGCAGTCTCCAGAACGGTAGGTGACAGGTGGGTGTTAGGGAGATAGCCAGGGGACGACGCGCCGGGTGTACAGTTTACACACACACATACATACATAGAAGACCCAGACACACACATACAACACAGATGTGTAGACAGATAGACAGACAGAGAGAGGAGAGAGAGAGACAGACAGAGACAGAGACACAATAACGGGAAGAGGTACATAATGTCAGAATATGCATGGTATGCCCAGGAAGGTCAAGGGATCTTCCATACTTAGAACGAACAAGAAGGTTAGTGGACGAAGAGAGAGAGAGAAGCTCACAGGGTGACTAATCCCTAAGACCAAGACCGTACGACTTCGATGGTTGGAGACGGGGGGACCGGGGGGATGATTTGATGAGCCATGCCGGGGAGCAACGCCAGGCCGGGGGAGCGAGCACGAACCAGGCTTTAGTATCGTACGTATCACGTCCGTTACGCACCGTCTTGACACTTCTTAACGCCGTCTCGTCAGGTCCCCCGAGTACCGTGTAGCACCGACCCAGCCCAGCCCAGCGCTACACATCTATAGTATAGCATGCGGTATAGAAAAAAAAAAACGGGCAGGCTGCTGAAGGATTATAGCCTTACATGCCTTGCAATGCATGTCCCTGGCTTGCTTGATGGCTATCTCCAATTAAATAAAGTTCTTATTTGAACGAATCAAGCAGACAAGTCTCTGCATACCTTAGATAGGTAGATCATTCACCATGTGCAAGTTCTCATGAGCAATTTAGACGTTTATGTTGGTATTCTGCCACTTGGATCTGAGACCACCTTGAGATACCTATACCACGCAAGTATGGAGAAGACGTTGATAGCACGATGTACGAGGTATAGGAGCCAAGTAATGATCTCGGGCGCACATAAAGGAGACAATAGCGAAGAAAAGTTTTGCGTAGACAAAATAGGTAAGGCATGGTGATAAGAAAGACATGAATTAGCCCGCCCCGACCCTTCTCAAGCGAATCTGCTGCCCACCTAGGAATGGGTTGGCGGACTCCGGAACAATAGGACAAACCCCGTTCCGGCGTTAAATGGTAAACTCCAGCTTAATTCTTGTAGTAGTTGTGAGACTGGCTAAAGACTTACCATAGTATAGGGCTTAGACTATATAGCATTACAACTATTAGACACTACTGAATTTGCTAACTTTGGCAGTCGATGAGCCACTATAAACCAACATCATCGCGGGTGGGCAGCTTGAGGGTAAAGGTGAAGCGAGATGACATGAGCTGAGCTTCACCGTGTGTACATAGTATATGAGCTGAGTTCCCACAGTACCAGCCAAGAAATGTGCTGCATAATAATAATAATAATACATAAAATGTTATCCTCGACACACCTGTTCCCATCTGCTTTTTGAGGCGATGTAACACCTTCTTTTGTCTATCTGAGCACCCAAGTGATCGCTACTCCTACGAGGCAGACCAGTCAAAATATCTCCACACCAGGCGCGCTTCGAGCTAGCTCTAATTTACTCACATTCTTCCTTTCCCCAGGGGAACCAGGGGAGCTGGAGGAAGTTGACTGGAATAGGCTGCGCCACCATGTATTAGCTAAGGGAGGAGTGTACAGTTTAGGTGGGAATGGTATAAGACAGCCAGCTAAGAGTCAATCCCCCCAGTTTGACTTACTCTAACTACATAGGTACAAGGGGTGAGCTCCCGAGCAAGCTTGACGTGACAGAGATGGACCGGCGCTTGGGTAGATGAAGTCATAATGAGTGTAAAGGAGCAAGTCTAAAGGATGCGCCGCCATGCTTTGATCTTCGGTTAGGATTGATTCTGTTCTCGTTCGAGCCATACCGCCCAGCCAGCTAAGAATCTTGCCCTACGTACGAATTCTGGGCTGGGCATCTCGAGATGTCTCGAGACGCAGGTACCAGAGGGCGCGGCGCGCGAGCTGCCGAGATACGGGTTGTACATAACAATGTATCGTCGAGTTAGGTAGGTAACGTCCTTGGACAGCGAACGGCTCCTCACCTCGCAATTACTTACCTAGTTGCGCACCCATCCACTGCTAATACTACATAGTACCTGGCATAGAAGAGAAGAACAGACCCGCGGACCCGTATTAGTCCATCGAAGACCCATCGTCAGGGGTCGACGACCCTGTATGCTGGATATTAGGTAGACACACGATGTAATACCAGCTAGTCAAAGGTGGGATGACAGCCGACAGACAGCTTTTAGCCCACCCGGCCCCCATCATCTCACCCAATCCTGCCGCACGGTACCTACATGGCCCACGTGTTTCGGCCGGCTCGCTCGGCGGCCGGTTATGTAAGACTTTAGTAACTCTCACATTATAACTCTCATATCTGCCGTTGCTATCTGACATGTTGGCGAGAAGAGAGGAAAGGAGAGCTTCCGGTCTTGGTAGTCAGGCTTGCCACGCCACGTTTCGTCTACACCACGCGAGCGAGAGACGCGAAGGCTTGGGGGCTGGCAGGAATCAACCCCATACATAGACATACGTACGTTTCAAGATACATCACCTGGTGGCTCGCCATTGGCTCTCTAAAAGATCCATTTTAAGAGACAATACTTTATATAGGCAGTGTTTCGAGATGATGATATGCGCGAGGCGTGTGAGCACGCTGCCAACGAATCGGTGGAGGCGGGATTGCTTCACCTAAAGTGAATTAGTACATAATACAGTTTACGTGAGGTATGGTAGCTCGCTATCTCTTGTCGACCCATCGGCCACGACAGCACATGGAGTGATCCCGCACTTTTCGAGGCATTATATATACCCGTAGACGATGGAAATGAGCCGAGGATCCGCGGTTTTGGTTTAGGTTAGGCGGGTTGGCCCAGCCTAGCCTGGCACTCATAGTAAAAAAGTACAGTGCTTACTTCCATGATCCCTACTCGGTAGGGGACTTGAGAGGACTCCCCAGACTGCTAGAGCCGGAACAGCCAGGCCACCCGCTCTGCCGCTGGGGAACGTTCAGAACTTGCTCCACCTCTGGGGTTTCATCGGGCCTCTGCAAGCCTGACGACCTGGGCAATAACGGTAGAGCTTGGTTCAGCTTGGGGGGCTGAAATTGGGGCTACTGAAGCCCACGAATCCTTCAAGACGACATCGCAACCGGATTGCATGCATATGGAAATCTTTTCGCGCAGGTTTTTCTGGTCAGCAATCGTAAGGAACGCGAAACCTTCCGGATCTTCTATGTATCTCGGACCTGGTCATAGCTGAGTGAGCTGTTAGGTAATGCACTATTCAAAGCGTCGGGTTTCGGTCCAGATATCGCATCTCGCGAGATCGAAACCTTCCGTGGCAAAGCGCGGTGTGCAGCCGGTGCAGCTAGCTAGCTTACCAAGCTCAAAGCTCGTTCTCGTCACCTCGTCCCTTCGCGCGAACATATGCCTACCTCCTCGTTAGCCACCCCCCCTAATACACGCAGTAGAGGACATGTGTCGCGAGTAGAGGGGGGGGGGGGGGGGCGAAAATGGATGCCAACGTAAAGCTGCTTGTACGGATAGATTAAGATGGTGGTGAGGATAGATGTTCTCCTACTATACAGCCAGTAAGGAATCGTTCAGCGTAATCGTCTTGGCGTAAGGCAGCATGGCCCCCGTAGGATCGATGGTACGGGCATCACCTGAAACAAGATTGACTGCATACCTGCTCTCTGGGTAGCATTCTTTCGTGGTCAGAAATGAGAAATCGACATCACGGTATCCTGCAAGCTGTGATGTCCAGAAATAGGTATGCGAGTAAGGCTGAAGGCTGAGAGCTGACAGTACCTAAGGTCCTAAGAAAAACGACAGCGAGCTGCGGCCTCGTACGGCCCAAGGTGGACGGAGCTTTGCAATTTCGGTTCGGAGCGTGGCATCTGTAAGCGGTGTGTTCGCCGTGTTCCGACGAAGCTTTGCCAGGTAACTTTACCCGCTATCCGTAAACAGACACCGACGGCTCTCTCGTGAAACAGAGCAGATCTACCGATCTTGAAGATTGCTGCCTAGGTAGGTGATTTCTCGACGGAAGTCATGATCGATCTGTCGGGCAAATGATTAAGCTTAAAGAGATCCCGACGTTGTGGTTCCAGGCAGCAGCCTACTCCAGCCCCAGGGTCGCGGGAGAGTCATCGCTAAGAGTCGTCGGCGTCCTATGGCGTCCGCGATACGATACACCTTGCCGTTTGGTGGATGCCTGGCCCGTCTGTCAACTTTGGGTTCGCTCCGGTGTCACAATTGTCGATCTATTTTCCAGACCTGAAAAACTTTATTGTAACTTCAATCTCACAAGACTTGGTGAGCCTTGAGCCTTGGGCCCGAGCCTTAAGCTGGAGCCGAAGTTGGTCGAGTCGGATCGGAACGGTAAACAGGTATCACGGTAGTCGCTAACATGGCTTGGCGCGGACGACATCAGGTAGAAGGACCAAAAGGTGTCGAATTGCTCCCACTTGTTGCCATGCGATAGTCCGGCAGATGATAAGTAAATCGTTGATCAGATCTCTAAGAGAATGTTTAGTGTTAATTAGCAGATAATTTCTTCTATTTTAGCATTGCGCTGTCAGCTAAACATGATGGAGTGGCCAGGCGGATTGCACTGCCCAGGCGGCTCCGATAGGGCTTAATGGGCCGAGTTTTGTGGCCAACAGCGCTACAGCTCACTAATCCAGCGGCCCCTGGGCCACTAAATTAGGTACCGCGAACCCGGCAATCTGGCACTCTGACACCTGACTGCGCTAATCTATCTTATCGATTAGCAAGGAAACTCCAAGCTCCAAGCTCTACATGGACGACACACGCGCGACTTGAGGCTCTCATCGGTCTTTATATGTGAGTCTCCACGTGAACAAGTTCACTAGGCAACACAGAAACTCTACAAGTCATCGTTCTCCTAATTCAATAACCACGCAGGTCGTGTCTCTCGTTCTCAAGCTGCTCTAAGCATGTAGCATCCCACCTTGCCAGCCCGCCAATCTCTTCTCAACTGCAACATTGAAGACCGGATATCACACCTCTGGTGTACATACAGCAGCTGCACATCGCCAGCAGCAGATAATCCGCCAAGATGAAGTTCTTCATCGATGATCTCCCCGTCCTGTTCCCGTATCCTCGCATCTACCCCGAGCAGTATGCCTACATGTGCGATCTCAAGAAGACGCTCGATGCAGGCGGCCACTGTGTCCTCGAGATGCCTTCCGGCACTGGCAAGACCGTCTCCCTGCTCTCATTGATCGTCGCCTATCAGCAACACTATCCCGAACATCGCAAGCTCATCTACTGCTCCCGTACCATGTCCGAGATCGAGAAGGCCCTAGCAGAACTGAAGGAGCTTATGAAATTCCGTGCTGACGAGCTCGGTCACGTCGAAGAGTTTCGTGGACTGGGACTGACTAGTCGTAAGAATCTCTGCCTTCATCCCTCGGTGAAGAGAGAAAAGAGCGGCACCATCGTTGATGCCAGATGTCGAAGCTTGACTGCCGGCTTCGTCAAGGAGAAGAAGGACAAAGGAGAGAGTGTCGACACCTGCGTCTATCATGATAACCTCGACCTCCGAGAGCCACACAACCTCGTCCCTAACGGCGTTTGGACTCTCGATGATCTTCTGAAATATGGCGAGGAGCACAAGACATGCCCCTACTTCACAGCGAGACGAATGGTAAGCTTTCATTATGCAGTCTTGGATAATATCAATTGCTAACCTTCCTCGCCGCACTCAAGATGTCCTATTGCAATGTCGTCATCTACTCCTACCACTATCTGCTAGATCCCAAGATCGCAGAGCGTGTGTCAAAAGATCTCTCCAAGGATTGCATCGTAGTCTTTGACGAAGCCCACAACATTGACAACGTCTGCATTGAGTCGCTGAGTTCTGACATTACAGACACGTCGTTGGACAGGGCTTCCAGCGGCGCACGAAAACTAGAGAGCAAAATCTCTGAAATGAAGGAGACAGACCGCGAACAGCTCGAAAACGAGTATCAGAAATTGGTCGAGGGACTCCGAGATGCCGACGAAGCCCGCCAGGAGGATGCCTTCATGGCAAATCCAGCCCTCCCCGACGACCTGCTGAAGGAGGCGGTCCCCGGCAACATACGGAGAGCAGAGCATTTTACTGCTTTTTTAAGGAGGTTCATCGAATATCTGAAAACACGCATGAAAGTTCGACAGGTCATCTCAGAGACGCCGACCTCATTTCTTGCCCATCTGAAGGAGCACACTTTTATCGAAAAGAAGCCGCTGAGATTCTGCGCCGAAAGGCTGACGTCTCTTGTCAGGACGTTAGAACTGACGAATATCGAGGATTACCAGCCACTGCAGGAGGTTGCTACTTTCGCAACCCTTGTTGCTACCTATGAGAGCGGTTTCCTACTCATCCTCGAGCCTTTCGAGTCTGACACTGCCGAAGTACCAAATCCGGTCTTGCATTTTACCTGTCTCGATGCGGCTATCGCTATAAAGCCTGTGTTCGACAGGTTTAGCTCTGTAATTATCACATCCGGTACCATCTCGCCTCTAGAAATGTATCCCAAGATGCTGGGCTTCACCACAGTTGTCCAGGAGTCGTATGCCATGACATTGGCCAGGAGATCTTTCTTGCCAATGATCGTCACACGAGGAAGCGACCAAGCGACAATCTCCACGAGTTTCATGGTCAGGAACGAACCTAGTGTAGTTCGTAACTACGGCAATCTCTTGACGGAGTTCGCCAGAATCACACCGGACGGCATGGTCGTATTCTTCCCATCCTACTTGTACATGGAGTCCATCATCAGCATGTGGCAGGGCATGGGAATCCTGGACGAAGTTTGGAAGTACAAACTTATCCTAGTCGAGACGCCTGATGCGCAGGAAACCTCCCTAGCCCTCGAGACGTATCGTACGGCCTGCTGCAACGGCAGAGGGGCTGTCCTTCTGTGTGTCGCTCGTGGAAAGGTCTCGGAGGGTATCGATTTCGACCACCAGTATGGGCGAACCGTGTTATGTATCGGCGTCCCTTTCCAGTACACGGAGTCGCGTATCCTAAAAGCCAGGCTGGAATTTCTGCGAGAGACGTATCGGATCCGCGAGAACGACTTCCTGTCCTTCGACGCCATGCGCCACGCCGCGCAGTGTCTCGGTCGTGTGCTCCGAGGCAAGGATGATTACGGGATCATGGTGCTCGCCGACCGCCGCTTTCAGAAGAAGAGGCTACAGCTGCCCAAGTGGATCAACCAGGCCATGCAGGACGCCGACGGCAACCTCAGCACCGACATGGCGGTCATCACAGCGAAGCGCTTCCTGCGCGACATGGCACGGCCCTTCAAGGCCAAAGACCAGGAGGGCATCAGCATGTGGAGTCTCGAGGACCTGAAGGCGCACCAGAAGAAGATGGACGAGGAAAGGATACAGGAGCTGCAGGAGGGGAACGCGGCCGTGGAAGCGTTCCAGAGGGCCCAGGAGATGCAGACTTACGACGACGACTGCAATATGGACGACGATGACTTAGATGAAGGCATGATGGAACTAGACCCTGCTTGAATGCTTGGGATATCACAGATCCGGTAGTCTATTTCATTGTACGATAATTGAAAAGGAGGCTTTTCTAGATACATCGGAGTAGCAGGGATAAAGAACAGAATGGTTGAATAGCGTCGATAAGACGCTTAATACAGCAAATTGCTCATAATGCTGACTGGCCGTGACCAGTCTTCTTTCTCTCCGTACCTGAAGCCTGAGTAGGCAGATAGCATGGCCCTATATTACAATTATTACACCTTGCCACCGTAGTGTATACCTCAGATCCAGATACCCAACCCTTATTGCGTAGACTTTGCCAGGTTCCAGAAGTTCTCGAGCTTGGACTTGGACAGGACCTCCCTGGCCTCGGCGTCGGTCTCGCAGACCTTGGAGCCCCACTTGCGGAAGGCGCGGGTCTTGATCTCGCCCTCGAAGATGAGGCGGCAGCGGTTGTGGGCGAGGTCCCGGAGGTCGCCGTCCTCGGTCTCAGCCTTGAGCCACTGCTTGAGGGCGTCGGCGGCGGCGCCGCGGTCGTCGCCGCCGCGGTCGCGGGAGGGCAGGTTCTCGGTCCAGGCGATGCGGTTGAGCATGAGCTTCCTGTAGTGCTTGGCGGACCACTCGCCGCCCTCGACGATGACGAGGCTCTGACGCGGGTGCATGACGACGAGCCCGGTGAGCGCCAGCTGGTCGGCGTTGATGTTGATCTTGTACCGGTGCTGGCCGTTGGCCAGGCTGTCGACCTTGAAGACGAGCATGCGCAGCCCCCGCGCCGCGTCCTTGTCCTGGTTCGCCGCCAGCTTCTCGTGCCGCTGCTCTTTCGTCAGCTTGCGTTCCTCGTTGGCCTGCTCGTGTTGCGTGTGCCGGTCCGCGATCTCGCGGTTCACCCGCGCCTCCACCGCCGTCGGGTCCTTGACTGCCTCCTCGCCTAGCACCCGCATTAGGTTGCCCTTCTTGACCTTGGGCGGCGGCGCCGGCACCAACCCCAGCCGGATCTTGGCCTGCTCCTCCTTGAGGTCCGCCATGCGGCGCTGGCGCCGCAGCTTCTTCTGCTCCGTTGCCGTCAGGTACATGGGCTTGGGCGCCGGCACGTTCTTGTCTTGGGGCGGCTCAATGGGCACGGGGTGCTGGACGTATCGCGTCACGATCGTGTCCTCGCTGTCGATCTTGAGCGCCTTGGGGTTCTCGATGTCGTCGTAGTCCTTGCCGTCCACCAGGCCCTCGTCCCACCACTCGATGTCCGGCGGCGCCTCAACGATAAAGTTCTTCTCGACGTCCTTGTCCTCGTCGATGCCGACCTTGCGCGTACCCGCCGCGATCTTCTTTTTGAGGGCCTCGAGCGCCGCCTGCCGCCGCAGCGCGTTCGCCTGCTGGATGTACTTGCCCTTCTGGTTGAATACGAGGGTTCGGGACTGCCTCGGCTTCGCGACGGCCGTGCCCAGGCTCGCGTCGTAGTATGGATTGCTCTTGATCTCCTCCTGGGACGGGCCTGACAGGTCGAGCGCCTTCTGTTTCAGCTGCGAGCCCCTGCCGGCATCGTTATTGCGTGATCGTGATCCGAGGGAACTAGATTTCGCGTCGTTGGTCTTACTGCCGCCCGGCTTCCACTGTCCGATGTCTTCCAACGCCGGGTGGAGGCCTACGTTCAGCCCGCCCTTGGCCTTGCTCGTGCCTATCGCAGCCGACACGCGCGCCTTCAGGGCGGCGAGCTTGGCTGCCTTGTCTCCGCCGGCGTCGGGTTTCTGTACTCGAGATGCGTCGTTGCGCGGGCCGAGACCCGGCGAACCGTGTCGGTCCATGGATGGTTGTTCAGAGGTGTGGCCGTTTCGTATTGGACAAAGGGAATCTCGAAAGTGTGCGGAGGTTCGCTGTCTATATCGTCGTCTCCTAGGTCAGATCCAAGGCTGTCTAGACCTTGATAACGATACTGACTCGGCGGATATGGTGGGCTGGAGTCGCGGCCTTATGAAGGCTTCGTCTGTATGATGGGGGAATCTAATTTTGTCAGTGCAGATTGGCAGCTTCGAAGACCCCAAGACGAATGTGAGTATTTGCTAGTTGCATATACTTGCAGATCGTAAGAAACTCTCTATCTTGATACGAATATGCAATTTTACATATCGATAAGGTGAAGATAAGCTGTGTCACATGACATTGCATTTCTGCCACCTGAGACCGCCAAAAAGTTGAATGCTCCAAATTTTCTTGAGCTATGCTGACCCCACTCAAAAAGAAAAAAAAATAGCTGTATAAACTTGCCCAGCCAACCAGCCAGCCGTCCAATAATTCATCCACGTACAAATCGCGATACCATGCCGTCCGTGAGCTGATAGAGTTCTCCGTGAACCTCTTGTCGACACTTTATAGTCTTCGGAAGTGTCTAATTACGACTTCAACTCGCAGGACTATACTCAGAAATCTGTGCTAGGCTATGAAGCTGTAACGCAGCCATGAATATCTCACAGCCCATATCGTCGACTATCGACAATGTCGATTTCGACTTCCTCACCCCAGCCGAGATAAAGGCCATTTCGGTGAAAAGAATTGAAAATCCGACTACGTTCGACAGTCTCTTAAACCCGGTACCGGGCGGTTTATATGATCCCGCCCTGGGAGCATGGGGAGAATCAATGTAAGCACGCTTGAGATGTCGTGATGATCACAACTCAGTTAACCTCCATAGATGTACGACATGTAACCTTGCTCAACCGAACTGCCCCGGTCACGTCGGCCACATCGATCTTCCTGTTCCCGTCTACCACCCCGTCTTTATGGACCAGGTCCTAAGGCTACTTAGAGCTCAGTGCCAGTACTGCTTTCGCTTTCGCATGCGGCGGGCAGACCTTAGCCTTGTCGCATGCAAGCTGCGTCTTCTCCAATTCGGTCTAATCGATGCCGCGAACCATCTTGACGACATTACCCCCGAGACTACCGACATAGAATTAGACGACGAGAACCAGTCTGACGCTGAGGAAAGCTCGGCTCTCGACAAGCTAATTCGCATGCGGGAGTCGTATACCCAGGCTACCTTGAAGAGGCACAGACTAGGCACTGCCCAGATCAGGAAGGGCAAGCATGAGGGTGCGTCGGAAGCTAGGAGACAAGTGCTCAAGGACTTCTTCAGAGACATGACCAAGGGAAGAGGGTGTGCGACATGCCAGGCTATATCTCCAAATTTCAGAAAGGACCGCTTCGTCAAGATTTTCGAGAAGCCGCTCAGCCAGAAGGACCAGGCCAAGATGGCTATGCGCAACATGGAGCACAAGGACGCCCTGGCCATCAGACGAAAATCCTCCAAGGAAGGCCCTACGAAGAAACGCAGTCTCGAAACAGATGAGGGAATAGCTGATATCGATCTGCCGTCGAGCGAAGGGGAGGCTGAGCAGGAAAACGACGAAGACGAGGAGGGCGAGGGCGAGGAGCTTGACGAAAACGGCGACGTGATCATGTCAGGAGGCGACGGCGCTGCCAAGAAACCCCCCAAGTCCAAGAAAGATGCAGATGCGAAAGCCCCTCAGCGCTATGTCAATTCTATGGAAGTCCAGGCTCGACTGCAACTTTTATTTGAAAAGGAGCAAGACGTAATGAGCCTGGTGTATAATTCAAGACCTCTTGGGAAGAAGCTCCCTGCCGATAACTTCTTCATACAGACTGTACTTGTTCCGCCGAATAAGTATCGCCCGGAAGCCCGGCAGGGCGACGGAGCGATTGCAGAGGCGCAACAGAATTCTCTCTACAAGCAAATTCTTGCTTCATGCGAACGAATCGCCCAGATCCATCACGAAATTGCACAGCACGCAAACGATCCCAACTCGGTAGCCCGGCGGCGAGACATATCTGAGATGCACGAAGCCTGCGTCCAGCTCCAGGACAGTGTCAACTCTCTCATCGATCGGGATAGAAATCCCATCCGGGGCGCGGCTGGAAAGAGGAATGAGGACGGTATCAAGCAAAAGCTCGAGAAGAAAGAAGGGCTGTTCCGAAAGAACATGATGGGCAAGCGTGTAAACTACGCGGCCCGAAGTGTTATATCCCCAGACCCTAACATCGAGACCAGCGAGATAGGCGTCCCTCCCGTCTTTGCCAAAAAGCTGACGTATCCCGAACCTGTTACAAGCCATAACTTCAGAGAGATGCAGCAAGCAGTCATCAACGGTGTCGACAAGTGGCCTGGCGCAGCGGCGATCGAGAACGAGAACGGCCAGATCATCAATCTCAAGAACAAGTCCGTTGAGGATCGAGTTGCCCTAGCCAACCAGCTTCTCGCCCCGTCTAGTCATGAGTTCGCCGGAGTGAGAGGCAAGAAAGTACACCGTCATCTAGGAAATGGTGACGTGGTGTTGATGAACCGTCAGCCAACCCTCCACAAGCCCTCTATCATGGGGCACCGCGCTAGAGTCTTGCCGGGTGAAAAGACCATTCGTATGCACTACGCGAACTGTAATACGTATAACGCAGATTTCGACGGTGATGAGATGAACATGCACTTCCCACAGAACGAACTCGCGAGGGCAGAGGCCTTGAAGATTGCCGATACAGATCATCAGTACCTCTCGGCGACTGCCGGGAAACCCCTTCGTGGTTTGATTCAAGACCATTTGTCTGTCTCGGTAGCCCTCTGTAACAAGGATACCTTCTTTGATAAGGGCGATTATCATCAGCTTGTATACAGTGCGTTGCGGCCCGAGAGCGGTCATATCGCGTCCGACAGGCTCGAGCTCGTACCGCCTGCCGTTGTGAAACCGGCCATGCGGTGGACTGGAAAGCAGGTCATTACCACCATACTGAAGAACATGAAGCCAGCTGGGTCCGGTGACCTTTGGCTGGCTGGGAAATCACAAGTAAAGCCAACAGCTTGGGGGAAGTTCGTGGAGGAAGGCGACGTACAATTCACCGACGGAGAGTTCATTTCTGGTATCCTTGACAAGTCTCAGCTGGGACCTAGTTCTGGTGGCTTGATTCATTCCATACACGAGATCTGGGGGCCCGAAATCGCCGCCAAGTTGCTCAGCTGCCTTGGTCGACTTCTCACCCGCTATCTAAATATGCGCGCGTTCAGCTGTGGTATGGACGATTTGCGGCTCACCCCCGAAGGTGAAAAGACCCGTAAGAAGAAGCTGAAAACCGCAAACACCATCGGTCTCGAGGTTGCCGCGGGGTATGTAAGTTTAGGAGATCGCCCCGACATCACCAGCACGGACTCCTTGTTGCTGGAACGGTTAGAGGATGTCATGCGCGATGATGGCAAGCAAGAAGACCTGGACCGCATAATGAACGCGCGATCCGGTCAACTGTCCGGTGATGTCAGCACAAGCATTCTCCCTTCGGGTCTCGAGAAGCAGTTCCCCAAGAACCAGATGCAGTCGATGACAACGTCCGGTGCGAAAGGAAGCAGTGTCAACGCGAACCTTATCTCCTGCAACCTCGGCCAACAAGTTCTTGAAGGCAGAAGAGTCCCTCTGATGGTTAGCGGCAAATCGCTACCCTGCTTCCGTCCCTTCGAAACCAGCGTGCGAGCAGGTGGCTACATCGTGAATCGTTTCTTGACTGGCATTCGACCCCAGGAATACTACTTCCATCATATGGCCGGACGTGAAGGTCTTATTGATACCGCCGTCAAAACATCACGATCCGGCTATCTACAGAGATGTTTGATCAAGGGCATGGAAGGCTTGAAAGTGAACTATGATTCGTCGGTGCGAGATGCCGACGGATCGATGGTTCAGTTTTTGTACGGTGAAGATGGTATAGATATCACCAAGCAGAAGTACCTGAATGACTTCGGCTTCGTGCTTCGCAATCAGACATCTCAAGTCGATCGGCTCGGAATCGCCGAGAGGGGATGGGATCAGGAGATTTACGAGTCCAAGGATTTCGCTCAAAAATACCAAAAGAAGGCCGTCAAGCACGCCAAGGCAAACGACCCGAAGGGACTCGACCCCATCCACACCGAGCTCAACCCCAGCCGGCATGCTTTCGCCACATCAGAGAAATTCTACGAGAGCGTATCGGAGTACATCAAGAGCAACGAAGACGGCTTGATTAAGGAGAAGGGCGGGAAGAACTCGAGTGCTACACTCATTCCTCGCAAATATGCTGAGAAGATCTTCCATTCCAAGTACCTCAGCTCGCTGGTAGAGCCTGGCGAGGCCGTGGGCATCGTGGCCGGTCAATCTGTCGGGGAGCCTTCGACGCAGATGACATTGAACACTTTCCATTTAGCTGGTCACTCCGCCAAGAACGTCACGCTCGGTATTCCTCGACTGCGAGAAGTTCTGATGACGGCTAGTAATCACATTTCCACACCATCCATGACGCTACTACTCAACGAGGAACTGTCAGAGGCGGACGGCGAGACATTCGCCAAGGCGATCAGTATTCTCTCCCTCTCGGCCGTCCTCGACAAGGTTACAGTGAAGGAACGGGTCGGCAAAGGAATCGGTCACCGCTTAGCAAAGATGTTTGACATCCACCTAGAGTTCTTCCCCTCGGACGAATATTCGAAGACGTATGCGATCGGCATTTCCGACGTTCTCGACACCCTGGAGATCAAATTCCTACCGAAGCTAGAGCAGTTCATCCAAAAGGAGTTTAAGCTCAAGGAACGCTCAGAGGGCGCCGCGGTTCCCGAGGTCGGCGTCAAGTCTGGGGCAGTGGAAATGGCATCAGCTAATGCAGATGCTGTCGCTCGCGATGAGGACGATGACGACGACGACGATGATGATGACGATGCCACGAACGCCAAGCAACGCGCAAATCGAAGCCAGGCTGTATCATACGGAGCAAATGACGACGACGATGACGAGATTCAGAAACGTCTGGAGCGCGAGGCGTCACCCGAAGATGTAGAGGAGCCTGAGGATGAGGGGTTCGGCGGTAGCCCACCTCCGTCAAGCGACGACGAAGACGAAGGTTCGGGCAGCAACACGAAGGGGGCCGGTGCTCGGGAAGTTCGTGTCAAAGAAAGAACGCCTTCGGTATCCGCGTTCGAGTGCGACGAGAAGAAGGGCGAGTGGTGCAACTTTACGCTCGAGTACGACTCCAACATACCCAAGCTTCTCATGTTGAACATTGTTCAGGCGGCGGTCAAGAAGACGCTCATACAGCAGATCGAGGGCATCAAGGCGTGCACATTTGTCGCCAATGAAGAGATGGAGGACGCACAGACGGGGAAGAAGGAAAAGAGGGCGGTGATCCACACGAATGGTGTCAATCTCCGAGCCATGCAGAAGTATGGCGACTTCATCAACCCCAACAAGATCCAGACGAACGATATTGCCTCGGTGCTACAGGTCTATGGGGTCGAAGCAGCACGTAGCAGTATCATTCGCGAACTGAGCGGGGTTTTCCAGGGCCACGGCATCAGCGTCGACAACCGACATCTCAACCTGATCGGTGACTACATGACGAGGAACGGCGGCTTCACTCCCTTCAACCGCATCGGTCTGAAGGGCAACGTCAGCCCATTCACCAAGATGAGTTTCGAGACGACCTTGTCGTTCCTGAAAGACGCAGTGCTCGACGGCGACTGGGATGATCTGAGCACGCCGAGCAGCCGGATCGTTATGGGGAGACTAGGCAAGATCGGTACCGGGGCATTTGACGTTCTGACGAGGGCGCACCCGAAGAACACGAAAAACCAGCTAGCTTGAGAGGGGTAAACGCTTCATAATGGGAATGGAAATGGAAAACCAAGGTCTTGGAGTTGTAACTGTCGGTCTGGAGTGCTGTGTATTGTGCTTGCTATTGATTTCTAACGAATACCAGAATTCTATTTACCTACCTATACATTATGCTCGTTTTCGTCGTGTTATTTTCCGTAAATTCGCACCACTCATCCGCTCTCGTCGGACTTAATGTGAGATAATATGCCTTATTTGAGACAGTCGCCAACGTTAGGCTATCGTCTCTGTCATCTTCACGTAAACGCCTAGTTGATAGACACTAGAATCAATATCATCCATGGCCTGTTTATCACGTCCTTTTCATCCTATTCTAATAAGAATTCATATATTCTATAACTTGATTTAGAGTAAAATGGTCTCAGAAGTGTCATCCGCAACGTCGAAAGTTACACAAATGGGAGTCGGTACAACTCGGTGCTTGACCCTACTTAAACTACATCGACCGCCATAATAGCCTTTCTACATGATGTCCTCGCGAACCACACTGCAACTCTACGACATTATAAGGCCCGACTAGATAGAGTAGGGCGAGTACTCGATAGATTTGAATGGGGTTAAGCAAGAAAGGTAAGACGAAAGTATGCAGGGCACGCATAGAGAAGCCCGTAGGTAACCTGTAGTTAGCAGCGAAATATTAGCATTAAGCGACCACAAAGATAGCGCGAATGTTACGCATTTTCTAATCAAGTATTAGAAAAGGGATAATTCGATCAAGATCTATAGCATGAACATGAAGCGCTACAGCGCCGTCGCGTGTCCTGTTGCGATCTTGGCACGCTAAACGTAACACGCGCTGCAGCGAGCATCAGCAAAGATACAGTCGTACTAGGACCCCCGTTATGAAGGAAGGTCATAGGCAGCCTAGGCTGCTCATAGGTCTCTCAGGCCATCGGCTACAGGGCATTAATGAAGGGTCGGGTCACTGTAATGCAATGAAGGAACAGTCAAGTTGGGTCAAAATTCAGGATCTCCGCCTGGGTGGATTCAGTATTACAGGGTGATTAACCGCTGCCTAACTGTGTACAAAGTCATGCGCGAAAAAAAGCAAGCTGTTCATAACGCCGTGTGATTAACCTTCGCCCTAAACCGGTTCATCATGCCGTCCCTGTGAAAATCATAACACCACCGAAGCCCCCCCCCCATCAGCACCAAGTGTTGATGGCTTAGTTGCGCTCGCCACGGAGACGACGGGCAAGCTGGATGTCCTTCTGTAGAAGCTGTTAGAGGCTGGTCATAGTGGATGTAATATATAGATGGATGTACTGACCGACTGGATGGTAACACGCTTGGCGTGGATGGCACACAGGTTGGTGTCTTCGAAAAGGGAGACGAGGTAAGACTCAACCGACTCCTGCAGGGCACCGATGGCCGAGGACTGGAATCGCAGGTCGGACTTGAAGTCCTGGGCGATTTCACGAACCTGTCATCGCGTCGGGTTAGATAAAGGTTTGATGGAAACACGTTGCGGGATGCCGCGTTGATTGAAGTCGCGACCGCAACACCAACTTGCCAGGCGGCGCGTGGAGTGAAGCGATGACGAGATCAATAGGCAGGAGGGATTAACTTACCAATCGCTGGAAGGGGAGCTTGCGGATCAGCAGCTCAGTCGACTTCTGGTAGCGACGAATCTCACGAAGAGCGACGGTACCAGGCTTGTAGCGGTGAGGCTTCTTGACACCTCCGGTGGAGGGTGCCGACTTGCGAGCAGCCTTGGAGGCGAGCTGCTTACGGGGAGCCTTGCCACCAGTGGACTTACGGGCGGTCTGCTTGGTGCGGGCCATTGTAGTCGATGTAGTAATCGATGAAAGTTGTGATGGTTTGTGTGGTGGTTGATGGAAAAGGTTTGAAGATGTTGGTGGAGGCGGGTGCGGATGATTGATGTAGGATGGGGGAAGAAGAAAGGATTGGAGAGTGGTGGGGGAGAGAGAATTAAATAGACTGAGGGAGTGGGCGCGGCCGCTGGCTGATTGTGCAGGCAGTCGCCGGGGGCGCTAGGTCACTTGGTCAATGCGCGGGGAATCAAGGAAAATTTTGATTATTATTGCAATGTTGATTTTTTTCGGGGGGCTACAGGGGTGCGATTTCCTATGTGAATGCGCTTTGGTTTTAGGTGGCAGTTTTTGATCCTTGATTACCGCCAACCACCTAAATTAATTCTGATTGGCCGCATCACCTTCCCTCCACCATTATTGTCAACTCCTTACCGCATTCGTCTATTCAGGTCAACAAAAAGAAGGCAAATCCTCTGATAGGCCTGCCCACACCACCTTAGGATCGCTGCATGCACGCGCTGCATCAGTTCAGGCCCTTGCGGCTAGGCACATCATTAGGTACCGCAACTTCGGTGCTGCAAGTCGCCATCTTGTGTCACGCTCGAAGCCCGTATACTGCCGTGGAAGGTGCTTTTATCCATCAGATTATATGTATACGATGCTCCAGAGTAGTCTAAAGCTGAGGATTAAAGTTGAGTCGTCACTGCCTGGTAATACGTTATGGCAGGTACCTGCGCGGGTACGGCGTACAAGACCTTTGCCACCGCCTGAGGTACCTACCTGAATGATACAAAGGGTCATAGAAAATAAACAACCCAGTAAGCACATGTGCTAGTAATTCACAGCTTGTAAAATAAAACTCTACATGCAAATAAATGAGAAGAACCCGGTCGAACAAAGCTAAAGGTTGCGGCTATGTCGATGACACATGTGCGTAATAGGCGGGCGTCTGACTGCCCAGATGATAATTCTGTACCTTATTCTAGAAAATAGCAAGATCGATAAGGAATACGATTTGATAATTGGTCGAGCTGATTTAAGGTGCTTTCGAAATGCGTCTCAAACTGGACTAGCCTCACAGACGCGGGTTGCAGCGCGACTAACAGCGGGACCCGCCTCGTCCTAATTTTCTATTGGCTCCAAAATCGGTCGCCGCATATTTTCCGTGTGTTTTATTTTTTATTCGGATTTACCGGGGCTGATCGCGCAAGAAATTCGCGTCCAAAAGTCAAGTTGCCCGGGCTGATCTGATTCAGCTCTAGCGCTACCGCCCTGGCCCCATTCCGTATTTAATACCGGTTCCTTTCCCCGCGTCTCAACTTCCCATCTTCACAACCATCCCGCTCTCAACCTTCAGCCGCACTTCATCAACTTTGACCAATAAACCCAACCCACACAACTTCAATCTCTTCACTCAACCTCATTCAATATGACTGGACGTAAGTAGCATCCCCTTCCATCGATAGATGTATCCATGCGGCTATTCCCAGCTGCATCGAGTCTCGTCAGCCTCGCCTCATCGGACCTCGTCGCTGACACCATCTTCAATAGGCGGCAAGGGCGGCAAGGGCCTCGGCAAGGGTGGCGCCAAGCGTCACCGCAAGATCTTGCGTGACAACATCCAGGGTATCACCAAGCCCGCTATCCGACGTCTCGCTCGTCGTGGTGGTGTCAAGCGTATCTCTGCCAGTAAGTCCATCCCCAGATCGCGTCTTTATTTACGCGTCGAGTGCCTGACACGTTTGCCCCGCAGTGATCTACGAGGAGACCCGAGGTGTCCTGAAGTCCTTCCTCGAGGGTGTTATCCGTGACGCCGTCACCTACACCGAGCACGCCAAGCGCAAGACCGTCACGTCTCTCGACGTCGTCTACGCCCTGAAGCGACAAGGCCGCACCCTGTACGGTTTCGGTGGTTAAGCTTCTCTCCGGTCTTCTTTTTCGTCTTGCCCGGCTAGGGAGGGGAAGGGTGGTCTAGGTTCATGTCTGTTACGAAGGTCATTTTTTCACCAGCACGCGCATGTTGTGGTCGGTCATGATCACGGGTTCAGGGTCTGCGCGTTCAGGGTGTTCGCTGTATCATAAGGGAATCAGGAGGTTACTATACGGATTTGCCCGTCGAGGCGTAATCAATTCTATGAACACGTAAAAGCACTCTCGCGTCTTAACTCGTGATGTTCTCGCCTCTTTCGCACTCATACCTGTCCGATAGGCGTGGTCATCTTTGTTTTCTAGTGATCTGCCAGATCTCGACTTAATTGGCCGTCTGTTGGATCTTCTAGTGTCCGTTGGTGCCTTCGTGTGAGTCACCAACGGTTCACGCTGTCGATGGCTTGATGCTGGTGCCTAAATCTTTAGTGGGAGCTATTTGTTTACCTTTGTGTCGTGGATGATTGGTGGGTTTCGGTCAAGTGGGGATCAGGCACATCGCCACTCTATGTTGATGGAGCCATTCATGTGTGTAAAAGCGATGGTGAACAGTAGGCCAGTTGTTTAGGCACCTTCGTAGATTGCGCTGACTCTCGAGTTCTTATTGGTAGGCTTTCAAGCGTTTGAGCATGTCGTCGGGTACTGGTGAGTCTATCGCAGGAAGTATATGTCGTTATGTAAGCAGGTATTCAGTTTCTACTTGGCTCGTAACTCGGGCACGATTGTGCCTCTCGTCCCATCTCATGGTTCCTGATATTTTATTTTCTAAGGCTTCCGTATCCTCTTTGACTTGGTCGTGGCACCAATCGTTGGCTTCCTAATCCGTGGGTTCTTGATTGGGTGTGGCTTGGTTGTTTTGGCTTGTTCGTGTTGACGAATACTCACTTTACTAGCTTCCTCTTGATACTCACCAATGCCTCGGACTGTGTGCCATGCACATAAGTTGTACTTTACCTGGATCCAAGTCGATCGTAGCGTAGCTATATTCAGTCTAGATATGTTTGGCTTGTACTGTTGTGTTTACTGGGCGTTGAGCTTACCTACACTTGATATATCGTTTGTGAGGTTGACCGTTTGATATGAACGACGTGCATACCTAGCCTATCTAATTTCGTCCGGGTCTTTCCATCCCATGTGCCGGTAGAGTGTAGATTCGGGATATGTAAATGATGTCGATGGAATAGTCAGTGATGGTTTACCTACGTCGTTAGCATGGCTTTCATTACTATCGCCCTCGAGATATCATGCTGCACCACTGCAAGTCATCACAGCACTGACGACGGAGGATGGAGCCGACATGTAGTAATATTAAGCCCACCTCCATGCTCCCCGTAAGGGTGTTACACTCCATGCAAACCTTCAACATGTATGTGTAACTAAAGTTCTGTGATCTCTTGGGATGTTACCTTTCTAAAATAGCAGTTACATGATATTGTCATACTGTTCTTCGGTATAAGCACCCGGAGTTTACTCGCTTGGTTGTTTGCTATTATTTTTACTCATTAGTATGGAAACGTTTATTGTTTCTATTACCTAGTATACCTAGGTAGGCATTATAGGTAAAACTGCAATACGCGCCTAGGCATATATCGTAGCCACTCTATTCAGTCGTAGTATAGACCACGGTGACTTGTCATCACATACGATGCCTCTACCATGAACACCTGTATATGCTAGTTCATAGTACCAGCCAAGTAATGGATAAAACGAAGCTATGGTACAGAGAGCTACTGTCATAAGACCAACCTAACGTTAACGAAGGGCTATAAACTTAACGGCTACCAATGCTCTTCGTATATACAAGACCGTATAAACAAACGAGCCTACATGGCAAGGGAAGCAGTCATGTATCTCACTGGTCTCTCCTCGCCAATCTTGCTAGCCTGGAGGAGGTCATAATACCCCCTGGAGGGTAAAGGCTGAGGCTCCTGTGGGCAAGACTAAGGACGGGCTCAACAGCTACTTACTCCCAAGTACAGACAAGGCCTGTGGACCAATATAATAATAATTGGAGGCTAGTTAGGGTTTCATTGCTGCCATATCTCACTCCTGCTATCCAAATTAGCTGTGATCCCATCACCAACCAGGCGGTGTGGGCCGAGGATGGGTGTAGTCCTGTCGAAGTCCTGACACGCCGGAGGAGACGCGTAAATCCTATCACTATTGGCACGTCAAGTATTGCATGTGATACCGTCTTACTCGTCTAGGTACCGTCCTGGGTACCTAGGTAAGTATCTGTGCAGGTATCAACCGGGTACAGATACACCTTGATGGGATACTCCATCCACCTAGACACACCAGGTGCCTACCTACCTAGGTAGGTAGGCAAATACATATCGATGCCCGGCCAGCACAAGAAGAGGAGTCCCTCATCTTCTCCTGGTACCACTCTTGATCAGTAATATCTAGTCTTAGTAACGACTCTTGCTCCAGTGATAACATGAACCCAGGGCTACTTGTTGCGACATCTTCGGAGCACCGGGCCCATCATTTGGCCCGATGAACGGTAGTCAAGCGTGTCAATGACACGATGGATGAATATACGGTATCTACGATCACCACGCTTCAGATTCTTCTATTGGGGTACCGTCAAGTACATTGTAGGATGAACATGTGCCCGGTCACCACAGTAGGAGACGGTCTTCACTGAAGTCAACTTGATCTACCTATCTGACAATGCCACACTGGCACACGAGGGTATCTACATAACCATCCACCCCTTCATCACACCCCGAAAAAATAAAAAAAAGGTGTGAAAATTGGAACGAGATGCCATATTGACATGCTCACGTAATGAGCCATTCAAGACCCTGTCTAGTTTATAGCCTCAGCCCGAGCCTCATCGTATGCCTGAAAATACGGCGCTGGCCTGACCAATACGACGCTGACACCTTCCTGCGCTCCTTGATTCCATGACTCGACAGCGTACACGTGGTCGCAGAAAGCAAATACAAACTGGTCAAGTGCTCTAGTCCGGACGCGACGCCGCATTGCGTGGATAGACGGCGGCAGTCTCGTTTGCTCCAAGTGAGATTGCTCTCTTTCTTAGCTGACGGCAAAACAGAGTCATGGACTGGCAGGCAGCATGAAGTATGCCTGTCGAGATGACACACGCTTACTGCGTACCTGAGAAGATATTGGTAATCTATACGAATCCTCCGGAACTAGAGAACAGAACCGATAGGCACCGAGTTGCTCAAAGCAAAGCGGGAAGCTACACGGTCCACCCGCTACCGCCATCGACAAGGCACGCACTTAATGGACAAGCAAGACCTAGCGGCATACATCTGCTTACACTGCACTCCACGGCAGCGATGGGGATCACCGCCATAGACACATATCACATGGTGCTTACCCAGTCGTTACAGTCCAACCGAGAGACCTCGACATGGCACTGCGGAGCATGGCAAGGATGATTTGCTCAGACCGTAAAATGGAGAAGTTTTCAGTATTCACGTTCTGGCTGATGTATAGCCACCTGCCCTAGGTAGACACTCGGAAGGTAGGTTAGCTGACATTACTATTCCCCAAGGCACATAGGAGCAGCCGGTTCGAAACTGCGCAGGTTCTAGACTGATGACAACTTACTGTACCCCTTCGACCGGGTTAGCTGGATATAGATGTGGTTGATATCACAATGAGATCTTGGAACTGGTCCTAGCCTCGACAGCAGTGTCACCGCTCCATCCCCAGGCACCAGAGAAGGACCGCAGCCCCGATGGACTAAAAGAATGGGAGATGACACAGTCTAAGCCCCTCGAGAAGGGCCTGTTCATCCTGATGTCCTGGATATGCAAGTAGAGCTTAGTAGTTGGTAGGCTCATTGGTCCTCGTGGAACACCATTCTTCTGTCGCTTGGTTGGCCTCATGATAGTACGGAGCGGATGTCGTTGGTCCTCCAGCATCAGCTACATCGCTTACCTCTTCTGAATACTGGAAACGTCTCCTAAACTTACTAGGCGCACCTGATACTAGGTACGTAGGGACGTGGACTACCCGATATTCCTGCGCAGTCAAATGAGCCCCATCACCAGCCACGCAGCGGCGCAAGACTCGTTGCCCCACAAAGAAAGAAAGAAAGAGAAAGAGAAAATAAAAAGTGTAAAGAAAGGGAGAAAGAAAGGTCAAAACAAAAGAGAAAGAGAAAGAAAGAAAGAAAGAAAGCCCAGGTGTCGAGTTGAGGATTATATGGACGACGGCATGTGGAGGTGGGCGTGGCTGATTTGAGGTTGACCGCGTATTTTCGCGTCGGAAATGGAACTAGGACGCGTTTCGTACCAAATTTCCAACCATTTTTTCACATTTCCGACCGAGTTTGGACTAGATTAGCAGGGGCAGGACTAGTGATCTTGACTCCGAGCTCCCTTCTTTAAAACATACGCCTTTTTCTCACAATTTTCATATTCAGGGAAACTTTACGTGCCTTGTGAAATGAACGTTGTTGGCTTGTACCGACTCCAAACTCGTTTGGCTGGTCGAGACGGCAGCGTCCGAGCAGGTTGCTCATGATACCGAGCACACACGACCCCATGCATTCCTGGATTCTACTGGTATCTACCGTAGCCGTCTGTCTGCATCGGCAGTAGATGCGTGTACCTGACATTAGCACACCAGGAGTATTCCTGACGCCATGCTGAGCTGAGAGGCGATCCTGGCCCAGCGCGCCTTGGAAACTCAGCCCTACGAGACTAATCGCAGAAACAGGCACCGGTAGGCCGTACTGTCAGACGCTCCCATTGTCTCGGCAGTCGAATCGAAGCGGGAAGTTTGGCGCATGTCCAGCTCGGCATCTTGCAACATCACTCACTCTGTGTCTCGACCAGCACGGCTCGGGTTGTCGGTGTCGCGGTTATCGGGGTCGGCGAGGAGACTAGTCTTACCGGCACTGCTTCTGGAAGAGAGCTGCATACCCGCCCAGGTACAGATGTGCGATGCCGAACCCTGCCAGCCTGTTATACCTAGGTACCGGGTCGGTATCCAGATGCGTCAAGGGGTTTGGGAACGCCGAGTAGGGCTGGCTGATAGTACACAGTACACAGCTGTCTGCTGGACTGCTACGCGCGTTTGCGGGGACGACCTGCATATTTTCAGCTCAGCTTAAAAGTCTGCACCATGCACGTTACACGGATTTGCCCTGGCATCCGTGTTGCGGACGGGGCGAGTGGCTGTGCTGATGCGAGGGAAGTACCGAGAGCGCGGCAGGGCGGTTACACGCGCCCATCGACCCTGCGCCGTCGTCGCACCTGCGGGGAACAGGGAGGGTGGAAAATTTCTGCTGATCGTTTTGTAACTGATCGGTCAAACTTCGTCCGCGAGATCGGACGCGAGCCGGGGCCGGCCGAAGCTTGTGACACCCACCCCGTATTTACGACCGCGTACTGGCAGACCGAGGAAATGTCTTCTGTCGCTGCAACGTAATCGTGTGTCTTGGCCTTCGTGTCTCTGGATGGCTTTGCTTGCGAGCCGTAGCTATTTTTTCTTCCATAGCGAGCTCGGCCTAGGCGAGAATATTTCTGCCACGCGGGAGACACGAAAGGGGGTTTGAGACATGGGAGATGAATTGTCACCCTTAGCCGCTGTTCGGCTATTAGTAATGCAATATCATCTGCTTAGATGGGAATTGAAATGGCATTTTGGACTTTTCCATCTTATTCCTTTCGGGCTCTGTACTCAGGTCTCGTCAGCAATACTAATACATAGTTCAGGTTGGTGAGGAAGTGCGGGCTCACGCCTTTGGAAGGGAATCGGGCATAGGACAATCGGTTGCAATTTGAGCCGCCGGGCCGCGCAAGCAGTGGCCTACCCGCCTCCTGATCACCGTCGTATTTTTTTTTTTTTTTTCATCCCAGCCCTCCAGCCCTACAACTGTGTTTAATGGTATACCTCGGATTCTTCTGTCTGTCAGGCATCCATCTAAGGCATCTGATAGAGCCGGGTCAAGCGAATCTGGCTGCCTTGACATGCAGCCATGTAAGGTACGCGTGCTCCGCCACCCTTCTGTACCACTCAGCTCCAGGTACCTCGTCCACTCCGCCGGGACTAGGCACCGCATAGAATGTTGCACCACGTCCGTCTTCTCTTCCCAACGGTCTAGAACTTTGCAACGTCTCTCTGATCTGCCCGTTCCAGATCTCTGGGACCTGACCTGCGAAGGAGAAGAAGCGCAAGACAGAAAAGAGTAAGTATAAGACGTGTCGGTACCTAATTGACTTCTGGCCCTACGACGGCGATCGCCGTTGGCCAGTAGGTGATTCAGGTTCACTGGCTGGTTTTTTTTTTTTTTTTTTTTTTTTTTTTTTTTTTTTTCTTACGGTCGGGCTTTGGTATCGTGTCCCCTGCCCTAACACGGGGTCAGGTTCCGGGTAGCTTAGGCATTTCCAAACCCCCGGAAGAGTCACCAGGCGGCAAAAGAGTCAAAAGCGCATTCGGGGTCTGCGGGCTCGTCGGACTTCACTAGCCTGCGATTCCCTAGTCGGCGTTAGCGCAGACAGAAACATGCATCATAATGATTTGAAATTCGTTGCGCACCCTCTCTGCTCTGCCGGAGCCGGGGGATCATCAATAGCCCGCCAGGATCATGCGGTGAGTGAGTAAATGGCCACCGTGTAATCCGTAGTTCCCTGCCAAACTACACGCACGTCGGTAGTCGAAGCCAAAAGAGGTGTCGTACATGAAGATATTCATAGGTTGTCTCCGTCAGACGGCTGGCTGTGAGACCCCGATCGCGCTACGGCCGCTGCGACGGATTGCTTGGCGGCTCGGCTCAGATTGAAGTCGTGCACCGCATCGCCAACGCTCGTTAACTCCGGGGCACAGGCACGGCTAGGGATCACAACGTCCAGATGATAGTTTTCTTTTTGTAAGCAAGCATGTTACGGACCCTCTATAGCAAAGTGAAGCATGCGGTAGAGATTCCAGTATACAGTTCGTGATTTCGGATTTGATTACGACTGTGGGATGATAATAGCCCGACTAACAGGAGAGGTGATCTGACTGGTCCCTGACGGGCCTCGCAAGCCTGACCATTCCCGCGGTGTTTTGTCTCCCTCTCAGCATGAGCTCACATACAGGACACAGACACATACACTATACGTAAGGTAGCAAGTCTACATAGTAGTGTCCGATGCCTATATGTACCGAGCCTCCCTAGCGTACCTGTAGCCTGATGTATTAGGTATTTAGACCCGTGCCTATTTTAGTAGCTTATCCCGTCTTTTGTCTGGGGATCGGATGAATCGACGTCGGCCTTTGATCAACTTCAAACTCTCTTCTTCATGCCTCGGAGATACCTGTCCGCTTTGGAAATGTCTGCCCGAGACTTCTCTAAGAGGGAGAAGTCGACGAGTCTCGAACCTCTAAACGTCTCTCGTCGGCTGATTAATCGTGGCTTGGAGGGTCTTCTAGAAGTGGCCGTGCAGCGGTGTTCCGCGGATAGCCGGAAATACATCGGAATTCTGGCCGTCAGCGGACATGTACTTTCTAGCATGTATGTACATGTATGCAGCATTCCGTATCCCGTATTTTCTGCCCAGGTCTCCCCGATACGCACGCGATTTGCCCGTTTACCAAACAGGCGCGAGGCATTATGAAACCTGACAAGTGACCAATGCTAGGGACGACAGCTTCGGACGGGGTAGACCTAATGGGCAGATATGATGCAAAGACAGGGCAGCGTATGGAGCGCTATGGAGCGGGAAAAGACAAGATAAGAAGGGTCTCAACGAAGGTGCACAACTATTCCCAGCGATCGACCCACACCTCTATCTTGATTCAGAATCGAAGCCAGTGTACCCCATGCGAGCCATGTCTAGCGAGCCGGCGAGCCCAGCCAGCCCAGCCAGCCCAGCTCGCCTAGGTTCTAGCACGCACGTACATGCTATGCGCAGTACATGGCGGTATGTAGCTTCGTCCAAGCTCGTCTTTACACTCCCCGGAACTAAGCACCTCCCCCCCCTCCCCCCCTTCACCCCTGCTTTCCTGGAACTCCCCCCGATCACCCCTGTCCATCCAGCCCGTCTTGACATGCAAGCCGCATGTCTGGCTACGTCATCCCTTTAGGTCCATGCAAAGCATCTCAATTATACACCACGGATGTACCGCTTGTATTTTTTGTTCCCTCTCTGCCATCCTTCCACCATCTCGCTGGATGAGGGATTACATGCCTAACTGCGTGTCCTACGTTAACTGTAGAAATCGGCATTATCGTGTACTGCTACGTACCTAGGTACATCTAAAGGTACGAGATCGAATAGCTTTTGCTGTCGTGTATGATGGCGCTTGCGCTTGCGAGTGTAATACCAAATTCAAATTCATACAGCCAGATGAGTAAACTCGTAGCTGAGAATGCGTCTGAGAAGACCAACCATCGTTACACGCCGATCAAACCCCGATGACCATAGGCTATACTTGCACGTTTGCCTAACCGTCAAGGTCGGTTCGGAAGAAACAGAGTCGAAGAACAAAGGCGCGCACATCTCAGGTCAATAAACTGCGCTGTCCACATGACCGGTATGACCCAGCGGGCTCATTATCAAGCCATCAATAATTTTGTTCCCCTCCCCACCACCTGACTATTACACGTTAAGCGCTCATTCGATCCGAGACGAGTTGAAAGAGAAGCCGGAGAGGCTGAGGATAAAGCTAGGGGAGTAGGGCTTAATTCAGGAGTCTTTCTTCATTGGCTTGACTTGGTGTGGTAGAATCCGGTTCCGAGTCGTCCCAGTCAGTTCCTAACAAGGTCGATGGGACGTTTAGAATACCTCGACAGCTCTACAGAGCTATGCGCTCTCTATGAGATTCGTCGGATAGGGAACAGGTAGGATCAAAAACATATTATACTATATGCGCACATGTACAACGGATGCATATGCCCAGCTCTTCTGAGCTTGCTGCTGTACCTCGAGTACTTGGGGTGTCCCAGGTACAGTACGGACATGGGCCTACGCGGTACGCTTCCTACATGTACACCCGCGGGCCTGATGCACCCGGGAATTTACTACCTGCATACCTGATATGTACAAGTATATACATGCATGGATACATCTACGTATATCTGCAGGAATAGCATTCCCCCCCCCCCCCCCCCCACAGGCTACGTTCCCTTGTCGGGCTAGTGTCCCTGTCTTTTTTACCCATTCGACTCTCCGGTAGATATTTAAGACATCATTCTCGCCACACACCTTCCGACCCTTTCTTGCACCCCACATTCTAAACCTTCCACTTATCACTAATGCATACCTAACTACCTGTATACTTTCCCGTACCTAAACCAATTCTTTATTTTCATACATCTCCCTCCCATATTCTACCTCGTCTGAGCCATTCTAATCCTAACCAACGTTTCCGGCCCATACGACGATACGAGACGAAATATATATCGGCTGGTTGCCCTCAACCCTCGACCCCTCCATCTACCCACCGATCGTATCGGCACACAGTACGATGCTCACGTATAGCTACAATACGCCTTACCAGTACCCTCCGCAAGAACAGCAGCTCGGTGACAGCTCGAGTACGAGTATCGCACACGACACGAACAGCAGCTTCCAAAACTTGTCGCTCGCCAACTTGGATACCCTCGACACAGCCGCCGCCGCCATTGCTGCGACGCAGCGATACAGAACGCCCGCGACACCGTCGCAGCAAGGGTTCGAAGGAGGAAGCAACAGTCAAAGTTTGAGTCAGGTTCCCGAATTAATGCCTTCAGAACCGTGGATGCTTCACAGCAATCACCAAACACCGAGGGCCTCACATCCCTTTGCCCACCAGCGCGAGTCTTCCCTCTCGTCGTTAGGATCTAATGGACCAGCGTCGCCTTTCAACTCCAACACGTCGAATCCCCACATTGCCGGGGCCGACTCGAGCGATGGATACCAGGACCTGGGTGGTGGCGACAACAACTACGGTTATAGCATGGGCAAACCTCTCCCTATAATCGACAACCTCTACAACCTGACAGGATTCAACAGCCACGGCCGCGATGGCAACAATGCTACGAACCACAACATGAGTCGAGATGCGGTCAACGGCCAACACCTGGCGCGCGATGCATCCTCGGTCGACGCCTTCCAACAGCTGGCGAATCAACACCAGCAGAGGCTCCGAGGTGACCGAGGCTTAGCTCCCGGTGGCAATGGATCTACCAGATCTCATCCAGTGTCGGTTGAGAGTTCTGTCGCAGGCGGTGACTCACCCGCCACGCCATCATATCACGAGACGGAAGACGAATGTCGAAGGTCAAGGAATGGTGAGGCCTCCATCCTCAAGGCGCAATTTCTCTGCGACCATGAACAAGACTATGACTTGAAAGATTACTTACACTTTTTCGACGAAGCAGCCTTCCAACCGAGTTCGATTCCCAAACTTGATCGTACTATGACGGACGCCTACGACGACGAGCTCATCAGTCCGAACTTCACCATCACGTCAGCTTCACCGCCGCCACAGACGCATTTAGCAATGTCGTTACCAGGAAGCGACCTGTTCGCCCAGAGGCTCGAGGCCGCCAACAGCCAGCGCTTGAGCGCCGTCCAGTCGCCGGTTCACAACACGTCGCGGGACGGGCAGTCGCCCTTCCGCCACGGCTCTCCGTATGCCTCTGCTTTGTCCAGCTTCCCTCACACGGCTATGGACCAGACGCGAATGGGATCGTCACGACCGATGCACCAGCAACGAAAGATTGAGCATGGCCCGAATGAATTCCAACAGCAGATGGCACGCAGTGCTTCGCAACAGCAGGGAACCCCGAACACAATCTCTCCCAAGGATGCGGTGCTCGACTTCAACGATTCGGACGACGTATCGAACATGCCCCTGTTCCCGGGGCAGGAAACAAGTAATACCCTGTCGCAGCATTCTACTCCTCCATACCAGTCCGTGTCGGTAGCATCAACGCCGATGCAAAACGACTTCACCTTTTCTATGCCAAGCGGAATGAGCATGTCGCAGTCGTTCAACCCCTTCGCTTCTCCTCATCGGCGACAGCAGCAGCGGATGCAACAGCAGCGCTCAACACCTACAACGTCAACGTATTCTAGGGTGAGCTCGGCCGACGCGAGCAACTCGGACGGAAGTGATGTGCCCAGCCAGAAACCTGCGGGAGCTTTCGCGGATGGAGGCACCTACACATGCACGTATCACGGATGCACTCTACGGTTCGAGACGCCTGCTCTGCTGCAGAAGCACAAGCGTGAAGGTCACCGACAGGCGCACTCGCTTAACCACGTCAGGGCGTCGCCGACGACACCTAGCGGGCCGCCGGGCAGTGTCCTGGGCAGTCAGGCCGGGCCGCACAAGTGCGATAGGATAAACCCGAGCACGGGAAAGCCGTGCAATACTCTATTCTCTAGGCCGTACGATCTTACACGCCACGAAGACACGATTCATAATGCGCGCAAGCAAAAGGTCCGATGCGACCTCTGCACCGAGGAGAAGACGTTCAGCCGGGCAGATGCGCTCACGAGGCATTATCGTGTCTGTCACCCGGACACCGAAAACCCGGGTAAGCGCAGGCGTGGTGGCTGCGTCGGCGGCGAGAGTCGAAGCAGCGTCGTTGGTATGTGAGCTGGCTCTGTTTGAGCTTGCTCGGAGTCGAATACCCGAAGAAGCGAGCGAGGTATTCCACAGCCAGGGTACCGCGGGTGAATGCTCGCGTGGTTCTTTGGGCGAATCGACCGATCCGAAGCCGTTCTGGCACGTCCAATGCGCTCTCAGCCGAGATGTACCAAAGCGGGGGCATCAGGATGCGCTGGATGAAAAAGATGATGGAATATCAGGGTCCAACGTCAATCTGCAGGGTCCTGCGGGCTAGTCATGCAGATGGCTATTTGCGGCATGGTGGCTCGCGCTGATCAATCAATACCCTTGAGCTACCTAGGTACCTAGGTATTTAGGTACCTAAACTCTCGCTCTCTGCAGAGGCACGGCAGCAACCAGCGGGCCTGGCTGGCACGCAGCCGGCAGCGTGGTCAGAGTCCAAGCTCGAGTGGATTCCTTGGGACAAAGGACCCCTTTTTTCCCACCCCTCCCTCTTCTCTCCACTCTGCTACGCGGTACCAACCATCCCATTGCTCCCACTCCCCCCTCCCATCCGTCTCACCCCCCTCTCCGCACCAGAACAGAAAAAAAAAAAAAACACATCCATGACTGGACCCTGGACACCATGACGTCTCTCCCTGACGTCATTCGAGACCTTTCCAGACGGCTTTCGAGGTGTAACGGCATCACCACCTACATCATATTCCATATCGCTTGTCAACGCTTTGCATCATTGTCGACCTTTTCTGATGCACACTTTCGGAACATGGCATCCTCAATTCCCGTTTTCGATCGAGGCCCATGTAACTATCACTTGGGCAGGTGTTAGATCACGTCTGAGGAGGGGGGGAAAGCGCATTATGATGATGATGATTTGCATCGGTCATCGCTTTGCATTTTCAATTCCTCTTGAGACGTTTTACAGGAATTCGGGCGTCATTCTGGTGCAAGGAGCGAAACCCGAAAGAAAAAAAATCTGCCTTTTCATTTTTTCCGCTTGTTTTTTTTTTTTCTTTGGTCTTACTTTACGCTTGGATGCGTTCCCAGCATCTACTGGTGTGTACTTTCGGGGCTACGGGTTCGGATGCTTATAGACTCGGGACAGAAAATTGCCGGGATCGGATCAGTCTTGTTCTTCGCTTGGATTCATTGCCCTTTTATATCGCTTTACCTAATGCCCTTTTCTTTTTCTTCTGTATCATCTTTGTCTACGGGCTAGCGGTCAGTATCTATTAGCGGGTTTTCCTTCTTACGCCCGGAGTTCTCCAAGATGCGAGCGGGAAAGACATGGAATCGAAGCAAGCCTCCTCGATTTGGGACAGGAGGTGCATGACGAGACGAATATTCCCTTTTTCCTAATGACGAGTGTATGATCAGCAGTTTTACATATATTCGCCTCCAAGAATATCGGTTACCGGGTGGTACGCAGGATACAGAAAATTACAGCTCGACTTCGGCAAACAAAAGAAAAATGCTTATGGCACGACAGGCAATTTTGGAATGATCAACAATATAGAGTATATAGCACAGTCCTGCGAAGGTACCTACATAATACTACCTGGCAACTCTTCGTCATCTGACGAGCCTGATCTTTCTCGAATGGGTGTGAACGTATGATTCGCTTTCTTACTCCATCGTGGACAGCGTGCATTTTAAGCTTATATTCGGAGCGTGACCTCAACGTAGCAGGAAAAGAGCTGGTCAGCTTCACTCGATGAAGCTCGCCATTGGCTCCGACGACCTTACTCTGGCTTGGGTACCTACCTAGCTTACAATTGTCCAGACACATGGAAGCTCGAGCGTAGCTGGCCAGCGCTAGGGACGGCTCTGCTCCTAAATAAAAAAGAAACATTCCTGCAGGTGCCCGACATTTCCAGAACCGAGCCGCAGTCGGTAGGGAGGGAGGGTTAAGGCTCTATCGACACCTACCTCCTCCTCTCGTCCCGTCCAACGGGGTCAAATATGTGCCGGGATCTGTAATCAGAGCTCTGTAATCGAGCAGTCTGGTAGGTACCCAAGGCAGGGTAGCAGGGTAGATAGTTATCGAACCGAGGAATGGTAAGGGTAAACACAGGCTGATGACTGGCGACAGACGTCTCCACGTATATGACCGGGTTTTGGACCAGGCAAATGGGTTGGCCGTCTGGAGCCGCGTTGGTAACGACAACTCGGGGTCCTGGCCCTCTACGCGGGCATGCGGTGGGCATATGATAGGTATTCGGGCTGGATGTAGCCAGCCTGCTGTTGATGTTGGGTACCATCTTTACCCTACATACATGCATATATATGTAACATGCATGTACGTACAGATGGACAACATCCGGGGGCAGGGCGCATACATACATCCCTAGATGCAGAAAAGGCGAAGAGAGAGAGAAAAAAGGCCCGTCCTAGAGAATACGACGGCTTGGCTGCCACCTACTGCTACTCAGGTACGCACACAGGGACATGGCATTACATCAGCCATCTACATAGGTGCGTCGGCCGTATGCAAGGAAAGACAGACTGGGGACTTTGATTACGAGATGATCATCGTCGCATCCGCTCGCGCCCAGCCAAGCCTGCCTGCCCGTGTACTGACTTACATAGCTGGGGCACGAATATCGCCGAGGTCACTCTCGACAGCGAACACGCGCCCTGGCGGGGATGGGCAGGCATGGGTAACAATTGACAGATGCCAAGGGAGATTTCCATGAGGGGAAGACGGAAGCTGGGAAAAAGCTCGAGGACCCTGTTCGCATACCCAAAAGCACCTAATGTACATTATCTAACCTAAATTGCTAAGAACCCGACTTGGGAACGCCTCGCGATGGCCGCGACTGCGGAGTGCGGAACATGCCTTAGATATACACTTTAACCACGTTAATATTTTTCCCCTGATCCTGTGCAGATACCGAGGATACATAATGCATATTCCTTGCCGGGAAAGAGACGAGCGGATGTACCTAGAGTACATCGATAGGATGTATATAAAATGCCAGAAAAACAAGCCGCTACATGTCATCATGTATCGGGGTACGAGGGAGGTACACCATCCCATCCCATGGCCCGCCATGCCCGTGGGAAGAAGCCTTTCCAACAAAGGACTTGCGAGCGCCTATCAGGACCGCGGCACGATGACCGGTTCCCCATATTTGAGGTAGCAGACGAACAGAACTCTAGATAGGGTATGCTATGCATGGCGCTCGAGGCGCTGTACGTGCCGCATAGTAACGAGGACGAGGATATACGTGGGTGTGTGTGTGTGTGTACACGTGTGTAACCCAAACTCCGGAAACTGCTTTTGGCATCCTGAATATTCTAGATACATCTCAGATCCCTGAACTCTAGAGCTCTAGGACCTGCTCGGCACTACCCGAAGCCTCATCCGAAGCCACCCGTGCTTTCAAATCGCCTTCTCCAACAATGTCCTTGGACGATCGAGCTTTGCTGCGCCACAGGGGTGCAGCTGAGAGAGAAAAGCAAAGCTCGGCCAGCCTCGGCAACGCATCGCATAGAAGCGAGATGTGGCTCAGCAGCTCTACGTACGTGGATAACGTAAACCATTTCCTGCCTGGGAAACAAAAGATCGATCTGTGGCTGTGCGCCTCGGGTAGATAGGGTAGGTGGCGCCACAGAACCGATCGCGTCGACGGCCGGAACGCGCGCAAGGGTAACCAAAAAAAGAAAAATGCACGAGATCTACAGACCACACGCTCGGTAGTTGCAAAGGAGGGGGTGTCGGTTCAAGTTTTTTCTTCTTCTTCTTGCTTGCCTGGAAAAATGAACAAGTCGAATCTGGCGTACGTCTAGGAGAAACCTGTGTGTTGCTACTGTTGTCCCATCTCCAAGGTCGTCGGCCGGCTCCGTGCCATGGAAACAAAGGAAAAACAACAAAAAAAAACCACGCAAAGAGGTCTCGTGTGTATAACATTCCTGTGCTATCCTCCCTCCCCCCCTTTTTTTCTCTTTCTGTGTATAGGTAGCGGCGCACAAGGCCTCCAAGTTCTAGGCTCTGCCGCTCATTCCGGATGCTATAGATAGCAGCCAGCGCACCACTAGGCTATACTCCTCTCCTGATTCTCTTCTCTCTGGTAGTACAGATTCAGAGGATACGCGGTTAAATGAAAAACAAAAATCTTTGGTCGAGGTTTTCCAATCTATCTCCAAGACATCCATTCAAACAACCATATATGCCCGTATATCACACCGAAATTCGCGAGACGGGGGACCCGTTGCACGTTGGGACACTTCGGATCTTCTGGAGTTTTCTGCGACTCCCCTGATTCTTTGCTAGGTTAACGTCCTTGTCTTGTCCGAGGAGAAGCCGAGAATCCGAAATTGGGAAACATCCATCTTTAGCTTCACCTCCTACGTGGTATCGACAGACGAATTCGAGACGGCTCGACTGGGTATCGCAGAGTGTCGCGATATCTATCGTAACCAACACAAGTATGCGCAATAACGTGTCTACCTAGCGCATGTAACTAGATCGAGATGCGTGTCTCGTGGTCGGAAAATTCTTTCCTTTTCGCCAAATGCCATCCCTTTTTTTTTCTATTCATCGCAACGTATCCGGGGGTTTGATGGGAAAGTATCTTCTAGATCAAATACATCGCTTTTGATAATCCATGTCTACCAAGGTATGATATGACTCCCTCCACCCCATGACCTTCCCGCAGCGAATCCGCCAGTGCCGTGCCGTGCTTCTGCCTACTCGCCCAGCACAGCGGCGCGCACGTCCGAGAACAGAGGCTCGATGCCTGTCCAGAGTTGGAACTATGGGTCAAGACTTGGTTAGCACAGCGGACGCGGTATCGCGGATAGTTGCTTCGTCTCCATCAGAAGGGAAAAAAATCTTCACCCACCTGATAGAAGCCCTGTGACGCCAGCACCTCCAGCCCGGCTATAGTAGTCCAGCCTAGCTTCTCAGCTGACTCCATCAACGCCGTTCGACGAGGCTTATAAGCCATCTCCAACAAGACCCGCAGTCCTCCGGCTTGTCCGGCCTGCTGCAAAATGGTCCCGAGTAATTCCCATGTCGACTTCTCGACCGGCTTGTCTGCAGGTACCGTGCTAATCATAACGTCGGGAACGTCGTGGACCTGGCTGGCCTCCTGCACTGGCTCGATCTTGTAATCGTTCGGGAACGATAGCTGAAGGGAGCTGGCGGCGTCGGGATTTCGTGCCGCCACGTAGATAGGGCTGTAGCCTAGCGAATGTAGCGCGTAGATTGCGGCTCTACTCGTTCCACCCGCCCCTACCACTATCGCGCTCTTTGTACTGCCTTTGGTAGGCGGTACCACTCCTGCCGAGAGTAACGAGTACACCATGCCTCTCCAGTCCGTGTTATCACCGAGGAGGCGTCGACTTGAGACATCATCTGAGGCCATAGGTATGATCGTGTTGACGGCACCGATAACCCTAGCTGACTCTGAAATCTCGTCAAGCAGCTCCATAACAGCCAGCTTGAGCGGTATAGTGACCGACGCGCCTCCAAAGCTGGGTGAGCGGATTAGTTCTCGTACATCTCCCGCATTATCCGTCTCAGACAGCGAATACTGATGAGGCAGTCCCGCTTGACCAAATAGGGCGTTGTGCAAGGCCGGAGAACGCGACTGTGATATTGGCTTCCCGAACAGGTAGAACTGCTTCGCCTCGAGCTCTCCGATCAGAGCTAACCCACTACGAATCTCCGCTGCCGACAGCTGCCCTGGTGCTGCTTTGAATGGTAGTTGAGGATGTGAGACTGGCGTGAGAAAGCCATTCAGCACCCGGGAGAGCTTTCCAGCGGTACCCATGTTGAGTGCTATGATGGGCTTCCCGTGTGCGGCGAACATCCTGTCTCTGAAGCTGGCAAGGGAGAAATTGTCATCCATAGTCCTTGCGACTCCCACTAGCTTGATAATGTCACCGTACTGCAGGGCCCGGTTGTACCACGTTTGCCAGCCACCGTTCTTCCAGGACAGCTTCCCCTCTGGATCATGGTGTGATGCGATAACACGTGTGCTACTGCCCCGAGACTGGATAATCGTACTCAAAGTCTCGTCCGAGAGTGTCATTTCGAGGTCCACATATTCTACTCCCGTCCGTGCGGCTACCTGGTATAGGGGTAGAAGCTCCTTTTCAGACGTGTAGCCGAAGCGGCCACCCTGAGACTTGGACCGAAGTGTGAATATGATGGGTATCTTTGCGGCGGACCGTATAAGTGAAATTTGCTTCGCTACCGACTCAGGGGAGATATCATCGAGCAGGTCGACTCGTAGTTCGACGGCGTCGGCGCCGACAACAACCCGGGGGATGATGTCGAGTGCTGATGCAACGTTAGGCAAGGTAAGCGACACGAAAAAGGAGGGCCGTTTCTTCTTGGCATCCTCGAAGTGAGTACTCCTTCCGCTGATTACCGAAACGAAGCGGACGAAGTCGGCAGAAGGATTGGAAAGGCCCCCGGGCGGATCAAGGTGAGGACTATGGTATTCATAATTGCTGCACTCCTGATATAGTGACTTGCGCCGCTCATAGACGCCTCGTATTTCTTCGGTGTAAGCAGGGCGGGTTTTATCTTGCGTGAGATACTCTACCATCTGCTCGACGTCACGGTTGACGGAGACCACCACTCCCCCGTTGCGATGGTAAGAAACGAGTAGCTCCCGCGCCTCGGGAGTCTCGACTATACCGCCGCCGCAGGAAAAGATGTGACCACTGCTTTGGTTCTTCATGACGTCCCGTAGAAGCTCGAGCTCGTCGCTCCTGAAACCTTCCCAGCCCCGTCCACTCTCCTGTATTATTTGAGGAATTGTCATGCCGGCACGCCGTTCTAACTCATGGTCGAGGTCAATAAAAGTGCGACCCAAGATATCAGCCATCCAACGACCCGTCGTGGTCTTCCCGGCGCCCCGCATACCAATCACGAAGATTGACGATCCGGCCTCGGATTGTTTCGTTTCCTTGTGGATGGAGGGTACGACATCTTCCCCTGTGAGATTGACTTTGAATGACTGGGCCAAGATATCCCACCATCCGGGCCATGTCTTGCCGGTACACTCGCGCTCCAGGACGAGGACAGCGCCTGGCGCCACAAGTGATATGACACTGAAGCTCATCGCTACACGGTGATCGTCGTAGCAGTATATGCTTTCGGTTGGCTGGGAAAGTTCGCTCAAGTTCTTACCCGAGACGATTATGCCATCTTCCAATTCGCTACAATGCACACCAAACTTGGCAAGCTGCTCCCTCATCGCAGCAATGCGGTTGCACTCCTTCACGCGCTGGTTGGCTATTCCTGTGATCCGTGTTTCATCCGATGCCACGGCCGCCAGAACAGAGGCAGTCAAGAATGCGTCAGTCATGGGTTCCATGTCTACCTCGATGCCCTTCAGGCCTCCTGGGCTCGGGCCCGTCACCGTGGTCGACGTAGCGGTCTGTTCCACGGTACACCCCATCGGACGGAGTACATCCGTTGCGAAACGAGCATCACCTTGCAGTGAAGACGCGCCAATATTTGGTATTGTGCAAGTCGTTCCTGTTATGGCAGCCACTGCAAGTGGGTAGGTTGCTGAGCTAGCATCACTTTCCACGACGTACTCGTCGGGGTTCTTATAAACACCCTGGGGAATATGATAGGTATGTGGCTCGTCGGCAGATTTCGTAACGGATATGCCGAACGCCTTCATCATGTCGATGGTCATGTCGATGTAAAGCTGCGAGATTGGCTTGCCGCCCACCAAGCGTAGCGTTACCGGTTTCTTGGCATATGGTGCACACATCAGGAGAGATGAGACATATTGTGATGAGATCGTGGCGGCTAGCTCGATGACACCTCCGTCGAGGCCGCCAGCTGCGTTGACCTGCACCGGGAGGCTGTTCTCTCGCTCAAGATACTTGATGTCGATACCATTGGACCTCAGAGCGTCGACAAGAGGGCCGATGGGTCTAACTTTCATCCTGGCATTCCCAGTCAGGACGGTAGAGGCTGTGCTGGTTGGCGAGCAGAGAGCAACAACAGTTGTGAGGAATCGAGAAGCTGTGCCCGCATTTCCGAGATACAGAGACTCCTGGCTTGCTTGAAGCTTGCCGCCTTTCCCTGTAACAACAAGGACCTCGCCGGCATCCTCCCACGAGTATGAGGCGCCGTTGAGTTTAGCAATTGCTGACAGCATGTACTCCGTGTCGTCGGAGTGAAGGAGGTTCTTCACGCGACAAGTTCCCTGGCCAAGGGCAGCAAGTACCAGGGCCCGGTTAGAAATACTCTTGGAGCCAGGAGGAGTTACCTGCACGTTTGATCCCCGAGGTACCCCTGGCGTGACACGAGTGGCAGGGGACAAAACAAATCTGATTGCGCTGTCGTCGACTACACTGGCTCGAGGTTCATGAGTCTGGCCTACGGCGGATAGGAGTACAATCTTCTTGTTTTTTCCTTCGTTCTTCTTGTCTACAGCCATTTTCTGGAGTAGCACGTCTACAGGGCATTGCTTTCCGGCAGTCAACTTCACAACTCGCTTGTCGTGGAGGGAGGTGGGCAGGTCGTAACTCGCAATACACTTGACTAGTCGGGCTACCGCGCCGGGGCGTAGCACACCGAGGTGGCGAGCAAGCTCGGCCTCCTTTACCATTCCAATGGCCACGCATTCTCCATGCAGGACCTGGGGAGTGAGGATGGCTTCGATGGCATGGCCGATGGAATGGCCGAAGTTAAGAAGGTTTCGTAGACCTCCCTCTTTCTCGTCTTTGGACACGACCTCGGCCTTGACACGAGCAGAGGCGAGGACTATGCGCTTGAGTATGGCACGGATTGGGAGCAGTCTATCACTAGGATCTGCCGTCTTGGATCGGATCGAGCTTAAGATGGCGGCGGCATTTTCCTCTAGAGCAGCGAACTCTGCCTCGTCCCATATAGCGGCGGTCTTGACCACCTCAGCCATACCGTTGATGAACTCGCGTACCGGGAGGGTTTCGAGAAAGGCAAGGTCTATGTAGATGCGCCGCGGCTGCCAGAAGGACCCGACAAGATTCTTTCCCATGGGAGTATCTATAGCGGTCTTGCCGCCGATAGACGAATCTACCATGGAGAGCAGAGTGGTCGGGACCTGGACAAACCGGACGCCGCGCATGAAGGTAGCAGCAACGTAACCGATCATATCACCAATGACACCGCCGCCGAGGGCGATGATGACGGTATCTCTCGTACATTGCTGAGCCAGCATCCAGTCCTCTATTTCGGCCTTGGTTTCTCGACTCTTGGAAGTCTCACCAGGAGGGATGGTGTAGGTAAGAAGTCGGGTCTGCACATTTCGGAGCTGGGCGGCTTTGTTGAAGAGGTCTATAAAGGGAGGAACATAGCGATCATGAAGGTTGGTATCGGTAATAAGGATATAGGTAGAGGATTTGAGGTTATCGAGGAGGTCGTCGGGCACGAAAGCCCGCCAGATACCGTGATCGACGATGATGGAGTCGGACCCGAGAATGGAGATGCGGGTAGGGCCCGGCGCACCACCTTGGTCGGCCATGGCTGCTGTATTATATAGGATGTCTATCTGCGCTCTGGTTGCATTTGTACACGATCAGGAAGTCTATGGTTTGTGACAAGCACGGCTCGATAGCGTCTCTGGCGACAATATGTAAATAGGGAGAAATATCAGCAAATTTGAGAAAGCGAAGTTTGATACACTACATGGTCAGGTAGCGGTATGTTTGTCTTGAAGACGAGAAGACATTGAGAAAGTATTTACGCCTGGCTCGGAGGTGAATGAGTGGCTGGAAAATATTGGAACAATGAAGTCTTTCGAGGTGAGTCGACTCTTTGAGCCAGGGACCGTCAGCGTCCGAAGGTCGCTTCCACCGAAAAATTCTAGCCCGCCTTTGCAGCGACTCCAACCATTGGCCAATAGAATGTGACTCCCACGGCTCGCCGCGCTGGCGATGTACATAGTAGCTCCGATACGCGGGCTGGCGGGCTGGCGGGGTGGTGGGGAGAGGGAGCTTGATAGCCGCATAATGCGAAGTAGGCGGATAAATGTGTACGGATTAGTGTCAAAATCTCACTAAGCACATAAACTTGACAGCGCAGCTGCCCAGGCAGTCAGCCCGGGCCCCATACTGCATACTATGTAGTCCTGCGAAAACGTCAATACATCAACCGCGGACATGTCCTTCGTTACACTGCTTCGCTGCTTTATAAGAAAAAGGAAGACCGAATCGTAAGCCAACCGTGAATCATCGCAGACACTTACCTAGTTACCGTCTGATGGTCTGAGCAGACGAATAAAACGAATGTGAGAGATTGGCAGTAAACACGGACAACATGGACCTAATGGCGAAGACGCGACATTCTATATTGCATGCGGCGTTTATAACTCCGATCACTATTCCGTCGGTGATAAGCCCTTAAAGTCTTGGGTTCAGCCCCTGGGAAAAAATCGTCGTCCGTGAGATTCGGCAGCCGGCTGCTTACTCGGGACAATGTTTATCGTCACCGCCACATGCTACCTCAGTAACGCAGGTCATCGGAGACGAGAGGCGTAGGACGGCTTAATACTGTTCTCGTACGGACCACGGCCGAGCAGCCAAGCCAGCCTTCTCGGTCGACGATAGCAGCATGGAGGTAATACTGTACGCCGGGTACATATTACCGGGCCCACAGCCCTTCGCGCTTTCGCGCTATCCTAGAGCAGCGAGAATAGAGTCTTCATTGGGCCGCGGGTACCCATCGAGCCCATCTTACCAGCGGCCCAGGCGGCCCAGACTACTCATCCTACCTATTCTGGCACCCCGGGCGATGAATCTGCCTGGGATGGGTTGCAAGTGGGGGTAGTTTAATGACTAGATATAATAGCCAACGTCGAATTATTCGTGAACATGTCCATCATCGTCTGTTTCAACTCAGCCGGCCGCTATTCTTTTTGTGGTGTGACGTCCCTTTCATCGAGAAACCAACGACAACGCAAAAGGGCGTCATTCTTAACCCATTGGCGTACCGTAGCTCGTCCAATCCGCAGGGCGAGCACCGAAATCGGAAACTCCGTGCCGGTATGTCCTGTGACGGGGGAGCCAACGGGATGGCTTCACACATAAGCAAAGACGCCAAGCTTGATGACGAGAAGCTCGATCTCGAATCAAGACCCGGCACCGGCACCATCCAGGAAAGCCGTCGAGAGTCAGCCGATGCCCCTACATTGGCTCGTATACGTTCAAATAATGGGCACGGATGTGCCGACTTGGAGGAGAGCGACGCAACGGACGGTCCTCTCGCGTCTAACCAACCTCGTCATGAGAAGGATCCATTTGAGGTGGCCTGGGACGGCGACGACGATCCGTTATGTCCTCGAAGCATGAGTGCTGTTCGCAAGTGGCTCGTAGTGATAGTTGTTGGCATGGGTAGCCTCTGCGTGTAAGTCTGACAACGCACCTGTAATACTGATGGCAACCCGCCATCTACCTGTTGATATCAATGAGATCCCTGGAGGGATTACTGACGAGAGATAACAGGACATGTACGAGTTCCATCTACGCATCGACATATGACCAAATGAACCCCGAATTCAACATATCCAGCATCGTTGGAACGCTTGGCTTATCACTCTTCGTTCTTGGCAGTATGATCCACCCCCCCCCGGTCTATCGTGGTGGCTTACCTTTGCTAACAGGGAATACTAGTTGCCCTTGGTCCTTTGATCATGTCGCCGCTGAGCGAGTTTGTTGGGCGACGGCCGATTTACCTCGCGTCTTGGGCAATGTTTTTGATATGGATCATACCTAGTGCAGTCGCCCAGAACATTGAGACTATGTTGATAGTACGTCTCTGCCATTTTACCTAGCATTGGACCCTGCTTTTTCTAGTGGCTGTATAGCTAGCTACCTTATGTCGTGGACACTGACATGTAGCATAGGCACGATTCATCGACGGGTTTGCCGGAAGTTCTTTCCTGAGCGTGGCTGGTGGCACTGTCAGTGATACCTTCAGACGCGACAAGATTCAGGCACCGATGGTCATTGTGGCGCTATGTCCCTTCATCGGTAAGTAAGCATCATCTGCATGGGTCTTAAGCCGTACTAACAAGTTACAGCCCCTAGCTTAGGTCCTCTACTCGGCGGTTTCATCTGCTACTATGGCAATTGGAGATGGGTGTACTATGTAAGTCCAAAAACAAACTTGGGATTTTACGTACATCATATATGTCTTGTTTGCTAACCCTTACCTACAGGCAATGCTTATATGGGCTGCTGTTATGATGGTCATGATTATCGTCTTTGCACCTGAGACGTATCGTACGTGCCTAACTGTCAGTCATAACTTGGGAAGCGAGTGCTAATTCAATATCAGACCCGATTAAGCTCCGCGACAAAGCTAGGATGTTGAGAAAGGAGACGGGCGATGAGCGCTGGAAAGCCCCCATGGAAAAGTCAACCAAGTCTGTCGCGAGAACTGTCGGGAGATCCCTCCTGCGGCCGTTTCAGCTGCTCATATTCGAACCGATGTGCTTATTACTCTGTCTCCTCTCGGCCATCCTGCTTGGAATCCTCTACCTATTCTTTGGCGCGTTTGCCTTGGTCTTCGGCACTACTTACGGCTTCAATCTTTGGCAGACCGGCTTGAGCTTCACCGGCATTCTCGTCGGGATGCTTGCCAGTGCCGCCTCGGACCCCGTGTGGCGGCGCGTGAACAGCCGGCTGTTGGAGGCAAACAATGGGATCCCGGAACCGGAATTTCGCTTGCCACCCGCCATTGCGGGCGCAGTACTGACCCCTATCGGCCTTTTCATCTTTGCGTGGACCGCATACCCATGGGTCCACTGGATAGGGCCCATTATCGGGTCCGGCTTGTTTGGCTGTGGAATGCTTCTGGTGTTTACTGGAATATTCACTTTCTTGGGTAAGCTGCCTACTCTTCTGCTCGTGTATGTCGAGGTGACTGACTCCTGTAACAGTGGACGCGTATCCCCATTATGCCGCATCGGCTCTCGCAGCTAACAGCTTCACGAGATGTACTTTTGCAGGTAAGAATGACGAAGCCTAACGACTAGATGCTCTTCTAAGGCTACCGCTGACATACTACTCTTTCGATAGCTGCTTTCCCCCTCTTTGGCATACAGATGTATGACAAGCTCGGTTTTCAATGGGGATCGAGCTTGCTGGCATTTCTGGCTTTGGCAATGATGCCGTTCCCCTATATATTCTTTAGATATGGCAAGCAAATTCGGAAGAAGAGCAAGTTTGCTAACTAATTATACATATCCAATCAATAGACTGAACATCTAGTATACTCAATCAAATAGACATAATATATACCTGCCTACCTACCTAGGTAGGTACCTAGGTAGGTAGGTACACACTCACGATACCTAACTCGCTTGTCTATAGTTTACCAAGCTGCTTGATTGATACAGAGGGGTCAGAGGGTGAATGTAGATTCCAATCATGTAGTGATAAGTTATGCTTTATGACTCCTAGCTGATGGCCTCTGCTATGATACTGTAGTAATTCAACTCATCTACAATCCCTCAGTTGACAGCCAGCTCTTCTTAATAGCTGTACTGGGCGAGTAGTGTCCCTTGTGTTGTCCATGCAGATATTCAATTGGCTGGCAACCCCTTTGACTGTCTACAGTCGACAGCAAGTTTTCAGATCAAGAGTACATGTAGTTACTCGCCCGTCCGCCCAGTTATTTTGAAACACAGCCCGACCTCCCTGTGATTCTTCCTCCAATACTAGAACTTGGCCTAGATCTCCCTTCCGATCCTTGCAGTCGCAGTCTACTTTCCAACTCGCGAGCTTCATCGACTTTGGAGAGCATCGAGCCTCATCTTAAGACTTCCAACGAATCGATACGCTTGTTGCTTTTCCGTTGGCATAATGTCTCGGAACCACCACAACGTGAACAGCGGCGGAGGCCCCTACAGGGAGACGACCGATCCGGCCCAGGCCCAGGCTGCCCTCAATCCGACTTACAGAGCGTCCTCAGCTCAGACCCTGCCCGAGCCCCCACCACTGACCTTCAGATGTCTCTGCGGTCAAGTATGCCTACCCTTATCAATCCGAGCAGCCGTGTTGATACGGAGAGAAGAAGAGAACAAAGCTGACATGGTGTTTCCCCAGGTCAGTGGTGTTATCGACGGCAATGTCGGCGGCCGCGTGAGTTGAGACCATCAAAATCTCATCGCCCTTCCCTGCCATTCCCAGGATTGACTGACTGCAATAGCGCGTTTGTAGTTGCTGCGTCTGCAAGAAGGTGACCGGTGGTACCCATGCCGATGTTCTCGTCATCGATGAGGGGCAGCTGCGTATCGACCGGTGTAAGTCTTCCCCGATATGACACCCGACCGCGTTGAAGCCTTTTGTGCCGGGCGACTTACTCACAGCTGCGTAGCCCGCCTCACGAGCTTCATGTACGAGGATCCCCACCGGTACTCGAACAACGCCCGTATCAATCGCTGCATTCAGTGCGGAACCACGATCTTCTCCGAATTCACTGAAACAACCCCCTCCTTACTTAAGGTCTTCGTTTTGGCTGTCTGCGCGACATGAACTGCCTCGAGGCCAACCAGCCTGAGCCAGAGCGTATTGTGAGTGTAATGAGCACGGGTCGTCCTTGCACGGCATCTGCTAATGATCGACAGGCTCGGGACAGGCTCACATGGCTGCCCTCGTTGGTTCCAGTTTGCCAGGTCAAGACTGTCTATGGTATGGTAGAGAAGAACGCGTCGTATATTTAGCCGGAGGCATTCAGCCCAGTGAGAGGGAAGACTAAGTCGACTGGGTTCGCCATAAGTGAGTATGGCGACAACTCCGACGAGTTTGAGCAAGGGGGTTGAGTTCCGTTCTCTTTGAGCTTCGAGTAGTCGGAAGAGCATCGGTAGATTAGTTTACGGGCCATCAACGGTTCATCAACGTAGTTCTGCAGTGCGTTTTCATCTTGACGGCAGCACTTTTCTTGCGTATTCGCGGCCCAACTTTAGCATCGCCCTGACGTGATCCTCGAGTCGCCTGTCTTTCCGCTTACGCATCCATAGAAGTATGACGCACAAGATGGCTATGTCTACTGCCAGATGCTTCGTGATGATCCAGAATATCCAGCTGAACCGTGCCGTCAAGGCTCGTTCTTTCTTGGATCTCCATTCGCGACCGGCGGTGATCTGTTCTCGTAGAGCGGCGACTTCGGCAGACAACCTGACCAATGCGCGTTCTACCTTTCGTGACCACTTGTCGCCCTTCTTTACGTATTCGCCCTCGTCGTCGTCGCCTGCTCTCTCGCGATACTCCTGCTCCGCCGCGTCGTCCTCGCTCATCGGACTAAGCACCTTCATAGGTCCATCGGTGCCGCTCACCGGCTGTTGGAAACGTCTGGGCTCGGCAAAGGTAGCATCCTTCGGGGACGCGTTTGACGACGAGGGGCTATTGTTCTTGATCTGGTCCCACACGAACTCGAGCTCTGCGACAAGGCCTTTCCCATCCCTATCCGGTTACTCATATTAGCTTACTGCCTATGGCATCGCCCTACTAGGCATTGGCTAGCACTCTACGTTTCCGGCCGTTCCGCAGACAGAAGCCATTGTATCATCGGACAAACTACGGTATCTTGGGGGTAATAAGAAGTACAACTTACGGTGTAGTCGCGTATCGGTGCATGGTCTCGATCAGGGCTTCGATATACCGCCTCTTGGCTTCGGTGCGGCTGATGCCGCTCTGCATGTTCCAGGCATCCCACTTGTCGCGCTCGCGCTGCAATTCGTCGGGGTCGGAGCCAGGGCGGCGTTCCGGGCGTTCCATGACGCCGTCTACGTCACCCTCCATAGCCTGCTTGTACAGGCCATAGAGGCGCAAGCGGTCGGTCGGCGGTGGGCGCGACGCGCCCGTCTTGGGGATCTTCTTGACCGTGTTCAACGCGTGGACGAACACGCGGTCTAGCCGGAGGGGCGGGATCTCCATTAGCGTCGCGGGTTCGACGACCGGCTGGGAGCTCGCGAGGAGCAAGGCAGGGAGGAGACGAGGGATGACGGGACGATTGATTGGACTGGGGCTGACTGATTGGCCGGCCAGGCCTTGATTCTCGGGGAACGTACCGACTGAGTCCGCCATGGCGAATCTCTCTTCTTTTTCTCCTTCTCTTCTCTTTCCCTCTGTGTTGAGCAACACTTTTACGATTCCTCTCTATCGGCCCCCTTCCTTATTTTCCCCTCTTTATCCCTCTCTCGGTCTATCCAGCAACGATCTTTCGTACCATTCGGGGGGATCTGGGTCGTTGGAGGCGTGGCGAATGGCGAATGGAGAAAGGAGATGGCACGTTTGCTCGCTGTCCGTTGGCCGAAAGGGGGCACATCGAACGCAGGCTGAAAAGTCGCCGCCTGGTGCGTTGTTGATTCCTACATACGCTGCCAATGAAAAAAAGGTCGGGGGTTCAGGAACACGTCATCTGGGCTGGACGGGACACACGATGAGGCTTGTCGGATATCGGGCAGGACGCGACTAGATGATGGGGAGGTATGTTATTCGATGTTATTGGCATTACCCTTAGGCGTAACCTAACCTAGCAGCCTAGATAATCATTGCTACCTAGGTAGCTTAAATGTCTTGACCGCGGGTGTTCGAGTCTGGGTCCGTCGTGCCGATCCGGGTCTTTGGTGGACGCTGAACGAATTGCCTCGGCGTAAAGATGCCAGGGCTATTAAGAGCTGCCAGGGCAATTCCCTTTTCAGCATCCCTTCAGCGCCCTCTTCGCGTGCTAACGCGGCCTACGGTGCGTCAACTGGCCTGTTAGCGGTGCTTAGCACACCCCTGTCCCCTGATTCAAGGTGGGGTTAATATCCCTTTCAGCTAAATTGGTCCCGAGGAGCGCACGTGAAGATGATAGCCTCAGATGGAGCAAGGGGGTAGATGTACCGATGCCGACTCAGCTGGTGTATTCGAACTCATCTACCTATATGTATGTACATAGGTAGGCAGACATAGCATATATCAAGTATGATGGAACACACCCTGTTTATTCTCCCTAGACTTCTACAACTGAAGCCCGTTGATCACCATCCTGCCGTATCTCAGGAGCTTGTATTAATGACTGACCTGGCTGCTTGGTCCTCCTAACAGTAACCATCCCAGTAGTTAAGACTGTCCTACTAAGACCAGTTGTCGTACTCTTCTTTAGCCGTCTCAGCTAACTGCGCTGCTTTCACTGCCTCTTCCTTCTTCTTTACCAGACGGCTAATTAGCCCCTTATTCTCCAATGCACGGCGCGCCGCAATCGCCCCGGCTTCCTTCTTGGACAGCGCGCTTCCGACTCCGAGCTGGAGGTTTCTCTCCCCTAATCCATCCAGGAACGCGCCGACGGTAAACCACGGGAGCTTCCCCGTATGCTTGTCCTTCTTCGGCTCACCTATGTCGCTGTATGTGATTCTCACTCCCTTCGTGCCTATGACCTGGCTAAGGGCGACCTTGGGCGCTGGGTCCAGTGCCGCTGCGTTTTGAGCACCGCCGTTGCCCTCGCCTCTGCTCCAACCATCTTGTACCAGGGCGGGTGGAGCTCTGAGTTCGCTTCGAATCTCGTGCGCAAGCTGCGCGCCCCAGAGAGATTTGAGCCAGGGCGTTGCACGCGACAGGCCATCTGGGTCCCCTAGGATCATAGCGGCGACGTAGGCTTCGAAGATGTCACCCAACACCTTTTTCTTCGCGTTCCCTGTCGCCTGACTTCCTCCTGCCCGACCATCTTCGGCGAACTCGGCCGGGAGCCTTGCGCGCTTGTTGATGCCGTAACGCACGGTATAATGAGACAAAGCCTCGTTTCTGATCAGTCTCTCTCGGAGTTGAGCAGATCGTCCGGTAGCTAGTTTGGGGAACGTCTGGTAGATGAAAGACGTAGACATGAGGTAGAGATAGGCATCCCCAATCCACTCGAGCCGCTCGTAACTCATTTCCGATAGATGCATTACCATTCCCGAGTGAGTGAGTGCTGCTTGCTCAAGAAGGGGATCCCGTATGGGAGGCAGCGGTGGTAGGTCAGAGCTGGCTATGTCTTGAAGAGTCCATCCAGTGAGAAGTATGGGAGATGGTACGGGTAATGCTGCAGACGATCTCCCAGAGCTTTCATGGTTTCCATCGATCTTTCGAATCTTTTGAGATCCAGATGGACGCTGGTGGCTGATATCTATCTATCGAAGAGTGAGCTGGCATAAGAGAAAGCCACCACTGGAACCCCCTGACTTACCTCATCTTGGGCGAGCAGCTGAGCGGCAGAAGCTATCTCCTTATTATGGTGCTCTAGGATTGAGAGAGCCGAGGCATCTTTCCCGGCGGTATTATGATGTGTCTCGAGCTGTTTTTTTAGAGCCTTTGCAGCCTGCAGCAGTCCTTCGGCATGCTCCAAGATCTGTGAGACTGATGGTGCATCTTTCGACGTGAGCTTGCTATGTGAGCGCTTCAACGTGTTGTGCATCATGATTCCCAGTGCAGTGCGACAATGAGTGCCAGTAGTGTGATCCGCAGAGGTGATAGAGTTTGTGAAGTTGGATATCGCGATCGATACAGATCTGTAGTTGGTTTGGTTGCCTATCGAGGGTTTGTTTTGTTGCTTTACTGCTCCCGAAAGTACGGATTCCGGATATAACGAACTCATGGGTATAAACCAGACTTATCTCCTTTATTCGGTAGTATCGCTCAATCGAGGCCTGCACGGTCCAAGTCGATAAACCGGAGATTATCCGACGTGCTCCGGCTTAGCGATTTAACGTTAGTCGACAATTCAACTTCATATTTGCCAGCAACCCAAACTTGTATACCAGAGCCAAAAATGGCGGCAGTCCCTCGCGCAAGGCTGCTGAGCCTCATGAAGGTATGCCAGATGTCCTGATTAACCAGGCTGGCTCAAGGCAAGCTGACATGTCCAGACGCAATGTGAAGTATTCTCTACGACGTACAATCCAGATGGGATTCGCATGGGCAATAAGATCTTGCGACAACGGTTAAAGGGTCCAACACTGGCAAAGTACTACCCGCCAAGACTGCCCACAGTCAATACGCTTGCAAAGGAGTTCAAGAAGTATCACCTAGAGACCATTGACGAAGTGGCAGAGGACCGATTAGAGCATCTAGCAGGGCAAGTCGCGTCCCTCACCATCAGTATCGCTGGACAAGATTCTAACCTGAATTTAGTGTTAAATCACGTGGGAAGGGTGCGCCAAAGAAGATACGAAGAAAGCTGACCGGTAATGCTCATCTCCCTTACTATGAAGACTACTTATTGGGAGTAATACTGACTTTTAATATAGCCAAGGAGAAGTCGGCGAAGAAATAGACACCGGGTTGATGTGGACAGTACCTGTACATATATGTACGAATATCTCACGGCTCTGACACAGGCATCAGAGATCAGTTCATCAATACAAGGATGAGGGCCTTGACTTCTTGCCAAGAGCCAACAAGACGTGGATCCGCAACAGACCAAGTACACCGAGGCACTTGAGACATGAACCATCTACCTCCCTGACCTGCGATGGCCTCTGGTATATTCCTAGGGACTGTAGATGGACTACCTGCCTACATGACCTGGGTAATGACCTTTGGCTGACTCGTACCTGGACTTGACCCGTGTTGCTGGGTGCTAGCATAGGTATTATCCTCGAGGACGACCCTGTGTAAATGCGAATACGTGCTGCCATATCCCTATCCGTCGGTTCTTGATAGGAGCTCAGCCTTTATTATTCTATTACCTACATGCAGGTAGGTGTATCTCCAAAGGCCCTCTTCCCCTACATGCCTTCATATCCCACGCCATATCCAGGACGTTGCTGCCGCTACGCAACCAAAATACAGTGGCCCAGCTTGCCCAAAAAGTCAGCCAGCTAAGCCTGTTGCGGTACGTTATCGCTCTTTCGCTAAGCCAGCAACTGCCTAATGGATTAGGGACCCGCGACTTCCTAGGCGACGAGCACGGATAGAGCGTTGGCCTCCAGTTTGCAATACGCATACCTAACGCATACCTAAGGTGCTCAACTTAAGCTCGTCTCGGTCCACTCCTTTTCTGCCGGGGAAACGCCTTCGTCCTTTTCAACCGTGCAAAAAATCGCCCTGGCCTTTTCCACCGCTCGACCCTTTTTCTACACACTACAGCTTCGATTAAATTCCTGCATTTTACATTCGACTTTATTTACGAATCTCCAGCCACACACCCTTACCATACGTACACACTCTTCTTCACCAGACATACACGCTTCAGCCATCTTTCAACCAGACGCACGCGCGTACACGCTTCTATCTTCAGACGTGCGCACGTATACACGCCCCCGTATTCGTACTTCGCGAGCCCTGCAAGGCTACTCAAGGTATTCATCAGCCCATACTACCATCTGTTGACCACTTCAGCCATCGCACCGAGCTATCGTGTCTCTATCGGAGCAGTCGACTCGTTACATCAGCTACAACCTACAACCTTCTCTATCCATCAGGATACGTAGCATCAGAATACCTAAGGTGTTCTACGCAGGTAAGCAATTGCTGCATCTCTGCGTCCTCATTTGTTTTGTATCCGCCAAATCATCCAGATTTACGCTTTCCTCTGCTATCTGCACCTGCCAAACTCTTATCCCCCCCTTCCCAAGGCGGTTACCTGGGTATCACGGCTCTGGCCAAGCGCTGCCACCACTTTCATTACCATTTCGTCCCGTGTTTTCCTTCCGTCTCCTTGCTGCTTTCCCCTTCCCATCCTACAAACTCTTCTATTTCAATCTCTTGCAGCACCAAACCGCCCACTCTTTTCTCCTCTCCATCCTCATACTTCCTACTTCCCACTTCGCATACCGCACCATCTAATCTTTTGTTGCTGCAATAACGGCATCTCTGCCATCTGCCTACTTTTGTTTTGAGGACCTAATAGTTCAGCTGAAAACAAATCCTGCTCCGAAGATAATCCTTCTATACTGACGCGAGATTCATAGGAGCCATGTCTGCTCCTCCTACTTCTTCGGCCGGCTCTCCCGCCCTTCGCCGATCCAAGAATATCAACGAGGAAAACGTCAAGGTTGGCAAAGAAGCCACCGCCAACGCTCATGTGAGCGACGTTCTTACACGTCTCGTCCGCTACGCTGTAAGTGATTATCTTGCTCTCGCTAGAGAGAATACTACCTGGTTTGCAACTGGGAAGATTGGATGGCCATCATCATCCCAACTGCCCATCTGCCAAACAGGCTACCATTGCCATATGCCATGTTTCGTGATCGGATGGAATTGGCAACGCTAATACTCGGTTTGCAGGATTCGGATGACTCGGCCTCTCAGAAGAAGACGGCCTCCGCTCTTTCAGCCTCTTCTCTGGTCAATCAGAGCTGTCCTAAGGTAAGCCTTCAATCCTATACTTACACCCTTCTTTTCATGACACGTTGGCTAACCCTAATAGAAGATGAAGCTTAATCACGAGGTGTCGAGCCCTTCAAGCTCCGCCAACGAGAACCCCGTTGACAGCCTGTTGGAGAAACTCTCCACTGAGCAGACCCTGATCCGCAAGGAAGGTAATGCTTCCGAGAATAGCGACGACAACACCATCGACCGTTCGGTTCCTGAGCACGCTATGTCAAGCAACTCTGTACCCATCACACCTGCAACCGAGAACTTTGGTGGCACCAACACGGCTCCTGCCACTCGCCCGGCTAGCGCGGTGATTAACGACGGTGATTCGACCAGCAGCAACGAGGAGGTTCTCCGCTTGAAGTTGGAGCTTGCGCAGGCTCAGAGCAAAATCACTCGACTTGATCAAGAGCTTGCACAGTCCCGTCAGCCTGCTCCTGGAATGGCACTCGAGCCCAACATGTCTCTCTCCCCCGTGGATACTGACTTTACTCCCGCCGGCTTCCGAGCCGCTTCGAACACGTCGCGCGTCTCCTTGGGTCCTGCCCCGCCTAGTGCTGTCAATCAGCAAGTGATGGCAAAGGACGGCGGCCATTCCTGGTCGACCTTTGACGATGCTCGTTCGGACACTAGCGATACATTGTCGGCTACCGGCTTCAACCGTTCTCGCAACATCTGGGGAGGAAACAAGAACACTCAGGGTCCTTTCATGCAAGGTGGCCTAGGTTCCGAGTCCCAGAATGCCCATTGGGGCCTACGTGCTGCCAGCCAGGGATACATGGATCAGAACATGCCCTATGAGCAGTCAGGCCCTAGCAACTACCGCGGAGACCGCTTGACGCCGGATTACGATATGACCATCAGACCCTCGGGCAGTCGACGCAACAACCGCTATGACAACCGCCTCGGCATGTCAGGTTTCGGCGGTGGCTTTAACTATGGCGGTGGTAGCCAGTACGGCTCTGATAATGGTGCGGGTGGTCCAGCCCCTGGCTCGACTGGCCCGGGAGTGTATTCCAGCTACCAGCCGAGCCCTGTTGGCACTGCGCTCTCTCCCTTGGCCAGCGAGTTCACGTCGACGGGCACCGGACCCTGGAAGTCGTCGGAGGTAAGTACAAGTTTGATACTATTTTTAGGATGCCGCTGACGCACCGTAGCCTTCATCGTCTGAGGGACAGACGTATCTGCCCGCTACGGAGCCGATGAACTATCGCCGCTTGCTCGACCGCAATGTCAACTGCAACTGGAAGTATATCGTTGACAAGATCGTATGCAACAACGACCAGCAGGCTTCCATCTTCTTGCAGCAGAAGCTCAAGGTTGGAACCCCCGATCAGAAGTACGAAATCGTGGAAGCGATCGTCGCCCAAGCCTATCCTCTGATGGTCAATCGCTTCGGTAACTTCTTGGTACAGCGATGCTTCGAACATGGCACCCCGGAGCAGGTGATCAAGATCGCCGAGGCCATCCGAGGATGCACGCTCAACCTGTCAATGGATCCTTTTGGTTGTCACGTAGTCCAGAAGGCCTTCGATTCGGTCCCCGAGGACTACAAGGCCATCATGGTTCACGAACTTCTGCGACGCATTCCCGACACCGTCATCCATCGATACGCGTGCCACGTCTGGCAGAAGCTCTTCGAGCTGCGATGGACCGAATCGCCCCCTCAGATCATGAAGTATGTGAACGATGCCCTTCGTGGTATGTGGCACGAGGTTGCCCTCGGCGAGACGGGAAGTCTGGTTGTCCAGAACATCTTCGAGAACTGCCTTGAAGAGGACAAGGTATGTAACAAACCCCATCGGTATATGTCGATATGTGTACAATATGTATGGTGATGCTGACTCTTCTCTAGCGACCTTGCATCGAGGAGGTGCTCGCCAACATCGATATCATTGCTCATGGTCAATTCGGAAACTGGTGCATTCAGCACATCTGCGAGCATGGCGCCCCGGCTGATCGAAGCAGAGCGATTGACCACGTCATCCGCTACGCAGCTGAATACAGCATGGACCAGTATGCCTCCAAGGTAGTTGAGAAGTGTCTGAAGATTGGAGGACCCGAGTTCCTGTCTCGTTATCTTGACCGAGTCTGCGAGGGTCGTATGGATCGTCCCCGTATCCCTCTGATCGACATCTCCAGCGACCAGTATGGCAACTATCTAATTCAGTGGATCCTGACTCACGCCAGCGCCCAGCATCGCGAGGTGGTCGCTGCCCACATCAGAAAGCACATGGTGTCTCTTCGCGGTTCCAAGTTCGGGTCCCGTGTTGGAATGCTCTGTACCAACCCGGCTGTCGCCACACGACCTGGTCCTGGTGTCGGCGCTGGTCTTGGACGCATGCCATCCGGTCCTCGTTACAACAGCCGTGCTTACCAGTAATGGCACTTGCTAGTTTTGTTCTACGATGGATCTATCCACATACAACTCGATGAACGAAAATTTTTTTTTTTTGTGAGATGCTCTCCGAGCACGTTGCCTCACTGACCCCAACGACACAACCCAATTACGCTGTGGTCTTGTTCTCATCCAACTTAGCGAGACAAGACTTTCGACACCCTGCGGCTGATGCTTCTGACCCCTATTTCCTATCCCCCCCTTTTCGTATGTTCTGTTTTCAAACACCCCGAGACTATCGACGGATTTCAGTTCGGTTCACGGATGAGCCGACTCACATATGACCACGTCTCGCAAAGCATCATCTCGAGCAGAAGATTTCGCCAATCATACGTCTACGTCATCCTACATCCAGCAGGCTACTGCCTTGCTTGGGTGCTTTGGACACATTATGGTTATGGATTTTGCGATATCACATCAAAACTTCCTGAGCCCTACCGCCGTCCTTTTCCTCTATCTCAGCTCGACTCACTTACTTAACATAGAGGGATCGGATGACGGACCCAACCTGGGCCAACCATACAACCACATACGTGACTGAACGGACCTACCTTCTAATATAGTTGCATGGATGGTTTCCCTGATCTCGGCGGAGGTGGACATTCTGCAGAGGATACTTTGTGTGTTGGGAATCGAGTATTCAGGTTTGTAAGAGACTTTATGAGACGCAAGGGAAAAACAAAAAAAGAAAAACCAAAAAAAAAAAAAGGAGAGGAGAGAGAAGGTTGACTGATGGTGGGCTAATCAATTAACCAAGAGGCGAGCACAGATGAACAATGTTAGTTTCGTTTTGTGTCTCCAGCAGATGTCATGTATGCCTCGGCTTGCATTACGAAGAGTTCACTTATTTACTCTCCGTTGCTCTATTCTCAATTCGATGCTTCTCAAATTATTGGCTTCTTCGTTTCGCGTGAATAGGCAAATCCATACTTCTTAAGTGACTCCAAGGACCGTTCTTTTAGGTGGTCTGCTCACCTACATGATTTCAATCGATATATGGTCCACTTTCGACCACGTCCCTGAGATGGACTACGCCCGCAAAAGCCCTTATTATAACCAACACGTTACTCCGGGCATGATAAAACTCTTCTCGAGATGTAGACACTTGACTGCGCAATGCATATATAGTATGCACCATTTCCGTTGCGCTTGGGCTGAAGGAAGAATTCACAGTCATGCCTTGGACAGAACCGTGTTAGCCAAGGCTATCACATTCGATCTCCAAGTGGCAGATAGAACGGGGACCCCATCAACAAGACAAGACTGGAACGAGAGGTTCTGGGCACGTTATGTACTGATCTCCTCTACTCCGGGGGGGAATTCGTGGTGCTATATGTACATTATCATGCCATGACTGCGCCCAGTTGAACGAGGAGGAAAAATGCAAAGCAGGCAAGTAAAAGGAAATAAGTAAAAAACTCCCGACCCGGATAGCAGTTGGCATATATGCAGCAGTAGCACACCACTCTGAACTGTCCCCTTTTTCGTTTGGAGGCTTAACTTCTATTGGGTCTTTTTTTCATTACACTCTCGACAAGCACCTCTATGAGCCGTACGCCACCTGCCCCATCGGCTTCTCGTTGGTCATGCCCGGCGCCATCAGGGTGTTGTCGGGGTTGCCCGTCGCCTTTGCCACCGAACATCGTGCCATCGTCGGCGAACTGTGGGACGTGTTAGCAGGATTCGAAAGGAGGTAGATTGGGGGCGTGGAGGATGCTTTACCTTCTAGAAATGACGTCTGTGAAATAGAAGTCTTGGATAACCTTCTTGAGCGGTTCGTTGGTAGACGTGGCGCCCTTGTTCTGGTCTACCAGTTGCACCTTGCTCAGGTGCTTCATTGCCGTGGGCTCGACAATGTCGTACGAAGCGAGGGCCGGGCTGATCTCGGCCATCCTGTCCCGCAACATGGCAACGTCGTCGTAGGGTAGGGGTGCTCCCAAGAACTCACTGATCGCCCGGATGATCTTCCAGTCCGTCCGGGCAGCGCCAGGTAGCGACGTGGCAGCACGAGTCATCTGCGAACGGCCCTCCGTGTTGACGTACGTGCCGGCCTTCTCCGTGTAGGCGGCGCCGGGCAGCACGATATCGGCGATCTGTGCACCGCGGTCACCGTGGTGGCCCTGGTAAACGACAAAGGCGTCCTTGGGGATATCGGCATCGGCGAATTCATCGGCACCGAGGAGCCAGATGAACTTGGGCTTAGTCTCGGCAACGGCAGGAGAAGGTGTCGTGAAGCCAACCTCAAAGGCACCGGCCCTCGAGGCCGCTCTTTGGAGGATGTTGAAGCCGTTGTGCTCCTCGGTCAAGAAGTTTGAAGCGTTCTTCTCCACGAAGCCGCCGATAAGCTCATAGAAAGCCTTAGCGTCGGGGTGATCCGTTACACCGGAGCCTACCACGATCATGGGCTTCTTGGCTGACTGGAGCGTCTTGCCGAAAGGACCAGCAAGAGCCTTCTTTAGGGCGGCAAGGTCAGTTCCAAGGTGCTCGAACTCAAACGTTGACTCCCACGGCTCGCCCACGACGCCAATCTCAAGTTCCGACCTCAGCCACTGCTTCCGGATACGGGCATTCAAGCCGGCGGCCTCGTGTCTGGGGTTTGTTCCGACAAGGAGCAAGGCGTCAACATCCTCAACGCCGAATATCTTGGAGTTGAATAGGTAGTTGGACCGAACATCGACACCGTGGGCGATGGGCTGGCTGCCTGAGGGCATGTCGAGGGCTAGGTTGTCAGACCCTAGCTTGTTGGCTAGGTCCTTCATGGCAACCAGCGACTCGACCTCGGTAAGCTCGCCGGCGATGACCTTGAACTCATTGCCCGCAGGCGCGAGTTGCTGGTACGCGGCGGCAACTTGGGTCAAAGCCTGCTCCCAAGAGGCCGGCTCGAACTTGTCTTGTCGTCGCACTAGCGGCATGGTCAGACGCTGCGTCTTCAGACCGTCGCATGCGAATCGGGTCTTGTCGTTAATCCATTCCTCGTTGACGTCGTCGTTGAGTCGAGGCAGCACACGCATAACCTCGAGGCCTCGCGAGTCGACACGGATAGCAGACCCTAGACCGTCAAGCACATCAATGGACTCGGTCTTCTTCAGCTCCCACGGACGAGCCCGGAAAGCATAGGGCTTTGATGTGAGAGCTCCGACGGGGCAGAGGTCGATGACATTGGCCGACATTTCGGAGTCAAGGTTCTTTTCTAAGTAAGTACCGATTTGGATGTCGTTTCCTCGTCCGAAGGAACCCATCTCGGGGGCACCGGCAATGTCGTTTGCGAATCGGATACATCTCGTGCAGTGGATACATCGGTTCATCGAAGTCTTGATTAGGGGGCCGATATTCTTGTCCTCTACCGCACGCTTGCCGCCAATCTCGTGGAAGCGGCCCCTGTCGGCACCGTATCTCATGGATTGGTCCTGAAGGTCACATTCACCACCCTGATCGCAGATAGGGCAGTCTAGCGGGTGGTTCGCTAGCAGGAACTCCATTACGCCCTCGCGGGCCTTGTGTGTGAGGGGCGAATTCGTCTTTACCACCATGCCGGGCTGTACCGGCCAGGCGCAAGAGGCGACGGGCTTCGGTGCGCGTTCGACTTCGACTAGGCACATACGGCAATTTCCAGCAATCATCAACTTCCTGTTCGGTCTTATTAGCATCGGGGGCGAGGGCGAACGCGGGGGCGATGGGAAGGGCATAGCTCGTACTCATGGTAACAATATCTGTAATAGTGTTAGCGACCAACTCACTATAGTTGCTTCGAACACTCCAATCAACTGATATACTGACCTGGGAATCGTAACTCCGGCCTTCTCGCACGCCTGAATCAAAGCTGATCCAGCTGCGGGCTTAATCAGTAAAGACGCTCAACCACGTAGCAGAGGCGGAAACGGGCCGCATACCTTCAATAGACACCTTCTTTCCATCTGCACACATGTCAGCTACCACGTCGAACGATTCAATGAGGGCAGTATAGCAGAGGGCTCACCAATGGTAAGCTCCACCTCTGCCGGCCGCCGAGCCGTCGCAGAAAAGGCCTTCGAGGATTTGGCGGCATGTCTGCCAGACCGCCAAGCCGAACGAGCCAGAGATTGTCGGAGCATCGTGTCGTCTCGACGGATTCGAGGGAGGGTATCGGGGAGGAGCGATTGAGGGGTCGGAGGGAGGGCGGGTGGCGGTCAATTGGGAAAAAGGACCTTTTTTTCGAGACGTTGACGTCTCGGGAGGAAGTGCTTCGGGAATTAGTGCACGGTAATCAAGTGGCGCTAGCGGACTCAGTCCGCGATTATGTTCAGCCTTGCTTTGATTGGTCGTGTGCCGTTACTGCTCTCATACGTACCTAGGTACCTACTAGGTATATGGTGTATATGACGATATCATATGCAGTTAACCCGTTCCGCTATCTTGGCTTCCAAGTTCCAGCCAGCGAGCCGCTGAGAATTCATCAAGCCGTGACATTGCTCGGTTACTTGCATTAGCGGACGCTTTGACCACGCAGCCACCATTATTATGTACTGTAGAATTTTCGTCTGTCTTTTCCTGCCTTCTCTTCCTTTCATCATCAAATTGTACACGGGCATATTATTTTCGTGGGTGGCCTCGAAGCGCACCTCTGGTCTTTCCAGAGCGCTTAACATCATCGATCCCTCCTCTATGTTATGCTCTAGAGTAATTACGCCGATTATGGAAGCATGTGAGAGCTTCCAAGTCTCGAGGATCTCTGCCTCTTACCGCCGGTCGTTACATACACATGGTGAAGTCTTTTCCCTCGATGCCACTGTATCAAGTACATGACAAGTACCTGCATTGTGTAGGTATATACATGTAGGTATATCATGTATGTACTCATGCTGTGAGATAATGCTGTGACATAGACATGGACAGAAAGACGCGGGAACGCACAGAAAGAAAAGCAAAGACAGGGTCAAGCTGCAAACAAGTAAACAGGCCAAAGTACCCAGGCAGCCGCATATCTATGCTTGCAGGTGCCGTTTGCTTTTTGATGCCCATCCTCTTTTCTCCGTAGAAGAAGAATCCTCGCCCGGGTTCAGATTCATCGACTTCAGACTATAGCATCACTCGACCTCTCACTCAGACGCTAGTCAGGATGGAGGTGTACCAAGTCACGCTGGCATACCAAGCCATGCCAGCGAACCAAGCCATGCTGGCCAGAAAGGCCGATCAAGTCACTCGCTACCATAGCATCGTCCAAAACCACTACAATGGTATAATCGATCGAATCGTCTTCTTGAAGGCTCAAGACGACAAGCCTGTCCTTCCTAAGTAAGTCGATACTCTCGACAAGCTCGTCGCCAACTACCTCAGCGACGACCGCCTCGAAACAATGAAAACCCGCGCAGATATTCAAGGGTTGCGTGCCTTTATTGACGCCGGTCTCTCTCGGTTCCCCCACTTTAGGAACTTTCCTCGTGAAATTCGGGATATCATCTGGGAGTTTGCTACCCCAGCAAGGCCGGTTAACCTAAGGGGCCGTTGTGGCCCGCCTGTAACGGCACAGGTCTGCCGGGAATCTCGAGCTATCGCATGCCGCCATGGTCGGCTCAGGGCTGTGCTTAAATTGTCCAGCGGCGAGCAGAACCCTTACAGAATGGCCGAGCTGCCTAAGTTTGTCGACGTGACAGTGCCCGACGAGTACGACTGGGTATGGTTCGATTCCGGTAGAGATTGCCTCGCCATGAAATCGTCTAACCCGTCATCCGGCAATGGCCTTGAGAATAGCCAACTTACTGTCTTATTCTCCAGCATATCTAGAGATATCGCTGATAATACCGAACATACCACATTACATGTGAACCTGTCAATGACGCGGCACAATGACACGATACGTGCGATATGTGACCCCGGTTGGTTCGTTCCCCTATTGTGCTCGCGGTATTTTCCAAAAGCAAAGACCTTCGACATCGTGATAATCACACATCACATTGCGACCGTCGAGAGATCCTATTCTCTCAAATCGACTATTTGGATCCTGTTCTCCCGAGAATGAACCCATCTCAATCGATCTTGACAACAGCGAGACTTTGATACAAAGGTTGAAGGCAGATCACGATTCCCCAGAATTGAGAGAGCTCGAACTTGCTGACAGTCGTGCAAAAAGAAAGGTTTGGGTTCTGCGAAGGAACCCGACCTGGAGCTTTGGAGAATGGAAAGTTTACCATGAGCGCCTAGTCAGTCAATGGGTCCTTTGCCAATACATGTCGTATCCCTTAGGGGGTGGTGGTGACGATGTCGAGCTCCAAGAAATAGGCGGCACGAGATGGCCTGGGTTGTCGGTGGGGTGGTTATCAACATTGAACTATCCCACTTTTCGGCGCGTATTGGACGTTCGGAGATAGTGGCAGACACAAATTGTCGATGACGGTTGATTTGCGACACGTCGTGGCTAAGCCAGTTGGGTGATTCAGTATGCCGGGTTTCTTGTATTTTTCATCCGTCCGATTGCTGATGGGAGGGCGACGGTGCTCGTGTCAGCTAGGAATCTGATAGTCAAGGGTCATTCATTAGATCAACGGGACATTCACTTACCTGATATCCTATGAGACGACTTGGCCGTGAACACTATGTTGCATGTCATATTCATATCCCATGGTTGCCATCCAACGTTAGATGATACCACACGAAGGTACGTATGTAGAGTCGAAAGATGGGCCAGAAGAGCGTCGACTTCACTTGGTAGTAGTAACAGATAGGGATGTCGTGTCGTTGAAATCTGGCGTGTCGAGTAAATAAAACGGGGGCTGCGTGCCAGGAGCTCGGATATGCATCCGCACATGTCACAAACTGCGGATTACATAGACGCCGATTAGAATATTTGAAATCATCTGTCCGGCACGACGCAGAAATGGCTTCGTGGTCTAGTGGTATGATACTCGCTTAGGGACAACCCTCAAGCTCCAAATGCGAGTGGCCCCGGGTTCGAGTCCCGGCGAAGCCCTGAGTTTTGCGTTGACTCGTGCCGTGAAATGTCCCTTTTTTTCGGTCTTCGAGCAAGGGTACTCAAAATTTTCCAGGCGGTCAGTTTTTGTGATTGAAGAAAGCCTGTGCCACGTGAAAACCCCAGTCATGCTTAGTACACAGGTGGATTCCGGGGTTTTAGTTCTTTCTATTTTTTATTTTTTTTTTTCTTTTTCGATCTCTAGACGAAAAGTGCACTCCGTCATCACTGTGTACCGCCTCGAGATGACCTCATTTTCTACAGATCTTCGAGATCTGTAGCTCACGCCATGATGAAACCCAGATAGATAGCTCGAGGTTGGCGCTATTTTTACGATGAGGATTCAGCTTGACCGTTTCTGGCCTGCCGTGCCGCTCATTTCGGCCTCGACGGATTCGTGGCAGCGCAGGTGGGGGCCGCCCGCCTAATCTGGCGAGCCTGGCCTGACGAGCCTGAGTCTGGACAAAGGTGCCGGAGATGAGATGTCTTCGGTCGGGCGAATGAGCTTGTCGCTTACAGGTGTAACCTGTGCATCGTCCGATCTCAACAATCAGTGTCTTCTTAGCCCGCCCTCACGCGCGCAGCTGCGTACTCGTACGTCTTCTTGAGCGGAAGACTACCTAGAGGTACGTTATTGGTGACATATGAAGAGCTATGAAGTCAGGAAGATCCTGAGGAGGACGGTCATCATCAGGGATACAATGTCAAGATGTGTACAGTATAGCCAACTGCCAGCCCGTCTCATCCTTATGAGAGCTGGGGAGCTGAATCCCGGCCAGGGTGTGGTACCCTCGGCGCGTCCCCTGCAAAAGAGCTATGCCCCAATACATCATAGCGCACGCCGCCCCGGACAATATTAAGGGGCGCCGAACTTGTCTTATAAAACAGCCCACGAGCCCTCACGAGGTGCTCGCGACTCACCGGCGTTGCTGCTACTATCTGCTGTCACGACCCCGAGTCCGAGGCAAGAAAGATTTTCTTCTTCATGGCTTGTTTGTTTCGGTGACGGGATATATATCTTCGCTCTCCCCACTTCAGAAGGACTCTTTTCTTTCTCAGCCACCACTCTCCTTTAATATTAACAATAATAAACAACAACATCGAGATGTATACCAAGACATTTCTCCTCGCGGCGCTGACCGCCGGCGCCTGCGCCCAGATGCCCGCACTTCTCCCCCGCAAGACGGAGTCGGCGCCCAGCTCGGCGACGAGCTCCATCTCGCCCGAGTGCGAGTCGCGCATCATGTCGTGGGCGGCGGCGATACCGACGCCGGCGCCGAGCCTGCAGAGCGCGATGAACGACGACGCCGAGGGCGGCATGGCGGAGGACGGGCTGCCGGGGCTGTGCCGGTTCGGCACGTCGCTGCCCAAGGACCAGGCCGCCGCCTTCACCTCGTACAACCTCGACATGTACTCGTACCTCTCCTCCCAGAGCTCCAACCTCGTCGCCCTGGCCTCCACCTGCTCCGACGACATGGGCGCGCCCTCGCGCGTCATCACCAGCCAGCTCAACGAGCTGCTCACCGTCTACTCCAGCTTCTCCGCCGACGGCTGCAAGTCCGTCGCTGCTTCTGCCACCACCACCACTAGCACGGCCGACGGCGCCAAGTCGACCGGCACCGCTTCGGGCAGCGCCACGTTCAAGGCCGCCGGCGCTTCTTCTTCCGTTCTTAACCCTCCGCAGCTGCCGACGGTGACGTCGGTCAGCGACGCCGCGAGTTCCGCCAGCAGCGTCATTTCTTCCGTCGCGTCGCCGACTTCGAACGCCGGGGCGAAAGAGACGGGCATGCGCGCCGCGGCCGCTCTGGCCGCTGCTTTCGGCGCTGCTGTTGCGCTATAATAATAAAAAAGGATCACTGGTTTGGGTTGGAAAATGTCATTAGCGATAGCGTGTCTTTTTGCAAGGAAGAAAAATTAAAAACTTCATCACATTCTGTAAGGTTTCTGTTTTCATGACAAGCGTTTTTATTGCCTCATCCGTTGAAGCGTTCCTGTTACCTCCATATAATTCTCCTTGCTAGTCTCGTCTCCACTTTGCCTAGCTACTGTACATCCCTAGTCTGTTGACCGCCTATCTTGCAGAGGGTCATTAATTGCTTCTTCCTCGCTTTGCTCTCTCAGGTGCCGAACTCTTGATCTTCGGGATCCGTGCGGAGGACTCTGAGACGGTGCCACAGCAACTTCCAGCGCTTGCTAAGAGTCATCTTACTACTGGAGCCGGAGATGGATTGTTCCTCGGTGGTAGGGCTAATGTCGGAGTCGGTCGTGGTCGTGGTTTCGACGACAGGCTTGTGCTCGTACCGTCCCTTGATCCACACGACGCGCGACTCGTCGCCCTTGGTCCAGTACCCTCTGCCCCCGAACTGCCAGAGCCGGCATCTCTCTCGCAGGGACTGCTCGGCGTCCTGATGAGGAATCCGCTGCTCGTGATCCTTGTTGCACTTCCACGGCTGATCCAGAACGCCGAGCTCCTGGAGCCGGGCGAAGTCCCACATGGCAAACCCCCACCGGCGCTCGACCCAGTCTCGCGGGTCGTAGAGGGCGCACCGGTCCTGGGTCAGGGACCACGTCCAGCTCTCTATGGGGCCCGCGTCGGTGTCAAGTTGGAAGGACTCGAAGAGGAACGCGGGCAGCTTGGGATACACGGGCATGGATGGAAACGGTGACGGCATGTAGGGCGAGAAATTGCTCTGCAGAGCCTGGTACAGGAATGAGGTGTTTTCGATTGGCATCATCGTGCCGTCCCCCAGCATCTGTATACTGCTCTTGAACGAGTCGCAGCGGCTGATGTCCAGGATCGTCTTGAGCCCAAGCCTCAGCAAGTGCTGGATCCCTCCGTGCGCGACACACCCATCCCACGGCGTCACGACGTCGATGGCGTACGCTCCCCACTCGATATCGTGCTCGGCGATGTCGGCGTACGCTGTGGCAGAAAGGCGACAGTTAGTCCTCATCTGATATTACCAGCCTCAAACGGGTGTATAATAGGGCGGTTAGACATACCGGGTATCACCTGGCGAGCGAGGAAGTCGTGGATGATGCCTAGCTGCACGATCTCCCAACCGGCAAACAGCTCGATGAATTGATCGGTAAGTCTGTGCCAAATTTGCTGCCGATCGCCCCAGCGCCCGAACAGCTTGCGGAAGAGCTCGAAGCGGTACAACGCCCGCGCGATGCGCTCGCGCTCAAGCCGTGTAGCGGGGCGCGACTGCAGGCTGTCGTCCAGATCCATTCCGGGGTACGACCAGGGCTCCCTAGCGCAGGAGCGGACGAACTCGCACGCCAGGGGCTCGACGACGCGGGTGTGGAAGTCGGAGAGGCGGAGAGCCTCGTCCATCGTCCACCAAGCAGCCGGGGGGAAGTCCGAGGGCCCGCCGCACAGCTGTCCTTGGATGAACTGCTCGGCGTATCTCTGGCACTGGTGCAGCTGGTGGGGGCACAGCGACATGGGCCGGTACTTGGTGGTCTTGATCGGGGCGCTGATGAGGAAGGGCGGCGCGCACTTGTCGACGAGGATGGCCTCGAGGATGACGTCGCGCCCGACGCAGTTGGTCAGCACGGCACCTGGTAGCGTCGCCTCGTTCGCTTTGAAGGCCGTGTACATGTCGCGGCAGGTCTGAGTGACGGCGATGAGGTCGCGTACGTCGGATAGCGATGCGAGGATGTGCCATTTCAACTCCAGCGGCATGCGCTGGAGGTGAGGGTCTCGCGATGTCGACATGCCGTTGGCCATTGTCGCGCTTTGGTGTGTTGAGTTCGAACTGGATGTGATTGACTCGGTGAGTTATGTGCTCGAATTATCCTCTTATTGAGGACGAGTACACTGTAATTGTTCCTCGGGTATTTGGAGAGTTAAGTATCTCGGGTTCTCTTGGACAGACAAACACTTCGATCTCACCGCGCCAGGATCAAGGTCAAAAATGGCTAGGCCTATTTGCCGTTAAAGCCCACGGTCGAGGAGAAACCAGTCTGCACAGTAGGTAAGTTATGGTCGAACAAACAAGTTGAAGGGGATAATCATATATACCTTTACGCGATGGAGCTTGGTGCGCGAGCAAAGAAATCCGGCACCGTCTATCTAAATCAGATGAATGGCCTCGTACGGTACCTTGGTAGGTTTGGATTGCTTGCTCTGCTACTTGCTTCGAAGGTTGAGTAGGTAGAGAACTTTTCTCTCTTTTTTCTCTTTCCTTTTTTTTGGGCAGAATGGTTGACTGATACTTGGTTAGGAGGGCAGGTAAATAGAGGGATGTAATCTTTTTACTGTGTGAATCGATAGTTGAATAGCACGTTTTGTAGGGCCCAGGCAACGGCAGGTGGTTGCTGCGTCATTCTTTACACTGGCTGTCGTGTAAATTTGGGACGCGGGTTACTCCAGTCACTTTGTTCACAGCGGTGCTCATTGGAAGGAAATAAGACTCGATGTCCAAAGCGGTATTCACATTGAGTCGTCTTGTAGGTACCTTGATGAGACTACCCAAGCTAACTTGCTCATTGCACCACAAACTGCTCCGCATGCGACTTATACAGAACCGAACTATCCAACACCTCGCCAGTAGCTGAGCGGATGAAGTCGACCTGCAAGTTATTGAGATCGCGGAAGGAGACCTTGGCGTAGCTGAAGTCGTCGGCATACGCAAAGGAGTTGTACGACACATTGCTGCCGACGGCGCTGAGGCCCTCGATATTACCCGCGCCGCCCGCCACAATATACATAGGCGCCGTGGGGTCATCCATGCCCTTGGGGTCAGCAGTGTTGTTGTACACGGGCTGGAACCGCTGCGAGTTGTGCACGTGGCCGAAGATGGCCAGGTCGACACCGTACTTATACAGCAGCGGCTCGAAGGCGGCCTGGCACGGCTCGCACCCGGACCCGCCCGTAGTGTACCAGGGCCGATGGCCCGCTACCAGCAGCCACGGCGTCACCGTCCTGTCCACCGACGCCAGGTCCGCTGCGAGGAACTCGAGCTGCTGGTCGGGCGTGCCGAAGGGGCCGCCGTCGAGCCCCGCCGAACCACCCACGCCGTCAGGTGCGTCGTCAAAGTCGGTCTCGGTGTTGAACATGACGATGTGCGCCATTCCGTACTCGAACGAGTACCAGAAGGGCGGGCGCGCGAGCAGCTGCGCCTTGTTGGCAGCGACGCGGGCCGCCTCGGCCGCCGACGTCGACGGGAACGCCGTCGAGAGGGCGCCGGCCCCGAACCGCGTCATGAAGTCGGTGAAGTTCTTCTGCCCCGCCGGGCACAAGCCCGTCGTGTACGGGATCTCCTGGCACGCCGCCTCGTGGTTGCCCGGGCTCGCCATGTACGGCTTGCGGCCGGCGACGGGCGACAGCTGCGCGTAGAACTGCTCCAGGATCGCCTGGAAGGCGGCCTCGCCGTCCAGCAGGTTCTTGGCCTTGTAGTACCAGTCGTCGGCGTACGCGAAGTCCCCCGGGTGCACCACGAACTCGTAGTCGTCGACCGTCTGCGCCAGCTGGTAGATGGTCGTGTGGTTCAGCGACGGGTCGACGGTCGGGATCGTGTCCCGCTTCGTCTGGTCCATCTGGATGGTGTACCCGTCGGCGCCGTAAACCCCCATGTCAATCACGACGTTCAGGGAAAAGGCGGTCTTGTCACCGGCTACTCGCGGACTAAAGAAATGCTCGACACTCGAGTTTGTCGAGACGATCTTGTAGTAGTACGTCGTTGCCGGTGATAAACCGGTAAGAGTGACCGCATTGGAATAAGTGCGTGATGAAGCGTACGTCACTGACGAGGTCGAACAAGTTTCTGAAGTAAGGGCATCGCTAGACGTCCCGTATTGCACACACGGCTGATCTAGCTTCTGGTAGGTATTCCAGCCAACAGAAACAGCTGAAAAACAGCAGTGCTGCATTAGCATATGAAGCAATCACCCACGAGCCATAGTGATTCTTAACAAATATCTTCGACTCACAGTCAGGGCCATTTATAGCAATGCGTTGCTGAACGGGTGTTGTCAAGTCGGTAGGTATTGCCGGATAGCTGGCAGCCGCCAATACACAGCTAACCAGGGCCGGAAATACCTTCACGGAAGTGAATGGGTTCACCATGATGCAGGTGTACCGTAACGCGAAGGAAGCCAAGAGCAGCGACGAAGCTATGGCTTACACCGCAGTCCTGGTAACTCAAAGGGCACACCATGATTCCAGGTATTTATAATGCCCTCATAGGTACACGAAGCCCACGTGCCATAGCAGATGCGAAATGTGCTTTGGTACAATAATGTTGTGCAGACGTCGAAGAAGCCAATCATGGATACCCTGCTCCTATCGTTACATCGATCGGCTTATATCCGTACCTCGTGGGCCAGACGATTGGGCGAGAAAGAAGCTGGGGTAGAGAAGACTACCACCGGCCGCGTATACGCTTGATTTCTATGGTTTTCCGGCATTATAGTGCCGTGGAGTTTACCTGAAGGAGAAGGCCGTTACGATTCGGAGGGTCCAGCCGTTCCATTCCACAACCTGCTGTGCGCCGTTACTTATATCAGCTCCAACCAGATCGTCGTGGGAGGCTGGCTGAAAAGTACGACATTCGGATTGGACGAATAATCTAGACTAACTCGGAGCGGACAAATCAATACTCCTGATTAAGACATGCTTAAGAATATGTCTAGCTTCGAGACTCAGGTCTAGCTTCGAGACTCAGGTCTAGCTTCGAGACTCAGGTCTAGCTTCGAGACTCAGGTCTAGCTTCGAGACTCAGGTCTAGCTTCGAGACTCAGGTCTAGCTTCGAGACTCAGGTCTAGCTTCGAGACTCGGAGTCGGAAGAGAAGTCGGGCCTGCTTTCTCACTTGATCCGACTGGTTAACGTCATGGATCAAGGAAGACTGAAGGACACAATTGCTTGCTTTCATGACTTGATCAAAAACACGTAAGTCTAACGAAGTAGAGATGTGGTTGAGATTCCCTCCTTTTTTACTAATTATTCAAATAAGCTCATACTTCGTCCCACCAAAGATAGGAGCCATGCACCCGGGCATCTCTTTCTCGATGGCCACCTTGAACCGCCACCCAGTACAATGACCGGGCATGAGGACCTGGGGGTTGAGCGCCTTCAGATCCTTCAGCGAGTTCTCGCGCTTCTCCGGCGGCGCGTCGGCGAGGTGGTACCCGCCGACGAGGGTGTAGAAGGGCGCGCCGCCGCCGAGCTCGATGGCGTGCCGCGCCACGTTGACCACGCCCGCGTGGCTGCAGCCCGTGAACACGACGAGCCCCCGGCCCTTCAGGTTGCACATGACCAGCCGCTCATCCATGATCAGCTCGTCCTTCTCCCAGCTGCCCTCGGACGTGAGTCGGATGCCACCCCGGATACCACCTTCGTACGATGTCCGCCTCGGGATCGATCCGGAGACCAGAAACGTGTCGTCCAGAACCGTGTGCGCATTGCCGCTCGCGAAGACGGCCGCGCCCGCTCCCTCGATCTCGGCGAATGTCGGGTCCGGCTCGAGTGAGATGGGCGCACTGGCCATGATGCCGCGGCAGTCCGGGCGGTCGGGATGCAGGTCCACGACGACCTTGTCTGAGCCTGCCGCCGCCACGTCCTCTTTCTTCTCCTTGGCGGCCTCGATCATCCGGACAGCGCTGAGGATCCCGCCCGAGTGGTCGCGGTGCCAATGCGACAGCACGATCCTCTCGATCGCGGCCGTGTCGAGCCCGAGCCTCGAGGCGTTGCGCTCCCAGACGGCCTCCTCGGGCCCGGCGTCGAAGAGCAAACTGTGCTGCTTGCCGTCCTTGGTGGCCGTGATCAGCAGCGACAGTCCGTGCGCGCCGCAGCACAGGCCGTCCATGCGCATCTCGAGGGCGGCACCGCCGCGCCCCGCGTCGGCCGGCAGCGGCTTCAGCGGCGCGCCCATGAAGGACTGCGGGTGCCGGACGGCCGGGTGCGGCGACGGCGAGATCTGGTCGATCTCGTCGTTGACGATGGCGTGGATCGTCAGGCTGTCGACTTCTGCGAGCTGTGATGCCATATTTCCGGTGTTCTTTCTGAGATAGGTAGTACCACGAAAGTGACGATGTTGGTCGGCGAACTATGGGTTAGATCTCTGCTATATAAAAGAGCTACCTGCAGAAAGGCTGAGATTCTTATATGCTAAGCAGTGAGGACATCCATTATGTGATCAAGTATACGCCAATCCACTTCGGACATGCGGGCCACGGTATTCGCCGATTAGCTCAGACATCTTGGACATCACAAGGATGACAATCCACGCCAGCATCCCAGTGAGCTATTATAGGCTATAAAATGCCAGATCAGATCGATTTTCCTGGTCTCGAGTGTGCATATAAAGACGAGGTGTATATCGGCCTAGTTGTGAGTCTTTGATATACACGGACTAACCGGCTGGCTCGGCGCCGAACACCAAAATAGGCTCGACTTCGTAGTTGCGAGCGATATTCGCATTTGCAGTCGGGCCTCAAGATGGGGGGTAAAGACGTATCTGATGTCCCTTCTGTCTGCTTAGCAGCATACAGGGGCGGCAGAATGTCCGCGCGGGTCTCACGGATCTTTATTGTTCGATAAGAAGCCGGGAATAACTTGATCGTCGCCGATAGCACATCGCCAGGGGCCTGGTAACTCCGAATCGATCTTAACCCCATGCTTAAACAGACCCCTTTCAAACACATAACACCTCGGGCTCTCATAGTAGCTTGCAAGCAGTGCTGCAGCTGGTGGACTGTAGACTATAGCATCGTGACCAGCGGGGAGAGAGACGTAGCGAGACCCCGTTGTTCCCAGCCAGGTCGCCGATTACGTCTTGCATACGACTGGCAACGTCAGCCATCTCTTGGCTCGCTGTTTCAAAACTCATCCTCAGCCCGTAGCCCGACGTTATCACCAATCAGGGACCGTCGCGACGGCCGAGGACCGATATCCTGATGCCCTCACAGGCATGCAGGTCATAAGCATTTAGTTCATGAGTCAGTCCTCTGAGGTATCTGTCGGTCTCTGAGCGTCCCTGTTACTTCGGCTTCGAGGGCTGCTATCGAAGGGACAGGGGGCGTCTGCTGAATCATGTCTAGGGAGCCTTCATGCTGTCGTAAAGTGGCCAAAAATTCGTCACAAATATGCGGCGAAGACCGAGCGAATTTAAGCGGACGGATGGCATGTTGAAAGTGCGAAGTGAGGAAAATTTCAAGCTATGGGACTGGAGAGGAGACAGTCATATATATAGTCGCTCGTCGAGGTCGATGGCATCGAGCACGCAATCGCCCCTGTCGCTCTTGCTCACGTACGTCGTCACTCCTAGACGACGTCCGAACGCCGCCCCGTCCTTACCATGCCTCAGGACCGTTCCTATGCAGTACCTAGTTGAAATAGAGTCCCGAGACGTATTGCATAAGATCCGTGTCGGCACCGATAGATTCATACATGGTCGTACCTGGTCTATTCCGCCACGAGAGCAGCAGTATAGGACACCTCACCCTCCTCTAGATTCCGCATGGCCTTACGGATACTAGAGCCTACTCCTATTGTATGGATGAAAGAGTGGCCCTCCGTCCTTGCCTGTCCCTCGCGTTTCTGATCTTGTTTGCACAGCTCCCTTGTATGAGACAGGTCGTGTAACCATGGCGAACTAACCTGCTGCCTGTCGGATGTGTCTAGTGTGAAGGCAAGCTACCGCAGGCGCCACGAGAAAGGAAGGACATTACCGGTCCTAGTAAAGCTCCTGGTGTTACCTATCACTTTACATGAGACAAGATGTAGGAGTCGACTGGTTAAAGAAAAAGATTACATGCTTACTTCCTAGGTGGAACGCCGAGACATTATGTCTGGACTGTAAAGCTAGGCTGAGGCCTCTATAGGTTAGTGGTTCACTGCACATTTGCGGGCATCAAAGTCATGTATTTCGAAATTCGCATCCAACCCCCCTTTTTTTATTGACCATAAACTCAGGCCTAACCGGGCCTGGCAGAACATGCTTGCGTGTCTATGCCATCTATTTTACAAGCCATTATCGTAACGCGTAACCGTGTCATCATGTCCTTGCCATCATTCCTTATCCATCGTACAGACTGATGACCGATACCCCCTGGTATGGCTCAGCCGGACTTCCAAATGGTGAATACCATTTCGTCGAGATCATTATTAGTGTAATGTGTGGCCCTCGTCTTCCATGTCGTCATCTCCTGAGGCTGGCGTCCTCCTTGCCGCCTGATTGTGGTTGTTGTACATCGGACTCATCCTTCTCGTAAACGTGGGTTTGTAAAAATAACATAAACGAAGTGAACGGGGTGTGTTGATGACGCCTCTGCATTAAAGGGTGCTGGGTTCCCCTAAGCATCAACCAACTGGATCGTATGAGTCGTGAATGTGGTGAGGGCTACTCCTCGGTTGCCCACTCGATCGGTTTCGGTAGGTCGCACCCTATAATCCCTTCTCCATGATCATATTTCTGAGGGCCCATCGTCGATCAATTCGGTCGGTTTGGTTGCGGTCGCCCGCAATACTATCCCACGGTCCGCACTTCCGGCGCCATCGGGTTTCTTCTTCGTGCTGACGCCGTATGAACTCTGGACCGACGTCAAATTCTTCACCTACTAGCCAATCGTCTCTGATGTCGCTTCCGCGACCATGGCCACCAGAAGTCGACTTCCTATCCTTCTCGTCGAGGTCCGGGATATCCTTGAAAGGATCCTCGTCTTCCATAGCATTGAAGCCCTCCATCGGGTTTTTGGATGGGCTGGGGCTTGCGGTGTCTGCCTTGATCCAGCACATGTTCTGAGGATCAAAGATCATGTCACCAACACGCTTAACACCCTTAGTGGCAGTCATGTTGGTGATCAGTACCGGTCTAGAAACCGAACCCTCTCTATCGCGAGTCATATGCGGTGGCAAAGATGCCACAACAGGCGACGAGGCTGGGACATCGAATGCGTTGAGCGCGTTATCGTTTCCTTCCCAGCGGAATGTTGTGGGGTTGTATGTCATGCCGTTAACAACTGAAGTCTTCGAGTTAGTAATTTGCGTCTTAACGTTGTTACGGGACATATGAGAAGTATGGGGGGCGTGGCTGTGAGTAGAAGTGTGAGAAGTTCTAGAATGCCGAGACTTGAGGATGGCCTGTGATACGCGTGATGCTTGAGACTTCTCGAGTTGCGTTCGCTCCTTGGGTTGCTGGGATTGTTGCTGTTGTTTAGGCTTCTGAACAACCTGAGGCTGATGTGACTTCACAACGTTTTTTTACTTTGTTGGATGGGATCGGCTCCTTAGCTGCTTGTCTCTTAGATGCTTTGGGCATCTGGGTGGCTTGAGCCTTGGGAGCTCCACGATTGCGAACTCGAGAGTTAGGAGGTGCTTGAATCTTTGGAGACGCTCGAGACTCAGGAGGCACCTGCGCCCTAGGAACTGCCTGCGTCTTGGTGCGTGTTTGAGTCCGAATAGGTGCGCGACTTGCTTGAGTCTTAGGTGGGTGAGGTATTCGTTGAGTTACCTGTAGTGCCCTAGGTATCTGAGGCTTCTCAGATCGTTGCGGCTTTTGGGGCGTCGGAGACTTGGGAGGCTCTCGGGCCTCGCGCAGTCTGCGCGGTGGCTTGGGTGCTTGAGTGATCTCGGGCACGCACAACTTTGGCGGTGTCTGAAGCTTCTGAAGTGGCTTGGGAGCGCGAGGAATGAACGCCCCCTGATGCTTTTGGGGCTCTCTAGCCCGCTCGGGTGTCTTTGGGGAGGGGAATGTGTGGGGTTTCTTGGATTCTTCCATACCTTTAGTCTCCTTGGATGGGTTTAGATTGGAGATCAGATGAGGCTTCAACTGCGGGGTCTTCTGAGACTTCTTGAGCCTCGGCCCCATGGGCGCTCGAGTCGACAACTGGGCGATCCTCTGGTTGGTAACAGGAGCGAGAGGCGCTGCAGCCGGCGATCGTTGCGCAAGAGAGGTCTCCCTGGCGATGCGGCTCGCAGCCGTATCTCGAGCGAAGTGAGGTAAGGAATCAACTTTCGCGGGAGAGTAGGGTGATACCGGGCTTGGCGTATTTCGATCGGGTAGAACGTTTTGGTATATCTTGTTGCGAATGTTCGTCTTGTTTCCGCTAGCAATCGGCTGCTTCACGTATTTGGACTCGGCCTGTGCTGAAGTCGGAAGATCGTCAAACGAATCAAGTTCATGGCCGTCGCCAAAGCGGCGTACTCGACGAGGCTTGCTAATCTGCTGCCAGATGGGTTCAGCGATCACATTGGTGCGAGCTCTTCTCGGGCTTGGCGAGCGTAATGTAGTACGAGAAATGGCGCGCGAGAGAGGTCGAAGCTCCGGACCCTGGTCTGAGTTGTGGCGCTGGAAAGGTCGAGTAGTTTTCGCGGTTACATGTTGCGACTGAGATTGCGATGCACCAGCCGGTAAGAAAGGTGGTGGGATCCTCCTCAACTGTCCAGCATTGGCTTCATGAACGGATCGAGTACGATCAACAGGGGTCTTTGGTCGTATGCCAGATAGAGGTCGACCAGACTCAGTACGTGAATCGTTGCGAGAAGGCGGTCGGTCAAACCGCGAAGCCGGAGGCTTCACCGGCGCTGTTGTATGTCGCATCGCCGGTAAAGAACGCTTCAGTCTTAGCAGCTGTGCGTTAGTCGTAGTGGGCTCATTACGCAAAGCCGGCGTAGACGTCTTCTGGATCAATTCTCTCCTTCGCGGTGTGGAAAATAGTCCCGACTGGAAAGAGGAAGGCGTAGTAGGAGTATGAACACTGGAGACAGACGATTGCGCAGAGTGACCGAGACGAGACTGAGATCTACGAGACGGGCGTGGTAGTATGGGCCCACCGCTCTCAGATACCGGCTCGAGAGAAGGCTGAGTCTGTGTGCGTTCGTGACTTCCCATGGGTCGAGGTAGCCGGGAATTTGATGTAGACGCAACCGGCTTGTTGGTGAAGGTCACGGACACAGCGGTCTTAGGTCGCACGGGGCTGACTGGTCGAGTCTCCTTAACCTTGACGTTACGATGTAACGTTGGCTTGTTGGAAGAGAAAACGTCGCCATCACCGAAGTCGAGGCCGTCCAAGGGGTCCTCCTTATCCATGGCAGGCTTATCCAAACTCTTGGGCGACAAGGCTCGCTCGCCTGGTACGGGCTGAAGAGGTTGTCTCTCTGGAGATGGGTCCCGTTTTCGTCGCCTCAGCCGGTCGCCAAGGTCCAAAGGCCCATTTGGCAGAAGCAGACCGTCAAAGAGCTCATCTTCGCTTTCGGCCGTGATAGAACTAGCCAAACTTGGACTAAGGGCCGATACAGACGAGCTGCGGGTCGAGAATGCATCTCGCTTCGTACCTCCAAACCGAGTGCCCAAGCTGCCTTCGCCCCAGTCAAAGTCATCATTCGCACTGAGCGCAGGAGTCTTGGGGATGTCAATCTTCCTGGTAAGTTTCAGTAATCCGTCTCGGGGAAGCTCCAAGTCACCCTCGAAGTCATCATCTTGCTTCTGAGGGGAAGGCGTGGGTGGCGTAATCAGTGACATGGGTCGAGACTGAGAACGAAGCTTTGGCGCCTTGATAGTTGCGGCTCCGTCTCCAAACACGTCATCGTCGTCATCCGTATCTCGGAACTTCTCGAGGTTGATAGGTGGTGCTAAGGTCTTGGGTATCACTTTCCCAAGAGGCTGCTGGGTAATGGCGGGGGACACGCGCTTAGACGGACTCGAACTCGATGCGCCACTCATCTGTGCCAAGGAGTCGGGATATGCCATACCACTCTGAGGTTTGAGTCGAAGTTGAGTGGCTGAGGGAAGCTCCAGATCGTCGCCGTAGTCTTCTTGGAAGATCTTCTTCATCTTCCTTCCTCCTAATCGCTTAATAGTGCCTCCCATCAGAGCGGACGGGGGGACGTTGGTGGGTATCGGAATGCCTGCATTGGTAGCAGCAGCAATCGCGTCTAGTGTAGACTTCTCGTCGTCGCCAGGGAGATGTAGATGTGTTTCGGCGTTGCCAGGAAGGGAGTCGCGGTCGGATCGGAACGAAGATAAGCTGTCGCGGTGGCGACTCTGTGGATTCGTTGCCGAGGAGTTGCCTCGGAAGGTGAAGTCATCATTATCTATCATAATAAAGTCGTCATCGTCGCCCCAATCCTCGACTGAGCTGGTGCGCGAAGTAAGCTGCATCTTGGGCTTTTCTCTCCTGTCCTCGAACTTGGGTGATTCCTCGAAGAAACTATCCCAGTCCTCCACTTCTCCTCTTCTCTGGTCGTAGGTGGGTTGGCGAGGGTGCTGGCGGTAAAGCTCGTCGACGTGGTCGATGGGAGCCATGATGCTAAAGGATGTCGTAAATCGTATTAAAGGTGTCGCGTGATAGAAAGGAAAATTGCGGGGCTTGGCTCGAATGTTAAGTCAACCAAGGGACTTTATCGAGCAGTACGAGATCACAGTACTGATGATCAATGTCCGAGAACAATGCTCATCGTCAGTGATACTTCGCGGCTCGTCGCATTGTTTCGCGGGTGCGGGTGACTGATTGACTGGTGTCGCGCGCAAGGTCAGTGGAGACTAAAGTCGATTGTTGTGACTGGTTACGAGCGTCGCGAAAATGAAGCGCAATCGAGGATAAGATGGAATCGGATGTGAGGTAAGGTGCGGATTTATCAGGGCGCAGAAAAAAAATAAGACGATAGTAATGTCGTCAGAGTAGACTGAATATTGATCGCAAGGGTGGATTGGAAAAAGTCGGCTTTGGTGGGATTGATTGAGATCAAGACAAGACGTGAGCTGAGTTGCAGTTTGGGGTTGGAGGGATGGAAAGTGGGAAGTTGGCTGGGTCGGAAGAGTTTCAGCGGATGGCTGGTAGAACCCCGTCAGCTAAAAACTTAGGTACCTTCAGGTGGCTGGGCAGCTGAAGTGGGGCGGGTCGCAGACGATTTTTAGGGCTACAGGGCTTGCACAGCATGCTGCAGCCAATCAAAAATGTTTTTACCCTAGGCGGTATTTACAGGCAGTAAAATCGCGACAGCAACGCGACAGAAAAACGCGACTTTAGGCCCCTCCAAGTACCTACTAACAGATCGCCCGCCTGTCCGCTAGCCAGCCTGTTAGCTTACTGACTTTACAGCCTAATAGAGCTATCCTTCCACCCTGACCGCCCCTCAAGACGTTGTAGACATTCTATATAATCCTAATTTTCACCTATAATTCTGCGGATTAGTGGGTTTCACCTTAGGCTAAGGGTTCCTTACACTGATCGATAGATTAGCTGTGTTGATGTTGAAAGAGACGAGAACAAGATATACCCTTGCGATGTGCACATGTACCATATATGCATGTAAAGTAGATTATCCTTATGTGCATCTAGGGATTAGGTACCTGCGTGCAGCCCCGGACGCAGCCTACAGGTGATTTTACCCCTCTGCCCCTCTATATTCCGGTACCAACAGAGCAAGCGGATACATGTAGGTCTGCCTAGGCCCATGTACGACATAGTACTCCAGGCAGCAGAAAGATCCGATAGATCTACCAGTTAAGATGACCCAACGGTGATGCTAAGACGGGCACGTTCTGAATATAAGATACCTCGATCTTTCTATCCTGGCTATCGAGGCTGCCTACAACGTCCTCTATACTACGCCTTGCGCGGCAACGTCCAACGCGACAGCGACGTTCGCTCATAAATCGACGTCTTACTTCCCCATACCTTTTCTATTGTGGACCATTATACAGTCCGTACACGAAGCCACAAGCCGGTCAGTTCGCACACCAGTTCGGCACTTCCATTGCTCCAATATGACGGAATCCTCAATATTCCGTTTTCCCATTTCCGGGAAGAAAAATGAATACCTTCTACTAGAAGCCTCTTCGAACGGGTCGCGGCCGTTAGATCTGAAGCTGGTTGGGTCCGAAGGCACAGCCGTGTTCACGATGAAGTGTAAGTCTATACTTGCTCAGCCCGATCAACATCAGTCTGATCCTGTCTTTCCTCCGCCACTTTCATTTTATATGCTATTGTATATATACGCCTTAAAAAGCTCAACTGCTCAACTTGCATATTTAGTACGCCACAAGAGATATAGCGATTATAGAGCCCCGGGTGCCCCTTGCTCATCTGAGGAATGGGAAGAAATCCTGACTTCCATCTTGGTTAACCAACAACCGACACCTGATGTTGAAATCAGAGCCGATGTCCAATCTGACGACTCATTGGTGACGCTCTCCTTCCGAAAGAATATACAGGGCATCACAGTGAGTTCCCTATTCTACCCCGATGCTTCCTCACATCACTAAAGCAATTTTAAGCAACGGCTGGGGTCTTTCACACTCGAAGAGGATGAGAAGACCGAGATCTCACCGTTCGATTGGTGCGTCCTGGCCCTCGGTTCTAGAGAAAAGGTCCAAGACAACCTGGCAGCTACCAACTTGAAGGTATCCGGGCTAGAAGATTCTCTAAAGGAGCTGCAGCACCACCTAGATGAACTTATCAAGGCAAAGGAAGAGGACGAGACTCAGCTCCTAGAGAAGTTTCGAGACCTCATAAACGAGAAGAAAGTCAAGATTCGGCAACAACAGCGCCTGCTAGCGTCTGCAGATGTCGATCCCGATAAGCTCGCCAACGTTAGCGGCGGTAAGAGTACACAAAAGCGTACGGCCCAGACATCCCGGGCTGCGAAACGGAAAGTAAAACAAGAGCCTGGGAGTAGCGATGATGGGTTAGACAAGATGGATATTGATACGGTGAATGATGACGAAGAAGACCACGGCAGCAGTGCACAGGAGGATGGCGAAGAGGATCAGGAAGAGGACCAGGAAGGGGACCAGGAAGAAACCACGGCAGACGAAACCGCGAGCGGAACAGACGATGACGATGATGAGCCAGCCCCGCCACCAATAAGATCCCAGCGAAATCAAGCTGCGATACCTACCTCTTCGAAAGCAGCCCCTCAAGGGGATAGCCCACGGAAGCGGGAGTTGCCGTTTGCGAGGAGCAAACCCGCTAATCCAGCGCCAAACCCGGTTGATGACGACGAAACGGAATCTGACGAGGAATTATGAACACTTTTAGATACCCACTAGATGTTAGAGCAATGAGACCATGTCTTAATGAAGTAAGTGTTATTGCGCTTGACAGACTATTGGATTCACCTCGACTCTCATAAGCTCGCCAGTCCGACCAAGGAAGCAAATATTGAACTAATCACACCCGTCACTAATTGGATTCATACTTCGAAGAAAGAAAAGGTAACTTCAGGGGTTCAATTAAGTCTTTAAGGTTCTATCGCGCTTTCTATCTCTCCAACTCCTCCGCCCATCTAGCGCCTATCCTCAGGGCCGTAGATGTCGTTAAAGAAGCCCCTGAAATGCTTCTGGGCGCCGAGGCGGGAGATCTCCTGGATCTCGGCGGGGGTGAGCTTGAAGCTGGGCAGCTTGGCGAGGTAGGCCTTGAGGCGCTGCTCGTTCTTGCTGGTGGTGACGGCGACGACGCCCTGGTCCATGGCCCAGCGCAGCGCGACGTCGCCCTCGGTAACACCGTACTTGCGGGCGACGGCCGCGTAGTAGTCGTCGACGGGGCCCGGCGCCGCCTTGGTCACGGCCGTCAGCGCCCCGTACGCGGCCGTCGCGATGCCGTGCCGCCGGTGGAACTCGAGCAGGTCCCCGTGCTGCAGGTACGGGTGGTACTCGATCTGGTTGACGGCGGGCTTGGTCTTGGCCGTCGCCAGGATGGTCTCCAGGTGCGGCTGCAGGAAGTTGGACACCCCGATCGACCGCGCCCGCCCTGACGCGTGGATCGCCTCGACCTCGGCCCACACCTGCTGCAGCTGCCCCGGCGTGTCAGCTACCTGCGGCTTGTGCACTAGGTACAGGTCCACGTAGTTCAGGCCCAGGCGCTCGAGCGACGCGTCGAAGGCCGTCTTGACGTCGGTCGTTATCTTCCACAGCTTCGTCGTGACGAACAGGTCCGACCGGGACACCCCGGACTGCTTGATAGCGATGCCGAGATTCTTCTCGTTGCCGTATACTACGTGACTCGTCAACAAGAATGGCACAAGACATGTCTCGTCCCCGGCATTAGAATAGCCACAGGGAATCATGGGGTATAGATGGTTGAGGTTCATTTTCTTACTTTCGGCCCCGTCGAGGTGGGTGTATCCGGCTTTGATGGCCGTGAGGGCGCAGCTAATAACAAGCTCCGAATCTTTCCTAGATAAGGCCGTCCCTAGGCCAAATGCGAGCTTAGAACCCGTCCTATTAGTACTGCTATAGGGATTTAACTAATGTTAAGTTTTACCATGGGAATCTCGTTGCCGTCGCTCAATTTCAGGTTCGGGATGGAACCGGTCTGCTTCGGGCCGGTGCCGGTAGTATCGGCAGCGGGCTTGAATGAGGAGCCGATGGAACTCATGTTGAATTATTGGTAACTATGGGCGTCTTAGATACGGCTAGATTGATGTTGAGGAGTTCAGGTTCGCGAGGGCGGAAGGAGATTCTTGAGGACCACATCGGACGTCTGAGACAATGTCTTGTCAAAGCTCACTCACTAGCCGACAGCAGCACAACATTTCGTACTCCACCTTCACCACGCTACGCTGGATCTATTATTAATCAATGACGATAATCCAAGCTGTGTAGCTACAGGTGAATGAGCCGACTGGTGCGGTCGTATACTTACTATATATGGTTGCACCCGGAGATAACAGCTCATTGGAGCTGTGTAATGTAGACTGCCAAGCTCTAGTACACTGCGGCAGCTAGTACGGATCTAGTGATACGCGCTCATCTGATATTCCTCGAAAATTACCTAGGTTTTCGGGGATTCATCAGATCTGTATATATAATATCTCCTTGATGTTTATATGGACTTGACGATATGAGTGATATTTCGGCGCGGCAAGTTCTTAGGTTAACCTCAGTCCTTATGACTGGCCACAGCCCCTATTCAGAGTGAGAGGCCTAACTTCTGGTTCAAATTGTCGGAGACTATAGGTTTTGGATCTGCTATGACCTCCGTATGTCACTGGTAAGGCTTGCTCATGGTCTACGGCTTCTGCAGTAAGTCTATATCCCACGCCACTAGATTACCATGAAAAGTATTGGGATTTGAAGTAAGATATTAGAGTTCCGAAAATCTCTGGCTCGTATTTCCCCAGGCATCGACTTCATTGTTCAATATGGGAAAGACGCTAGAGTGAGGCAATGAACTGGACATTCACGATCCGTCCTTATTCATAGGTACCTAGGTAGACACCCCATCATGCTGATATTTTAACAACAGATCTGTCAAATAAGAATTGGTAACCCACCGTATCATGCTAGAAGTTTCCGCCGGCGTCCTATTAGCTCATGCGAATAGAAGGTATCCAGGTGGATAGTAGATATGCGTGAATCCATCGCCAGGAAAACATGCCATCGCCTCGACGATAGATCTCCGGCGGGTCATTCTGCCAGCCTACAAGCCCGTTTCTTTCTCTAATGCTGCTCTGGTGTAGTCGAGGACTTCCCCAAAGCTATTGCATTCTCAATTGGCAATAACAATATCCTCAGCAGTCGTCATCTCATCAGAGATATACTTGCTCTCAGTTAGTATCCCCTATCTCATATCAGCTGCGCCTCTTACCATTTCAAATCAGACTGACGAGACTACCAGCCTCGCCAGGTCTGGCAATTTGCACACTTGATACCCGAGGACCACGCGAAGAAGCAGCCTAAAACCTTCATGATCCCCTCAGCTTCCAAGATCGACGATGTCTGGATCTGACGCCAGTCCCCGCTACGCGCCCTCGGTCATGACTACCGACACCGACAACCAGTTTGGGAACCAACACAGACGCATTCTCTCGGACGACCTTCGTAAGGCGTATTCCGGCGACGCCCTGGCCGGATTATTGGACATCGACGATGCCGATGAGGCATATGACGGCAATTTATCTGATATCGCATTTGCGATGTACGAGACAGACTGGAACACCTGGGCCGGAAACTTCGAACCCCAAGAAATTCGCGAGGAAACGTCAATCACGCTGCTGAACTCGTATCCGCGGGACTGGAGCGCGCCCGAGCTCTCGGGTCATCTCCTCAAGGAGAGCCTGGCTCTTCAGAAGCCGACGGGATACCGCGGCACGGAACGCCCTTGTATCAGACCCTTGCTCAAGCTTATCCCGCGCCCGGAGACGGCGTACATGACCCTCTCCGAGTTTTGGGACAGCGAGGTGTTTGACGACAACATCTTGGACGAGAAGACCGATGTCATTACGCGTCACGGCGTGAGACGTATGAATCTGCTTTCCATCACGAACTGGATCATGGGTGTTGACGAACAAAACCTGGTGCACCACGAGCAAGCCCCGGAGCCCGTCGAGCAGGACTTGGAACACCTTAGGGAAATTCTTATGGGAAGGGAACAAGGACTATGAGCTCTACAAGGTAGCAGGCACATAGGATCCAATTGCGCAAAGGGTATTTGATTTCATGATGGGCCTCGTGATGAAGACGTGTGTGAGATGAACTTCTGATTCGACTTGTACTTGTAAGAGGGAATGCTTACGAACTGTACCTGACTTTAGTCCACGTACTGATCCTAATGTCTAATTTCCTTGCCCCCTTCCTGCATGCTGTCTGGTCTAGAGTCGTCCGGTGCTTGGCGTTGAGGCTCCATCGCCCGCCAGCAGGTACGGTTTAGGGCCACAGGGTGGCAGGGGCTGAAAGAGACCCTTGAGGGTTCTTGGTGGATCTCGTCATCATTGTGGGCTTCGAATATCGACGAAGAATGGGATGTGTATGAGGGGGAAAGCGACTATGTATGTACAATGGCGAGATTGGCTGCATCCCAAAATTATGTACAACGTACAGATGGTTTCAGACACCGTCTAGATAACTGGCTTTATCACTGACGTGATGTCCGGGATCGCCACATTCAAAGGCCGAGGGGCATCACTATCGAGCATGTATGACCGCATTTCTGCTTCATAATTCGCCTGTTTTTCCTGTACCTATTAAACATTTTTCGTTTTTTACCACCTATATTCTTTTCATAGAGTACCTATGCTACTTGATTTTTAACCATTTTCCTCGGCCACGCGAAGCTGTCTATATGCTCGCTCATCGCATCGTCCACCGAAGCCTTCCACACTTGCGACTGGCGCAGATGGCGTCTCAATTCTCAACCAACGGCGCGACGGCCGCCAACGCCAGCGCATTGCCCATCAACGAGATCCCGAAATCCTGGAGCTTCACCGCCAAGCTACCTCCGGACTCCGTATTTCCCACGCCCGCCGCCTCGCACAAGACGCCCCGCGACGAAATCCTCCCGCGGCAGGTCCGCAACGCCCTGTTCACATGGGTGCGCCCGATGGCCGTCGAGAAACCCGAGCTGCTGGCCGTCAGCCCGACCGCCATGCGCGACCTTGGTATAGCGGACGGCGACGAGAAGAGCGACGACTTCGTAAACACGGTCGCCGGTAACAAGCTGCAGGGATGGGACGAGGAGAAGCAAGAGGGAGGATACCCGTGGGCGCAATGCTACGGCGGGTTTCAATTTGGTCAGTGGGCCGGTCAGCTTGGCGACGGACGCGCTATATCGCTGTTCGAGACGACGAATCCGAGTTCGGGGGTACGGTACGAGTTACAACTAAAAGGCGCCGGATTGACGCCGTACAGTCGCTTTGCGGATGGCAAAGCTGTACTCCGCAGCAGCATACGGGAGTTCGTTGTCAGCGAGGCGCTCAATGCGCTCGGAATACCTAGCACGAGGGCGCTGAGCTTAACGTTGCTCCCGGGAGTCAAAGTGCGTCGGGAAACGATTGAGCCCGGCGCCATCGTAGCACGGTTCGCGCAGTCGTGGCTGCGTATCGGCAACTTCGATATACTGCGGGCACGAGGAGACAGAGACCTCATTCGCAAGCTTGTGACGTACGTTGCCGAAGACGTATTTGGTGGTTGGGATACACTACCAGGGCGCCTGGAAGACCCGGACAAGCCCACAGAATCAGCGCCCCCGAAACGAGGCATTCCCGCCGAGACACTTGAAGGGCCATCCGAGTCCGCGGAAAACCGATTTACGCGCCTGTACAGAGAAATTGTGCGGCGAAATGCGCTTACCGTAGCCAAGTGGCAAGCGTATGGCTTCATGAATGGCGTATTAAATACGGATAACACATCACTTTTCGGGCTGAGCATTGACTTCGGCCCCTTTGCATTCATGGACAACTTCGATCCCAGCTACACGCCGAATCACGACGACCATATGCTGCGATACAGCTACAAGAACCAACCTAGTATAATATGGTGGAACCTAGTACGTCTGGGCGAGTCGCTGGGCGAATTGATCGGCGCCGGGTCGCAAGTAGATGATGAAAGATTCATCAAAGACGGCGTGAAAGAAGAGGAAGCAGACGGCATCATCGCGAGGGCAGAGAAGGTTATCATGCAAATCGGCGAAGAATACAAGGCCGTGTTCCTCGGCGAATACAAGAAGGCCATGACCGCTCGGCTAGGATTGAAAACTTTCAAAGAGAAAGACTTTGAGGAGCTCTTCAGCGAGGCGCTGGATAGCATGGAGTCCCTAGAGCTGGACTTTAACCTCTTCTTCCGCCGGTTGAGCCTAGTCAAATTCGACGAGCTAGAAACAGAAGCAGCGAGACAAGAGAAGGCCAGCGTATTTTTCTACAGCGACGGCGTCACGGGCGCAGGTGGAGAGACGGAAGGTCGCAAGCGCGTAGGCGAATGGCTGGGCAAATGGCGACAACGCATCCTCGAAGACTGGGGAGACGGACAGACGGTCTCGGGCGAGCAGGACGAAGAGAGAATGCGCGCCATGAAGAAGGTCAACCCCAACTTCGTACCCAGAAGCTGGATCCTCGACGAAATTATCAAAAGAGTAGAGAAGGACGGCGAAAGAGAGGTGCTAGATAGAGTCATACATATGGCATTGCATCCGTTCGAAGATGGCTGGGCCGGCCGCACACTCGAGGGAAAGGAATACAAGGGCGACGCGGAAGAAGAGACGAGATGGACGAGCGACGTGCCGAGATTAGGGCGGGCCATGCAGTGTAGCTGTAGCTCCTAAGGCGCCGTACCCGGTTCCGTACCCGTAATAAAAAGGGAGTCCTTGACCTCTTAAGTTATTCCGTCTTTACGCTGAAACACTTGACCGCTCGCCGACTTGGCATTCAGGTGGCTTAGATACGCTGTGCCGCATACTAGAATTGAATGGGTAGGTGGGCGAATGAAGGACTATAATTAGCACCGCAGATCCACTCTAGGTTGCCATTTGAAGTCTCTTAAGAGCGTAGGATGGGATGGCATGTTCTCTTAACTCTTCAACTCTCCGTGCGTTTGGATGTTCAACCTCGTTTCCAGCACACCCAAGATAACTTGTAAGGTGTTTTTGGTGGCATCATGGAAGTGTTCCATACCTTCTGGACCGACACGCTCGTCGGAGCCGTCTTACAGAGGCGTGGATTCAAGAACCTGATGCTCGCCCAAGGTATCGCCAAGCGATCCGTCGAGACCTTGGCCCCCCGCTCAACTGGCGACGACATAGGTTCAGTCATTCTTTATATCCTATTCGTCATAGAAGTCGCCATTGCGCTATTAGTCTTCTTATTTGTACGAGTCCCCGAACCTCAATCCCGTTAGAGTACTCATGCTAACTGCCGCAGACCACATACACTTTGAGCAGCGTGTTCCCCGTCTTGGCCATCGTCGAAGACGATCCCGCAGCATCGGCCTACGAACCGGTGCAAGCCAAAGACGAGCCAGAATCGGAGGAGCCCGTCGCACAGACAGCCGGTCCCGGCGACGAAGAGAGCGCCCCGCCGCGCCCGCCGCCCGTCTCCTCGAGCCTCCGCTCGCTGCTCCGCCTCCTGTGCGCCGAGCGCGGCTACCGGGGCGTGTGGCGGGGCTACGAGTACGCCACGCTGAACACGATCTGCATCAGCCTGGCGACCTTCGCCTCTCTCATCTTCGTCCCGACCAGCCTGGGCTTCCTCGGCTTCGCGCTCGCCAACGTGCTCACCGTGCAGTTCGGCGTCGCGTGGACGCACGCCGTGGTGTCGCACCCGCGCCTCAACTCCTTCTGGCACCGCGTGCCGCCCTTCGGGCTCGCCTTCCGCGCCACCGCCGCGCCCGCCCTCGTCGCGTCCCTCGCGTCCGGCATCACCCAGACCGCGCCGCCGCTGCTGACGCGCACGCTCTTCGGCAACGACGTCGGCGTCGTCGCCGCGCTGTCCATGCTCGCCGAGTGGTCCCTGCTCTTCCTCTTCGTCGTCGTGCCCCCTGCCGTCGTCCTCGTCCGCGTCCGCGCCTCGCTGCTCCCCGAGGGCGACCGCCCCATCGTCGCGTACGACAGGGCGCTGACGGCTCATAGAGCTTCGGGCAGGGAGTACATGTCCATGGTCGACGCCTGGAAGTCGTTTTCCTTCCCCGCTTGGCGCCGGTTGCTGAAACTGTATTTCAAAGTCTTGGGTGTTTCTGCCCTAGCTTTTCTCGCCGTGGGCTTGATCGGTGGTCTCGAGTTCTTCCTTGTCTCGGTGATTTTTCAAAAACATTAGACGGAGGAGCTGGAGAAAGACTCTACGAAGAGTGGGTTTAAAATCGGACTTGGAGATATTGATGAAGCTCCTTTGACGCCTGATGACTTTAGGGGTCGGGTTAAGTTAGAATACAAATAGAAACCTACCTCTAGGCATCAAATCAAGGCTAGTATGAGAAAACTGGCTCACCCATTTCCGAAATATCTACATGAATTCTCCTGTTATGTTTGTAGTTGAATAGAATAAGCCGTGCCTAGTAACTCCACGGAAATGCATTCTTTGATACGTGTGCTTTCATTACCGTAACGAATGCTTTATGTACTAAAACTACCCCGATCTACCCAACGAGGAACTGGCGACGGACTAAGGGCTGGGTTGGTGCTGCTGGTAAGCTGCTTTCTAGAGTTCCTTTAGCGTTCTCTTAACTGCTTCCTTCCACAAAGGGGTTCGATTCCCTCTCCAGGCATGTTTTTTTCCCCCTTCGTCTCTTTTTTACTCGTACGGAGGCTTTTATTATATACGAGAGAATTACGTCATTGATTACATTTAATTATGATATTTATGCCGCGATGATATTACAGCTCTCGTCTTCGTCTTGATCTCGCCGGTGTGGGATTCGCGCTCTCCCAGTCAGTCAAGTTCATGACCTCGATCCCCCAGCCCTCGAGCTCCCGGATGGCAGAGGCCTTGGCATCGGCGCTGGTGGTCTCAGTGGCGTCCTGGATGAGGATGACCTCGTAACCAAGCTTGATACCGTCAATGCTGGTGCCGCGGACGCAGGCGTCGGTGATTAGGCCCGTGACGACGAGCGTCTCAATGCTGTGCAGGCCCAGTTCCGCATGCAGTGTCGTGAACCGGTGGTACTGGTTATCGGCGAAAGCGGAGTACGAGTCCACCCGGTGGTCCTGCGCCTTCTTGATGTAGTTGACGGGCGTCCGGTACCCCTCGAGCCCGTGCAGCCGCGTCCGCACCCCCAGCTCGATCTCGGCCCCCCACGTCTCCGGTATGCAGTGCGCCGCGTACAGCCCCTGCGTCTCCACCTTCGTCGGCGTGTCTATGAACGTCTCGTTCACCGAGTCGCCGGACTTCTCACCAGGATGGCTCGAAGCGAAAGAGACGTGGTCCGGGGGGTGCCAATCTAACACCTGTGGTTAGCGATGCCTTTAGCTAACGATTTGCTCGAGAGAGCATCCTCCTCTCATCGACGGGCCGGCCGGACCTCACCTTGAGATGCGAAGATAAACGGCCATTCGTGGTCGTCTAGGAGTTGGTAGATCTTGGGTAAGATGGACGGCGCTCGCGGGTTTCCCAGCGAGCCATTGATGAAGTCGTTCTGCACGTCGATGATGGCGAGGGCCGTGTTCTTGTGCAGCTTATTTGAAAACTGCATAGAGTTGTTAGCCAAAACAGCTCTTTGGCTCTGTTTAGTATTACAGACTTACAGGAACTGCACACCCTGCCTGGACGAGAGCGAGCAGACTGATCACGCTGATAGTCCACATCTCTGCTGATCTACGCGTAAGCACTATTTCAAGGTGGGAGAAGTCACTTGAGACGGATAGGATAGGAGCGAGACGGAAATAACCAAGTACGCGATATCTGGGTTAGAGCCTTAGATGTCTTTCCAAAATTTATATGGCTAGGTTTAGGAGCATTTCGTTCAGTCTTCTAACGGTGGAATGATCGCCCGGAATCAAGTTGACTAAAAGGACGCTGACAAGATAGCGGCAGGTGAAGATCATGATAAGTATCACGATCTTGAGCGGGGTTAAGATAAGAGAACTTCCCAACCCAGCTTTAGGTACCAACGTAGAAGTTCCAATGGCCTCGATCCTGACGGTACTCCTTGATTATTGAAATCAATTTACAGCAATAGTTAATATCATAGCTAGGTTATTAGGATATGGTAAGTTGTTCATCAACAGTTGAGAAGACAGCTAACTTGGATAGGCTATATGTAGCATTCGTGTTACGGATCAGATCAATGTCATTTTGTCGTTGAGTGTTGGCTTCGAGATTAGGTTGAGAGGATAGGAAGAACGTTTGAGTCATTACTTCCTGTCAATATAATTCATTTTACTATTTCAAATCTTTAACCGTTCAATGTTCGGTGTCGTCCGTTGATAACTTTGGCAAGAATTCTATGTATTACTTAGCCCTGAGACCAGACTGTGCTTAGATAATCCAGTGCTTACATAATGCGAATTGGAACATGATGACTAACAGCTTGAGGTACGTAAGATAGCCGATTTTCAGAATTGACAACAGACAGAACTCCGACTTCTGTGACGAGTTTGACTCGATGTGCTTCTGTTTATCGTCGGATAGCGATGTACCTATCAGAAGTCCACGTTGTCGGCCGGATCAAGGCTACGTTATGTGCTGCTGAACGATGGGGATGACGTAGCTTGTTGTCTGAGAATTTGGGTGAGTCGCGATGTGATGAGTTCAAGATTCGAAGTCGCGTCGCAGGGAAGGGCCATCTCCTCAAGTCGAGTCTTTCTAGGTTGGTTCTACTCAATGAGCTGAAAAATTCATCCGCTGATCGTGCTGCGTTGGATTACCGGTATCTGTTAGATACCTCAGCAAACTGCCAACATCAACGATTATCGTCTCCTGACCCGACCTTGAATACCTTCTTTAGTCTCGAGACTTCGCCTCGAATGGATCCATACGTCGGAGACATAGGAATACGGCGTGATGATCCACCTGGCCAGAACGACTCGGAAGACACCCTCACACAGAAATGGCACAGCATATTTCAGAGGGAGCCATATTCCATGGCACAACGACCCCCTTTTGGCTTGTGGTTACGAGTCACTTGGCCTGATATCCTAACCATGCTCCTCCTTGGGGCCTTAGGTCTCCTCGTGAGTCTGAATGCTCCCTGATGCTCTGGCACAGCACGCTAATATAGATACAGCTCTTCTTTCTACCCCCTGCCGGAACGCGACTATTTCCCCTTACCGTCATAGATCCGTCTGATGGACATGACACCGGCCAGGTCGTCTACCCCGAGCTCACGTACCCGTATGCACCTCAGATTATTTCTTCTTGGGTAGATCTGGCCCTGGCGCTCCTGATACCGGTCTTCTCTTTCCTCGTCGCTCAGTTCCGCATTGCAAGCTTTTGGGATTTCAACAACGCCACCATCGGCTTGCTCTACGCTCTCGAGACCGCGTCTGTGTTTCAGGTCACGATCAAGTGGGCCATCGGCGGCCTAAGGCCGCATTTCTACGACGTCTGTAAACCTATGGCCGATCGTCTGAGAGACCCAGCGTTCAATGCCACGGGCACGAACGGCGTTGGGTATATGCGGTATATGTATAGCTCCGAGATCTGCGACACCCAGGGGAGAAAGCTATGGGATGCGTTACAGAGCTTTCCCAGCGGACACTCGGCCACGACGTTCGCTGCGAGCGTGTACATGTACCTGTATCTGAACGCCAAGCTCAAAATCTTTTCGAACTACCACCCGGCCATGTGGAAGCTCGTGCTGCTTTACATGCCCATCTTAGGTGCTGTCCTGGTCTCCGGCGCCTTGGTCATGGGTGCATCTCACCACTGGTATGACGTCCTAGCGGGAGCGTGCATCGGTATCATGTTCGCGTTTTCGGCATATCGCATGGTGTACGCGAGCGTTTGGGACTGGCGTGTCAACCACATCCCCCTCAACCGAGTAACTTCGTTCGTATGGAGTGAAGGGTGTGACGGATCGAATGCTGTGTTTACGAACCGAGTCGACTGGAGAGGCCAGGGCACAGAAAACGAAAAAGACACACTTCCAGGTCCTGCTACTGCAACTGGCAATATGTACGCGCAGTCCCGACCACGATCAAATGAAAGCAATCGTGAAGATAACAGTGCGGAGCGTGGAAGTTCTACTAGCCGCCACTTGGAACAGCCTGAGAGCTCGACTCAGCGTTCCAAAGAGTAAGGGCAGATATGGAACAAGACTATGGTAAAGGTTTACCAGGGCCACGAGGACTTTTGGCTGGCTCAATAATTCTAGATCAGTATCATATTATCTATCATTGACGCTTTGGAATGCCCGAGAGAGTCATGGTGTATATTGATATTCCGACCTCGCCAATCGACTTGGGAGATGCCTACATGGACTTTGCCTCAAGTGTTGGATGCTGAGAGGACTTGATAACCTGCGCTCCGCAAATCCGTATCTAGCGTTCTAGTGAGATTGGCACGGACTGAAAAGCGTCACTTCATTCTAAGGTATGGAACACCTCTAATTGTATGCCTGGAGAGGCGTCAAGTTTGCTACCTAGTTACCGTTTCCTAGGTTGCTCGGGGTACGAGAGGTTTGCGACTAACCTAAGGGCATAACAAGGGAAAGCTCGCACCTGCCTTACGTTAAGTGCCTGCTTAAGTGTATGATATTGCAACTGCGATTATCGAGACTGATATAAATTTGCATCACACGCGCCTCGCTGAAGTCATATTCACCACCAACACATCTTCAGCCAGAGCCAGACCAAAACGCAAGCCGGCGCCAGCCCGTTCATTACTACAGACATTCGTTCATTCTTAAAGCATCGAATCGCCTTCATTCTACCTATCGCTACCCGACAGACCCAAATACCGAAAAAAGAAGAAAACGAAACGAAAGCAACCAACCAAGCCACCCGCACGCCATGCCGCCGACCATCGACGTGATCCGCAGCGCCGAGGCGTACCACGACATGTTCGGGCCGCACGTGAGAGACCCGGGCATAACACCGATAGGCGGGGAGCAGCAGTGCGCGGCGCTGCGGCGTGCGTACCCATACACTAGCTCAGACGGCTCCGACAGCGACGGCGACGGCGAGCGGCTGGTCATGATGCTGTCGTCGCCGCTGCGGCGGTGCGTGGACACGGCGCTGCGCGGCATCGCGCCGCTGCTGCCCGAGTCGCACCGCGTGGTCGCGCTGGTGCCGGACCTGCAGGACGTGAGCGCGGGCCCGAGCGGCACGGGGTCCCCCCTCAGCGCGCTCGTCGCCACCTACGGCGACAACGTCGAGCACATGACGGTCGACGAGGACTGGCATCTCAAGGGCCCCGGCACCGACGGCGCGCCCCATCCCTCCAACATCGAGCGCCGCGCGCGCCGCGCCCGCAAGTCGATCCGCTCCGCCGCGCGCCAGGCCGCGCGCTTCGACGACGACGCGCACATCGTGGTCATCACGCACGGCGAGTTCGCGCACTGGCTCACCGGCGACTTCGCGGGGGTCACCAACACCCGCAGGACGGCGTGGCACCCGGCCGAGCTCCGGTCGTACCGCTTCGCCGACGACCTGTCGGGCCGCGGCCTGCGCGAGAGCGAGGACGACGCGGCCCTCGTCGAGATCGACTCCCCCGACGCCCGCGAGCGCCGCGACGCCTACCTCCCCGCAGCCGACACCGCCGAGCGCAGGGACATCCAGAAGCAGATCGCCATCCTCCACGTCATGGGCCACCAGCGGATCGCCGCCATGTGGGCCGGCCAGGAGCTCGACCTGCCCAACTGACGGGACGGGGACGGGAGGAAACGAAGATAGGGGTGATGGTGTGGAAAGAGAAGTCGATCAGGAGCATAGACATGCATAGCTCGCTCGGAATCTCGTGTACGATAGGAGATAGTGGCACTGCGGCGGGTGAAGCCTCTGCGGTAATAACAATGAGCTCTTGTGTTTCTGCGAAGAATTTCTGCATCAAGTACTTAGATAGGGCATACCTATGGCCTTCACATGGATTACACACAATAATCATAACTACCCGTGGTATAATGAAGTATAGACTTGGCCATAGGTTCGCATAAAGCAGGCAGGTATTGATGCGTAGACTATCATAAGAATGGAGCATGTCAGCTTTCATAGATTAGATGAAGCGCTGGGCGGCCCAAGCCTATACTAATCTCGAGTAGAAAATAACACAGCATTGCGCCTCTCATTCCCTGACTACGTCTTCTTTTTATTCTTCGCCTTGCCCTCGCCCTTCTTCTCCTTGGCCTGTCCGTTCGTCTTCGGCTTCTCCAAAGCCTTGGGGTCTAGACCGCGTCTCCTCATAGCGCTACGCTTCGCCCTCTCCATGTACTCCGCATCCTCTTCGTCGTCGAAGCCGCCGAAATCGTCATCCTGTCGAGCGTTCTCGGGCACGTCTTCATCTGCCACGATCGGCGTCTTGTCCACAACTTGCTCACCTGCTTCCGGTGCCGCGTTAGTCTGGACAGGCTTGTCTCTGACGAGGTTGGCGGGAGTCGGGCCGATCTTGTGGAACTTGGCGACGAAGAAACCGTCCACGTTGTAAGTGTGTGGGTAGTATCGGCGGGTTAGGCGTAGGCTCGGGTCAAACTTCTTGCCCATATAGCTGGTGAAGCCTTCCTTTCCAAAGGGGAGCTCGGTAGATACTAATTTCACGTTCGGTCGCTTGTTGAGGGCGTACTGTACTACTTGCTCGTTCTCCTCGACAGTGACCGAGCATGTAGAGTAGACCAGATAGCCACCAGTCTTGCTTGCATGGTTGACAGAGTCAATAGCAGCCAGCAGCAGTTGTTTTTGCGTATGAGGCAAGACCATGAAGTCCTTCTCGTCCTTGTTCGTCTTCACTGAAGGATCCTTGGCGATGACTCCCGTACCGGAGCAAGGAGCATCGAGGAGTACCCTGTCGAACCCGCCAATGACCCTCGGAAATTCTCGGGCATCGTAATTGCAGACAATTACGTTACGTGCGCCGAGACGATGAACATTACCGATTAAGCCCTTGGCACGAGCCTTGCTGGGATCGTTGGCAAATACGCAGCCCGTATTCTTCATCATGGCAGCCATGTGTGTTGTTTTACCACCGGGGGCAGCGGCCATGTCGAGAACTCGCTCGCCTTCTTGCGGGCCCAAGGCCATGACGGGTAGGAATGACGAAGCGGCCTGGAGGATGTAGTGACCTGCGAGATACTCAGGGGTAGCACCAAGGGGTACATTACTATCGAAGATCTGCAATCCGACCTTGGACCACTTGCCCACGGGTTCTAAAGTCACGCCACGATTAATCAGAGCCTGGGCTAGGTCTCTGCGATGTGTCCGTAACGTATTTGTTCGAATAACGACAGGTCTGGCCGTCTCGTTCGCCTCGAAGAATGCAAATGCTTCTCTCGGTTGGAATAGGTTTAGGAGCTTCTCGGCGAGGTATTCGGAATAGCCATAGTAGGCGCAGATGTCTTTTAACAGCTGCGAAGTGTACTCGGCCCTGGATCTTCCTTCCTCCGCTAGGTTCGCGAAGTCGTCCAGGACGCGTATCGTATCCGTGATCCTTGTTCGCAGCAACTGAAGGTCCGGTGCTAACAGAGCCTTGGTTTTCAGGGCCAGGTCGTCTTCTTCCTCATCATCGAGTACGTGAGGTCGATCGATGTTGGTCTGAAGTGCAGCTTCTTCTAGTTCGGCCTGTGCTTCCGCCTCCTCCCGTGCCTTTTGCTCATCCAGCTTTCTCGACAATCCAACAATGTTGGCTGCATTAAGTGTCTCTTCGGCGTCTGAGTCGTCCTCGTCATCGGAGAACATTGCTCTTCGCTCATTTTGGCCCTCGACATCCGAATCGAAAACCGAGTCGTCGGATCCTAGGAAATCGTCGCCTAACCCCTCTACTTCGTTGTCATCAAGGCCGGAGAATTCGTCGTTGTCTAATTCTGAGCCGCTAAACCCGTCGCCAAGACCGTCGCTCAGTTCTTCATCGGACTCTGGCTCCCGTACGGGCTTCTTCGCTTTCGACTTCGGGGCTTTTCCATTTTGCTTAGGCGCCGGGGTGGCCTTGACACCATTCGAATTTCTATTGGCCTTTGGAGCAGTCTTCTTCGTACCGGCGCCGCTAGCCTTAGGTGCAGGCTCAGCGGTCTTCCTCTTCTTCTTGTTCGGTGCCTCGGTGGGAACATCGTCTACAGGTAAACCGGCTTTTCGCTTAAGCTTTGCGAAATGTTCTTCTGATAGAGCCTCAGGAGGACCCTGTTTCTTCATACGTCGACCGACACCCATCTTGATGCTTGCGGTGCTGGAAATGAGCAGTAAATGGGAAGGGTATCACTGTATTATTGGTAGGTTAAGTTGTCTTGAAATTTGAATTGCGTCCCGCCCATTTGATCCCGAACTTTTTTTTCTCTTGCGATAAGCTGATAACGGTCAAGGTATCCACTTGGCCTTGAAGATCTGCTGAGTCAGTCGAGGACTGAAACCAACTGAAGTGGGGCTTGCAGCTTCAGCCACAAGTGGGATATATCGTGGCTTATGGTGGGACACCGCGATCGTCACTGAACAGTTTGGAAGCGGGCGAAATCATTTGCGACATACGAACTACCTGTTACTACCTACGCATCTCAACCACCTCGAGAAGCATCAGACAGCAAAGATGACGGAAGTATCATTCGCCAAGTCCTTCCTGACGGCTTTGGACCAGCGTCCATTCAAGCTGTCCGCCGAACATGTCGAAGACCCCAAGAGCTATGCGGCCCGAGGAGCTGTAAGCACCGTCCCGTCTTGTCTCTGATATTGTCCTTACCCCTGGCTAACATGAACTATTATTAGTACACTCTCCCCAAGATGCCCAAGCCCATGGCCAAGCGCAAGGCCTCGGCCATACCGGGCCAGGAACGGAGCCTCACGGTCGTCGTCAAGTCCCTGCGCAACCCCCCGCTAGACATCAAGCTCTCGTCCCAGACGCCCAACACGTCCATTCTCGACGTCAAGACTGCCGTCTCCAAGGAGACTAGCATACCCGTCGACAAGATGAAGCTGCTGCACAAGAAGAAGCCCATCTCCGACAGCAAGGTGTTGAAGGATCTGGCGGGCCAAGAGGAGATGAGCGTCGAGTTCTCCGTCATGGTTATGGGTGGAGCAGCGGCCATCAAGTCGCCACCGGCGCAGGCTGAAGTTGCGCAAGGCCCCAGCGGGAATGAAGTCCTGGAGACGAAAGAGTTCTGGGATGACCTGAGAGGCTTTCTGTTACAACGAATACGAGACGAGAAGACGGCTGGGGATCTGACGGACACGTTCCAGGCTGCCTGGAAGGCAAAATCATGATTTACGCAATGTCTAACGTTTCATGAAGAGATCCATACAAGCTCATTAGGGAGCTTGTATAATTGGCAATCAAGAATGGCATAGAAATCTGCTTTGGAGGGCAACGAGAATGATCTACATTCCAATATGGCTTTTCTTCTGTTCTCTGCGGTGTATACCCCTGGCTAACATCAGAACCGAAAGTTCATGTCATGCCTCTAAAGGAAAAGAAAAGAAAGGCGACCAGAAACTATCCCTATTACTCAATGGCGTAGTAGAGAAGGTCCATGCCAATCCTGTAGTATCGTAGGCGTCGTGGAATATTGGCAGCCGAGTATTCCCTCAACTAGCACTCTTGAGCAACGTGTGCTGATTGTTGCTACCGGTCATCGTAAAAAAAAAGAACACGCTTAACCGGCCAAGCCCTTGCTGACCACCTTCAGGACCGTGTCGTACTCGATGTCGTCCTGGTCGTTGGCCTGCAGTTCGGTAGCAATGCCGGTCATGGCACGCTTCAGGGCCTCCTTCGACGAGGCGTACACCATCTTGGCCTTTTTAGGACGTTAGCACAATATCCTAGGTATTTAAACGAACGGGGTCTTGCTCACCATGACGTTGGCATCATCGGGCGACCACGCGATGAATGTGATCTTGTTTCTGCATCTTGTTAGCATGCTATAGTGGCTTCGTTGTCGTAGGAGTCTTACCGTGAGCCCTCACCACCAGCGAGGCTGTACTCGAAGTCGTAAACAGCGTATCGGGGACCCTTGCCAACAGCACCCTAGCATCGAATTGTTAGAACTAACCCGAGATATCATGCGATCGGGTTGGGCTAAAACTTACAGATCTGCTCTTGGTGGTGGCGTTGACGAGCTTCTCGCGGAAAGCTTCCCAGTCCTTATCCGCGGAAGCCTCCTCGACGACGATCTCTCGGTTGTCGTCCGACAGCTTGAAGATTACGTACTTGTACTTCTTTTGCAGTTTGAGGTCGTTGTAGGCAGTGATGCACTCCTGCGAGACGGACGCTCTGTATCAAGCGAGGCGGCGTTAGTTCCTCGTTCTTCTCGGCTTGAATATATGTTTATATAGGTAGTATGCTTATGATAGAGCTCGTAGGATTCGTGCGTCACGAAAGAGGAACCCATAATGGCGCGTGGCAAGGCGGTCGCATCAGGCAAGAGGTGGGAACAGGAGGAGCAGCAGCAGCAGGCTGAAAGGAGATCACGCACCCTGATTGAGACTACCAGAATTCCGTATTAGCAGGTATGCAAAGAATGATTGGACTTTGAAGGCTCACCATTTTGGCGGAATATGCTTAAGCTGCGGTTGGTACCAAATGAGAATCGGGGAGACGAGCTGCGATGTGGGCTTTTTGGCTGTCAGCGGGGTTCAACGAGGGGGAGGGGAAACAAGAGGTGCAGATAGATAGAGGCGGAATAGACACGGAGAGGATCAATGTGTAACTGACATGAATCGGCTGTCGATAGTAATTCCACCTGGGACTTGTCGTTGCAAAGGACTGCGATGTTCAGTTAAGAGAAAGGAAAAGAGTCGGAGAGGTGTAATGTTTTTAGTGTGGGCACTATCGCAATAGAGGGGGGGAAAGATCGGGCTGCGGGCAGGGCGGGTTACGGGATGGCGGGCGGGCCTGGGCTGATAAAAGTGTAAGAAAAGAAAAAAAAAAAAATCAACACAAAGCCTTGGTGGGGTCAGTTGCTGGTTCAGGGGGGGAAAGGTCGGTGGGGAGAGTGTGACCTTGTCCTGCTTTGCTGTGACCTTGCCTGCCTTCCAGGGTTGTTGTGTGCGCAGTTGGCCGCGACATTTGCTACGAGTCGTATTTTTCTTGGCGGTAACTGGGCAACCTGCCTTTTTTTTCGCTTCCTGGTTGCCGGGCTGGGTCGAATCAGTCGGGCAAAAATAGGTACAAAAGATCGTCTTCATCATCACATCCCAACACACGATGTCTCCTTTTACTCCTTTTCATCACTCGGACCTTTCACTCACATGTACCTAACTTAATTACCTACAGGTACATGTAGGTAGACATATGGTTTCTAGGTTCATATACGTACGTATATGTAAGTATATACAGGCAGAGACGGAGATATCAGGGTGCGTGTACATAGTACGGTAGACACTAAAGTATCTACTACTACCTCTCAGGATGAGCCACATAGACTCGTCATCGCATCTCATTACACAGTAAGATGCCATTCTCTGCGGCCAGGCGGGAAGCTAGACACACGTGGTGTACACCCACCCATTCCACCCATCCCGTCTTGATGCCTAAACGACAGGGAGGCAACGGACATTGCTTGACAGATTTGATTATCATCATCTAACTACCGCGCAGGTAGCTTCGTAGCTCGTAGTTTGTATCTAGTATACAATCCTCCAACGCCGCTCCGGGATATCAACAGGTATGAACATGAAAAGGTGCTAGAGTAGTGAGAAGAGAGAGGGGAGAGGTCGAAGAGATGACAGAGCCATTTTTTAATCCGTCCGCATAACACCCAGGTCAATGCAACCGATCCCAAACTTTTGATACATGACAGCCCATGAGCTCATGGATTCATGATCCCATTCACATCATTCCGCCCATACCGCCCATGCCTCCCATGCCGCCCATGCCTCCGCCTCCCATACCACCGGCCGGCTTCTCCTCAGGCGCCTCAACGATAGCAACCTCGGTCGTACCCAGGAGAGATGCCACACCGCTGGCATCGATAAGACCGGTTCGAACAACCTTGAGAGGGTCCAGGATACCGGCCGAGATCATGTCCACGTACTCTCCCTTGGCACTGTCGAAGCCCTTGTTGAAGTCGCTACCGAACTCGTCCATAAGCTTGCCGACGACGACAGATCCTTCGAGGCCGGCGTTCTCCACAATCGTTCTTGCCGGTCGGGTGATGGCGTTCTTGACGATGCTGACACCGAGCTGCTGGTCGAAGTTGCCCGACTTGACATCCTTCAGGGCATTGCTGGCAGCCTTGAGGAGCGCAGTGCCACCGCCGGGCAGGATACCCTCCTCAACGGCAGCTCGGGTGGCGTTCAGAGCATCGACGAAGCGGTCCTTCTTCTCGCCCACCTCAACCTCCGAGTTACCGCCAACCTTGATGACAGCAACACCACCCGAGAGCTTGGCAAGACGCTCCTGGAGCTTCTCCTTCTCGTACTCAGACGTCGTGGCATCGCCCATGACACCGCGGATCTGCTCGCATCGCTGAGAAATCGCGTCCTTGCTACCTTCTCCGTTGAGGATGATGGTGTCCTCCTTGGTGATGGTAATGGAGCCGGTGGAACCGAGAAGATCAGGAGTAGCCTTCTCTAGCTTGATGTCTAGCTCGTCAGTGAAGACAGTGCCGCTAGTAAGGACAGCGATATCGCCCAGGATAGACTTTCGGTTGTCACCGAAGCCGGGTGCCTTGACAGCGGCCACTTGAAGCTGGCCTCTGAGCTTGTTCAGGATGCAGACAGCGAGAGCTTCACCCTCGATATCCTCAGCAATGATGACAAGGGGTCGTCGCTGCTGGGTGGAGGCTTCAAGAGCAGGAATGATATCCTGGACAGCCGAGATCTTCTTCTCGGAGAGGAGGATGAGAGGCTTCTCGAACTCGACTTTTTGGGACTTGGTGTCGGTGATGAAGTAGGGAGACACGAAGCCACGGTCGAATCGCATACCCTCGGTGACCTCGAGCTCATCACTCATCGTCCTTCCTTCCTTGACGGTGATGACACCCTCCTTGCCAACCTTCTCCATGGCATTGGCGATCAGTTTGCCAATGTGGGTGTCTCCGTTGGCACTGATGGTGGCAACCTGAGCGACCTCTTCGCTGGTTGTGATATCTCGCTTGTTCTTCTGGAGGTACTCGACAACAGCATCGACGGCAGCCTGGGTACCACGTCGCAAGTCCATGGGGTTGCAGCCAGCAGCGACGTTCTTGACGGTTTCGGCGAAGATGCCTCGAGCCAGCACGGTGGCACTTGTCGTTCCGTCACCAGCAGATTCGTTCGTCTTGGATGCGACATCTTGTAATAGCTTGGCACCGAGGTTCTCGAATTTGTCTTCTAAGCTGATGGCCTTTGCGACAGTGACACCATCTATGCAAGTTAGTCAGTACTCTGGATAAAGAATTTGGTATGACGGTATCAGATTGAGCGCGTACCTTTGGTGATCTTGGGGGAGCCGTAGCTTGACTCGATCAAGACATTTCGGCCTTTGGGACCTAGTGTGGTGGCAACCGCTTTGGCGAGCGTCTCTACACCGGCCAGCAGAGAGGCTCTGCCTTCAACACCAAACTTCAGCTCCTAAATAAAGCAGTTAGCATACCGCACACAAGAACTATATGTAGAGAGGTTAGTGACTCCCAGATACGAACCTTGTGAGCAAATCGAAGCTGTTGCGAAAGGCCTGCACCAGCTCGGTACTTCTTAGAAGCAGCCGAGGACAGGACCGAGGCCCGCGCTCGGGACGCAAGAGCACGCTGCATTGCGATTATGTTATATGTGAAACTGAGTGATACGGAGAGAAGGGAAGACCACCACAAAGATCACGACCTGCGAGGGAGGAGAATCGTCGGTGGTGAACTGGGAATGAAGATATTTTAGAGGTTGGAAGAAAAAAAAAAAGCTTCAAAAATTTTGTAGTATTCAATGCGGGCCGGGCCAATGACGGAGGAAGCGGCCAGAACCCCAAGTTGTGCTACGTCTAGCCTGATTAGGTTTAGCGGCTCCATTATCTCTCTATCTCGGCTTCACCATGGAAATTCGTAGAATTGAATTTGTTACCATTCTAGGCCTTGGTGTTCCTCGAGCGCTCGTTGCGATTCATCGTGTACGGTGTATTTGATTTTTCCTGCTTATAGCCAACTTACATCTTTATCACTCTTAAGGGCGTTGTCAAGAAATGAACGCTGTCGGAGATGATGCGACGACTTGGTTTCTCTCACCCTTTTTCTCGTTAGTAAGGATGGAAGATTTGTCAGCACCTGCTCTTGTACGACCTTAACGGCGCCGTGGGTAAGCTATGACGGTGTTTAGCACTTATTCCCGTGATTACCATTACAGTCGAGCAGAAAACGGATATATAGACCGTCAGGATTCGGCCATCGAATAAACACCTAGGTATCTAAGTTCTACATCGCTTCATCCGTGAATCTGATCTCATCAATCTTCATTATGGCAAACATTGCAAAGACTGTCGTCGCTACAGGTGCCTCCTCGGGCTTGGTAGGTTAAACCCGTCATGATATCACAGAGCATTGTTGTCCTGACTCGAACTACCTAGGGATTCGAGCTCGTCAAGCAGCTTCTTGCACGGACACAGCCCCACAAGTTCATCCTCGGTGCCAGGGACATCAAGACCACCCAGGCAGCCTTTGATAATCTCAAGTACGACAGCAGCACGCACAGTTTGACCATCTTTCCGCTAGAGCTGTCGAATCTGAGGAACGTCAAGACTTTCTCGCAGCAAGCACTCAGCACAGTTGGGCAGGGCAATATCGATTACTTGCTGCTCAATGCTGCCATATCCATGAGTGCAGAAAAGCCTGGTCCACATGGTTCCAAATGGAGTGAGCCGTACATTGTCAATCACCTTTGTGAGGACTCTCATTGCCTACTTGAATCCGGAGTTTAAACTGATATATAAAAGCTCAACACTACCTCGTCCATCTGCTCTGAGAGAAGCTGGAGGCGTCTTGGTCATGCCTCGTATTCGTCTCGTCGGGAGCTATCCGCGGGGTAACCGATCCAAGTATGCTAATCATATCCTCTTCTCCATTCCATAAGCTGTTATGTCTCACAATATGTGATAGGTCTGTTAGAAGAGGACGTCAAGGGTAGCTCAACCTCAGAGCGCGGTACCTACTCTGCTACGAAATTCATCCACCTCCTCGGAGCACACTGGTGGCGACGCCAGCTGCAGGGGACATGCAGAGTCGTCGCTGTTTCTCCTGGTCTGATCCCCGGCACGGGCCTCCCGCGTGGCACTAAGCTGTCGTCACTGCCCGTCGACCATCCAGATGCGAAGTCCATCCCAGAAGGTGTGTACATCTATACTATTATTAGTCATGAACATATGGGCATCTCACACTATTAACAGGTGCGCAATCCATCTTCCGCGCCTTTACGCGGGAAGACTTCCCTGAAGATCCCGAGCAGATCTTCCTGACAAGCTGGGGCGAGTGGTGGCCTAAGGATGTCTACCAGCTCTCTCTTGACGAGAGCCTGCAGGACAAGTGGTGCCCAAGCAAAGATCAAATCGAGAAAGAGGAAGGCTTGGCTGCTTAAATCACTTGTGTATCTGCCTGGGGTTCTACCTGTCTTGAACGACCCTTCTAGGGGTGTCATGTTTCCGTAAAGATGGCCCCCAACCTTGTTCTTTGCCTGTAGCCCCGAGTTACGACGTGGCGACGACGAAACAGGAGTGATGCTTCAAGTACCATCAGCCAAGGGGAAAAAAACTCGATATAGGAATATTCTTTGTGTAACCCAAACGCGTCATCCGTTCCTGTTCGTGACATGTAGGTACCTAGGTAGATACCTAGTCAAGCTGTCGTCTATTTGGGGGTTAACAACTCCCTAGGTCGCCTCTTAGTAAATTGTTATTGAGAGTATAGAAATATTTGATGAGAGCCCTGCTTTTCAATCTGCGTATACCACGACTATCGAGGTAAACATAATAAAGTAAGGCCTTGCTATTCATTGTCTTGTCGAAGTCAAAGGTTGGATACCTAAGTACGATGCTTTAAGCGACATGGCTTGTGAGCTGAATGGTAAGATGACAGAAGTCCTTCCAGCCACGTACCTTAGATACCTAGGTACCTAGATACCTTGCACCAGAGGCTTCTAGAAGGCCCGTGACACCTATCACAGTAAATAGCTGAGAGGCTCCCTTTCAAGGTATTCTCGAACGGATGGATTTCTGGATTGTCTCGGTGGATTTTCGGAATTCCGGACGCCGGTCCTGCATATAATATTGTATAGAGGTGCAGGGCGACAAAGGCATGCACGGCTTGGTGCTGGCTTAGATTGTGAAAATTCTTCACTCTAGGCGCCCTTAAGGTACTGATCTCGACTATGGCCCTGACTGGTACAACTCGTCTTGTCAGCCAAGGTACGTGTGTTTCGGCACCGGGGTCCGTATCGGCATCGGTGTGGGACTGCCGTTTAAGGACATGTGCCACCCAATTCCAATAACGCGATTGGCTGGCTCCATCGAGGCCGTGTAATCCGTAGATCAGCAATTCTTCGAACTGTTCGAGAGATACACTCTTCCGTCTTCTAGAACGCTTCGATTGAGGACTGCTCACAATGATTTTTGAATGCACTCTTGCTGCAGACGCTTTCGTACCTTAACTCTCCAAGATACTGGCGTATACCATGAGACATGCCGCATCTCAGCTTCGGCAAGTCGCAGATGCAACTTCGCGACGATGGGCCACGGAAAGCCGCTTGTTCATACTGCATCTCTGACTGGAGCTTCTTGCTGGATGGCTTGAGAAATCAGGATTCGAGGTATGAAGTCTGTTTGCCATTATACCGTAAGTGTGGCCGCCCCTTGCATTGCATTACACGGCTACCATGTAGGTATGCATAACGGATACCTGCATACCGAGATGATTCTGATCTCGCCGGGGATGCGGATATTTCCACATCCCCAGAGGACGTACCTTGTAAGTACACTTGGTAAGCAGAATATCATGATTCTCAAAGGATCGGCGTTTCGGAAGCCACCAGAAAAATCAGAGATAAAGACTTTTCCCATAATATTATGCATATCTGACGGCCGCGTGCGGCTCTTACGTACGCCCACATGGAGGACTTGTTACACTACATCTATTATCCGCCGAGGTCGAGTCGAGGCAGATATTACTTAAGTCCCCCAAGCCTCTGTACTCGCCGCCGGAAGGATCCCGTCCCTCGCGGCAAAGAAGTTGTCAATGACCTTCAGAGCAGCTATTGGTTAGAGCTGGGAGATTCGATATTTCAACAAAATGTGCAGTCCTTCCAGCATACCGTACCCGGAGCTATCAGGTGCCCATTTCACCTCACTTAACGCGTCGTTGGTGTCCAACTTAACGGTGCAGATTCCCAAAGCTGTCTATATGAACCATGGAGCTGTCGCCGCCGAGGGGGTGAGCTATTGCCATGTCACGACGACCTACGCCCACACAGGACAGAACGAAACTGTCACGGTCGACGTCTATCTTCCAACGAGTGGCTGGAATGGCAGGATGCAAGGCATCGGCGGCGGAGGATGGACCGCCGGAGGCCTCAACGCGCCGGGAACCAGCGCGTCCATGCTCGGGGCCGTAGTCGGCGGATATTCTGCCGTGACTACCAATGCAGGCCATCCTGAGCTTGACCCCTATCAATGGGTACTGAAAAGCCCCGGAGTGGTTAACATGCATCTCATGGAAGACTTTACCTCTTCCTCTCTCAATGAGCTATCCATCATTGGCAAGGCGGTCACGAAAAGTTACTACGGAACGCCACCTCTTTACTCCTACTGGAACGGCTGTTCGCAGGGCGGAAGGCAAGGACTGAAACTCGCCTCGTCCTATCCGGACGCCTTTGATGGTATAGCTGCTTCAGCTCCGGCATTGGACTTGATCGGCGAGGGAATAGGCAACCTCTGGCCCCAGGTTTACATGAATGCGCTAGGCCAGCACTCGAGAAACTGCGAGCTTCTTGCCATCACCGAAGCCGCGATCGAGTTTTGCGACGCCAATGACGGAGTGGCCGATGGCATTATCGCATTCCCGGACAGCTGTAACTTCGACCCCTACTCCGTGGTAAACCGGCCGATCAGCTGCAACGACACGGGCATCCCCGAGGTCGTCCATATTTCAGAAGCCGCCGCTAAAATCGCAAATGCAACATGGACTGGTCCCCGCTTGCTACACGACTCGATCCCTTGGTGGGGAGCGAAGAAAGGGGCGAGACTTGTCGAGGATCATCTCGGCTTCATGGTTAACCCAGGCCTTTCGACAACGATATGCTCAAGTAATGGGACCTGTGTCGGAAAGCCCTCGGACGTTTCTGAGCAGTTTATGCGGCTGATCATCAAAAAGGATCCCAAGTTCGACGTCTCAACTGTGACGATCGAGGACTACAAGAGATTTTTCGAGCATTCGGTGCAACAATACGGATCACTTGTTGATGTCGAACCCAACCTCAACGCATTTCGTGAGGCGGGAGGAAAGCTCATATCATACCACGGCCTGGTAAGTGCTGCGATCCCCTAGCATTTCTTTTGTACCAAGTATCTGATAGGCTACGTAGGCCGACGGCATCGTCCCACCGGACTCTACGAGACACTTCTTTGAAAGTGTTGCGGCTAACGACAAGCGGGTTCATGACTATTACCGAGTCTTTGAGGCGCCGGGGCTTACGCACTGCGCTATTAGCCCAGGGGGATACTATCCCGAAGGGATTTTTGAGGCCCTAGTGCAATGGGTTGAGTCTGGGGTTGTCCCCGACACGCTGGCTGCAGTGACTGATCCCCTGAATGGCACGGCGCGTAGTAGTGTACTGTGCCCCTACCCTCAGAAAGCGCATTACAGTGGATTTGGAACTAGCTATTCAGCGGAAGATTTCTATTGTGATGATTGATAAGCGAGGGATAATCAAGGTCGAGTCATTGGCTTGGGAGAATAGGGGTTTATGTGCCGTTATTGTATTTCCACGGGTGTTAATTCAAAAGCTTCCTACACGATGGACGCATGTTGCGAAGGATTATTATTGTTGGTGGCCGAGTGTCACGCTGAAAACTATCCAGGGCCAATGATGTCCGTTCCAGCCCAGTGCCGTATATATTCAGGTCGGGTCTGACCACTTCATTGGGCTTGGCATCCGCATCTGCTTATCTGTTCTGTATGTGCATAGCTGAGTTCCGTACGGTGATGTAGTCAAGTATATATATCACGAAGACAACGCCTCCCTGTTCCTTAAATTCTCCAATCTTCATCCGCCGTTTACATTCCCGACCGTCACATACTCCTTAAGATGAAATTCGCATTTCAATTGCTCGCGGGAGTCTTCCTCCTTGCATCAGTCACCATCGCCACCGTCCCTCAAGGGGCTGATGGCTCGTCGTCTGATAGTAAGTTGCCTTAGATAGCGGCTAGTAGTACCTAACTAATAATATGTTTACGCAGTGCACGAAGATTCTGCTGATTTTGGCCACGAAATGAACTGGCGAGGGTGAAGCAGATGGCGATATCTAAGAAAGTAGAGGTATATTGCTGGGGAGGATAAGACCGCGGAAGATGCCATCGAATCTACACTGGGGTTTTTAGGCTTGATATCAAAATGTAGGCATGGCAGTGATGTCATGTGTGATCGCTTGGAGAAATTGTCTTTTCCAACTTGAATCTTATCCTCCATGTCAGCCCCTATTCGAGTATCTTGACTAGTCGCCCTGCATTTATAGACACAGGCCTTACCACCCCAAACAGAACCAATAGGGGCTCCGAAGTCACCATTCCTCGGTACAAATGCCCGGGTGCTCATAATCTGGCAGGGGATACTTCACCCTGTATCATTATTGGATGACCATAAGGCTCGAAAATTACCAAGGCGGATTCTTGACGAGAATAGTCTTGCCTAGGACTTGAGCGTATTACACGTCAGTCTAGCTGTGTAACACACCACGGAGCAGGGGTTGGCAACCGTCCCCTAAGGAGTATCGCACAATAAGACCAAATCCAGGAAAAGATGATGGCTCTTGGACTACAGGACTATCAAGCAGTAGTATCATATACCATTTTATGTAGATGAATACTGATGCATGAAAACAAGATAAAGCAGTTCGTCTGAAGAATTTAACCTTGAGCTAGGAGTAAAGTACCGACTGGCATTCTTGTTAGGATTCATGGGGGGCGAGTGCTGGGCGGAATTGCATTCTGAGATTATAACTTAGCTATTGGCAGCGATTGATAACCGAGGAGATGGCGATAGGTTCGGACATGGTAGGCACTCGAGATGGAAAACGACTCTGCTTACAGGCTCATATAACTGTCCTCATCGATTAGAATTGCTGAGAACTAAGCGGAAGTCGACTGTCACACGGCTGTAGCCCATGGAGCACCCACTACAGGTAGCGCTGAAGCCGTACAAACAGATGTCCTAAAGCACTGAGCGATTCCATACTCAAGAAATGTACATGGGAATCTGGGGTTGTGCCGGTAGGGCTAAGTTGTTGGTCCAAGAGATGCCTGAATCTACCAACAGTACGCTTTGGTTCAGCAATATATGAAACAGAGTTGTAGGAGAGAAGACGTTTGGGGAACTTCCTGGTATCGATCGCGCTAGCTCCGACGATCTCGTTTCTCCGACTGCATTAAAGTACAGTGCGGATCATTTGTATATACGGTCCGGGAACACCGTGGCCGTCAAACGCGCACACGGACGCCCGCCTTCTTAACCACTCCAGTCTATTTTTGACGATGCTTCTCGTTATTCCTTAATGGAGGAAATATTTTATAAGCTACGAATGTGCGGGTTTCGCCGATAGCGACGGCGACAGCGACAACACCGAGTTGCTAACAACGGACATCGAACCTCTTGGCGCGGCCTTGGACCTGCCCAAGCTGGGATCGCGGTAGGCTTGGGCTCTTAGCGGACGAGTGCAGGGAGTTGCTTCTCCAATGTGGCGTCCGGCTGCCTCACCACTCGCTTGAGATCTGTGGCGGCCAATCAAACACGCGTTCCTGGCGAGATTGATTGAAGATCGTGGCTAATCCCGCAAGGGGCCCCCCGGAGCTCTTGAGCTCAAAAGCTCGGCATTCCCCTCTTGCCTTGTCTTGGAGCGGCATAGCCCTCGGGCTACGGACCGCGATTGGCTTTCTCTTGCGTCTGGCTCGAGGGGGTGTCAGGGGCTGAAAACAACCCGGACGACAAGCATTCACGCGATTTGCGATGAAGGCGAAATTTGGTAGGCTGCTAAACCTTGGATATTCAGATGTTTAAAAGAAACAGATCATCCGTTTGACTAGTGCTTGCGGCATGACATTTTTCTCAAATTTTAATCCTGTGACATCCTCTGACTGATACTGGCCGGCCTCATCGTGAAAATGCGCACACAGCTCATTTTATCGGCTCTGCCCATCCTTGCTCACGGCATACGCATTCTTCAATCGAACGATGACGGCTGGGCTGAGCTTTACATCCGGTCACTTCACGACGAACTTATAGCGGCCGAGCACGATGTTGTTCTGTCCGCCCCTGCTGAGAACAAGTCTGGCTCAGGTACGACATGACTTTTTTGCCTGACGTCTCGACTCGTCCTACCCAAACTAACAGACCTCGCCAGGATCACTCGACCTGGAACCCAATCCGCGCACCCAGCCGTGCGAGTATGACAGCTGCCCCGCGAGTGACGCGCCGATAGGGAGAAACGGGTCCAACCCGCGGCTGAACTGGGTCAACTCGTATCCTGCAACCTCGGTGCGCTACGGGCTCGAGCAGATCGGGCCCGACTTCTGGGACGGGGAGAAGCCGGAGCTCGTGGCGTCGGGGCCCAACGTGGGCAGCAACATCTTCCTGTCGGTGCCGTTCTCGGGCACGGCCGGCGCGGCCGCCTTCGCGAGCCGCGCCGGCGTCCCGGCCATCGCCTTCTCGGGCGCGTCGACCGGCAACCTGGCGTGGAACGCGACGCCGGCGCCGGCGCGCAGCACCGTGTACGCGCAGCTGGCCACGCAGCTCGTCGACTACGTCGTCGCGCAGGCCGACGTCGGCGAGCGCGGCCTCCTGCCCGACGGCGTCTGGCTCAACGTCAACTTCCCCAAGGTCGACGACGACGGCGACTGCGCGCAGCCCGACGCCTTCCGCTGGGTCCTCACCCGCATCAACCCTGGCGTCTTCGACCCCGATGACGTCGAGTGGTGCGGCGACACGCGCCTGCCCACCGAGCTCAAGGTTAGCCTGCTCGACGGCTGCTGGGCCTCTGTCAGCGTCGCCGACGCTGAAGACAAGACTACCGCGTCCACTGACAAGCAGGCCATCGTGCTGGAGAAACTAAAGCCTATGCTTTCATGCTTGCCGAGCGACAGCTAGAAAGTCGTGTTTTCTGGATTTATCATTGCTTATATCGCGTATATACTTGCCATTCCCAAAGGAAGCGTTTTAGCATTATATAAGATTCGGGAAGGTCTAGTGAAGCAGATGTCCGTAATATCGGATGACCCCTGTACCAAATATGTCAAAGATCGTTGATGCTTTAATACACGAAGAGACTTCATTCCTGACACCTCAATGATATAATACCCTGCAGCGATGTCTTGCCCATATTCTTTTGCGTTGATCACCTAGTGCCGCCACGGCATATGTATGATAATGGTCACCTCCTTTACAATATAGCCGGTCTGTAATCTGGTCACACGAGAAGGAGCCAGTAACAGCGCAATGAACAGGAAACAATAAGAGTTTTCTCTACCAGGCCACCTTCCCGGAATACGAAGTATTCCATCATGAAGGAAATGCTCGTTGAATAGCTGCTGCTGTCGCCCTTTGGGTATCACACAGCTTGGATCTATCCCGCTTTCTGTAGGCTTTCGGGAGGTAATGTGGAATACCACGCCTTCTTAGGTCTTTTTCGGCGATATGCGAAATCAATCTGTCATTCCTAGGCGGCGCTGCGTGTATCCTAATCGTATACCGTTGAGCGAAAATAGCTTCAGCTACGCATGGTAACGTACAACAATACAACCCTGAAAAAAAAGGGAGACAGAAAAATAAAGGGAAAAAAAAAGAATAGTAGATTTATTTTAGAAGAATTTCATAAAAAAAAGCTCACACCCGAAATTCGAACCCGCGTACTACGAAAAACCCCGGTGGTTATTTCTGGCCCTCATGTCCCCCCATAACCACTAGGCCACGGTGGCTTAGGACGGGAGACGCAGGGTTAATTGCAGTACTGCTAACGTGCTATTTAAGCCGACCCGTAGATGCCTAGCAACGACAGCGTGGTTGGGGACGCCGCCTCAGGTACCTTAGGTACTTAGGTACAAAGCGTATGTACCTACTATTTGCACTGCTGGAAGATACGCAAGCCCTCATAATAATATTATATCTTCGTTTCTAGGCCAGAAAACCATACTCGAGGTTATAGTATATGAGTGTCATAAGGGCAACCTAGCGATGAAGTAAATACGAAGTTGTTGGATGAAGAGCTATGAACCTAGCAGCTACTAAAGACCTCCATATGTCCGAAAGTACATAAGCAAAGGGACTTTCTAGTAGGGAGGCAATCCCATCACTTGCCAACCTCTTCTTGGGGCGTCCCAGGAGGTCAGGACTGAGGCTCCCCAGGACGAGGCTAAGGCCTCACAATAAGCAACATCGTAGAGAGGACAAAGTGATAACATAATCGATATCTGGCCGCACGAAGCGTGGAGGAAGGGATTGGAGACAGCTCTATAGCTGTATCGACAAGTATCATGGAACGCCGACGGTGGTTTAGTAGTGAACGACGTTTAGATTGAGTATTATTGGGATACAGGCTCCCGATTGGCACCATCGTTAGTGGAGATATAGGACACGACGGATGTTGGTTCATGAATCGACTAGAGAGTTCATCCTGGTACACAACTTGAGACTAGCATTTGAATAACATATCACAGAAATCAAACTGAATATGCCAGAGCAGGCTCAACGTAAGTTCTAGGCATCACGTCGATCGTTCTGTGTCATTGCGCTATCCACCGCCATGTCAGGTGGACAATGACAGCCATCAGCTCGTCTAGTGCATAGAACTTGACCTATTCAGACACTGCTGGTGTATTTTCGAGCATACTGCTGTTTAGATGTTCCTTCTTTTACTCGGAAGGTATTCGGGGATGGTAGAAGCACTCTAGTTCTATAGGACCTCGTCCACTAGTAGCGATGTTCATACAATGGATTTCCTAGACTGGTCATAAATTAATTCCCATCTAGGGGGGGGGGGGGGGACTCTAGGCCAAGGACAAGATAAATATAAGTAAATGGGTATTAGGAAAAGTCATTTCATGGGGTGGGCGATGATGCTAGGAGTGGGCATACGATACTGATATAGCCTACGGGTGTTATTGTCTAACCATCATGTACGAGGATCACGATAACGCATGTAACATCAGCGTCACACGGGGTATTAGGCAGACAGAATTGAAATTTTATCTATCAATCTATCTTTTGATCCCGTATTAGTCCTTCCAAGCCATCTTTGACGACGAGCGACGGAATATGGACGATCCCTTGATACCCTTCCATCCTTACTCCGACCCGTCGATCCTGGGTATCATTGCAAACGAGAAACCGAAAAACAAAACCGAGAAGGACGCCATTGCCGGTACCGAGACCACAGCGAGTCCAAGTGAATGGTGAGTGACTAGGAGAAACTATGAAGCGTTGCCGAATAGTTTCTTGACACCGGACGAGATCTTCTTAAAGAAGCCCTTGGTCTTGCTCTTGCGGCTAACTTCGGTGTAGGCGGGGGGGTTGGTGAAAGAGAAACCACCAGGAGAAGTGCTGTTCAGATAGACCTCAATTGCTTGTAGGATGGGGCCAAAGGCTTCCTGAATGATACGAGGAGCCATCTGCTGAAGATTGTCCTCGACTAAGCGGGGGAGAACGTTGACGATCGTCTGGAGAAGGCCAATCTGAGTAGTGAGTGCGACCACATTTCCGTTGGTCGAGTTGAGGAGAGTGCCAAACGAGTTGATGTTGTTTCCGAGAGATGAAACGTGGCCGTCGATAGCATTGACGTGATGGCCGATGGCGTTGAGGTGCTGGATCTGACCATCGACATGCTGGATCTGACCATCGACATGCTGGATCTGACCATCGACATGCTGGATCTGACCATCAAGGTGCTTGACTTTACCATCGAGAGCGAAGTCAATCGTACCAAAAACCTCCTCAAGAATAGACTCAACATTGAGGTTGGTGACACCGTGAGTGCCTTTGCCAGCCATGTCCTTGACAACACCTTCAATGCCTAGGAGAACCTGGGCCATGTTCTTGCCAGTGAGAGCGGCTGCCTCATCATCAGAACCCTTCTTGATTGCGAAATTGACGGCATGCTCTACGATGGCGTAGAGCCGAGCCTCCGCGCCGAGGCCGCTCATCATGGTGTCGACATGCGCCTTAACACGCTCAGTCTCGGTCTTTTCGGCTGCGGCCTTATCGCGAGCACGAATTTCGCGAGTGATGCGAACGAGGAGATCGACAATGGTAGGGTTCTTGGTCCACTCCTGACGAGGGACGGCACAGCGGGCCTGGTTGAGTGCGAGAAGGCCGAGGTAGTCGGGAACAGTAACCTTGGGATCAAGAGGAACAGCCTTGGTGGGGGGAAAGAGGCCCTGGGCACGAGCGTTGGTGAGCTGGGCGGCCATATCCTCGAGCTGCTCAAGGGTGTAGGTGATAATGGCGCCATTATGTTCAAGACTCATGGTCATATACTCGGCGCGATCGGTAGCTAGATTTCAAAGATTTAGCAAAGATACTCGACCAACTATGGAGAGATGATACTTACTGGCTTCCATGGTGGCAGCGACGTTATCAGTAGGGGTTTCAACGACAGACTCGACAACAGGCTCGGTATCGCGGCCAGAGGCTCGCTCGGAGAAGGCACGATGAACAGAGTCATTGAATGTCATGTCGACGCCAGAGTCCAGGAAACCTTCGACCTGGTTGTAGTAATCCATTGCCTCTTCGTCGTTCCTAATCGTTGAGGTCAGTTATCGTTGTCGCACAAATGAACCAATTACCATCTAATTGATGGAGAGGAAAAAGGGAAAAGAGAAAAAGAAAAACTTACTTCATCATCATAGGTTTCTCCATACACGCCATTGTGATGGAATTCAGCGGTCTGGCTGGTAGAGTAGACTAGTAGTTGTCAATTGATGAACGTCGACGGAGCCGATGGAAGGTGATAGACAATAGTGAAAAGTCGATAAAAGTGATGGAGAGTGGCAGGGTAGTAAAAGTTGATGAGACTTGATAGAAGTAAATGGTAGTGGGAGGGGGGAAGATGCCTACCGAGATTGATTGTTTGGTTTAGAGTTGTTGGTGGGTGCGCAGAGTGGGTAGACGAGTCGAAGAATTGAAGAGTGTGCGCCGTAGGCTACCGGTAATAATTTTGTGCGTAGGCAACAAATTATTTTTTAGTCACCTGGGTGACAGTTGGTCGAGGCGTCAATTTTCGAGTCGCGAGCAGTCCTCTGGCGATGAACTGGTAGGCTTATGGGCGCGCTGGCGAAGAAGTTAGTGAGAGAGCGCTGAAATTCAGTAGAGATTTCTGTGCCGGAAATTTTCTGACGCGCGAATTCGCAGTGAAATGAAGGATAAAATGAAGAGCGGACAGTTTGGATACCAATTCTCGAGAAAATGCGAGCTTCTGAAATATCGCGAGAATCGCCAAGTACAGGCAGAGTGTCGCAGAGAGTATGGCAGGTGGAAAGGAATACTGAGAAGGGGAATGAATTGATGGATCTGATGAACAGGCAGATAAGTGGATGGGTAGAATTGATGCGATGGAGAAAGATTTGCTGTGATGGAGAATCTGGGAGAGTAGTGCTTTGGGAATTGGTGGACGGGATGAAGGTGCTAGAGATGGGAAATAATCAGAAGGAAAGCTTACTCAGAATTCTGTACTTATGGGTAACAAAGCTAATCAGGGCTGGCTATGATGAATTTGAATGTCGAATGCGCGATACTGGAACAGAAGTCGACTGGGTGCAGTTGGGAAGAAGGAAGAAGGAAAGGTGGAAGAGTTGGGTGGGGGCAGAATTATTTTATAGATTCCTCGAAGGCGGTGACCAAGGCGGTAGGGCTGGAGAACGGGCAGGATCAGTGCACTCACTGATTTTATAATTACGCTAATTCATTTACAGGTGGCTAATTGCAGTCGCTGTGGTGACTTTTACTGCACTTTTCGAGGAAGAAAAAGTGAACCACGCCTACTAACAAACTCGCCTATCTAGGACCTGAGGCTATCACCTAGGCTACGATAGGTAACCTGCGCAAGCAATCTCGGCGTTCCTCGAGTACTTCACAGGTTCAAATTGATAATATCAGTGCGATTTAATATTTATAACAAAACCAGTTACGTAGATGCGCGCCTCGCTTAGGGAAATCTTAGGTACCTAATTATAATTAATCTATGCTGTATACATCTTTATGCGATTAATCATCTCATTGACTGCTGTAGCTAGTAGAAGTAATGAATACTCTTCAGTATTGACATATACCAATATGAACTTTGTGTGTTGCTGTTCCCTTGTTGACAGTCATATCCAGCATATTACAGCCATTTTACGCCCCGAAAATGAGGCTCAAGTGCGTGATGTCGGAATTAGCAGTAGTCTCCACCTGCATGTCGCGCTGCCATCTGCCAGCCAAGTGGGCCGCGGGTAGCGGGTGCTACCCATCAGATCCGCCCCCAGAGTCCTTGGCAGAAGGCAGTATGGTTACACCCGATCGCAAAGTAGCTCTAAAGACTGTGAAGAATAAGTAAAATCAGTAGAGGAGTCAGGAAGCATCATGTAAGCCAGTTTTTCGAGTAATGACCAAAATATGGAGTTACGCTGCTAACTTTGTGCTATTTGAAATGGATAGGTACGGTACCTGGCTGGTAGCGGGGTGGGGCGGGGCAATCGCGTTTGCACCTTAGGTACCTCTCGGGTATTTCGTGACATGACCCGGATCGGCCACGGCTCAGGATCGGAGAGGCTATTGTGACATAGGGCAGGTACGCCCACAGACCAATATTGATAGGAAGTGAGGTAATTATGCGCAGTAGTGAGTCCACGACGCTTTAGAGCAACTGTTTCTTGGGTTTGAAAGGTTTTTGCAAAAATTTATCATACTCTGAAGTAGGTCGCCTAACAGTGAGACACAGCAAGTTTTCTTGCGCTGTACTAGATGCCTACCTACGTAAGGTCCATTAGATATATACCACCCATAATGGCCTCGAAAATGGGTTGCAGAGACCTAGATCTGAGGCACTAGAAGGCAGAGCAGAAGGGCCCATGTATGGGGTCGCGAAGTAGCCAGACCAAGCCAGAGTGGCAGAAAATTTATAGTCAATAAGAAGCTTGTCTGCTTTTAGATGCGTAGCGATTGTATGGGAGTCCGTATTTCGAGAAAATCAAGTATGTATCAAGTTTCAAATGGACGACGACAGGTCCGGCGCAATCGTTCGTTACGGAGATAAACATCGTGAAGTGTCAGGAGCTCCAGAACTTCTATCGGATATTCTCAGCGTGGTGGAATTCGGCTACTTCCTATTCGCAATCGAAATATTCTGCCACGAGGAACGAGGATTCAGACGATAACGCGGCTAGGTATGACTGGTTCTGTTAGAGTGCTGCTATCGAACGTAGACCAAGAGCAATGAAGGGAGGAACGACGCATTTTCGTGGAAAAGTCGGCTTGTTCGGACTTTCTGAAGTACGGGAGCGCTGGATGTGGCCACGACATGGTGCCTTGGGATGTACAGATGGGCGAATTGGATTTGACCGCCACTCTCCGTCGCGAACAACTGTTGTATGTCTCTTGTTTCTGATGATCGTAGTAGCAGCTGAAATCATCAAGAGTTAGAGCCAGACGCTTCTATGACGGGTTGCGTTAAAAGGAAAGCCTTCGTATGGCGCTCCGTTCGCGGCAAGGAAAATTTGGGATGGTTACCCGTAAATTTCAGCGTCGTAGCTAGATACTTACAGACGCATGTACTAGACGGGGCAACGAAGGATCGTTCCCTACACAGAGTGATCAGTTACTGTCTTTGTGACGAGGGCTTGGTATAGGGCTCGGAATTAGTCATTCAAATTCAACTAATAATTCTCTTGGGTCTCAAGGGCCTTGTCCCCCTCTCTTCTTGAGAAAGAGGGAGGAAAGGCTTCTACTTATACACGTTGGGTACACGTTGGGCTGACCGTTTTTAGTCAGTCATCCTTTATCTTCTCCAAGCGCCCTAGGCGCTGTTGGAGCTGTTGGTACGTTCTTGCAGGTCGCCGTATAGTGGTTCAGCCTATAGGAATATCCCCAATGCCTCCATCGCCAACACCTCTGCCTTGGGGCCATATCCATACGTGTATTGTCTGATCGATTGGTTATAAGGCTTTGATATGTCTCTTGGCACCCCGGGCCGTATCCGGCCGTGTGACAGTCTTTGAGGTATGGGAGTTGGGAAAGTTTGATGCTGTTGAGTCTGCTACAAAGTTGAGGCTTCGGCGGAGAACTACGATGAGAAGGGGCATCTAATCCATGGAAAGGTACATCGGGCCACGCTTCCTGATCGTTGGGACGGGACGGGATGAATTCTACGACGAGTTGGATCAATCAAACACGTGGGCATGAGAGTCATTGAGGCGAGATATCGTGAAATCAGACTTGATTATCAGTTGCGCATCTGCCAAATGGCAGAATGCTATGTTGAACTGATGAGAGGCCTAGTAAATGACCTCAAAGAAAGCATGTGCATAAACCCGAAAATAAAGGAAATCCTCCCAGTGTGTTCTATCCCCAACCTTTAATGCCCTGACGGTGATCTACCCGTAGAAAGTCAGCATAAGGGACGGAATAAAGTGGCAATTGTCGAATACGTACCGCAAAATAAAAGCAACTTGGACCCTATGAAACATTTGATTGACGGTGGTTCAAGAAGGGCAGTGTGCTTTACTAAAGGAAACCATGCGAATCGTGGGAATACATCCAGGGATTGGGGGGGAATCCATAGGGAAGGGAATTAGGCGATGCCGTCATCGTCGCCGTCGGAGCCATCTGTTGCGGGAAACCCATGTTAGCAGCGTAATCAAACGAATGAATCCCCGGGATCATGGGGGAAGGAGAGTGCGAGTGCGAGTGCGAGTGCGAGTGCGAATGAGAATGATGATGGTGACCGTTGCCGCCGTAGACCGACACGCTGCCGTCGTCGCGCCTCTCCGTTGCGCTGATGAGTTGGACCTCGTCGTCGTCCTCGTCATTCGGGGCGCCGGTGGAAGGTGACGTGTTGGGCTGAGCCGTTGGCTCTGTCCCTTCGGTGGGCGTAGTGCTGGGTATGGCGGCAGGTGCGCCACCACCATTCTCTTGCTCTACTTTCACGCCGATTAATAGATCTTCGGTTTTGACTTCACCTTTGACTTCGGTCTTGACGGGCTCGTCGATGTCGCCGGCATCCTCATCGACGGCCGCAAGCTTTCGCTTCTTGCTCGGGCGGCCTTTGACGCCTTCCTTGGTGTCCTTGGTCTCCTTCTTGACGCCGGGTGTGCCGTTGAGGGTAATGCCGTGGGCCTTCATGAGGCGCTCATATCGCTTCGCACTGGAGCATATGATTAGTATTGAACAAAGCTAGGTATAATGAACAAGGTAAACTTACGCGGCTCCTTTGGAGACGATGTTGCATTCCTTGGCGACTTCGACGAAGTCGACCTGTGTAGGTACCCAAGGTCAGCGGGATACCCGACTGAGACTGCCCGTCAAAAGATTGCTTACCTTTCCAGCAGTCGAATGCTTGATGCAGACGATGAGGAACTTGAACTGGGAATCAACGTCGAGGCCAGGCATCTTAACGGTGAAATGGGTTGTAGGTTGAAAGATGAATGGTAGGAAGACGAATGAATAGAGTCAAGTAGAGTATGGCAGAAGATAGGATGTTGTATGGGGTTGGCTGAAAAGTGTCGATCTCGAGTGTGGGTTGACAGGTCGAAGTTATTGGAGAGGAGAGAGGGCTGGATTAAATAGTGATTTTCTGAGGACGGATGCTAGCGGCCGGTTGTAGGTAGAGGAAGGTGCCCCGGGGTAGCTGCTTCCCCAGTTGCCTCGGAACTGGCAGGATCGGCCCCAAAGTTGGCGAAAGCTGCTCGGAATGTGCGACTGGGAGGCAGCTATCCGCTGACCGCGTGGATCGCCTTGTGACCTGGTACCGCCAGCAAGTGTCTCGGCCTGCAGTGACTGCGACTCTAGTACTGCTGCTGCCTCCAATGCATCTTCAAGCTCTATCGAAGCAACAGACACGGACAGGCGTCCCACGGACAGGTCATGTCAGGGTCATCTACTAAAATAGGAAGGACTATCTACACTGCTGTAGGAAGCTGTCAACCGTTGGTCTTTGAGTGTCGTGAATAGTCTTTGGGTCAGATTCTCAAGGGCGGCTACAAAGATGGGAATATTCTATATGGCTGAATCTTTCAATATTGCATGTGAAAGGTGAGGACGATTTGTGTTCTATGCCAACTAGTCTTTGTCGATGCCAATTAGGCCAATCTGTTTCCCTCCCAAACCCCCTATTTGTTGTATACTTGTCCTGTTTCCTTACTCTGGCTTCATGCTGCACTTCCGCTTCTTGTGTCGCCTCTTCGATGCTCCTCGGCGTCCTTGCGAGCTGTATTGTCCTTAATCTGAGGAACCCAAGAGATCTTGAAAATTGATAACCTGTTTGTTAGTATTCGCTTTTCAGTCGAGCAAACAACTGTACTAGCAGTTAGATAGCTCACGCCATCGTGCTGCAGCCATTATTATGTCATTTTACGGACTGGTTTTACCTTGGACTTGATATATTGCTGCCGATGAAAATGCTTAGTGACGAACATACGTTGTACATCTTTTCGAGATTCGAGAACACTTCCAGTATATGTTTACGATTCTTATGGTTAACATCCCAGGCGAGAGCAACCAAGTCGATTACATCTTCTAGTTTAGGTATAGAATATCTGAGTAGACTACTCGCCAACCTGTTTGGTCGGTTTGGGGAACAGGATTTGGAGCTGACTACATGAAAGGTATGTTTAGCAGAGTTGAGTGCTAGGAGGGGGTTGGTGGGTGGGTGCTGCTCTAGAAGTTCGGCATTACAGAGGCGAGCGGCACGTAAGAATACTATCAGCTTGTAAAGGGCGCCGCCAACGTCGATGCCTGGCTTGCTCTTTGGTACAATGAAATGACTGCTTTGGCTTCTAGCCATCTAACCTGGAATGACGTATACAATTCGTATAAACATGGCTCCAAGGGTGCTTACGGACGCCGGTTGCGCTGATAGTCAGAAATTTGATCACAAAATCTGATGCGACGTGATATAAATCTGTCCTAGTACGGTGGGCCATTAGTGCGCGTCCGCCAAAACCAAAAATCGGCGTAAAATTCGTCCGACTTTTTGACCAAGCGCTCCAAGCCCTGAAGTGCACTATAATTATAGTGACATTTAGTGAGCGTACCCCCTAAATTTCAGTGGTATTTAAAAAGTCTTCGAAACGTCTAATAATTATAATATAATACGCAGCTAAATATATTATAATCATACTAATATAATCCCTTTTATTTTCAATTCAATAAATTCATTGTCAGCCAGCTGTAATATCATTTGAATGAAGTCAATCACAGCTGTGAACAGCTGCCATATATTATTAAAAATTACAGCCGGCTTACGATTATTATAGTGGTTATCTCACTATAATTATAGGGGGCTTCGGAGACTTTTTGAATAGCACTAAAAGCTTAGGGGGTACGTCCCCTAAGTGTCACTGTAGATATAGTGCATTTCAGGGCTTGGAGCGCTATAATTATAGCGCCTGGTCAAAAAGTCGGACGAATTTTACGCCGATTTTTGGTTTTGGCGGACGCGCACTAATGGCCCATCGTATCCTAGCCCTAAGCAGTTATCCTTGCATACATTGTATGTAGCTTACCCAGGTACCCGGTCTGATCCTTGACGGAAATATCAAGGCCTGTCGCCCGACAGCTTTGCTTTTCCTAGCTAAACAGAACCCCCACCCTACGCTTCGTGGCTTGTAGCCCTCGGGTAGATGTCAAGTTCCTCCAACAAAAACATACAAACGCATCTTCTTCCACTTGTACCCAGATGCATATGTAGGCGTGTACAGATGTAGGCATTCACACGGGATGTCAAGGAAGTTGGAGGCGTAAGAGGCCAGCCATTTCGCCCGGTAAGTTACATGAAGATGGACACTGAGGAGATGTAACAGGGAATCTGCTAGGCGGCCGAGCCGTCATCTCCATTCTCCCACCCACGGAACATAGAGGAAAGGGAGGGAACACTTCCGTACCTTACCGTACCAATAGGCTGCAACTCGTGCGGTGTTTCTGCACTTTCACCATGTAAGGTGGAAGTCGGATGGCTGTTCCGTAACTACCAAGGCTAGGCACCGAGGCAGGTAGTGTGCGCTACGTGCATATTGGTACCCTAATGCATGGCATGTTTGCGTACTACGATGATTCGGGCTATGATAACTCGGGCCAGAAGCTTCGTCACGAGAAAAAAGGATCATAGTTGCGGTTACGCGCAGAATGACGTGCAAGGAATTCGTCGAATAATGAACTAGGTATGTACTACGACCTAGTGAAGCAATCCGAAGACTATCAGCAACCCGGAATCCTCAGATTCATAGAAAACCACTCTCAGAAGACCATAAAAGCAAAACCCTTGTGTAACCCAGTCCCCCCCAAACCGTGGAATGACGCAGAATGCCACGATTACTTGCCAGACTTGGCGTTCTCCGCGAAGAGATAGTCGCTGATTCGCTGCATCTGCTTGGCTTCCTTGTCTTGGTACTTCACCTCGGTCTTGTCCTGGAAGAGTTTCTTGCCGGCCATCTTGGTGGGTGTCTTGGCCTTGGCCTTGGTCTGCTTCTGGGGCGTCTTGATGACCTTGGCTGGCTTGGGAGAGTGGCTCACACCACTGCCATCACCCGTGGTCAGGCTGGCGGACAGCTTTCGGCGAACCTGGTTGTAGCGCACCTTGTGACTGTTAGCCTTAGTTCATAACATTAGATGCGCGAGAAGGACGAACCTTGCAGACGCCCTCGTCCTTGAAACCCATGTCCTTGGTGAAGGCTGCCCAGTCGATGTCAGGGTTGGAGGGGAGGTACTTGAACAGTGCAACTGAAAGCTTCTGATCACCAGCGGTGATGTGAGGGCTCTTCTTCGGGGTCTCCTTCAGGGAGTCCTTGGCGGAATCCTTAGGAATGTCCTGCGGGACATCCTTGAAGGGGTTGGAGTCAGTCATCGTGCTGGTTGAAGATGCGACGCTATGGCGCAATGTCGTTAGCCGCGGCAGCCAAACCAAAGGATTACTAGAGTGTATGGGTAGTATCAGGACTCCAGATAGAGGCATCGACGATGTCGCACGTGAACAGAATTGGTATTGCGCAAAACCTGTGTTGAATGTGTGTGTGTGTGTGTGACCGAATGGGCAGCTCGCATCCTTTCCTAATGGCGTAGCGCAATAGGTAGGGTTTATTGACACCGAGGGAAACAGAGTAGAAAAAATTGAAAAGATGGTACTTACTTCAAAAGGTTGACGAGTAACGAGTAGCGCAGAACTGCGATGTACTGATTCTGTAAACTTATGGTACGAGCATAAATCGTTGGTCAAGTCAAGGGTGTTTGGAGTAGAGGCGAGTGAAGGGTCTAGGTAGGTAGTGACTGCGATTGTGCCTTGTGCTAAAATAGCCCTGGCACTTGGCAAGACGCGCTGAAGACTGCCATACAATGGAAGAAACGGAGAGGAATACGCGCGCATACGCGTATTGAAGGAAAGGGCATCTAGACGGATGAAGGTGTAGGAGGAATGCAGGCAACGAAAGATAACTACCTAGGTAGACATACCTTAGATGATTGCTGAGTGACCTCAGTGTCGGTTTTGATGATGCTTGTGGAGAGGGACGGAGAAATCTGGGGTGGTTCGGGAAAGATGAAGAAAAGGTAGGGATGGGCGATAATGAAGAAGAGATTTATTCCTCGCGTACAAGACAGGCTCGAGAAATGAATGGGACAATAGTATTTGTAGGCAAGAATCCTCCGGGAAGTGGAAAGAAGCGGAGTGCAGGGGATTGCTACCTTGCTATGGGAGGTGCTTCCTCAGCAACCGAGAATCAGCACTGCCGCACTAGAGCGGAGCAGGCGACAGCAAGGTTGACGATACAGGTCTCGAGACTGAAATACTCGAAGAACAAGGAAGGGCCGAGCAGTCCTATTTTGACAGAGTTCTGGCTTCTTGGTTTATGTCAACGTCCACCATTAGTATTCCGAAGACAAATTGCAACTAACCGGTTGAGATTGTGTTTGCTTTCATGGCAGCCTTTGGTTAATAATGCCAAACCTTCAATCATGCAGCACCTAACTTTGCCTTGACGTATAAAAGCATCAACAGACATCTGATACGTTTTTCATGAGTGTATTCCTAGGTAGGTGAAAGTCAGTTAAAGCCATGTACGGGATCAAAGGGGTGGTGACACTCAAACATGATGGCACCTACGTTTGCTGCTACACTCAGTGATCTATAGTATCCGTTGCCTCCCCTTTTCTGACATTAGAACAAACGATATTGAGAAGCCCAAAGATAGGCGTCCATGCTAGGGAAGAAAAACGATCTTATATAGCCGAATGCAGTTAAGATTATACATCCCGGAGCGACCCGAGTCGCGTCGACGGAATTCTTATGTCATTTCCTTCTAAATTTGGGATATAAGCGTTGCCGTGTACACATACGCATTGCCGAATGAAAGTGCAAAACTATTTTAGAGAATGATCTACGGGGACTCAGATTTGGACCATTGAGAAGGGCACAAATTTGACTTGCACCAGCTTAGGAGTCAGGCGCTCAAGAGCATTGCGAGTTTCGACGTCTAGCAGGATCTAATGACCGATTGGCCAAGGATTGATACCATTGCCTGAACCAGCCAGTGTATTCACGGTCTAGCTCAAGCAGTTCTATTCTCTATGATATCCAAGCTTCGTACGTATTTTGCGTACTCAAACAGTCTTCCACGCCCGTTCCAACACGTCTCTAGTGGTGGCCGTAGTTCTCGTTGACGAGCACATATCTGTAACGAGCCTTGCCCTCTTCCATATCGACGATGGCCTGGTTCGCGTCCTTCAGGGGACGTTCTTGGGTCCACGTCTTGATCTTCTTGTCCGCGGCCAGCTGCAGCATCTCCTCGATCTCCTGGGGAGAGCCAATGAGACTGCCGCCAATCTTGATACCGTTCGCAATCATAGTGAAGGCGTTGATGGGAGGTAGGTTGCCACCGTCGGGGGCACTATGCGAATGTCAGCACGAACGAACAGGGGCTAAAAACGGATGCAGGGTAAAATAGGGGTTGACATACCCAACCTGGATAAAAGTTCCCCTCGTCTTCAGGAGGCGGAGGTAGCCCTGCAGGGGCATCTTCTCGCTGGAGACCGTGCAGACGATCAGGTCGAGGGATCGGGCGTGCTTGGTCTCCCAGTCCTTCTCCTCTCCCGTCGCGATGTACTCATCGGCGCCAAGCTTGAGGGCGTCCTCCCTCTTGTCGGCCTTTCTCGAGATACCAACGATCCTGCTCGCGCCCAGAGCCTTGGCGAACAGGATACCGAAGTGACCCAGTCCACCGACACCGACGATACCGACCGTCTTGCCGGGGCCGCAGCCGTTGTGCTTCAGCGGGGAGTACACGGTGACACCGCCGCAGAGCATGGGAGCGGCGGTGGCCGAGTCGATTCCGTCGGGGATCTTCAGGACGAAGCCGCCGTTGGTACGGTTGTAGTCGGCGTATCCACCAAAGCTCTTACCCTCGTCGTTGGGGTAGACGGAGCCGTAGGTGTTGACGCACTCGTTGGCGCAGTACGGCTGCTGGTGCGTGCTGCAGTCGGGGCAGTCGCTCTTCTGGCACGATCGAGCCTGGGCACCGACTCCGACTCTGTCGCCAACCTTGACGTGCTTGACGTTCTGTCCTACACGTACCGCCTTTCCGACGATCTCGTGTCCCACGACGCAAGCTGTGATTCTGTTAGGCCGAGCACATGAAGAGGAAATTGAGGAAATACGAACGGTACGGGGTCGGTCCCCAGCCAGATTTCAGCATGTGGAGGTCAGATCCGCAGATACCGCAGTGGGAGATCTCAATGTCAACATCATCCTCAGACCATTTCTTGGGCTCGAATTCTCCCCATTCCATCTTTCCCTTGACGGACTCCGGGGTCTTGCCCAACCAGCCTTGGAACTTGGGGCTCGCCATCTTGAGATTCTTGAGTGAGTAGGTAAGGAACGCTGTGTCGTGTTTGAGGATGGTTACTGAGAGATTTCGGTGTATTAGAGAGCTAGCACCTAGCAGAAGACTGAGCTAAGAGGAGGGTTGTCGCCTCCTGTTTATATAGGGCCGCGGCATAAACGGGTCCCCAGGGTTTCCATTACACATACGAGCCATGTACCAATAACCCTTCTTCGTTTCTATAGGGTTCCAGAGTCCCATTTGCGGATTTTAGTTCCATGACGAGTCTGTGGAGATGGAGGGAGAGAGGGGACTTAGGAGATAAAAAAATTAGAAGACTATCTACTCCGTGGAATCTTCAGCCAGGAACCGGTCAAGGTTAATCAGCCGCTTGCATCCTTACCGTGTCGACACGCAGACTTGGGCTGCCTAGACAGCTAAGTTGCCAGCGTTCTGCTATCAGGTATGTCGCTAGCTCTGCGACCCCCCACATAAAGACAGATATAGCTCGTGGTAGTAGGTGTGTATGCAGCATCCAGCGCGATAGGCACGTAGAATCCAGGTCCGCAGGTCCGAACAATCCCTTACTTAGTCGCGGAAAGCGGCGGAAAATGGGTCCGCATAAAAGTGGACGGCGGTAAAGCGTGCCAGCGTGGCAGGTATGAAGAGGTTACTAAGTGTCCATTATGCCGAAAAGACTATTGGCATGGCACGATGTCGTCGAGAGGCGGCAGTTGCAACGGGTCTGTCTCGAGACGGTAATCCAAAACACCAAGACAATGGTCCACGGAATCAGCCATGCCTGGCCGGGGACGCCGCACGTGGGATTAAGCTCTTTAGGTTTGCGCCGTGCCGCCCAGAAGGAACAATTCTTACCAATCATGACGACCGACCGCTTAGATTTCGCTAGGGGCGCCTTAGAAGCTCCGTGGATGCATACTGCACTATTTCCAGCTTTTACTACGTACTCCGTCTTCTCCGGCGCAGAACAAGGCGCCAAGGAATAACTAGAGGACCGCCGTCGGGCTAAGAATAAAAATTCGGTGATACTCATTATCACCGCGGGAATAAGCGAGTTTTTGATATGCCCAGCGAGCCCTAGTTACGTATTCATGTGTTGCCTTGCGACATTCAATAGACAGATTAAGTATGAACATACGTCGTGAATGTTACCATTGCGAAAATATCTCAGTAATACATGGCAACACTGATAGGATTTTCTTTCTTTCCAACATTGAGCCAGCCTTGGTCACGTTCGCAAGACGCCTCTATGGCGAGTGTCGATAAAACATGATGATAAATCTTGAAAAGGTACGGACTACATCAAAACTGGGCCTGTAAATGCGTTATGCGGGTTGCTATGCGGTGTGAGGTAACGTCTTCTTTGTAAGTACTTCTAAAGCTATCACAATACGGATGCGCGAGGTCAGTCAACGGGACTGGAAGAGCAAAATACCAATTTCCTACAATTAGAAGTATATTCTAACATTCTAAGAGTTCATATTCAGATCTTATAGCTCTAAGAGGCAGCCTCGATACCTTTGTCTAGAGGAATAGAGCTGCAAAAGTGGTGAGAGGCGACGGGCAAATGGCTCAAGAATCATTGGCCCTCGAGAATTGGGGTGAGTTACTAGACTCAACTTAGGGGCCCAGGTGGTCTCAGGTCAGAGACCGCATTCAATGTATGCGTCAAGCATTGAACATCCAGGCGATATGAGAAGTTCCTTTACCAGCCTTATTCGTCTTAGTAAAGGACCGACTCGGATCAGTTACGCCTGAGTTTAGTCTTGAACATATCATGCTTTAGATGATGGCGGGGTACGATGGAAGAGACTATTTCCACTCCGAAAATTGACTATTCCGTTTATTGAGATAAATGCAACTTGCAAGGAGATCTTAAAAGTTAGCACTTCTTCCCATGCGATTTGAAAGATCTTCAATAGTACGGAATAATCAATAAGGCAACGCTTCCCCTGGGACCCAGGCCATTCACGCAGGAAGACCTCGTTTCGATCTGATGATGGAACTCCTCATGTTCAAGATCTAGGTAGCGAATTCTGCTGTCCTAGGTATAGAGCAACTTGCTACTCTTCTTACGGGCAATCGGGATGCGCGGTTTTATCAAGGGTCAATCGGGGAGTATTGAAGAAATCTCCTACGGGTCTGCATATGCAGCCTACCCAGACAGATGAAATCGAGTAAGATCTAGAGGGGCCCGCGGATTGTGATTACTCTCCAGGTAGGTTATCTGGTTCCGCGGCACTCCTCGGCTGCACGGTAGCAGATATGTACCATCTCAAATCGTCGACTTACCAGAGACATCTAAGGAACCTGGGAAGGCTTCCAGTGCGTACATATGCAACGCATCGGCAGGGCCGTTTCTGTTACTCCATGTTACGTCTGCGTCGTGGGGGGACACATGTCGAGAGGAGAGATTCCTGGCTCCTGGCTCCGTGCAGAATGCTGGCCAAGACTCTGAGATCGCGACCAATAGCTGTGCGTCAGCTCCGCAACAGATATCGGACAGAATGGGAAGTAGGCAGGACAGGCACGCCAACCAGACTGGCCAGATCGAGACGCAGATCGGGACCCCGGAGCTGGGTTGCTGCTCGCTTATCTTCTGTATCTGCCTGCGTCGTTCCAGAACGGAAACAGGAAGGATTCGCGCACCAATAAGTCACACCACAACGGCATCCCTCGGAGGTCAGGTGAGCCTGCAGTATCTACCTTGGGGACATGCTAGACGTGACGAGAGGTCCGACTGATGCCATACATAGGTGTGCATATGCTACGTTGGGTAGCACTGGCTCACCGAATCTCAAAGGGCTATCTTCCTCTGCATCCAGCATCATAGTGCGAAGAAGCAACGAGCTAAGGCGACGACGCCTCGCGGGAGGAGCCGGAAGCATACCGATCACAGTCGGCTTGCTACTCCCAGGCGAGGTGGTGATGAAAGAGGGGTTAACTGATGACCAGGATATCTGGCAATATGCTGGCGTGATAAGGTCATTCACGGCGGTGTCATACCTGAGGGAGGTAAGGACCGAGCTAGAATACTTCGATCCGAGGCCAGAAATCTTACCTTGGGCCCTGGGGACATTGCATGCATGGACGATGGTGCACGCTTCTCCCCGCTGCTGCAGGTCAGATGGACGCCTAGGATTCGGTGTGTCCTGTGATACGCTATGGCTCACCGTGCCGCCGAGCACGGCTCTCTTCTTCTGTTGATACGTTGGGGGCGGTAGAGGAAAAAGCAAAAGTCCCTGTGTGATGTGACGAAGGTATGTGGTAACCCCGCGTTGCCTCTCCTGCCTCTTGTGCCTCTTCTCGTTAACTGCCATGGCGAGCGATACTTACCTCAGGCTTAGGTACGTTGACCTATGTTGAGATCACGAAACATCGCTGATATTGACCATTCTAGGATCCCCTCGAGGCCACCTTCTCGGTGAGGAAGCTGCAGTGTAAGCCGGGGCGGCAGGGGTCCACGGCCGGTACGGCAGCGCTAGCACGCCGATACGCAGCTGATGTCAGGGGGGACGCGGCCCAACCTGGTTCCCGGGTAGCGAGATACGGCCATTAACGTGGTGTATCGTAGCCTGGACGCATGCTGACTCGATGCGACACCAGATCAGCCTTCCACCTTCGGACCATATATCCCCAGGGGTTTTGTTGGGGTAATGCGCAGATATCGGGCTAGTAATGCAAGACCTGTTACATAAACGGATAGTCCACGACATTCTGTGTCGTCCTGTGTAAGGTTCCTATCTGGTCATATTCAACATCATGCGTTGATAATGACGGCCACCCAGGTTGAATCACTTACATACATGTATGATACTACATACTAGAGTTACATTAGAGATCAAAGCTAACGACCTAGATTCTAACTATGGTAAGACCTGCATTCAAATAATAGATATCTCACAACTCGATATCACAATTCCATGATGGTCGTAGAACAACTCTAATGACATTGTTATGAGCCTATTGATCATCAATGTAATTCTCTCACTGCACCGTCAGTTACTATGCTCAATGCACTCAGAACAGGTGCGCATCAAGAACGCCGAAAGATGCCTCTTTGAGTTGAGTGCAAGTTAGCCTGCCCACTTAGGACTCAACGTGACATCTCGACCATCGTCTCGACCATCACCGCCGAGGCAGTCATTGCTTCCTTGCAGTGCGGTCTGGTAACAGCGCATATTAGCTACTTCACTGTCATGTCTGATGAACTCATCACTTCGGGAATCGTGGCAATTCTATTGTCCTAGCCTAGATTCGGGCACGCCTATGTACCGGAGTTGTCATATCACAATGCAACGCAACATAACACAGTAATTGTACAGTCTCAAAACACACGATGTCACCGGCACACAACGCCAGGTAGGGTACCTCAGCCTCACACTCCCCGAACACCCGAGCTTTATCAGCCAGATTGAAAATACTAGTTCGTAACACGTCTGAAGCCGAGAGTCCCCAATCCAGTTTTCCAGCGCCAGAAAAGAGAACCATATTCATAAGAATTGATATCATAGCCAGTCATATCTCCCCGCCTACCATTAACAGCACTCCCATCAGTGATACTGGTCCCAGTCCTCGTTCTTGACCACAATGTAATCTCCCTCCGACTCGATCGATTGCGTAGGTAGACCTAGCTGTACTGGCGACTGCTGGTGCACGTGGGGGTGCTCGCACGGCTCGCAGGACCTGTTCTCGTACGGCTCGAATGAGTAGGCACTAGTGGCATACGTAGGAAAAGTCGGGACTTGCGACCACATCGGGTCGGGTCGCTCGGGGCACGTGGACGAGCGGTAGTCGAAGGAAGTCTGGGGAGTGACGAAATCACCAGGGCTAGATGAGAGCGCCGGCGACGGAGAGAATCGGTCGGCTTCGGTGCTTGGGGTGAGGAGCCGGGGCTGGATGACGCCGGGCGTGCATGACATGGCTGCTGAAGTTGGCCCCGGGGTCAGACGGGGTGTCCGCCGGTAGTCAAAGCTGTATGGACTCTCCTGCTTGATGATCGTGGTAGAGCCCTCGCGCGCATCCTGCGCAAGCTGGGGCTCGGGCGAGACGGACTCGGGAGGGACAGGCTCGGACTTGACGATGTCATCCTTCTTCCCTTTTGCATCTTTCTTCGCCTTGGTAACTCGAGACCTCGGCTGGCCGGTTCGATTCCGCCGAGTCGGCTCGAGGCCCAGGATACTGCTTTTGAAGCGCGAGTATCTCATCCGAGCAGCGTGACCGTTGGTGATGGGCTGAATCAGGTTCGGATTATGAGCAACGACGTTCCAATCAATCTAGTCCCAGCGTTAGTTCTCGGCTGCTATTAGCGCACTCTTGGTGATGGTTCGACTTACATCCTTAAGGTTCTTCTGCTGCAAGATAGCAAACAGGAATCGAGCCATAGCGTTGTCGTTGTTGGTAGACATGCTGGAATCACTCTGCTATTCCAACAGCAGGATAATAGTAGAGTAGGTGAGAGGCTGAGAGTTCTGAATAACGAGTGCACAGCTAAGTGTGAGGCAATTGGATACGGCCCTCGATACCAAGGATATCTCGAGCATGTAGGAGTGAAATTGTAACAAGAGAGTCACGAGCAGAATAGGTGTGAAAGTTGGTGAGGGTAGGCAAGGAGGTTATATGGCAATGCCTCTAGATAAAGCTCCTGGGAAGCCTGGGAGACCGCTGGAGGGATCACATCAAGCTGGTCGGTCGAATAGGGCGAGCCAAGGTATGACGAGGGGTGGAGACAAGCCGGATATCCAGTGGCAAGAGGAGGAGACGTTTGAGAGCAGAGATAATGAAGTTAAAGGAATATTATTTTCATTATTAAAAAGGCTATGTCTAGAGCGAAAGAGGGAGGGCAGCGCAAGAGAATACACATAGTATCGTTCTGGTCGCCATACCGGGAAGGGCAAAAAGCAAGGGTACGTAATAAGGCGGTCTCTTTAAGTGCTTGCATGAAGAGCACGTTCGCTTCACGTTGTCATCCTGCCTTCAACGAGGATTCGAATGGAGAACAGTACGAAAGGCACGGTTGCCTAGCAACTCAGCGAGGCGAGCATCAAACTGGCAACTTTGTCTTGGCTAAGGGTTGATCAAGGGGTAAAGAGGCACGTTCTCTGGTGGGGTTGGTCGCGAAAGTGGGATGGTAACGCGGAACACCGCGTAAAGTGGTTTCTGACCCCTGCTCTCTTCTGCCCAGGCTTGTCAAAGGGCCTTGGTACCTCTCTCGGCTTTCGGTTGGCGTAAGCGGCCTCAGGGACAAGCGAACAGTTGGCATGCACGACGATGGCAGGATGGGTTTTGTTGAAGTCGATCCGTCTTACTATGAGTGTCTGTTATCTTTTCACGGTGTAGCAGAAGCCCAACAGAAAGCCTCCGCACTCTTGTCTTCACGGATAGAATTCACAAACCAATGAGATGGGCCGTCAGATAGAGTGGTCACACGAAGCTAACTCCAGGAACAGATCCCCGAGTAGTCGACGGCCGCCACATTCGCAGAAAGTGCCGAAAGAGTGTGGGTACAGCTGACGAGGTACCGAGGGGTGTCAGGGCTTGTCAGGGAGTCGAGGGTGTAGCGGTAGAGGTGTGAGTCATATCGAACAAGTCCGGTGGCTGGGATGTGGACTCGAATGTACTTGATCAGGCCTATCGGTTCAAACGTCGAGGCAGATCATTGGCGACCTGGTTGCATAGTCTTACCCTTTTATCTTGACGCAACTTGTCCAGATTGCCCATTGGCGAATGGCTCCCTAATATCCCCAGACGTCTGTCAAGACGAACTCCTAGTGAGGCGGACCACGATCAATTCAGGAACAGTTTGGTCCACTTCGAGATGACTCCCAACAACCCTGTAGTCAATTGATGAAGAGCGCTGACTTATCTTGAACCATTGAAATAAAATAGCTATCATTTGGGAGACTGGGGGAGAAGATCAAGTGTCTCGGGATGGCGAGTGTTTACCCCTACTTGCGGGAAAGATGGCACGTCTACAAACGGCGCCGGAGGATTCCGTGATGTGAAATACGTAATAGGTACATTGAAGAAGAAAATTTTGCAGCTTCTTCTTAACGAACTCACAGAGAGATACTTGGGGTCCGGGGGGCTTGGCCGATCTGAAATGTGACGGTCTGCAGTTGAAGAATAAATATTTGACAAACGCGAGAGACGTGTCAGTAAAAAGAAATGACGGTGGCTGGGATTGCAGTTGGAGTAACGCGCTGGCCGCCAAAAGAAGCAACACTGTGCGGCAGGGGTACCCGTTCACGTTCGGGTCGCCATCTCACGTGACCGTTTCAGGTTGGGAAGTGCTTTACCGATTCGGGCGTAAAGTGCATGCATACGCCTGAGTTAGCGTAAGAATGCTGAAAAAGAGGTGAGGACCGAAGCAAACGAGGTACCTACATGTACTGTAGGTGCCTAGGTACCTAGGTACGAACTAGACGGAAGATACGGCTTCTTGCCGACTCACGGGCCGTACATTTTGTATTCTACTATACTTGTATAAGAAGTGTGGGGAATCAATACTCTGAAATTTCTAATAATCTTTGAACATCTGAAGCAACAATTAAATACGTAGAACATTATCAGAAGCTTCAGGTGCCGGCAGTTCGGATCATCATACGTTCCGTATGCTGTCTTCGGGCTCGGGTCTTCCCAGGCAGGTTAGGTACAGAACCTGCCTAGAACAGGCCTAACTCGTAGGGGGCTTAGCCGGACTTTCTGTCCAATGGCAGCAGTAGAGTGGTAATCCGTTGGAAGTGGCCACCAATTGTCCAGCGCCAAGCAATCAGGCCCACCACCGCTTCGGACAAGCTCTTTCTTTCGTACCCCATTCTTCTCAACCTCTCAAAGGCTCCCATCTCTATCAATTTTGGTGATTCGCACGTGAAGCTGTCATATTTTAGTTCCCTACGGCGCTGCCCCGATATCGTGTTCCGTCTCGTCACTTCAGCTGTCAGCCAGCTCTAGCCTTGCCGGCTCGGAGCCAACCCGCTCGCGTGAAGATGAACAAGAACTGGAACGACAGGGCCGATAAAGATCTGTTCTTCACCATCCTCTCAGTCAAGAACATCGGTGTAATAAGCGGCGCAGAATGGACCACCATTGGTAATCATATGCGGACCCTTGGCTACGGCTTTACGAACGAGGGATGCCGGTGAGTCGACTTTTGCTTCTTCTCAGAAGTCTTGCAGCATAGTTGCAGCACGGGCACGTAAGTGTCCAGACCACGCATGGTCGAGAATTGGAATCTCGTTGATCTGAGCTACGCCTTTCATCTCAGATCTCACTGTGTCATGCATAGCAGCGCATTAAGCGGCCTGCATATCCAGGTAGTGACGAGATACTTCTACTAGCCCAGTCACTACCATGCAAGGAAGCTGCACATGAGCTTTAGGACATCACCTCCCATTCAGCCCGTCGCCTTGATCTGCCGTCGTAATGGTACAATGCCGACAGCTGGTGCGCGGGATGATATGTTCAGCCTCCCATTCTGAGCCGGGCCACTAATGGTTTCATGCTAGTCAACACTTCCAGGGCCTCCGCAGAGCTCAACACAAGACTGAGTCGAATGGGGCGGACAGCCAACGGAGAAATGATCCTTCTCAGAACCCCATCACAAGACGCCCCGGCCCGGGACGTGGGCGGCCCAGGAAGCAGCCAGCTTCCATTGGCGGTGCCGGCGAGTCACCTGGTCAAGTACCCGAGAGCAAGCCAGGTATTATTACCGGCGCAGCTCTCGGCTTGTCAGATGTTCCTATCGAAGAAACAGACGCCTTAGGCCTTGTCCAAGATGACCCCGCCCTTGAGGAACAGCCGTCGAAACGTCAGCGCCTCGAGGAAGAAGATGCGCCGCAGGACGAGGACGAAGCTGTTCTAGCACTGGCTGCGGATGGCCTACCTGGACCTGACCACTATGGTTCCTCGGGGTAAGCTTAATACCCTCCAAACTACTATCAGCACATATTGGGTACTAACGCTACCAACAGGTTTTATGGCGAAGCGTAGAGCCTAGTTACGACGGGAGTAGGCTGCTGGGCCACGTCCGGTCTTCGTCTCGGTGCATGCTGCCTGTTTACATTGAGTCGTTTATTGTTCACCCGAAGCGAATAGATAATGAAGACTCACGTATGCTTGTGTAAGGAACTAAGGATTAGAGTAATAGGCCCCGGAGGGCATCTGTACAACACTGTGCCAATTCGTTGATCAGTCTGGAGTTACGAGCAGGCCTAGGTATATGGGAAATAAATTCGTTAACGGCTGACGGTCTTATTAGACAACGTAGCGGGCCCCTATTCCTGGGCGGTGACTCCCCCCTCTCCCCAAGATCTGTGCCATGGTGTATCGTGATGGGAGTCCGACGTACCGGCTCCGTAGAGAGCGACTCGGTGGTAAGGCTGCGGCATGTAGCAATGGCTAGGGCCAAGCTAGTCTGACGTATACCTACACACAGGTCGCCGTACAAAGCAGTCAGAGGCAGGTATGAGGCAGCTGGGGGTTATGCGAGATAGCATACGGCGTACCGCAACCAGGTCGCCGACTACCTGCCTTCCTGCTCATCCCCATTTCCACAAGATTTCCCACACCCTGCAAACTTTTCAGTCGCCCTCTAGGTTTTTGTTTCCCCCTCGACCACAACATATCACATTTTATTCTACCTCCATTTTCTTTTCTACAAGGTCTCCAATCCGAACTTCCTCCCAACCTTTACAACCTCTACACCCGCAACCATTCGTCGACCACACCTCGTAGATTCACGACACCTACTACTATCTCTTCATATCGATCATTACTCCCTCGTTTCTCGTCATTCTACTCCACGCGACAGGCGAACTCGCAATGGCACCTACGAAGTGGAACGCAGAGGTTTACCAAGCGGTTGCGCTCGCCGCTTGGGATGCCGCGAAGCTCACTACCGAGCAACAGGACAATATCGTCGAGAAGCTCAATGGCATGGGATACACCACCATAACTCGAGAGGGCATGCGGTAAGCACCATTTCTCAATTTTCGCTCTTCAGTCTCATTATCATCGAATACCCATTCCCATCATCATACCTCTGCGCCATCTTCGGCATGCAGCCCCTTACGATGAGCCCCTTATGATGAGTCCCTTACGGTCAGAGCATAGACTGGGTTTGAACCACACACGCCTTTGTTGATGTCTCTTTTCACTCTCTTCGGTCAGCTTGACGTCCTTCTTGTCGTCACCCCCATTCCAACATTCATGGTTGTCAATCAACCTACGAATGTTTTGTTTGTACCTTTACCTCACCAGAGAACTTTCGACTATCGCCCGTTCAAAGTCCTAGAACCTGGGAGGAACAGCACAATGCAATTCACGTCAGAGCTGAGTTGATCAAGGATCAATCACATTCTATTCTCATATTCCCTTCTACGTTCTTATCATTATTCTACTTATGGAACCCTCTCGTCTTCCCACCCCACACACCTCATCGTCCTTGACCTCAGTTTCACGTCACCTCAAGTACACATACCAAGCAGCCAGGCAGTGCTAACTTTCTATCCGCAGACAGCACTTTCAAAAGAAACTCCGAGCGGAGCATGCTGCCGCATCTGGCTCGAGCCCCTCTGTTCCGGCTCCCACTGCGCCGGCTCCCACTGCGCCGGCTTCCGCTGCTACGGCTTCAACTGCTCTGGCTCCTTCCCGCGGTCGTGGCGGCGCTCGTGGCCGTGGCCGTGGCCGTGGCGGCAGCCGCGCTACCAAGCGCAAGGCCCCGGCTCACGGTACCGAAGGTGACGACGACGAGCTGGACAAGAAGCGCGTCAAGAAGGAGTGAGTCAAATCTTATTCCGGTGCTAAGGCTGCTTATAGAACTATGCAGTCAGGTACCTGTATAGTATCTCAGAGAGCTAACATAACAAATTAGGCTTCCCGCCCCGAAGACCGGCAAGAAGGAGGATGATGAGGCCAAGGGAAAGAACTCCTCTTCTAAGGACAAGTACACCAAGTCCTTCTTCGCCGAAGATGACATCTAAGGGCGACGGAGTGGACGACTCGTTCTCGTCATGATGTTTTCTTTTCACTCTGCGATGCTTTCGAGTTTTTCTCATACCCTCTCGTGCCCTTTCGCCTACCTACCTCCTAGGTTCAAGGTTGCGCGACTACACTCATCGCGGCGTTTATTAAGGTTCCTACTTCTCAGCTCAGGTGGCAACGGCCAATGTAAATAGCTACCTACATAACACCGCCGGGAGACGGACCTCACGGTCACTCTTCCAGAGAGGCACCAACACAAATGTGATACGACTGAATTTCATGCATACTGATTCCCATTTTCGTTCTAGCAGTCGGTTGGTGACCGTAGCATTCCCTTGGAGGTTTACTAAACACTTCCACAGTTAATTTTCCACCAATACCAGCGGCCCATCCATGGACTTGAGCCTATGCCAGACCCACGTATGCCCTGACTTGGAGTATTGTCGGAAACTTCCGTGACAAGTCCTATACACTCCCACTCAAGTAAGCGCTGTCACCTCTACCCGTGACTGTCACTTGCTTGCTCGGGATTCGTAATAGCCCTCGCCTTCACAAGCATCAGTCTCGCATTGCATCTAAGTGGTCTCTATTGAGGCGCTTATGAGAAGGAAGGATTTTGCTTCCCCAGATTGTCTGGGTGAAACCTGGTGACCTTGTGGGACTTCTGATCCGCAAGCCCCTAGTCTAGCGTACCGACATACCCGTGCTCATCTCCAAGGGTTCAATGCTTATATTGACGAATCTGCTCATCTCCTATGTACTTTCGACATCATCTCCGCACGTCACCCTTTAATGAACTGGGCGGCAGTAGCCGGTCCGTGAGCAGGTGCCTAAGCGAGACGTCTCCTCCGCTGTCCAGGTCTTCCAGTGCCTCTGCGGCACTCCATACCCGAGCGGCCCGGTGGCCAGGGGTTAGCAAGCTCCGGTGGGCTACGTGGATACGATGGGAGGACCGCTCAACTAGGCAGTCTGTTCCAAGCGAGTTCGCGTCGCTGTTCGTCAGATGTTCTCCGAAATTATGGGCCCTCTCGGGGATCATTATACTACCTAGTCCAAAGGGGCAGGAATGTAGAACAAGCTCGGCGGCTCGACAAGCATATAAGACGACACCAATCTCGCAACAATTGCATGCGATCCTTTGTTGTGCTCAGCAGTGTCCACGCTAGACCTTCAACTTTCTCGTTGTCTTTCACTGGCTTTCCGAACATAACTCACAATGCGGTCTCTTTCGCTTCTGAGCTACGCGGCCCTAGCCGGCGCAGTCCCAAGCGAAACCCTGCGCTCGCGGGATGGCTGCACCTTCACCTCAACCAAAGACCTAGCCTCCGGCAAGGACTCGTGCACCGACATCGTGCTCGACGGGATTGAGGTGCCAGCGGGCGAGACGCTAGACCTGACGGACCTCCAGGACGGGACGCACGTGACGTTCCAGGGGACGACGAGCTTCGGGTACAAGGAGTGGGAGGGGCCGATGATCAGCGTGTCGGGAGTCAAAGTCACGGTGGAAGGCGCGAGCGGGCACCTGATCGACGGGGACGGGGCGCGGTGGTGGGACGGCAAGGGCAGCAACGGGGGCAAGAAGAAGCCCAAGTTCTTCGCGGCGCACAAGATGAACTCGTCGAGCATCACGGGGCTGCGGGTGCGCAACACGCCGGTGCAGGGCTTCTCGGTCAACCAGGCGTACGACCTGACGCTGCAGGACATCTCCATCGACAACTCGGACGGCGACAAGGAGGACGGGGGCCACAACACAGACGCCTTCGACGTGGGGTCGTCCGACGGCGTGCGCATCCTCGGCGCCGACATCCGCAACCAGGACGACTGCCTCGCGGTCAACTCGGGGTCCAACATCGAGTTTTCCGGCGGCTCGTGCTCGGGCGGCCACGGGCTGAGCATCGGGTCGGTGGGCGGGCGCGACGACAACGACGTGCGCAACGTGCACATCTCGGACACGAGCGTCAGCGCGTCGCAGAACGGGATCCGCATCAAGACGGTGTACGACGCGACGGGGTCCGTGCATAACATCACGTACGCCGACATCACCCTCGACGGCATCACCGACTACGGCGTCGTCGTCGAGCAGGACTACGAGAACGGCAGCCCGACCGGCGACCCCACCGACGGCGTCCCCGTCACCCAGCTCACGCTGCGCAACGTCCAGGGCTCTGTCGACGACGACGCTACCAATGTCTACATCCTGTGCGCGAGCGGCGCCTGCTCCGACTGGGACTGGTCCGAGGTGAGCGTCACCGGCGGCAAGAAGAGCTCCAAGTGCTCCAACGTTCCATCGAGCGCTTCGTGCTAGATGTCTTGGTCGATGATGAGTTATCGCCCGGCTGTTGTTTGGCACCGTATGAAAAAGTTTTCTCTTCGTGTAGGTAGTTAAAAAATAGCATAGCAAAAATCGGAATCGGTCGCGGAAAACATATTGCTATTGCCGCCACCCTACATCCAGCATTCCATCTTGGATTCGAAGGGGTGATAGTACCTTGCCAGGGGTGAAGATACCGGGAGGGTTGATGACTGTAGGGAACGTGTCATTTCTCATACCTCCTTCCAGAGAAGTATCCATACCCCTTGTTTTCGTAGTGGTAGACACATAGCCGAGGACATCGTTAGGCCGACCCAGGCACTGTATTCCTTCACTGATCAGCGTTCACGTATCCTTTTCGTCTCTTGACCCCTGGAGCTTGAGCAGCATCATCAATGTCAACGCACATATCGTGTGTTGTCATATCTGCCGTCCTCGCCGCCTGCCTTTTCCTGTCCTCCTCGGCAACCCAGTCTGGATCGAAACCATTGCCCCTTAGAATATCCGCCCAGACATCTCAGAACTCGGATCTTGTAAAATGCGAGCAGACAGATTCGTCATAGTATCGATCATCGCTAGAGCAGAATATCCTGTCAGGACGTTGCACAATGGCTTTCGTCATGACATGTTCGAGGAAGTATAGATCCCGGGCATAACGTTTGGTGACGTAGCACCTATGATACGGCATAGGTATAATAGTGGTGAGAATTTCAGCAATGGCTGAGCAGTCCCAAGCCCTCCGCAGTTTCGAAGTTATTTCATGGGCAGTGTCGTACATCGGAATCTCTGAAATAATGATAGGACAGGGCCTGATAAATTCAAGGAGTAAATCAAATGCAGCTGATTGATCTAAAGGTACAGGAAGAAGACTCCTCGGGTCGTAATTTGTATGTTTTCCATAGTGCGGAATCATTGCTTCAAGGAATAGATTGTTCTCGTCTGTAAATTCTAGATGCAACTTCGTTGCTCGACAAAACGATGCCCAATTGAGCAGGATCGTATTCTCTTCGAGAGGAGTATTCAGGAGTACTGTCGAGTAGTTGGGTTATCTGGCCATGGAGCTCGGAACTTTCCACTCGAATCGCAGCCAAGGACACCAGGATATCTGAGCCTTGTGCTCTTATGTTGTCGGTCTGCTTAAGAACCATGACCCCAAATGAACTTCCTAATTCCCCAAGTGCTTTTGAGGTAACCTGCGAGGTTGTGGATACTTGTTGTGTCATTTGGGACTGCACGGAAGCTCTTGATCGGGCGAGCGACTCGAGAACATGCTCGTGCTGCTTGTCAAGCTTCTCGTGCGTACTGACTCTCAGGTGCTCGATAGAAGGTAGTACATTGTTGTGTCTAACGAGGAGAGATTGTATGTCGTCTTTGCTTAGCTGCCATGTTCGCTGCTCTAGTTGACTCTGCTTTATCTGGTGCGGCATATGCAAAGCGAGCTGGCTTTCGGAATAGTGTATTCTCTGGGCGATTTCCTCGGTTTCCTTCTTGTTCCATATCCACCTCCATGCCGTCTTGCCGCGGCGAAGGAGGTTGCCATCCTGGGCGGACGAAACCCCTGAGTTACGGAGGCATTCCAAAGGCTTCTTCGCCAGCTCGTAATATCTATCAGCTACCGGCTGGAGAGCCTTCTGTGTATCACCGAGTCATATTAGTGACGGAAGATCCAAGCAAAAGAAAGTATGGTGGAGGGGAGGTTCGAAGTGAAAAGAATGAAAGGGGGATAATGACTATCACCAATTCCTATCTCCTTGGTGGACGTCCGTGGAGATTGCGCGATAGAGTGAGCAGAAGCACCGACTTGTCGGGCCAGCACCTGAAAATGAGCTGCAATTGCGTTGTAATCTTTCTGGTCAGATGAGGCTCCGTCTTGTCCGAGCTCTTTCGCCTTGGAAACGAGCTTCGCAGCCAAGTCAACGAACTGCAACACGTTCGATGCGAGCTTGACAACTGCAAAGGATTCCGTATCAGGCGTCTCGTCTGACTGATGCTCGAGAGAGATAAAGAGAGGAAGAATACTGGGTGGGAATAAAAAAGAACAACGTCAGGATTGATGGAAAGCCGGGCATGAAAAAGTATATACCCAAATTACCCGTCAGGCACCCAGAACTTCTCACTTAATGTCGCACTATACCACTTTCACGACTTTTCAGCTTCTCCCTACCTGGGGTATATATGGAGGAGGTAAGCGAACCATCGTGTGCCTATGGGAATGGCTTGCCACGTCAACCATATACAACCTCAAAATTAGCCTTGAAGGCTGCCTACCTACGTAGATGTAGATGTGTTCCTCTACTGAGCCAATCGTCGTATTGACTTCAAATCTATGACCGGGCTCGGCCGTCATTTTGCCATCTACACTGATCGTAGATGGCTTAGTCACAGAAGGGACAAGGCTCGCAATTATCGTTATTCATTTATGAGAATGTGACTGGTCGAAAACGTACCACCAATACGTCGGGGCACTATAGCCATCTTGTTGTGCTAGCCTCGCAAGATCGCCCAGTGTACAGCGAAAGAGGGCGATTTTTGCCCTCGGCACATCATGCCTTTCGTCCATCTAGACGTCGTCCTTCGTTCGACTTCTTCTCCGGCGCCTTGCCCTTGTCCTCCCCTTCGCCCTTCCGCTTAACTGCTCCCCTAAGAGTCTGGCCCTGGCCGGCGAAGTGCGGTTTGTTAGCGTTCTCCTTTTCTGCCTCCTTGTCTGCATCCGTCTTGACTGGTTTTATCTCGTAGCCGAAGAACAGTTTGTTCGGATGTAGTCGTAGCGGCATCGGGCCATTCGTCCGTCTTCGTGGAACGGGTGCCGTGTTAGTGGAAGCACCTGCGACCGGGGTCGTGGGCTTGGGCGTGGGGGCTCTTGCGCCTTTCTTGGCGTTGAGCTTGTGGCCTTCGTTCAGGAAATGCGACGACACCGCTCGGGCTCCGGCAGCAGCAGCAGTGGCATTGGGAGCTATAGCATCGTAGTTGATAGATTGGGCCATCGTGCCTTGGGGGTGCATCAGGCCGCCGGAGGGCAGTCCGCCCTTCGTACTTCTTGGCGTGCTGGTTCCGCTGCCTTTTTGCGGCTCGACGTATCCTACCGGCGGCGCGAATTCCACCGACACATCTGTCTCGATCATGCAGACACCCATCTTCTCCGTCTCCGGCTTCACCTCCAGGACTGCTACCTCGTACACCTCGTCGTTGTATTCGAAGTTGAAAACGTCGCCCTTGGTCAGCGTGGCAAAGTTGCGGAACGCCTTCTCCAAAACCGCCTTCGGATCACTAATATCGAGGAAGTTGGTGGACTGCGGCTGTAGCTTGACCATCTTGGCCAGCTCGAGAGAAGTCGACTTGATCTGAATCATGTCGCCGACGTCGAGCTGTAGCGTTTGCATCATCTGCTCTTGTTAGCTATAGTTCGTACAGCTTTGTACGTTTTGGGCTCAGAAACCAACCCATTGTGGTATGTACGCTCTGCCTTCCTCAGCCACGAATTCCAGCACACCTGCATGGGTCTGCGCACCCTTCTCGCCATTTATCAACTCCATCATCAGAGGCCACTGGACATGCAGCTGGGATATCTTCTGGAGGGCCGAGGGAGGCAGGAAGATCTTGGAACCGTAGTTCAGCTCGGGTCTCTCGGAGCCGGGGGCCATGATGAGGGGGTAGCAGCGGAAGTACTCGTCGAAGCGGCGCATGGCCGAACCGCGCATCATGCCCGAGCGGGCCATGTACGACATGGCGGCCGGGTCGTTGGCGTCGAAACGATCGAATCCGCGGTACTACAAGACGTCGGAGTTAGCAAGATAGAGCACCAGATAAGAGCATGGAGAGTCGAGTGTGTAACTTGCCATAACGGCGGGGAACTGCTTCGAAAGCGACGGTTACTCAATGTAAGCAGGTAGGAAACGAGATAAGAAGTGTGTGAAGTATGTATGTGGCGGGCAACGTTTGGGATGGCAGATGGTTAACTACTTGGGTATGCACCTTAGGTATGTACCTAGCTAGCCCTTGAAATCTGAGGTCGCAAGATGGTAGAGTGATAAGATGGGTCGTGTTTGTTTGATCCACCACAAAGTTGTATCTTGAGCTTTCCTCGCAGCTCTAGGCGATTCACTCAGAAGCTGTCAGTTGTCTGGTTGTCAAGATATCTGGCTGTCAGATGTCAAGCTGTCAAGGCACCCACGTGTGATGACGAAACGTCGGCCTAGGCATTAATCCGTTAGGTACCTGCCAGGGCTGTTCTTATGCTAAAAAGCCCCTCCATTGTGCTCTAAAAGCTCCACTAAAGCTCAGATCAGAAGCCCTGCAGGGTTCCCAGGTTGCTAATCCGTACCCCACTAATGAGCTGCAGCTTAAGGTACAGCTCCCTCCTATGGAGCAGGGGCAAATTTCTATCAAACGTCATATTCAATTCAAATCCTCCCAAATCACATTTTCAGTCAGCAACGTAGCAACTCCCAATAGCTCTCGCTCAGCTAAGGAACATGTCCTCCCGATTCAGCGCCGCGCGCCCGAAGCGTGCTGGCGAGAACTATGCACGAACACACCACGCCGAGCCGAACAGCAAGAAGGTCAAGTTTGACGTGAGGAATCCGTCCGCGCTAGCCCCGGACGCGGGAGCCGGCGAGGACGACAATGCCGACGACGGCGAGGCCGACGTGTACCTTGAAGCCGACGCGGACGTGATCCGAGGCAGCGCGGCGACGAAGCGGGGTGCCGTCAACATCGACGGCTACGACTCGGACTCGGACCGGGAGGAGCTGGGCGCTCTACACGCAACTAGGACCAGCAAGACCAAGAAGGACGAAGACGAGGACATGGACGACATGTTTGCGGCAGACGAGGACGGCGACGAGAAGGACGAGGCAGTGGACTACTCAACGGGCAAGACAAGCAAGGAGGTCTGGTTCCAGGACACATCCACGATCCAGGGGCAGGAGGCGTCATCACGGTCAGGCGGGCACGTGCACCTAGACGAGTCGTCGTCAGGGGACGAGGACGAGGAGACAGTCGAGCTTGCGATCCAGGAGGAAGGGGTAGACGAGGAGGTGGGCGCGGGCGGGCTTAAGAAACACGCGCCCAAGGTGGAGGCCTTCAACCTGAAAGCTGAGAACGAGGAGGGCCGGTTCGACGAAGCCGGCAACTTCGTGCGCAAGGCCGTCGACCCGGACGCCGTGCACGACCGCTGGCTCGACGGCGTCAGCAAGAAGGACATGCGGCGCGCGGCCGAGGCGCACGCGCGCCGCGAGGCCGAGCAGCGGCAGCGGCGCCGCGACGACGACGCGGCGCTGACGGCCGACCTGCTGCGCGCGCTGATCCTGCGGCTCGAGCGCGGCGAGACGGCGCTCGAGGCGCTAGCCCGCCTCGGCCGCGGCCAGGCGAAATCCAAGGCCAAGAAGGTGCCCAAGTGGAAGCAGAAGAAGCAGCAGCAGAAGACGGGCGCCACGGACGTCGACGACGCCTCTGCCACCGCCCAGAAGACGCCGGCCGATGAGGGCGAGGCGGAGCAGCAGGCCCGCATCAAGGACGCCATCGACGCCATCACCGATGCCGCCGACAAGTTGCTGGGCCGCGACCGGCCCGACGTGTACGAGCGCGAGCGCGAGCTGCTGGTGCGCGAGTACGCGCGCGAGGCCGACGAGCCGTGGGTCGAGCCTCCTTCCGCGGCGCAGGCGGCGGCCGAGCCGGCCGCGTCCCGCATGTGGGAGTTCCGGTGGGTCGACGGCCGCGACGACGCCGATAAGCAGGGCCCCTTCGACGGCCCCACCATGAAGGCCTGGCAGGACGCCGGCTACTTCGGCGAGGGCGTCGAGTTCCGCGAGGCCGGCGACGACGGGTGGAGCCGCGTCGCGAGCTTTATATGATCTATAGAAAGAGAGAGAGATGTCACCGCGCTGTGTTAATAGTGATACCACAAAAGTATATAATATCAATGCTTTGAATCTAATGTCTTGCTGGCTGGGTTGAGAGTTGCTTCGTCTAGCAAAGTGTAAGGCGATACGCCGACGAGGCTGCCGCAGTTACACTCTCGAGTATAGTCACACTCAAGCTCTAGTCGTATCTTAAGTATAAGAACTTTGCTAATTACCCATCTACATGCTTAGCATAGGTCTTATACCCCTATATAATACATGTGGTAGTCGTCAAGCGTATTTCTGTAGTGAGACGTAACTCACCTATAACCTGTATAGAGCAGAAACACCAAGAGAGTCAGACATATCACGAATTATGTCCGGTCACGCAGGCGAGGTAGGTTTCATCATTGATTTCGATTGTTGCTCGGCCATGCCGGCGGGATATCATCAAAAGCAATCACCACTATGGGACAAATACACAGAACGACTATACTTGAGGCAATGAACTTTTTTTTTCTCGATCGGCTTCTTCTCCTCCACGGAGTTCGTCCCCAAGAAGGCCTTTTGGTTCCACCCATCCCCTTCAACTCCCCCTTTCCACCGAAGTGCCTTTTCTCGATGATCCTCCTACTTTCGTTCGCCGATCTCGCCATCCAGATATAGCCAGTGAATTGCCCTCAGTCAACAAGAATCATTACAAAAAATTCCACATGAGACCTCCTTATTCCGTCCATTCCAGCGAGACGCCGCGAAAATGCCCATGTCCGGTTCGATCCGTCCGACCTCCATTATCTTCACGTCCAAATACCCCTCCGCTGACTGCGGAGGGTTGCCGCGGAGGCCGAAAATGCACAGGGGTTCTGGTATCATGTCGTAAGGAAAATCATGGTCCGTATAATACATTAGAATGCAAGGAATTAGTGCTGCCGTCGTCGAGTCGAAGAAGAGAAAAGCGTGCGTGTCTTTGTTGGTTTAGCATCCTTTTAGTCGTCCAAGGCGGGCATCTTCGAAGAATCTAGGAGGTAATGCCATTCATCGTGGCGTGTCCGAGCTTGCTAAGAGCTTCGGCTGGCTTCCAGAGGCTGTTCGCCTGCATAACCTTTCGCAGGACCTCGAGAGTGATGGGGATAGCTTCCTCGGCTGTCGACCACGGCCCAAGCCGGTCGATGAGTTTGCCTATCGGTCCTCCGTCGTCGGACTTGGAGCTTCCATCGTACACGCCCATGGCCTTGCGCGCGTTTTCTGAAAGTCGCCAGGTTTCCTGCTGCTCCTTGCTATTCGCAACTAGCTCTTTGGCAAACTCGAGGTCGGGAGGGTACGAGCACAGGATACGGCCAATATAGCCAAGACAGACGGCCTGAAGGCGCAGGACCAGTGCAGTCAAGCCGTTATGTCTGCCGCAATCAGCCCTGGAAACTCGGAACAGTGGCAGCATGTCCCTGAACGAGCGCGTTGAACACGGCTTGCGTTCTAGGTCCACGGCGTCGCTTTGTAGCTTGAAGCCGAGCAGGAACGAGACCAAGCATTGGATGCCAGCGGCAATAGCAACTTGGCGCTCACGTTCTGAGACGCCCGTCTCGGGTCTCTTCAGTACTGCGTCACGCTCATGTTTAAGCTTCGTGCCGAGTTGGATGAAGCTGGCCGTTCTCGACTGTAGTTTCTGGATTTTTTCCGGGTCGACAGGCGGGCGACGGCGTTCGGCAGGTTGCGCGGCAGGGGTGAGGCCGTTTGTCACTCCAGGGGTGCCAGCTTGGGAGCTGTTAGACGCGACCCGCGTCATTGCCGATGATTGTCTCGGGGGCGTCGAGGGGCGCATGTTTTCCGAGGTCCTCGGCCGTTTGGACGCCTCGCTCGGTTCCGCCGCGGGAAAGGGTCGCTTACGTGCAGTACTAGGTTCCAAACTGTCGGAACGGTCACGGGCCACGCGTTCGTCCTTCTTAAGCAGGTCGCTCTTCTTCCTTCCGGTCGGAGGTAGGGCTAGGAGTCGTTCTATAGTCTTCGCATTTCGTTTCTTATACTTGAGGCTGACAATCAACGAATCCCGCTGTCCTTTATTGCTGTCCACATGTATGGTCTCTTCGCGCTTCGTCGTCTTCGGTGCTTTCTTGGCGCTATTGGGAGAATCTGAAGTCTGGCCGCTCTTCTGACTCGAGTCTTTTGACGAGTCCTTTGATGGCGTCGGCTTCATTCTGGCCAGCTCTTCCATGATGAGGGGTGGGAGTGTCGGGGATAGAAGGGGAGGTAGCTTCCGCTTCTTAGGACTGGGAGACGGCTCGCGATCGTCCCGACTCTTCTTCGGCGGAGGCTTCAGGCTGCTGGAATCCGCCGGTTTCTTCTTAGGACTAGGGCGTGGCGCCTTGGTATCGCTCTCTATATAGTCTGACATGTCGATCGGGGATAGTAAAGGCGGCATCTTGGAGCCTGTGCTGCTGTCCGTCTTCTTCTCAACTCTGTCCCTGTTCTTGATAGGCCTCTGGGAGCCGTTGACTTGAGCGCTTGGTTTCGGCGACACGCCTCTGTGCCCAGTGCTGTTCGTTGCCGACTTCCCATTTGTAGTCGGCATTGGCTCCTTCAGCTGCTTCTTCTCGGAAGACACATGTCGCTCAGCTTTCTGAGGAGTGTTGTCCTTAAGGGCGCGCGAGCTCGCAGAGTTGGGCGTGGCATTTTCCAACTTGCTGCGTTTTACAGGCTTGAAGTCGTGATCGGCTTCGGGAACTCGCTTCTTTCTTTCCGGCGAAGGACTTCGGTGACGACGTGCCTCGGCCTTTACGTCTGGCTTTTGGTCATGTGCCTCCTTCTTGCCGTCGCGACGGCTCTCCATATCCTTCACAGGCGGGTCTGGTAGCTTCTTCGAGGGCGCAATCACCTTGGATGGCTGCGCAGCTGCTTTGGACGTGTCGTCGCCCTCGGGGGTCTTCTTCCTATTCTTGTAGTCTTTTAGGGATAGCTTCGTCTTCGGTTTGCTTGGGTCAGGTTTTCGTGGTAAGGAAGCGGTAGTGGCATTGGTAGGGTTGGCGGGCTCTTCTCGGACGTCAAAGTAGGCGCGAGTTAGGAGGATGCCACGGTCTGCGTCGCTAACGAAGGTGCTGTATTGGAGAGGTCTGATCTCCTGTTCCTCTAATCGCTTCTCGTCTACGTGTTGGCGGTATCGGCGCGCGTCGATGGAGAGATAGTGGGCTTTGTAAGGTAGGATATTCTTGACTAGTGTCTCAATCGTCTTGGTTGCCTCCTCCATGGTCTTCTTTGTTGGGGGGCAACTATATAATGTTGCACGCGACGCCTGACACCTTGACCGTGAAAGAGTGTTCGGTTGCGGTGGGAGACGCTAAGTAAATAAGTTGCGGTGTTGAAGGGATCATTAGATATCGGCGTGTTGCGACAAGATGCGAAGTTCTGCGGTTTCGGTCGAAATTAGCATGACAGCCATATTCCTCACCAACAACACCATCATATGAATAAAGCGTCCGGAGACGTTCTTATGTAGGACAGTGCTTCACGATGGCGCAATGAACCCAAATAAAAGAGTGCATTGGTTGAATTGGAAACAATAGTGAAAGGTCGGCGTGCGAAGGTCAAAGAGAAAGGCATGGATGGGTGTACCGCGAGGAAAAAGACGGATGCTTCTCACCTTGACGAGTCGGAGGCGGTACGGTGAAGCGGTGGCCTCGGCGTGTACGCTGCGGTACGGTGGAATAGAATGCTTGTGCAATGCAGCAGGTAGACACAAGCTATTGTTGTCGCGTAGTGACCATCTGCTGTCTTATCCAGCCTCCAATAAATTCTCGCGACATTCGGCCCGGCGCATCGCTCGTCAAATTGTGGCTCGCGTCGGCGAATGAGTAAAAAAGACCCGGGGTCGCGGAGCGTAAGCAGGCTGGACTTCGGAGAGTAGGGAAGACGGCGGGAGGGATCGCGAAAAGAGAGAAGAAAAAGAAGGAATAAAGAAGGAGAAAGGTCAAGAATGAAGAGAAGAAGAAACGACAAGTGACAGAATCGTATGGCCGTCGACGATTGTTGTTGCAGATGATGCGTGATGATCGACAGCGGGAAAGAGTTGGTTGAAGTCGAGTGGGAAAGACGGTAGCAGCTCGCGTGCAGTTGTTTAGGTAAAAGCGTACCTAACCTTTAGCATAGAACCTGTGCTGTACGTACCTGGTACAGACGTGGAAAAAAGGTACAGGGATGCCTTCGGTTGCTTGGGTAAGGTTGCCTTGAAGCGGGAGATATGAAGGGGGGACCTGACTGGGAGTTGACTTTGGGACTTGGGAGTGACTTGGGACTGGCTGGACTTGGAGTCGGACTGGGGACTGGGGACTGGGACCGGCTGATGGTCTGCTGGGATTTCTGGGACTGGCAGACTGGGCAGACTGCCTAACAGGACTGGGGGGAGATCGGGTGGCAGGAGATACGTTAGACGATTAGACGATGGGCTCGATGGGCTCGGATGGGGCAGGACGGGCAAAGATGGGAACCCCCCAAAAGTGAGAGTGCATGCGCTAGACATGTATTCGTACATAGCTACGTATATCCCCCAGTCTCTCTACGATACATGTAAGTTCATAAGTCAGGGTTCGTCCCAGATATGTTTGCTGCTGTACTACCTCGAGTACTTCTACGTACTTGAGTTACCTGCTTGAGGTGCTTGCTGCTGACAGGATACCGAGCGCCCGGGGATTTAGTCCTAGCAAATTTAGTATCCTTTTTCCGGCGACCAGTCCAGGTTGTATCTCCCAACTGCCATCTCCCGCCCATGATAGGCTCAGCCGTGTCAAACTTATAATCAAATCATCACGCACCCTGACACCCTTACGTGGACAGCCCTGGACTACTACATAGACTACATAGTAGCAGGACTTGTATCAATGATCAATGGCAGCATCTTGGATGTGGCTTGACGTGGCTTTCGTTCTTGTTTCTCAGTGGAACTCCAACGCATCGGGATGAATGTCAACCAGGCCAGTCGCATCACCACCACTGACGTCCACTCACAGTTCACTCACAAGTCCACTCGCATCACGGCTGCTTCTCACACCCGGCTGTTACCCTATCTATGTGCCTATCTACGCCTGCCTAACCGATTCTGGACTATAGTCCGCAAAGTCAAATCCAGCATCCTACTTATATCTTCCGCCGAGCTCTGCATTTCCGACATGCAAGGCGACTCCCCCAAGTGAATACTTTTTTTTTTTTTCTTTTTGTCAAAAAAAGCAAGACCATGAATCATCGTCATCAGGGTTCGTTGGAGGAAATAAATGACTTTCCATTGTTCATGTCTACTTATTCTGTTAACTGCCGTAACACTCGGGTGAGCTTATACATACATGCTATAAATACGAACGGGGTGAGACTAGCCAGACCTGAGCCGCCGGCAGGCATGGATTGGAAACGGGAAAGGTAGGGCTCGCATGGGAAAGACGCAAGGCTGACGTGGGGGGTTACTCACTTTTGCATCTGCCTGTGACATCTCCAACATTTTTATTTCTTACCGTATTAGAAAGATCCTAGCTCGGAAGCTTACAACGTCTCGCTTTTGTCAGCCTCGTCAAGCTTGTTCTTTTAAGCTGTCAGGCACCAATCCGTCCCGAACTGAAGCTATACGTAATAATCTTCTTTGATCTACATGATCCCTGTCTGATTACCTGTCTAAATCTCAGAGCTAGCAACCTTTTTTTCAGATCTATGTATACAAAAACTTGACTACGCCGCTACGTCAGCAAACACGAAACACAACACCCTGGCTGTCTGAGTAGCTTCTTTCTGACTCCTATCAACGTCCATTCTCCGACCTCTCTCCCCCATTCGACGACTCGAGCTATCGTATTCCCCCCACCGCCCGAGTCCAACATGGCAGACAGAAATATCACCTTCTCCCCGAGCGTGATCGTGTCGACGAGCATCGTAGCCTTCATCTCGGGGTTCATGCTGGGCATCTACTCGTTCCGGGGCTACCTGTTCGTCTCGCCCGCCCTCGAGTCGGAGCGCCGCCAGCTCCTCGCCGACCAGGTCGAGAGCGACGAGTCCGACATCGACGAGGGCGACACCATCCTCGACCACGCCCCCAACTGGGCCAACGGCGAGGACGCCGACCGCCGAGACGGCCTGCGCGCCCCCGAGCCCAAGCCCAAGCCCAAGTCCAAGAAGTCCAAGAAGTCGGCAAAGGCCGCCAAGGCAGATGAGGAAGACGAGGAAGAGAATGATGCGGACGACAAGGCTGACAAGGCCGACGCCGCGCACCCGCAGCAGCCGATCACAGAAGGGCCGGCGAACGAGGAGTGCAAGCTAGTCCTAGTGGTACGGACGGACTTGGGAATGACAAAAGGTTCGTATTTGCGTCTCCCCCTCCTCTAGCGAACCATAAACTCCATACAAACAAAACACGTGGCTAAATCACACACAGGCAAGATAGCCGCGCAGTGCTCGCACGCGACGCTAGCATGTTACAAGGCGCTGAGCCGCTCGGCGCAGCGGGGCGGCACTTCATCACCCGCGGCGCGGCTGCTGCAGCGGTGGGAGCGGCGCGGGCAGGCCAAGATCGCGGTGCAGGTGCGGTCGGAGGCGGAGCTGCTGGAGCTCATGGGCCACGCGCGCGGCCTCGGCGTCGCCGCCGAGGTCATCCAGGACGCCGGCCGCACCCAGATCGACCCCGGCAGCCTCACCGTCCTCGGCGTCGGCCCCGCCCCCAAGAGCCTCGTCGACAAGGTCACCGGCGGCCTCAAGCTGCTGTGAGGCCCGCAGGCAGGCAGCGGCGGCGGTGGCAGCATCATGTGTCACTAGTAATGAGATATACTATAGATAGACCGGATATCGGCCGGCGGAGACAAAATGGGTACATGCATAGCGAGCGAAGACTACGAAAAATATAAGAACAAAGAAAAGGAAGTGTATATAGACTGGGAGCATCATGGGACAGTGCTCGCATCTGTTCAGTTCACGAGGGGTGTAGCTAGTATTCGATGACAAGCCTCCGTGAGTTTGAAGTCATCATCGCATTGTAATCCGTACAAAAGTTTTAAGACTACAGAAGCTATTCCTCTCGCCGGATTTTGTTTCCTCCTCTTTTCTGCCCCTCCCCCTCCTAGCCACTTGCGATGATCAAGCCATGTCTCATCTTTTTTTCGTCTTTTCTACGTCTGATACCTCAACTCGGAGAAAAGCAAGAACGCAAGGGGGTATTAGGTAAATGCAACACGCCTTATTAGCCGTAACAATCCGTGGTCGGGTAAATCCCGCCGTATGTACGCCCGCCATATGGGCATCACTCCGAACACCATGTAGAACGGTGAAGAAAGTTTAGGATTCGCCAACGTTTCCTCATAGGCGAGAGAGAGTATATGTGTGTGTGAGAGAGAGGCCAACTTTGCTGGCCACGTTGAACAGTGAGATCAGATGGAGGCTTCAGCCATCCATCGCCAATTGCTCAGCTTAGCAGGTCTGCGTTATGCCCGAGACCCGTGCTGCAGGCAGTAGACAATTACAGGGGAGACTGGGCGGGTTCGTTCAGCTTCCTTTTCTTGCTTGCATCAGGCAGAGGCACCCTCGTCTGGCGCTGCGTGGCTTCCGCAACATTGCGCTCTAGCTGGCCGAGTCTGGCATCGACGCTTGCGAATCGCTGCTCGAACCGCTGTCCGTACGGATCGAGCTGAGCGAGTATTATCTCGGCCATCTGCTTTGAGCTCATGTTTGACCACTGACTGTCCAGGTTCCGGATAGATAGCTCTACGCCTTCGTATCTCGTCTTCATCGATTCGACTTCCGCCTTTACGTCCTTGAGATCATCACGGCATTGCTCGAGATTGTGCACTCTCTTCGAGAGGCTGTCAACTCCATGGCTAATTCGATCAATGTTCAAAAGAAGGCCTAGTCCCTCGAGCGAGCCGATGCGTTTTGTCAGGTCCTCGATTCGCTGCGTCATGCTCTTCATCTGTGATTCGATAATGCAAACATGAGCTTCTACCCCATCGACCATGTCAGCGCAGGCGTCCGCGGAATCAGCGACAATTTTCTGCAGAATTTTACTATTGTCGTCCAGTTTCTTGTTGAGCTTCGCATCGACAGCGGCCACTTGCGCCGCGTCAACCTCTCCCGTCTGGTCATTGCTCGGCTGAGGTGCCACTGGCTCTGTCTTCTGCTGCAGCTCCGAGATGAGCTGATCAGACTTATTGAACCCCGTGGCTACCAGCTCTTTAAGCGCGTGAAGGTCTTCAAGTGCAGTTGCCGTCGACTTCTCATTGGTAATGACTTTATTTTTCAAGTCGTGGTCGATCCAAGCCTCGAGGATCTCGTTGTAGGTCTCCATGTCGAGATCTTCGACTTTGTTCGTGAATGCGCCGACCTTGTTCTCAATAGCTTCTACTTTGGTCGCGACAGATTTGTTCTTCTCGACCAGCTGATCAAAATCCTCGCGATCTTTCTCGGTAGTGCGGTCCGATCCTGACCCTGCAACGTTGACCTTGAGCTCCGAGTATTTGGACTGGATGTCGTCATACGCAGTCTGCAGCGACTTATAATTGGATTGAAGACTGCCGTGATCGGACAAAAGACGGTCATGGTCGGATCGAAGACTATCGTGGCCAGACCGCAGGTTATCATGTTCAGACCGAAGGCTGTTGTGGTCAAGTTGAAGCCTATCGTGATCAGACTGAAGCTTGTCGTAGCCGGATTTGAGCGATTCGAAGTTTCGATTTAGAGTCTGCAACGATTTCGTCGTCTTCTGTCGGTCGCTAGACAGCTCTCGTATTTGAGCTTGAACTTGCTTTTGCTGCTCTGATGCCTGCTTTTGCTGCTCTACTACCTGCTTCTGCTGCTCTACTGCCTGCTTCTGCTGCTCAGCTGCTTGCTTCTGAGACTCGGCAAACTTGGCCTGTAGCGCCGAGACGGCAGCGTTTTCAGCTTTGGCTTGAGATACGATCCAGGATTTGGCTAGCTCTCGTGCGATAGACAGGATCCTTTCCAAGCCATGATTAGATTGTTGATGGATTTCGTGTATCTGCTTGTCGGTGCCCTCCCGCTCTGCTTTACCGCTCTCTTCAAAGCGCTTCTGAAGGTCGGAAAACGGCGGGAACTCATTTGTCTTGTGGGCGATCTTTCGACGCTCGTTTTCGATGCGGCTGTGGTCCTCGTCAAGCTTCTTCTTCTGGAGCTTCAACAAGGTGCAGTCCTGTTGCATTTCTTGCCATTCAATAATTACACTCAAGACCTCCTCGAGGTCGGCGTCAAATTGTGACGGACGGCCAGACCTAGGCAGGCCAGACGTCTTGGGCATCCTTTCGGCAGCTATGATACGTATTAGAAAGACGTGCAGACCGGTCAATGGAGAAGCGAAATGTTACCTGGCTCACTCGGGATCTGGCGGGTGTTGAAGGCACTCGCGGGAGAATCGTTGAAGGAGACGGATCGCCTGGGCCCGTCTGGTACCCTCGTGTCTATGTGAAGTCGTCTGGGGTCTCGCGAGTCTCGTTGGTCGAACTCGTCAGCATCCCAGTTTCGGTCTGAGTCTCGGTCTCTGTAGTCACGAGACTGCCTCCTAGGCTCGGTATTCTTAGGAGAAGAGGCGTAGCGGTCAATGTCAGGCCTGTCAGGCCTGTCAGGTCTGTCAGGTCTGTCGGGCCTGTACGGATTAAATCGGCGGTTCTCCTCGCGGAAACCTCTTTCCCTTTCTCCCCAGCGCTGAGCCATGGGGAAAGAGCTGGCGATCGCAGTCGTGCCAGCTAGCCAGAAAGAAAATGCAGCTGACCCGTTCTTTCTGTCTCTATCATCTCCAATCTATCCTGCAGCTTCTTAGTAAACCAGATGCACTTCGGTAGGATGGTTGCATTATCTGAGGGAGGCGCAGACGGGCCCCGGGGGGCGCATTGTCACGTCTGATATATCAAAACACCAGAAATAAACAAAGCCGCCAGACGTCCCGAACGCAGTACCGGCGACGATGATACTTTGCGACGACACCCCCAGCTGGTAGACGAGGCAGTCTTTGAAATAAATGTCTTACCTCGGAGTGCTCTTCCTTGCCAAGCTTGGGCGACGACTAGTGCCGTATGAGCAGAGAAAAGTGTACGAGCGCGCGTACGAACGAACGTAAAGGTGGGAGTAAACGAGCGGAATGGTTTGTTACGATGAAAATTACGACCTCGAGGTTCAATCCAGGGATAGGAAAGCGGTGCCACGACCTTGGAAGCTCCCGTCACCACGCCGTCAAGACACGGATGTAGGACAAGATTTGTGTACCTTAGGTTAGGTAGGTAAAGACGAGGATCGAGTCGGTGGTGTAGGTAGCACGTGGAATAGAATCAGTAGCAAACACATAGGCAGAGTTCCCCAGGTACCCGGGTAAACTTGATCTGCCAGAGAATATAGAACCACTCGTCGTCTGTACCCTGAGGTGGTACGTGTCGATCTTGGGTAGGTTAGGAGGCAGGTTAGGTAAGTATTCAAGCAAACGCAAGAGGAGAAAATTCGGTTGGCGGGTATGTTGTGTTTTGTGGGTGGCCTGATGTTGGCTGGCGGTGGGTTGCCAGTTACTTGGACGATCTAACAGGTAATGAAAAATACACAGGTAACTCGTAACTAAGCAGCCATACGATATATATATAAGATAGGTTGGATAGGTTGGTTAGGTGGGCAGATCTATCAGCGTCTTCTACGTAGAATGAACTACGAGTTCTAAGACGGTCTGTTGAACAGCCTACCCCCCTTCTATTAGAACGTATGTAACTGTATACCTGTTTTATGGCTGTCGTTACGAGACTCGAACTCAATTTGAAAAGTTGGGAAAGACACCTTATATACGAGTACAGGGCCAAGGTATCAAAACGTATACATGGCCAAGAACAGCTTATCATGTCGAAGCGGGATGACAAGTATTTTCCTAACAGTTAAAATGGCAAAAGGCATAATTTAACAGACAATCTTTATAATATACGTAAAATGTGGGAGTCATTTAACTTATTGATTTAAGCTGCGTAAAAAAGAGACATGTCAATTCGCCAGGCAAATGTTAACCAAATACCTGTCCCGGTTCATGGAGTGATATACGGGCTAGGAAAGGTAATAGAAACGACTATCAGGTCGCATTGCGTCTGGCCAGAGCGTCGGGCTGACGTAGCATAACCAATCAAAGATGCAGCTGAATATTACTGGTCCTTGTCTCTCCACTGAACTCCGGAAGCCTTCCAGCAAATCAAATCAGGACTCGAAACTTGATTTGAAGCCACACAGCTGATCAGTAGATATCTCGTCCGCTGGCCCGTTGCTGTAAGTCTTGGTAAAAAGTGTGATAAACAAACCAGCTGACACTAGCCTACCGACAGCTGGTAGACCTGTCGAGCTAAGATAAGATAACCCGACCTGCCCGACCCGCGTGCGTACCCTTGCAGCGCGTCCTACCAATCAAATCCCTTATTCTTTCTTAGATTTCCTCAGGAAGCTCCCAAAGCTCGACACCCATTCACCCAAAACCAACGAGGCTGGACGAACGTCTTTAATAACAAGACTCCAGAACTGCACAATCTATCGTCGGAGGATTTCCAATCACGTATTCAGGATGGCTGCTGTAAGTAAAGACCCTCTGCCGCCTCTTTATCCACGGTAAGCAAGTAGGAGAGAGCTTCAAAAGCTAACCAAATAATGCTCGATCAACACACAGCCCGTCGTCACTGTCGGCGAGACCAAGGAGCTGCGAGGTCTCAACCTCATCGCGGCGCATTCCCACATTCGAGGCCTCGGCGTAGACACGGATACGTTAGAGCCGCGCGCGGCGTCCCAAGGCCTCGTCGGCCAGGAGAAGGCGCGCAAGGCCGCCGCAGTCATACTAGAGATGATCAAGATAGGAAAGATTGCAGGTAGAGCAGTCCTTATCGCTGGTCCGCCGAGGTAAGTCATACGAACCACTTCTACATCGGAAAACGACCACTGACCGCAGATAACCACGTGCAGCACCGGTAAGACGGCCATAGCCATGGGCATGGCGCAATCGCTCGGCCCTGACGTCCCCTTCACCTCGCTCGCCTCGTCCGAGATCTTCTCGCTCGAGATGTCCAAGACGGAAGCGCTGACGCAGGCCTTCCGCAAGTCGATCGGCGTGCGCATCAAGGAGGAGTCGGAGATCATGGAGGGCGAGGTGGTGGAGATCCAGATCGACCGCAGCGTGACGGGCGGCGCCAAGCAGGGCAAGCTGACCATCAAGACGACCGACATGGAGGCCGTCTACGACATGGGCGCCAAGATGATCGACGCCATGACCAAGGAGCGCGTCATGGCCGGCGACATCATCAGCATCGACAAGGGCAGCGGCAAGATCACCAAGCTGGGCCGCAGCTACGCCCGCAGCCGCGACTACGACGCCATGGGCGTCGACACCAAGTTCCTGCAGTGCCCCGACGGCGAGTTGCAGAAGCGCAAGGAGGTGGTGCACACCGTCACCCTGCACGAGATCGACGTCATCAACTCGCGCACCCAGGGCTTCCTCGCCCTCTTCAGCGGCGACACGGGCGAGATCCGCAGCGAGATCCGCGACCAGATCGACACCAAGGTGGCCGAGTGGAAGGAGGAGGGCAAGGCCGAGATCGTCCCCGGCGTGCTCTTCATCGACGAGGTGCACATGCTCGACATCGAGTGCTTCAGCTACGTCAACCGCGCCCTCGAGGTGGACCTGGCGCCCGTCGTCATCATGGCCAGCAACCGCGGCCACTCGCGCATCCGCGGCACCGACTACCGCAGCCCGCACGGCCTGCCGCTCGACTTCCTCGACCGCGTCGTCATCATCCAGACGGCCGCCTACTCGCCCGACGAGGTGCGCCAGATCCTCTCCATCCGCGCCGCCGAGGAGGAGGTCGACCTCTCGCCCGACGCCCTCGCCCTCCTCGCCAAGGTCGGCCTCGAGGCCGGCCTCCGCTACGCCAGCAACCTCATCACCACCTCCCACCTCGCCTGCGCCAAGCGCCGCGCCCGCCAGGTCTCCGTCGACGACGTCCAGCGCTGCTTCCGCCTCTTCTACGACCCCGCTCGCTCCGTCGCCTTCGTCAACCAGTCCGAGAAGCGCCTCATCGGCAACGACGGCGCCGTCGACTTCGCCGTCACCAACGGCCACGCTGCCGCTGCTCCCGCCGCACCCGCCGTCGCCGTCGGTGGCGGAGACGCCATGGAGATTAGCTGAGGCGTCGGACTTGGCAAGGGGGTAGTACGTCAGGGGTTAATGGTCTTTTCTTCTACTTTTTTTCTTTAATGCCGGCGTTACGAGGGGCAAAACGATACTACGGACAGCAAGAGCAGGCAAGAGGTCAAGCAAGCAAGCAAGTTGAACTACGGCAACTGATACTATTGGCCTTCACGATAGAGCATTGTGTACTATAGACGTGTGTGCGTCGGCGTAAGTGGATTGCGAATACCAATGTCATGTCAAGGTTGGCCTGACTATCCAGAGTCTTAATGCCATTACATGCTACAGTGACATAAGCCACTTCGGGTCAAGACTTCATACGTATATGGTGACAATGTGGCTGTAGTTGAGTGATATAGCTGAGTACCTAAATAATAGCCTCCTTGGCGCACAAGTACTATTGGTGAGAGAGGATAAGACAACACATGCTTCCGCAGCCCATTTCACGTGGAAGCTGAAGTATTACTGTCTTGATAAAGGAGTATCTTGCGTTTTTGTCTTTTTTTACTTCATTCCCTGGAATGTACTACAATGTGCCATTGCTCCTCTAAACAAGAGCCCCGGCCATGTTCCTTGGCGCAACCGTTTATTGTCAATTGAAAAGCCACCCGCACATTTTAATACCGCCGCCTAAAGCTTCCAGTGCCCATTATAGTCTAGAGATTCATTTGCTGCCGTCAGCCTTGGCGACGTAGGCCAGGAGGTCCAGCACACGTCGGCTGTAGCCCCACTCGTTGTCGTACCAGCTGACGAGCTTGACGAAGTTCTTGTTCAGGGAGATACCAGCCTTGGCATCGAAGATGGAAGAGTGGGTGTCGCCGTTCATGTCAGTGGAGACGACATCGTCCTCGGTGTAGCCGAGAACGCCTAGGCTATTGTTAGTATCTGGTTTGAAGACAATACATGAGTGGGAACAGTTAGCTTACCCTTGAGGGAACCCTCGGAAGCCTCCTTGATGGCAGCCTTGATCTCGTCGTAGGTAGCACCCTTCTCGATACGGACAGTCAAGTCGACAACCGAGACGTTGGAGGTGGGAACACGCATGGACATGCCGGTAAGCTTGCCGTTAAGCTCGGGGATGACCTTGCCGACAGCCTTGGCGGCACCGGTGCTGCTGGGAATGATGTTCTGAGCAGCGGTACGGCCACCTCGCCAGTCCTTGTTGGAGGGACCGTCGACAGTCTTTTGCGTGGCGGTGTAGGAGTGGACGGTGGTCATGAGACCCTCAACGATGGTGTACTTGTCGTTGATGACCTTGGCCAGGGGAGCAAGGCAGTTGGTGGTGCAGGAGGCGTTGGAGATGACGTCGGCCTTGCCGTCGTAGCTCTTCTCGTTGACGCCCATCACGTACATGGGGGCGTCGGCCGAGGGGGCAGAGATGATGACCTTCTTGGCACCACCCTTCAGGTGGGCCTTAGCCTTCTCGGTGGTGGTGAAGACACCGGTGGACTCGACGATGTACTCAGCGCCGGTCTGGCTCCAGGGGATGTTGGCGGGGTCACGCTCCTGGTAGAACTTGACCTTCTTGCCGTTGACGATCAGACCGTCGGCCTCGTGGGAGACGGTTCCCTTGAAGATGCCGTGCGTCGAGTCATACTTCAGCATGTATTCAGCGTAGTGAGTCTCGATGAAGGGGTCGTTGACGGCGACAATCTCGATGTCGCTGTGCTCGACGGCATTGCGGAAGACGATACGGCCGATACGGCCAAATCCGTTGATGCCGACCTTGACCATTTTGAATCTAGACGGGAGGACAGTTGAAGTCAGTGGATGTAGGGACTATAGGACAGAGTCTGTGTGTGGTAAACAATTGATAGTCAGGTGAAGTTGTTGGGAGGATGGAAGCTGGAAGTTCGGAGGTTGATGGGGAAGAAGTCGAGAAACGAGGTATTTGTATCAGCGGCACTCGCCTTGACCAAAACTCGAAAATTGCTTGGACGGTAAGTCCCCCGTTACAGGCAACGAGTGATTTCCAATTATCGCCTCGCACCTTTCCGCCAGTTCTAAACAAAGCCCAGGCGCTTCAGGTTGGCGGGGCAGGAAACAAGAGCTTCGTTGATGTTACGATATCCATGTTATGTGCCAAAACATGCAACGGGACAATAGCGGGGTAATCAAGCTGGAAAGCTGGAGCTTGTCGGGGGGTTCAGACTGGGGAAGCTTTGCTGTCACTCACCTGGATGTATTAGAATATGAATTGACTTTCTTTTGGAATCTGGTGCTTTTCTCGAGTTTGACGAACGAGTCGAGAAGAAGAGAGAAAAAAAGAAGGTTTTTTAGGACGAGGCAGGTCAGATTAAATATGCAGTTGTTGAGTGGGAAGAGGGAATTTGGAGGGGTTAGGCGGTTGATGATGGCATATGAGCGACATATAAAAAACGGTTGAGAGACAAGTACCAAGAAAAAAACATGATGCAGCTGGGTGGGTTTCGGTAGGGATTAGTGGGCGGTGGTAGGCGAGTGGCAGGCGAGCGGTAGGGGTGGCAGGGCCAGCAGGGCCTGCAGGGCCTGCAGGGCAGCACAAGGGTCAGGCTAGGTGGGGTGGTCTGGCTGTCTGGTCTGGCTGTCTGGGCGGGTTCAGATGGCCTCTTAGGGATTCTGGGCCCTGTAAAGCCCGCGAGAGCCCCTAGGAGGCCCCTACAGACCCTACTTCTGCATAGAGCTTTCTTTACGAGGATCTCCTTCATGGAGGGGTAAAAAAGCAGTAGCTTCGGCCAATTCCTACTGTGCGCTCGATAGGGCAGTACCTAGCAGATACATGCGCGCCCACTCATTACTCCTGACTCGCATCTCGAGGCTAACAGCGCTACTACTTAGATCATGCCAGCACGCTTCAGATCAGATGTTTCGCCTGCAATGCGATGAGTCGACGAACGGTAACGAGAGATGTGAGCTGACGTAAAATCAAACGAGAAGACCAGATAATCACAAGACATAATAAGTAGATGGTCGCCTCAAGATATATCGGTGAGGAATACTTGTTTTCACTTGTCTATCTTGTAATACCCTACCGGCCTCTCTCCTATCTCTCGTACATCTCTTGGAATACTAGAAGGTCTCGAGTCCACCGGAGCGAGATACGGGGGAGATGGATGGAATTACTCAGTCGACGGACAATCTGCGTTGGGCTGAAAGTACCGCGCTCGTATCTCCGGCGAGCTCCTAAGACAGTGCGCGGCCGGCCGGTTGACATCACAAAGGACCCAATTCCATTTACTCTGTCAGTATCAAAGCCCCCCATCCAAAGAAATGTGTCTCACGAGAAGAAAATAACTCAACTCGTAATAGGAAGGAATTTCATTATATTCCTCAGATTGAGACCTCACTGATGTTTCACACCTCTGGGCAGTTCAAGCGGCCCTCGGGGCCCATGTATCTCTGAGGTCACTCTGCTACAGCCGAGGAGAGCCTTCGTCACTGTGCTAGACGATAATAGCACGAAGGTCGAACGGGTTCTCGGTCATGCTACGGCTCTCAGCTCACGATTCTATCCGAAGTAGCTCGGCTCTTGCGAACAGAGCCCCATTGGCCGTAGACATTGGCCGTAGACGACCAAACCCGGCATATGAAGAATGACTTGGTCACGAATTTTGCAATTTTTTTCATGTTCTCAACTTGGCTGCAGTCAGATAGACTGGCAGAGAGAGACCAAGTAGCAGCCTGACCCTCCACGAAGGTGGGCACGGCGGACCACGGCGAGATACCGTGCATTCGAGTCACTGCTTAGTGGGATCCCCGGCTTACACATGCCACATGCGGACATCAAGAGCTGCTGAAGAAGTCGTCAGGGTCGCCTTCAGGGTCCCCCCTCCCCGTTACATGCATGCCAGAAGACGGCAAGGTACCGGAGTTTGGGAAGCACCCCTACTCCGTATAGCGGGTGCTCATAAATTGCTATCAATGCCCATCCACGCTGCTACTGATTATCACTTCCTTCCGTGTGACGAGTGACGGGTAAGCCCCAAGGAACGGGGGCGCGCCTCAGCAATCCGACATCGCAGTCGGTGACATACGCCTCAGACCTGGCTTGCTCGTGCTGAGCCGATCCAGCCAATGTGGATTGGCAAGGGATCAACGTGCGCCAGCGAAACACGCGCAAGTCGGAATGCATGTAGGTCCGTGTAAGCAAGGCGAAAGCATCCCCCCCCCCCCCCCCCCCCCCCCCGAGCGTCCGTCCGCGAAGTACATAGGTATTAATTCAAGCAAATCCAAATATCTCTTTCACCCCGCCTACCTCGTCGCTAGCAAAGTCATGACTAATTGAAAGGCACGCAGCGGCACGCCACGCAAGGCTGGGAAATAGGGCCGATCCGTCTCATCATTGGAGGGTCGGTCACGCTCATGGGCGACTTCCGATATCACCCAATGATTTTGCCTTGGTCTACGTGGGCTAAGCACAGTAGGCGAGAGAGAGGATCAGGCTATGCTCTCCGCCGTCTATCCGCACCTACGCGTTTGCACCATTTCTGTCCCACCGATGTGTTTCCACTTGCCCGCCCACTCGATGCAGAATTGCCATCCACATAACCTGAGAAGTCGCCGTCGGAAGCCCATCCGTCTCCGTCCCAGCCAGCTAGTCTTCAGCGGCCAATCAGACACGAGACTTGAGTATTCTTGAACTCTGTATAATCCGCATGCGTTATACTCGTATACTCATCCCGCTTATGCCAGCGGGGTACCACGCGCATGTATTATCAAACTCGCAAATCTCCACGATAATGAACACCGCCCAGTCTTAAACCAGCAGGTTGCTGCAAAATAAAATAAAATTTTTAAATTTGAAAATAATGGAAACACATTTTATCCCAACTTGAAGTTGAGAGAAATTGTCTTGTTACATGTATAGTAGAGCATTATGGTCAAACAATTGAGATTGAGCATTCGTTTGCTCCCTTCGCCACGCTTCATCAAATCCAACAGTGACTATCATACCCGGCAGATATATAAGGAAGAGAATAATGTAAAGTTCGAAACCATACGTTATTCGCATAGTTGTGATGCGTAGACAACTGAATAGTCGTAGCACAAGGATAAATGAAACAAGACTATAAACAAGTCGAGATCTTAAGTAGAGTTTAGTTGAAACACATTGAACACTTGTCTATAAACTTCATAATTAATTTGATACCATTACTCGAAGCTCCCTACCCAGGTAGGTAATACTCACCTATCAACCTGACTTCAATTTACCGATTCTCTGAGCCCATACCAAATTCAACTTTCTGTCCAAATCCTGTCAGTTTATGTGCCACATCAACATGAGGAAAGAGTATAGTAGTATGAGACCAAAAGAAACGAAAACGAGTTCTAGTATTCGTGACTGACATGTTCGTAGTATATTACAAGCGAGTTCTAGTAGCTATATACTTTACCGCAGCTTATACAAAGAATGTGTAATCCAAGATACAGATATGCCAGCACAGTGATTCGTAGATCAACTCCGTCATCAATGCCTCTGATAACTCAAAATTGAGACGTTACATTGATTGAGGACATGTCTTTCTCAAGTCTATTATAATTCGGGTTGAACTACTGATTCCAGGTTGTCTGCAATCGGCATGACTGCTATATCACTTGGTACCTGTGAGTCTAGTAGCTTTATTGCGGTCCGGGCAGTTTGGCTCTTGATCTATCATATAGGAAGTAAGCAGGGCTGGTCATGATCAAGGCGAGCAGCTTTAGGTGGCCCCTAAGCCTTAGAGTAATACTCATATCCCTAGATCAAGTAACCCCTTTCCTACTAGAGCTTACGGCCCCCTGAAAGGTAGTCACATCATCATCTACGCCTCTTTTGATCGATTTGATCTGCGCCGCAAGGCCAGGAATTGTCAGACTTAAATATGAGTCAGGAGGCATTGACAAGTCCGATTTATAAGCCTGGTCATCTGTGATACAGTCATCCATATCAGTCTTCGCTTCTTCAAGTCGCCTAGTGCTTTAAACTTTTGTTGGTCATTAGGTACAGCTACTACACATGCTATAGTAACAATACTGCTTTTTAGGGGTATATCTCTTGAGCTCCATTTCATCGGCAGCCGACTCGTGCAGGGGAGGGACCCGTCAACCTGACACCATGCTTACAGCAACAGCCACCAATATTCCAAGGTCGCCCCCTTTTTGGTCCCCTCCCCAGGTCCTAAAAACGCCGTTGCAATGCTGTCCGTGTGATTCTTACCTGAGTCCAAATCCTTCGCTCTCGTTAACTGCTCTCCATAATGATGATTCGAACCGTGCTCGCGAAGCACACCGGTACAACGACAGAATGTTAAAGCACGTCCTTGCAGAGGGGAATCTCCCTTCATCAACCCCCGCCAGATTAATCTTGATGACCAGAGATGCCGCACCCATGGCAGGTATACGATCACTGCCAGTGATAAAAGACAGCAGCCGACGTTGGCCTGCCGGCGAAGCTCGTTGAAACGTGTCCCAGAACCACTGCACCGTCGGCTCCCTCTCAGGGTCCGCACCTTTCGGCCACCCATTATACGTTGCAACAGCTCGCAACGAGGTAATATCTAACGGTTCGTCCGAACCGCGAACCAGAAGTTCAATCTCCTCAGGTCTGAAGAGCGTTAGTGCGTTGCCGGCACATACGGTGAAGAAGCCTCGCTTGAAAGGTTCGAATTGTCGGCTAACCGAAGTGTCGAGAAGATATCTGACGTAGAGATCGACATATTCCCGTCGGTTGGTATTCGTGACCATCTTTGTTTCGCCCCCCGGACAGAGAGGCACTCGCAACCTAGTCCCGTACTTTTCCACCTCGATCACGAAGTCGAGGCAGAAAGTAGCCTGGACATCCTCTTCAAAATCCAGCAGTTGCCGAAGCCCACGCGCAAGTACAGGTCGGAATTCGGCCAAGTCGTCCAAGGTGTAGTTCATCGTAGGGCGCGAATGGGCGGGTGCGCCAGCAGCGGGAGGAGGGGCAGCCGCGAGCAGCTTTCGAAAGGCAAATGGCGGGAGGGCGACATCCAGTATCGTCGAGTTGTATATGGCTAACCCTAGTACCACTCCGATGAGGAAGTACTGATCAGACGTCTCGAAGGTGTTCGGGTTGAAGTAGCACACACGAGAATCCTCATCGTAGACGAAGAGTCCTGAAACTTGTTAGATACCATCTTTTGACTTAGCACCAAATAACTCACCATGATCTGGATTGAACACCTCCCTCACCAAGAGTAAAAACCACTCCTTTCGAAGTCCTCCGCCGTCAACCCCTTCTTCGCCTTGGAACTCGATACGCAAGCCCTTCTTGATCTCCTCGTTTCCGCTACCGACGACCTCGCTTACTTTCTTAAGGCTGTCTTCTACAAGACAGTCCCGACGGACGTTGAGGACAAGATATTGCGCATAGTTCCTGTGAGATAATATGCTGTCAAAGAAAGCCTCCCTGGCCTTGCCAGCCATCTGCCGTTTAGCATCGAATTCCAATATCTGTATCTTGGCCCAGATGCTGAGAAAGAATGGGTATTGACAGAAGGCGAATCTGCCTCTCCTCGATTCCCACAACTCGAAATCGGCCTTAAAATCCACGCAGTCGACAAGGCTGTTGTAAAAGTCACTTGTCGCCAATAAGTGGCCGTGGCTACGTCCGTCGGGCCTGTCCTTGCGTCGGACGTGCGTAAAGGAGTTGGCGGCAAATATTAGAGCCATGATCCTAGCAGCAGCCTTGATCTGCCAATCATCTGTATACGCGGCACGTTTTGGTTCGACAGGTTGTTTTTGCTTCTTAGACGATTTCGATGCTTCCAGTGCGGCGTGGAGCGTCGCCGGTGTATTGCCAGTGCGGGAATTGGACATCTGGGGTATCAAGCCACCCGTTACATCTACTTGGGGTTCCAGCTTCTTTTCGCTCTGCCGGTTTAATCGGTATGTAACGAAGCCGCCGACCAGATCCTTGGTCTGGAGGAAAAGGTGCTCAGGTAGCCTAGAAAACCAGGTAATTAGATGATGATGGCATTGCTCAGGCGAATTCGCTAGCAGGCCAAGAATTCGTTTGATGATTCCGGAATTCCGTCCGAACGAAGATCGAGCTTGCGAGTCAAGGTCTGCGGCAGCGCCTTTCCCCTTATTCGGATACTGATATTGGCCTGCATATGATTTGGATCCTGATGCGAGGAGAGGATTGGCCAGCATCAAGAACAAGAACCGTACATCCTGCGGCTCTGCTAGTACTCGCCCGGGACGCTTTAGAAGCATCTCCGTACATCTCAACAGAACCTTATGTATGTGCTCTTGAGCAGCGAGGACCAACGCCTCGAACTGCTGCAGTCTAGCATCCGACAACCCCTGAGACGGGTCGAGTTGCAACATCTCAGCATACGCTTCCGGCCACGATTCGGCTGCGTTGATGATCGTGTGATACCATTCCATTACCCTACCCCAATCGATTCGAGGAGACTTGGTCGTCACGAACGAATGTGCGTCGTCCCTCCGTCGGGATGGGTTCCTCGAAGGCATAACCTCTTCTTGGCTGCCAGTCCACCATGTGCCGTTTTCGGCAAAGTCGCCCAAAAGAAGAAGCTTGGCGTCAAGTTCTGAGATAGGAGTACTATCATCGCGTGCCAGTTCCGGTCTGGCTTCAACAGGTCGCCTTTTGACAGTTTCGGGTGGCATTCTGGAGCTGGCGCTCATATGTCGAGTTTTGAATGAATTATTAATACAGGAGTGAGTACTAAAGCAAGAGACAAGATACTCTTCCAATTTCTTAAAAACTCTTTTCGGATCTGTCTCGGAAATCGTATCATCCGTGCTGGAGGGCTGAGCACCGTTCTGGCCAGTGGGCGGAAATGTTGAGCTCCTAGCCTCAGGATATGAGGTCGAGTATGACCTCGGGATGGATGAGGCGCTATTCAGTGGATTCGGCTCTTGACTGAGCTCTGCAGGATCGTCAAACACGGCATTATAAATAAGCCTAGGCGGAGCGGCACTTGAGGCCGGCGAGCCATCTCGCTTAGTCGGCGATCCGGGCGGCGCCAGATACTCATTAGACGGCCGAGACGAGGCCCTACCGTGCCACGGTTCAGGGTTCTCTCGCGGCGCTGCTGATATCCACGAATATAGCGACGAACGCAAGCATTGCTTAGCCATGATTTTTGTATGATCGAGCGATATTGAATTTGCTACAACAGTAAGTATTATCCACTTCCTACAAATACAGCGAAACGTACGAGTCTGCGAGGGATGTCGCGCAGGGCCAAATTCGGTCTCATTCGGCTGCAACGAAGCGCCGGCGCTGCCGCCGGGTTGAGTGCCAGCATGACCTCCCGTGGGATCGTATGGCTTGAGGTCGTTTATGGTCAAACAGATGGTACATCTGAAGACATGAATCTCCTTTGGCCATCTTACCAAGCTAGAACATGTCATACAGTTCCCCGTCGCGAAGTCTACCGGACCACGTGGTACCCTCCTAGGAGCAGCACTCTGCTGCGGATTCGGCTGTACCCTTGGCTTAGTGATACTGTCACCAACGGAGTCTTCACTGCCGTATTGGTTATCGGAACGTGCATTCTTCTTCTTCTTGCTCGAGAATAGCGAAGGGAATGGGTGGCTCATTGAGCGGGAGTGTTGGGGAGCTCGCTTCGGCTTCGAGACAGGGATATCGTCGTCAGAACTAGACTCGACTTCGACTTCGACGGGCCTGAGAGGTTCAAGATTAGGAAGTCTCGAGCTTGCTCTCGGGCGACGGATCTGTTCGGTTGCGGGCGGATCACGAAAGGCAAAGTCATATTGGCCAAGGGTAGGCCGATTAGCACGAGACATATTCTGCGTTCTGGGCCTGTAGATGAACTTGCGTCTGCAGAGCTCGGGAAAGCGCCGGAGAAAGAAGGGGAGAATATATCTGCATCCGTATTCTCGCTTTGCCCGGAGACGATATAGAGGAAGGTGGAAGAGGGAAAGAGTTCAATGCTGAAGAAATTAGGCAAGGAGCAGGCTTTGCGGGCGAACTGTGCGCCGTTTGACAATCCGATGGTGACAATCCCTACCTTAGCTGACCACAGCTTGACAGGAACTGCCACCAGGTGCGGCTGCTATGTTCGGGGCAAGGATATGAGATCTGATAGTGATCCTCCAATGTAGGGCCTTCAAGAACGACATAGAGGCCAAGAATGCCTGTGTTGGTAGAGGAGTTGAACGCAGACGGGCAGAGCGCATGTATCTTGTCGTACTGGGAGGAGAGATCAAAAGTTGACGAGTCGAAATTGCCCACAGGGCATAGGCCCGGCTCGTATCGCTTTGGAAATGGAAATTGGGAAACCGGGTCAAATAAAAAGGAAATAAGGGCCAATCATTGGGCTTGCCGCCTCCCGAGACTTCCGGGGGCAGGCGGGAAACAGGCTGACAGGTGCGCATTACAGCGCCCAAGCAGGCCAAGTTAGGCACGTGTAGCGCATGCGCAGCGGCCTGTAGGGCCTGTAGGGCCTGTAGGTACCTGAGCGGGTCTTAGCGTCGCGGCATGGCTCCCTAGCATTTGCATGTCCCCACTAACCCCAGATAACTGCCAGGGGTTCTGGGTACAAGGGGTGACACTGGCTGACAGGGCTAACCGATATCCGGCCGGCGTTGCTGACGTCGATATAGTTTTCAGGGCTACATTAAGTCATTCTAACCTCAATCCTGCTAGCCCGCTAGCTTAGGCCGACTACCTTCAAGCTGCTGACCACGACTTCCGGCCGCTTGCCGAGGTACTTGATCACTCTTGAGTCGACAGTGACTTGGCAGGTTTCATCAGCTTGAGTAGAACCGCGCGTGGATGGTGACATGGTTTCATATTCTCACTTCGATCACTGGCCACGACTTTTGTCTCAAGATTGCAAAATTATATCTCCAAGATGACCTTTGGGGTGACGAAATAGGGGTGCCATGTATAATACCCAAGGCAAACATACGGTACGTTTGAGCTGTATGCTACTCGGATGCTCATAGCGTACCCGTTCAGCAGATATTACCTAGTCTAATCTATCAACGGACGAGCAATGTCAGTTCTGGAATCAGGAGTAAGTTCATATCGCGGTGCTATCTCTACTCGACTTGTACTTGTCTAAGTGTCTACTTCTCGACAGACATGCAATTATAGGTGTATTGGATACCAATGTCTGAATATTTATTAGAATAGTTGTCAAATGGGTTTGCTTTCAGGTCCAAGGCTGCAACTGGGAACTAGAAACACCCCCCAAGGGCCTCACGCCAATAATTCACAGTAACAGATTCCTGGAAATAGCCTTGATGGAGTTGAAACCATCGTTCAGCCATTGCTCTGAAGGATATGACCTATCTCTTGCGTAAATAAAGTACTGAAGGAAATAAGATAAGAAAGCCCAAGAGTATCAACATGTCCGGACCATGTCCAATGTCCTTCACATGTACACCAAGCCTATTATATATACAAAAGAAATATGAATTTACAATGCCACTTCGACATAACATACGCAACTACCAAGAGAGGTATGCAGACCTACCACGCCTTTAATCATCGCCAAGTAACATAGGCCAAACATCCCTAGGGGGCCATGATGTTTCTTCTTGCTGGAGTAGTTCAAAGTCCTTGTCCAGACTTCTGGAGAAAGCTGCGCATACAGGTAAACACTTTCTCTGAACTCGTGAAGGGGCGACTGAATCATCGCACCTGCACATCTAGTATGATGGGTGAAATCATCTTCGCCTAGGCAAGAACGATGGCCCCCCTCGTACCTTCCCCGTGAACATCAGAACACAACTTCTCGTCTCCCACAGGACGTCAGGCGGCAGATAAAACTCGACTACCGATATTCCAACACACTGAACTTGCATCCTTACGCCCTAGTCCTAGTCCTACTACACATACGTATATATAAGCTTGCTGTCGACCTGACGATGACCTGAGCACAGGACCCGTCTCTCGAGAATATGCGGACCTGCTTGACACACAGGCCGCCTCGACGACCACTCTGACCCTATTCCCGTTCGGTCCGGCAAGCACAATATTATTTATTCCAAGCTTCTTCCAGCTAAAACTCTGCTTCTTCTATTATTTCATCTGCTCTCCAAGTCTCTCCAGGCCCTGAACACCTAAAGCTTCTCTACACCCAAGCATACCTACATCCATCCACCTATACCCATCTACATCTACCCCTATCCTATAAACAGAGCCATCAGTGCTTCACCACCATGGCTCATCAAGGTAATGGTATGGTCGGTAGCCAACAGGAGCTTGGACGAAGCTTGTCTCTCCTCGCGCCCATCAACCCGGACGCTGCGCGTACCATCCAGCAGCAGAGTTCCTACGAACCCGAGTCGCAACAGCATAACATGACAACGCGATCCGCCAGCCAGTTCCTCATCGACAACTACAAGATCTCGATCGACAATATGAGAATCGGTCAAGCTGAGGACAGCCAAGGCGCTCACGCGGTAAGTTGAACCCTTTTCTTTATATTCTTGATCCCCCCCCTATCTCCTTATCCCTATCCATCATCACCGGATAGTAAATACGCAACGTCAAATCCCTCCTTTTCTGCCACTAACCCCGCTGTCTATCAGCCGCTTCACCCTCTCCCTATTCCTCACCGCCCAGAATCTCTCAGCGGCCACTGTCGTTGTGGGCCCGATGAGCGTGGACTTGCGCGGCCCCGGCGGCGTCTTCGGCAGCATCTCGCTACCCGCGCTGGCGCTGGTGCCGGGCCGTCTCACTTCGCACGAGGACGGTCCTACAGCCACGTCCTGCGCCGTGGAGCACCGGCAGCTTGTCCACATCACCAACATCTTTGCCTTCCGGGCCTTTACGCTGTCAGCACTGCGCCGAGACCGGGTCGAGCTGATGCTCAACAACGGTCGCACTAACATCGACGTAGCGATGGATAACCAGCAAGTCGACGTGGTCAGCTGTCGCCAACAGCCCGTGCTATACCGCTGCGTCATGCCGGAGCTGCCGGGCCTTGGGTCTTCGCTATACTTCCGCGTCGAGGGTGCCACCGCGGCGGCCTGCGACCGTGGTCCCGTGAACCCCGCCGACACTCGCACGCGTGTGCTGATAAGCATCGTGGTCAAGCTCAGCACTCCGGGCGGTCAGAACGCCGTGCAGTTCGACCTGGGACAGTGCCGGCTCGAGGTGCGCAATGCGCGGGGCCAGGCCTTCGCCAGCCTCGACGGCCGCCTCAAGCTCGGCGGCGCTGAACCCGGCGCTGAACCCGGCGCCGAGCCCATGGTCTTCTACGGCATCGCCTTTGGCCACGTGTCCGTCTTCGGCCGCCACACACGGCTCATCGGCGTCTAGGCAAAGACGCCCTGGGTTAAAGATGTCGTCAAACACATCAACGTGCCACTCCAATGCGCCGCGGCCCTCCGGGCTGCAATACGCCCCTTCCAACCTTAGCCTCTGGGTGCCTGGACGCGCTCGCAACACCGGCGGTTGCGTCGCGCGACTCCACATTAGGGGTCTGGCGAAGCAGACAGCCAAGGCCCTTTGATTCCAGTCTTTGATGTTTTCTCCTTCCGGTAAGCCGTGCCCTTGTGATGGTTGAGACCGCTCGATGCCTCCTGGACTCCTGCTTACAAGTGCAAACACAGATTTCCTCTATCATCACGGCTTCATTTCCTTTGTCTCCGCTCCTCGAGTCCATATATATATATATATATATACAACCCAACCCAACCTACCGCCCATTTCCTTGCGCGGTGTAACGCGAACCCGTCGTTACCGCTCCCCGAGCGGCTGCCGGGGTGCCGCCTCACAATGGCACCCAACATCCTCGGCGGCCTGCTCTCTCCGGCAGCTTGCGTCGCTGTCCTCGTGCTCTTGCTCGTGCTGCTGGCTCTGCGTAGCGGCCGTGGCCATATTATTGGCGACGGCCGTCTCGCTCGTCCGCAGCGGACACGGTAACAATGGGGAGTCGATTCTCAACACTGATGCTGTTGCCGTGGCCGCTGCGCGAACCCAAAAAGCACGAGCTCGAGAACGGGACGAACACGAAGTTGAGGTCGGAATAGCGATATGAGCGGCAAGAGCGTGTGCTGGGTCTGTGCGAATTTCATGGCGGCCGCCAAGGAGCAAGAAGAATATAGGATCTGTCGTCCCAAGTTCCAGCACAAGTTCAACATGGTGATCTGTAACGAAGCTCACCTGCTGAAAGATCAAGATACTTCGCTTCACAAATCTGTGAAGTGCTTGTCTCGCGACAAGGTCATCTTTTGCTCTGCGACTCCCATGGTTAACTCACCAAGGGACCTTATCAGCTACGTGCTGATGGCTTGACCCACGGCCCAAGCCAACAAAACGCCGCCCCAGTTCTCCTACGACAGCTTTTACGGGGCCGGGGCAGATTTCGTCGAGTACAAGTTCGATGATGACCCGATGCTGAAATTTCTCCCGTTAACTTTCGAGGAGAATACGGAGTCGCTGGAGGATCTTCTGAAGCGGGACGGGCACGAGAACAGCTATAGTGACAGTGACAGTGACACGAGCGGTTGGGGATTGTGCTGGATCTGGGTGGACATCTGGGTCTGCGCCAACCCCGACATGCTCTACTGGGCTGAGCGGCGTATATTTGGCGTCGCGCGAGTGGTTCTCCATCCGGCAGCCGATCATACAAAGCAGCAAAGGATTCCAAGGGTTCCCCTGAACATTTTCTTATCAGTTGGTACCTTCTATAGTCCGCCAACAGAGCGACAGGGATATTCTGATCGGGTATTGCCATGACTGGTGCAGAGTGTTGCACGGACATCCTTCATGAGGGCTTCGTTCGCTACCGCGGTCGCCATTCTGGCTAAGAAAGATATATCCGGGTAGCAAGCGATGGAGGGTACTATTCATAGAAGAGAAGCTACATAAGCCGGATGGGTAGAGGCACCTGCCTATAGACAGGTCTGGCCATCAAGGTCGTGGGGGTGGTCGATGCTTATATTGACGACGGCATACACTCGTCCAACGAATGACGTCTTCCTTACGTCTCGTTCCACGATCACGTCCCCGATCCGTGTGCCTATATAGTTAGGGTTGTAGAGAGAGGTACTCTCATTGGTTGCTATAAGAATTGAAGCTCGAGGATCTGCACCAAAGATCAGATTACTTTTCTTTTATTTGTGATAGTTGCTGCTTGTTTTAACTACAATCCATCCAACCTGGGTGAGGTGTTTTTTTCGTTGTCGTGTAACCCTTCCCTGCCTTTTGTATTCGTTCTAAACTGTTTCCAATCTAGTCGAAGACGATAGCCGCCTTGATCGCGGACTTGTTGCGGATGCTCTCGAGAGCCTCGCCCCATTGCTCGAGCTTGAAGACCTTGTTTACGATGCCCTTGGTCTTCACCTTGCCGCTGTCCAGGTAGTCGACGGTGGAGGGGAACATGTAAGTCTCAGAGAATGAGCCGATGATGGTAATTTCTAGCCCGAATTAGTAAGTGTTCTAGAGTCAAAGGACAGAGTACTGCTTACCATCACCAAAGATCTTTGACGGCGACCACGACACGCGGGCAGAGCTGGGGTAGACACCGTAGCAGACGAGCTTGCCTCCACGGCGGACGTAGTTGATGGCATCCTCGAGAACCTTGGAGCTACCGCTAGCCTCGACGACTGTATCGCTCTGTTAGTGTGTTTCGTTCTGGCTGGCACATGCTCTTCACGTACCGATATCAAAACCATAGGGGTTGTCCTTCTTGATCTGTTCCCATTGCGGAGCAGGGTTTGATCGGGATAGAGGGACATAGATGTCGGCGGCGTCAAGGCTCTTGGCCAGCTCCATCTTGGAACCCTCGGGGGCAGCAATGGTTAATTGCGAAACACCGCTGTGCCTCCTGTTGAAGACAGTAAGTCATGTGTCCCGCGAGTGGTCGTGACCTGTTATACGTACAAGAACTGAGCCATCATAAGACCGGTAGGACCGGCGCCGATCAACAGAGCGTGGGAACCGGCCTTCGGGGCGATCTTCTCCAAACCGTGCATAGCGCAGGAGGCGGGCTCAATAAGAGTGGCGTCAACATCATTGATGTTGTTGAGCTTGAACAAGCGGCCTTGCGTGTAAGACGCCTATATTCCGAGGAAGACGAGTTAGGCCGCTGATGATCATGCAAGAGATTCAAAGTACGTACGTATTCAGCGAAGCCACCGTCTAGTCCTAACACACCATGGGCCTTGAAGTCTTCGCAGAGCAGTTCCTGGCCTCTTCGGCAGTAGAAGCTTCAAAATGCGAGTTAGCTAGGTGTCTTCCTAACACTCGAAGATTCAGAAGAGTCCTTGGGCTTACCAGTGGCCGCAGAGTTCTGAGTTGTCGGCGGCGACACGGTCACCAACCTTGAAGCCTTTTACATCATCGGCGAATCCTAGCGATTATAAGCATCTGCATAATCGCTGTGTGGCTGCGATACTGAACTTACCAACGACCTCGCCGATGGTTTCGTGACCAGGAATGAGGGGGAACTCGGCAATGAACTCTCCCTCGTGAATGTGCAAGTCGGTACCGCAAACACCACAGGCCTAAGATGACTTGTGTTAGTGCAAGTGGTGGCGTTACACAAGGTAGGTGACTTGACTTGCCTTGACCTTGACCAGCACATCACCAGGTCGTAGCGTCGGCAGAGGGACGTCAACGATGCCCCAAACTTCTGGCTTCTCATATCTACGAGGGCGTATATGTTAGCAGGCCACGCGAAAAAACGAGAGGACTTGGGAGAGCTTCATCAAGCTTCACCGAGCTCTACTACCACAGGTAGTCTACTTGTCTCACGGCTTCGTATTGAACAACGTAACTTACCTGAGAGCCTTCATGGTCTTTGGGAGAGAAGCCATTTTGTCGAATGAAGGACACGAGGTCTATCGTATGATGAGGGGTGTATTAAGAAGAGCTATCTGGAAAGAGAAGAGAGTAATCGCGGGGAGTGGTAGGTTTGAGACACGCGGTCTTAGTAGTAGTCAAGTTGAGAAGAAAGAAGCTGGAGAGAAGCACAAAGGTCTCGGGAGGATGGACTCTTTTATTCGGTCAGGAATGACGAGATCAAGCTCAGCCTACCTTGTCCAAACCTAACGGGATTGGCTCTGACGAGGCGTGCGTTTGCTGCAGAGCCATCCATGTTTCTCCATGCCTCCGTGATGGAGGGCAGAGGAGGGGCATGGCCTAGTTCGAGACAATTCCCCTTACCCCCCATACAGCCCCCATACACCCCGCCGTGTTCTAGAGAATGAGTTCACCTCGCAGACAACCTGACGAGCCAGAGAAGCCGGAGAAGAGTTGATTGGGCTGGCCGAGTTGACTAACGGCAAGCAGATCCACTGGAGTCTAGGCGGATAGCATGACTTGGACGTATGTATGTCCCATATGCTATGCGAGCTGCGTGCCCGCGTACTACCGAGCTACATAGAAGACGACACATGAAGACGGGCGAGGCAGGCTTTGCTAGGCGCTGACCCCACCCGAGCAATATCTGCTTGCAGGAAGCTGACTAGCCTGGCGAGGCCTGGGATGGGCTGGATGGCCTGATAGGAATGTGGAAAACGAGTCCACTCGCAGCTTTCTCAATGGGCATACCACGTCATACTGCTTGGCCGCTGAAGCGTCATCGTACTTCTCAAAGAATGGCTGTCGGCCACATCGCCGCCTGCCGGCAGACCCATAACTCCGCGTGTTGACGAAGCTAGCCATCATCGCGTCGTGTTACCGAACGTAGGTCAGTGTGTCCTGCTAACCCGTATGTTGGAATGCCGAGTTTGTCTTTGCAGACTTCTCGAGTAGGACAGTCCCAATGGTCGCTTGACTCAGGTACGCGAGATGTATGGCTGAGCATCTTGAGATAACCCCTCAAATCGACTGGTGGAATTGTCGAATGATATGTGATATACCACGTTAACGTCGACTGACCCAACGGCCGCGGCCTTGGGTTGCAGACTCAACTCAATGTGACGCTGTGCCTTCATGTTAAATGTCTGATCTCTTGGAAGCTTTACTACGCTTGTAGAAGCTTCCTTCGGACCCCGTTACGTTTGTAAGTCGTATGTATTGGGAAGTAGGTAAATCCTCAAGGTAAGATGGGGCTAGGTGAGGTAAGGTATACTGGATGCAGCAGTCGGTATCTTCGTGGCACACTGACAAACCACTCAAGATGTGTCATGTCTGTTAGCTCTCGGCATCTTATGCAGTCGTGTTTGTTCGGTGTCAAATTTTTGTATAGCAGATCGAAGATGGCTGAGGGGCAGTCAGAGCTTGGCAAACGGATATCAATGGATACCGATAGTCCTCGGCTAAGCCAATACCTTCATCGGGTATGATATTCATGATCTTAACAAGCACAGCTGCTTAAACAGTACAGTGCTACATCAAAATTGGTATAAGACACGAATTACCTCCTTGGGGATTGAGAAATGAGTTCCCAACTGGTGATATAAGAGACAGTGGAAACCATTAGACTGCATGTCGTTACTTAGTACAGGCTGGTACAATGGGCATCTACGTAGATGTATATAAGGGTTACACGGGATCTGCGTTGTCCGAGTTGATTTCGTTGAGAGATGGAGTATAATAACACCCAAGCCGTCTCGTCTTGAGCACGCCTTTTCCAGATTTCACACTTACCATGGTAACTTTCAGAGACAGCCTCTACTTCAGGTGCCTGTGGAATTTTATGTATAGGTCCAACTTCCGAGGGGAGACTTGGGTCGTACTGGAGGTCCTCTTGCACTCGAATCACACGCTTCACCATAGTAGCAGCTCCGGTTGACAAAATGTTGGTTTCTTTTCACGGGCGAAAAACATGTCCATAATTCATTGACGATTTCCGAGGATTAAGCCTCCTAATAACTCCCAGCCGTGCATCCGAGATCCCCCCCCCACGAGTGTTCTATCACGCGAGTAGAAGCGAGACTATGCAGGTGCTCCGATTCCCTAGAGAGTACACGTCCATGCCGGCCACCATGTGCATCGAAGGGGATTTTTTTTCTTCAGAGTAATAGAGAAAGCACATCCTTTACGAGGGAGGAGCACCACGGCCACGGCCGAATCCACCACGGCTGTTCAGCATAGTTAGTACAAGGGACTTCTACAGAATTTCCGTCGGTGGTTCCTGAGGGAAGAAACTTACAACTGGGGGTTGAATTCACCCGGAGCACCGCCCTCCTTGCCCTCACCAGCGTCACGTCTTCGGTAGCCACCCTCGCGGTCGCCACGGTCACCACCACGGCCGCGGCCGAACGGTCGTCGCTCACGCTCGCCCTCGCCCATCATGCCTCGGGGAGGAGCATGCGATCGCTGTTGCTTGATGTGTGTGGCAGGGACGATCTCGGCGGGGAGGTGGAGCCATTCACGGAGGTAGTCGAGACCCTCGGGGGTGAGGGTGTAGTAGTAGTATTGCCAGGAGAACTGCGTCTTGACGTAGCCGCGCGAGTTGAGGGACTGGAGGGCCTTGACGACGAAGAGGTTCTTGGTGTCGACGTCGGGGTGCTTAGGAAGGTTGAAGTCCTTCTTGGCGACGAGCACGCCCTCTCGGAAGAGATACTGCACAAACGAGACCGATTAGCTTCTAATTACTCGTATCCGACAACATCAAAATGGTTAGTTCTAACCTCGTGGATCTTCTTGCGGTCAGCCTTCGGAATCAGCATCTTGGCGGTTGGGTGAGGGTGACAAGATGTTGAGATGGGTGTCAGAGAGTGGGCGTGGTTGATGAGAAGTCGACGGGCTGCTTGACACTTTGCGATGAATTGAAGGTCAGCGAATTTTTGATTGTGCGCGAAAACCCTATGGTGGGGATAGAAGCGACGCTACAAAGTACACTGGACCGTGCACCGCCTTGCTAAGCCCAATCTGTGGCTAGAGAATTGAGACTGGGATGTACCAAGGTATCGGAGCTACTGATAAGATAAGGCGCAATCTGATTTGCCATCACTCTCGTACTGGGTTCCTTTCATCTTTCAACTTCCAAGCTTCCAACCACCTATCAACGCCTCTAATCTATATTCACGCGCCCTTCTTTTTCCTATTCAGTGAAACGGAGCGAAAAGAGGGATCATGGCGCCCAAAAGCATCAACGTCTTCGTGACCACCTTCTCCGGTTTAGGCCTACCGCCTACCATATCGTTCCCTGTTTCTCAAACCGCGACCTTCTCCGATGTGCACCACCAAATCGAAGACCGACTACCACAGACAGATGCGCGGCTCATCTTGACCACCCTGTCAAATAAACAACTCCTTCCCAAATCTACAACTCTCGTATCTAACCTAGGCCATGACGATGACGCATTCGTCTCGCTGCGGTTATCAGTTCCGCTATGCGGTGGCAAGGGTGGATTCGGTTCCCAGCTTCGTGCGGCCGGCGGTCGCATGTCGTCCAAGAAGAAGAAGAACGGCGACGAGAACGGATCCAGCCGAAACCTCGACGGGCGCCGGCTGCGGACGGTAAACGAGGCCAAGGCGCTGGCCGAGTACCTGGCCATTAAGCCCGAGATGGAGCAGAAGGAGAAGGAGAAGCGGCGCGCGAGGTGGCAGCAGATCGTTGACGCTGCTGACGAAAAGGAGCACGAGATCAGGAACAGCACCAAGGGCCGCCTGGATGGCAAATGGGTCGAGGACAAGGAAGAGGCCGGCGAGAAGACGCGCGATGCGGTGCTCGTTGCTATCAAGGCCGGCAGTTACAAGGACAACCTCCTTGGCACATCACACGGCTCGACTTCAGCAGAAGACGCCGAAGGCTCGTCGAGCGAAGAAGCCGAGTCGAGCAGCTCCAAAGCCCCAACTCCGCCTACGAATACCAAAGCGCCACCATCGAAGAAGCCTGTCACGAGGGCTTTCGCCGGCTTCGACGAAGACGATGAGTTCATGAGCTCATCTGAAGATGAGGACAGCAAATAGGATCCTCGATACACCGTCAATGATACCCTCGAATAAAATCGGTTAGGTCATTCCATAGCGATGAAGGAGTCTGGCGTTAGTATTTGCATAAGTATTGCGACAATAATCAAGTTTATCCTCATCATATACTTCACGCGTGCCATTGGGTCCGAGAAATCACCAAAGACAAGGAGATGTGATTGCTTTCCTATACTGCTAACGACAACCTATCCTAAACAGCCGTGCCACTCGAGAGGCCAAAGGCCTTTTATTCCACGAGCTTGGTCCAGCTATCGACGGGAGACCCGCCCGTAGAGCAGCTCAGCTCCTTGTACTCGTCGAGAAGAGCCCTAGCCTCGTTGATCTCGCGGTCCATGATGGACCAAGCGTCGCGGCCGAGCGGGACGCGGATCGGGATCGTCTTCGGACGACCGCCATTATTCGCGCCGACGACCTCGCACACGGCGGCGGCGACGGCCTCGGCACTCGAGAAGCTGCCGTGCAGGTTGGGGTCGCCCATGTAGGCCAGCAGGGCGTCGGTGCCGCCGCCGGCGTAGGCGGGGTGGCGGGGCTCGAGCAGGCGCATGGAGGCGGGCGTCGTGAAGCGCGTGGCGACGCCGCCGGGCTCCAGGTTGCACACGTGGATGCCCCACTCGGGCTTGGTCTCGCGCGCCACCGACTCGGCGAAGCCCTCGAGCGCGTACTTGGACGCGTGGTAGTACGCGCTGCCCGGCGACCCGAACCAGGCCCCCACGCTGCTCACGTTGAGGATCACCCCGCCCTGCCCTGCTTCTGTCTCGGGCACCGCGCGGCCTTGCTCGCCTCCTCCGCCTACTGTTCCAGGCGGAACCCGACCCTGTTCCCCGCCTCCCCCTACAGTCCCGGGCACCGCCGCGCGGCCCTGCTCGCCCCCTCCGCCGACCGTCTTCTTCGCATTATCCTCGCGGAACACAGCCAGCGCGCGCTTGGTCACGTCGACGACGCCCCAGAAGTTAGTATCGAAGAGGCGGCGCGCGTCGGCGTTCCCTTCCGGCGACGCCTCCGTGTCGCCCATCATGCCGTGGCCCGCGTTGTTGACGACGACGTCGACGCGCCCGAACCGCGCCAGCGCCGCGTCGAAGGCCGCCGCGATAGAGGCTGTCGACGTCACGTCCAGCGCCGTCTTCAGCACGTTCGGGCCGTTCGGCACTCCCGAAAGCGACGCCGGGTTCCGCGCCGTCGCGACTACGCGCTGCGATGGGTACTTGGTTGCTACGTATGTCGCGAGGGCTTCGCCGATGCCGGCTGAGCAGCCGGTGACTGGTTTTGTGCGTCTTGTGTTAGAGAAGGCCGTGCGCTATCTGCTGGGGGGTTGCTGGGTTGGGCCATGACTTACTGAGCCAGACAGCGTTCGCTGGCAAGGTGTATGGCTTAGGGGCAGGTGCTTCCATCTTGGTGTTTCGAAAGGGAGATAGGATGACTTTGGTACTAATAGATATGTGTGTGTCGTGTGTTTGTGCTTCTCTTTCTCGTGTTTGATGTTCTGCCTATCTGCACACTTCATCGAAGGGACCGCCCTACCCCTTTTATATCCCAAGGCCCCCTCCTCTTCGTTATAGCTTCCCCTAAACCATATGCATATATCCTCGTGTCCTGAATATCCATGTCCACTCCCAGCGAGCCACGATATGTTCGGACTCGCCAAGAACCCGGTTCAGAATCGATCACCACCGCGTCATTGTCAATGAAACTGCTGCTTTAGACAGCATGTTGTAGCCAAGTACGCGTTTCCGCCTGGATAGAAACACGCTCTTAATGTCCATTATCCCCTAATTACCCCTATCCTGCATAAACTCCGCGTAGTTCCGTTGCTGTCGTTTGCAGTGGACCTCCAACGTAGCATTCTACAAATGATATGCGACTTCTCCTGATTCTGCTGACGCCATCCTCCGTCTTGGTAACGGTATCTACTATCATTTAGGTATCTTAATATGTCTACTCCAGGGAAGAAACGACACGCATCACAGTCCGTCAAAAGATTCGCAGCGAAGAGCGTGTGAAGATGGTTCTGCGTAGATACTATCAGGACTTTTCATTTCTTCGGGCTACCCTATCTATGCAACCCTCTTAAACATGCCAGCCCACAGTTATACTACTCTCATCATCTACATCATCCCACGTATGCTGTAGACTTGGCGGCATCATACAGAGACACACTATGGCACCATCATGTTCATGCTAATTCGTAACCTTGCTCATCTGGACCAACCGCTTGACGCCGACCTGTGGCTATGTTAGCAAATGCACTTGTGTCTCAATGAGCGGAGATCACACGTACCATCCAGTTGCCGCATTCGTCTGTCTTGTCCCGTTGGATCTCTACCTGAAGCCGTTGTGCCTCTGCAAAGTCCTTACCCTCGATGGCGTGAGCAAGCTTAGTCAGTTGCTGGATCGTATCCGGCTGCACTAACTCCTCGTTGTTCAGATGGTCAAATAGGAGGCCGAGCCGCTTTTGTGTGTCTTTGACTTGAGGAGCAAACGTGGCCGGCGCCTTGCTAGCCACCCGCTGCATGTCACGGCTCAGTATGTCGACTAACTGCTGAGCACTGGCAGGGATGTGAGATCGATCACCTGCGGGATGTTTGGCCTTTGGTGGCGGTGCCGCGGCTCGGGGTGGAGGAGGAACAGGAGATGTTGACGGTGGCGGTCCGCCGCTCGAAGATGGGGGACCGGCAGAGGGCGGCCCTTGCTGCATCGGTGGTCCACCATAAGGAGGGAATGATGGATGACTGTTAGGTGCCGCCGGAGGAGGGGGAGCATATGGGTTCGGCGGTGGCATCCGACCGGCGTTAGGAGGTGGCGCCATTCCCGCCTGCGGAGGGCTGCTAAACGACTGAGGCGTTGGGGCCGGGGCATATCGGCTCGTGGGAGGACCACCCGCTGGTGGAGGGTTGTATGGCGAAGCCGTTCTCGGGACAACATGGCCCATTGGGGGCGGGGGAAGGCCAGGGCCGCCCCCGGGGGTCTGAGCAGCGGGTGGCGGCGCATATGTCTGGGCTGCAGACGATCCAGGTCGAGGAGGCGGCGGTAGGTGGCCGGCTTGCGGAGGTCCGCTTGGCGGAGACATTACCCTTCCAGTCGGCGGGCCTTTGGGAGGTGGCGGCGGCGGCGTTGCCATTCCACGCTGAGAGCCATAGGGGCTCTGTGGCGGTGGTGGCATTGCCTGATTTTGCTGGCCGGGGAATGGGGCTGTGATAGGGGCTGCACTTGGCGTATTTCTTCGCGGCGGAGCTTTGGTTACTAGCGGAACATCGTTCCAGTTTCCTGCTTCAGCAGCTCTGGGAGGAGGCTTCGTCGATGGGGTTGACGCTCTCGGAGGCGCACCAAAAGACGTCGGCGGGGGTCCATAGCCTGGATGCGGAGGCGCTTGCATAGGCTGAGGCTGCGGCGGTTGATATCCTTGCGGAGCATAGGGGTTGCTGGCGGTGGGCGGAGCGTAAGGGTTCGCCGCCGGAGTCTGGACGGCCGAAGGCGCGTAGGGGTTGACTGGCGGGTTAATAGGGCTAACGCCGGGCGTTGACTGAGGGGGTTGGTAGCCTAACGAGGGCGCTGCTCGGGACGGGACCCGTGCAGTCACTGCAGGCCTCTGAGCTGGCTGTCTTGCGGCAGGCTGAGGGGCTGGCTTCTTTGTCGCCAGTTGCACACGCTCACGTGCCATGTCAGCAGCAGCATACTGCGATGGTAAGAGGCTCAAGTATTTATGAGCAACTTCGAGCTGGCCGTGTGCAGCAACAATATCAGCATACTCGATATACTTGTCGTAGAGTGACGAAAGCTTCCAGCCAGATGGGAGGTTGATCTCGGTATCTCGGAACTTGGCTACATGGCGGAACACCTCGACCTTCTCGATGAACTGTTGCAGAGTTCTGGCATGGATGGAAAAGGTAGAATCGTCAGCCTCGGCGAGACCAGCTTTCTCGGCCTCCTCGAGTTCGGCAACCCAGATATCCACCACCTTCTCGAGCTTGGAGCCAACCAAGTAGCAGAAGGACGCGTCCTTCCTTAATCCTGATTCGTAAATGCGGTCGCCCAAAGCTTCGCATAAATCAGGGAATTCTGTGGGATCAGCAAAGGTGCAGAGCGTCACCATGGTCTCCCTCCAGTCGGCCAGGTCTGCATTGTAAACCACGTCCCACAAGTTCTTGACGATAACAGAACCCAGCAGTCTCAGGTAGCTAGGCATCCCAGTCTTCTGAGATAGATAAGCAGACTGGACCTTGTCGACAAGCTCTTTTCCGCCGCAGTTTGCGATCATGAAGGCGTCTGCCATCCGGCCTTCTTTTAAGCATATCTCGGTTGCATTTTCAAACCGTCCCAACATCAAGGCTTTTGTGATCTGCTTCTCCACGCCAGAGTCATCCTCGCCAAACAGATGGAAGGGGTTGTCTGTTTTGGCGCCCTTTGTAGCCGAGAGGTTAGCCAAGAAGTCCTCGCCATCGCCTTCTGTTCCATCCGAGAAGAAAGTCGAAATGCGCTTCTTATGCCCTTTCACATCCAAACTCGACTTCGTAGGCTCATCCCCCTTAGCATCAGAAGCATCTTCAGTTACGCCGTTGGCTGATTCCTCCTTCGCTTCATCTTCGTTGAATCCCAAGTAATCGACAATTTGCTTTCGCGGGTTTTCAGTGAGCAAGGTTTCTAGGACGCGCCAGTCGGCCTTTTCTTCATTCGTCTTTGCCTGCTCGACATGCGTTTCGCATATAGCATTAATATCGCCGGACTTCAAAGATTCTTCAAACTTTTCAGTGGCGGTCCCGATGTCCGAGTCGACAGAAAATTGGGAGATCTGAATTTTAGAAGACCGCTTCTGGCCGGGTTGCGTGGGGTTCTGCTTGAATATGATGAGCTTTCCACCGAATCCAAACGAGACTCCAACGGGCCTCTCTAGCCACTTTGGAGCCTTCACTAGAGAGAAGGCGGCGCCTTGAGGCTGCCTCTGGGCTTGGGTGAAGAAGTCCTCGCCGTCTAGGTTGGTCTGGGTCGTGCTCTGGACGGCAGAGGGGTTTGTGTTCTGGAGCGTCTGCACGGTGATCTTTCCGTCGAAGGAGGCGGTTGCGGAGAGGCTCGGGTTGTGAGGATGGAACCGGGTTAGGAATGTCCAGTTCGTAACTTCGGGGAATTCTCCATATCGCTCGCCCGTCTGAGGGTTCCATACCAACGTTCGGTTGTCCTTGCCACACGATATTAGGATATCCCCATCCTGCTGACACCAAGACACTGACAGGACACCCTGCTCATGTCCTTGGAGCGTCCTCTCCGGCGCATTAGAGTTTCGTAGATCCCACAGCAGAATGACAGGGGTCATATCGTCCGGCGTGGCGGTTAATAGTTTCGTCGAGTTGTTGGGATCCCAAGCAACAGCACTGACGGGTTTGCGGTTGTTGTTTAGCGTCAATGACGCCTTCTTCGTCTTCAAATCCCACACCGTCACAAACCCTCCAGTGCCTCCCGTTGCCAGAATATGGGCAACCTTGGTGTTCCACGCCACACATTCCAAGTCATGGGCCGCAGCAGTACCTAGTCGGAAGGCGTTCGAGGGGTCGTGAACGTCGTAAATAAAGAGCTCTCCCTTGGCACCAGCGGTAGCTAGGATTTGGGGTCTTAGAGGATTAAATTGCAAAGCCTTGACAGCGCCCGTGTGCTTTGTCGTTCGCGATATTAGAGCGTCCGAGTCGCCAGAGACGAGCTTTTCGGCATCCCATAGATCGAGCGAACCATTTTCGAGAGCGCCGGCGATGATACCCTCTGGGTGGTCTTCGGAGGGCTGGCCCCAGGCAATGTCGTAGAACCTAACAGTCGAGCGTTTGGTAAGTACACTGCCGAATTGCCTCAAGAATAACATCTGGGGTGATTTACCTAGAGTCGGCGACGATACTCGCGATGGGTTGGAGCTCAAGGCCTTGCTCTAAATTGTCTAGGCTCAAATCCCACAACTCGAGCTTTGTCTCGTCAGAGAAGTCGGCATCGACAGCTCCAGCCCTCGTTCCAGTAACAAGCAGTGGCTTCTCGGTGCCTGGCGACCACGCAAAGGCGGCCGTGCGCGCGATCTCGCGCAGTTTGACCATGTTGGCTTAGCGATCTTGGTGAGGAGGGTTGAGGGGCAGTCTTAAGTCTGGGTCTAGTCGAGTAGTATCGAGAGGGAAAGGGGTCTTCTGTTGTTTAAAAAGGAGTTGTTAGCTTAAATGCCAGCTGGCATTGAGCTGTCTAGGCCAGCTAGGATTATTAGCGACGGCTCAAGTAACAGAAACGCAAGGAGAGTAAAAGGGGTTTTCCAGATCGAGAGCAAAGATCAAGAAGCAGACATTATGTTGCCAGATAATGCAGTCCAACGCTTTCTCCCTTTAGTGTGTGGGATGAGCTCACCAGCCCAAACCGAATCCAGATCCTGCAACAATCTGTTCCCAACTTCCCTGACAGGCGCTGAATGGAGGGCGTAAGCCACGCAAAGCCACACCTGCGTCCCTCCCAATGCACGTGATGACTGCCGGGGAAACGATTAAATGATGACGCTCTGTTTTTTGCTGATACCTACGTAAATTCTAGGTGCTCTTATGCAAGCTGTGAGGTGAAGCGACGTGGGATTACTACACTGGACTTGGTGACTGTAAAGGTAAATCTTGTAACAATGGGGAATTCTGTCAAGCAGCTTAACACACGAATGTTTAACGAAGAAATTAAAGTAAAAAAACGAGTTTGCAAAGTACCATATGCTATGCAGACAGAATATGGGGGACTCGCAGATAGCCCAGCAATGTGCGGTTTAAATGAATATACTAAAAAACACTCGCTTAAAGGTCACTACCATCAGCCACATCCAAAAACCCTTCGCTAGCATCTCATTCGCTGAGGCCTCAACATCACGACAGCGCCTTACATAAAGCCAAAGCCTAAGCCTTGAAAAGCCTCGAATACGATCATAATCCGGGCAAGGGAAAGAAGCCAAAAATGACAGACGCGGCTCGTTGGAAGGCCACGGTGTACGTTGGAGGCCTGGCCTCCCTGGTCACCAGCGGAAATCTTCACGCCGCTTTCATACCCTTTGGTGAGATAGCGGATATAACGCTGCCCAAGAACGATGCGCCAAACGCCACTGAGCCGCACCGAGGCTTTGCGTACGTCGAGTATGAGGACGCTGACGACGCCAAAGAAGCCATCGACAACATGGATCAGTCAGAATTATTCGGCAGGGTGTTAAAGGTCTCGGCAGCTAAGCCTCCCAAGAGTGCCGAGGAAGGACTGGGTAGTAAGACAGCTGTTTGGGAACAGGTACGTTATATCGCTACATATTTACTCGTCCCAGGTCTACTAGGCGTCTTATTTTCTAACATTCACAATAGGAAGGATGGCTCGCTGAGCACGCCGTCAGTGAGGAAGACCGGGCTGCTGCTGCTGGAGCTGCAAATCACATAGACGATGACAGGATGGAGGACCCCATGCAAGGACTCGAAGGACTGGATGTGGCCGGGCCAAAGCCAGAGTGAGGCGGCAGCGGCATTCTGTTTCATTTGTTCTCGTCAAACTTTGTAGCATAGCGCTGGCGTTGGAAAGGGTTATACGGCACAAAAGGGAAGAGAGATGAAAGCTTGCGGCCAAATTTTATACCACGCTTAATCTCCCGTATTTGACATGTCCAGCTTCTGATGACTACATATACAGTGCTTTGGCCTTCCAAAGACAAGCCTTTCCCCGGCTGAACTGGCTCCGACTAACCATGCCTTATGGTCGTGAAGAGATCGTCTAGTGACCCTCGCCGTGCTCAGCGGGCTCGTCCTTTCGGTTTTGGCGGGCAAGTCGGAGGTTCTTGTCTACGTTGAACTTGCGGAAACTCGAGTATCCGGCAGCGAAGAGGGCAAATCCAACGACGACACCTAGTATGTAGTAAGTATAGAGCTGTTTTCGTTGTTTGCTATTCCTCCGTGCCCTCCGTGGCGTGGGAATGGGACTAACCGAGCGGGATCAATTCCGGCGGAATCTGTCGAAACTTTCGGAGACGCTGAGAGACAGTGTGTGCTGCGAATTCGTCAATATCTGAGCAATGGTATATATTCTATGCAGGTCGAGATGGAATCGCTAGGCTCCCGCGCCGAGCTCGAGTGTTCAATGGATCGGGGTGGGCGAAGACAATACCGCTCTGGTCCTCTTTCTGTTATAGAGTCATTAGCGAAAACGTCATAGCCAGGCGAATGGGAAAAGTAGAGGCCGTACGGGAACGGGAGACATCATGCGCCGGGTGGGCATCATCCTCATAGCACGAGTAGCATACATGTCGGCGGATTGAGTGGAGATGCTTCTGTAGTTGAGAGAGACGTTTGGAGTGTTGAGGCCTTAGCTGGTGTAGCTTAGTAGAATTGACGTCTTATTATTTTTTCCCTCTTGGAATGGATGGTATGTTTTTTGGGGGGGAAGAGCTTCGGCAACTTGGCTAGAGCGATAACCAGTGAAATGAGACGAAATAATCATGAGTGGGGCTCCTTTTCCCCCTCTAGCGGCGAACCCCCCCTATAATACGCAGATCAGCCATAAACGTGCACTATATCAGGCCACCAGAGGCCGCTAAAGGCCACCAGAGGCCTGGGCAGCTGGGGCGGCGCTATGATTCGATTCGGTAGGATTTCGATACGTCGGACAGCTCCTCTTTAGTATGTAGACCATCACCATAAATAACCATAACATCACCACATCGTCCATCGCCAATTGCGCCCTCCACCACCTGTATTACCGCCTCTTCAATTGATAAATCGCCAAAATGTCTGACGACGAACGCGTTACCAAGCCCTTCAAGTTCGTCACCGGTGAGTTTCTCCCTTGCAAATCCCTCAAGGCCGCATCCTCCGTTTTCCGCTGTGCCGAATTTTGACAGGTCAAGGCTAATTCTTACTTTTTTCTCTCACAGCTGGTAAGAAAAGAACCCTCTCCCGAGCCCTTGAAAGAGACGACAGCTCGACGAATCGATACCGCCGAGAGATGCGATAATTCCAGTGTCTCCATTGTTCCATCTCTGGCCCGACTCGTACTAACCCGCGCAATCGCAGGTGTCGACGCTCGATTTCCCAACCAGAACCAGACCAAGCACTGCTGGCAGAACTACGTTGACTACCACAAGTGCATCAACGCCAAGGGCGAGGACTTTGCGCCATGCCGCCAGGTACGACTACCAGTTCTGGTCCTGTCTCACTGACTCTCACGGACTCTATATTCTAACGAGCCCCAGTTCCTGCTTGCCTACCGATCTCTGTGCCCGAGCGGATGGTACCAGCGATGGGATGAGCAGCGAGGTCAGTACGTCGCCGACGAATGCACGAGTTGATGTTAACATATCGCAGAGTCCGGAAACTTCCCCGCCAAGCTGGATGCTTAAGTGTACATATCCTCCTAGCACCCGATACAGCACAATTGGTCCATCCCAATGTAGTAAATTATTACCTAGACGCATTGAGCCAGCAACCAACTGAATGTTCCTCATAAACTTTTCTGTCTCATGTCCGTGGCTCCTTTGTGATCAGGCAGCATGTAGTCCCGCTTCTAGTTCGAAAGGGGAGCTGCAGACTGGAGTGGAAACCGAGATGCCACATGCATGATTCCCAAGGCAGAGACTCTAGGGCTTGAGAAGCAAGGCATACGTACATTGTTCTCTTGTTCGAAGACCGCGCCGAACCTACTCCTATGCTACTCGAAGCGAGATCCTGAGAAACAGCCGACACAGCCCAACCCCCCATCTTCCCAACAAAGCATGAGGCAGGCAGCAAGTATGGTGCTGATATTAGAACCGAGTCGACTCGCTGGGAAGCCTGGCAACCTTGTGTCAGATACCAATCTCAGTCCGTGGGCGCCTGGGAACCCATCCGGTGCATATAAGGTACCTTACGAGCCCTACTTTTGTAGGCAAGTCTCATCAACCAGCACGCGTCAGGGACTACTCACGTCATGGCACAGTTTCGCTTTTCCGGCCTCCCTACCGAGCTGCGCTTGACGATCTGGGAGATAGCTTTGTATGCCGAAACTCGAAAGCGCCTATTCGTCGTCAACCCACAGACACGCTCTCTGAAGCTTACGAAGCACACCGTACCCCCTCTCCTGCTCGTCAACTATGAGAGCCGCCAAGTTGCGAAGGCATTCTACAACGTCGTTCTAGCCGTCTACATCAGCCCACCTTTTCCTATTTATCCTCGAGAAGACCGATTCGCTGGGGTTGTACACCTCAATCTCGACAGGGACATCTTCGTGTTGGCGTATGACTCTCCTCACGGGATAGCGGTAGCCACCTACAATTATCCGTTCTTCGGCATAGCCGCGATGCCGTGCAAGTACGGTACAGATCACATGAGCGAAGTCGACTTCGGTCGTATACAGCGCGTGCTTGAGGTGAAACCAGCCGCTAGGGGCTTCTGCTACCGTTTACCACCGCCCTTAACCTCGTCAAAACTGGCTATACCAGGGGCTTCAGAGCGATACTATTTATTCTTCCCACCTTACACGGGGTTAGCTGGCAAGATTAATGAATTCCTCGATATGGTCGTCAGGAGCACACCAGATGACCTGCCTGCATTCATGTCTTCAAGCAAGCTCATATGCCACTATCCTGAGCAATCGTGTATGTGCTCCTTCTACAGCCCTTATTACCTTATCCATTAAGTTCTACTTCCTCTTATGGGATGGCCGTTAAAAGGGGAGTCGCTTCGCGGCTGGGGTGTTGAAGGAATGCTTGCGCGCAACTCTTGTCGACGATGGGGTAGCTACTACGACGACTACCGAGATTACCTATCTATGGCTTCACATGGGACTACGCGAGTATATCGAGTCTATGCTAGCTATCTAGTTACATTCCAAATTCTTCTGCGATAGGCAGTCTAGGGCCGTCTTCTGCTCTTCTTGCCCCTGGTGAAGTTATATGCTGCTGGCCAACGTAATGAATTGTCACGCTGTCCCACCCAAACCAAGACTGTCTCTTATCCATAATGTCTACTCAGGTACCAAGCCGATTCAAGGCCCAAATCATCCGTCAACTAGGGACCTCGTTTGTCATGAACACTCGTGACAACAATAATGTGTCTAGATCTCGCTCACTACCCGATATTCCTCGTGGTCTATTGATAGACTAATGTCTTGTTAAACATGACACTAGCACTAGAAGCTAGTCATGAGTTGGGAGTAATACCATTAAGAACATCTACGGTGACCAAAGTGTGGAAATATAAAAATATGATCAGAGGTGAATCAGCTTCGTTAGCTCGACTGACAACTACTTCCCACCAATTCTCTTAAAAATCGTGTTCCTAAGACTAAGCACATACTGGAAGTTTTATCACTCGCGGCACTACTTGTGTATTATACTCTTGAAAATAACATGTATGATACTGCGTCTGATTAAGCATGAACTGTTTACTATGGTCCAATTTATCTACTATCTAGCATGGCTATAGCCAGCGTATAGTCTCAAACTACTTCAGACACCTCCTAGCTTTATAAGTGCCAATAGTCATATCAGATTACGATCTGATCTAATCCAGGGCACTTGCCTGCTTTTCTTCACGGTGTAAATTGCTCTAACCGACGCATTGCGTCTGTTATTGGTGAGACAAATGTGTCTTCAACATCATCGTTATCAGACCGGGTCGGATGATGCTTGAGCAGTTTCCACCTTGCCAGCTTTACAAGCAATCCTAGCAGCTCGTCGAGGTCACGAAAAGCTTTCATAACGCGTTCTCGGTTGGGAGATTCTTCTGGGAACTCTGGGGGTTGCCACTTTGCGTATATCTTGAGGCTCGATCTTCTCATACTGAATTTCGATGTCACAAACTTCAGAAGGTGGTGGCAAAGCCAACATGGGCACTTGCTGCAACCGATGTGATCAAAGAATCTCTCTGGGTTACTGTGGTTCAGCAGGAATACTAAAATTTGCATCTCGCAATGTACCCGAAGCGTGCCCATGTTCGTCTGTCTTTCCTTCAGGGACTTTAGCTGCTCTGTGTCTATCTTTGTGGCAGCGATGTCCTTCTTGTGAGAAGACACGGAGATATTGTTACACTCTCGGACCTTTTTGATGAATGAGCCGACCCTATTTTCTTGCAATATCTTCATACGTATCCCAGCCGACGTTATACGCCTCAAGGCCATAGTTGAGGACGTCACTTCGTCTAGAATAGGCACGATTTCTATCCTCAGGCTAGCCTTGCTGTGGTCGTATTTGAAACGCACAATATCGTACCAAGCTCGATGATAATTTGCGATTATATAGATCAGGTGCCTCAGTGTCACACGGCCAGATACGGCCCGGGGTGCCAAGAGGTATACCAGAGCCTTATGGCCAATCAATCAGGCAATACATTGATGAATATGGCCCCAAGGCAGAGGTGTTGGTGATGGAGGCATTGGGGATACTCCTATAGGCTGAACCACTATACGGCGACCTGCAAGACGTACCAACAGCGTCTCGGGCGCTTGGAGAAGATAAGGATGACTGACTAAAGGCGGTCAGCCCAACGTGTATAAGTAGGAGCCTTTCCTCCCTCTTTCTCAAGAGGAAGAGGGGGACAAGGCCCTTGAGACCCAAGAGAATTATTAGTTGAATCTGAATGACTGATTCCGAGTCCTATACCAGCCCTCGTCACACTCAGGTACTTGGGCCGCCTTGGCTTGTTATTCTTGAGCTTTATCAACCCGTCGAAGAGTGTTCTTGTTGGCTCTCTATAGTCCTCTAGCAGCCCAAAACATAGTCGCGTGATTTTGTTAAGCCTGAAAAGTCGAGTGCGAAGACTGCTTTCCTGGTTTCCGCCTCGGTGCATCTCGCCTAGGTTCTCCCAGATAGACTTAACATAGCTCTGAGCTACACGCAGCTTATGAATGTCTGAAGGTGTCACACAACCCTCTCGGATTTTGAACAGGTCCTCAGCATTCTGGAAGTACTCTGCCTTGCCCCTGCAGAGATCATTTACGTGTCGAAGGACAAGAGAGTAGCAGTACTCTAAGATATACAGCCATAGGCCGCTCGCGGGGTTTGGATAATCAGGATGAGTTTCAGGAGATGATCGTTCATCTTCTCCCAATCCCCTAGTCACAAACCACACCTCCACATGCGCAGCAAGTTCGATAAGGGAAGGAGAACGACCACCGCTGTTTTTAGCTAGCCAGAGAGTGTATATTTCCGGTTCCTCGTCGTTCCGTTCCATGACAGTCGCGGTAACGCCTCCGCCACCTGATTGAGCAAAAATCAGAGCGAATGAATCCAGGAGGTTCTTCCCCAGACGGGAACGCTTAGGAGGTCTGGGATTCGTCTCGTCTTCAATTATGAGCAGACTAATATCTTGCGGTCGTCCGATATCTTCTGACACAGCATCCCTTATGTCCTCTTGTTGTTGTTGGTGGTAGCAGTTCATAAAGAATGCCTTGGCGTAGAATTCTTCAGCATCGATCCTTGCGGCTTTGAATCTGTCACCCTTCGGTCGGAGATGCTCCGCAGGGTCTGCTTCTATAAACGGCATTGCCTAAATGACGTTCTTACTATCTCGTAATACTTGCTTATGGCTTGATATCGAAGGTATGACGAAGGCAAAGCACACAGATCAGTGAGCAGACGCCCCAATAGTCTTATATATACTTCTCTATCATATCCTCATAGCTTCCATCAAAGAGGTAACAGCCTGCCGCAACGTTCCAGCATCTGACGTCCGATGAGCTGTCATGATACCTTCCCCCCAAGTTGGCTCGGTATGAAACAACTTGGTGGATAAGTTAACCCACCATAGCTGATCGTGCCAGCAAAGGTGAAGTTGACAGTGTTCACAAAGACATTGCTACGAGAACCTAATAATACACGTACGTACCCATCTAAGGGACTCATCGCACAAGTCATCATGGAAATACTCAAGATATACTCAAGGTCTTGCAGGGGACTACCAGAAGGTCGATCACGGAGAGTTTTCTTTGTTTAAAGGCGTATTTGTCGTTGAGAAGGCAAAACGTTGACCGGAACCGCGAAATCTTTATAAGAATATCTTGGTCCGATAGATAAAATCAGGGGCACGCCCCTTTTATTCGATATCCCCACAACTTGCATCGGAACTTTTTACGGACCGCACCTCGAAATTTCAATTGTGAAATGCGCAACCATCCTAGCACAAACACCTTCACAGAGCTACCTCCAACTTAGAGGGCACAACTTAGAGGGCATATCGAGAAGCTTGTATGCGAGCTGGGTCAAGCTCGCAGCCCTCGTCGTCAAGATGGTGAACCCAGGAAAGCGGATGCACGTGTTGCAAGAAGTAAGACACCTCGCCTTGCCGGCGTTTCCTTCGCATTTCTCTTTTTACTGAGCTACCCAGCCGATAAGCAGCTGCTAATCCGCCAATCTAGAAGGTAAAGCGCATGGCCGACTAGATCTGCAAGGTCCAAATTCTAACAGGAGTTTCCGTACAGCTGTTGGCGCTACGGTTTGGCCCCGGAGCAGCGATATTACCGCCCGAGATCACGCGGATACATATGGACTTCGCACATAGGATAAAGGAGGGACACATGGGCCCCAGGTATGCAGACCTATTCTGATCTTCTTCGTTTGCACAGTGTGGTTCGAGCTGCATCTCTCAGTAGCCTGCCAGAAGGATGTGACGACGAATTGGTCGCCTACCAGAGCCCAACGACTAACCATCGATCTCTTCGACGCAGGAAATTCTGGAAGACGTGTCTGCCCCGCCTCAAGTTCTACAACCCGGCGATCCCGATGCTGGTGAACCGGACGGTGGACCAGTCGTCGCCGGCCAAGATGTCCATCTACTTCCGGCAGGCGGCCGCCGAGGGCGACGGGGCGTCGACGCTCGCCGGCCGGCTCAACGCGCTGCCGCTGGCGCAGCAGCCGCGCTCGAGCACGACCAACGAGCACCCGGCGCCGCCGCCCGCCGAGGGCGAGCGCGTCGTCACCATCGAGATGAAGCAGGTACATTCGAACGACATCCTATCCGAGTTCCTCGCCAAGACGGGCGCTGCCGTCGTCAACCCCACCCCCGACGAGCAGGTCCAGATGCGCCAGGTCGAGGACCGCACCGAGCGCGCCGCCGTCGACCGCGCCATCGTCAAGAAGCACATCGACGACATCCGCCGCGCCGAGCGCACTCTGGCCATGGCTCGCCAGGAGGCCGAGGCCATCAAGGCCGCCAACCAATAGAGAAGAGGAAACTAGGAGATATCTCGATTGCTTCTTCTAATACCTGCCTCGTAGATGCTCTTGGTCTGGGAAAAAGACGATCTTGGCGACGGAGAGGAAATCCAGGACATGAGAGACTCGACGGATCGAAAAACGACACGACGAGACGATCCCATTGCGTTCGACGCCCTATCGCTCCTCATACTGTACTACGAAGTGTACTATAAGAAAACAACCAGCACATAAGATCGCAGTGCTTATGTACATGAGAAAAGGGAAGTATATATCCACCGCCACGAAGAGATGGCTTACAGTAGCGTTGGCGGGATACCTGCCATGTCTGCTATGAAATAACTGCAACGAAATAGAAAAAAGAAATCGAACAAGACCCAAGAGCTTGATCTTCATTACCATCGTCCCTTCGTTTGGTTTTTTGTCCCCCCCCCCCCCCCCATTTTGATACCAACTCCTCCCCTCACCCCCTTGCATACACTCTGAGATTTCCGCCTTGATCCCCATGGCATATCTCAATTTTTAGTCAAGGAAGATGGAAACCAAAGACCACATCCTATTCTCCGTGGCCTCCCTTTTCCTCCAAAGGACCATGGCTTATTTTGTTGGCCTACATGCTATTCTTATCTTAACCAACCAAGTTGTACCTCTATTATGGTATGTATAGAACTTCGAAACAATGCTATGAGTTCTATCCTGAAGACCCGGTACGGACATCGATAGAGGGTTACGCCCTCAACCGCATGTCTTGATCAGATTCTACAGTCCCGGAAGGTCCTCAAATCTGAAGCAAGATGACCAAGTAGAAGATCGTGAACATATCTTGTATCTTAGTTCCATTTTTAAATACCATAGCTCGTTTTATATTAAAAAAAAATGATGCGTTATACAAATATTAGACAAATTAGGTCGTGAATGGTACCCAAACCAGCACCCAACCAACCTCGTACGTCAATCTCAGCCACCGTCTTCGCCTTTAGACACATTTAGTACAGAACAAAAGAAACCTTCCACCATCACCATCTACCGTCCCTAACCACCAACCCATCTAAACCTCAGTCTCCACATCCGGCTGCCGCCCGCTGAGCGCGCCCATCTGGGTAACTCGGCGGATGGCGAACTTGGCCTCGTCCTTGGCGAACTGGGCGTTGCGGAGGGGCCGCCACTGCATGAGGCCGCGATGCTGGCGGTGCAGGTCGCGGCTGCGCTCCTTGTAGTCCTTGTACTGGCGCACGGGGTTGAGGCTGCTGCTCCTGCGGCGGCGGTGGCTGGCGCCCGACGAGTCCGTCGTCGTCGCATGCGTCAGCGAGCTCGCGCCCGCGCCGCTGCCGCTGCCGCTCGTGCTGGGTCGCGCGTCCGCCCCGACCTCCGAGTTCGTCGCGTCCTGGATCCCGAGGTCCGTGCTGGCGTGCTGGATCCGCGTCGAGCTCGGCGACGTCGGCGAGTTGGGCAGGCTGCCGTTGGCCCCGACCGGGCCGTCCGAGTCCTCCTCGGTCTCGTAGTCGGTGTCGTCGCGGCCCTCGCGCCCCGTCATCAGCTCGGCTGGGTCCTGGCCGAAGGCGCCGGTCCAGTCGGTGCCGTCCTTGGATAGCCACTTCTGCCTCTCCTCCTCCGAGGCCGTAGCCAACACGTCGCGCGCGTGCGTCAGCGACTCGTCGTGCAGCTTCTGGACCGACGGCGGCACTGTACCCTGCACCTCCTCCTGTCGCACTCCCTCGGCGAAGCACGCCTCCCATGTCTCGATGGTCTCGCGCGAGTTGTTGTCGCTCACGAACCGCAGGTGGTCGCGGTCCGTGCCCGCCTTGAACCGTCCGCGGAACCGGATCCGCCCGACCTCTTCGATCTTGATGTCCGGCACCGTCTTGCAGTTGTCCGACGTGATGTAGTTCTGCGACAGCCGCATTGGCTTGTCGCACTTCCAGACCGGCAGGTCAAAGTCCTTGCTCTCGCTGTCCACCAGCTCTGAGAGCCAGACGGCCGCGAAGAAATCTGCGTGCCGCCTGTTGGGGAGGTGAAACTCGAAGAAGACCGGCGATCTGTAGCGGAACCTGACAGGCAGGCGTGGTCGCGGGTTATTAGTTATACCGCTGATATCCCAGTTGAGCGTGTCGCCTTCCGCAGAGCACTGCTCTCGCTTCACAGTGATGGAGCTTCCTCCCGTCCTCAACTTCAGCTTCACCTTGCCCTTGCCCGAACCCGTGAAAGAGGAGCTGATCTTGTCAGAGGTAAACTCGAAAGTGCCGACCTCCCAGCCGAGTTGCGGCGGCGGCAGCTTGAGTTCGACTGATCGGAACAGTAAAGAGATACGAACACGTCCAAATCCAATCCCGCCATCCAACGGGTACCATCGAGTGAGCTGGCCATCGTTAGTTACTTATCCTATAGCAACTGATATCACAGCTTACTTACCTGGCTACTTGTCTGCATAAGATGGGAGATCTTCAAGGGAACAACACCGATGATAGGATCATGCTGCCTGTTCCGCGAGTCACGCACCGTCACAGTAAGGATGGCAGACTTCCAGTCACGAACGAAACGTTCGGTACCAGCATTGAAGATGGGCTTCGAAGAGACAACCTTCGTTCGAGTTTTGTACACCTGTAGTACACTGATTAGCTTGAGAGAGTTAGATAGAGACAATTGTAACTCACCAGTTCATCGTTGAGGAGGATAGTGCAGTAAGCGCTCGGTAGCTTCTTGCTTGTTTCCTCCTTGATCTCGCCAGCGTCTCGAGCAGGTTCATATTCCCTGCCTCCCTTGCGCTTGCCACCTTCTGAACCCTTGACGTTCGCCAGCTCGAGGTTGACAATTTGGTGAACAACGATACCCAGGATACCAGAGGGCCAGAGAGGGTCAGGTGGTGTGTGCACTACTGCATCTTCTTCGTCGTTTTGAATGGCGCCCTTATCATCTTGCAGTTCCTTCTTGTCCCGGATCTCCTTCGGGAGGCTGAGATCCTTGCCATCCGTTCGGAGAGCGGCACGGAATTGAGTCTTTCCAAAGTAACCGACTTCCCAGTGGAGCTCGCCAGGCATGCTGCTGTCGGCTTTTACGCCACGGAGCTTGGAAATTTCCTGATGCATCTTGCCGGGGTGCTGAATGAGTTTCTGTAGAGATAGCTCGACTTTGCCAACCACATCATCGGCGCTAGACCGGTCGCTATCCCATAGCTCCATTGAAAGTTGCTCGTCGACCTTGATGAGATCGGCGGTGACGGGGATGGCACAGCATTCTTCAAAAACGGGGTTGAGATCGTCCTGGATAACACGGGTGCAGTACATTGGCTTGCCAAACTTGGAGAAGCTGACCGTGATATAGGGGTCGGAACCACCACCCTCAGAGCCGCGCCTGTCCTGCTTGGATAAACCAACAGCCTTGTGGATGCGGATAAATAGTACACCCAGGGCTTGAGTATCCTTCTGGATATCGTCTCCTGACAACATCTTGCCAAGATCAAGGGTCAAAGACTTGGGCGCCACATACATGCTAGCCGCAGCCTTGACGGCCCAGTTAACGAAGTTGGAGATGACTGGCAAGTTGAGAATGTTGACACCACGCTCAATCATCGGGGTGCAACCAGCCTCGACCTTGGGAACGCCCATCAGGGTGATGGTGACGGCCTTGAGGAACGGCGGCTCAGGAGTCATCTGCAGTCTAAGCCGCACGGTTCCCACCAAGCCAAGCAACTCGACCCCTAGTTGTTGATTAGCGCTCGTATCGGATCGATGGGTTATGGATACTTACAGATAGGTAGGGGGATTCCAAATAATCCCTTAAGACCAAGATAGAATACCAATTGCATGCCCATGTTCTGAGCTTTTGTCGACACGGACTCGCCACCCGTTGGCTTCGCGTGGTAGGCAAAAGAAGCCTCCAAGTTGTAGTAATCACCGCCTTCTTCATCAGCGGCTAGTTCCTGCGGATCCTTGACCTTCTCGTTCTCCTTGTGCATCTCGTCCTTTACATCCTTCATGTGACTGTCGGGCAGAGCGCGGAGACTCAGAATTCGGATAGGGTTGTTACCCTGGTTGATGTCGGCCACCTTGACATTTTCAATGATGCCTGGAACTGAAGCTTGCATAACATCCTGCGGTTGTTAGTTTCTAGAGCTATAGTTATGTAAACGTCGGAACTTGTACGAACCTCGAGGGTATCCGCGACGGCAGCAAACATGTCGGGGTTGATGAGGCCCCAGACAATGCCAAGGAGGGTGTTCATCCACTCGACAGATTCGGGTATCAAATTAGCGACGGCTGTCTCTCCGCGCTTTTGTTCGCTTGACCATTCGATATCACGGCCTCGTTTCACCAGATCCTTCATCCATAGGAAGATACCAGAAGCGATACAGATAGCAAGGGGGATTAAACCCAGCAGCCTCCCCCCGAAGAACTTGCCGATGAAGATGATGGCGAAGAAGACAGCGGCGCATAGTAACGTGGCTCTCTGCTCTATAACAGCATACATCGGCTCATAGCTGACAGACGGAGTAGGATGAAACAGGACATTTGTTTTCTCTCCGTGGATGGGCACGTCCGAAGTGGCGCCTGTGGCTACCGGGTCCGGAGGAGCTGTTATGTCTTGGGCATTTCTATATTCTTCTCCTGACTGCGTCGGTTCCGTTTTCACGGTTGTTTCTTTGCCTAGATTCGCATTTGGTACAGAAAGCTAATGCAAGTTTCAGTTAGGGAGCTTATTCTCAACCACCACGGCCATTCCTCTGAACCAACTTACGCTTGGATTCTCTACGGCGTCCATAAAACTCGTGCTCACGTCGTCGATGGTGACCTGGTTGCCCGTGACGGGATCGGTGACGACTCGGCCGCCCTTGTGTGTCTGAACGTCATTCTGGTGCTCCTTTACGCCTCCGTTCTTCTTGTTAGCCTTCGATTCGGCGTCAATCTTAGCATCTCGCTCCCTCTTGTCCCGGTCGAGACCGGCGACGAATTCCTTAATATTCGGGATCCGGTTAAGGCCCGAATAGTGGCCGCCGGCGGGATAATGGTGCTCTTGTTCGGAAGCCATAGTGCCCGGGTATTAGAAAATGCCCCCAATGTCCACAAAAAGGAAGAAGAAATCAGCTCGGTGAAAGAGATATTATAACAGCTGTCTACTATAGGAAAGCTCGGAAGGTATTGCCTTTCCACCCCTTGCTAGACGGGCTTACTGGTAGGAACCAAGAAAAGAGAGATGAAGATCTAGACTACGAGACGAACCGACGTTGGACACATGGAGCTTAGATATGTGATCTGCAAAGAATATGTAGGCCCTTGGCATAGCAGCGTTGCATCATCCGAGCTGGAATTGAGTAGACGAAGCGTGTTTGTGTGGTAGTGTATGACGTCGGTGGACCTGCTCTAGCTCCCTTTCTTTCTAGGGCGACTCCCCAGATCTCGGCCAATTCCAGCTCCATTCGAGGCATCTGGACTGCTCTACGCGTAGCAGCTCAGGCCTGGCAGGGGGTCGACACGCCCAGCACGCCCTGTAAGCCCCACTCAGCTCCCTATCAAAATCTTGTATCCGTCCCGCGTATCGAGTCGCGGATGCTACCTTGCCAGGTTATTGAGGTATCACGAAGCCAACTTGGCGATGCGTACCGCCGGCCTGGGACGGGATTCCGTCTTGTTTCTTTTCTTCTTTTCTTCTTGTCATATTATCGGCTTGAAAGGCTTGTGCTACTTAGAAGCTCTGCCCTAGATATGAGATCAAGGACAAAGAAACAATTAGCATGTGAGAAAGAAAAGCATTCTCCTTACCTCCAAGTCTCTTATCTATCAGAGATTCATTCATTTGAAAAGTCATATAACTAATAAAAGAATTAAATACGTATGTGCGTAGGCATCCAGCTATTCGCAATGCGTTTCCCACGTAGCCCAAGATAATAGTCAAATTTGTATGATGATTGCAAATTCCTGCCTCATCTAGTGAGTTGTTCAGCTCAGAGGGGTTTTAAATAGCTACAACAAGCCAAGACGAGAAAAACCGGGTTTGCCGACTTTTCCGTGGCCGCGTGGGCTGATGGGACGGGAGATAAAGCACAGACAAGATCTACGGCTAGGGTAGAAGCTGCGTGCGTGTACAGCTTGCGTCATATAACGTCCGTCTCCATCCGCTTTGAACAAAGCGAGCCCGCGAACATCTAGCCCGCGCAGTGAGGCTCTTAGGCAGCACTCACAATACGTCTCTTCAGCTGGGCATACAGTTCCCATAGTGTCTGGTAGTCGGCCGGTAAAACTCATATAACATCTCAGAGTATAGCAGCACATCAAGTCATCTGGAACTGAGAAGAACAGTATTGATAACTTCATATTCATCATATTCTCATCGATCATGCGCTCAAAACCCGATCCCGAAACGAAACGCGCAATGCTATGGTATCAAACCGCACAGCGCCAAAGCTAGTCAAACAGTAAAAACAGAGCCTCCCAATGTCACAATGCATCCATAGTCCTCGCGGTATGCGTTTATACATGTCTTTTTGCTATTTTCAGCGCCTGAACTCGAGGTGGAGCCGCTTCGTCAGTTCCGATCTCGATATGGACATGTTCAATGCTTATGTTGATCCCCCACGTCATCCCTGCCCGTTGCTCACTAGCTCCGGCGGGATGGGTGTATCCCCTCTAGTGTCCGTCTTGGGATGGCTTGCATCTGCAGACTCGAGCCCGTCTCCTGTCGAGGGCGCCGTGGTGGGCGCCGTTATCGTCGGTGTCTTCATTTCCAAGTCCACGCTATGAGGTGTCGTAGCTCTGCTAGAGACCTTGCTGTCCGCATCCGACATATCGACATCCATCCTGTCCGAGGTCTCATCTGATCCTGATCCCGATCCCGATCCCGATCCCGAGTCGGCCGTCTCAACACTAATCCGGGCCTTCTTCGAAGGCTCTAGCTTGGGCGCCTTTACACGTGCCGGCGTAGGTACGTTGAGGAGCGGGGCCGCAGATGCCTTCGGTGTCGAGGTATCTGTCGCTGCTTTCAGAGCGGCTATCGCACCACTATCGTTATCGTCATCGTCCTGGCCGATAGTCCAGACCCATCTCCGCTTCTTCTCCTTTCTCTTACGCTTCCGGACGCCGTCTGGCCTTGGCGACATAATCGGGGTCTCCGTGCTTAACCCGTTCATGTGCCTTCGCATTTCTTCAAACGGTCCTGGCGTCTCTCCACCATCCCGGATCTCGTCACCCGTGTAGGCCAGAGCAAGATCGAGAGACATATCACAATCCTCCACGGCCGGAGAGGGTGTATAAGGTGACGCGTCGTCCGCAAGAAGATCGATATGTGACCTCGTGTACTTCTCCGTCGTAATCGTTTGCTCCAATGGGGATACATATCCCACATGTCTTGCCGCCTTTTCCTGGAGGCGCCATGACTGCCTTCTGGGGGAGAGGGGCGACAGTGCGCTTGGAGGAGGTAACGGTGAGTTTCGTAATATGCTGTGGAGAGATCGATTACGACTATAAGGTGCCTTTTCCGGCCCAAATGATCCGTACAAGACTCGGCGACGACTTTGAGCAGGGGAAAGGGGAATGCCTCGCCTGCTCGTGTCTGTAGGTACAAACGAGAACTTGCTAGGCCCCGAGGACTCAACAGGACCGGCGGATAAGGGGGGAGTTGATGTCATGGTACTCGGGAACATCACGTCCATTTGCTGGGCTGGCGACTTAGGGTCGGCAGACAATGGTGTGTCTGGCAATGCCGCGGTAAAAGGTGTTTCTATCCTTGCCTTCCGAGTCCTGAGGGCGTCCGGATCGGTTTGGAGTTTGAGGGGTTGGTGAAGGTTGATGGCCGTTACAGGTGTCGACTGAGTCGGCGTCGACCTTTCGATGGCGGTGACATAGATATTAGACAGCGTGTTGAAAGCCGTTGGTGACTTAGGATCCGCATTTGCTAGCGACCTCGTCGACCTAGAGCTTGATCCAGATGACGGCTTCGTCTGAAGAGACAGCCTGGGTCTCTTGGGGGACTCTGAGCTCGCCATGGTGACGACCGATGACTAGGAAATCACCTCCAGAACAAATCCAAACCTCAACAGCTTTCGGGAAGAATATACATGGATATAAGAAAAGGCTGTCGTGTATGCTACTCGGTCTGTACTACCGACAGACAAGGACCTTTACGCAAACCCCCCAGCCGGCCGGGATATTATTGATAGCAGTAAGAGCCAAGAAAATGTATCACGAATGCCGGTCTTTGGGGGGGCCAGCGGCTATATAGAAAGTCGGAGCCTTCAATAGGCCGAGGAGCTCGTTGGGGAGAGGGAAGGGATGGGTTGCTGGGTCAGTTGAGCGGTGGAGGCACGGAATACGGGGCTAATGCATTCTGCAGTGTGAATCAACGAGATCCCATGCACGAGGGGAGTGGAGAGGCAGGAGAGTGGCAGAAGAGTGGGAGAGTAGGTAAGACGGAGAGAAACGGAGTGACAGGAGTCGTTGAAACTAGAAGGCGAGGAGGACCAGGGATTGACCAGTCGGGGCCAGACAGATGCAGTCATGTTGGGCATCTAAATAGTTGGTTGGCTATAAAAAGCGACTAGGGCTTAGAGAGGGATATATGATTGAAGGCGCAGGCGCCGACGTAACCCCTACCGGTCTGTACGATCCTTGCTATACTTAGCGAATGGCCGACACGGTCCAGGTCGGCTAACGGGCCAGCCTTCGCGTATGTGATTGCCGCCGGAGAGAAGCGCCTATTCTGTTGGGCGTTCGAGCACCTATTGATGATTCATTCCCCCGCATTTCGGCGATAGAATTGCGAATAAGTGTTGACTTGAGTCCAGTGGTGGTGAGTATCAGAAATAGTCGAATTGTGAGACAAAGGCCTCGCTCACACTAAGTCGACTACCGACTGCCTCTCTTCGACGTGACAAGGCCAAAATTACCTCATGGGCCTAGGTAAGTACCTGAGTACTAAAAAGAGTAGGTGTTGTGAGCTGTCCGCCCGAAGGAGTCTGTCCTTCTAGAAGGCGTGTTGTTGGTCCTTTGCCAATCTCCCTCCTCGCGCAAGCCACCTTCCCACCGACCAACTGTGGTAGGAAGTGGTAAATGGCAAAAGCTGCCATCCTCTTTACTGAAAACGTTGACCGTCTTTCATCAATGATGCTTGTAGGACCAGTATCTTGTCAGGTATCCCATCCCCGGACTATTCTGGGGGTGCAATGCTGGGACCCATCACGGCTGATCGCTCCACTTAGAGAAGCCAAGCCGTCTTCAACACGTCAACCTGTCTCACCACGATATGAAAATGTTTCTGCTTCTCAATTATCTTTGGACGAGGGAGGTCATGAGACCGTCTCTGATCGGCTGTCGCTACTGATGTCGAGTCAGTTTGAATAATACTAGTTGACTGGTCGTAATTATCTCGACACTTGTTGAATGACAATACGAGAGCATCCATGGTGGACCAGGCTGAGCGCATCAATGTTCAGAGTGGCTTCTATGCCAACGCCGCTCTCGCCGCTCAAGCAAATTTGATTGTGTCTTCGGAGTCCCACCACGTCCCACATGAGACGAAAATAGGAACTTCGCGCGTGGAATGTTTTGAAACGTGATGTTCACGTTTGAGCAATCAACAGTAATAAAATGAGATGGGAGAAAAAAATGGGAAACATCCAAATATAACTCAAAGTGCCTCATAGTCGGGTCCCGGTGGGTCGGTGCGGCGAATGAGGCGGCTTCCCGATACTTGTCTCTTTCCATGTGGCTGAACCGGTACGATCGGTACAAGATACATCAGTGACATAAGCAATCACATACGACTTCGTACACGTAGGTCTACAGGCTGCAGGTGTGGCATCTCGCTATGTGGCTGGAAAGATAGATACGCAACGATACATATCTTCATGTTTATTTCCGAATCCAGCAACAAGTATCAATAACACGATCGTCTGGTTAATGTGACGTCCGGATCGTCACCACGGCATCCAGACGGGAGATCATCTATTCCACCTCCCCCTACGCCAGACCGCCGCCTCGCCGTTCCCCGATCTAAAAATGGAACAAGATGAAGACAACACCGCTAAGACCGGGACTAGCCAAGCCGATCGCCCGCAGAGCCCCCAGGATGAACGACGACCGCATCATCCTTCACTTTGTACGATCACCAAAAAGTTTCTATTACTATAACCACTGCTTCCTTCTCTCCATCTTTTTCTTCCGTCTCTTCTGATAGTCCGAACTGAACCATCATCGTTTACTGACCATGACGCAAAGGACTACGACTGCTTCTACGCCAGCGTGTTTGAGAATGCCAACCCGACCCTCAAGGGGCTGCCCCTGGGCGTCAAGCAGAAGAGCATCCTGGCGACGTGCAACTACGCCGCTCGGGCCCGTGGAGTCAAGAAGCTGATGCTCATTTCGGAAGCACAGAAGGTCTGCCCGGACCTCGTAATCCTGAACGGCGAGGACTTGACGCCCTTCCGCGACGCTTCCAAGAAGCTCTGGTCGATGCTAAGATCGCATTCCTGGAATGGCCGTGTGGAGCGTCTGGGTCTCGACGAGGTTTTTCTTGATGTCACTGACGTGATTGCGTACAATGCTGAGCTGCTCAACCTTAACGCGCTACAGGATTCCTTCTTTCAGCTCTCCCAGCATGACCCCGAGAAAGGCTTTAGCTTCGACGGTAGCCGGTTCTCCGGTTGCGTCATGCCGCCCTTGGATCCTCAAGATGTTTCGGTTATTCTGGAGAACCTGCTAGGAACGCGACTGATGCTCGCATCACATCTAGGGGGCTATCTGCGCCGCAAGCTAGAAGAAGACTTTGGCTATACGTCAAGCGGGGGCATCTCGACAAACAAGGTGCTAGCCAAGCTAGCCGGCAGCGTGAACAAGCCCAAGAACCAAACAACACTCCTGAGCACGCGCGAGGAGGATGTCCAAGTCTTCGTGGACGGCCACAAGCTGCGGCAGATCCCCGGCATCGGCTTTCGCACCGCGCAGCTGATTCAGGACCACGTGCTCGGGACGAACACCACGGCGGCCAACCCACACGACTACGACGACCAGGAGGTCACGGCGGGCCGCGTCCGGCGCCGCGCTTCCATGTCGGCAGATCAGCTGGACCGCATCCTCGACCGCCCGGGCGCCGAACGCGGCAGCGGTGACAGGGTCTGGGGCCTGCTGCACGGCGTCGACGCGGCCGAGGTCAAGCGCGCCAGCGACGTGCCCGCCCAGATCAGCGTCGAAGACACGTACATGGCGCGCCCGCTCAACGCGCCCGCCGAGATCACCCGCGAATTACACTCCCTCGCCGCCTCGCTCGTGCGCCGTATGCGCGTGGATCTTACCGTCGTCGACGACGATATCGAGGACGCAGCAGACCCCAAGAATCCCGCCTCGCAGAAGCGCTGGGCCGCCTACCCCCGAACACTCCGCCTATCAACGCGCGCGCGCCCGAAGCCCGGCTCCGCCGCCGCCGAGAACTTCAGCCGCAGCTCGCGCAGCCAGCCGCTGCCGAGCTTCGTGCTGAACCTGCGGGGCGAGGAGGGCGCCGAGGCCGTCGCCGCGCGGCTGGTGGCCGAGGCGCTGCTGCCGCTGTTCCGCCGCCTGAACCCCGAGCGCCACGGCTGGAACCTCGCGCTCATCAACGTCTGCGTGACGAATATGGTGGCGGTGGCGGGCGCGGACGCCGAGGCGGGGGGAGGAGGAGGGGCGTCGGGAGGGCGGAACATCGCGAGTATGTTCCGATCGCAGGAGGGCAAGCTGCGCGAGTGGACCGTCTACGATACCTCGCCCGCGGGCGGCGCTGATAGTCCGCCGGGCGGTGCTGTGGGGGCTCGAGAAGAGCAGAACACGGGTGGGGATTACGATGACGATGAAGCCATGGGTGAACTCTCGGCGTCCGAGACGTCGGCGGTGTCATTAGACTCTGACGTCGACGATCTTGGGGAGCAAGAGATATGTCCCGAATGTGGGCACTCGATTCCTACTTTTGCGCTTCTGGCACACGGCAGATTCCATGCAGCAGGCGATTGAGCCTCTGCTGTGTATATAGCAGGCAATTCAGATGCCTATACATAACCCCTTACTCTTAAGTAGGAAGATACTTCAATATGCACATAAAACGCATGCTTCTTCCGTATAAGTCATCTCGTCGAAAGCTATAATCGACATATATATTCATGGGTATAATGGATAGTGACAAATTAGCTGCTGTTTTTTCAAAACTTTAAACTCGCGGTGGTATTTGCATTAGAACCCATTCATTCCTCATGATAGGACTCGTTCTTCCTTTTTTTCACCCATTCTCCGAGACGACAGACAGACAAACGACAGGACAGCCAACCGAAAGACAAAACAAAATCCAGTCTCTGTAACCCGCGTAAAACGAAAGCAACTCCAGAGGTATCAATAACCGGAAAACATGCGCCTGAAGGATGGCTTTGGAAACAAAACGCAGATATCCGCCAACGCACGAGTTCCCCTCACCAATCCCGCCCCTGTATTTTTGATGTTTCTCCCTTTCCCCGTCCCCGGATCGCGTCGCCCAAATCTAACTCCAGCCTGACAGTAGAGGTCGTGGATGCTATTCGTAGCTCGGTCTCGGTCTCGTTCTCGTGTGATTATGCCTATCCACATAGACTGTCGAGGTCTTGCTAGTAAGTAATAATAGCCGTCGTAGTCATTACTACCTGACTAGTTTTTCTAGCTCCTCGTTACCCCTTAGCACAGTTTCGAGCCACTCTCCCGCTATAGTGAGCATCGTGCTCTTGCTGTACCCGCCCCCTTTCAGGTTCGGAGTGATCTCGCCCAGATCGTCGAACCCCTCCTTGATTGCTCCTCTTCTCTTTTGCTCGCTCTTGATGTGATTTTCTCGCTTTTGAGCATCTGTTAGGTTTTCCCGTGCCTGTTTCCCCATGTTCGCTGCCGACTTCCTCCGCTTCCCATTCGTTTCCGGGACGGGCGAAGGGACGTCCGGCATCCCTTTAAGGTCTGCTTTTGATTTGCGCTTTTTAGCTATCGCTCTCGGCGGTATCGATACCATATCATCGCCGTTCTCCTCGAGTTCCTCCTTTGGCTTGGTTTTGCTCTTGCGGCGCTTTGCCGGCGGAGCGTCGGCATCACGCTCATCCTTAACGCGGTTATTCGAGCCGTTCGCTACTGCTATCGACGAGCTTTCTGCGTTATTTGAAGGTGACGGAGGCCGAGTCGTGGCTGCGCTCTCGCTGATCGAGAAGACCTTCAGGACGCCCAGTCGCTTCTGCTCGATGAGTTCGCTGGATTCATGGTCTGGCGGAAGATAGCCTTGTGTCCTACGGAAGTTTGCATCAGAACCCCATTGCAGTTCCGGCGTCTCCATCTGTCGTGGGTTGTTCAGCCCCTGAGAACTTCCAAACATCATGTCGGTAAACAGATTGTCGGCCCCGGTTGATGGACTCTGCCTATGTTGAGTAAGACCATTCTGCCTATGGTTAACATGATTGCGATGGGGCGATCTCATGTGGTCAGCGGGAGCACCGAGGTGCTGAGAGGGCACGACGGGAGCGTGGCTCATTGCGTTTTCGTTAGCCGAGTGACCATTATGATGGCTATTTTGATAGCCGTGGTGAAGAGACGTTAATACCGCGGCCACGTCGGCGTGAGCATTTTGGTCGACCGGCGTGTGTGGGGATGGCGGTGGTATATTGTGCTGTTGGTATTGGTGGTGAAGCTGTTGTTGCGGATGTTGGTGTTGTTGATGGAGCTGAAGTGATGGCTGCGGTTGCGGCTGCGATGGCGTCTGCGGCGGCGGCGGCATTAGATTCTGGCCGAACGTGAAGACGTCCTGGTAATTAGTAGCCGGCATCCCATTCATCGGGAGGGCGGATGGCTGTTGAGGCTGCTGCCCGAAGGACGTGCTATGCCCTAGGAAAGACGGCGGCAGTTGACTTATCCACTGCTCGCTAAAATTAAGTCCTTCGCCGTATGAAGTAGGATACTGATTGGACGCCATGTCTTCGAAGAACAAGCTGAGTACTCTAGAGTCGTCCTGTCCCAGCAAAGGGTCGCCCGGAGGAGGCGTGGGAGCTCTAAGAAATAAAAAATCTTCCGGTATATGATCTTGAAGAATAGTGAGTTTCCCAGCTTCTTGACGTTGGAGAGAAGTGAAGGGTCGGGAGAGGCGGGAGACTTACAGCCAAACGGCGCATTGCCGTCAGGCGGTTGTGATGAACCCATGTTGGGACGTTGTAAGCACACGGCGCTCATGGATGCTTCTGTGACGCGGCGGATCGCGAAGGGAATATGTTTTATGCCGACAGATATAACTCGGACTCGGACGAGGAGGGACGGAGAGCACAAGACAATTCTTGTTCTATGTTCTAGCGGCGTTCGCAGTGGACTCGCGGGGGGTGGTTTCGTGGTGACGGTTTCCGAAGTTTTCGGGACAGACGACGGTGTCGGGATCGGTTGGGTATGCGTGACATAGGCGCTGCAAGACGGGAGAGGTGAAATCTACCATCCATATCCTCCGCAGCGGGGAGTGCGGTTGGGTATAGAGGTAGCAGTAGTATAGGGTATGGAGCAAGTATTGCAGAAAGGATCGCCGACTACAATGGAGCAGTGGCCGGGACAGACTGGAGGAGACAAGGCTGCTCGGTTGCAATCCGGATCAATGATCAAAAGAGGAATGGTAGCGGAGTTGTCAGAGGTGCTGCACGGGTGTCGGGCTGGGAGGATCAAGCTGGCCCCTGAGTATGAGGCCGCAGGGTAACGTCGACATTGATTAGACTACCGAGAAGCTACATACAGCCCGAGGTCGACCAAGCCTCGCGGGATCGACAGTGCTCCACGGAACAAGCAGTGAAATAAAGCGAATCTCAGGTCGGGGTCGACTAAGAAGGGAAAGGCGTGCTGTGGAGTCGGGGTTGGAGTGCAACCAGCCTAACGTAGTTGAAAAAGGCCAGCCGGTGGGCTGTTCGAGGCCCTCGATTTAACGGTCGCGGCCGTGAGCTCAACAGCACGAGAGGAACGGGGGGTTGGGGACCGGTCTGTGGTCGTGGTTTGCGGTTTGCGTTGCAGTAGGGCGAGAGAAGATAAAGAGCCTGCTGCGAATAGACATTCAGTACTAAGATAAAAGTACCAGATGTCCAGAGAGGCCAACATGAGCGTAGCAGAGGAGAGAGAAAAAAATGCGGTAGCGTCGCACGCAAGAGATGATTGGGTGAGGAGGTGGGAATGACGAGCAGAAACAGATTCGGAGTGGATCCTCATTCGCTGGAGAGAGCCGAAATGGACATATCCATGCCTTCCCATTACTCCGCAAAATAAGTCTCACAGTCACCTGCCAGCCAGCTCAGCTCGTAGTATACCTACCTCCTAAGGTATGTACATATCAGCATAGCTACTGCCAGCTCGAACAACCCGCTCGAATTGTTAATGCTCGAAACTCAACAGGTCAACAGGCGGGAGGCAAAGACGGGAAAACAGGTTATTGTCTCTTGGTGTATGTACCTAACACGCATTCACACCTAACGCACCTAATGTACCTCATGTTAGGTACCTATCCTTACGGGTGAGAAGTACAAGGTGAGAATGAGGGGTAGACAGCAGACGCACAGCTTCGAAGCTATAAGTCAGTACACCTATAAGTCTATCGATGATCGACTTCGCGCAGGATCTGCTATAACCAAGCATACATGTTATATTACGTTTCAAAGTCTATACTATATAAAAACAGGTTACCGAACTTCATAGACCATGCTTGAGCAGTCATGCTTGAGCAGTCGACGACTCCACGACAGCCGTGGCCGAGATGGTCGAATTTTTACATGACGAGTCCACAACCCGCCTATAAATAAAAATAATACATAGATGTACCTCTTCTGTGCGTCCACTCTCCACTCCGATCCCTCGATACAGCAATAACAATCGTAGCTTAATAGCTCAGGCATACCCGCTTCTGGCCGCTTCTCTACTCCTCCTTATCCCACCTCATTAACCCAATGCGAAGCTACGTATTGCATAATAGTCATGAGTAGACATGCACGTACAAGTCATTCGTAGCTTGGCAGGGGGGAAGACTCCGAGGCGCAATCACATGCCAAATTCTTTTCTTGTCTCTTTTTGGTAGCTAGCATAGCAAGCACGAGCTACACTCCATATTGCCATGCCATCTATTTTTTTTTTTTTTTTCTCTACGTAGTCGAGATATTTGGTGGCCAGAAGCAAGGGTTGATCTCGAGACCACCGAGTCAGGTCGAGCCATTGGGTCCGAATCGAGCACCCGAGTTCCACCGCGTCTCCCACCATCTTGGCCATCATCTCATTGTCACTGGCGACAGCGTAGTCGTGGTCTACGTGCCGGCGCTCGTCTAGAGAGGCCGGGGTTAGCTCCGGGTACAGTTTAGCAGGCCTGGTCCGATTACGTGCGTACTGTTGATGGGAACAGGCTAGCAGACATATGCTTGGTACGCTATGCTGTATGCTTTCTATCGTGTTTTCTCATGTTTTTTGTCATGTCTTCCATGTTCCATTCTGCCGACGCTTCATCTTCTCTTACACGCAGCCAGCAGCTACATAATAGAAATGTCTTTGTTACAGCATGAACGAACATTGCACAGCCTTGTGATGTGTCGGCGTATCGTCAGAGTTAGTCTGAAGAGGGAAAACTCGGCCGAAATGGCTGGCCGATCCTAGACAAGGACACTAGACTTCCGGGATTCGCCTGAGCTATCGGTAACCGATTTAGGTGACTGACTGTCTCTTCTCTATTTTATTTTATTATATTTTATTTTTATTTATTTCCGTACTTGTGTTATTCATGCCGCGGTACAGCATCACTACTATGTATAGCACAGGCTAGAGATGCGTGCATGCATAAACCACATCAGTGCGCATTTCTAGTCTCATAATTTTATGGCTCCGTCAAAGAATCCCTACTTGGATCATCTCAGCATCGCCGGCCACCTCGGCTGAATCGCCAAACAAGACTTTCAAAGTAACACAAACTCAGGTGCCCAGCCAGTCTGCCCAGCCCAGTTGCCAGCACGTCAGCTCTCTATCGAGAAGGCATCTGGCACACGATATAGTGTGTGATACCTTTATTTTATCGATTTCCAGATTGCCACACGGCCGTGTCCGTTCATGCCAAGTCGATTACCTCATTGCCGGCCTTTGCAGCATTCCCATCTCGGCGCGCATGACTTCCGGCTGTAACCTCCTTCCGGATTCCTTCATCAGACCCGATGAGCCGGCACCCGCGGCGCCAGTCTAGATCTGCCATTGTCTTAGAATAATGCTATTTTCTTGAGCCACATGCAGAGAGACCACGCATATCTAACACAACAGCAACGCCTCATCTCAGATCCTTCCTTAATACGTACCCGGCGTTCAGTCCCCCTCGACCTCTTGACAAAACAAGTCCACTACCTGGATGAAACTAGTTCTCGGCGTCGACGACACATATCTATCTACCTTGCGGACTGGTGACAGGCAACAAACGACATCACCAGATGTCCCCTTTTTTCTGTTTATTTTTATCTCTCATGGGCCTCCCTTGAATTTTCTCCTGGCCTAGACATACAGTTCAACACCGAATCCGTCCAAGTCGCGGTATCGCCGCGTCGCGTACCCCACGCGCTAGCCGGGGCGTGGCACTGTAACGATGACATCTTCATCTCGTCTACTCCCGCCGACAGGCCGCCGGAAACTGGATAATTCTATACCGCCCCTCCTAAGACCGCTTATTCGGGCCTATGTCTTGGGTTACGCTTCTGCCGTCGCACCAAGGCTCCTCACGCTCGTTCTGCAGTATGTAACGAGAAGGAGGAAAGGGAGGGCGGACAAGGGTGCCGTGATTGACGCTCGGCCCCACGATTCCTTCATTGCATCCCTGCAGCGTATCCTGCGCGGCGGATTGGACCTTCAGAGGTTTCCGACCTTCTGCGCCGCGCTCGTAGGCGGAACCACGTTACTTGAGGCAAGATGCTCCCCTTAATTACACAGTCTGTCATTACTCGATTCGACGCCGATGGATAATGTCGCCGTAGGAGACGAAAGCTAACGTGTTTACTGAAGGTCTTGTTGAGTCGAGCTTTGCCTCGTCTTCTCCAGAGCGATCACCTTACGGCACTGGTCCGAAAAAGGCAAGTCCCTGAATACAGACACCTCTGAACGTTTCACTGGCACATCTTGGCAGATCAGTGTACTATACTATCTTATGTCCGTATTACTCAGCTAATCTCGCTCAAACTAGACTTTCAAGATGGGTATCGACCTTCGTCGCGGCATGGCTGAGTCTTAGACTACTACAGTCCAAGAAGACGGATGGATTCTCAGAGACGGTCACCGTCGACTCGGACACGCCGAGGCAGGAGAAGAAACGGTTCGCGGGACGGACCCTAGACCTCACACTGTTCGCCGCGACTAGGGCTCTCGACGTGATCGTCGGTGAGCTATGGGCGCAGAGGAGACAGCGCAGGACCGCCACCGGCCGGTGGACCCAGGTACGAAGATGGCAGCTGCAACAAACGGGCGATAAACGCATTACTAACTAACACGCGTCAGGTTGAGTCGTTGATCTCCAAGCTAACAGACCCTGCCGTTTTCGCAACGTCCTCGGCGCTGATCATGTGGGCGTGGTTCTACGAACCCTGCCGCCTCCCCAACGCGTACAGGAAATGGATCAGCTCGGCGGCCGCCGTGGACTCGCGGCTCATCGAGGCGCTGCGGCGGTGCCGCAGCGGCGAGCTGCGCTACGGCGAGGACACGGGCCAGGCGCCGCTGCTGCAGTCCATGTGCGCCGACTACCGGTGGCCGCCGGCCTGGGGCGACCCCGCCACGTCCGTCCCGTTCCCCTGCGAGATCGTGCACATGGGCTGCGGCCCGAGCTGCGAGTACCACGCGCTGACGCGCTTCGGCCGCTCCTTCAAGTGGGCCATGGCCACGTACCTGCCGCTGAACCTGCTGACGGCGCGCAGCAAGGACCCGCGCGGGTTCCGCGCGGCGCTCCTGTCGGCGGCCCGCTCCTCGTCCTTCCTCGCCGCCTTCATCACGCTCTTCTACTACGGCGTGTGCCTGGCGCGCACGCGCGTCGGCCCGCGCGTCGTCGGTAGGGATACGGACGCCCGGCAGACCATCGACTCGGGCCTCTGCGTCGGCACCGGCTGCTTCATGTGCGGCTGGAGCGTGCTGCTCGAGAAGACGGCCCGCCGGAAGGAGCTCGCGCTCTTCGTCACGCCCAGGGCCCTTGCTACGCTATTGCCTAGGCGCTACCCCCTCGACAGGCAGTGGATGGAGACGCTCGTCTTCGCGTGTAGCACCGCCGTCGTGTTCACGTGCATACGGGAGAACAGGACGAGGGTCCGCGGCATGTTGGGGAACGTGCTGGGTTTGGTCCTCGAGGCGTAGGGGGGACTCGGGCTATACGGCTAAGCCTGACGGGTGGAAACTCTGATTACTTGCATTATTGTTATTTGTTGTACTTTACACCGGGAAAATGCTCTTTGGGTTGGCAAACATACATATGGGCGGCTGCCATGCTGTTTTGCTTTACGAGAGTTTACAAAGGCTTACCTGGAAAATAAGGGGTTGGCTCGGGCGGATTCGTGTCAGTCATACGCCGTGTTGCGTTGGAGTTTATTATGTATATGCGAGTGTTCCACACAACTGGGTGGCTACCGAGTGTGTAGGGCACATATAGAATATGAAATATCATCGCAATGAAGATTAAACGATCAAATCTCGTCTGGTTGAATCATATTGTGATATTCTTACAATGGGCCAGTCTGACAGCATCGAGGGTAGTGGTCCCAAGCATCAGCGTCGCAAGCAGTCTCATATGATATCGCATTACATTATAGGTAGAGCCTGAGTATAACTCTCCCGACGAATACAGTCACTACCTTCCCTTTCCCACGCCTCCCTCTTACGACCTCCACCACGAGCACAGCCCAAGCACAAACACGCAGACGAGCGCGTCGCTCCGAACCGTCCCCAGTATCTGCGCATACCGCAGCGCGTGGCGCGCGTAGCCGCCGGCGGGCTCGGGCAGGAAGCCAGCGACGGACCACATCCAGCCCTTGGGGGGCTCGCGGCCGGCGTCGAGGAAGTAGCGCGCCGTGAGCAGCAGGGCCTCGACGGAGGTGAAGGCGTAGAAGAAGTAGGTGCGTGCGTGCTCGATCGAGCCGTCGTCGGTGCTTTCCGCGGCGGTGGCTGACCGCTCGCGCTCGTCCAGCGTCCCTGCGAACGTCGTCGACAGCGCGACGTACAGCCCGAGGCCCAGCGCGAAGACGGCGTGTAAGATACGCCACACGTTGGCCGTCTTGTTCGCGGCGACCTGCTGCGCCTGCTGCATGGGGTTGGGATTCGGCCCGCCGGCGTTGGGACCAGTGCCGCCGCCCATGCTTCCGAGGAGCCCGTCGAGCGGCGTGCCGGCGAACGGGTTGGCGCCGCCGGCGCCGCCGAGGCCGCCGCCCGACATCATCTTGGTCAGCATCTGCATCATGGGGTCCTCGCCGCCGGCGCCGTCTATGCCGGGCATGCCCATCGGCGGCGGCGTGCCCGCCGCGCCAGCGCCGCGGTCGAGGTCCAGCATCATCTGCCGCAGCTGCTGCGCCTCCGACATGCCGCCCGACGCGTCGTCGGTCGGCGGCGGCCGGGCGGTCGCGCGCGGCTCATAGTAGTGCTGCGAAATGTCTACCTCCTCCGGGTCTCCGTGCGGGTCCGGTATGGGTTTAGGGGCGGCGGTCGTGCTCGGGGCGGGCGAGGTGGTGGTGGTTGCTTGCGTCGGGATCTGTTCTGGAGATGGGACATCTGTGTACATAGCGTTAGAATACATAGTTTTCCAAGCCTTATACCCAACAGCTTGGGAATGTATCTCGCTCACCTCGTTTTATGCCTCCTCCTAAGCCGGTGATCTTGTCTAGTCGCGCAGCTCCTCCGGCCCTGATCTTGGCCTCCCGTCGTTCCTTGCGAATGCGTGCCTGCTCTGCGGCTCGCGCTGCCGCTGCGTCTTCGGCAGCCTGAGGACCTTCCGTCATCTTCTACACGGGTATCGGTGCTTTGGTGAGTCCTTGGTGTTCGTTGCCTAATATGAAAAGGAAAGGAACTGGTTTGTGTTGTACAGGGGGACAGCTATGTTGAATTGACATAGCAGCTGACCGATGCGTTGGTGTCGGTACGTACCTACAACGAAGGTCGTGGCCTAGACCCCAAGATTATCGATAAGCCAGAAGCCAAGGATTTGGCGACGAATTACAGGGATCAGGGGTTGCTTTGCGTAAGTGGCTACCGATTGTATTTGCATATGAAATTTTGAAGTTTTTTTTTTTTTTTTTTGGATAAGTTTTGCCGGTCTGAAAATGCGAAGGCATATTCTTGTATGATACGATGCACCGTGCACTGTCCTCGAAATGGCTCAACAGCGCACTCAACATTGCAGAACACTCAAAGGCAGTTGAATTGCCTCTATTCCTCTGTCCGTCGGTCAACTTAGCACGGCGCCATCAGAGGTTAGGTGCTGTCGCATCTTCGTCTCCAGTGCCACCTTCGCGATGGAGGGCGCAGCACCGCTGTTTGCACGTCGAAGCAGACGCTACCACGACGACCACGGCTCCCGTACCGCCGCTTACGATTGGCAATGTCGAGCCGTATCCTGTTGAAAGATTACCGAAACAGTGCCATGGGTGCGGCGCCTTCTCGCAAACCATCACTCCAAACCAGCCTGGATATTTTGGTCTCGATCGCAAAGCCGTGCGAAACTATCTTCGTCCACAAGCCACTGGCCGTTCTCGACACGAAGATGATGTCTACAAGTCTGCGCTTGAACGATTGGACCATGAGGAGCTAAAAGCGAAAGGTGTCGACGTCGATGCTCTTGTATCAAGCATACCCCTCCCGGACACGGTTCAACGACCACTGCCCAAGGTGCCTCTTTGCGATAGATGTCACTTCTTGATGCACAATCATAGTGGGGAGTCCATATACCACCCGTCTATAGATGCCATTCGAGACACGATCCAGGAATCTCCGTACAAATTCAACCATATTTACCATGTTCTCGATGCTGCCGATTTCCCCATGTCGTTACTACCGCGAATCTCCGAATTGCTGAATATGGCACCGCTTCGAAGCAAGAACCGCCGGTCCAAATCGGGCAAGTTCTACGGCGGCCGGAAGATAGAAATGAGTTTCGTTATCACGCGATGCGATCTACTTGCGCCGACGAAGCCTCAGGTGGACACTCTGTTTCCATATTTACGGGAGGTACTCCGAGAGGCTCTGGGGCGCACGGGACGGGACGTGCGCCTTGGTAATCTAATAGCTGTGAGCTCGAAACGGAGTTGGTGGACGAAAGAGTTGAAGGAAGATATCTGGAAGCGAGGCGGGGCTGGCTGGATGGTCGGCAAGGCAAATGTCGGCAAGTCTCAGCTGTTCGAAGCAGTCTTCCCTAAGGGAAGAATGGAGCAGACCCCTTCGAAGCATCAAATCAAGGTGGATATGCATGCAACGTCAAACCCCGGGCAGGAAGCGGCGATGACAAGAGATACCAAAGGCCAGTCAGAGTTGACACAAGACGACATGGAAGACCTAAAGACAAAATATACGGAGGAAGACGACCTTGATGAATACGCCCTCTTACCGCCGGCGCCCAAGGAGACGAACTATCCGGAGATGCCATTAGTTTCCGATCTGCCGGGGACGACAGCATCCCCTATTCGTATCCCGTTTGGCAACGGGCGAGGGGAGCTAATCGATCTTCCCGGTCTGGAACGTACCGGCCTCGAGAAGTATGTAAAGCCAGAACATCGGTTGTCTCTGATTATGCGCTCCCGAATCGTGCCAGAACAGATGACACTTACGCCAGGACGGTCCTTGCTTATTGGCGGTTTCATCCGCATCACACCAAGAGAACCGGCGCCAGTCATGCTATCATATGCCTTCACCCCCATCCAAGCTCACGTGACGAGGACAGAAAAAGCCATTGGAATCCAAGACCAGACGAGCGAGGTTAATATTGAGAACATAGCGGTGGCGAAGGCAAGCGAGAAGACCAAACTTGCGGGATCTTTTGAGATAAGATGGGACGTGACGAAGCAGCGTACGGGACCATTGACTAGAAAAGAGGCTGTAGGGTTGAAGGTGGAACAGCTGCCATACCGTGTTCTATCAGCGGACATATTGATAGAGGGCGTCGGGTGGGTAGAGATTACGGTCCAGATGCGGAACAAAGATTTGTTCGGGAAAAAGCCAACGTCGGACGAACAAATTGCGGAGGAACCTCAAGAGCAAAGAGAGCTCACGGCTCTAGAGAGACTTGAAGCTCTTGGTGAGGATCCGAAGAAACGTGCTCGCCCTCGCCCTACCCCTGCCCAAGAACCTGTCTCGGAGAAGCCCGAGCTCAACTGGCCTGTCGTGGACGTGTACAGCCCGGAAGGCAAGTTTATATCGTGCCGCAGGCCAATGAATGGCTGGATATTAAACAAGCCCCGGGTGACGGCCGCGTCACGGAAGTCTAGACCGAGGAAGAGCATGAAGGGGGCAAAGAAGCTGGAGAAGAAGCGCAGGAGGGAGAGGGAGGCTGCTGGTGCTGCACAATAGGTGACACTGGGCATGCCAATTCCTGTGTCGTGTACAAAGATGTATTAGGTATATACGCTCTGGGTGTAAGCCACCCAGCCGCGCCATATCACGTACAATGGATTACGCATCGTATGCGCCAATGTTGATAGACGCCGACAAGCCTTTCATGTGCGCTTGCGCGAGCTAGTCAGGCACTCGGGCACTTAGGCAGATAGACAGAGTGGCAGATAATGTATGAAGATCATTCTCACCTCACGTGAGCTTACAGTTTATGTAGCTACATATTCGATGCGATGCAGCGGCGGAAACCCTGAACCGGCCTACCGGGTGCCGATGCCAATGCTAATTGCCAATAGCTGAGATGCTGAAATGGCTTGGCGTTTGGCAGTTTGGCAGCTCGACATTACTCAGCTGTCAGATGCAATGCTACATGATACATCAGTCGATATGAGGGTTGCATGGGTGCGTTAGGTACCGTGATGCGGGGCAACGTGGGGCAGGAACTGTGGAGACCAGCCCGGTCTGTTTCGCCTTCGTGCCTTCGTCACATTTTAATCGATTGTCTAACCTGAAAAGCTTTAAGAGCGGGAAACGCAACATGTGTTAATTTGACGACAATATCAGGGTCCTCGAGCAACGAGACACGATCGAAATATATCGAATACTTGGCAGTCCGGCGAAACCAGAGATTCCTCTAGGCCTTCTAGGCTCGGTGCTCTAGCCTCTCTCTGCTCTCTCTGTCTCATCCCCAACTCGTCTTCTCTTGGGCCTTCTCCTTTTGTTTGTCGTTGCTTTTCTCGGGGATATCTCCAAAACGTGCCCGTCTTCCATTGGAAGGGTAACCCTAGCTTGCCCCAAAAGCTACCCCATATTCTCTCTACCTTACCTCGCTCGTCGATCCTCTTCCTTCTCGCTGCTTGCTCGCCTGCGCGACTTGCTGACCAGCTGAGACGAAGAAAGCGGGGGAATACGGAACGGGGGTTCGCGACGTGACGACCTGGAATCCTTGAGATAGGTCTCGAATATATCGCTCATTCTTCCCTCTCAGGGGAACTCTCCCATTCCTCCTACGTACAAAACCGCGCAAGTTTCTCTCCCTTCCTCTCGTTTTGTTTTACTTGGGTAGTACAAGCAAACAGAGACACCCAAGAGAAAGAGAAAAAAAATCTTCCACCACGGACCTCGGGTGGCGCCGAAAACGAACGCGTTGATCGTCCCGCATCCTCGACCCCTTTTATCGACCTACACGTACGCATACATAGACGATCGCCCTCCCGCTCGACGAACCGCGTGGCAGATCCGGAAAATACCTCTACACCCCCATCACCACGCCGGATACTACACCAGCATTCGCCTTGTGCTACCGTCGCCCCACCATCATCATTATCATATAGGCCAACCACCGCATCGAGACAATAGTCGACCTTTCCTGCCTCTCTTCGTTCGCCCTCATTACTCAACCCTATTTTTATCTACTCACGCCTCTGCCGAGCAAACCACCATGTCGGCGGCGAATTCCCACGCAAACCAGCGGCAGCGCGAGCGCCCACAAGGCGGCCAGGCCCAGGCCCAGGCCCAGGCGCCGACAGGCTCCATCACGCAGACCGTGACCGATGCGCCGGCGCCGAATGCACCCGCGATCCTGCGCCTGCGCGGCGCGCACCCATCCTCCGACCACCGCGTGCAGTGGGCCGAGTCAGTGGTGGACAACGAGGGGCTGGGCCGGAAACGATCCAAGGGTACGTAGCAACTGTTACCATCTATACTAGCTCTAGGGAGAAAAACTAACAGGTCACTGCCATAGTCTGCTGCATATACCACGCCCCGCGCGAGGTGGGTGAGTCGTCGGACGAGTCTTCCTCAGACGACGACGACTCATCTTCGGACTCGGATGCCGACTCGGATGCTGGCCGCGTGCCGGACGACCCCCGGGAGCGGGCGCTAGCCGCGCGGCGGCAGCAGCAGCGCAACCACAACCACAATCACAATCACGACCACAACCATGACCACCATGACCATGGCGGTATGCAACAGCGCCGGCGCAGAATGAGCCCCAACGCGTACGAGAGGCAGCCCAAGCCCAAGTCCAGGCCAACCCCCGGGAGCGGCCCCACCGGCCGGAATCCCGCCGGGTCCCCCGGAGGAAGGAACGTCGACCGGTAATAACATCGATCCTACCCAAGCTGTCTAATAAGACGTTGCAATATATACTACGTTAGGATGACTTCGAACATGTCCACTTGAAGGACCATCTCTCCATAGGAGCAAACCTAGGGCTGTGAGATGACAAGATTGCTACTCTTCTAGATGACAAAGCGAGAGAAAAGAAAAAGAGGAGCAAGACGCAAAAACAAGGAGACTTCCTCAAGACCATGCCATTACCCCAAGTCTAGTTGACGATACATCCGGGACGTTCTTAACCTAGACTTGTCTATCAAGGTGATACCTAGAGCTCAGGCCTATACTATAAGATAGCAGAGACAGATTGCTGCTTCTACGACTGCTATGGCTATTGTTAATAGGAGCTAGAATACTTTAAAAAGGGGAGGCGTGGCGGTATATATTATACCCAGATCGCATGAAGATAGCAGATGGCGAAAAGGGGGCAGACCCCAACGCCATGGTTGCTGCTTACCATTATAAGCCAAAATGCATAATAAAACAAGAATTACAATCACTACTGAGCATGGTCATCATACGAGACAAAAAAGTGTTGAATATCTCTTACGTGGTTCTCGTCCAATCGTCTGTCTACTCATGTCTGCCTGTTCTCCTATTCCGTTCTGTTCTGGTCTCCCTTCTTCCTCTCACCCACTTGTAAATCCATCGCGATCTGCCTATCCTCTGCAAATAAGTCCCCAAGCTCGACTACATATTCAAGTTTGGGTTTCGAACCCACGCATCTCTTCCTTGCCCTTCTTCGCTCTTCTGCGATGGGAGGAAAAAACTCACTTCTTTCTTCCTATGCATTTGTCCTTTTTTTCATCCCCCTTCTCCTTTTTGGGCAGCTTTGGTAAAGCAAACTTTCAAGCTAGACATTATTTCCTCCACGTCCTGCTTCGCGAAGATGCTATAGGGACGATGTTGGCCAGTGTATGGGAATTCCGGATGATGGGAACGATCATTACTAGCAGCCTTGGTGATTTTTAGAAGGAACAAAAAACTTCTCGGGTACTTTTCAATGCTCTCTCCACGTCTCCTCCGAAAAGGTATAGTACAAGGTAGGATTTGGAGCTGGGACTGGCTCTTGCTTTTGGGTATTATTACATTCTTGCGTGACGCGTTGTTTCTAAATCGATGAGCTATAATTCGAGAGTAGCTGGCCTGAGCTACTGTGATCCATCTGCGGAAACAGGTGATGTAGGGAGGGAGATCATCATACTAGGAACTTGTTTCCTAATGACTCCTCTCCGGCGCTGCTCCGGGTGTGGAAGACCCTGAATGGCGCGGGGCTCTTTCATGAACGAAGGGTCAAGCCGTGCCGGTATCCTCGTCGTTACCACACGGTAGTCGCCTTGAAACTTGGCGTTTGGCATGGGAACGCACGCGGTTCGCCATATGTGATCAGACGTGTCTGTTAGATATGATGGCTGCTTCGAGTGTCTCGACGGTATCTGCAGTCCAGGGAGAGAGGCCGAGACGCCGTGAGACGCCCGTATGGTAGAGAGGCGAGACAGCCCTGACAGGCCAGGCTTCCCTCGGGCTTTCTTGGCAAGAATTATCTCATCGAACAGGCGAATCTCCGGGCTCGAGCCTGGAAGCATCTCGCGCTCGTGGATGAATTCATTAAATACTAGTGTTTCATGTCAGCAAGCAGTAAAGCGACCAAAGACGTATTTCGCAACTCACCTTGCGTTTCCTTCATCATCGTTACGTACTCCTGCTGGTCGTACGGCAAGCTCTTAATAAATCCATTCATATCGAACCCGAACATCTGCCCACTGCTCTTTTGGTCTTTAGTCGGTCGAATGAGATATTTGCGGTACGTATAGAGGAGACTGGCAAGACAGCGCACAAAGGCAGCCCGGACCTTATCAGCGTTAAAGGCGACAGGACAGACTATGCAGACGCATCCCAGACACCGTCCGTGGGAAACCGCTCCGCAACCAGAGCATCTATACCATCCATCACCTTCGGACCGCTCGTCGCAAATCGTACAATTTGAGGCCGCGTCATTTTCGCAGTAGTTGAAGCAGTGCCCTTCAACCCATACCGTAGATTCGGTGTTATGTACTGGTTGAATCAACATGTTGGGCATCACCGTGGATGCGGCGAGCGTGGACTGGGCGTAAGTTGACGGAGCGTAGCCGCCATACGACGACTGCGAGTCGATCGAAATAGCCGAGATGGATAGGTTCGACTGGTGGCCGTTCAAAAACGGTGGGTGAGGTCGGTGGACTGGCGCTTGACCAAATGAGGAGCTACGCCGACCCTTCTCGTCAAAGTGCCCTGATCTCTTCTCTCGTAGCGTTGCCGATAAGGCAAACCCAGAGTCACTTCTTGAAACCGGCGTTGCCGGCATGGGCGGGAAATTCACAGATACGGGCGAAACTGACGACGGGGGGCTGGTCTTGTTTGATTTGCTCGTAGTTGGTCGCTCTGCCGCTCCAGGTTTTGCGTGCAAGAATGCGTTGAACACTGGCGGCTTGGCTGTACTTGCAGGCTCAGCTTCTCCGAAAGACGACGAGTTCTGTGCCACCCATTTGTGCAATGTGCTTGGGGCAGCCTTCTCGTTGAACAGGGAACCATTCTCGGCAGAGAAGGAGTCGTAAGGGAAGGACTCGATGGCGTACGGAGGCGGTCCTGTTGTGACGCCGTAGCGCAAAGCATGTGGCGCTGCGTACTGCAGGAGAGAAAGTAGCTTCCGTCGGTGCTGTTTCGGTAGGCGAACAGGCAACGTCGTCGAGTCAATCGTGTCCTTATCCAGGTCAACCAAAACATAGTCATCGTCAGGGAGCGCAACATTGTCATATCTCCGCTCGATGCCCACAATGTAGGGGCAGGGGGCGTCGAGAGCAGATATCAGTCGCGCCGGCAAGATCGGGATGAATATGCTTGCCCAGGTCAATGGGTACATCAGGCTAACCAGAGCGTGAGACGCGAGATGCAGCATTGCCGTATGTGAAGATAGTAGGATGATTCGCGATTCCGACATCGCATACTCGAAGAGTGTGACGATGTTTTCGAGAGAAAGAGATCTAAACAATGCATACAGGTCGATATTTCGCGAGCCCGGAAGCTCATTGATGGCCTCCTTTCGCGCGTATAAACGCAACTCGCGGACACCAAGCTCAACTTGGGTTTTAGAGCTTAGAGGGCTGAAAGCCTCGGTGCATAGATTGACCACGTATCGCTCTAGAGGTTGCCAGCGGCCAACACGGGGGGAGCTGGAGGGTATGTGTAGAATGGCACCGTCAGTCATGGGCACGATGATAGCTCGAAGCCAATCCTTCCAGAAGCCCACTCTCGTGACATCCCTGCCAAGAATTCCATAGGCTCGAGGCGTCCAGAGACCGCTCTCCCCGGCGGTCAGACCATCGATCTTTGATGCGGCACCATGTCTCAGTGGCCGCAACATTTCCGTCATAAGACTGATCTTCTCTTCCACCGCACTGATCTGGTCGTCGAGCGTCTCCCGAGCAGGGGATCCTGAAGGTACCGTAGGGAGCTTGGCAAGTAGTTGCGACAGATGCGCACGTTCTGCGGCGAGACGCGATCCAAGACTCCCAGCAAGCTCCCGTTCTTCTTCGGTCATATGCCTCTGCCTCCAGAGTTCGCAACGCCTCTCGATGTCTTCTGCTATGTCTGTCGTGAGCGCCGTCCATACAATGACGGTCACGCCGTAGATCTTGGAGTTATCATCCGATGTCATCGTAAAGCCGTGCCACGTCGATCTAGGCCGCTCGTCTGACGAGACGATTTGAATATCGTTTGGGAAGGCGAACATGGGGACATAATCCGGGAACCTGCCTCGCTTGCTCAGACCTTCCACGTCGTCTCGGGGAGGATACCGGTCCAGCAGCACGGGCTCAAAGCGTCGTTTCAGGGGGTGCATGTCCGGGTCGAGATTGAGCGGTTCGGGCGGAGGGATCACAGAGTTGTAGCTGCTCAGCCTCTTAGTGGTTCGTATTGAAGCTAGTTTGCAGAAGTCAGTACAGAACGCGGAGTTGGTCTTGCAGTCATGATCGAAGAAAGCTGTCGGCAGTCCTTCTGCCACGTCCTGCAACAAAGAGCCTTGGTCGCCTAAATCGCGAAAAGGGGCCATACCAGGTCTCGGTGTAGTTGGCTGCTTGCGCATGCTGTTCATATCCCTAAAGCTGATCTTGCGTCTGATGCTGCCGCGAATGCTCCCCCTGATGTTTTTCATAGGACTCATCCTTCCACCCGACGCCTCGTCGGCCTTGATCCTCTCCGCGCGTGGGTTCACCATCGGCGGCCGCGACTGCGTCTTAGCACCGGCCGAGAAGCTCAGGTCTTCCAAGAAGTTCTCCCTCTCGGCGGCGAACTTGACAAGGGCCTTGTCGAAGTCGAAATCGCCTAATAGGCCATCCTGGCCGTTGGCCCCGGGAACGGGGTTCGGTCGGATCGTAGCACTGCTCCTATTGCTTCTCGTATTCCCACCTAGCTCTTCAAGGGTGTGGATCGAGTTGAAGGATGCCTTGGAGAGCCTGTTATTAGAGTTCTGACGAGAGTGCCGACCATGATTCTTGTTGGCCACCGGCGAGGGTGTCGGCTCGGGGGAGTCGTCGGGTTCGCCATCTTCGGTGATGGTACTCTCTACCTGGGTAGTGCCGGATTGAGGCGGGAGGTCTTGGTAGGATATCGACTCAATGCCGGCAATCCAGAAGTAGTCCGCGAGCGGCGCCGAAGAGCTATCCATGACATCGCAGGCCTGCGGCAGCGTCCCCCTTTTCTTAGTCTAGACTAGAATTCCGTTCGGTGGAGGAAAAGGCCAATTAAGCTGGCAGAGTCGATCTACTATTGAACAAGTTTGCCAAATAACTTGTAAAGGGCCCGCCAAACACCAATCAAGAGATGAGACCGTGTGAATTTGTTCCTCTTTTTTTTTTTCTCTTTCGATCTCTCAGTCCTGGGGTGTGGATATCAGTGTGGGTGGAATTGGCCGATGCATATATCCCGTTGCACGAGCGAATGGTTGGTGACTGAGTGACCGGCTGGATACAACTGGATAATTCGGCTCGATCTTCAGCAGCCAGAGGCGTTTCTGCTCGAGGGGTATAACGGTATCCTGCCTCCTACCAAGACGAATGAACTCCTCAGTAGAACGGGGGCAGATCGGCCATCGAAATAAGGGGGCTTCTGACAAATCAGATGTCGAGTGTCAGTCGACGACTTGTCAGTTTGACACTTCTTTGACAAGTCTTGGAAAGAGTCTAGGTTGAGACGAAAAGGCTCTTATAGTAGACGTGCGGGAGCGGTAGGTCGTATTTTTTTTTATGGTGGTCGTCTTTTATTTTCGGGCAGTCCTCTGTTTTTTTTCTCTTGTATTATATTTATTTGGCGCCGGAAAGACACACACGATCTATTGGTATGCAACGATTCCAAAACAGCCTTAGACAATCATGCAGTGCTTTGCTGCAGCTGCATGCCCCTTTGCGGCGTTATCGTTCGGGTGGGTGGACGGGATGCGGGCGGGCAGTTCGAGGTATTCTGTTGGACGCGATCGACAGACGAAGACGAGATTGCGAATCGACTGGGCAGCAAGAGAGCTCCCCAACTTGGACGGGGACCAAAGAGAATTGTTCAAAAGGAACGGGGGAAAACAAGAGAGCAGAAAAAGCGTGTTTGGCATGCAACAGAGCGATCCCCAAGTTGGTGCGGCACCCTTCAAGAGCGAAGCAGAAGGGGACCAATCGACTTTAGATAGGCGGTAGGGGCAGCTGGGGCGGTAGGGGCAGCTGGGGCGGTAGGGGCAGCTGGGGCGGTAGGGGCAGCTGGGGCGGTAGGGGCCTTTGCATGGGGGTGCGAGGGGCGCGAGGGGCGCGAGGGGCCCTAGAAGCACGCCGTTGGTCGATACCTAGCCGACCTAGACCCAAGCAGCTCAAGGCACAATACAGTAACTCCTAGGCTAGCAGTTCAGTGGGTTCAGTGTGGTTCTGCGTGGTCCTTGATGGCCCTGATTGCCCTGACGGTCCAGTGGTTGTCCAGCGGTCGTGGGCGGTTCTGCAAGTACATGGCAGTGGAGGTGGATTTAGGAAAAGAATGCTACAGGCCTGCCCCTGTACTTTACGTATTCCAGTCCCATATAACCGTCTAACCCCACCTCCTCGTTCCAAGTCGGGGAAAAAGGCCTGGAGTGGGATTTTTTTCTTCTCGTTTTTTTTTTGTCCTTTGATCGCGTATCGCACGACATAGCTCCAGCGGCCACACAGCTAGACCCAGACCCCTGTCCCGCTTTATACAGGGGGCTCAGGGGTGACGGTCTGCTACTGAATCGAACGGCAGCAGTAAAAAGAGGTCAACGCTGCCTATAACGAGGCTCTATATGATATGCGGGTGGTCACCAAATGACGGGAAGCTAATGTTGACAAGCAACTGCTTCTCGAGGCAAAAACCTTATCGCTTGCATGTTCCGTATAATAAGGAAAGGCCCGAGCCTTTGTTCTTCTTTCAACTACATATAGAGGTTACAGTACCCGAATACATCAGAGCTGCGGACGAGGAGAATACCGAAGAACCGAAGACCCTTGACCGAACACTTCACCTACATATTACCTACATGTACTACATGTACCACATACATCCTACCGTGTGCCTTGGGCTTGCTCGTATGCGGTGAAACGACATCTTGAACAACGCATCTTTACGCTTGGATTTCCTCGAGATTCGAGCTCCCAAACTGCTGGCTGCGAGCTCCGAGCTCCTACCACCTCCTGTCTGATGCTTACTCCTTTTCCCGTCTTCTCATTTCTTCTGCTCATTCGTGTAATAGCGCTAAGAGCAGCACCCCGAAGCGACGAGAGCAGGAGTGAGCGACTTATTTCTAGCGGCCGCACTAGCGCTGTCTCGATGCTACGCCGTCTAGTTGGCGGTCGAACAGCCGTGGTGTTGAACACGGCGCCAAACCCCTTAGCTGGCCATCCGGCCTGACGAGCATTCACTTGTCCAGAGACTCGCGGTACCGTGCAATAATAGACTTAATTTAGAGAGGTCTCTGAGGAGCATATAAACACTCGAGCCGTTGCTTTCGAAACCGCATACCCTCCCCCTTTTCCCCTTTTTTTTTCTTTTCTCCGTCACCCTTCTCTCCGAGTGGATGGAGGGCGCAGTGGTCCGCCCGGAGGAATCAAAAGAGGAATTTTTGCATGTGGGTTTTGTTCCTGCATGTCTTTGAGTAGCTGCCAGCCAGGGGCAATGCATCCGTCTTGTCAGTTTGAGTCAACGAGTTGATTCGGGGGGGGAGGGGGTCAGAGATCGAGCTCGAGCTCGTATTGGAAGCATCGGTAGCATCTCAGCGTATAGGGTATGGTCAGTATTCGGAGCTGATTGGGCCCTGCTCGGTACGGGTTCTCGCACGCAGGCAGACTCCACAGGAGGCCATGTTCTCCCCTGCGGGATATCGATATCGAGATGTCTCTGGCCGGGATTGGCGCGCAGTCACAATCGTCCGAGGTCGAGATCTGTCGGCCATCTACCACCCCCCCCCCCTCCCCCCCAAAATCCCAGACATTGCCATGGTTAGGTACGTTCGGTACATGGCTGCGAGATGATTACCTATCAACGCTGGCAGCCCTCCCGCCGACTGCCAGCGTGTCAGCGTGTCAAATCAAACAATCTGAACGAGGCGTCGCTGGTCCCGACCCCTACATAATCTATTCGGGTTACAATCAGGCACTGACGATACGCCATTCCGCTGCGCAAAATTCTAACGGTAACGGCTTGGCCATGCCCTATCTAGCCAAACCATGGGTCATAGGCTACGCCACTGCAGATATCCAGACGGGAGCCCAGCCAGTATGTTTCAGGCCAGTGGAGTCTGACATGGACTCAGGGGCTTTCTCTGCCTCTCTTCTTTTTGTCTAGAGAGCTTGATCGAATTAAGCCTGGAGCCTATACCTTTTCAGAAGTTGTGCGCATCCTCTACATACAGGACATGTAGGTGAAGTCACCGCTCAACTACCCATCGCTCCAGCTGGCGTTGATCCCGGACGCTCGGCATACTCCAACTACCCGGGGTCTACGAAGACTCCACGGACTCTAGCCGGGGTACGAGTGCTTCATTTTCTTGCAGATCGCTAAATCGGTCTTGCCGAGATGGAAAACTTGTACGGCATGAGCCCAACTCCACTGAGCAAGAGTCCGCGAGGATGGCAGGATGTTCGACAGGATATTTCGAATTTGATGTCTGTCTATATTCGTAAATCGGGCAGCTCTACGGAACCCGGAAACCTTGCAAGCGTTTGCGGAGGAGCAATCCGCTCGGACCACGAATCCATGCCACACCTGCTGTACGAAGCTGCGTACACATGTACTACGGTAGCACTCAGGTACCAGGAACCCCATTACGGCCGTCGCCGTGCCGTACAAGTGACGTAGCTGGAACAAACGCTCGTCTGGACGAACGTGTGCAAACGTGATAACTTCCTATTGGGTTCGGTAGGATCATCACGCAGGAACCAACACGGCTAACTTTGCAAGACATCCGCTAGGTTAGGCATAACACGACATCGCTATAGGTTTAGCAATACGGGCCGTGAGCCGTCCGTGTTGCTAACCATCTACCCGAATGCCACTAATCGACGGCTCGGCTCAAACGCCCAGCTGAAATCCACACACCGCTGTACGAGCAGGACAAGCTAAGCTGACTGGAAGTTACCAGTAGCGAGAGTAGTCTGCCAGCCTGCCAGCCAGCCAGTCGTCGGTCCAGTAATTATCGGGTTTCTATCTGTCAGATTGATCGCTGCAAGTCGTCTCATGCTGTCATGATTAAATGGAGATTGACTATTTGAGTCATTTACCATGTAGATATTCGTTCGTTCCAAGGATTCGGTTATCTCACCAGCTCGCCGCTCCCAAGCTCCATGGCTCGAGCTCGACGGATCCTGGGACATAAAAGGATTCGATAATAGACGGGGGCCTGATGAAACCTTCCAGGCCGCCAGGCAGGCCAGACTAGAAGAGACTCGTGCAGCCGCATAGTAGCATAGGAGTATGCAGACCTCACCGCACGTTAAAGAAAAAAGAAAAGGGTAACATCAGACGAGCTCCCAGGAGCTTCCTAGCCGGCGATGCGGCGCACCTTTTTTTCAGGGGTAGAAGAACATTTGGGATCGCGCGCCTGAAGGAAGGGGAAGACGCGGCTCATCCGTCGCATCTTTTCGTTTTCTGCCTAATATAGCTTCTCACACGCGGCTCTTTCCCAGACGCGACATCCTGTCGAAATGACAGATACGACCCTGTGGCTATTATTGGAATTTCAACTCCTCTGCGGCAGTACGGGTACTATACAACCCATTCAATCACAGGCGGACCCGGAGTTGGATGGACAGCATTCGCTAGCCCCTCGGACACCGAAGCGCCAGGCGTACTTTCGACGTATCTTCCTCTTGAAATTCCAAAAGGCAATTCGACATCGAAACGACCTTCGAGAGCGCGCCTGGAGATTTCGGGGTCCTACGTACGCACAGACTTGGCGTGCTAGGTGTCTGCTGGCCTGCTGGCCTTACCTTGGGGACTAGCAGGGTTCCGCAGGTCTCGCAAGCTTCGCTCACTCGGTTGTCACTTATAGCTAAGCGACTGACTGGGTTAACCCATGGGTCGATCGATCCCCCCCAAAGGCATGAGTTTTAAGTCGTGGGTGAGATGTGATATGTCCTGATTCGCTGGGTTGTGCTGTCAGGAGAATGTGGGTAATAATGAGTTTGAATAAGAGACTCGTCACATTCTTACGTAGCTCTACATACGTAAAGTGGTAAAGTGACGAGAAAAAGAAGATATATAGATGATTATCATATAGCTCCCTCTCCTTGTATCAGCCGTAGTAATAACGATATTTATGACGAATAGGATCAATTCGTTTACTCAGCCAGGTCGGCGAAGAGGCTATCTGTTGCGCAAACTGCCTCGTGAAGCGAGTATCTAACTGATCTGAAGCACACGATCTTGGGACTACCTCAGATAGTAATTCTAAACCTGTGACGGCTACACGCCGATCGTGCCATGATGTCGTTGTCCCCTGACTCATGCAATGCCCATGAAGCCATACTCTGTCGTAAGAACGTCGTGTGGAAATATCGTCTCGGTGTATAGGAACTTCATAAGAATAAACATCAACTTGACGTCCCGACCGTAATGGCACTATCCCCTAGCATTCCCCCACTTCTCACCTCACAGCCCTCGTGCCCAGCTTGCCCGTAGACAAGAAGCCCTTATTGCCCATCTCGCTCCTCCAGCCGATGCCCAGGACGCCGAACACGATCCTACCGTCCTCGTCCTCGGCCACGCCTTCGCCGTCGTCATTATCTCCGCTCTCCCCCTTGTCCTCGACCACGAAGCAGCACTGCTCGACCTCGCCAGGGTGCAGCACGGGCCTCGCGGCGCGGCCGCCCGTGTGCCGGTCGACCTCCCAGTTGCAGTCGCGGTACCGCAGGCCGCGCTCGAGGTCGAGCCGCACGTCGCACAGCTGCATCACGTCCTCGCTGCAGTTCTCGAGCTGGGCCTCCATGACCCAGCGACGTCTCTTCTTCCTCTTCTTCTTCTTCTCCTCCTCTTCCCCCTCCTTTCCTCCCGTCATCGTAGCCGTAGACGGCAGCGCGCCGACCTTGGTCCGCACGATGAGCGACCCCTTGCAGATGAACTGGTACAGCTTGCGGAAGGTGCGGGTGCGGCCCGACGTCTCCGTCGCCTCGTAGTAGCTGACCGTCACCGCCAGCACGTGGTTGCCCTCCTCTTTCAGTCCAAAGCTGACGATGCGCTGCAGCGTCTGGCCGGGCTCCAGGTCCGTGCCTTTGCTGCTACTGCCGCCGTCCTCGCCGTCGCCGGCGTCTCCCTTGCCGTCCGGCCCGAGCAGCGGCAGCTTGAGCACGGTCCCGGACCCGGGCGTCTTCATCTCGGCCTCGATGCGCACGTCGCGCGTGAACTTCTTCTTCTGCTGCTGCTGCTGCGGTGGCGGTGTGCCGCCCGCTGACGTCAGCGCCGATGGGGTCGTGGCCGACGGCGGCGGCTGCTCGCCGGGCAGGGGCACGTCATGGTTGGCGCAGAGGGTGCAGCTGAAGGTCTCGCCGACGTAGGCGGAGCCGAACGACGGCGGCAGCTGGAGGATGGGCGCGAGGAGGAACGGGTCCGGGTTGGTGTCGGCGTCGGTGTTGTAGGCGAGCGACGAGGGGATGGGCGTCTCCTGGGCCGTCGACGGGGCCGACACCGGCGCCGGTAAGGGGTGCTGGACCACGAGGGACGGTCTGGATAGCCTGTTGGTGGGAATGGTGAGATCTCCCGTCTACACTGAATAGCATGTGGAAACGTACCGAAGGACTTTGAGGGAGACGGAGTGTGGTTCCTTGGGATCAATAGATGGATAGCGTTGGTGACTCATTGCATCAATGGGATTTCAAGGGCTGCGAACATTCCGCAACCCTTAAAGGACTTCACACACGTCCTTCTATGTCAGACTTTGGAATTACGAGGCTTGAGGACGGATGATTGTAGAGAACTAGAACTGACGTAGGGTCAAGTCTTATCGATAAGTTGCCGTACCCAACCCGCCTCACCTAAGAGCACATCATGCGAACGACAATGACAGATACTAATGTATTTATAAGACTTGATTTGACTTCACATGTAGGTAAGGTAGGGAGAGGCAATTCGTATCTGGGAATCAAGCTCCGTCACTACCTCGAAACTTTCAGACGGTGACGGCTAGACTGACTGCTATCTAGAATGGAGTTGTGTCAAAGAGGCTTTAGTGCTTTATACTTGCGACGAACGCACTTTTCCGAGCCCGTAACCCCCGTGAGCGACCCGATTCCTATACATTACACTACACCGAATACACATTGGAATATTGGTGCCAAAGCGTTCAAGTTCCTACACGTCTCCCGGATCCAAACTTCTCATCATAGTCCAGGAGGGGGAGGAACCTAATCATAAGAGTGGTGTCAGCTTAGCTACCCCATCCAAAGATTTCTCATAGAGAACCTACAGCTCCATAGCTTCCAGCTCCGGGGGGCGAGCCGGAGGGCGGGGGAGGGGGCGGAGGAGGTGCAGACCCTCCAGGAGGCGGTGGCGGTGGAGCTTCGCTGGGAGGAGGCGGAGGAGGAGACGTAGAAGCTCCCGGCACTGGAGGAGTGGCCGTTCCTTGCTGGGCGGCTTGCGCAGCAGCATAGTACTGCTGGTAGTATTGCACATATCTAAGACCTCGTTAGCATTTGTGCGTCTTTTCCCCCTCCCAATTTTCACTCACCCCTGATAGCCACCGTAGGCAGCGTACGGGTCCTGGCCACCGTAGTACTGCGCATACTGGGCTGCCTGGGCTGCATAGTCGTTGCTGGCACCAGGCGGGCTTCCCTGTGCCGGGGGTGCAGGGGAAGCGGAATTTCCACCGGGAGCCGGCGAGTTGTTATAGCCACCCCCATAACCACCGTACGAACCTCCCTCACTTCCGTGTCTGTTGTTGTACCTGTCACCGCCATACGATCGGTCGCCGTAGGATCTATTGCCATAGCCCCCACCTTCATGGTTGTTGTAGTGCTGACGCGGCGGCCGGCTCTTGAATTCCTCGTACGCCTCTTTGACATTAGCAATCAGATCTTCACACAGATCCTTGGCTTTCTCGACCATTTTCGCATCCGGGCCGCTGATGATTCGTCAGATATCTTGTTTAGAACGTAACCGCAGCCGGTATTACTCACGCAACATGGAGGTACATATCATCGTCACTTTCTCGGTTAGTCGAAGCCTCCAAGTATCCCGAACCTCGGCCCTTGATCTGGACACGGCATTGAGTCTCTTGTTGGATGTGTTTCACATAAGATCCGCCATGGCCGACGACTTGAGCTCTGAGGTTGAAACCGCGAACTTCTTCAAGGTTAATCGGTATCTTCGCCTCGGGCCATTTGCGCTGCGTCGTATTAGTAAGAATCTGCGAGGGAATGGACAAGATAAGAGCTAACTCTGCCATATTCGTCGCGCTCGACTTGTTCCTGATCTCGGCGTCGGAAACGTCGCTCGTCGACTAGGTTCGGCAATTCTTGCTTCATCATCTCCTCGATCTTCTCAATCGCCGAGTCAAGACCGGCCTTGGAAGTGCTAGTGACGTGTAGGTACAAGGGAGGATTCTAGGCGGATGTCAGTCTCGAGGCTCTCTTGACGTGGAAGGGTGCTTTACTTACCGAAGGGGTCGCCATGCTCTTGTCGGGGTAATAGTTGCCGCGCGTCGTGACGTCTTTCAAAGTCAAGGTCAACCACAATTCTCTATAGCAAATCAATAAATAACTGGAAGGTGTCTCGTACCAGCTCCGGTCTCTTCTTTGATCTAATTCAAGCATTGGACGTCAGCAGATGCCACAGAGGGGACTCGTGTGCGAGCTAGCACGCTTCCATGTAAGCAGAACTGTTCGCACACACAGACGGGGAAGAGAACCACCAAGCCGAAGGCCGACAACTCTGAAGTAAATCAGTAGAAATTAACCAGGGATATTATTTACCATCTTCTGTGTAGAACTCTTGGTGAGCAGATAGCGGTTTCGCAAATCGTTTACTTCGATGTCCTTGATGTAGTCGCCGTCCGCAATGTAGACCTCGCCGTTGAGATTGGCAGTGCCGTTGCCGCCCGTCGCGCTGGCGGAATTCGGACCCGGAGAGGCAGAAGAAGTGGACTTGATCGGAGGTACGTCGACATGCTGAATTCCCTTCTTGGCCTGGATCTGCGCATTAATCCTGGCGGCAGCGGCAGCTATGGAGAAGGTTGGTAGTTAGCTCAGATGCGTTGCGAGGCAGAAGACAGAAGAAAGAGCAGGGAAGTAGGTGCGTTACCTGCAGCGGCAGCGGGATCGACAGGGCTCTTCTTCAGATCGGGAGTGCTGCTCTCTCCATCTCTGGCCAAGGGACTGCGATCGCGACCATGGTCGGACTTCCTTGCGGGAGGGGAGCGGGATCTGCGATCGAACCTAGACCGACGAGGCTCGGGCTCGGTTTGGTCAAATCGAGACCGTTTCGCGGTACGTCGCTCGGTGTCATCCATCGCGCTCGGGGTATATCTGCGAAGAAGGATATGAGTTGGATATCAGTAGCTGAGAGGAAATACGACACGTGCGTTGCAAAAGCGCGTGAGTTGCGACACAATTGTCCGTGTAAGTAAAGAGAAAAAGGATAAGTATTGTAACTTGGACTAGGAATGTTGCTGAAGAAATCCAGCCTGGTCTCGAGAGAAAAAAAAGAAAGAAAAAAAGACTGGTAGAATTGGAAACGGAACATTGCTTACCTAAGTGCTTTAGTTCGAGTGGAGCTGGATGGAACCTTACCTCCGTTGCGCGCGACGGAGAGGAAAAAGTACTGGCCCGCTTCTCTTTTCTGTCTGCTGTCGAGCCGGGCCTGTCTGTGCACAGATCCCTTTACCCAGTGGCCAGGATCTGGGGTTGTCGGGGTTCTACGGGGTCGTCTACCACCTAATGATGAGCCTCGGTGCTGCAGTACGGCCATTGGGTGATACCTAATGTGGTATGTGGTACAGTTTACGGCCTGGCAGCCTGGCAGCCTGGGCGTTGGGGCGTCAGGGCGTATAGGTACAACGTTGAATGTACCTCAATGCACAAAAGAGTCAACTTTAAGGTGGGATAGGTGGGGTCTCCGACCTTCGCAGCTGCTAAAAGCTATATGCAGATATCGATTTTGAAATGTTCACCGTCTTAGTCAATAATTTTTTTCCCTTCTTTTCCCTTTAATCTGAGTAACGAGTAGCCCGAGTTATTTCTCCAATTGAACTCCGCCGGGCCTACATTAGGCTTTACGTGTCCGCCTGTCTTGGTCAGAGAGCTCTCGAGTTCTCGTCAATGATCAAAATGGCGTCCCGTACCCTCGTTACAGCTAGCCTGAGGGCCGCCACTACGAGCATACGAGTCGCACCGCACACCTCGACAAGATGGAGTTCTAATACCAGGTCGACTGCCGCCATTGCCTACAAGGCTCTTCGACGCCGCCAAGCTCCTCTTCCAACGAGTGAAGCTCCCTCGTGGTCGTCCGCCCAGGCTGCCGTCTCCAACATCCTCTACGAGACTCCCATACCGTCCATGGCACCCCCCAAGCGTCATGTTCTCAACTGTCTTGTCCAGAACGAGCCTGGTGTCTTGTCCCGGGTATCCGGCATTCTAGCGGCGCGCGGCTTTAACATCGACTCCCTCGTCGTGTGCAGCAGTGAAGTTCAGGACTTGTCCCGCATGACAATTGTGCTTACCGGTCAGGACGGTGTCGTCGAGCAGGCACGGCGCCAGCTGGAAGACCTGGTGCCCGTCTGGGCCGTCCTAGACTACACCAACGCCGCCTTGGTGCAGAGGGAACTGCTGCTCGCCAAGATCAACATCCTCGGACCCGAGTATTTCGAAGAGTTGCTGACACATCACCACGAGATAACGACCGAGGCCGACGTAACCCAGGCCGGTGATGAGTCGTCAGAGGACGCCGCCCAGGGTTTTCACCCGAGCGAGATGGTAGCCAGCCAGGCTCTGCGACTCAAACACGAGCACCTCAAGTCCATAACTTACTTCACGCATCAGTTTGGCGGCAAGGTCTTGGATATTAGCACCTCCAGCTGCATTGTCGAACTGTGAGTGGTGCCGTAGTGGTTGTAACAGCACAGCCCTTACTAACACATCGCAGGTCTGCTAAGCCCGTCAGGATCGACTCTTTCCTCAAGCTGGTAGCGCCGTTTGGTATTCTGGAGTCTTCACGAACTGGCCTGATGGCATTGCCTCGGTCTCCCCTGTACGGTCCTGACGAGGAAGGCGTTTCCAAGGAGCCAGACGAGATTGTTGATGCTAGCCAGCTACCCCCCGGCTAAGCTGAAAGTAGAACGGTTTGGCGTTTATGGTCCGTTGAAAACATGGCTCAAGGAATGAACTTCTGGTAGACAAAAAGACCACTCGGTCCACGTTAAATGAGTTAATTGAGAAAAAGTAATATGTGACTTTCCCCGTCGTTCCATTTTACTGAGTATACGGCTGGCTAGACGCTACGTAGGTTGCATGATTGCCAGTGGGAAGGACTTCCAGTATCCTGTCCCTTTTCTGGGACCGCGATCTCAGATATAATATAGCACAGTGTGCTGTGTTTACGGCGTCATAATTCGTAATACTTTTCTGTTCCGTGCGTAAACATAAATTCAACCGCTACATCAGGTTTTTTTCAGGTTCTACCAACTTGTAGAGCCGTTAGGAACATGCACAGTTTATACTATGTTGCCCCTATTTACAACAAACCCTTCGAGGGCCGCTACATAACGGTCAGCACTTAAACGGGTAAAAAAGAAACAAGAAACGAGGTGACATACCAACGGCGGCCCATAACCTATTTTCGGCTTCTGGAAAGACGAGAGATCGGGGAGAGTAGAAGACGCCATCGTCGACCTCCTCGGGGTGTCGAGGTAGGCAATGCATGAACTTCCAGTCCGACTTTGCCCCGCCCCGCTTAGCCAGGTCCTTGGTGATCTGGAAGCCAGCAAAGTCCTTGAGTCGCTTCTGAGTCTCCTCCTCCTGACCCATGGAAATCCAAGTGTCAGTAACTATGATGTCCGCGTCTTTGACAGCCTCTTCCGGGATGTAGACTTGTTGCAATGCCCCGGGAGTCTCTGTAGACTTGGCATAGCTTGTGATAAGGTCTGCCATACCCTTCGGGATGCCGTAACCTTCAGGGGTAGCGACCGAGATCTGAACACCCAGTTTCATGCAGGCGATGGCGAAGTCGAATAGGACGTTGTTCGCGTCTCCAACCCAGGCCACTTTCAGCCCCTTTGGTACTATGCTGCCACTTTCGGTGGTCGCCTTGGGAATGGACTCGTGGATCGTGAGGAAATCAGCAATGATTTGTAGTGGATGAAAATCATTAGACAGGGCATTGAGTACGGGTACCCTGGAGTGTTCTGCCAGTCCCGTAACATCGCTGTGAGGGCCAACCCGGGCTACCATACAAGATGTCATGGATGAGATGACCTTGGACGTATCCAGCAACGACTCATTTACCTGGAAAGTTGGTTGATCAGCTCGCCGCCGCTACCGATACCTCGATAATAATGTGCTGAATGCACTCACTCCTAGCTGGATGTCATTCTTCCCTAGGAACATAGGATGACCTCCCATCAGAGCCACGGCGGCTTCAGTCGAGACTCGCGTACGGGTGCTGAGTTTGCTGAACATCATAGCTACCGTCTGACCCGTCAACATGCTGTTCAGGTGCTTCGGCACACCGCCAGACTGGACGGATTTCTTGTGAGCGGCGGCATTCAACACCAACTTTGAGAGTTCGGCAGGTGTTAGATCGCCAATTGACATGAAATGTCGGGGCGTCTTGGGAGTTGTCGCATAGCTCCGGGTCTGGGCAAGTCGAAAAGTGCCGCGGGCTAGTCGAACGGCCGGTGACCTCATGTCGAAGACGATTTGTTCCCAGCTTAGGTAGGCAATAATGAGGGTTTCCAATACTATGACCCTGCCTGGGCAAGTTTCTCTAGATTTACGATGTTGCTGTAAAAGCTCGGGGTCGAGTCGCCAGATGTAAGTGAAGAAGAGCCGATGGGTATAGACGAGATGTAAACCACCACGAAAGAACACAGAGCTGAGGTTAAATCACTTTGGCAACGACATGAAACTGGAAGGTTCGCTTTTCATCCAGTCTAGCGACTGCGCCTAAAGGAGAATAAATAAGTGAAGAGCCACGGCTGAGGATACACGCCCTTCGTTGTGACTTGTGTGAAGATCGACTGCATGTACATAGTATATATATTCTTTGCAGCTGATTGCCAGCTGTGCGGCACTTACATATCTGAAGATACAAAGTTGCACCGTACCTTATCTTCAGCTGCATGCGAGCGGTGCGGCCTGCAGGTCCCTCAAGTATTAGCGCACTTGGGCCATTGGGATTTCCCCGGACGGTGCTAGCCCACTTTATTTGGCTGGCTGGCTGGCTGAGAAGATCCCAAATGGGGTCTGCTCCGCCCCAGCAGAGCCCTGTCTCAGCTGTCCATCTGGCAACCAGTCTGGCAGTCGGCGAGTTGGCAAGATTGATGACGATTGCCAGTTTCCCATTCTGCTATTAAATGCCTATGTCCTGTCATGAATCTTGAAACTCGGAAGCGCCACCATCGCTGAGATATTTCGATTTTATCGTTTTTATTGCGACCATCATCTTGCGTTTCTCGTCTTCCTACCTACAACTATACTCTTTACAACCCGATGATGTTTACCCACTCTTGCCACTAATTTATCTCGTTGCCTCTCGTATCAACATCTACCCCATCACTACTCCATCGACTTCATCCTTAGTTCCTTCGGCCCTCATCATGGCAGGCGAAGAAGAATCGTCGCCATTGCTTTCAAGCACGTCGACGAATAAGACAACCTCTACCTCCCACGATAGAACGGTCACTTCCAAGCGAACCGTCACGAGCGAGTCGACACCGCTTCTCTCGAGCTCCTCTAGCACAGCACGTTACGATGGAGAAACCGAAGAGCATGATCGAGATGAAGCCATCTCCGCCGAACCCCATCCCTCCGATGCGACTCTTCCTAGCCCAACCAAGAAGTCGAGAAGATGGCCGTCTTTTATTGCCATGGGCATTCTCGGGATACTAGTTGTCGTCATCATCGTTCTCGCCTTCATCATTCCCGAAGCCGTGCAAGAATATGCCCAACAAGCCGCCGTCATCGAACCTACCAACCTCGCTCTCGAGTCCATCACCACGAACGGTGTCCGTGCTCGCATACAGGCCAATTTCCGCCTCGACGGTTCAAGAGTTGCCAACGATCATGTGAGAAGGGTAGGGAAGGCCACGACGTGGGTGGCGCATCAGCTCCAGAGCGACCAGACGAAGGTCAACGTGCGCCTGCCTGAATACAACAGCATAGTGCTCGGAAGCGCTGATGTCCCGCCTCTGTTGGTTAACTTACGGGATGGCGAGGTAACGAGTTTTGATTTCGTTGCGGATATAACACCTGGGGATGTGGAAGGAATCCGCATCATCGCGAATGAATGGTTAGAAGGCAGATTGGAAAAGCTGCGTTTAAACGGAGAGGCTGATCTCAGCCTTAAATCCGGCATCTTTCCTCTCGGAACCCATTTTGTCTCCGAGTCGCTTGTATTTGAAGGTCAATCACTCTACCGCTCCTTTGCTGCTCTCTACTTTGGGGAGAAAGTCTTGTTCTAGCTTATCGACACAAGGCTGGGAGGCTACGCAATAAACAAGATACTAACTCTCGAACAGCGAACAAAGTTCCTGCAATTCCGCAGTATAACATCACCCGATTCAACGTTGAAGATGGTCCGATGAAGGGATCGATGCTCGCCGATGTGTCGTTGTCAGCTTTCAACGAATATCCGATCGGACTGGATATACCAGAACTTGCGTTTGATATTCTAGTCCCGGGCTGCGCTTCCCAGCCATCCATTCTAGTAGCCGAGGCTGCCACTAAGGATGTTCATGTAACGCCTCGTTCGGATGTCGAAGTCGAAGTCAAGGCAGTTATCCGCGAACTACCCGAGTCGTTAACCAGGGATTGCCCCGACTCTACTTCGTCGCCGCTGGATAACCTTCTACGGCAATATATGCATGGCGAGCCAGCTACCTTTTTCGTCCGCGGGAGCCGTCACCCTGATGGAGACACGCCGAAATGGATCGCCGATATACTTTCAAGCGTCACGCTTCCCGTTCCTTTCCCTGGACGAAGCCTGGATGGCCTGATCAAGAATTTCTCGTTGACCGACACTCACTTTACGTTACCGGATCCTTTCGCTGATCCGAACGACCCGGACTCCAACCCCAAGGTTTCTGGCAACATCTTGGTTACGGCCGACCTACCGTCCGAGATGAACTTCGGCATAGAAGTGACAAACGTCCGCGCTACTGCCGATGTGCTCTACAAGTCGAAGAAGATGGGAGAGCTCAACATACCGAAATGGCAGCATGCTAATTCGACCAGGGTTGAAGGCAAAGGTGATGAAGGGGCGACGCTTAAAATCGAATCCCGAGTTAACGATGCGCCGCTCAATATAACGGACAGCGACGTGTTCAGCGACGTTATCCAGACGCTGCTATTCGGCGGCGAAACGGTCCGGTTACGTGTCAAAGCCTTGGTCGACATCAAAGTACAGACTACGCTGGGCAACCTCGTCTTGAAGGAGGTTCCGGCGGAAGGCAAAATTCCAGTAAAACGTCCGTCTTCGCTCTTCTAATCTAGTTGATGGCTCTCTTGGATGGCTCGTCTGTCAGGGCAGCTACTCTAAGGTGCAATTCGTTGCCTCTTGTCATGACACCGACCGCAAGACGCGCTAACTAGTATTAGCCCTTCCCAAGGGTTCCGTTGGTAGCATCGATCCCAAAATTGGATCTCTCCGGGTCTTGGGCACAACATCGGACTCGATAACGCTGCAGGCGCTGCTGAATGTCACCAACCCGACCCCTTATACGGCTCACGTACCCTACTTCAACGTGCACGTCATGGGCAACGACACGGTGCTTGGAAGTGCCACCGTGGAGAATCTAGACATCACCACAGGTACCAACTCTGACATTCTCGTCACTGCCAAGTGGAACCCACGGATGGGTGGCTCTCACGGTCGACAAGTCGGACGGGACCTCATCTCGCAGTATTTATCGGGCTGGAACACGAGTGTCACGGTAAAAGCCCATCGAGACAGTCTTCCAGGCCAGCACATCATCTGCAAAGCTTTATCTCGGTTTAACATGACCTTTGCCGCTCCGAAACTCGACCTGCCTGGCGACACACCGGACGAGAAGTCTCACTTCATCAGAGATGCGACTTTCCACTTCTTCACATCGACAGCCACGTTTACGCTCGTATCGCCTCTACATTACAACACGCTATATCTAGACTTTGTCAACGCCACCGCACTGTACAATCACACGCATCAGATAGGGCAGATCACGTACGACTTGCCCTTCTCCGCGCCGCCAGGGAAGTCGCAGACACCCAGGCTGCCCGTTAAGTGGTCCATTGGCTCTGTTGGATACGACGCCGTGAGAAGAGCCATTGGTGGGAAGTTGAAGCTGGACGCACACGCTGATGTTGATATGCGGCTGGGGAACTGGCAAGAGTCGCTTTGGTATCGAGGCACAGGCATCGGAGCTCGAGTGCAGCTATGAAGTATATATACGGGTATTCTTTGGCAGGGCGCGGCGTTTGGATACGGAAAGACTAGGGACAAAGTCGAATGGGCAAGGCGCACTTGGGACTACCTGATGACAGCACAGGTCAATGATGCTAGGTATATTCAATTCAAGCACATATCGTATTCATGCTTTCACTACGATGACCGGTCACACACGGCATTCTGGTGTGAGGTTATCCTCTGGATCCGCCAGGGCAATAATCAGGTCTATTCTTTGGGCTGTAAATGTCTTTTCTCTGTCGTTTTGCTGCTTCACTCATGACTTGTAATGATATGGGCAAAGTGCTGACTAAGCTATGATGACATATTCGTGAAAATCTATGTGTTGCAAGCATTTGGCATGCAACTAGCCGGGATGCAACCTTCATCAGGAGATATTTCCAAGGTTCTCCCCTCTTCTCACCTTGGAACTCAGTCAAATCGAAGAAATTTACTCGCCTAGTAGGAAGAGCACCAAAACTTTTATTCTTTTATATTTTTGGTCATCCTGTCCTCTCCAAAAAATGGTACGGATCAGCGTACCCAAGATGTACTCGCCGTACGGGCCGCGGCCGCGGCGGTCGGCGCGGCTGGTGCTGGTCTGGATGGCGGTGCTGGTGGCCGTGCTCGTCACCACCTTCTACCTGACGACGCGCGAGGTCGCCGCCACGGCCTCGTACGCCGACCTAAGGCTGCCGCCCGAGGTCGGCGGCGAGCCGGCGCGGGCGGGCGATAAGGTGGCGAAGATGGAGGACGAGAGTAGGGAGAAGGATAAGGGGGAGGAGATGGAGAAGGAGAAGCGGAAGGTGGCGCGCATGGTCTCTAAGATGGTGCCGTGATGGGGAGGACTGGGGGACTGTCTACTCTACCAGGCTACTTATCCGCAAGAGAATGAGAAGGACTAGGAAGATGAGGGGATAGGGCTGATGAGGATCCAGCTTCACCATTGTCAGCTGGTCTCGAGGGGATGTTTATTTTCGATGTAATCTTTAAAGAGGCAACATGCTTCACCAGGAAGTCATAGAAAGCCGCCAGACCTGCTCGCAAAGCGATGCAGCAGCAGCTCTGCATACTACTACTATCTACATCAAGCTAGTATGTACTTTGCCCATACCTAAGGCATTTAATCATACCTGTATCATAAAGAGGAAATGAGAGAGCACAAAATCTGATATTCTAATGCCCTTCTTATGAGGTAGACTACCTGTAGGTAAAACACAGTTGCAGCCAACTGGTCGCGCGTACGGATTACAAGTAATAGGTACGTTATAGTACAGTCTTGGCACTGATGTTGCATCCGCCGTGGATCTCGTATTCCAGATCAAGTCCGGTATAGTGTAACGGCTAACATACCTCGTTTTCACCGAGGAGCTCGGGGTTCGATTCCCCGTACCGGAGGTTCACGATTTCCTTTTTCTTTTTCTTTTTTTCCTCTTTTCGCACCGCTTCGTTATGCTTTTTGGCCCGTTACGCCAGAGAATCGACAATCCTGCCTCTCGCTTCTTAGTCATGGATTATTCTACCTTTTCTTCACAGCACGCATCTTAATTATGACGTCAAAGCATTTTTGATTCTGGTCCGATGCGAAAAAGCAACGAATAGAAGAAATCTCTACTATTTACAGGCAAAGAACTCCAGCAAGTTTAACCGATCGACTCGTCCTAGATTTCTGATTCCGGCAACGTAGGCAAACCAGGGAGCCCGAGAGCCTCAGTACGGAAAAGACTGCTATTTTCAAGCAGCATCCCGATATTCTGGCAGATATATTCAGAGGGAGGCTCTGGGCCGTCGAGATCGGATAATAGCTGTCTGTGTCAGTTAGCACGGAGAGATATAAAGTGATAGCAGAGTCACTCGTAATCGGAGTCGACACGTACTTTGAATGTGGACGGCGAACGTGAAGGAGTTTCTGAGTTATTTCAGTCTCGAGGCGCTCGATTTCGTCTGGAACAGAGGGAGTCTTGGCTTGGTCCTGTCAGGGGAAGTGATTGAGGAAGCGCTCGACGGTTGCGGGATCGTGGCAATCCACTCTGACCGAGGCGCCCATCATGGCGAGAAGCTTGACATAGGCAGGAGTGCCATACGCCCTTCCATCAAGAGACGAACTTGAGTCTTGAACATTCCGCGCGCTATCTGGGAACCACGGGTGATATTCTGTAGGACAGCAGGACCTGAGGCCTTGTAGACGGCGGCGTTGAGCTCCTCGGCTTTAGAGGCGTATCCCTTATCTTGGCCGATTAGTGGTGTCGAGATGGACCATTCCGCATCGGCAGAAGTGGCCTGCTCGGACTTGTCCACTTCGAGTCGCTCTGCTCGGAATGTGTCTGCTCGGAAGCAGTCTGCTCGCTGTTCTCGAGAGTGTCGCAGCAATGTGCTAGTGAATAGAAGAAATTGATGATGAATCAATATTATATCTATATAAGATGAATCTCATACTAATAATGATCCGCGAGTAAAGGTATGGATTTACTGACGATGATAGCGCGTATCGCAAAGAAGACAAGACTAACCAGTGCATGCATTATAGGTGTCTTATATGCACTAGTGTGACTCTGTTTGAACCTAGTAGACTATCAAGCGATGACAAAGTTTGGGATCTGCAAACGATTGAGTCAAGAAGAATAAACTGATGTATGGAGGCGCGATTGGATGAACGAAGAGGTGAGGAAGTGTCTCCCACAGTGTGCCCATGCTCAGGGGCAGTAATACCTTTCGACCACACCAGTGATCCATGGCTCATATTCACTGTAGGCACATATCGTCTTAAAGGCAATAGATTCAGGCCAGGATCTTTGTGAGCCATGGATATAACCCCTAGCTCGACCCTTTCCCAAGAAGAAAAGTATAGAATGACACTTGGAAGTGGTTAAGGGGTTAGCATCAGGGGAGGCGCTTTATTCAAACCCTTGCTATAACCGTACTGAATATAGACCACAGCAAGAAGACTAGCTCTGATGAACTAGAAAAACAAAGAGCCTACATCTGGAGCACTTAAAAACGGTGGTTTTCTAGGACAGCATTGTTATTCGCGAACTGCCAACAAGGCCCATGACGTACTCATGGTTATTGTCTTCGGGCGAGAACCAAGGAACAGCAATGTATTGTAAAGAAACCCAATGAAAGTAACATAACTCCTAACCAGTTCACGCTGCCAGGCCGTCCATATAAGGCGCCCTCTACCGGACCATATTCCGAAACAGCCACCTTTTGGTAAGCAGTCTATCCTTTGATCTGTACTCAGATTTCAGCTGGATAAGTTTTATCATCTCGTAGAGCTTTATCACAGCTAGAGTCGTTTAGTAGAGAACAATTCCTTTAATCGATTCAAAACCTGCTCGTTCGCCATGTCGGACAACAAGAACAACGCCGAGTCTTCCCTGCGCTCGCCTCCGGGCTCGGGCCGCGTTCATGCTCTGAGCCAGCACTTCGAGCAACTCCGCCTAGCCCGGGAGCAAGGCGCCAAGCACTCCAAGTAGGAGAAGAAGGGCAACGCGGACGTCAAGGGCAAGGCGAAGGTCAAGAGCGAAGCGAACGCCAAGGTCGGAACTCCCGTCGATGGCGGCTCCTCCGACGCTGACGACGAGTCTAACACCAAGATCAAGCCTATCGCCGTTGCGATACCCCGGAGGGCAACTGTCCTCACCGGCGATGGCCGGACCCCGATCCGCGAGCGTCTGCGCGCCGCGCGCCAGGGGGTCGAGGACCGGGCAGCCTACCGCCGGGGCAACATGTCGGTGGACGAGCTGGTCGAGCGGACCTCTCCGGCACCGCTGTACGAGTACAACCAGCCGCTTATCCTCCGCAAGCTATTCCCCGACGCCGGCGCCGTCAAGAACAACGTGATCGAGGTGCCCGTGACCTCCGCCCCGCCATCTCAGCCCTCGACGCCGCCCTCGCGCCGCGGCGGCTCGCCCGCGTGCCCCGGCGCGCCCGCCAAGGCCGTCAAGTACTTCTTCGTGCGGGGCCTGTCGTCGTCCGGCAGCATCGGCAGCGTCGACCTCGACGACGGCGAGGCTTGCGGCGCCAGCGACGACCTGCACTTCGACCGCAAGGCCAACGACCCGGACGAGGCGCGGCTCCAGAAGACGCGCTACGACGCGCAGCACGAGCGGCTCCAGAAGCGCGACTCCGCGGTCTGCACCCCTTCTCCCCTTCACCGCAACTTCCTTGACACCGATTACTACTCCGAGTACGAGAGCGACCGCAGCTGGCTCGAGTCCGGCTCGAGTGAGTCCGAGGGTGAAAAGTAAGTAGGAGAAGAGTGAGAGAGAGGTAAGGCCAGGTAGGCAAAAGCCCTCGAAGGCTGTGAGGTAATGTCCAGACTTGCGTAGTCGCTGTAGTCTCCCTCATGCCTCATGTTACGGTAACATTGCTTGTGTGTTTATCCTGGGTACGTTGGAAATGACTTACTATCCCATCCTGTCCCTATTTTATGCCTCCTATGTGAGGCTACTAGACTGGATCTATAAGGGCATAGAAGACGCGTAGATCGTAGCTTTACCTTAGATAGTAACGACATACTCGGAATGCATAGGCCATTGATACTCCCTTTATCCTCTAGAGTGACACCTCCTAGCTTGGTTCTTTTGCTCTGCGTTCGTTAGAAAATTTGATTAAATGATGTGAAGAGTCTGGCTTCGACTTCCTCAAAGCTGGAGGTGATTAGTAAGAAATGCTTTTGTAGTACACACTAAGTAAGGTATATAATGGTGGATAACGACCTGCCCCTTCAACAATCCCTCGCTAGGAAGCCCACTTCCTAGCTGAAACCCCCTTGGTGGTGTAGTTGGTTATCGCGTTCGGCTGTAATTGATAAGATTGTTACCGAAATGTCGCCGGTTCGATTCCGGCCCGAGGGATCATTCCTTTTTCATTATTTTTCCTCCTGGAGCTCCTGACATTCTCTTATTCTTTTTCAGAGCGGATGACGTCCTGTTGTTTATTCTTCGATGGGTGGCTTGCACTGCGACATGCGAGCTCATTTGCGAAATACAATGATTTATATTGCTTTATCCTAGGATATCTGTGCCTCTGCTGCGTAGCTTGAGAGAACCTCTCCTCTCACATCATATTGCAAGTCAGGATATACTACATACCTTAGGTAGGTATACTATACATCCATATTCAGAATGGAAATTTGTTCAGCCGGGGTATCAAAGTAAATTCGGAATTAGGCACTTCCATAACTAGTGTACGACGATCTTGAGTTAGGCGGTTACGATCAAATCATATCAACTCACTAGGTACCCTCAATAGGAGAACATGGCGTTAGTAGAACACGACGGAGGCTACGTGGGATCAGGTCAAATGCAATAGACCAGGCTTCATGGTCTTAGGTTGAAGAGGTCGAAGGGTCACAGCACACGGCATAGAGGATAAGGCTTCCAACTATAGTGTCAGCAATGAAATATGATCTAATCGTAAGTGTACAACTTAAGGGATAAGCACCTTTTGAAAAATGCAATCTGCCCTCCTCACGCCAGCCGTACGCCGGCTTCCTTTCGCTTTTTGGTTTGCTGGGCGGTCGCAGAGCTCATGCCGACGTTCTGGCTGGCGTCCAGCATGCTCTGGGCCTCGCGACGCTTCTCGTCCTCGATCTTCTTCAGGCGCTTGTCGGTCTTGCCCTTGCCGCTTCCCTTGCCGTGGAACTGGTGGCTGAGGTGCTTGAACGCCTCTTTCTGGTCGAGCGAGCGGCCGTACTCGTCGTGGTATTTCAGCTCTACGTTGGGCTTGTACCCTTTGTTAAAGAGGTCGACTAGCTGTCGAGACGTCTGCTGATCACGCATGTTGTTCTGCTGCCGCTGCCAATCTTCCCTGTCTCGCTGCGACATCCTGTCAAGTCTACCGCTGTGGCGATCTCGTTCACGCTGGTTGCGGGCCTCTTGGTCGAGCTCTGCGAGCCTCTGTTTCTTCGCGGCGATGAACAACTGGTGCTGGCGCTGCTGCTCATTGAGATCACCGGAACCGGATTCCTTCAAGAGTTGACGTTCTCTGAGCAGCTGCAAAGTCGCACCGACACCGCTTCCTATAGTCTTCTCTTCATCAACACCGATCACGGCCGTCTCTGCTGGAGTCGAGTCTTCGCGTTTGACTCTGTCGTGCTCGAGCTCGTCATCGTCCTTCATGTGCTCATCTTCGCTAGACTCTTCCTCCATGGTCGTGACTGGTGCTTCTCCAGGAGACTTCGGCTTACGAGGCTTGCGATCTTCGATGTCTTCCTTTTTAAGACCCGAAACAAATTCAGAAATCTCGTCGAGGACGAGACCGCCCTCTTGAGCATCTTCGGCCTCGTTAGTGGCTTCGGGCGTCTGTGCCCCTTCTCGCAGTTGCCGTGCGATATCTTCGGGGCGTACCCTCTTCCGTTTCTTCAGAGCGCCTCTTCTTTGCGCAGCCAGAGTAGCCTGGAGGTCTTCATCGTCGACGAATGCCGCATCATCAGTCTTGCGCTTCTTGCTCACGAAAGTATTACCCGAGTCTATGTCCATCGACTGATCTAGCTCTGTGGGTGGTAGGGGAGGAATGTCATCTTCATCCGCTGGTCGCTGTCTCGTGGACTTGTTCTTCTTCTTCTTGGGCTTCTTGACTTTGATTTCGGATATGTCCAAGTAGTCCGACGCTGCTGGCTGGTCGTCTTTGAGGAAGTCAAGGTTGATCTTTTGCCGTAGCTGGCCTTGTGGTTGACCACCGAGATCCTGGTTTTGTAGTACCGTGTTTCCTAGGCCGTCCAAGGTAAATCTCTTGTTCCTTTTGCCGTCAATTTCTTCGTCGTATTGAGCAAGCAGGCTGCGCTCTCCGGTCTCGTCAACTGCGTGGGGATCATATATGGGCTTCTTCTTTTTCAGCTCGAGCTTCTGGCTGAGCTTTTCTCGCTCTCTGAGGTTAACGTTCTCGAGCTCGTCGCCGTCTTCCTCTTCCCCTACAACATTCGAGTCCTTGAGGGTTAAGATTTGCTCCTCTCCGTCCTCGAAGGAGCCAATCTCATGTCCGACTTTGACTCCCGCAAGATCCTTTGACGTATACTGGATTGCGGCTGCAGCCTCGGCTTCGGCAGCGGCCAGTTCTGCTTCCAGCTTTCGCGCCTTCTCTATTTTCTTCTGACGCTTCTTCTGACTGACAAGCCACGACTTGGCGTCGACATCATCGTTGCCCTCGCCTAGTCCTTGGCCTTCTAGGCTCTCGAATCGTTTTGCGGCGTCGCGTGCCTTTTTGACGGCTGCAGCCTTCTCTTCGCGCTTTCTCTTGGCGGCCTCGGCATCTTGATGCTTCTTGTAATTATCGTAGGCGGCCGCTTCTCGGGTTTCGAGTGTACTAGCAACTTCTTCGTCGGTTTTAGAAGACTTTTCCTTGAACTGAGGACCACTTGCACCTGGTACGGGCAAGGGCTTCATGCCCAAGGAAACGCGAAGTCGATTCGCCTCTTCTATCGACGCGGCGTCCATTGCGGAGAGTCGCAATCTGAGCGCACGAGTTGTTTCGTCTTCGGCAAAGGTTGAGTTTGCGATTCTGTTGAGGGTGGCAAGAGCAAAAAGAGTTACCTGACAGCCTTTGTGGATGAGAATAGACGGAAACCGAGGTGGAAAAAATGAAGTCAGTCAGATTTGAGCAGTGCTAAAGCCAAGTACATTGGTACTCTGTATCTATTATGCTTATGTAATAGCACTTATCCGATACGATATGCAAGTGATATGGTCCGTGCGCTTATCGCGTTTGCTCCACTCTAATTTTCCCACGATAAATTTTGGAAATTTTTTCTTCTCATTTTTCCTTCTCTTCTTCTCACAACCACGGATCTGTGCCCGATCGTCCTCTGTTCGCCCAGCGAATTCAGAGTTGATGATCGCGGCAGCTCGAATCACCTATGGAACCATCCCTATTTTCGTGATGTTCATCCAATCGACAGGTCCTAGAATAAGGAACGGCCTGGAAAGCCTTGAGCTCGCTGTCAAAGGCTTGAACTCGGTAGACCAGACCTGCTTCCGGGTACTATATTCCACCCCTCTTTTCCGAGATCATTGATCTGTGAGGTTGAGGATAACCATAGGATTCCACATGTCATTCTGCCGTGCATCTGCCTGCTGTCGATTCCGAACTCCCGCAGCCGGCCCCGTGATATCCGTTCTGCTCAGCCGTCCAAGTCAGCATAGACAGGTCGATTTTCGCTGCTTCCTAGTAGGCAAACATGTCACCTACCTGTAGTCCGCTGAACTGGACTTGTATACATAGCATTCGGTTCTATCTCGGGCATCTCATGAGCGTCGGAGTCTCGATTAGCAAGTAAGGCCATAACCAGAGTACAATAACAAGAGAGCGGCCCTATGTTGGTATACCTACCCAGGGCAGGTAACTCCGCCTTCGGCCAGATCACGGACGGGGTCGTTTCACCTCAGATGGTGGTCAATAATATTGGTTATCGCAATACGTTCTCAACACCAACTACATGTGAAGCCGAAGCGATTTTTCCACCACTTCCCCTTGACGGGCATCTATTCAGTCCGGACATAAAAATCCTGTTATTGTAGCCGTTCTGGTGGATCTCAGACCCTACAACACCTTTCTACGGTTACATTCGCTCCTCGTGACGGGTTTGACGCATAGTCCAGAACGTCTCGGATCTGACCCTCGATCAACTATAAAGATACTTATTAAGTATGGAATAGGCCATATAGAACGGTCCCAGCTCACAGAACTGGCATATTTTGCGGGCCGATATGGGTAGCACGGCATATCCCGAACAAGTCTCGAGGACCATAGCTCTAGCAACAGACATCAGTAGAGCTGTGTGGGTGAAGCGGACCGGCACGTAGCTGGCTGGCTGATGGGACCTTAAGATAGGTCTACTAAGGCCTACCAATGCACTCTGGCTCTGGGGTAGTAGAGGTAGGACCGAATCAGCATGCCATTCATGGGCTTCTAGAAGCTCTTTCCAGACTCACGATCATTACAGTACTTCAGGCAGTGTTTCTGAAGCTACGATACACTACCAAGGTACCTAAGATGTTCGGTTTAACTTAACAAGACCGATTAACAGCGGAGGTGAACTCACAAGTCTAGAGTATTAAGATTCCCCCTTTCTAGCATCGAAAAGGTGAACAGTTCATATCTATATGATTTGTCTAACGACTCGATACCAGCATGACATCGAAAACTAAAGGCGGAGATACAACTAGGAAGGCTCCGAATCGTGAAAGTGGACTCGGTGCACCAATAGTTGACGATGCGGAGACGAAATGTGCCTCGACCTTCCCCGCATTGGAGGGCATGACGGATGTTACGGGGAAGATTATGGGCTCACTAACCTCGAATGCTTATTTCCAATCCAGCCTCATAGCATTATTATCCTAGGCACGAGAGGCAGCTAACCAGGTCGTTCAGGGGTTGATTGCCGGATCCGTCCATCCCGTATGCAAGGGTGTCAGTTGCGTCCAGTGGCACTCGAGAACCCCAGAGCGGCCCGATTCTAGATCCCCAGGTTTAGCATCTGGTTGGCCGTTGTTCACCCCAGATCGATGACACTAGGCCTCTTCAGCGCCCACGTCATTTAATCCTGAGGCGGACTTGGGCGGAGTTGGCTGCTACGGTCCAGCATTGGCCTCGTCAAGCGCCCTCCAGTCCATTTCATCTCACCACGACTTTTGACCGAGAAGTATCGCCGGCGTTGCCCTGAGATTCGGCCCTACCTGTGGCTATAGCGTAGCATCCGGTCAGGTGTCCAGAACAGGTAGAGGAACTCGACGCGATGCTCGCCGAGAGCTTCGTGTATAAGAGTAAAGCAAGATGGACATCTTCATAAACACCAATCTGGAGTTCCTCACAGGCAACAGCTCGCTCATCCAGCCCATCATGCAAGGCGTCACATCTCTGTTTCTCCTAGGCAGCTTTGCCTTCCAGACTATTCTCGGCTTGCCGGGCGCTTCTCATGTGCGGCGAGAGGGTCTGCTCCTCAAGAGAGCTGTTGACGACTTCATTGCCACCGAGGAGCCCATCGCTCTGGAACAGCTATTGTGCAATATCGGATCAAGTGGCTGCAACGCTGACGGCGCCAGTTCGGGTGTCGTTGTAGCCTCTCCGTCGAAGTCGGACCCTGACTGTAAGCGGCTTCCTAGCTACGTCTCTCGTTTTGCCAGGTTTGACTAATTGTACAGACTTCTATACGTGGACCAGAGATGCTGCTCTCGTCTTCACGGCCATAGTCGAGAGGTTCTCGGACAGCTACGATGCCTCGCTGCAGACGGAAATTCAGAACTATATCATAGCTCAGTCTCAGCTTCAAACCGTATCAAACCCTTCCGGCTCCCTGTCAGATGGTACGGGCCTAGGCGAGGCCAAGTACAATGTTGACCTCACTGCTTTCACCGACGCCTGGGGTCGCCCGCAACGAGATGGACCAGCCCTCAGAGCCATCGCCATGATCGGGTATTCCAAGTGGCTGGTTGCAAACGGGTACACATCAACGGCTACCGACACCATCTGGCCCATTATCAGCAACGATCTTGCCTACGTCGCCCAGTACTGGAACCAGACTGGTTTTGATCTCTGGGAAGAGGTGCAGGGCAGCTCTTTCTTCACAGTTGCTGCCCAACATCGATCCCTGGTTGAGGGTAGTGCCTTGGCTACTACTCTTGGCGAGACGTGTGACGCTTGCGATGCTGTTGCGCCTCAGGTCCTTTGCTTCTTGCAGACGTTCTGGTCAGAATCCGATGGCTATGCTCTAGCCAACATCAACGTCAACAATGGAAGATCCGGCAAGGACGCGAACTCAATCCTGGCCTCGATCCACACCTTTGACCCGGCGCTTGGATGTGACGCCGCGACCTTCCAGCCCTGCAGCGACCGAGCTCTGTCAAACCACAAGGTCATCGTAGACTCATTCCGTGATATCTATTCCCTCAACTCCGGTATTGCCGCCGGGTCGGCCGTCGCTGTTGGTCGATACCCCGAAGACACGTATTACAACGGAAACCCGTATGTACTAGCTGAATTCGAGTATCGTATGTATCCCTTACTAACAAGCATGCAGGTGGTACCTCAACACTCTCGCAGCTGCGGAACAGCTTTACGATGCTCTGTACGTGTGGCAAGCTCAGGGGTCTATCGAAGTTACCTCTACTTCGCTGCCTTTCTTCCAGGCCCTCTCTTTCTCCGTCGCCACCGGGACGTACGACTCGGACTCGGATACTTACACTACGCTGTACAATGCCGTGTACTCCTACGCCGACGGCTTCGTGAACATTGTTTCGCAATACGTTCCATCCGACGGGTCCATGACTGAGCAATACGACCGCAACGACGGCACGCCCCTTTCAGCTAGCGACCTTACATGGTCTTATGCCTCGTTCTTGACCACCGTCGCGCGGAGGGCCGGTGTTGTTCCGGCGGGCTGGGCGGGCGACGGATCATCTGCGACTTCGGTGCCGGGCGTATGCGCAGCGACATCCGAGGTCGGATCCTACTCGACGGCGACGGTTGCGTCTTTCCCCTCCAGCCAGACCCCTGTCACCACCGGCACGGCGTCGACCACCGGTACGCCGTCAACCACTGGCACGCCGACGACCACCACGTCCGCCACGTCCACTAGCGCTCCAGCTACCACGACGAGCGCCCCCTGCAGCATCGCGGACGCGGTCAAGGTCACGTTCAAGGAACTCAAGACCACCAGCCCCGGCCAGACGGTCAAGCTCGTCGGCAACGTCGCCGCGCTCGGCAGCTGGGACGTGAGCAAGGCGGTTGAGCTCAGCGCCTCGTCGTACACCTCCAGCAACCCGCTCTGGCAGGCCGCCGTCACCCTGCCCTCCGGACAGGGCATCGAGTACAAGTACATCCTGGTTGAGTCCGACGGCTCGGTCACCTGGGAGGCGGACCCGAACCGCTCCTACACCGTGTCCGAGTCCTGCGCTACCACGGACGAGCAGTCGGACACGTGGCGGTAGATGAACAGTTCGTCTCGAATTTCTGTCATTTAAACCGGGAGTTTCTGCTAAATATGAAAAAGTAAGAGAAAAATAAATGAGGGAGAAAGGAGACGATAAACCTGAGTGTATTCAGTAAACGCAGGCTCCAGAAGCCGAGGAGAAGGAAGAACTGCGAGGCAGGTCTTTGAATATTCAATTCCTTTGGTTTCCTAACGTATCCTAGAAGTAAAGCATTGAACATTCACCTGTTCGTAGACTTATGAAATATCACTCACATATCTGGTCTTTCTACCGTGATATATACCAACAAGCATCATCCAAAATCCTGTCGTCCCTGTAATCCAAACCTCAACCGTACCTTCCACCCATCCAAAAACTCGCGCACCCGTACAAGTAGCATCACCGCCTCCCCGCAATCTCCTCAAGCCGCTCCATAACCAGATCAACAGCCCAAGCAAACGTAGTCTCCATATCAACATCAGCCCCCCGGTCCGTCTGCGCGCGGATACCCATCTCACGCAGCACGTGCTCGTCCAGCGCGCCCTCGACGTCGCCGCCGCGGAACAGGCGCGCGTGGGCGGCGGCGTAGTTGGGCCAGACGACGCGGTCGACGTAGCCGGGCGGGTCGGTCCAGAAGCCCTCGAGCGTGACGTAGCCGTCGCGGGCGCCGCGGCGCTCGACGGCGCGCGCGCGGCTCACGCGCAGGAACAGGCGCGCGTCTAGCGCTGCGGGGACGCCGCCGGTTTCCATCGGGGGCGAGTAGAGAAGGAAGCCGTCGAGAAGGCACACGCGGAGGCCGGCGTCTGGCTCGTTGCCGTCCGCCTGCTGCTGGAGGAGAATGCCGTGGCCCGCTGACCCCGGCGCGAGCCACGCCGCTACCTTGGACTTGGCGGCTGCTATGGCCGCGTCTGATACTGGGCATGCGCCGACCGAGTTTTGGTCTTGCATGGAGTCGACGAAGGGCTTCGCATGGAAGGGTCAGCCCGGTTTTGTGTTGTGGCGTGTGGTACGTGCTACACAGCATAGGTACACAGATGACAGCGCAAGTAGTATCTAACATGGAGTGCCGGAAGGAAAACAGAAGTAATAAATGCGCATCTCACGCTGTACTCACCGGGAAGGTGCCGTGGGACCGGATCCACGACAAGGCCCGGGTCATGGCCGGGATGTCGATGGCCTCGTCGCAGTCCCAGTCCAGGAGCCCGTCTTTCATAGGCAGTCTGCACAGCAGGTCGCGTAAGCTAACTATCATATATCTATGGACTAGGTACCTTTCCTATTCTAATACATAGACGGAAAGCGAATCACTTACTCAGTCTCGGGCTTGTAAAAGTCGTCCTCGTGCAGGATAAAGGTGGCGGGGAAGACGTCGCGCAACAGCCGGGCCAGAGTCGTCTTGCCGCTCGACGAAGCCCCGCTGATGCCGACCACGACTGCTTTTCTATCCTCCATTGTTCCCTCTCGGGCCCCGCGCGGCCGATCTGATGGGGAGTTTTGGGCGGACTTGGTATTATATATTTGGCGGAGAAGGTGAGATATGGTGTATTTTATCAAGTTACCTGCCGGGTTCGTATCAATTAGCAAGCGGAGAGGTAGAGGACGGATCCGCCCGGAATGACTAAGCCCGAGAATCATCTCACGAATCGGGAACACACTCGGGTGTAACACGGTTATTTAATGTCAATGTTTCTTGCTGGTGAGATTCCGATCTATCTTATTAAAGTCGTCAATTCTCGTCATCTCGTCTTCGAGAAGAGAATTGCTGCTGACTGAGCTATTTGAGCTAAAATCTAAGTAGGCATTTCAACCTTCTCACTCACCGTATCCATCAAAGCAAGCCGGCAGATAGAAAGCCACGTACTATAGCTGCTGATCTTTGGTCTCACTTGTATTTACTGTTGAGCCTCTTCATGATAGACATGGCTCCGCTTCTGTACCCGCTTCCAAACAACGCCCAGTGATTCAAGTGGTGGTATCTGTCTCCGTTAGCTCAATAGCTTCTACACGTGGCTAAAGAGGGGAAAGGGGTAAACTGGTCAGATTAAAAAAAAAAAAAAAACGCTTACAGCTCGTAAAGCGCGACGCGGTCCTCCCACTCCTCCTTGGGCTCGGCCTTCGGCACGAGGCTCTGATACTCCTTCCAGAAGCTAGAGCCGAAGCCGCCGAACATGCGCATGATGCCGAGCTCGTACTCGGAGTGAGCGTAGACGGCCGAGGGGTCGAAGACGACCTCCTCGACGCCGCCGCGGCCGGCGATGCGGCCGCGCCCGTGGTTGCCGCTCCACAGGTCGCCGTGCACGACGACGGGGTAGACGCCTTTCAGGTGGTCGTCGCCGAGGAGGCGCGGCACGACGACGGCGGCCGTGGCCTCGACGGCGCGCGCGAGCTCCGGGTCCGCGCCGTTGGACGCCGCGCCCTGCCGCAGGATCGCCCGCAGCCGGTTGTCCGCGTAGAAGTCGGCCCACGACGCCCTCCACGAGTTGTCCTGCGGCGACGACCCGCAGCACGTCGTCGCCGGGAACCCGTACATGGGCTTGTCGAAGCCCGCCGGCGTCGGCGCGGGTGTCGTGTGCAGCGTCGCCAGTTTTTGCGCTAGCGACTGGCCCGAGCCGCCCGGGTGCGATGAACCTAGCTCGAGGAAGTCGGTTACGAGGAAGGACCGGTTGGGGTCGTCGGCGAAGACGCCGTTGGCGTGCGACTTGGGGCACAGGTTCGGGACTACGTTGTGGATGGCATTAAGCGACGCGTGTTCCCCTGGGAGAGAGAAAGACTCATCAGCTTTCTGTTGGTGCGCGCGTATTTGCTTCTTTCCTAATTTCTTGCCCTTTCCCTCCTCGCCCTGGTTGCCAGCGTTCTGGATGCTAACCTTTAAACATCAGCTCGGAATCTGACCCCGTGCCCGACTTGACAAAATAGTTCTTCTCCTTTCCGTCGACGACCGAGCTCAGCTTGAAGGTAGAGGCGAACCCTGAACCGCCGTGGGAGGAGATCTTCGAAGCTTTGGGATCGAGTCCTAGGGCATCGAGGATGGCCGGGTCGATCTTGGCAGCCATCGTAGTCGCGTGCCTGGCGCGCAGTGTTCGAGATGCGTTGATGGAGGCGTGTCTGAGACCCGTTGCAACCTGCATGCACTGCTTTACTCGTCCACGGAGGTACCTCTGCAAATGTTGGAGTTTTTAGAATCGTCAACTGATCTGACGGGTAAACAGTAGCGTGACGTCACTACTCAAGTGATGCGTTACTGATAAGAAAGCTGGCGACACGTGTGAGACCAATGTAAGGGATCTCCAGCTTGGTTGAGGTGGTATCGGCGCAGAATTGGGGTATCGTGGACTTCCCAGCCTGCTCTCTGTTAATAGAAGCTGTTGGGATAAACAGTGATTTGAGACGGTCGCATGGGCTGATGGGACGAATGCCAATGTCATGTCACTTGTGTCACTTCACTTGTGACATCTGGAGGGGCAGAGGATAGTGGGGTTGTAATAGTTTATCGATAAGCCGTTAAAACGCCAATAAGCCGCCTAGTAAGCCAAGCCGGCTGGAAACACGCTAGAATCGCTTTCATCGTTCCCTAACCAGATTTCGGAAGGACGGGAATCCTCGTCCGCACGAAACTCGGAATCTTTTTTTTTTTTTTTCTTCTTCTTTTTCGAAGTATTTCTGTCCGTCCGTTTCCCAGCATGCCCCTGATCCCCAACAAGAACGCCGTTCGTTAGACCCTCGACCGAGATGTTGAGTAGGACTTCTTTCGTTAGATCAGGTTCTCATAATGACCGTTGAATTCGTTGGCCCGGGTATGAGTAATGGTTGGTGTTGCTCCAAGACCTGACCGGTACCAGAACTAGTACCCGGATAACGCCAGAAACATCCTTTGCGCCGGTCCGTTTCGCTCTCGCTTTGCTATTCCCTTTCCGTCCCTTTTCTAAAATCAAAATATGCTCCAAGATCTGAGATCCATTCCGATAATGTAGGAACACAAGGCACAAGTGTGCCCTTGCCGTCTTTCAACGCCCCCTGACCCAGACTTTAGTAGACAGGTACGAAGTCTAGGTTACTCATCGAGACTCTAGCGGGAACCAGAGTGTCGGCGCTGTCTCGACGAGTTTTGGGTGCCGCGCAGAGCGGTTGCATGTCCGAAGCCATGCTCTGCCTGCTAGGCTTGTACGTCAGGTCTCTGGCTTGCTTGTACCAAGACTTGTCGGCGACCTTGGCCTTGGCCTCCTTGGGCTCCTTAGGCTCTGGTACGTTGGCGGTAGCCTTGGTGGGAGCCTTGACCTGCTTCCACGGGACCTCTTTGGGGTTGATGGGGTCTCTGAAGACCTCTTGCCCGGGCTCCGTGCCGTTGTAGCAGGCTGCGCAGGGACACATGGACCTCGAGGGGTAGAGGCGTGTAGGGTGGACGGTCTGCTCCCGCCACCAGTTCTTGAGCGCGGCCCTGACCATGTTGATAGCGTATAGTAAAGTAGGTCGGAATGTAAGTTTAGTGTAAGACTGTTTCTTGTGTCTGTGTCTTTTTGTGTCTTGTCGTACGAGATGGTGTGTCTATGAGTAAGGTAGGTGAAGTGTCGTCGCTTTTCTAGACCCGGAGTTGGAGAATGGTTGTTCAAGGAAGCTTGATAGTGAGCCTGAGTCAAGAAAGTTCGTATCGTTGAGACGCCAGAGACAGCTGAATATATACCCACATGGCCAAAGTTAGTTTCAGACCGGCGCCGAGTCTTTAGTGATAAATCTGTGTTTTGTTCACCCGGTCTGGCTGGCAGGCTGTCACCTGAATCTCCGTATCATTCCGGGGTCCCGCCACCAATAACATGCCAAGCCCTCCATAACCCCGAGCATCTTCAAGGTACAGATTACTGATGCTACCGTCACTATTGCAACTATCGTATGTAGGGCTGACTGGCACATGCTCAATAATCAATTTGTGCGTGTTACTCACGCGCGGGTTGTAGAGGCAGAGGGGGTTACTATCTTCCTTCCCCAGACCCCCAGACGAGCGAGATGCTCCAAGAGGAGCACGACCCCCATGTGAGGCGTCGACCGTGCTCGTCCATGTGCGCAAGGTGGGTGGTAATATTGGGGTCTGTCGCCTCTTGTTTGCATAGCTGATGTAGATCACAGGAGGAACTTTCGACAAGTCGATTTCTATGAAGGATTCTGGAACGTGTGCATTTCTACGACGACGAGCCGCGCTTAGCCTCAGGGGCGTCGCATAACTGCTACCGTCGCACGACGCGGCGGTCGAATGCGATAGCTGCCGGCTGCTACACAAGCCGCCCCGAGGTGGTATATGCCAACAGCTCGCAGCAGCGTAGGTACCGATGCGACGGTACCCAATGTGCCTCGTCGCGATGATTTACATGTATCTACCAGATATGTACCTGCACGCATCGGCGGACGCGTTAATTGGAGATCCGTGCCCATCTCTTGCATTGCGCCCGAGCTGGGACGGTCGTGTCAGGCAGCTATCCTATTATAGTAGGCAGTTTATGGCTTGACTAGGCCGCCCAGCCCTGCTGCAGCTAAACCGTGCGGTGAGCCAAGGTGGCGGGTTTAGTTCGGCGTCGTCTCCCGTAGTCTCTCGTACGAGAACATTGCGGTGTGGGATTTACAGCTATCTTTCTTTTTCTCGCGGCTATCTGCTGCAGTCGTCTTCAAGCGATCAGAGACAGAAGGCCTTTTGCGGGGGAATATCTTAGATTTGGCCCCTCTCAAGATCTATCTGGCGATCTGTCAGCGGGCGAGATCTTGGTGATCGGTTCCCTTGAAGAGATGATGGCGAACTTCGCTTACAAGCTGATGCTGATAAAAAGTGGGATAATTTATACCCGTGGCAATGATTCCTCACATCATCTTGTGTGAGGTGTCACAGCGGCAAGATGGACTAATACGGACCATGGCAAAAGGAAGATATCGTGGTAAGCTTCAATTTCCAACCTTGTTGAATATCCCACCTATCTGATTTCATGTCGACACCGGAATTTTAATGAAGAGAATATTGCTTGGCCGCAAAACAAATGATTATGAATTCTTCTCTTCGAGTGCGCTTAGTTACGTAGCACAAGAAACAATTGCCAGACTGAAGAACATGCCAACGCAGGTCCGAATCCTTAGGTAATGTGTCGAACACCACGTGAATGCCCAACACAAGGCCAAGGAAGACATGACTACCAGGTAGATAGATTGGAACAGAGCTGGAAGATTCACGATATGTCTTACTTCGTAAATAGGCAGGCTACTGTCTATGAAATAGTTAATGGGCTTTCCTTACTGCAAGGTGCTATCTGTAGACGAGAGACATAGTGGCAGATAAAGGGGTTTGAGGCATAAGGGGCGTGTGCCTCATTAGGACCATGGGCGCAATCGAATAAAGCCGTCAGCCAACAACAAACGCAATGAATGGGAGATGAAGACGATACCTAGGTATACAGTTGAACCATATTAGCTTGAGTCGAATATTATTGCATGCGCAAACTCGTCATTTGAATAGTAGCATCTAGGTATCGCTAACGGGGGCGATGTGGAAATCGTGAGCTGGTAGAGAGCAGTAGCACCCGATACTGGCGTCGTGTTGCTGTTGCCCTCAACCTCCTGCTCACCTCCTGATTGCGAGCCTCAGGCGCAAACAAGAAGAGCATTGACCAGCAAAGCTTGTGGTCCGAATAGCCTGGCATAACACCTCCTGGGCAGGTAACAATAACCCTACTGAAGCCTGGAGAATACTCTACAAGTAAAGCTTTTACATGGCAGCTGTCGACACTCTGGGTAAGCGACACCATCTTCATACGCCGAGGGACGAAATCAAATAAAAACTTTTTTTAAAAGAAAAAAAAAAAAAAAAAGGTGTACGCTCACACTCAAGCTGTCGGACCCAACCTTATTACTCGAATCGCATCAACTCATGCCTTTGTAGCAGCTGCCCGCCGAAGCAAAGGACAACTCTCTCTCTCTGCCTCCTGCCTCTCTTTTTCTCTCTTACTCATTCTCTCACTCTCACTCTCTTCTCTACCAATATCGACACCAAGCTCAAGTTTTCCACATCATCTCGAAAGACGACACGATAAAAGAAGGAAAAGCAACATCGATAAAAACGACAATACACATACCGAACAGCGCATACACACGACGTTACCAACACCCCTTCCGTCACTCCCGTCAAACCAAGAAGTAAACCCCCGTCGCAAAAGCCCAATCGCAAAAGCCGCCATGTCGTACTACCAGCCGTTCGTCTACGATCCCATCATGTTCAAGTACCAGGAGGATCAGTGGGAGGAGGACCAGCGCTACCAGTTCCAGCCCCCCATCGGCGGCGGCCTCCCCCTCCACCTCTGCCCCCTGAAGCCCAGCCGCGACGGGGCCGCGAAGCACGCCGCGTACTTACGCGAACAGGAGCGCTGTAAGTCCCAGCCCAGTCTTGTTTTGTCTTCTTCCCCCCCCCCCCCCCCCCCCCCCTTCTCTCCCCTCCCTTCCCTCGCCCCCCTTTCCCCAGCACAGAGACAACACAACCCAAAGTCGAACCGACTAACCATCTCCCTAGTGAAAGAAGAAGAATGGGCCAGATTCGTGAAGCCGCTCCCGCGCCTCACACCCGCCGAGGAGGAGGAGCGCGCGCGGCAGGCGCGTCTGGAGCAGCAGCGGCGGGAGGAGGAGCTGCTGCGGGGCCTGATCCCGTGGGCCATGCGCAAGTGGCGCAAGCTGAGCCCGCGTCTGCGCCTGCTGCGCCCGGACCTGCGACCGCGCGTCGCCACCGCCCGCGCCGACGCCGTCGCCCGGTACCGCGCCGCCGCCTTCGCCCTCGACGCCCGCCTCTACTGGGCCGGCCGCTGGTACCGCGAGCGCAGCCCCTTCCCCGAGCTCTTCTACATCCTGCGCCTCGCCGCCCGCTGGCTGCTCGTCCTCGCCGGTGTCGTGCTGCTCGCTTATCTCGCTGCCGTCCGCGTCCGCGCCTACCTCGACCGGCCCCGCCCCGTCGTCGTCTTCACCGACGAGTACGCCCGGTTCGTCATGGAGCGGGCGCGGTCCGTCTCGAAGCCCTGCTGCGAGTGCCCGACGACCGGAGCTGGAAACTAGGGGGGTGGTTAATTAGGGGTAGCGAACCCACGGGTCAGCGCATGGTACTGGAGTTTAGGGCGTTTTCAGGAAGGATGGTTCGCGAATATCAGCGAGGTGGATTCATTGCGGTTTTGTTTCTGTACAATAGTCAAAAGTTGACACTTGAGATAGAGGATGGCGAGCTAGATATTTCGGCTGTCAGCATGAGGTCTGGGCTGGAACGGCAAATCAAAAGCGTCACAGGTATCGCGCGGTTAGGAAATATCATGGTGTCTAAAAATCAGTTTCCATTGGAGGCAAGAGCGTAAGGGAACAACACAACGATGCATGCAATAGTGACAAACCCGCCCTTTGCTCTAGTAGTCCACGACCGCCACCATTATCATAAACCCCGAGAGTCCAACCCTGGAAAAGTTAGTACAGGCAAGCTGACCGGTGTCTACCACCTCGTTCATAGTCCTTAAATACCCAAGCTGAATTCGACACCGACGTCGATGTCCCGAGCTAGACGGATGTTAGCACCGCTTGAAGGAAGAAACAGAAATAGGGGATATGAGTCTAAGTATCACGTACCCATCTTCACAACCTTAGAGAGTTGTACAGACCTCTCCGCTGCGCTCTGAAGGTCGTCGATGGAGAAGATCTTCATCCCTGAGTCGTTGATCAGTTGGTGAGCCTGCTCCATGTTTGTTCCCTGCAGACGCGCGATGATGGGGACCTTGAGGTTCAGGGTCTTGACGGTGTTGATGAGACCGTGAGCGATGGCGTCGCACCGCACGATACCACCGAAGATATTGACGAAGATAGCGGTAACCTTGGCGTCGCTGGTGATCAGCTCGAAGGCCTCCTTGATGGCGGCAGGGGTAGCACCGCCACCGACGTCGAGGAAGTTGGCGGGCTGGCCACCGTTCAACTTGATGATGTCCATGGTAGCCATGGCCAGACCGGCACCGTTGACGAGGCAGCCAATGTCGCCGTCGAGCTTGATGAAGTTAAGGCCCGACTCGGCGGCGCGCACCTCCTCGGGGTCTTCCTGGGTGGTATCGCGCCACGAGAAGACCTCCTTCTGTCGGTAGTCGGCGTTGTCGTCGAAGCCGAACTTGGCGTCCATGCACATAACCTGGTGGTCCGACGTCTCGGACAGAGGGTTGATCTCGATCTGGGTGGCGTCCTTCTCGAGGAAGATCTTGTACAGCTTCTGGACGGTGTCCTTGGCCTCCTCGATGCACTGCTCGCTGAAGCCGAGCTTGGTCGCGATATCCCGGGCGATCTCGTCGGTGACGCCCTTGTTGATGTCGATGTAGGCGGTGTTGATGGCCTCAGGGTGCTCCTTGGCAACGGTCTCGATGTCCATGCCACCTTGGGAGGAAGAGACGATGACGGGACCCTGGGAAGCTCGGTCCATGAGGATGGCTAGGTAGAACTCGCGGCGGGCGAACTTGCGCTCGCAGATGTAGACGGAGTTGCAGAGGCGGCCAGCCGCACCAGTCTGCTTGGTGATGAGCTTGTGGCCGATCATCTGGTCGGCGAACATCTTGGCCTCGGTGGGCGAGTAGATGACACGGACACCTCCCTTCAGGCCGTTGTCGAAGCTACCCTTTCCTCGGCCACCAGCCAGGACCTGGGCCTTGATGACCATGTCCTCACCGCCGATCTCCTTCGCAACCTTCTCGGCTTCGTTGGCCGACTTGGCGTTGAAGCCCTTGGGGACGCCAATTCCATACTATAGCATCGGGTTAGGGTATACGTGTACATGTTTTCTGGTAGCTGAGAGATATATCGTACCTGTCGCAGAAGGTCGGCTGAGAGATATTCGTGGATGCTCAGGTTTCTTCGTTGTTGTTGAGCGACGCCGGGGAATCTGGAGGCGGGAGCGAAAGCGGTCTGCGGCAGGGAGGGGACGTGTTAGCATATGCATGCATTATTAGGAAACCCCTTGACACGACTTCGTTATACTGGACAAGTTGCCTACCTTGGTCGACCGCAGGGCAGAAGCCGCAGCACGGCTGCGAGCGAAATTGAACATGCTGTTGAAAGGATGTTGAGCCTCAATTGAAGGAACGTAGGTTAGAGGAGGGAGGTAGGGAACGGCGAGTTACCCTAGATAGGTAGCGATGAAGACGAGGTGTTTTGTTGACAGTTTTGATGCTATTTCCAGACGAGAAGACGTCCCGCGGCTTAGGAGAGCTCTTTTCCCGGCATAAACGGTAAATCCCGGTCGCTTAAAACGTCCCTCCTGCGAGGCCCCACCTTTTCAGTCGGTTCGGTGAGCTGCAGCTGACGCCGGCGGGTGACCTTGCTCTGGAACCTCTACAGTTACTGCGAGTAGGCTTAAATCCATATCAACGTTATTTACGAAAGGGAGATTTTTGATCCTGTTCATTCACTACTTCAGGAAGATGCTATTTTATATATCATTATATTCCCTCAGCGATGAAGCTTAACAGTATCCGTAGTGAATGGGTAAACAAGCCTGACAGAACGGAACAACCTTGTAGACCCAAGGCCCTGGTTTCATAGATCTTCGCACATGCAATCTACATGGCGTATAAAATCTTCACATGCCATTAGTCGAGTCACATGGAGGTATTTTCGTGAATTAGCATGTCTCGATACTGAAATCTGTACAGTTTAAGCCTGTACATCGTTACGGACACCGTCTGGACCATCCCACTATCTTATCGCTTATCGCGATCTAATCCTCGACCCTTTTCTTTTTCTGTCTCGTCAAGCTTCCCTGACAGCTCAACTTTGGTGACCAAATCGAATATGTGCGACTACCGAATTAGCAAACCATAAAGACGTCCTATAAACACCATGATCTTGCGATGAAGCTACCAGTTGATACTTTTCCTTCCCCTTAATTCTTCTTGAGGAGAACAATCAACCACTTATACCGCCATGGCGCCAACCAGCAAGTCCTCTTCCGCCTCTCAAGGCGTCGCTAACGGTGTCAACCCGGCGCCCGACTTCTCCGTCAACATGAACCGCATCCAGACGCAGCTCGAAGCGCGGCGCGGCGCCTCTCGTGGATCACTTCTCCCGTCGCGCAGCGTGAACCCTGGCAGCAGCAGCAACAGCAACGGTTCCTTCTCCGCGCTTCACTCGTCGCCCGGCGCCCAGTCGCAAGCCCACCCAACCGACCCGACCGCCACCGCCGCCGCGCGACAGCGCCGAAAACAGGAAGAAGAGGCCCAGTTCGCCGAGGAGCGGGGTCTCGACCCGAACGCGGGTATCGGGGTCGCCGCTCCCGCGCGCGCCACGGCGAAGGACCGGGACACGGCGCGGCTGCGCGGGGCGCTGCTGGGGAGGCGCGGGCGCGCGGCGACAGACGGCGACAGGCTGCAGAGGAGGCGGCGTAGGGAGGATGAAAGCGAAGACGAGGAGGAGGCGGGGCGGGGCGGGCTTGGGAGGGCAAGGGCTGGGAAGCGGTCGCGCGCGGATATGGAGGCCGATGGCGGACTCGGGGACGGACGGGGGGATGGTGATGCCCCGGATGCTGCTGCTGCTGACCCTGACGCGCCTGATATGCCCGACATCGAAGAACCGGACGAGCCTACCGCTGGCCGCGAGGACGCTGCGGCGGAACACTCGAGCAAACCCCCTGCCGAGGAAGACGAGTCGAATCAGCCTGATACCGAGCATAATTCGAAGAAGAGACGCAAGAAAAAGAAGAAGAAGTCAAAGGGCAAAGCAGAAGAGGGTTGAGTACTTAGGAACCAGTCCGTATGCTGCTTTCACTGTTTCAGTCCATTTTCGCGATATACGCCTTCAAGGCGTAGCTATACCCATCACATCGACGCGAGACAAACCAAGGTGGGAATATAAGCTTATTTCCAAGTTACAGTCGTAGCGAGAGGAAAGCCGATGCTTCCTGCGTGGATACTACTTAAGGGTACATATTAGGTGACTCCGCGTGGCGCGTGGAGCGTGTAAGGTATTGCCCGCCCATCTTTTTGGGACCTTTCCAACGGATTACAATAGCCACCTTTCCAACAAAAAATAACTAGCTGCGTGTTCATGTCCCCATATTGTACACTCCTATCCCGTGGCAGGTTGACTGGGGTGCGCCCTGGCCGCCGTCAAAGGTTGAAGTTCGTAGGTCAATAGAAAGGGAAAAAAGAGAGGGAGAAAAAAGAGGATGATATCTTCATCGCCGCCGCCGCCGCCAGCGCTAGATACCCTAGCCAAAGAATAAATGTTCAAAGGAGTCAATGCTTTTGGTTCAACAAGAGACCGACATATCCAGAAGTGAAGATGTAGTAGCAAGGAAAAGGGAGTTGGGTCTCGGGGAAACTAAGGGAAATCATTGAATGCGTGATCAAGTGTCGTGTAAGGTGGCCATAACGTATCGCCCGTCGAATCCTGATTCGTATATCCGCGTCAATCGTTCTATGTTGGAAAAAAATCAGAGGACCTCCGTAGTATGGTGTTATACGTAACGATGCTGTCATGACGCCAAATGCAGAATGCTCAAGGGCCCGTAACGCAGCTTATTGCATCCGCTTGCGCTTGCGGTCGTCGTCCCCGCGGGGATCTTCTTCGTCTCGTTCTAGCGTGTCCGTAGGGTTGAGGATGTGCGCCATGCTTCCCCTCCTAGTCGGCGGCGCAGACATGTCCTTGACAGCTAGGTTCTTGTTCTCGCGACCATTGCTTGAGTTCCAGGACCAGTTGTTCAAGCTCTCTAGGCCATTGCCGATGCTTCCGTTGGAGAAGGGTGCTGGCGGGGTAGCAGGTCGCGACAGCGAGTAGTGAGGCGGGGGCTCGCGAATCCGCTGGTCTTCTTGAGGTGGTCGGCTGGGAGAGGAAGGCCAGTGAGACGAAGGAGGACCGGAGGAGACGTACGGTGGCGGAGGGGGGTTCGGTTGCCACCCATGCGCTCGGATGTCGGCTGAAGTATGTCGTCTAGGTAGACCGCTCGGCGGTGGCTCGACGGTAGCAAGTGGGTGAGGTCCAGCCGGCGGCTGCGCTTGGGCTCGGAGGGGAGAAGGCGATGACTGGCCTGTGCTCCCGCTAACAGACCCGTATGATCGGCGTGAAAGATTAGAAGGCACCGTCGGTCGGTAGAAGTTTGCTCCACGGGCCTGGGGCACCCCCAATCTTCGCTGGTCGTCCTGAGCCAGCTGCCGAGGGGACACGGGAGGGTTCTCGATATTAGCAAAGTACTGCCGGCTAGTCGGAAAAAGCGGCTCGTGAGGCTCGTCGACAGATCGGAAGAAATCGGCTTGTCGCTGAAATTCCCCCTGGAGCGCAAGAACTACAGCCGTGTTAGACCGCTTATCCTTGACATGTGCAGGAAGCAAAACTTACTGTCCCTATGAATAGGACTGTCGGGTGGGTATAGACCCAGCACTGATCTGGACAGGTCCTGATTCAGCTGCATCATACTCTTCATCGCGTCTGCCATAGCCTGCTGCTTCACGTTCATCAGGTGAACACTCTCCTCGCTGCGTTGCAACCTCGCTGTAACCTCGTACAGGCAGTGTTCGATATTCGAAAGCCTGGGATCTGAGTTGTCGTGTATAGGCGGCATAGGCTCCGCTGGGGTGCCAGGTTGCGAAGGGGCCGGCTTCTGGTTATTGTACTCGCGGTGAACCAGGGAGTGACGGGACGCCCGCCGCTTGATCTCCCGCAGACCGACAAGGTCACCCCTCTTAAAGTTCCCATTGCCGTGCTTGAATTCCCAGAGTGCTGTTTCGGGGGAGCCCGTATGGAAAACGTCGTTCACTGCGATGGCCGCTTGGTCAGTTGCCGGCGGACTGGTTTACGACCGTTGTCAACGCGCCTACCTTTATGAAAGCCGTACATGTTCAGCTGCCTGACGAATGAGGAGATGTTCGTGTGTTTAAAATACTGGCTGTTATCCGGTTAGTCTCATTGGCTAATCCCACCGAGCTAGAGACGTACGCAAGGACCTTGGAGAAATCGTGCGAAGGCGACATAACGAAGCTCTCCTCCGAGGTAGACCAGCTGATCAGGTGTTGTATGTTCGGGTCTTCCAACATGCTGCGGTAGGAAGTTAGCCACCACCATTCCGACGCAGTAATTGCAGTCGCGAATGCGTATACGCACTTGTAGAGCTTGTGGATGAAAGCTGTCTGTACTATCTTGGGTTGGATAACGGCAGCGGCCACGGGCGCAGGCATCGTGGTCGAGGTAGAGTTCGGGTTCTGCTCTGCCGAGAGCGTTGCGTTTTGGCGATCGTTGGAGTCGCTGCCCTCGCCCTCCGAGTTCTTGCCGGGGCCCTGCGGCGCCGAGGAATTGGTCGGTGTCGTGATCTCCATAGGCTCGCCGGACGGCGAAGGGGCCGACATTTTTATCGTAGGCGTAGGCGTGGATGTAGTGATGATCGGGATCGTACGCGCGCTCATGCTATCATCGGTTGCGTTGCCGGGTGTGTTTCGCGGCGCACTCTCAGTCGCAACGTCCATCTGGTCTGAAAGCATCGAGACAGGGTTAGCACCTAGGTAGAGGCGAGAAGCGAGACAGCTCTGGGCGACAAAGAGAGGCGCGGAACAGAGCGGCGGAGGCGTTGAGTCAGGATTCTAGAAGGGACGAAAAGGACGCACCGCATTGCTTCTACTGGGCGGGTGTGCACCGTCAGGAGAGGTTCTATTTCGGCGTCTTTGTTCGTGGTTGGCGTCCTGCTCCAACATCTGACATTGGGGTCCTCTGGTCCTAATTGTCGCGCGAGTCAGCCTTGCAGATTGGCGGGCGTGGGCGAGCTTCTTCCCGCTGTCTGTATCGATGGTGGGGGGGGGGCGACGAAAGAAGGTTGGACGCAGCGTGTCTAGTTTGATGTTTGGACGAGATTGAAAGGGGGGGGGGGGGGTTTTCGTCTGGGGCCGTCTTGGTCGAAGCTGTTGTATGCTTGCTAGAAGCCCGGCAATATTTGTGGACCGTGAACAGGACTGGAGACTTGGAACTGGACTGGGACTGGGAGTAGAAGAGCAAGCTAGGCAAGGTCCAAGGGCCTCGGTGTCTCCAATGTGCGGAAGTGCGCGATGCTGTGTATATGTATGTATGTATGTATGTATGTATGTATGTATGTATGTATGTAAGGTAGACGAGATGACCCGGGGCCAGGGAGAGAGAGGGAGATAGGTATGTATGTATAAGTATCGTATCGTACCTTCCGCCCGGTCTGCCGGTGCAATGTATGAGAGAAAGAGAGATATATACCTTGCGTAGATAGCTACACACGTGCATTAATTATAGAATATCAGACCTCAGATAGGTAGTACATGGGCAGATACCTAACGAATCTGTATAGGCGTATATGCCATGTATGGATATGATCCAGATAGGTAGAGATGTGCTATACATGTACATACAATACATGTATATGTACGTATGTGTATGAGGTATACCTTATGTACCTAGGGAGATATATGCATATAACAGCCAGAAGACCTCAGTCCCAGAATGGCGGCATGTATACTGTAGGCAGTTGCAAATGGAAGGTAGGTGTGGTTCCCTTGCGGTTCCTTTGGCCTTGGTGACCTCAGGAATATTTGGCGACCTCGGGAGCAGGCCGGGGGTCTAAAGCTGTACTACGGTCTACCTGTACTTCACGTTGTTCGTACATCAGCTGCATGTACCTACGTATGTACTCGAGCTCGTCTGATAGTTCGTCCAGCTCAGCCCAGGCCCGGCCGTGATAGGTAGTCCTTGGCCTTTGGTCCGTGTGGCTCTTCGGGGAAGGGATTGAGAGGCAGAAGCAGAGAAGACTAGCCCTGACAAGCCGCCTAACCCGACCTAGACGTGCTAATCAGACAGGGAGGAAATCGGGAGTTTCGACGGGAAGACTTGAGATTAAGTGATCCCTACCTAAGCTTGCCAAGATGCCCACATCTTGTACAATGCAACGCGCCCAACGGGGGCTCGCCATTGGCAGACCAGACAAACCTATGTATAGCTATCAGATACCAATAGGCTGTTCTGCTGCACATGCCTGGCACGGAGGTATGTACATAGTAAGAAAATAAAATCAAAGGGGGAAAAAAAGAAAAAAAAAAAATCTGCAAGAAGCGAACGGGCGCGGGATGGGATGGGGGAACGGCATATCTCGCCCCCAGATGCCATACTATGGCAGCCGGCGGGCCCAAGGGTGCCTACATGTACATATGCGTCTACCTCGTACATTACGTGTACGGTTGCAAGTTGTTCTCGAAAGGAGGTCGGTTCATGTAGACCCTGGCATGCCCTGGCTCTGCTGGCCGGATCCTTCGATTCCCTTGTCTTGGGCCTGCCAGGTATCTCGGGCCTGCCAGGTAGTCTGGTAGTCCGAGCTCCCAGCTCCTAGGAAGGAAGAAAAAGGTACCTGAATAGGGGGAAGTCTGGGACGTCTGTTGTATTTCATGCGTATAACTATTCCAACTCGGAACTTCGGCGAGCATGCCCACAGGTGTAGCAGAGGGCGTTAGGACCAGCTCACTAGCCGTGAACCTCAGGCATGTCCTTATTCGCGCTTCTCTCTCTTCCGCACCGCTCATGCTGCGTATATTTCTAGAAGACGCTGAGGTGTGGGCGGGGAGGGAGCGAGTTGGTCCAAGAACGAACATCTACATGCATACTAAGTAGCACTACATGTATCTATTGTGTAGGCCGAAGCATGCCCCATACAGTATACATGCAGGGTGACTGTCTAGTCCTGGCATGTAAGTAGTCGAGCTGCCTGCATAACAAGGTATTTTATTTTGGTTTTGTTTTTTCTTCAAGCTGGTTAAAAAATGAGTACAGTATATATGAATCTATCTACCTAGGAACCCGGCCTAAGCAGCTCAAGGTACATAACCACTGTCGACAACGGCGCGTCGAGGAGAGCACACCAACATCTACCAGTGAGATGGCATAGCCGCCAAAGTCCTCAGGAGAGGTAAGCTACATCCAGGTTTGCTATGTCTATTAAATTAAGGTTTACCGTAGTGAGATGCTTTGTAAACATCAACTGTCGGAGCTACTCTGGACCTGAGTAGCACAATAGACTACCGCTAGTCGACCCCTTTTTGAAGCTTTGAGCTGTCCGGAGCTACTCGCGCTAGAGACGGTAGGCCGAGATAGGTTAGATATTAGCTTCAGATACCCTTCCAGCCTTCCTGCCAACGTGGGGGCAAGTCGTCTCTGAAGTCGAAGCTCGAAGAGATCTGCGACTGGTTCGCAATATGGCACCGGCTGCGATCTATTCCACGAACGGCATGATACATTAGGAGGGAAGCAGAGGATCTTCGACGTACTATTTGAGCTTAATGGGATACCAGGGGAGCCAGGGTTGCCGTAATCAGCACCCTTGACCCTTTGCCCTTCACCAACCGAACCGCGGCATTCGAGAGAGAAAAAATAGGAGAAAAAAAAAAAGATTAATCAACAGCATAAGCAAGCTCCAGCAGCTTAGCCTATTATCAAGCTTAGCTCAGGTGCTTATTATCAAGCTTAGCTGGCTTATGTTATCTTTCAGATCTTAGATCAGATCGGGGGGTTTGGCAATTTGGGCAAATTCCGCTCATCCCCTCTCAACTCCCCCCGGGCGCCCCTGGAAATGAGGGTAATTCAATTGATCCTGCAGGCTCTCGGCTCGCAAAGCCTTGCTGTGTCTGCCCTCGTCTGCCATGCTAGCAGTTACCTACCTGAGGTATCTAGGTAGACGAGATAGTGCTAGTAGGTCACGTTGACGCCCTGAGGATCGCGGCTAACTGCGTGATGGCTATCTTATACAGGGGTAAATGACTTGAATCAGAGCTCTCGGATAGCGCTCGGATGGTTTTGTTACTGTATCGAACACGACCGCACAGGCACGGACCTGTCATAATTATTCCTTCGTATTAATAGCTCGCGGCATGATTTACACGCGCTAGTCCGCGAGCGAACGACAGCCACCTTGCGAAGTAACATTGATCGTTGAGCTGTCGCTGGATGACGCCATGTATCCTTTGCTTGCCTGCTTGCCACTGCGGAAGATGCCAGTCATAACTAGGTATCTCGCCAAGCAGCCAGGTTGGCGAGGAGGGGATAGAAGGTATCAGTGCTCGAATAGATGATTATCGTCACCAACACTGCGCTTGTCTCACCTAAACGACCAGCGCTAATGATGGACTGAGTTCGTACCCAGCTCGTCACATAACCCTACATGTCGCTCGCATACGCACGGCAGCAGAGCAGTAGGGAGTAGGGTTATCTATGCATCAATCACTCCATCCCGGATGACCCCTGAAATATCCCCGGCCGAATATTCATGAACTTCACATCGTCTGCATATCCTCGCATAGAGCCGGCCAGACGAGCCAGAGACCAGTCGACCTTGAACAGCCTCCGGCAGGCTCCCAGCTTAATATCTGGCATATCACTTTTCAAAACCTGAGCCAAACGACGCATCTTGGAGGCAGCACACCACCACCAGCCTAGGGGGCATCAGCTCCTTCAGCCCACCATCAGGGACACTTGGTCCACTTGCTGTTGTGATTGGTAGCCTGTCATATTCCTTCAGCTACCCATCCGCCCATTTCGGTCGCACAAGGAAAAGGGAGCCGTTGAGGATTCATGAATGGGGAAAATACGGCTTCCAATCAGCAGAACTGTCCCAAACGTTGGACAGGGTTTTGCCGTTCCGACGGCGCCAGGACGCTTCCGCGGAAGATCATCCAAGACGCAATGGCACCCCGGACAGCCCGGAGCCTACATGGTAGCAGTGCTTATACGCCCGACGCCAACGTCCAGCTTGGCGTCGCTGTTCAGACCTGCACAGACTTGGACCCCATGTTTCATGGACACCTTTTTGGCAGGCCCCAGGGCTGATAATCCCAACGATTCAAGTCCAAACCCGGTCGAGCGCCCGCGACTGATTGGAGCGCAATTTGCCTTGGAAACTACATACCCTAGGTAGGTCCCTATCCTACAGAAAATGACGGACTGACAAGAGTGTCGGTTTAGGGTTTACATGTCGATCCAACAATCGACTGCTATTCGGGAGTTTTAGCCCAAGCAGATCACGAACTACTGAAGCCGCAGGAGTCTGGCTGTCTGGTATGGTGTCAGTTTTCCCGGCACGCCAGAACGCAGAACTACCAGGACGGAATATTCGAATACTTCTTCTCCGGACCCCATTCCCCCTTTTTCCCTGGGGAGGCCTGGGAGGGCCGAGCCTTGGAGGTTTCGTTATACTACGATAATCTTAGGCCCCCCACGGCGGCGACCTCCTGCCTCCCAATTTTCGGTCGACCCCAATTCCTCCAATCCGCCCCCCCTCAGGGGAGCGATTGCAACCATGCCACGCCCTGCACGCCACACAGAACTCTCGACTTCGACGTAGGGAGTCGATCGGGTAATTCGGTTAGCTGGGTGGTACTGGGACGCTCGTTGTGCGTTTGTCTCATTGGCCAGCTTAATTTTAACGACATGTTCGACACGCAAAGAGCTGCTGAATACAGGGACCCGGCGAGCAAATAACAATCGCATTGACACGGACAATACCTATTTCATACGGTACTCGTCACCCTGTTATAGCCGTTCGACAGTTGGCCCAGCTCGCCAGGCCTACCACTGCGGGACAAATATGCAGGTTTAATCCCTAGATCCTGATTCCGCCTATGCTACCCAAGTGCGTCTCTAGGAGCGAGATTACTCACCCTCGTCGCCGTTGCCTCGCATTCATCTGCCCGGCCTGCGAGCGACTTACGAGCCAGATGAGGCCATGTTCCTGCGTCAGCATACCTGTCGATGATACCGTGCGTTCATCTACCGCTGAAATTACTCGCATTGGCTGTTGGGGCGCTATACCATTGGTCTTTAAACGCCTGTGAGCATGATCATGATGGCATAGTCACGCAAGACTTTAAAGGCCTCCGAAGCTCTCTCGCAGCAATACATCATGGCCTCCCAACGTGCAGTTCTGTTCTACTGTGACCCGGTGCTCTTGGCGTAACGTATGGTTTACTGTAACCACGTCGCCGAATACTACCAAGGGGACCATCGCCAGTCAGTCTGCGGAGGGAGGTAAGCCCTACGAGAAGGATTTGCACAAACAGGTAAGCAGGACGCAACGCATGCATCCTATTGCAGCCCGAGGGATCTCAACGCAGGTACTTGATGTTTCGCATCCTCCTCTGCCAATGACAGGGCTATGATGTGTTTCGTTTCAAGCTTGGATGGGACGGGCTACCTTGCGAGAGACCGATGGTACCTTATAAGTACCGTCACGGCAATGAGATAATCTACGGCGACACGAGAGATATGGTAATTCTTTTTGAAAGAGCTAGGCTCTGGTCTAGACGACCGTTCAGATACGAAGCTATCCATATGAGTCGACATGGCTCTTATTAGACTATCTACCCCTTTTCCAAGCTTATGACAGGCACTCGCATGGCGTCTTATACACCTCAATCATTGGAAAGCTACTATACTCAGTCCCGCGCTCATTATGTTTCAGCTTCGTAGGCGTAGTAGCAGCGTCACACCCAACCTCCAACTCACTTCATCAGAGGCGCGGTCTAGCCGTGAGGTGAGCGATCCTGATATCACTCTCAGCTTGTCACGAATTGCATACTTATCCGAGATACTTTTATATAAGACGAAGGATTGCTGTCAAATGTTAAGCGCGGCTCAACCTTGGTCGGAGACTCTCGCTTCGCGGGTGTGCTGTACGTGTAGTCTTGCATATGCAGTCGGCGGCTACTCGCAAGCGCATCCTCGGTAGCATCCGTAGTATCGGTACCGCAGTCGCCGCGTATATGTACCTCGTAATAAAGTAACATTTATTACATGATGGGCATGTCATACATTAAAAAGACACCCGCGACAACATCAATCACACAGGCACGTTTACTCCTATCACACAAGACGGTGGCAAGAGCACGGCACAGTTCATCAATTCTAGGTACCTACTCAGCAATTTAGCTCCTTGAATAATTTTTATGGCTGCCTCCGGCAGGAAAGGCAGCCGTATGCCGGTATTACAGGGTGACATTTTGCCAACTCAGCACAACGAATTATCAGAGAGAGTCCCGTATGTGTCGATCAGACCAGCTCAAGTGCCCCGATCGACACCTCCCGGAGATATGCACGACATCAGGATCTAAGAGGCGGCCAAGTACTCGGGAGCTTGATAGCCTAATAAGGCTCTGTCGTCGGCGAATAAGGGAACGCAGCTCCGAACTCGTCCCGTCGAACCGACTCCTCGACGAATGACGAGCCCCGAGACTCCCCCGTCGGGCCTTCCCCCGTGTTAAGGTACCCACGCCGATGGGAACAAGCCGTTTATCCTTTTCCAGAACGGTCCTGAAGCCGCGAACCAGTACTACCTCGATAAGTTCAGATAACATGCATACCTTCTCCAAGAGAGCACGAGGGCCAGTTATCCGTCTTCTGGGTATATGATTAGTATGGATTAGCACGCCGGCCTAGATCCTTTCAGCCCTCTGGCGATCCACGTAGTCGCATCTGCGGCCGGCAAGGTAACCCATCTGAAGCAGTCGGCCGTTCGGGCGGTGCTACCACCAGGCTGGACTACCATGAAGTCCTGGCGATCAGTCCAGGTAGGTGGCCCATACAGATCAAAGAACCAGGTAGGTAGATGCCGCCACCAGCCGCTCTTGCCCCTGGCCCGACTCGACGACAGACGGGAGTTTGCCGTCCTCGGCAGATGGCCTCACCCCTAGAACAAGACTAGGGACACTCATTGGATCCAAGGGTTATAATAATTTCATTTGTTTCCGTCCCGTCGTGCTACCGCAATCGATCTCCGTAGGGCTGGTGGAACAACAGCCCCTTGAGATGGCGTCCCCCGGGGAACTTTCCGTTGCTACGACCGGAGGTGTGACGTCGGAAGCAGTGTTAAGGGCTGGTGGAACGGGAAGTTGTAACGATAGCTGTCCACCCGATCCAGTGCTCATCACCCATACAGTCACCATTTCGCAGGTTCTACAAGGAGGAATACAGCGCTGACGAGACTATGGTTAAGCACGACGAGATGGACTCGTTATTCCATCTGGCACCCTCTTAAGGTAGGCGTTGATGCTCGAGAAAGGACAGGGGACATTCCCATGCTAGATCTAATAAGTCTTGTCGCTAGTGTTGATGAATGACAGGATAGGCTATTGGACGACTGGAATGGATGCTGAGGTTATCAAGCACTCTTCCCTTCGTAGGCGAAAAGGACGTACAGCTTGGTATGGCAAAAATCATTGGAGGGACATTGCTCTAAAGGCATGATTGATTGATAGTGTTTAACGCCATGAGGGCATATCGTCTGAGCTTCCCGGCCCTCCCAAGGAGATCAGACGTGGCGAGCTGTCCGCTATTATACAGACAACGGCGCTCTGAAGACATGAAGTACTCGAAATGGAATCAAGGATGTTTCACTCTTCTTAGAATCATGAAGTAGGATAGCCTCCTGGAATCCATACTTCGTAAGTACGGCTTATAAGCATCGTAATTAGAGAGGAAGATAAATTATATTATATCCCTTAGGTGTCTAAGTTGCGTAAACTCCGATATGGCCTGGTTATCGGTATGTAAAGACCGTAAATTAGCCATGTATTGCCACACTAGTATTGCTTATCTCGTCCAAATTGAAGACTCACTAGTTGGCTTCATACTATTACTGCTGGCACTAGACTGGTTCACCACGTCTTACTCTTGCTGAATTTCACACAATCCAGTCTAGTGCCAGCAGTAATAGTACGGAGCCAACTATCTAGCTTCGCATCCTCGAGTATCTGGGCATTGTGTTTCAAAAAGCGTGAAAAGGGGGTAAGGTTACTTTGAATTCATGTGAGATGTATACGCCTAAGTAACGAAATGAGTTCCTACCTGAGACCTAACCAGGGTTGGGAAATTTTAATGACTTCGGTTCGCTTCGCCAGCCTTCCACGGTGGACCGAAGTTTGAGGTCAGTACTAACACAAAGAGGATCAGACAAGAGATAAAAGCAGGAACACAACATAACAGTAGCACAAATACGAAGCGGTGACAAAAAAGGGAAGCACAGCCTTTTTTATAACACGATGGGCTTGCTCGGTGTGCAGTGTGAGGGATGGGGCCTCGGTCAAACAATAGCAACGAATGGCTCGAAACGATAAGAGCCGTACTATACATAGTAAGTCATCACATGTCGAGGAGAACTAACTGCAAGGCCGTTGAGCACGTGGAATTCGGTATATCAAAATTAGAGCTTGACTAGAATATCAAGCAGCGCGTAGTCTTGTTGACCAAATTAGCCAGCCGCCAGCTAGTCAGCTAGCTTCTAAGGGATCTGCCTGGCTTCCCGTTCTTTGTCGAGGGCTTGTTCGCTGGCTGACCAGGGCGTAGCCGGCGTAAGAACTAGCAAGGCCGAGAACATTTTTTGACTAATCCGCTCGCGTCTTCGGAGCTACCGTCGTATGCCGGGCGACCGCATCAGACGTGACGAGGCATATTCCTCGAGAGCCAGTCAGAAGGCCCAAGAATGATATTGGCGCCGAGTGCCGTGGCTGCGTCGTGTAACCGGACACGCAGCGGATATCGAGATCCCGATAAGGCAACTTGCAAGGTTGGCGGGAATCCTTCACGGAAACGTGCGGCGACCGGAGCTTTTTTTTTTTTTTTTTCTTATCCAGCCGTGTCGAAACTTACTGGAATGAGTCTATGGATTCGAGTGCGAGAATTCCTCCGGCGCTCGCGGAATCCTTCACCGCGCGTCTTCTCGAGGGTCCATGTTTTTTTCTTCTTCTTAACACACAAGAATTCGCAGTCACTGGGTGTTGTCCGACTTTCTATTCTAAGTGAGGCAAGGAGTTGTGTAGGCAGATGACCACTTCGTAGCAAGGGAAGTCTTGTTTGTTATATGGCATGGCATAATACGGGCGGTAAATGAAGCCAACACCGCTAGTAGTCGGCTATCGCATAGTATCGATACATTATTCGGAGACTGTCGTCATAGTGCGCAAATAGAACGGGTAGAGACCCAGAAAGGCGGTCTCGTAATATAAAGCTTTGAGACATGCTGAGACATCGTCTTACCTGTATGAGCTGGAAAGAGACAAGAACAGACGTGTCAACCAATTTGTAAAATGATATTGCATGCGGCATGCTAGACACCATGTGGTATGTCTCGTATACATTGTACGGATCAACGGCAGTAAATAGCACTCATACATATATATGCATATGTATGATGGACTGCAGTATGTATGTCAGGTTGGTAACTGGAGGTAGGGAGGAGATTAAAAAAAAAAAAGACGATATACCTCAAACATCTGAAGAGCAAAGATCAAGGAGGTAGCAACGTCCGACGTCCGACGTCCGACGTCCGACTAGCGCCATGCTCTTACCCGGTCGGACGGGCGAGATGAGATAAAGATGGTGTCAGCGCTGGGTACTTACCTTGCCGTGTAGGTATAGAGCGCATTGGGGAGACTGCAGGAGATTGGCAGATTAGGTAGTAATTCCAATCGGACGGAAATCCTTGACATCATCACCTCCGTTTGTACCCAAACTTGCGGCTTGACGCCTCGATTCATGGCGTCGAATTAGGACTTAGCGGATTGCTCCTTTCATCGCTTTCCCCCAGCCGAGCCAGTGCCCCCCTTCGTCTCTCTTCCTATCAGCGACCTATGCGGCTTATCCCAGCCTGACTGCTTGCCCAGAATGTCTGTCTTCTGCACGCCCCAGTGCGCCGCGAGCATCGCTCCTCGTCCCGACTCGCCCTTAGGCTACCAGAGGTATCCGCCCTACCTAGAACTCAGGTGTTAGCTACTGCTAACACTCTTATCCGTGTACTACAGTCATGTCGTATATCGCTCGACCCCGAAGTCCGAGCCGCAGTCCAGGGTCTGTCCGGGCTCCCGACAGTCTTAATTCCCATTTCTTTGTTGCCTTTGCCGTTGAGTTTCGCTACCTCTGCTGATCTGCATAATGTATTTTACTCTCTCTCCTGTGGAATAAGACAGGCCTCTGTCTTGGGACCTGCAATACAGTATTCATAGATACCCCCCCTTTCATTCTTTGCGAGTCTTGTTCGTGACCATCTCGCGTTTCCTGCCCTTCCGGGCCTATTGAAGTTTCTCTCCAGTCAACATGGACGGAGACAAGCACACGCCAGCAGACACGTACGTGCCTGGGGGCTTCCCCGAGACGCCTTCATCCTCGACCTATTCAGTTCCTCAACAGCCCGCAGCTCAGCCCACAACTCAGCGCACTGCTCAGCAAACAGTTCAACCCGCAGCCAGTCGCGAGTTTCCACTTGCCAACCACCGGGAGATGTCTACGTCCGTCATGAGATCGCGGAGTATCGGCAGCAGCATGCTGACGTCCAGTCACTACGACGGCCTTAACAATGCGTATGTCGACGGCACCACAGCTTCGTTCGCTACTCCGTCTTCCTCTAGACAGACGGTCGCGGTGCCGCCGCGCACTAGCGGGGGAGAGTCGTCCTCAGATGAGTCCGAGCAGACCGAGGTGGAACCCCGATTCGCGCCGATCAAGTCCGCAACGGAGGAGAAACCTCAGCGTCGGCAGAGCGTCCCTAGGAGCGAGGAAGAGATACTTAGGGTCCTCTCTAACCGCCGTAGTGCGGCCTCGGGCGCCGAGTCCCAAGAGGAGCACGATGAGATCGAGCGGCTGATGTCGCGCATGTTTGGCCAAGCTCGTCAAAACCAGAGTGAGGAAGAGAAGACGAGACATTCCGGTGTCGTCTTTCGCGACCTCACAGTCAAGGGAGCTGGCCTCGGAGCTAGCTTGCAACCTACCGTCGGCGATATCTTCCTCGGATTGCCGAGATTTCTGAAGAATTTAGCGACAAAAGGCCCCAAAGCCGCCACGGCGAAGCCACCCATCAGAGAGCTCCTCAGCAACTTCAATGGATGCGTCCGGCCCGGAGAAATGCTACTTGTCCTGGGCCGACCTGGATCTGGTTGCTCGACATTCCTGAAGACCTTCTGTAATCAGCGAGCAGGTTTCGTCGACGTCGTAGGCAATGTGACGTACGGCGGTACGGATGCGAAGGAGATGGCCAAGAAGTTCAGGGGCGAGATTATCTATAACCCGGAAGATGATCTACACTATGCTACCCTTACCGTCAGACACACGCTATCATTTGCTCTTCGAACTCGCACTCCCGGCAAGGAATCCCGAATGGAAGGAGAGTCCAAAGAGGACTACGTGAAAGAGTTTCTCAGGGTGGCCGCGAAGCTGCTATGGATCGAACACACCATGGACACCAAGGTCGGCAACGAGTACATCCGAGGTGTTTCAGGCGGAGAGCGCAAGCGTGTCAGTATTGCCGAGGCTCTCATCACTCGAGCCAGCGTACAGGGTTGGGATAACTCGAGTAAGGGATTGGATGCCTCGACTGCCTTGGAGTACGTCCAGTCACTCCGAGCCCTCACGAACATGGCCCAGGTGTCGACTGCCGTTTCGCTATACCAGGCCGGAGAGTCTCTGTACAACCTCGTCGATAAAGTACTATTGATCGATAATGGTCAGTGCTTGTACTACGGACCGTCTGATCGGGCGAAGCAGTATTTCCTCGACCTCGGGTTCGACTGCCCCGAACGATGGACCACGGCAGACTTCCTCACTTCCGTCACCGACCCCCACGAACGCAGCGTCCGGCCGGGCTGGGAGGATCGTATCCCGCGATCAGCCCTGGACTTCGCCAACGTCTACAAGACGAGCGAAGCTTACCAGCGAAATCTCGCGGACATAGCCGACTACGAAGCCCAGCTCGAGGGGCAGCAACAGAACCGAATCCAAAACATGTCGAAGAAGACGGAAAAGAAGAACTATACCATCCCATTCTACGAACAAGTCTTTGCTCTCACGAAACGTCAGGCGCTGGTCATGTTAGGCGACAAGGCTTCCTTATATGGCAAATGGGGCGGTATAGTGTTCCAGGGTCTCATTGTTGGAAGTCTGTTCTACAACCTCCCCAAGACTGCAGCTGGCGCCTTTACTCGAGGTGGTGTGCTGTTCTTCGTCCTCCTTTTCAACGCGCTGCTGGCTCTTGCCGAGCAGACTGCCGCATTCCAGTCCAAGCCCATCTTGCTCAAGCACAAAAACTTCTCCTTCTACCGGCCTGCTGCGTATACCCTGGCGCAAACCCTCGTGGACGTTCCTCTGGTTCTCATTCAGGTCGTGTTATTCGATGTCATCATCTACTGGATGGCTGGACTTTCTGCCTCGGCATCTCAGTTCTTCATCTCGATTCTGGTCCTCTGGCTTGTCACGATGACGACTTATGCATTCTTCCGTGCCATCTCGTCGCTCTTCAAGACGCTAGACGATGCTACAAAGGTGACCGGTGTTGCCATCCAAATTATCATCGTCTACACTGGTTACCTGATTCCGCCCTCTTCGATGCATCCGTGGTTCAGCTGGCTCAGATGGATTAACTGGCTCCAGTACGGGTTCGAATGCCTGATGTCCAACGAATTCTACAACCTCTCCTTGGATTGTCAGGGCACGCCATTTCTTGTTCCTCAGCTCCCGAACGCCGACCCCGCCTATCAGTCATGCTCATTAGCAGGCTCTCAACCTGGCCAACCGTCTGTGTCTGGTTCCATGTATATTGGTCAATCCTTCAGCTACAGCCGAAGCCACCTTTGGAGAAACGTTGGCTTTCTTTGCGCTTTCTTCGTATTCTTCTTGGTCATATCAATGATCGGCATGGAGAGGATGAAGCCCAACGCCGGAGGTGCTGCCGTGACAGTGTTCAAGCGTGGTCAAGTTCCGAAGAGCGTCCAGCAATCCATCGAGACCGCGGGTCGCAATGGCGAAAAGAGAGACGAAGAATCAGGTCCTATCGGGGAGAAGATGATATCCTCCCGCGAGGATTCGAGAGATCCAGAGGAGCGAGACGAAGAAAACATGAGGACCGTGGCAAAGAACGAAACCATCTTCACTTTCCAAAAAGTCAACTACACTATTCCCTTCCAGGGCGGAGATAGGAAGCTGCTTCAGGACGTTCAGGGCTTTGTTCGGCCCGGCAAGTTGACGGCGCTCATGGGAGCTTCGGGAGCTGGAAAGACAACGCTGCTGAATACGTTAGCTCAGAGGTAAGGAGATGGATGGTATGATTCTAGTTGAGAGAGAACCACATGCTAATCTTATGTACAGAATCAATTTCGGCGTTGTTACCGGCGACTTCCTCGTAGACGGAAGGCCTCTTCCGAAATCGTTCCAAAGAGCTACCGGTTTTGCTGAACAGCTTGATATCCACGAGCCAACTGCCACCGTCCGCGAGGCACTACAGTTCTCTGCGCTGCTTCGCCAGCCGAAGGAGGTGCCCGTCAAAGAGAAGTATGACTACTGCGAAACCATCATCGAGCTGCTCGAGATGCAAGACATAGCCGGAGCGACTATTGGAAGCGTCGGAGAAGGTCTCAACGCTGAGCAGCGGAAAAGGCTTACCATCGGTGTCGAGCTTGCGTCAAAGCCCGAGTTGCTGATGTTCTTGGATGAACCCACGTCCGGCCTCGACTCGGGGGCAGCGTTCAACATCGTCCGATTTCTGCGAAAGCTGGCCGATGCCGGTCAGGCTATCCTGTGCACGATCCATCAACCTTCTGCTGTGCTCTTTGAGAATTTTGATGAACTCATCCTGCTCAAGTCAGGAGGCCGTGTGGTATACGCTGGCGAACTCGGAAAGGACAGTCAAAAGCTGATCAATTACTTCGAATCGAACGGGGGCTTCAAGTGTCCGCCGGACGCCAACCCGGCCGAATGGATGCTGGAAGTCATCGGAGCAGGCAACCCAGATTACCACGGTCAAGACTGGGGCGATACTTGGATAGAGTCTAAGAACTTTGAGGAGCAGACGCAGGAAATGGGGCAGATGATCGAGAAGCGGAAGCACGTAGAGCACTCGAAGAATATTCAAGACGACCGCGAGTATGCCATGCCTCTGTGGACCCAGACGACAGCGGTGGTCAAACGGTCCTTCATCGCTTACTGGAGAACGCCGAACTACATCATGGGCAAGATGATCCTGCACATATTTACCGGCCTGTTCAACACCTTCACGTTCTGGAAGCTAGGGTTCGCCAGCATCGACATGCAGTCTCGCTTGTTCACGATCTTCATGAATCTTACCATCTCGCCTCCCCTGATCCAACAGCTCCAACCGGTCTTCATCAACTCGAGGAACATCTTCCAGTCGCGTGAGAACAACGCTAAGATCTACTCGTGGTTCGCATGGACTACGGCGGCGGTGCTGGTAGAGATCCCTTACGCCATCGTGGCCGGTGCCATCTACTTCAACTGCTGGTGGTGGGGAATAGGCGGATCTCATCTTCTCGGCTTCCGATCGGGCTTCATCTTCCTGTGTATCATGATCTTCGAGCTATTCTACGTCGGCTTCGGCCAGGCCATCGCGGCCTTCAGCCCCAATGAGCTGCTTGCCAGTCTCTTCGTTCCTCTCTTCTTCCTTTTCGTCGTGTCCTTCTGTGGTGTCGTCGTGCCGGCGGCGCAGCTGCCGTACTTCTGGCACTCGTGGATGTACTACCTCACGCCGTTCCACTACCTGCTGGAGGCTTTCCTGGCCACGGCGATTCACCAGCAGCCCGTCAACTGCAAGCCGAGCGAGTTCGCGCAGTTCCAGCCGCCGCCCGATGGTTCGACCTGCCTGTCGTACTTCCTAAACTCAACAGCGGTCCGCAACCTGCGGGGCCGGGTGGACCTCGCGTCGGTGACGGCGACGGCGCCCCAACCGCTCAGCGGGTACCTGAACAACGCGGACGCGGTGTACCCGGCCCTCTGCGAGTACTGCCAGTACAGCAACGGCGACGAGTTCGGCAACAACCAGTTCAGCGTCTACTACGACCACATCTGGCGCGACTTCGGCATCGTCTGGGCCTACATCGCCTTCAACTACGCAGTCGTCTACTTCGCGACCTATCTCCGCTTCCGCGGCAGGAACCCGCTGCCCGGGCTGCTCCGCCGCTTCAAGACGAGAAAACAGTGAGGGTACCGGCGGTGATTAGGTGATGCTGGTACCAGGCTAGTATGTGCGTGTGTTTGTGCGTGTTGAAGACGTTTTGTCGAACGTTTCTATTCAAAGGAGGAAAATTCGCTAGATAGGTAAGCATCTAACTTAGAGACCGGGCCACGATACCCCCTTTGCCGGCATCGTCGGTAACTTTCGTTAATAATTATTCTAAACTGGAGAGGGGGACGGGGAACGGGGCGTGCCACGGACGGCACTGTAGGGTTACGGCATTAAACTTAGGTACTTCATCAAACGGATATATTATCGGGTATGCTCTGACGGCTCTCTTGACATTGCACTACGTTTAGATGTTTTTTTTTTTTTTTTTTTAATAATTTCCAAAACCTTTTGCTCTGGTTGGAGTCGCTACCATGTATCTAAACATTCAATTTGGTCGAGGTACTTAACTGACTATTATAATATTGTGTTATTTTCGATGATGAGGTCCACGATGGTCGCAAAACCCTGTTATAAAGAAAGGAGGCCGCGATCTTCATCTGAGGATGACGTTTTACAACATATAATGTTGATTTCGTAATGCAGAACTCCTGACGTCTCGATTTGCTTTCCTGCAACATGAATTGACAATAAATTCTAAGCCTCACAGTTTCATCGAGATTCTCGTTAAACCACATTGCCGAAGCGGTCTGATTGAACGACGGCACAGAACTAGTTTTCTAATATTTCCAGGGGTATATTGTATAGCCGCCCACGCTGTTTGAGGCCAGGGTCATATTGTCCGCAACTACCAGGTATTGTCCTATGCGCTATGCGAAAGCTGCCGAACAAAAGCTCCGAGATCCCATCTTTTCTTGTGTTACCATTGACTTGGGCATCGCAGCTTCAGCAGTTGTTTCTGCTCTCATGTTTGCGGTGTACGGCAGCCTCAACCGCAATTCCGTTTTCGCGAAGGAAATGGCCTCTTCATTATACAAAAACAGATAATCTTGAGATGGCTGGAGAGCGGCGCACACTCGCTCCCCCACGTGGAAACTGGAGCTGTCAAGCAAAACAAGGCCCTGGCCATGCCTGCCGTGGCATGGCGACAAGGGCGACGAACACCCCCTGGCCGTGCCCCCCCGCGTTGGGGTCGTCGGATAGCCCGTTTTGGCGATGCTCATTAGACCTGTCACTCCTGCCAAAGACTATGTAGCTCATCCCGTTAGCGACATCCATTGGCGACGTGCCATCGCCCCATATGCAGGTCCCGGACACGGAATTTACCTTATTATAACGTTGGGAATCAGCGAACGGCCCTTGCTGTGACGTATGGGACGAGCCACCAAGGAATGGCGCCGAAGCTCGATGCGGAATAGATGGCTGATATCGCAGCCGGTCTATGCCCCCCCCTTTCCAGCAGCAATCTACTCCGGCTGCTACGTCTCGCCTCGAACCAGCTCTCCAGCCTTGCCAAGTTCCAACTCGGCACCAAGCAATCCTACACTCCTGACAGCTATGTGGTATGACTAAGAGGTCGCAGAAACCATCCCGAGAGGACATCGAGAAATATCCTTGCGCGGAGGCATCACCAAGATTTTGATCTTCTTGTTTGCCTGTTCACGATGTGATGGGTAGACATAACTGTTACATGTTACAGCGACGTGTGTAATAGCAAGTCAGCATAACATCATCTTCCACGTAGCCGCCGCATGAATCGACGCCGTCGGCTCTCCCGAGATAAACGTTTAATCGCCCGCCAGGTGCAGAATTCGGCAATCTAAGAGGATCGTGCTCCTTAAAGAACGAAGCCCGCATTGCGTTTTCTAGATTGTGCAGTTCTCTTTTGGTCCGATTATTATGGCGAACTCTGACGAGCCGCCAGGGGCGCGACTAGGCTCCGTTCCAACTAAACATGGGTCAGCAAGCGCATACCGGATCACATATAGACAGACAGATAGGGATATAGGAAGATAGGCAGATAGGCGGATAGGCCATTCGGCTTGCGGGACAGGGATGGAAACTAAACGGGACAGATAGAGAGTTCGCGAGCGGGTGCTTCATCCTTCACACATCGCCTGTCAACCTGGTCGGCGTATTCAACTCCCCCAGGATGGCGGTGGGCCCCGGACAGGGAAGACGGCTTTCTTATTCTTGGAACCAGAAATATCCATTGCGTGGAATGCTACCTCTCTGTTTGCTGTAGCTCTCCTTATTTTCTTTTAAGAACCCATCGCAAGCCAGTAATAAGGATGAGAGGCTGGTGTGTCTAATGGAACACGGCGGCTTCTTCGACGACTAATTTCACGCTCCCCCATTTCGATCACATGAGGAAACAATGTTGTGCTGGCCATAAACACGAACGCTAGTTTACGGGTTAGAAGACGTGGGCATTCATGACTTTGATTAAGAGGAACACGAGGGGAAAGAGAAGGAAAACCATGTCGGCGGGCAGCAAAGAGGAGCTCCTCCGCCTCCTGACGGCTTACGACAACTCGCACGAACCGAGACCGGCATTCAACAACAAATCCACTGTATATGGCCTCGTTGTCCCTTTTATGGTGAGCGACACGACTGTAAAGAACGGCGTCTGAAACCGGCTGCTTACCAACCTCGACATAGGTTATCTCGTACACATGCGTGATCCTAAGACTCTACTATCGCATCAAGTTACGATGTTTAGGATGGGACGATCTCTTCGTCGTGCTGTTCCGAGTGAGTGAGATCTCTGGGCGATGCTCTAAGACATCTCTAAGGCTAACCATCTCATAGGTATCAGCTACTATTGGGTCAATATCGTTATGCCTTGGTACGATATAACGTTTTCGTTCAACTACCTACCTAGGTAGGTACCTAGGTACACTGGCGCCTAGAGAACTAACCGGATTCTATAGCATTAAATAATGGGTTCGGAGAGCATATATTGACGATCGGGCTTGACAACATCGTAGAGTTTCAGAAGGTGAGCGAATTGCTCAGGATTGCGGCTGAGATCACAAGATACTAACAGTCTGATAAAGAAATTCTACGTCTGTCTCGCGACGTACACCATCTCGACGACCCTGACGAAACTGTGCCTGCTGTCGCAGTACCTCCGCATCTTCGAGGCCGGGACCCGGACGCGGCTGGTGTGCTGGGCGGGGCTGGTCATCTCGGCCCTCTGGGGCATCGCATTCTCCTTCCTCGCCCTGTTCCCGTGCTTCCCCATGTCCGGCTTCTGGAACTGGACAAAGCCGGCGCGCTGCTACGGCTTCGGGTCCAGGGTCCCGGCTGAGACCGCCGGCACCTTCGCCGGCCACACGGGCTCCAACGTGGTGCTCGACGCCATGGTGCTGGCCATCGTGGTGCCGCTCTACTTTCGGAAGACCACGGCCCTGAAGCAGCGCATGGGCATCGGGTTTCTCCTGCTTCTGGGTGTTGTGTAAGTTGTACTCCGCCAACACAGTGGCATAATACAAAGACTAACGCGGCGCCGCAAAAACAGCGTCAACCTCATCAGCATCCTGTGCCTGAAGTCCATCATCGAGCACAAGGCCGGGACGTACCCGGTGCTGGACCCGACGTGGTACGGGCCCAAGAGCATCACGCTGGCGGCGCTCGAGGTGGACCTGGCCAGCATCTGCGCGTCGGTGCCCACCTTCTGGCCCATCCTGTCGCAGCGCCTCATGGGCATGGGTGCCGTCTTCGTCACCCGCGAGGTCCACGTCACGCACCAGCACCGGCGGCTGTCCGACGACGACGACGGCGAGAGCAAGAGGGCCACGGCGTCTAGCTACGAGCTCAAACCTGTCCATGTCGTTGACGACGTCACTGTCGCGCCCTCGCCGTCTACCAAGACGTCCTCGCTGTCGTCGTTGACGGCGGCGGCGGCGAGCCAGCGCTACTACCACAAGAGCGACGAGTTCGCGTCCAGCGGCGAGGTTGGCGGCGTCGTGCTCACCCCCAACGAGGCCGTCTCCGAGTCCCAGGTTCAGTCGGACGGCCAGCGCGGCTTCGAGCGCGAGCAGGAGCGGCTGCGGCTTGCGCTTGTTGAGAGTAGAGGTAGCGGTCGGAAGAATGGTATGAAGGCTGGGTGATGCATCATAGGTCATAGGTACTGAGGAAGAGAGGTTAGGCTTGTTCATGTTTGAGATGAAGATGAAGTAGACGAGGAAAGATTCGTTAATGTTTGTACTTATGATAATTATGATACCCATAGAAGTTGCATCTTATCATTTTAGACACCTACCTTTATGTATGCATTTCTACTCTTGAATCTTCTGATAGGGAGTTCTGTAGTTACTTGGCATATGGTCATGCATCGAGCTTAGAGTCCGTGAGAATTAGCACATGCTATATGAAGCATGTACATTAGGTAGATACGTGAAGCAGTTATATCATGAGGTCCGAATCCATTTCGCTACCGGACCCGAACGCCAGCGAAGTCAACACACTCAAGTCCACTCCAACCACAGTCCCTAGGATGTAAATAGAACAGACCCCTGTTTGCCATTTTTCAACCCTCCACCTTTCAAGCACATCAAAAGTCGTCCTCGTCCTCGCCGTCGGCGCGCAGCTCGCCGAGCTCGCGGATCTTGTCGCCGAGGACGGCGCGGCCGTAGCGGTCGGCGACCTTGCCGGCGGCCTCGACCATGCGGCCGGTGCGGTCGCGCATGAGGCGCACGAGCTCGAGCGCGCGCATCCCGCGGTCCTCGCCCTCGCGGCACTCCGCCGCCAGCAGCTGCAGCAGCGTCTTGTCCACCTCGAGCTCCAGCCGCGCCAGCCCCGACCGCTGCGCGCTGCTGCCGGCCCCGCTCCGCGAGGATTCGACGACGTCTTGCAGCTGCGCCGCCGCGATGCCTTTTAGTAAATACTGCTGCTCCAGGTTGCGCGTCTCCGACTCCTCGTCGCCGTCGGCTTCCGGCTCCGGCGTGCCGTCCGCTAGGTCCATGGCGTCCGGGTGCTTGGACGCTGCCTTCGGCCGCGGCGGTTCTGATGCCAGCGGCACCGAGAAGTCGAACTCGGATAGCAGCGGCCGCGGGAAGTACGGGTACTGGTCCCCGCCCTTGAGGATGATGCAGTGGAACTTGCCGTCCGCCACCGCGATTGGGAAGTATGTCTCCGTCTTCCGTCCCGAGGCCAGCCGTGGTAGCAGCTTGGTGTCGAGAAGAGGGATCCATGATGCTCTTGAAGGCCGGCGCCAGTGCAGAAGGGTCAGGAGCGTTCCTGTCGAGTCGTAGATGCACGGATCCTGATATACTTGATTAGCTCTGTTCTTAAAATAGTCGATGCATTTCACTTACGCCATTGTCAGAGAAGAAGATGCTCTTCAGTGTTGCGCCATCCGGAAGGGCCACCGTATCTTCATTCTGACAAATCTCATCCCGTTTCACGTCCTCGATCGTGTATAAGAGCCTCGTATTACCGTCCGCGCCGACGGGTCCATTGCCTATCGTCCAGACGTAGTCTTTCCAGCTCGCGCAAGTAACCATCGGTGTGCTCTTCGGCCGGTAGACTCTGTACGGGATACCGAAAAGCGTGTAGACCCTGACGTAATTTGCGGTGGTGGTAACGGTCACGAAGGAGTCGCTGAGGGACATGGAAAGGACGGCTTCCCCTTTGGGCAGCTGTGTCCTCCAGTCGGTGCGGTTCGTCCAGGTTTCGTGTGGTCTATAGAAGATGGTAGCTGGCGCATCTTCTTTAGGCGGACAGCAGAAGAGAGCGCCGTTTTCGGTCAGGCAAGCCTTGTCATAAAGGAAGGTATCTGTGAAGTGGAAGTCCCTGTGGAACTCGTGGTCGTAGAATTCCACTGTGACTGTGTTATGTCCGTCTTGATCTACTGTCCAGACGAACCCGATGAGGTTTAAGCACAGGTATTTTCGGTTACCTCGCCATGGCGTTGATCCTGGCTGGAACGCCTCGTGATATTCTGGCTCAAGATGATGTCGCTTACTTCGTGGCTCCCCAAAGACGTCGAGGTCATCATGCATACGTTTACCGTTTCCGTTGATCACATAGCCGGCACCGTCGTCGTCCACTACAAAGTCATCGTCTTCTGCTAAGGCTCCGTCCATAAGAGAATCATAGCTACCGGCAGAATCTCTTCGCTGCCTCATAGGCTGAGGCCTGGACTCCAGGGGCCTCCTGGCAATCGCCGAGGTCTCTGATAGGGGATCGTGGATGAAAGGCGCGGGTTGTTTTCCAAGTTTCAATAAGGCCTCGAACTGTTCCGGTACGAAGTCGGGATGGATGTAGACTTCACCATCCGAATTCGTAAATGAGACCAGGTTATCTTTTGGGTGCCATGCGATGTCAATCACATTGGCATAATCGAGTCTAGCAATAACACTTTGCGTCTTGGTCTCCCATAGCAAGATCTTCTTGTCCTTGCCGGCTGAGGCTAATATTGCTCCGTTGGGTGACCATGCCAGAGCCGTAACGTCTCCGTTGTGTCCATTTGAGAATACCCTCTGCTTCTCCCAGTCATTCTTTGAGATGACCTGGATATCTCTCGTAGGGGTCGGAGCGGCAAAGGCGCGTCCGTCAGGGTGCCACGTAATTTTGGAGCTGATTTCTGACTCGGTATCTAGGGCGCCAATGATGCCGTCGACTTTATTTATAAGCTCGGGCTCGTCAGAGGACAGAGAGTAGACATAGACAATCCCGTCGCTGCAAGCCAACGTAGCAGTCATTCCCCTGGCATCGAATGCGAGATGCTTGGTAGGTTTGTTGTGCTCCTTGAGGTGGCGGATCTTGGTGTTATCGTCCGTTCGAACGAGCTTCACCGTGAGCTCGTCGCTGGCCACGGCGCACCATTTCGAGTCTGGCGAGAGGGCAACGTCGCGGATGGGCAGAGAACATCGGAGTAGGAATTTGTCGAAAGTTGCGTCGGGAATCGAGTACAGACTGACAGTGCCGTCCTCTGAGCCGACGACGAAGAAGTCATTGGAGGCATCTACGCTCACGTTCTGTTCCTGGCAATCGTCAATGTTGATAGGCTCGCCGTCAAAACCCGTCTTGTATAGTCGAATCGTATTGTTGGAGCCCACGGTCACAAGCTTGGATCCGTCAGGGGTGTAGGCGCAATGTGTCGAGCCCTGGGTGTGAGCCGGCCTAGCTCGAGGCCTTGGGGGTGCTGTAGACGCCATCTCGGTGCTTCTCCCTTACTTTGAGCTCGAGGGCATCGATAGCCAAAAATGGGAGCAAGAAGTCGAAGTTGGTATGAATCGTATAATTCTGGTGAAGCTTGCTAGAACGCGTCGCGCGTCCAGAATTAATTAAAACGCGTTGGCTGACAGGGATGCCCCTCTAACCCCACTATACCCTTCATTCTCCAGCTTATGCAATTATGCGGTTTCAGGTACTACTACTAACAGTCACACTCGGAGGCGATTTTGATAGAAGTAACGTGGATGGCGAAGAGTGGTTACTAATTCAAACAGCGTGAATTCGGCTGCCTGTGCAGGCAACAAGACAAAAAGTGTTTTCTCGAGATAATAGGTCCTCTGCTTGGGATATATAAGTTGAGTGAGACGCCTGAACTTGCACATCATCTCGAGTCGTTTTGTTTTGCTTCAAGCTGAAAGCCCCTAACTTGATACCCCCTTCCCACGACCATGGCCTTTAACAAAGGAACATCCGCAGATCAATTTTTCCAGACTGAGTACGACCGAACCCTTGAAACTCAACCGACCAGAATTCCGTCATACTGACAAGTCACAATAGTGCTGAGCAGGCCAAGAGAGAGAGGCGCGAGGCGAAAGCCGGCAATAAGAATGGCAGCCCTACCACGCTCAAGTCAAAGCTCTTGGCTGCTATAGCGGATCCTACAAGTCCGTCTTCTGTCTTGGTTGCCGAGTCTGCCGGTTTGGTGCGTAGGGTGAATGTTGATGTAAGTTGACCAAGTGATGTACACCGAGTATTGGCTGAAAGACTCCAGACAGGAGATACGAAGCAGGTCTTCAAAGGCCCGCCGGCGCCAGTAACATGTGTCGCCGTCGGAGGGCCCGAAACCCGCACTCTCTTCGCTGGTTCTTGGGACAAGAACATCTGGTCATGGGACCTCGCATCTAAAGCACCAGGCCGCAAGTATAGCGGACATGCGGATTTTGTCAAGTCTGTCGTGACCGCGAAACTTGGTGGGAAGGATTGCTTAATAAGCGGCGGAGCCGACAAGAAGATTATTGTCTGGGATATCGAGACGGGATCTCGGCTTCACACGCTACAGGATCAGACCGTATCTATGATGGCTGTTCAGGACCTAGTTATCGACCCAGTCCAGTCAGGACCCGACGAGATCATTCTCGTTAGTGCGAGTAGCGATCCTCATATCCGCCGGTGGCGCATTCGACTTGATGGCTTTGAGCAGATCAAGGAGACAATGCCAGACGAGCCCGGAGCAGCGCGCCATACGATTCTAGAGCACGACACCACAGTCTACAAGGTGATATTCGACAGCGAAAGTGAAGAGGTTGATTTGTGGACGTCGAGTGGCGATGGCACCGCCAAGTGTCTGTCACGTCTCAAGGGTTTTACTACCGATGATTCTGTCTGGCACGGCGATCACGTGCGAGCCGTTTCCGTAACGGATCAATGGATAGTGACTGCTGGACGTGACGAGGACGTCAAGGTCTGGAATCGGTCGTCGGGGAAGCTGTACAGCATACTCGAGGGCCACTACGACGAAGTCACCGACCTTGTTGTCCTGGATGGAGGGAAACGAGTCGTGTCCGTATCCATCGACGGGACTATCCGAACTTGGTCGCTTGACCAGGCTGAGCTCGACAAGGCCAATAGGGAAAGGAGGGATAAAGGCAAGGATATCGAAAACGAACCATCGACGGAACCAGCTAAGGGAGTGATGACTGCAGAGGAAGAAGCCGAACTTCTTGCGTTAATGGAAGACGACGATTAATTAGCTACCTGGCTGCCAAGAACGCCTTCTAGCGACGACCCCTTGTTCACACCCCCCATCTAGACACGATAGATCAGATGCAAGATGGAAACATTCCGCTTCCCCATTCCTACGGTGTTTGACAAGGCGAGAGGAACGTGAGTGCATGGGTGGCGTGCATTCTCAGCCAGGTCATGTGTTCCTGGGCAGAAACGTGTATGTAGATACACGTAGGTATCTGGGTAGCTAAGCCATCAGCCCGAAGACACAAGATTATGTTTCACCACGAAGGAATGCGGCCACGTGCGAAAAGAGAGCCAGCCACGCGACGGCCAGCTAAGGTCGTTGTCGTCGTACTGAAACTTTGATGTCGTATCACCGCTTCGGGTTTGGCTGTCTTACCTGAATCCAGCCTCTGATAAGTTTCAGCATGTGAGACAGGACCGGCTAATTGCTTGGAAGGACTCGTTCCATGGCCGCGGACCATGATGCTTGATAGGTATAAATCCATGAAGCTCATGAGAATACCCGAAGATGCGACCAGGCCTGTAGAACAGTTTTCGTCAGCGCGGGAGTATAGGTATGTCTCAAGTCATAGCATCATAGCCGATATTGGGGGTGATTCTGTAGAAGCCTCGATGATCCCAAGAAAGTCATGTTGTCCTACACTGGCTGTAACACTGCATCACGTCGGCAAGGTTTCGTGGGGTGCGACGCAAACACTTGAGCTAACTATCAAGATCATCACTGATCATCATACAAAAATACGAGAGCTTGACCTTCTAAGCTGTGTACCTCGCAAGCATACCATTCATTTCTTCTAACCATCTACCATCAAACGAACAAGTGGTACCTAGGTACCGCATGGTGAACAAGTCCGTGTCTATGGGTCATGATGCGAAGTATGCGGGTACTTATGTCAAAATTTGCTGTTCGATACAGCTTCACCGTTTGCGTTCGCCAGCCATGACACATCCCATATCTGAGTGGCGTATTGGCGTGGAAATCATGTTGGCACTGGATCGGCAAACGCGAAGACCAGGGGCTTGACCTGATGAAGCGACCTACCTACTTAGGTATGTATTTCTACGACCAGCGCGGCCACGATATGCTCTCGGCCGTTAGCTGAACGCCTCGCTGCATACTAGGCGGCCACAAGATTATTCTACATCCATGGAAGACGAAGATACTCGTTCCCGCCGACTTCATTTCGTCCCGTGCAAGGTTATCGTGGAAGGAATGTGGAAATCTGCCTGCCCAATGTCTGTACTAGTACATTGTATGCGAGCAGCCGCTCGTCTGCTTCGTACATGTGGATCGAAAGAATCATCGATGGGAACTTCAACCCTGATCTGGTAAGTCAAGGACCGGAAGCTAGCTGAGTGAGCATCGGTGCCGGAAGGGTGTCGAGTCCGACCTCACAGATGTAAGGTTCCTTTATGAATAGAGAATAAATCTCGGACGGTTCCACGCCGACCTGTGAATAAGAAGAAGGAAAAAAAAAGAATTTGCTTTTCTATCCCGTGCAGCCACAATTTTATTTTTCATTTAGGAACCAGGGCCAGAAGAGAAGGAGGCCGGGGGTTGTTCTGCTATGCATGTGTTTGCTGTCGTGGCAGATGGGTATTTGGACAGGAACGCAAATCGATCCTATAGGAAGGTGACATACGTACATTGACTATAGAAAGGAATGAAGTAGAAATCATGAAGAATAAATATAAGTAAATAAATATAATAAAAAGAAATAAAGAAAAAAGAAAGAGAGAAGGATAAGAATGCTGGTAAATAACGGCAATTATGTTATGCAAGCTTGGCTTGTTCGTTGTACGAAATGTACGCCTTACCTAATGCCCTGCCACTCGATTTCACGCCAATTCCTTCTCAGTCCCACAGAGAACAGAATGTCGTTTGTCAGTCAAAGGCAGCAAGTCGTTCATATCTGATCCGAATATTTCCAAGCCTGGAGATACTTGCTTTTGTTCAACGTCGCCCAAGCAGCCAAGCAAGCCAAGGAGCCCATCGAACTAGGTACCATCAGGGGTCCAGGCAGATGTCTTGGTCTTCATCCGCTGCGCTGCAGTATATGCAGCTCTAGCCTCGACTTCTGCAGCTGTCTCTCTCCGGAAATACCGCTACAGGCACGCCAGATCTATACGTATCTGGCCTTGCTACACGTCAGCTTCGTCTAGCTAACAGAAAAGAATGGCTTCTTTTGGCTTGACCGCCCTCATAAAGACACCCCATCCATCTGTAAAGCTTGAACCATGTCAGCCATGCCGCGTCGATATTATTCGCTATGCTGCTACCCGTCGACACTCTTCCCTTCGTCATGGATGAAAAAGGGAAAAGGGAAAAGGGAACAAGTCGAGGTACCTTGACAATCCAAGTACCAGGTGAGTACCAGGTAGGTATGTGGGTATACGTCTATACCACGGGTTCTCTTGTTGTTATTTTTTTTTTTTTTTTCTCTTTTTCCACCGTCAGGTATTCCGCAGTCAGGTATCTTCCTCGGCCGCAGGTACGACGTCTTGTGCGGCTTGAGACTAGGTATCCCTAATTCTCCCCGTGTCTCACACGAATTCTTCGAACCCCAGACGTCAACTCCACTTGCTGGTTCCTCTTCTCCTAAACTGTGGTATAACGGCAAAATTCCGCTGCTGGAAGCCTAAATCACATCGTCGCTCTTTTTTGGCAGTCTGATACTCGGTTCACTTCGAAATACGTCAAGTTTGGTCTTCCGATGACATCTCGTGTCAAAGTCCTTAGCTATGCGACTGTTTAGGGCGTATCAATCTTCAGTCTTCAGTCTTCGAGCCCTTCAACGACACCGCCTTGGGGCGTGGGATATATAGGACAGCGCTGGCCAGATGCCAAGGACGGCGCGATGAGTCTAGCCTCTCATTATCATGGCAGCTTGGTTGCCTTCGAAGGGCCTCAGGATACCATATCCACTCAGCTTCGACTGCTTCCAAACTCGCCTAATATACTGATCATTCCGCCGCTCCGGTACTTCATCAGAGATGATCCTCACCCAGGTCTTCCGTTCGACGCCCGATCGCACATTCTCATGATACATGAGGCATGTAACGATAGGATCAACCTGGCGCGCACGTTCTTACGGAACTCGACCCCTGATAACAAACGACTGGTCTTCATGAACGGGGGTACATCGAGTGCACAGGTAGAATGTGTAAGCGACATCAGCAAGTATCTGACCCACGGAGATATCACACAAGCCGAACGAATCTTCGAGACGCTTGTCCGCAATGGCGTTGCTGGACTGCGTCGATGGCATGATGCGCGGTCTGCGTCGTCGCAAACCGTGTCGGCCAGTCATCAATCAGCTGAGCAAGACGACGAGGTTACGGACGACCCGGCGGCCGCAGCTATGAGGGCTGCTGAAGCTCTCGATATGGAGACGGCTTTTCTGCAGCCGAATAGTGAGGTCGATCTTACGACAGCGAGCCGGCGTCGAAGCACAAGTGTACCACCTTATCGACTTGCGGATGACTTTCAGAACACAGCTCCTTTCTATATCATCGGCGGTCGCCGAGGACAGGAGAAAGAGCCTCGAGACTCAAGTATACCACAGACTCCTCGCCGTAGCCACACTACTCGGGATTCGCGAAGAGACGACTGGCAAGTCCTGGATCTGCCTGGAAAGGGAACATCCAAGTTCGATGATCGGCCGAGCTCTCCAAATCGTACTGGAGAAGAGCATTCGAGAAGCCAGCTGTCGCTTGCAAGTGTTGACTTTTCAAGCGTGCTCTCCTTTGGGTTCGAGTCGGCGCCTACGACACCGGCAATCTGTGAAGCCTTCGCCGTCGATGTTCGACCTTCGGCTTCATCTGCCTCTCATAGGCACACCCGATCAGTCGATCGTATCTACTCCCGCGCCATTCGTAACCAAGACATCATGCTGTGCAGTTTCCCCCAGCCGCCCCGATCGAGGCCCCAGAGTATAGTACCTGATCGAAGCAATCCGCCTGTTCGTTCTAAGTTCTTCAGCGAAATCCCGAGGCCAGGGTTTAGCACGCCGAACAGGACTACCGTAAGGCGCAGCCCTCCGACACCCCTAAAGTTGGGCAAACCACCACAGAAGCCTACGAATTATGTCGACCATGGCACAGATCCTGTAAATAATTACGTGGACCAAAGCACTTCTACTGAGCCTGAGCCTGAACTCACTCATGTGTTTCGCGATAGCCTTAATAGGGGTTCGATATCACTGCATCTTGAATCCAGTTTCGAGATTGATCCTGCTGAGCCGTTCGAGACGGTCTTGCCTATGCTCGAAAATCTAGTGTTGCTTTTCAAGGGCGAAACATTAGATTTACAGCTAGAGACGACGATTCAAGCCTTCAGAGAGGGCATTTATCCCATCAATATACCACCAGCAGAACCCGAAGCTAGTGAGGACTCAGATGAAACCAGTTACCTGAGTCCAAAGGAAACTCGAGAGTCTTCACACTACTCCCAGAAGTCTGTCAGTGGCGGACAACACGCAGAAGTGACGCCTACTTATCAGCTCAATTCAGAAGAGTATGATCCTTTTGCGTATGAAAAGTACCCCCAACCTTTGCGTCCGCGGCCGGCCGAGCAAGGTACGAGTAGCCGTAAACCTTCGACGCCCCCGACGCCGGCTCTGACGCCACCACTGGCTGCTGGGAGGCTGGTCAAGTGTTTTCACGATTTCACAACGACGAACTGTAGAACAGCTGTAGGCATGCAAAATTCCCTGCGGTCCATTCTCAAGATATACTTCCCGCCCGAGGACGCGGGTTACCATCAGTTCAACTTTCCCTTGCTCCCCGAGCTCAGCAGCCTTTGGAAACCCGTATTCAGGGAGGCGGACTCGGGCACGGTAGCCAACCGGAAGAGCAAGGTTGACCTTATTCTCGCTATCGGGGCGCAAAAGGGCGTCGACAAGGACTTCCTTGGTGCAATTACCGGCTCATTGGAGAAGCTCGGCGTGAAACCAAATGGCGTGACTCGGAGCGGAAGGCTAGATCTCAGGTGAGGTGATTTTCTAGGCAGCTTTTTGGAGCACATAGCTGACAATACAACAAAGGTTTCTCATCGCGAGCGCCATGCAAGCTTTCACTTCGCAGCCCCTGGCGAACCAAACCCAAGACAACCCCTTTGCCAACCCACTGCTTCTAGCCACGTTAATCATACCGCACTTGGAAACATACCTGGCAGCCCATTCCGCCACGCGGTTCCTTCTGCTCGAGTATCCTGCCGAACACCTGGCGACCGTCCTATCGCTACAGCGGCTGATAGGTATAGACCTCCTCCGAGTCGCAGGAGTCCTAGACGCAGAAATCGATGAGCCCAAGGCGATCCAACTCCCGCCGCCAACGCATGCACACAAGCGTTCGAACTCGAAAACAGGCAAACTTTCTGCGAGCAACACCACCAAGTCGGGCTCGTCGAAACGAACCGAGTCGTCTTCGTACTCCTCGTCCTCGTCAACGCCGCCGCAGCCGCCCTTCTCCAAGGCCAACTACATCCTGACGTCGACGGCGACCGAGTCCGAGATTGCGAGCCTGATCTCGACGATTTGGAAGATCCTCATTGGCGTGTCCACCTTCTACATCCCCGAGGGCGCCGCCGTCCGGTCCTCCCTCCAGATCGAGCACCACGGCGGCCGAGACAAGAGTGACGGGACACGCCACGGCAAGCTGCTGGCGCAGACGCCGCTCCTCAGCACTACCGAGCAATACACCCCGCTCGCCGACGCCGCTGTCATGATGGGATTCCAGAACGGCGATGCGCTGTCGCACGGAGAGCACGGCGAGGCATCGCCGCGCTTCCCTTCCCGGCATAGGAAGGGGGATTCAGCGTCGAAACGGGAGGAAGACGGAGCACCGCTTCTCAAGTCGTCCCGGGGTTCCGTCGCGGAGACGATCCGCAGCAGCAAGACGATGCGGACGATGCGGAGCCAGCGCAACAGGCTCCGGCACATGCTCGGGAAGGTGTCCGACGCCGACGGCAGGGCGGACGGTACCGCTGTCGGCCCGTCGGACGCCGGGTCCGCATACGGGGGATTCTGGGATGACGAGGACGACGAAGAAGAGGACTACGGGTTCTGGGCCGAGGAGCGCAAGTACATGCCCCTGTATGGGCGAGAGAACGTCCCGAGGAAGGGGAACAGTCGCAAGGCGCTTAAGTGGCTCGGTCTTGCGACTTAGTGTCTACTTATTATGTGTTTTTTTGCACTCGCACTTCACCTTCGTTTCTTTTCGTTTCTGTCGGTTCGATATCTCGGCTTGGTGGTTATTTTGGGAGATGTAGGTGATCTACTGCCTCCTCGCACAAGTCCTTCATCTCGACCCCTTTTGGATTGTACTATACCCTATGTGTTTCCAGCATGGCAGCTCTTTAGGTATTTGGATGGGTATCTAGGCAAGGCACTGGGCGGAAGAAGATACGGGATGGCTGGGAAAATTTTAGGTGTTAAGCTGGAAGGAGCTGTGACAATATTTTTGTTTTCATTACTTCATGTACAGATTATGAAGCGAACGGGGCGATTGGTATGTACGAACGGAACTCACATAGTATAGAGCTGGTTCAAGGACACTCTCGCCGAGGGTATGATAATATCAAGGAAACATGATCCCTATCCTGTATGCCCAAGTCCGAGGATCTCATAGCGAACACTAAAGGCATCATTCGTATCTACCCGCAACTAAGTACTCAGGTCTAGATACTCCTAGGCTGGCGTAGATCGTCGAGGAGATAGGCAGAAGTGCTGGCGCCGCTACCGAATGCAACATGAAGTCGCTTAGACGGCACCCTAAACTTCTGGAACTCCTTGGCTTCCGGCCTCGATTATGTCTTATCTGCCGCCGAGGCGGATATGTATCATGGCATCAAACTCGCTGCGCCCTTAAAAACGCTGGCAATTTTGGCTGTATACTGACAGGGGAGACGGAGATAAGAGTGCTGCTATACATGTCTGGGCGGTTATAATTCTAGTCAGCAAGTCGCCAAGTGTATACCTACCAGGTACGCATACTACACGAATCACTTAGACAGCCCATTTGCGTTTAAAGTGTATGTGATTATGTAGACCGTGATTTGCAAAGAATGAGTTACAGAAGAACCAAGGAGCGAGAGCGTGGTGGCGTCAGAAGCCGAGAGGAATCGTCTGCCTTCCTATCCGTGTGCCTGCCTGTCTGTCCGTCCGTCACTCCCTTGAAACATCTCCGGAAACGAGACGCAAACATACACACACGGAACCTAAGGAAAAGATCGTCATGTCCATCCGCGGGATTGCCATAGAAAGCTCTAGAAAACGAACCACTGCGAGAATAACAAAAATCTAATACAAACAGGCTACGCCTTTGGGGGTTTGAGTCATGAGAGAAATCGCATTAATACGTAACAACTTGATGAGAGAGCCTGCTAGCAAAGCCTCCCTCGAACCATTAGATGAACCTGCCCTCACATGCCACGATGCTGTTGCGTTTCCGCAGAACGATTCGGAGGACGGTCTTGGCGAGTAGACGGGATCCAAGTCAGGTAGTCGTTCCACCTATCCGCGACCAAGAGCGAAGAGCAAATACATTCCTCAACCTTGCCATCCTGACCATGTGCGCGTGCCTTTACTGCGAGTCCGTCCCTGGAATCAAAATGCATGTGAGGATGTCGATGAACGAGGGTATCATGATTTGCCGCTCTAGCAGCAGCCGCCGCTGGACGAGTTGGACACGCTGTGGCCGGGGCCGACCTGAACACCCGGCTTGGTGTTGGTGGTGTTCTGCGATCCCATGCGCTCCTTGATTTGTCGGGCCATGGTCAAGAAAGCTTGCTCGACGTTGGAGGCGTTCTTGGCCGACGTCTCGAGGAAGGGAATGCCCAGGCTGTCAGCGAATTCCTACGAGTCTGGTTAGTAGCGCTCGTTGAAGTGGGCTGCCTAATAACCGTAGCCTAACAAGGCTATAGCATCAGCGCAGCCGTAAGAAAACGTACCTTCGCGACCGTGTACTCGACGACCTTCTTGTCTGACATATCGCTCTTGTTACCTACGAGGAGCTTGTTAACACCCTCGGTGGCATATCGGTCGATTTCCTGCAGCCACTGCTTGACGTTGTTGAAGCTGTCCATGTCGGTGACATCGTAGACGACGCAGATACCGTGAGCACCTCGGTAGTAGGACGAAGTGATGGTTCGGAAACGCTCTTGACCAGCGGTATCCCACTAGAATCCGGTAAGTAAATGGTATTCAAGGTGGGGATTCCGCTAGGTCGGGGATTCCAGCCTTACAATCTGCAGCTTGACGGTCTTCGTGTCCAACTCAATAGTTCGGATTTTCTATACGTATACGCAGTTAGCATCTCGACAGCAAGTGGGGAGGCTGTCTTGAAAGGCTGCAACGTACGAAGTCGACGCCGATAGTGGAGATGTACGATTCGGTGTACGTATCATCGGCGAATCGCAGGAGAAGACAAGACTTTCCAACACCGGAATCTCCGATGAGGAGGAGCTTGAAGAGGTAGTCGTATCTAGGACGACGGCGGGTTAGCGGTGCTGCAGGGCGACTTAGAATCTCGTCGAGCTTGGCTTGGCTCGTCGGCTGAAGGCCGTTGTAGAGCGCCATGATGAGATGTGTTGGGTTGTTCGGAGTTGGGTCTCGGGGGATGAAGTTGACCAAGAATTTTGGAAAGGAAACAGGTGTTGGAGAGGTAGAGAGATGGACAGGGCGGAGGGTAAACACTAGAATGCAAAAGTTAGCACCATCGCTGAGGTTGCCGTCGCCGAGTCGCCATGCGGCCGGGCGACTGATGCAGGGGTTGGACGTACTACTCAGGATTCATCTTGATAGGACGTAGATGCGCTGCCTTGACAAGACAACGAGAAGGTCAGGACCGGATGAAGCAGACAGTTATAAAGAGAGAAGAAGGTTTCGTTGAGCTGTGGACGAGCGGATGAAGATAAAGGATCCGGCGATGCAGAAGGAACGAAGGTTCGTTGGCGGTTGACGGGCGTTGTAGAAAGAGAATTGAGACAAGTTGTAAACTGTAGGTAGGCTGCTGCGTCAAGGGACGCCAAGGGCCCGTTCACCGTTAGACTTGCCAGGAGTGCCAGACAGGGGAGTGCCACCTGGTGCGCCCGATAACGTATGCCTTGCCAGGTGCTAGCATGCGTGTACTAACGATCTAATCACGAGGCGCAAACTCTCACGTTATCCTGGCCCATGTACCGCTCTGCTAATTTCTGCGCTACAGATACTTGATTCTATCGTATCGAATAAAGCCACAAATCATATGAAGCGCAACGTACACCTGACAACTGTAGAGTGGACTGCTGGGCTGTTTGGCAAGTGGTGACTATAGCATTGCATAATGTATACAGACAAAGGCTGAAAGGCCAACCGCTAACGAACACTTGTATGGGGGGGGGGGATGCGCCTGGGCTGACGGGCATAAGGGGCACCGAATAGGTTATCGGAGATGCAATACAAGCCTGAATATCTCACATCCGTAGATTAGACACCCTAAGTGCCTGAGTAATCTATAATTTATAATTCACTGCCTACATGAATATATCTACATGTATACACCTACGCAAGATAATAACACCAGAATACCTTCCAACACCCTCTAGTAGTGGCTCTTAAAAACAAAGATTAAATAGTGGCAAGACCTCGGCTATCTACTCTCATCAGCTGAGGAAGCGTGCTCAAAAAGAGAGACAGCTGAATTAGGCGATGAGATGACTTGTTCAGCCCCGTAGCCGGAGCCCACCGAAGTGAACGTTCCCGGGCCTTCCTTTTGGTGGGACCCCCGCTACGCATTTTCGGTAACCCGTTAAAAAAAAAAAGTAAAGCACATTCAAGCTTCACTTACATCATGCCAATTTTTTCACCTACTATGCATTTATACATGCTTTCCTACCCAGATACACGCCTTTTCGAACCTAGAGTGAGCTAGAATAGCGCTCTTCGACTCATACAGTCCGTCAAGGTCGAATGAATGAAACTCTCAAGTTGTTAACCCTTGCCATCGAGGCTCTGCACCCATGTCCCTCTCGGCGGTAGCCCGAGCGCAATCCAGCGCAGTGAGCTCGAAAGCTACACTGCGCGCTCTGCCGTCCGTTGCCTCCGCCTCGACAGTATGCTCTCCCTCGCCCGTAACAGCACAAGGACCTCCTCCCGCTATAGTCAACCTACCTTCACAACGAAATCTCCCGCCGATATGGTTTAATTCCTCGCTACCGCGCTTCGAAATCCCCTCCTCACCCGGTGACCAGCGAGGACCGGACAACGAGCGGAAAGTAAAGCTAGGGAAGAGTGAGCACCGCACTTCTATGGAGAGACAACTCTACCGAATGTGCACAGCAGGCTGACGATCTCGGCAGCTCTCCGCATCCTCCAAGAACGACTACCTTCCTTATTACAATCTCCTCTTCCGCAAGAGATTCTCTCGCCTAATATCACGCTACATCTCTTTCCCTCGACACACCCGTATCTCCCTACAGTGTCGGGAAGAGTCGCGTACATCGCAGCGCTATGGACGTCTCCGTTAGCATGGAACCGAGTCCCGATCATCGGCAACTTGAAGCTAGAAATACTATCAGAGCGGATGGTCAGCCGGTCGTGTTACCCGTCACCTAAGCAGTCCGGGGCGTACGGCGAGCAGCTGATTGTCAAGTGGAGATCAGCAGACGGTAAATCCAAGTCTCCCGAGCCTATCGTAAAGGAAGACGGCGAGCGGAAGCTGGACAATATCTTGAGAGGCACGCAAAAGGCTGGAGAGAAGACCGCCTTCACCGGAATATTCATCTTCGAGTTCGACGAGGAGGGGCGCGTGATAAGCCACACGATAGAACACGTCGACGAGCACGGGGAATGGGACAAGGGCGTTGGCGCTCGAGTCGTCGGCCTGACGGACTGGCTCCTAGGCGGCATCAAAGGTCGGACGGACGGCACCCCAGCGCTGTGCCGGTGCCGAGTTCCAGGGAAAGATGGAAAGGGTGTACGGTAGAGACGCCCACCAAGACAGCAAGTCTTGTATTCTACAGTCCAGGAAAGTGACGTAGATGTATATGTACCAACAACGTCCTGGTAGATTGCCAGTCGCCGCTCAACCAAAGAAGGGGCAGTTGTATATTTATAGAAATAATAATACGCCATGTAATCTGTACACCATTCGAAGCAATCTTGTCCTTTCGCTTAGCTATGTCTGCTTTATGACTTTGCTCCAGAAGCCTTGGTCGACTCGACGACAAGTTGGGGCAAGGCCTCCTCCCGGACCAGCTCAAACTGCACGCTTGCCAGCGACGACTTGACGATGGATCCTCTATACCAATCCCGCCACGTCTTCTGCACGATGTTCACCTCGTCCCTCTTCCGCCCCTGGCCCCCTCCCCCTACTCCCACCCCATCTCTTCTTCCTCCTCCGTCAACATCCGCGTCATCGGCGGGCGGGACGAGGGGCTGCTCGCCGCCCATGAGGGCGTTGGTGAACTCGTCGTTGGGGGTGACAGCGACGAGGACGCGGCCGTTGTACTCAACGGCGCGGGGGAAGCGGTCGACGCAGTGGAAGAGGGAGCCGAAGATGTGCTGGGGCGCCATCTCGCCGTACTTGAGGGCGGCGAAGGCTACGGCGAGCCGGCGCACGCGCCGCGCCTCCTCGCGGTCCAGGAAGTACGCCATCGGGCTGTTGAAGCCGTAGCTGTCGCACGGCTCCAGCTGCCCCAGCAGGTACAGCGTGTCGAGGTCGAAGTTGAACCAGGTCGACGGCCGCGACCACCGCGCCCCCGTCGCGCCGTCGCCCTGCTGCGGCAGCATCACGTGCGGCGTCTTCCACCTGAACGCCGGCTCGTACCGCGACAGCGCCAGCGCGCGCGTCTCGCGGTTGACGCGCAGCAGGACGGGGACGAGCTCGGGCAGCGGCTCGGGCGGCGAGCCGTTGCCGGTCAGGTCCGGGAACCGCGTCCACGGCTCCGGCGGCTCCTCGTCCTCCGCCTCGGCGTCCAGGCACGCGACCGCCACCACGCGCGGCGCCACCAGGTACTCCCAGACCTTGAGGCGCAGCTCCGGCGGCAGGCGGCCGAACTGCGCGAAGCCCTCGTCCGCGTCGTTGTCTTTGCTGGAGCTGCCGCCGTCGGGCGTGTTCAGGATGCGCTTGAGGCGGATCCCGAAGGTCCGCGCGACGTCCAGAGACCTCGCCAGCCCCGGCTGCAGCCCGTCGCTGACGACCTGGAACGCGAGCCGGAAGCGCGGGCCCGACGGCGGGCCCAGGCTGGGCACCGAGGCCTCGTGAGGTTGCGGCATGTGCGTCGCCATTGGGAGGGTGGGGACAAAGGTGGATGTATATGATAAGGCGAGGGAGGGTGTTATCTAAGTGGTGGTACGTAAGCGTAGGTGCTGCCGCGATAGCGACAGGCTGTGCTACTCTCGCGCAGAGAAGTGCGACTATGAGTGAAACTAAATACTGATATCAGAGGCATGAAGCGCGGAGATGACCGCTAGCCTAGCGAGATGGTATCGTTTCGCGGTCCTTAGTCCGCTTCTCGGTCGTGGTGGAATTGAGAGGTTGAAGGCGAGCCGAGATAGGATAGGGAATAAATCGAAGTGGGGGGGGGCGGGGGGAATTTGTTAGAGGCGCCTTCACAAACAGCAGCAGCAGGCCGCTTGCCTGCTTACTTCCGTACCGTCAATACCTGAGACATATAAGACGTCTAACCTAATGGATCTAGGTCTAGAGCTCTGGGAAGGTAAGGCTGATAGGCAATCGAAAGTTGCTTCCTAATTTAGATCTCAGCAGAATGCCTTTTTCACTTGTCGATTAAGCTCAGATCTTTAGTCCCTCCTAGGTGGAGGGTCGGTAATCATCGTGGCGCTACCTAGGTACTATCTACAGAAATACATCTTCACGATTTACTATCTGCATATCTAAACAATATCATAATATTTCTTTTTGTAATAAATCTTAATGCTATATTGAGGTGGTACCTCAATAGAATGATGTTCTCGGAGTCTTATAGCAGAGAATTAGCTGCTAAGCTGCCAGATCAGTGGTCTACCTGTACAGCCCTTGGTTCCTTCGGCTCCTCCATCATCATCTCCTCCACTTGAGGATTCCTATTCCTTTCCGACTCGCCCTTGTTGCGGAATAAGGAGAGCAGATAGCTTCCGTGTATTACGTCATGAGTGGACGTGTTCGTGTTCGACCCCTTAGTTATGGTCACATTTCCTAGGCACGACGCCGCGACGACGCTCTGATAAACTGGTCAGCCTAAGGTATACTTTGGGGCTCAATACAGCTGCATTCAGGCTTAGGCTTACCATGACCATGAAGGGTGTCAGCGCAACAAATGCCCAGACAATTCCGTTCTGCCCAACTGTTAGCTGACTCGCGACTCGCTGGCTTGCTAGGAATCAACATGAAGCTTACCTTTACAGCTTCAATGCCCCTTTCCTTGACTTCGTCCGGGACGTTGTTGGTCTGTTCGCTCTGGAAAGCAGAATTGTACGAAATGCCGGACGTATTGTTGAAGACGGTGGACATGACCGTGAGGGCCAGCGTGCCTCCGAGTGTACCAGCAACACTCAGGACAGAGATGACCGTGGCAATATTGTTCGGAAAGAAACCTACGGAATGAAGACTGCCTACTCTGCGTTAGAAACCGCATCCCCTCGGCGGGAGCGCACACACATACCTGGCATGTATTGTAGACCCACGCCGACGCCCGTCAGTCCCATCATACCGTAGATTGTGGGCGTGTGCTCGAAATAGAGCGCCCACGCAAGCAGTCCAACACCAACGGTCTGTATCAGGGCTGCGAAAAAGAGAGGCGGGAATGTCCGGCGGGGCCACGTGTTGCATAGCTGTATCGACAGTATAGTACCGACTGTTCACGTTAGCTCCGTTGTCCATAATGAAGGCCTCTTTAAACTAACCTGCAAGTCCCGGGGTGTAGAACAATAGCTGGGTGCCAGCTTCGTCCGAGTTGTTACCCTGAGAATATCTTAGCAGCTGCACGAAACAACTAGCTATCCCACTTGAATGTAGGGCCGTACCTTGACCAATGTGAAGTAAATCTCGACAAAGTAAAGGACCTGGGTTAGACTGGTCAGTAAGAGTACGTTATATTCGAACGCCAATTCCACCCACACTATACGTAGCCATTCCCGTGGCAACATGTATATAGCCTAAAAGATTGACATTACGGTTTCGGATCACGTTCCAGGGCATCATCGGCCTTTGGAAAGATAGCCTCTCGTATAACAGCCCGCCGGGTCTCAAAGAGTATTCGTAATACAGCCAGGAGCAAGCCATCAAGGCACCGAAAATGAGAGGAACAAGGACAGCGGGGTGGTTCCAATCGTAGGTCGCGCCAGCCCAGGTGAACGCAAGGATGATGAGTCCGAGGCCGAACAGGAACAGTAGCTGCCCGCCGATATCGATGGTCGAGAGGCGTTTTGCAAGCTTTTCGCGGCGGCCCGAATTGTCTTCGTCTATCTCGGGGATGGGTTGGGGTCCCAGGAGGTCGTTTCGAAGGAAAATGAAGATAACGAGGATGCCGACGAAGGCGATGGGCAGGTTGATGGCAAAGCACCATCTCCAGTTGACGGAGGTGAGGAAACCACCGAGGACGGGACCGATGCCGTAACATATGCCTCCCGTCAACGCGAAGGCAGACCAGTTCTTTGCGTTCCCTCTCAGGGTAACCTTGTCTGCTAGGACGACACGGACGATGGTGTTGAGCCCTGCGCAAGCGACTCCTTGTAGAGCTCGGCCGAGAAGAAAGGCACCGAAGGCGTTTGTCGGGACGCCGGTACAGAGAGCGCTACCGACCAACATGACGAGGGAGCACATCTGCAAAGCCCAATGCCTTCCAAAAATGTCGGCGATCTGGCCCCAGAAAGGAACGAAGGCGGCTAAGGTGAGGTTGAAAGCTGATATGATCCAGTTGAGCTGTGAAATCTCGCCTATATATTCCGTCAGCCGAGGACATCATCGGGGCGGTAATAATTATGTCGTACCGAAGTCCACTGCGATCCATGGTAAGGCACTGGCGACACTGTTGTTGCACTTGTCAGCTGCTCTGTCATACTGAGACCAACACGGTATGGCGTACATGGTAACATCGAGGGCCTGGAGAGCGTAAGGGAGAGCCAGACATATGTTGAGCTTCCACCGATACTTCAGGGTCTCTCGCTCTTCCGCCTTGCACTGAGGACATGGCCTATTTAGGGGCACCTCGTCTCCGTCCGGAGGGATAGAGCTTCGAGAGCTATCCGGCATATTTCCCTGGTGTTCGCATGGTGTTCTCGGTCTGACAGGCTTTGCGCCATCCTTCTTCTCACCAATCTTCGTCGAACGGAGTTTTCGAATGACCCAGGTGATTAACATGATCAAGTTGGTCTAGGGGTACACCTAAAGAAGAAGGATAATATAACGGTGTTAGGATAACAAGTAGACTTCAGATATCAAGCACAAGATAGAATAGTAAACCGAAGGTCTTTGAGGTCCTATATGTTTGATCGAAGAGGTCTAGAATATGGAATCTTGCAACGCTGATCGTCGTAAGCACACAGCCTCTCCCCATGGAGGCAATCCATCGTGAATGCGACATTGATATCCCATTTCACCCGTGGAGCAATCCGAGAAGGTTAAGACGTCGGGCGTCGAAATCTGTACAGCAGATTGGCAGAGACAGAAAGTACCCTGGACGGTGATGTTTCATTTCCAGAGGCTGAGAGGCACATAAACGATACCGACAGGCCTAAGCGAGTGCGAGGAACGGGAACGACGAGATCGACCAATGGGAGCAGCCGCCAAGGCGGGCGTTTGGTCAGGTCTCACTTTGGCTTCTACGATGTAGCTGATGCGAGTATTGATGTGCCCCTTCGCATTCGCATTTGTGCTTACTACTTATAGTCGTATGTGATGGCAAGCATGCCGAGGTTCCTGTCCCTCGAATTGTCTTGGTCTGGCTGACTCAATATAATAATGCGTTGACTACTGATCTACTATCCTCAAATACAATTCTTCGCAGTAGTCTTCGATTTCCCCCTTTTTTTGTCTTTCCTTCTTCTTTTCAACACATTGACGCCGTCGGACCGTCTGCAACATCCACGGAGTATCTCTGCCAAAAGATTCTACAGGCCGAAGATACTTCTCCTATCAAACAGAGTGTATATACTCCTTGGGTATCTAGCCTAGGTAGATATATGCTCGCCTCGTATGGCTTAAGTACCTAGGAGGTAGGTACTTGTCTCTCATGGTGTTTACCTACATGGTAGGTAGAAGATAGATCCGCGGGAGGGTCCTGAATCAGTTAAGGCTGAATCGATGAAGTTATCTTGCTATTTTTTCAGAAGAGATGACGAGAACATAACAGACTACCCTGACTACCAGCGCACGCAAGGCAGAATGAAATCGACCATCGATGCGCCAGAAGGGGCCTATTAATAGGATTAATTACTTCTGTAGCGGCACAGCACCGAAGCCATGGAATTCGTCTCCACATGTTTCTCATGGCCGGCTCTTACAGGCTCGGCAGGCTGGATACGTACCCCGCGATCCGCTGCCTATGACATATTCCCGTGCTAGGTCTCCGCAGCTTCGGGACACGGCCAGCACGGGTGCGAGCTGGACGTGTAAACGAGCAGACAAGTTATGTTCGTCTGCTTATTGACCTCCTGAACCTGGAGGAATCTATCTAAGCAACCAGGCATCCTGCGAGCCAATCTTTCCCGTAGGTCTAATCGATCAAGTAGGGCAGGAGGACTTAGTAACAGCAACGCGAGGAAAGTCGGAGCTAGCCCTAAGTCATGGTCGCATGCGGGGGATTTCACGTGTCCGTTTGTCCGATACTCGATTCGACGTAGCATTCTCCTGGGCGCAATTCATCCGCCCGCACCTCACGGCGTTTCTGATCTGAAAGAAGCACTCGTCCGACCGAATAGTCACACAGCTTCGGATACCATGACCTCCTCACCTCGGGTATATCATGTCGCCGATATTCTCTCTTCCTCTTTGACGAGGACGGATTCTGTCCAGCAACATGTTTATTTTTTGGGTCTACCTAGCCTAGCATAATCGCGAGCTCCCCGAATTCCTTGAGCACCTCGTTGTTGTTCCTCATCCTTTTCTAACATTTCTAACGTTACGTCACGGCTGCTCTCTTTAGCTGCTTTGGGTACCCAAGTCAGTTTCAATATAGGCTCCTCCGCAAAGAGGCTGGCCTCGAACGCGTGCTAGTCGCAAGCGAAGAGCAGTTCGTCAGCTCTAGGGTATTCCGGGGGGTCGTCTCACACGACTGCAGCCCATATTCGGCCCAGACTTATAGCGTCCCACTTTACCTCTCCGGTACCCTATCAGCCTGTCGACACCCAGGACAGCCTAGTCGTATGTATGGGTGTACAGCACTATTGTACTCATTGTCAGCTGAGGTCACATCGATAACCTTGCCTGCTCGGGCTGTCTGGTTACTCGCCTTTCTACTCTAAACGAAGGCGCTCTTCAGTCGCGTGTTCGATACGTGAGCTAGCCAGTCCCATCTTCGATTCCGGATTACGAATGACGAGCGCTACCTTCGTAGCGCAGCGATATCCTACCTAAGAAGACGGAAACAAACTACAGTAGGCCGTTTCTCTCGTCTTAGTCCCTAATCTCTTTCCGATCCCGATCCCGATCCCATGAGCGCCGCGAGGCCGCCTTTTCTCCGATTGCCCAACCAGTCCTCATCCACTTGTCCGAAGCCCACCTTGCGACCTAGCCGCTGGACCCTTTCCTTTGCGACTCGCGACAGCTTGACCCCGTGGGGTTGGTGTTTGTTAGCTCGTCGTTGCAACGCCCCAGGTCGTATTCTACGCCTGATATCACCACTCCCCTACTCGCTAGCTGTCTACTCTGTGTGCCACCACACTGGGTCGCATTCCGACACATAAGTACTAACGCCAATGCAGGCGAGAAAAGAAACGGAACGTGTGACGGATGGCAATTTGCCCACTGCTCAAGCTTTTATCATTGATACTAGACTGCGACATAATAGCATCACATCATCAGGCCGTATACGATACAGACCGTCCAGCCGGGTCGATAGACCTGTTAGCATAGAGGTATGTGAGACTCCGTTTGATCTCCTCTAGCGTACCTCTACCCAGACCTAGCGGCCGATTATTGCGTAGGCGGTTCCAGGTTGTATATCGTCGGCCCTACGGATGAGTGTCCCTTTCAAGACAGCATGGCCAATCAAGTCCCTCGCTTGGGCTTGAGTGACATTATGCACATGATGGTAACCCCAAATGGCAGCTCCCTTCACACATGTGATAGTGAACTGCCTATACCTTGGGGCGACTCGCTAGATTTTGGACCTCTTCTCATACCCGAACCCCCGGGAGAGCTCACATTATATATTTCTTTGCAAGTCTTGCGCATCGCCCCTTTCTGTCCCGCTATCCTCCTCTCAAAGCACGACGCGAGTGTGATGCCAGCATACTGTTTCCAAGATTGCCATTACTTCTACCGCACAGCCCTGCGCGGCCTGAACATCAGCACCTCCGTCTCGCCTTTGTATACTTGACTGGTCCAGAATTCGGCTAACAAGAATGCCGACTCAAGTCCGTATCTTTACTATGCCAAAGTCTCTTGGCGAGACTCTAGGCGCTAGTTCATCAACAACTAAGCCCCTTCCTGTTCAGCAATCCCAAGGCGACAAGCCCGCCAGTCCCGAGCCTAAAGGCCGGAACCAGATGATGGAGACGATACCAGAGAAACCCAAGGAGGGCGGCGTCACATTTGCCAGCCAGGACAGTCTGCCCAAACTCCCCATACCAGAATTAGACCAGACATGCAAGAAATATCTGGCCGCTCTGAAGCCTCTCCAGGGGCCAAGGGAGCATTCGGAGACAAAGCTCGCCGTCCAGGACTTCTTAAAGAGAGATGGGCCTGAGCTCCAGAGGAAGCTACAGGAATACGCTGTGGGGAAGACAAGCTATATAGAGCAGTTCTGTAAGCCTGTCCGCATCCTTTTAACGACGACGGCTAACAATAGCAGGGTACGATTCGTACTTGAATTTTGATAACCCTGTCGTGTTAAACCTCAACCCCTTCTTTTTGCTAGAGGACGATCCCACGCCGGCGAGAAACAACCAAGTCACTCGCGCGGCGTCACTCGTCGTATCAGCGCTTGAATTCGTGCGAGCTGTCCGCCGAGAAGAACTACCCCCCGATCAAATCAAGGGCATACCTTTAGATATGTACCAATATTCTCGGCTCTTCGGCACTGCTCGGGTGCCCACCGAGAATGGATGTCAAATAGAACAGGACCCCGACTCAAAACACGTCGTCGTGCTATGCCACGGGCAGTTCTACTGGTTTGATGTACTCGATGACAACTCAGATCTGATCATGAGCGAAAGGGATATCTCTATCAATCTTCAGACGATAATCGACGACGCCGCCCAAACACCGATCCAGGAAGCTGCCAAGGGAGCACTGGGGATATTGAGCACGGAGAATCGGAAGACCTGGTCGGGCTTGAGAGACGTGCTCACGAAAGAGGAAGGCTCCAACAATGCGGATTGCCTTGGAATTGTCGACTCGGCATTGTTCATGCTATGCCTAGACTACACGGAACCCGCTACGGCGGCGGCCCTTTGCCAGAACATGCTTTGCGGTACAAATCAGGTCGTCAAGGGTATACAGCATGGCACCTGCATCAATCGATGGTACGACAAACTCCAAATTATTGTATGTAAGAACGGGAGCGCGGGTATCAACTTCGAGCATACAGGCGTAGACGGCCATACCGTACTACGATTCGCCAGCGACATCTACACAGATACGATATTGCGTTTCGCAAGGACCATCAACGGCCAAGCTCCCAGTCTCTGGAAGACTGCCAGCCCCGATCCATCGAAGCGCGACCCCGAGAGTTTCGGAGACGTCACCACGACTCCTCACAAGCTCGAATGGGATATGTCGCCGGAGCTCAACATAGCTGTACGATTTGCCGAGACTAGACTTGCAGATCTTATCAGCCAGAACGAGTTCGAATGCTTGGACTTCAGCGGCTACGGCAAGAACTACATCACATCGGCTGGCTTCTCGCCTGACGCTTTTGTGCAGATGGCGTTTCAGGCAGCCTACTACGGACTGTATGGGCGCATCGAGTGTACATACGAGCCGTCGATGACGAAGGCCTACCTCCACGGTAGAACCGAAGCTATACGGACTGTATCGGACGAGTCGGTGAACTTTGTCCAGCTGTTTTGGGCTGACGGTCCGGCGGAGGAAAAGATCGAGGTGCTACGAAAGGCATGTCAGCTGCACGTCAATAGTACCAGGGAGTGCTCGAAAGGCCGGGGCTGCGACCGACACCTCTATGCCCTGTTTTGCGTGTGGCAGAGGTACCTAGACGCCGAGGGCAGCCGTTCGCCTAGCAGCGCAGGGTATTCCAGTCCGGTCGAGAACGGATCCGAGCAAGACTCTGTGGCTGGTAGCTTCGGCCAGGACTCGACCTTGGCCATGACGGACGGGGGCCGGTCGCGCCAGCGCGGGGACAGCGTGAACTCGCGGTACGCGGACAGCCAGGTGCCGGCGATATTCGCGGACAACGGGTGGGACAAGCTGAACAACACGATCCTGTCGACGTCCAACTGCGGGAACCCGTCGCTGCGGCAGTTCGGGTTCGGGCCGACGTCGGGGGGCGGGTTCGGCATCGGGTACATCATCAAGGACGAGAGCATCAACATCTGCGTGTCGAGCAAGCACCGGCAGACGCGGCGCTTCCTCGACACGCTCGAGAGCTACCTGCTCGAGATCCGCCGCATCCTGCGCATCACCAACCGCAAGTCCACCATGTCCCGCCAGACCCGCGCCCGCGAGATCGACCCCGACAAGCCCCGCCCCTCGCACCACCGCGTCAAGACCCGCGGCCGCATGATTACCGGCGCCGATAACGTCCGCGCCGCCCTCGCCCGGTCTTCTACCGGCACGCGCAGCCCTACCGAGGAGAGCATGATGATGAGCGAGGATGACGAGCTCGGCGGATGTAAGTTTTCCTTTTCTATTACCCCCACCCCCCCTTTCTCTACTGTTATCGTACTCCGTTACTGACGACGATTTTCTCTCAGATGGTTTCTTCGATGCCGGCATGCTGCTGCAGGCGCTCAAGGCTAGAGGCGAGGCTATGGACCAGAGCGAACCGAAGGCCTCGGAGCGAGCGGCCGCGAACGCGAGGAGGCGCGAGATTGGCAAGAAGCTGCGGCTAGTCGAGTATTAAAATGTCTAATGGGGATTCTGTTCCATACCTGGTAATCAGTGGGAGGTGTTTCTGCTTTAGATGTTCGGATGGGTAGAGAGGTAGAGTGGTTGTACGTTGGGCGGGCGGTCTGTGTCCTCGGCGCGGTGTATGAGACTATATGAAGCATGGTTTCTGGGCTGGTGTTCTGATTATATCAGGTATATAGGCAGTGTATGATGCAGCGGCTAAAGAATATATCGATGTAGATATAGTGCTTGAGCAGATATTAGACGAAATGGTAATATGAACAGCTAGTAAGATGCCTAGCTATCAACTCGTTTTCAAAGACCATTGAGTATTAGAGATTTCCTGAATCGCTTGACTCCCGAATTGCCTACCTAGTAGATACCACTATGAAAACCCAAAAACTCCCTTAAATGCGATTGTCGTAGATCCTGCCACTCGTAGATGACCCATCCTACATCGACCGTCATATAATGTTCACCAACCACTCTACCCCTATTCACGTCTCCATCCATTCGCCCTCACCTTCCCTAACCAAGCTCGTGCAGCTCGCCGTGGTGATTCGCGTTGTAGTCGAGCACACCAATCGCGTTGCCGCCAGCCTCGTGGACAATGGGTTGCGGCGGCTGCTGCTGCTGCCAGTTGTTAGCCTGCACAGTGGACGTTGGGCTCGCCGCCGTCGGCTGGTAGCTCTGGCGGCCGTCGGTGAACTGCGAGACGGGGCTCGTCGAGTTGATGCGGTCCGGGGCCAGGGTCGGCGCCGTCGACACGAAGCCCCCGGGCTTGCTCGGGTCCGCGTAGTAGCTCTGCTGGCTATGGTGCGGGTTCTGGGGCGGAGGAGGCCCCTGCGGTGCCTGAGATACTGCCGGCTGTGCCGCGGCCGCGGCGGCCGCCTTGCTCTTTTTGTCTCGGCGGATAAAGAAGAAGAGGCCGACGCCGAGCAGGCCGAGCACGGCAACGCCTCCGACGACGCCGCCTGCAATTGCGCCGGCATTCGTTGAGGATTTAGAGGTCGGTTGATTATTACCAGATGTCTGACTCGATATCGCGGCGCTCGAGGCCGAAGTGCTATCTTCATCTCGACCGCCGCTGTGGGTTTGAGTGCTAGAAGCCGAAGAAGTATCAAGATGCGTCGTCGTCGAGGTATCATCAATCGCCGATACGATGGACCGCGTGAAGCTGCGGCCATCTGTTTCCCCGTCGTAAGTGGTGTAGAGCTGCTGCGGCGTCGAGTAGCTGATCGTATCGCAGTAGTAGTCTATGATTCCATCGAAGAACGTGACGGTGCCACAATAAGGGTAGTCGGTATCGGTACTATTGGAATGTGAGCTATTGGTATCGTCAAAACTGTCAGAGGTCCCCATGAAACTTACCATTTTACGGTGAAAGTGTCTTGCATGCAGCCAATATCGCACTTGGACGATCGGTAGACCTCTCTGTAATCAAGACAGGAGAGTCGAGCTTCACAACTTTCATTATCGCAGCAAGCAACGGCACCATAATTGGACGCGGTCATAAAAGCACAGGTTATGTTAGCACCGTTACAGGTGTATGCGGCCCCTGCATCTCATAGTTAGCCACATATTGTCGAGATCAGGAATCAGGTACGGTACCAGCTCGTCCGTCAACATATCCACACGTATTATCTGGTCCCACAAGGATCGTCTGTTGGTCTTGTCTCCTGAGTAACTCGTGGAGACTTGGTGGTGATGTGATCTCGGGCAGCGGGAGAGTTGGATCTGGGATACCAGCAGTGGTTGGGTTAGGGAGCCTCCCGTCGAAGGCCGCAGCCTGAACAGCGGCAACGAGTACCGCGGCGCAAAGGAAATTCGCCATGGTATTGCTCTCAAGGGAGTCAGGTTCTAAGATGCTGAAAATCACACACCCTGCTTATACTGGAATACTCTGTGTGTTATAACACAATAACGGCGACCACCTCCAGAAACGATAGAGGGGGACAACCCGTGCGCGAGCGCGAGGGCATGATGCCCTTTTATTCGCGCAGGTATAAAGGAGCAGTGCAGCATGCCTCGGGTAGAACAGAACGAGTCCCAACCTTGTCCATCATCCACCGTGTTGGGACAGTGGTGGTAAGCAAGAGGCGTATTTCACCCAGCTATAGTCGGAGAAGTCCTTCATGTTTGTTCGGTTAGTTACATGCTCTGGCCGTAAGATGAAGCACCCAAGGGGTCCACCCAGTCTGAAGCTACACCACAGTATGGTTGGTACATGTCTTCAGCTTCCTGCATGCCTACCTACATGTAGGTAGGTAGGGGAGATGCCAAGTAGCGTAGGCCAATGGCGGCGTGGTAAGGTAAGGCCCGCGGTCGTCTGCAGAAGCTGAAAAGCCACATAGAAATTTTCACTGTCCGTGCCAAGATGCTATCGACTATGGCTACGTACGAGACCATCTCGAACAGTCGGGACTCTTCCTGTCCTGGCTTGGTGAGGCCATATGAGTGCTCTCCGCGCAGGGAGATCGGCAAGATTTTAGAAATTTGACAGGTGTACGGCGGTATTGCTGTTACATCTCTTCCTTCGTACCTCGCAAACAGAAGTCGTCGGGCTGCCATCACGGAAAGACCCTGCGATGCTTACCTATAGGGGTGTGGGTTATACCGTTGTAGGGTACGCCGCGGCTGAAAATGCCCAGGCAGCCTTCCGCCAATATTGGCCTTTCAGCTCCAGGCCCGCCGTTATAACCAGCTTGCCATGATAGGCACCGAGAGCGGCAGGCAACTGGGAGCCTAGTCCCGGCTGGTTTGCTATCGAGCCGCAAGGGACCTTGTGACAACCAGGTTTGACTGCTTCCTCAGCCAACCAAAGCGTGGTGTGGCTTGCTTCTAGCCCGACGGCCAAGATGGCAATATAAGCGTGCAGGCATGGCAGGCTAGTATCGGGCGAATCGTAGAAAGCGAGGCCGGCGAGTTGAACGATACATACTACCCAGGTGTACGTACTGTGCTTCTGCTTTGGCTGGCGAAGCAAACACAAGCATGATTGATGATTGATCCGTAAGGTCCTTGCTCTCAGGAATACCCTGGTAGTACTATGTAAAGAGCAAGGAATCCCAACTCTGAACTGATTCCTTCGTGAGCAATCATTGGCTCTCGTGGAAATATACATATCGCAGTGGTCTGCCAAAGAGTAAAGAGAAGAGAGAGAAAGCGCTGAGAAGCAAAAAGAGGTGGCTAAGAGGTGCACAAAATGCATCTAGGCGGAATATCAGGATACCGCATTCAATTTAGCCTCGATAGCATGATAAACTTACGTATCAGATACATTTCGACTGCTTTAATCGCATATACCATATCAACGCCAAGCCACGACTTGGACGAGAAATCCCCTGCCGGTCCGATAAATACATCGATCCCGTTCCCACTCCCGTTCTCGATACACCTACTTACACTGAGGTCAGCTGATATCGTGAAACCTCGAATCTGAAAGCAGTACGGGTACCTACAGATACTGGTCTGTCCATCGCAAGGCGCCCCGACGCAGGCTAGGGTTACACAACGCTCTAATCCGCCCATCAACCTGCCGCAACACCAGCCTTTGTCGATGGGGCGCCGGTCCTCATGACCGATCTCTCGCGGGTCCTGCCGGACTTCCCGGCCGGCCGCTTCGCGAGCCTGCTGCCCGCCATCGAGCGCCACGGCCTGACGACGGCCGACCTGCTGACCCTCCAGGTCCCCGACATCGGCAAGCGCACCCGCCTGCCGCTCCTCGACGTCAAGCGCCTGTGCAATGCCGTCGTCGACGCCTTGCACGTCGACCTTGGCGTCTCTGGCAACCAGCAGCAGCAGCAGCAGCAGCAGAAACCAACGGGAGGTGACCGGAAGTCGGAACCAAGGGACGGCGAGAGCAAGAGCGCACCGTCGGCAGCGCCAGCTCCGACCCCCCTGAAGCGCACGGGCGCAGAGCTCCTGGCGGCGCCGCGCCGGTTCATCAGCACGCTAGACGACGCGCTTGACGCGGCGCTGGGCGGCGGGGCGCCCGTGGGCTCCGTGACAGAGATCGTAGGCGAGAGCGGCGCGGGCAAGACGCAGCTGCTCCTAACCCTCCTCCTCGCCGCGCAGCTCCCACCGCCGCGTGGGCTGGGCCGGCCCGCAGTCTACGTATCGACGGAAGCGCCGCTATCAACGCGACGGCTATCACAGCTGTTATCGCGGCACCCAGCGCTGCGGGACCTGCCGCCATCTTCGTCCGACCGCCCCTCGCTCGACCGCGTCGTCGGCACCGTGACGCCGGACCTCGAGTCGCAGGACCACATCCTGAGCTTCCAGGTGCCGGTCGAGGTGGCGCGGCGCGGCGCCGGGCTTCTGGTCCTCGACTCGGTCGCCGCCAACTACCGCGCCGAGTTCGAGCGCGGCGGGGGTACCGGCGGAGCTAACAACCTCGCCGCGCGCGGCCACGAGCTCGCGCGTCTCGGCCGCATGCTACACGAGCTGGCGCGCACCCACGACCTGGCCGTCGTCGTCGCCAACCAGGTCGCTGACCGGTTCGTCGGTGGCAGGCCGCCCGGTAAGAACGGGCCCCTGCTACTGCCGCCGCCGTCATACTCGCTGCCGCGCGTGTCGCAGGAGAGCCCGCTCGCGGCGCGCACCAGCCGGTGCGTCGCCGGCGACGCCGTTCCCCCTAGTAGCGGAAACGGCAGCGGCAGCGGCACGCCCGCCGAGTACCCGCTGCGCTCCAGCATGCCGGAGCCGCCGCCCGAGGAGCCCGCGGCGCCGGCAGCGCTGTTGCTGGACCACCAGCAGCGATGGTTCACGGGGTGGGGCGACGACTACGACCACAACGCGAGCCGGCAGGATCTCAAGACGCCGAGCCTGGGGCTGGTGTGGACGACGCAGGTGGCGGCGCGCGTCGCGCTGCTGAAGCGGCCGGCGTACGGGCCCAAGAAGCTGGTAGCAGAGGACGAGGATGATGGCACGGTGGCGGTGCGCACCTGGCGCCGCTGGATGAAGGTCGTGTTCGCGCCGCACGTGGCCGGTGCTGGGCCAGGGCTTGACGGTGCCGTCGAGTTCGAGATCACGATGGGCGGGCTGAGGTCCGTGGATGGAAAGGAGAAGAAGGCCAAGGCGAGAGGGGACAATAACGGCGGAGATGGAGATACGTGATAGGGGCACCAGCACGGAATCCCCGTTTCTTATACGTACCTATATATATCACATGGACAACGGAGTAGGGTATCAATTTTACTGTAAGCTATATCATAGTCTCCTGCATCCGTTTTGCCTACGCCCGGGTCACGCAATTATACAAAATGAACAGAAGGCAAATCATGAGTTGAATTCTTGAAATCTATTAGAGTAGTGGTCAGAGCACTGAGCCCGGATTTCTATGCTGTTAACGCTGTACATTCAAAGTCATCGTATTTACTTCTGTCTTCCCCCGTTCCCCCCCGGCCTACGATCCATTTAATTCGACTTTATACACCTGTATAGCAACCACAGATATACCCGAAAACAACACGAATGCTATGCTTTTGCCCGAATCCATTAACGAATTATCATTTCAGATGTAAATGCGTTTCCAAACGCCAATGCCATGTGGTCTGTACGTAAGAAGAAAAGACCGATAGAAAAGAAGACCTTTATTCATCGAGGGTGAGGGAACTCGTCCTCCAACTGCAGCCGCACGCCGACGTTCATGCTGATTAGCTCTTGGATAAGAAGCTTGGCAGCGTACGGCATCGTCATACGAGCGACCGTCCGGCTGCTCTTGCAATTGCCACAGTAGCCCTTATACCCAAACAGACCGCATCTTTCGCAGATGTCGATCTCGCAAGCGTCCGAGCTAACCATGAGCCGCTCGAGGAGCAGTTGAGAGGCACCATACGCGATCAAGCAGTCTCTTTCCATCTCTCCAAGACGGAGACCACCGTCCCTGGATCGACCTTCGGTAGGCTGCCGGGTAAGGATGGCGCGAGGGCCACGCGAACGGGAGTGCATCTTGTCTGCCACCATGTGCTTGAGGCGCTGATAATAGATGGGCCCGTTGAAGATGTATGCCTGTAGAGGTTCGCCCGTTATTCCCGACGTGAAATAGTCCTTCCCTTCCCAGGAGAAACCGGCGTCGACCAGCTCCTTGCTCATTTCTTCAAGAGGGTGAGACCTAAAAGCGTCACCGAATCCATAGTCTTTCCGTCCTTGAACGACCGCGGCTTTGCCCGTCAGACATTCGAGTAGCTTTCCGACTGTCATTCGGGAAGGGAAACCGTGAGGATTCATGATGATGTCAGGTACTAGACCCGTGTCTGAAAATGGCATGTCCTCCTGGTCTACTATAATACCGACGACACCCTTCTGGCCGTGACGTGAGGAAAATTTATCACCCAGCTCAGGTCTCCTCGTCTGCCGTGTCTGGACCTTGATCAGCTGCGTGTCTCTCTCTGTCATGGTAACCATCACTTTATCGACAATAGCCGGATCTGGTAGTCGGTATGATAGCGGCGTCTCGCGATACTCTTGATTCCTCGATTCCAGTCCCTTGACCGGATTCACATCCACAGGCGTCTCTTTCTTGACAAGGATGTCTCCGTTGCTAACTTGACATCCTACATCCGCCAATCCGTCTTGAGAGAGAGCCTTGTACTTGTCTTGCGTGGGGTCGCCGTCCCCAATCCGTTCCCGATTTCCATTAGGGTACTTCTGGAGATCAGCAGCGTACTTGCGGAATACCTGGCATCGCCCAAATCCGCGGTCGCAGGACGCCTTGTTCAGAACAAGAGCATCTTCAATATCGTACCCAGAATACGACATGACGACGACGGTCGCATTCTGGCCTGCGGGCAATTTATCGTAGTGGATGAGCTCGATTGTCTTCGTGATGACCATTGGACGCTGAGGATAAACAAGAGTATACAGGAGGGTGTCGATGCGGTTGAACTGATTATAAGCAATGGCTCCGATTGCCTGCTTGCCCATAGCACACTGGTATGTGTTTCGGGGGGACTGGTTATGGTGCGGGAACGGGATCAAACCGGCTACAGCTCCAAGTATCGTAAACGGCTCAATTTCAAGATGGGTTGTCGCCTTAGTGATGTTGTCCTCATAGAGCGCCACAAAAGTGTCGTTCTCTTCGTTAACGTCGAGATACTCTACGATTCCTTGTTTCAGAAAGTCGTCGAACGTGGCCTTTCCGGCTTGGAGCAGTCTCAGATGGTTGTCCTTGATTTTTGCCTCGCCATTCTTCACGATGATATAAGGCCGACAGATGCGTCCCTCGTCGGTTGCGATATGGACAGCAGACAGATGGTTGTTGACGTTGATGCTGACAAAGGGAGAGATCCAGCCTCGTCGCCTCATGGTGCGAAATTTGGCCGCGAAGCGCTTCGGATATCTGGTGAGTGCGAAGGGAGTCCCGTTGATATGGACGATGTAGGCGCCCTTTTTGTGCATCTCGGCGCCGGAGTAGCACCGGAGGGGTTCGATGCTAGAGTCTAAAGTGAATGCCCACCTCCTGACCGGCTCTTCTTCGACATTGGTAGTAATGTGCGTCATCAGGGCAAGATTCTTGATGAGACCACATGCCTCGCCCTCGGGCGTGTCGGAGGGGCAAAGCATACCCCATTGAGAGGGCTGTAGAGCACGGGGACCGCTGACTTTTCTCGTCTTCTCGAACTGACTGCTTATACGAGTCATCATGCCAAGTGCGCTGATATAGCTGAGGCGGCTAAGAACGTGCGTGACGCCGGCCCGCTCCATTCTGAACCGCTTGACATTCCAGTTCCCGGTTTGGATGGCGCGATTCATGCCTTCGGTAATGTGTTTTCCCTGAGTACCAACCGGCATGAGAGGGTCGACGGCTATGGCCCGGTTCTGTTTCTTCAACGAGTTCTCAATGTTGAACTTGAGGCTGCTCATGAAGTTTTTGAACAAGTCTTCAAATAGCAAAGACAGAAGCTGCCCTGCCAGCTCCAGTCTCTTGTTGCCTACGAAGTCGCGATCGTCGACCAGCTGAGGATTCCGGTGGGCCATAAGTACTCGTCGAACCATGAGGGCGATGTAAATAGCCTTGGGATAGAAATCGAGGCCCTCGACCGGAATATGCGCGATAATGATGTTGGCCAGGGCATCGAGACCTTCTTCGATACTGCTACGCCGAGCCTGTAGCGGACTTCCGGGTTGCTTTACTCTCCCACCCATCTTCACTCTTGAGCCGATATAATCCAGGGCCTGCTGTTGGGTGAAGACACCGGCTCTGGCAGCTTCTTCGAAGTTAACAGCGAAATCGTCCTGGAATGTTCCGTCATCGCCGGCGATGAGCTGCATGATCTCGAAGTCTGAGAGACCACCGAAAGCTTTGAGGACGATGACAATAGGTACCGCCTCGACCAGGACGTTATGCTGAAGCACAACGCGGTCCTTCTTCAAGGTAACATATGTCTTGGACTTTCTCTCGTGAGTAGAACTCGTCACTGAGGCGGTGATAATACTATTTTTCTCGTCGGCCTCGACGATGACTCTGTTCTTGCTCAGTTGCTCCTGCACGAGAATGACCTTCTCGGTGCCGTTGATGATGAAATATCCGCCGGGATCTAAGGGACACTCGTTCATGAGTTCCATCTGAGCGTTGTTGGCGCCGTAAAGGCGGCACTTGTTGCTTCGCAGCATGACTGGGATGCGGGCAAGCTCAACATTGCGGCGGATGATCTTCTGGCGGTCACGAGTGTAGGCAATGTCGACGAGTATCTTAGCTGAGTAAGTCATGTCCCGCAGTCGACATTCCATCGGAGTGATATCATTCTCGATTCTGATCTCGTTGAACTCGGAACGATCCGGGGGCGCGACCCGGATGTCGATGAACTCAAGCCAGAAGCTGCTGTCGACATCGCTTCTAAGAGTACGGTTTGCCTTGACGATGTCCTTGATCTCATGGTCCACGAAAAAGTTATATGAGTCGATATGCCTAGAATTTTAGAATTAGTCCTACTAATAGATATCGGGGCAGCATCAAAGAGAGGCATACTGTTTTACTAAACCTGTTGAGGCAAATATGTTAGAACGTCCGATATGCTGTTCATCGTCGAGAAGTACGTACCTTTGACCTTCAGGAAGGCTGGGAGAAGCTGTTGCTTATCGTCAACGGTAGAGATAGGGTCTGTGAGCTTCTTGCCATTGTAGAAGGGCTCAAGGAGAGCCTCGAATCCGTCATCTACATGGGGCATCTTGACGACTGACCATCTTCCTGCGGATTTAAGTGATTTGGAAATTTGATTGATTGAATAGAAAGATGCAGAGAAAGATGAAGAGGAAGTAAAAATTATCAGCCTCGTCCCCGAAAGCCCACAAGCTTTCTGCGGCGGACGTCCCCCACCAAAGAAAAAAAAATGCTGAAGGTTGTTAGTCACTCAATTATTCGCCCACCTTAGTTAAGCCGATGATGACTAAGCTGCCCCTCTACTACCCCTCTACTGCCCCTCCATCAGTGAATGGCTTCGTTATCCTTTAGTTGAGGACGATGACCCCTGAACCCTACGGTCTCCGTTTTGATATGTATCCCCCAGGTAGTCTCGGTGCTGTTCTTCCAGTATATAATAGAGCTGTGCTACTCTCTCCCCTTTGCAGTCTTTTCCTCCTTATCTGGAAGGGCGACCTGACTAGCGAGGCCGAGTTTGTGGCAGCTTGTCTGTAGTTTTCTTTACGACCTCGCTGCCGCACCAGTGAGCAACTCACTCTACTGTAAATTTCTGCGTCCACGGGTCCTCACACAACTTCAAGATCGTCTAAAAGAGTATATGCTGGTGGGGTCTACCTAAGCACCTAGAGTACATGTCCTGAATACAAGCTCCTGGACGATTAAACCAATCAGAAAAATTGGGCTACGGGACTCTTAACTCGATATCAAAGTTCTAGTTCACAGTTAGAGATTCGATCCCGGAGATTTCTTTTCGTTTATCATTACGAAGTTCATACGACCCTGATATGCCAGCTTCGGCAATCCGAAAATATCTCACATGTAGTCTTACCTTACACATGAGGAGGTAGGCTAGGTAGATATACCTCGTAGGCTGATTTCTTTCCCCTTTCTACTTGCATCTTACTGCCAGTATGTACATGTACACATGATTTGATTATTCGCTCACCAATAAATACCCCTATGTATGAAGGTGCGTAATAGGTGAGAAAGACGAGAGAGAAGAAGCCAAGCCAAGAACCAAAGCCAAGGACCAGAGACCCTCGTATCGTCTACAATATGCCGGTGCCCCTCTTTGCCCCTCCATCTCCCTCCATCGTCGTCCGCGCAGCACTTGGCTGCCCCTCGTCGAGACTGCTTCTGCAGCTTTCCCGCATATCCACTGCAGGAGGCTGTACGCTGTGCTGGCAGATCGATCCGCCGTGCGTCACCCTGCCGAGTAGCCTCATCCATCCAGGCAAGGCAACATGTCTAAAGGTCGCCAAGGGTGACCTTCTGTGCCGTACCGCAGCCGTTACAAAAGAGGAAGAGGTAGGCTGGGCTGACTGGCAGAGCGAGTACCTATACCTGGCGCATCTATTTCGTCATTTCTCAGAATGACCCCTCGACGACGGCAAGCCTGTACGTAACTGTACGCACGCACGTAGTCTGGCAGCTCTGGTAGTATGCAAAGAGGGGTTGGGGGTTGACGGGCGAGGGGCGGGGATTGTCGACGAATATTTCCGTCCCGAGCAGATTATACTACGTAGAGGGTGCTCGTCCGCTTGTTGTAGACTGGTAGGCGTCTTGGGATCGACCATGTGCCTGCCCCATACGCCCTTTGTTGGTAATATCAACAGCCTACCCAAGCCGGTTCCAGACTCGGTCCGTCGTCAAAGATCGACCTGGGCGCGCATCTAGATCCCCTTCCGTACCCGAGCCTCGTGGTTTGCTTTGCGACTCTCGTCGTCTGCTTAGGAGACTTATACGGCATGGTGTTATGTGCCTCGGGATGTCTGCTGAAGTCGACATGCCGGTAGGCTATGTGTGATGTAGCGTACATTGTAGGCCACGAGGGCACCTCCCGGCGCAAAGTCAAAGTCTTGCTATTTTTTTTTCTTTTCCTGGCTTGGTCTAGCGAGGGCTGGTTGGGTGACGTGCAGACTCACTAGGGCGGGTAGCTTTTCCGTGTCTGGGCAAAAAGTCGGTGAGCCGAGCAAGGATTGCTTTTCTCTACGTAGCCGCCCAAGCCACTCTGCCGTTTACGCTGAGGACTGACAGGTAAACCGCTTGATAAGTGGCAGGTCAGGGCCAGCATGTGAGTTATAAGGTAGTGACCCGTCGAAATACATGTCAAATGTCCATGTTGCCACCAGAGCGGTTACGCTGATGGCTGACTGCTAACCCGAACACGTCGGATTATCCTGAGCTTGACGATCGACCCTCTACTACATAATACATAGTATCCATGAGGTTCAGGAGGATCGTAGTGATAAGCTGGACGCATGCTTACAACTCCAAATACCCCTGGATAGGAAAGACGCCGAGGTTGTCTTGGTAATAATGCGAGATGCTAAGCTGTGTAACTACAAGACGGAAAAGGGTACCTAAAAGAGGACAGGGGGGAGAGAATAGCATTGAGGTATTTCATACGCTAGAGCATTCTCACAAAGGCATTGAGGTCTAGGCTTGATGAAAAGCTTTCGTTAGGAGAGGGCGCACTCGGAAGACGTCAGACGTGAACTGGTGTTGCACAAACGTTTTATAACCACAACTAAGACCGGAGCAGGAGCCGGACGAACGTAAGCCAGGTCCATCTTGGCGCCGTTCCCAGACGTTCTGATGAATATCGAACAATGTCTTTAAACACGGCTGCTGATTTGAGATGGCGATAACTCTGATTCTTCTTGCGCACACGCCGGGTAAATGCGCCAGCTCGAATCCGGCACCGTGAGCTCAACCACCTGCCAATGGGCACCAGCAACCGGTAGAGGCGACGGAGGAGTCTCTCAGCAGACTGGTGTCAAAGGGACCCAGGCCGCTAGCTAGACGAGGGATCAAGCCAATGAGAGGTCGTTGCCGGATATCACAATGCTAGGTACACGCACCTCCATCGCCTCTGTCCTCTTGCATGCATGCTATGCCGTGCCTCTGAGGGTTTGTCAAACCGGGGGACAGTGCTGATATATACCGCCCGATAACACTCTTTTGGGGGCGAAATTTGTATTGGATAACCGTACGGGAATAAGCCATGGATGGATGAATCATCTTATACGTCAGGATGGGTTGGATCAAGTTGATGTCTAACCGCTCTGTCTCTCTCCCAAACGCTCATCGAGTTGGACGAGCATGAGGTTCGTGATGAGAAATTCGTATTTACCTATGAGAAGGTAGACGTCCTCAATCCAGACGGGTCACGCTTCATTAACCGGTAAGTTAGCGAGTTGAGAAGTGACGGCGAACCGGCCGGCTGAGGCTATCATACGGGCGGCTTGCCGGTTGACTCTTGTGACAGGCGACAGGTAAGGGTTTTCCGCTCACCGCTCAACGGCCCCCCCTCTAGTTTGGCGTCTGTACTGTGTAGTTTGGGGGTGAGCTATCCCAGCCGTTCCCAACCCCAGCTGGGAAGAAAGGCCAGGGGTAGACCCGGGACGACAACTTGCCTCTAAGAGATTAACGGCATTTAATCTGCAATGCATATAATGTACAGATACACGCCGAGCACGCTACGTAGCATGAGACTAGCATCTGTGATAGATCTATCAGATTCGCTTTTACCTGCCTTTAAGAACATGTATATACCTCCCTGGGCATGTAAGGTACATGGCATATACATGGAGTCGAAGCTGCATGTTCCGCTGCGTCGTAGGAGGTATATTACTGTACGTGGCTTATATAGATGTACGTAGGTAGTTTGTGAGGGCTGTTAGCATCGAAGCCGTCTTCATCTCTGCCCGCCTATTGTTTGGGTCCGGCTCTCAACTCGACCCGCTTGGCTCCCAAGCCTGTGGTTAGAGTTCGCAGCCGGCGCCTTTACCATGTACTATGTAATAGCGGTCTAATCAACTCCATGGTAGAAGAGGGAATGGAAAGGGACCCTTGATATAGGGACTGACATACTTACCTACAGTACGCGCAGCCGCGTTTCTTCAGGTCAGGCAGGTGCCTAGTTATAAGCCAACGTCCGTTTCTACTCCATCTGGCGGCTTGTTAGCGTTAGAAGACGAAAGCATCGAGTAGGAGGGATAGTCTTCATGCGTATAAGTCAAGGCCTGACAAGTTATGAGACGTGCTGTTATATCTATACCCTCACCTTCGACTCCGGGAACTGATATACACTGGAGGCTGTTCTTGTCAAGTAGAGCAGGCCTAGAGAGGTACACACTATGTATATCAGATTATAGTACACGTAACGTTAGGCACTTTGAGGGGGGTAACGAACCTGGAACCAAGGGTACGTAGGAGGGGTTCCCGGGGTTCTGAGTACATCGTAGGCACAGTCGTACAAGGCGTGGAGACTGAATAAACCCGCCGACGGCCATACTCCGCTCAGAATAGCCATGTACCGCTCTTGTACCCGTGGGGAGCAGTCGCCAGCACGCCCCAGCGTCGGCCGTGCGTGATAGTACGGGGTCGTTACGTCGACAGGTCGCTTGAAGGATGCTTGGCTCGAGCCCTGGCAGTTCTGGCGCCGTACCCTGTACATAGCCCAGGTACCTGAGGGATGTCTGGAGACTGGAGATGCTGAGATGTTAGACCAGGGCCCGCCAGGCCAGTTCCAGGCAGAGTCCAGGCAGAGTCCAGGGCATCGCCAGCGAACAGGGGGTGGGAAACTAAAGCAGAAGAATGGGTTGTCGCGCCTTTGTTCCTCTAGACGTCCCTGTGCCTTCGTCCGCTGCAGCAATTGAAACATTGAATCTCCTTCTCTTCGCACAACTCCACACTCATTTATTTTTTTATTTTGATGAATTCGCGATTTGCACACTTTTTTTCTCTTCTTTTCTTCCCGTGCTGCGCTGCCGCTCCTGGCTCTCCAGGGCCGCGTTTCTGCCTTCTGTGCTATAGTGTGTTCTGAGCAGAGGTGAGTGAAGTGATTCCGCATTCCTAATGCCCCAACAAGACAACAACACCGTCCGATATACCACCCCTCTCCCCCCTTTAGCCCCTAGACCGTCCGGAGACGTCGTCGGCGCAGCGCAAGCCCGCGGTCGAGCCAGGAGACATGTGGCGGCCACGCCAAACAAAACACACCGGCTCGGCGCGAGACCTGTTTTGCTGTTCTCTGCCAGACCCCTCGCTCGCATTGCGTGGCTGAGAGAGGGCCGAAGGACCACGGCTCGGCTCGATGGCTCGTTGCGCTCCGCGTCATTAAGACTATCGCTAACCGTCGCTCGCCGTCCCGCGCAGTTTATAGAAGAACGAAAGCCGGTGATTGCCAGTTTGGCCTGTACCAAAAGAGATACTTCCGGTCCTGTAACAACATATTATCATGGATGATTACCGTTTTCGCGCTCAGCAGTCTCCGAGGAACGAGACGCCGATGAATTCTCTTGTCTCACCCCAGAGAAATGGCAGGCCCATGCCTCAGCCTGTCTCGCAAGATCCTCGAACCACCTTGCCTCGACGATTCACCACCGACTCGGGGCGTGTACCAACATTGTCAACTATATCCACCCAGCGACTGCCCGAAGCCCAAGAATACAATGCCGTGAGTACCTCCAAGTCTGCATGTCGTGCTGGATAGCACGACCCGGCATCATCAATGCGTAGCTGTAGCTAGGCCCCTCTCCCCCAAGCGTTGGAACTATCCCGAGCATGTCTCAATTTTCTTGATTGGATGTCTTGCCTGTGTGAAACCCGCAGCTGACATTGGCCGACCTAGACGCAGTATAAAGTACAACTGGTAAGGCTGCCCCTATGTCAACTGCGGTCTGGGATCATGTCTAAGTCGCATATTTGTGCTCGTGCTCGATACGTGTCGCTTCTCTTTTTCTTTTCCATTTTTTTCTCTCTCCTTTTCTCTCTCTCGCGTTGCCATCTTGATCACGTCGTCAAGTCAGAGGCTGACAGGTTGAACAGTTAGAGAAGAAGAAGATCGAGTATGAAAAGCTTCGCGAGCAGAAGCGGCGTTTTGAGGCCGAAATGCACAAGCTGGATCAGCAGCAGCGGCGGGATGAGTTCGATATCGCCCAGATGCAGGAGGATCTAGGCCGAGGAAACGGCATAGGCATGACGGGTCACCAGTCGGAGCCGACGACACCGCCCGAGTATCGGGAGACGAGCTCAGGGTTTCCTACCATGTTCTCGCGGCCAAATCGATACTCGACTCCCAGCCTCGGCCTGGTCTCTCCGCCGGGTCTCTTTACTCGGTCTGGGAGATCTGGTTCGCAACTCGCTTCTCCTCAGTCTGGCATACTTCAGTCTCGGTTCTTTGACGATCCTCTCCCGTCGCGTTCCGTGCCCGGGTCTCGACGAAATAGCGACGAGGACGAAAAGGAAGAGGCCCTCCGCCAGGACCCTACTAGTCATCGCTCGACCAATGCGTACGTATGATGCTCCTAATGGCTTCGCTCTATCCTGTCTCAGCACCAGCCGTCGTTTCCCTTCCTATACACTTCCCTGACTCCCCTGAGGTAGATATGTCCTCGTACCCGAGGCATATACCCCCTACCTGAGGTGTACACAAACCTACCCCTGTTCTCGCTTGACTTCAAGCCGCGCTACTTAGGTAGTTTAGGTACCCGGCTGGCCGCGGGCGAATGAAGGTCGAAGGAGAGGTTGGGGCTCATTGTGCGGGAAGTCGCGCTGCCTTTGATGGCATTGGTGGGACAAGTTTGTGAACAAGCGTGGCTGCCCTACAGTCCTCTCCGGCCATTAAGTCGTTCTTGCCCCCCCCCTCCCCCCCCCTTTTTTTACTTGACGAAGTTCGTCAGGCAGTCGCGGTTACTAAGTCAGTGAGATGTTTGCACAAGCGGCATCCACTTTCACACGGCTTCAGCATCTTGACCAGCACCGCGCCCTCCTCGCGGCCTTACCCTGGTGTCCAAATTTTTTTTATTTAATCTTTTCCTGTTGGCCGTGTCCTATTTCCCACCCTACCACGATCGTCCGCAATCCTATCCTTAACACACATTGCTTTGCTCTCTACTTACTGCTTCTTCTCTTGACGCCGATCACATATTACCGACATCAATACTCGGGTCTACACATAGCTTCACACACACAGCTCTACACACAGCTCTACACACAGCTCTACACACAGCTATTCTTCCGAGTCTCGCTAACCTGAGAACTTGGCCAGCCTCAATCGATATTCTATGCCCGTCACTCGGCGCGGTAATCTCTACGATAACATCGATCAAACCAATACAGCAGGCTTTCTCTTTAGAGACGACGAGTCTTCTATTGATCTGACCGCATTTGCTAACATGAGCATCAACGAGGACACCTTTCCTCAGCTCTACTCGCAGAAAGGCAATCCGAACGTGGTAAGTAACAGCTGACACGTGACACCCATCGTTCACGACAATCTGCTTTATCCACATTTGCACCTCACTTGGATTCACATTCACTCTCGTCCCCCTCCTCCCTCCTCCCTACTCCCTTCTCCCTCCCTGCCAACCGCGAAGTCTCGTTGCCCAGGCACCCAAGGTGCAAGCAAACACAGCACAGAGTAGCGTGCCTTGTCCTAAGGCACAAATCTCGAAAAAGGCGCCAATCTCGAAACTACTTAGCCGCACACAATTCGTGTCCCATCTTCCCCCAATCCATCTTTTTCTTTCCGCGATTTCTTCAAACCCCCCACCTCTCTTCGCCTTCCTTTTCAATACTGTCCCACATCTCATTCCACCTCTGGACTGTCCTGTGACAGCTTATTCTACTGAGATTGCGCTGAATACTGATTGCATTGGCCAATAGCTCTCTGCTTCTTCGGCCGCGGTTGATCTGGCATCGCAGATTCCGGGTGCTGAAGCTGCGCCCAGCAACAGCTGGACAGGTCTCTCTCGCCACCGACAGCAACAAAGTCTGACTGGTCTGGGTCCGTCCCAGCTCAACACTACCGACGCCAGCGTAACCGGTCAGTCTGGATCCTCGGCCGATACCGGCCCTATCGCCTCACGACCTTTCCGTCAGTCGCTAGACATCAATCAATACCGAGACTTGACGACTGACCCCGCGGCTGCGGCAGCCATGTCGCCCACGTCCAACCAGAAACTCACCAACCCTCCGAAACTACAGACGTCATTCTCTGCAACTGAGGTGCCCACCATCAAGAGTGTATCCAGCGCTGCAACCATGACGCCCCTAACTCCCTCGGCTAACGCCAATGCCCATGCCAACAATCACCTTCACCATCACAATGCTAGCATTGGTCGTTTCCCCAACGGCGTTCCTACGGGTGCTAAGCGTCACAGTCGCGAGCTGTCTGCAGACACTCATGTGGCTGCCAACCAGGCTGGCCCGGGCTATCCTACCATCCAATCCGCTTTGCAGAGTTCGCAGCTGCAAGGCAACGCTCCCGCGTTTGGCCCCATCGCCTCGAGCCAAGCTGCCGCTCAGGTCCCTACCTCTACTGGCGCCACCGCCCCCGGCATCCCTCCTGTCGGATACAACCAGCCGTTCTACAATGGATACGGCCAGAACAACGCACCTGGCAACGGTTACGGCATGAACATGATGGCTATGGGTATGCAAAACATGGGGATGGGCAATTTCCACCCTCAAAACTACGGCCCCGGTCCGTACGGTCCCGTCTTTCAGGGCTCCACGCAGCCTCGCGACTCGCAGCAGCGTGTCATCCAACAGCGCCGTGCCCAGGATAACGAGGCAATGAACCGATATGCGAACATGCCCCTGGAACATTTCGTTGGCGAAATCTACAGCCTCTGCAAGGACCAGTACGGCTGTCGCTATCTGCAGAAGGAGCTGGAGAATCGGGTGCCCAAGGACGTGCACCTAATCTGGGAAGAGACCCAGCAGCATATCGTCGAACTGATGACAGACCCGTTTGGCAATTACTTGTGCCAGAAGCTTCTTGAATACTGTACCGATGATGAGCGTACCCTGCTCATTCAGAACGCGATGCACCAGATGGTGGGCATTGCCACGAATGCGCACGGTACGCGTGCACTGCAGAAGATGATTGAGTCGGTCTCGACTCCGACTCATGTCCAGCTCATCATCCAGGCCTTGAACGGCCGGGTAGTCGAGCTGATCCAAGACATCAACGGGAACCATGTTATCCAAAAATGTCTTAATAAGCTCACTTCGCAGAGTGCCCAGTTCATCTTTACCGCCGTTGGAAACAGATGTATTGATGTCGGCACCCATCGCCACGGCTGCTGTGTTCTCCAGCGCTGTATCGACCACGCTTCTGGCGATCAGAAGATGTGGCTGATCACCAAAATCACCGAGAATGCTACACGCCTCGTACAAGACCCCTTTGGCAACTACGTGGTTCAGTACATCATTGACCTCAACGACACGGCCTTTACCGAGCCCTTGATCCAGCAGTTCCGTGGAAGGATCAGCCAACTCTCTCGACACAAATTCAGCTCGAACGTGATCGAGAAGTGTCTGCGATGCGGGAACGAAGCCTCCAAGGACATGATGGTGAGCGAAATGCTCATGCCGGGCGAAATGGATCGTCTCCTGCGAGACAGCTTTGGAAACTACGTCGTTCAGACGGCGTTGGAGCATGCTACTCAGAGCAAAAAACTGGTGCTAGTTGAGGCTATCCGACCGCTTCTGCCTGCTATCAGGCATACTCCCTACGGCAGGCGGCTTCAGGCTAAGATCCAGCAGCACGACAGTCGTAGCGTGAGTAGCGCTCCTATGCAGGCTTCCTCTTCTGAGGGCACCCAGGGTCAATCTCCGTTCCGTGGCCCCTCTTCGGTTCGTCCGACCGCTAGTCAGGGTCCGAACTCGGGTGGTATCTACAACAACGGTCTTAACGGTTCGCGTAATCGGATCACATACCAGCCCAACAGCAACATGCCGCCCCCGGCCCCGCCTCGACTAAACCAGTACTCTACATACCCCGGTGCTGGTGTCAATAACCCTGGCGACAATGGAGGCTTCATCTAGATGCTCGTCTCGCCAGTGGGAGTTACACAATGCTTTGTAACGATATGAGACACGATCTCGGATATGGCAGTCACGACATTCATTTCGCGCGGCTTTCTCCTTAGTTGCCATGACTTGCCATCAAGAATGAATGATGTTTCCCACGAGCCTGACGATAGTCCTCTTCCAACCTCGCCCGATTCTTTTCATCCCCTTCTTCTTGTACTCTCGACCTATACAACTCGCCTATACCGTGGTGTTGCAAGCCAGCATCGCTAATATACATCGTTCAATGGGCCGTCCTGTACATTATACATTCAACGCACGACATTCGACCCGAACGATGTGATGCTGAAGGATTGTCAACCGGTCAAAAACTACGACAAGCCTGCAGCCTATCCGCCTCCGAACCACCTCCTCGCACTTCCCTTTCCCCTCGGACAGGGTCTTCACAATTGTACTCAACCTAAAAAAAAAAAATCACGGCGTAGACTTTTCGTTTCCCTTTCTGTTTTCTCTCGGTTTTCCTTTTCGGACGGGACTGTGCTATACACTACTACGGCTCTGGTATTACGTGGCGGCAATGGCAACTCGACGCCTAACGCCCTCGTAATGTCGACCGCGAACCGACGCCATATATGCCCTACAACGGGTAGGCATATGCTCGCACCTAAATTTCGTCGCTCGCCCACGTGTAGACCTTGGGTCTGCAGTCAGTCGTCTTCACCAGAAGCCTCAAACCGCACGAACACATTGAATGGCGAGTATCACGTTTGCTCTCCTTACTTGGCCTGACCGGCACCCAGACCGTGCTCGTGTCACTCCCAGGGCTATTGTGGAATGGGATGATAATAGACCAACATCTTGGTACACGCAGGTACCAGGATTTGCAGGCACAGCAACAGATGAGGGGGGGGGGGATAAGGGGATGGGTGAAGGAATGGATAAAAGGTGGTCTCCCCCCCTAATTTTTTCGTGCGGATTACAGGCATTGTGCTTCGATAAAGCACACGCATCTACCAAGATTTGATTTTGCGATGACTTCTTCGTATGATGGAGGGTTTCTTTGCCTATCTCATCGGCTTGGCAGCCTAAGACAGGACTAGTTCATCTATGTCCTTGAACCTTTCCCATAGATAGTCAGTAAGAGAAGAAGGAAACCCTCATCTTCGGCACTGTATTTGGCAGATAGCTCAATGCAGACGGACGTAAACGAGTATATCAATCTCTCATTGCATCGTGGTTGTGACTTGACTGCATAAGTCTACCTGAGCGTAAGCATAACTCTAGAGCTTGACTCCTATAGATTGACATGATGAACTGATTCTTTACATGGCGGAGGACTACAGCGAGCCACGGCCGTAGATCGTGGGTCGTTTGTAATTAATTCTTCTGGGCCTATTTCCTCTCCTCGCAGTTGGTACTACTTACATTGATGGCCAGTCCAGCCAAGTCAACGCAAGGGGGGTATCGTGTAAGTGCCTACCTTAGGAGGTGCCCAGCGTCGCTCGTCCAGACCGCCTAGACAGATGGGAATAGAACCAAAAATGTCGACATCTTGACTCTACTTGCCAAAACCCATGGACCATGGGGGTTCTTGGGCATAGACTAGTTGAGTTAGGTTAATACATCGACAGATTGACTGCTCTATTCTCCGTTTGAGGATACATTATGTACCTGTTCTACGAGAAACAAGCTAGACCTGGTATACCTGCCTGTAAGACACATGACAGTCATGTTGTCAACTGGACGACACAGCGCCTGTGTCTAGAGCCTACTAGTATTTCCAGTCCGGGGCACTTCAAGAGGTATGACATGTCACTGATTATGAACGAGAAGACAGGACAAGTTGAAAACTGAATGCTTTTCCGCCCCTGGAAAGAGAATTTTTATTCCTCTTCTCAAACTATGAGAGTAAACTCCAGGCAGAATTCATGAGCCAGACGCATGCCCTGTTTCACCGTGAAGAAAGACGTTATTTTATGCCATAACCGCGACCAAGTCACCGTCGCCCCCTTCCTAGCTGCCGCCGCCGCCGCCTCTAGCACGCGCTTATCGGTAGCGCCACAGAGACAGGGTGTTGTGTCGCTTCCAGGTCTTTCTGCGGCCGGCCTTGGTCTTGTTGTAGCGGTGGCCCTTGTTGAGACCGCGCGACTTCTTGCCAGTGGCGGTGAGGCCGCGGGACTCGCGGTGCTTGTGGACGGGGTTCACGATCCAGTTGATGCGGGGGTCCTGGCGGATGACCTTGTGCTGGGGGTCGACGAGGATGACCTCGTAGTACTTGTAGGTCGAGTCCTGGTTGATCCAGTACGAGTTGAGGACTCGGAGGTTGGCACAGCGGCGGCCGACACGCTCCTCGGCGGTGGACTTGAGAGATCGCTGGTACTTGAGCTGGTTCACACCCTGGTTGGTGGGCTTGCCTGCGAGTTGGAAACCATGGTCAGTCTTATGCACACAAGATGGTTAATCTAGGGCTGGAAGGAGGCTTACCGTAGGTGGCACCCTTAGGCACGGGCCGCTTGCGACCACCACGGCGGACGCGGATGCGGTAGATGACATAGCCCTGCTTGGCCTTGTATCCGAGGCGGCGAGCCTTGTCGGGGCGCGAAGGGCGCGAGGCGCGGTGGATGACGTTCAATTGACGGAGCTATATTGATGCACTCTCAGCTAATGTTCAACGAGTGTATAGCAAAGACACGTTCTCTGCTCGGCCTCGGGGAAGAGGCGAGGAGAGAAGACAGCGTCCACATAAATCATCCACGCCAATGGTATCATGGTTGTAGATATTTTCGTGTGCATGTGCCTTTCGTGTCGAGGGATAAGAGGGAATATTTTATTTTTCAACATACTTCCCAGCAGCGGACTCGGAGGAGGAACCGAAAGATATCGGACTGCTTCTTCTTCTGAAGCTCTTCGACGTACTTGAGGGCACCCATCTTGGCTGTGGCAGGAAGGATGAGAGTTAGCAGCAGATACTATTAATCAAATAAAGCAATGGATCGGAATAGGTCTACAAACCAGGTTGGGAATCGAGTCCTGCAACAATGGATGGTCGTGTGTCGTTGTGGTGGGATGGAGAAGGAAGGAAATTCTTGGGAGTGTAGAAATTTAGTGAAAACTTGTGCGAATGGGGCTTGACGAGGTTGCCCACCAAAACTAAGAAAATTAAGCGAAAATTGCACTACCAAGACCTTGCGTGCGCACGAACCACCTGCTACACTGTGACCTCCCAGCTCCCTCCATCCGCATGTGAATTGAAGTACCTGAGTACCCTGCTAGCTTATTAGCTTATCTAAGCCATCTGAATCCGATTGGCGACATGAAGCTGAAATATTGTAGAACCGAACCCCTTTCCCACTCTACCTACCTACCTACCTAGGTACAAGGTATGTAGAGTCTTTCTAGCCCGTAGATATCAAGAAGCCACGAAGCAAGCCAGAGAGATATAGTTTCACCACCAAGTCTTCATTGCCCATCTACTCCATCCTTTTCATTCACCGAGACTGTCTTCGCCATGGCCGTGAGCTTCTTGACCTGATCCGCAGCAACGGCACCCCAGTCCTCTTCACCTGACGCTTTGCAGCTGTCCTTGAAGAGCTCTGCCGTCACCTGTTCCTTCTCGTCGGCATCGTTCTTGCTGTTCTGGGGCGATGGATAGTTGCCTGGTGCAAGTCTGCTCTCCACGAGCGTCTCGCCGTACTTACGACCGCAGGCGAGGAAGTCCTTGATATCCTCCTTGTCTTGCTTCCACCGTGCCGTAGGGAGCTCGAGCTTGTATTCCTTAAGCTTCTTGTCCACGTCTCTGAACTGGTTCAGGAGCGAGTAGCTTTCCAAGATGACGGCCTGGGCCTCTTCGAACAAGGCATGTCCTTCTTTGCTGGCATGGCTGGGCTTGTCTCCGTCCTGAGCCTTGCTAGATTCTACCGGTGCAGAGGCCGCTTCTGAGTAGAGCTTCTTGAGAATTGACAAATCTTGATCCTTGGCTCTTGTACTGGGTAGAAGTCAGACGTGACCCAACCCCGGAAATCCTACCCAGCTGGGGAAACTCACAGTTTGGCCTCCTGCTCTTCCATGTATTTCTCCATGCCGTCCGTCTGTTTCTTGACTTTTGCTCCAAAGTTTTTCATGAAAGCCTTGGATTTGGCTACTTCACCCTTGGTACTCTTCTCGAAAATCCCAGCCCATCGCTGAAAATTGCTTAAGGGACATGGCGTCAGTAACTGCCTGAAGATGTTCGCGAATATGCTCGGGGGGGGGTGTTGCTTACCGGCTACCTTCGCGGCCTTCGTCTTCGTCATACTCCTCCAGGCGTGATAGTCGCTTATTCTTACTCTTGCTCGCACTCGTCGACTTGACCTTGGCTTTCTTCACGAGAAGGCCATCAGTCTCGTCTGAAGCCACTGTACAACAGTAAATATACGTGCTATCGGACTGGAAGTATTCTGCTCTGTGTCGTTCTTACCATCAAGGTCGACTTTTCTCTTAGTTCCTCGCTTCGGCATGAACATGATGAATATGCGATCTACTGTGTACGTGGATCGGTGTGATCTGAGACGTGAAAACGTGTATTCGCGGCTGAAGTTGGAAAAGGCAGCAAGTGTCAGTTTTCGGAGTCGGAGTCGGAGCCCACTCCCTGTCTCGGTTGGTAGAACCTTCCTTGAGTTCAAGCTGGATAAGAAGCTGATACGCGAACAGAAACGTACAGTATACTATCTCGGTAGGTGCTCCTTCCACGAATAAGGATCCTACTGCACCTTGTATTACATAACAAGATATCCTCCCTTTAGCAGTTATACGCATGCATTCAGATATCTACGAGGGTGCTCGTCGACTTGTCAGTGTTGGCTTCGAGGCTAGATGGGGCAGGCTGGGAAAGACGTGATACATCAATCCACTGCATAGCTGTCAGCCCACAGGTGAGAAGAGACAAGCATCACAACAGTCCTCGTTAGGCTAATGAACGCCAACAAGCAAGTTCCCTTACATTCTCTTTGAAATTACATCTATTGGCTCGTGGCATGCTACTCTGGCCAAGGGGGATAGAAACATTTGCCGAATGGCCCATCTTCAAACAGTATTTTCCCTCACGGCTACTAATTCCATCTTCTACCTAGCCGTCCACCTATGAGTCCTTACCGACTATCGAGAGAACTTTAACATCAACATGAGCAGGACAAAACGACATCCTTAGTACAGCGTGGGACTGTCGAGCCTAGCAATCAGAACCAGGGCCTCTCCTCCTCAAAACGCGTCCTCTCCTGGAAAAAGCATCCCCTCAGGGCAAAATGTGAACGTTCATGCGTGGCAAAGTCTTTTTTTTGGTCGTACAAAAGTCCATCCGAAACCCAACGTATCGTTTAAACCGTCCTTTTTCGTATCAAAATTACACCGATGCTCGTGCCGTGGGTCTATGTCGATCTCTCTCTCCGAGTGCAGCATGTTTTTGTTTTGTCTCGTGGCGGATGGAAATGGTTGATTCTAAGATGAAAAGGAAAGGGAATGAAATAAGAGTCTCTTATACTGCCATCCTGGGTCGAAACGATTTGAATAACTCCCCTGTTCCTGGCTGGCAGCTTGTTGCTTTGCCATCGTGTCTTGACGGGCATGTTGCGTGTGGGTAATGTGGCAGGTAGCACATCCCAATCCAACGCAAGCAAGGCACACTGATGGCTAGCCGAGGTAATCGTAGGAATAGAGATAGAGGAGATACGTTTCTCGTCTTGTTTAACTGGCCCATCTTGATTCCTCGTTTGTGGCGAATGTGTCGATAGAATGTGTCGGTACAAGTTCGTATTGCGCAGGGGGGTGGAGATGCCATCACGGCATCTCTCATCTCGTTGTGAAAAAAAGATATAAAGGAGAAGGACGGCCGATATCGTGGCCTGTAGCTATAGTTCGTGAAGACGATCCCTAAGAAGATCAAGAATGTGTGACAAGAGTGATTCGGCTGCAAGTTGTAGCCAGCCCAACGGCTCGAAGTCGGACGACCAAGGTATAGCTGTAGCCAACACATCAAGGGATGGCTGTCGCATATGCCCGGTTCTTAGACAATGGAATCAAGGTGGGCTTAAGGTACTCTTTGGTACCAGAAGTATATGAAGTCTCGGATATGGACAGTTCGAATGGGGGTTAAGAACATGTGCCACCCATCAGATATAGCGTCGTTTCTTGTACTGACCTTGAATCGTCGGAGTAGGAGCTGCGGCTGCCCTTTAGTCTGTTTAGCGGGAGTTCAAGGATAGCCCCTGAAACGACCCAACCCATTCACTTTGTCCCGTCACTGGCTGCTCGTGTGGAGAAGAAGCTGAATGAGGGCTCGGATAACGCGCTCGCATGGTGGGAGGGAAATCTCCAGTCTGCGAGAAGGCACTGGGGTAGCTGTCCAGCCCCTGCATCACGCCCGGAACATAGGGAAGGGCCCCGGTCCGTGGAGCAGCCCCGAAAGCGCTGTAGGCCGAGTATGGAAAGCCAGACGTAGGATAGGAGGAACCGCGGTCTGGCCCGCCGAACGGTTGGTTGAAGGTTGGCTGAAACGGTCGGCCGGAAGCACCACCGGCGGCAAATGGACCTTGAGAATCTTGAGGCGGGTTGGATCTTCGCTCCGCGTTGTTGGCCGAATTCCCTCTGCCAAGACCGACAGCACCGGGACCGATACCGCTGGGCGCCTGCAGTCCGAGGGCCGGGCTCGCGAACGACGCGGGGTTGATAGCGGACATCCAGATCCTCGTCTTGTAGATCTTGAAAAGGTCCGTGACCAGCGAATTGAAGTTGATGTACGAGTCGGCGAAGTAGTAGAAAGTTAACTTCTTCCAGTCCCTGAAACCTCGTTAGCTTCTCGGCACGCTGAAAAGAAAAAAAAGTAAGTTCTCACATTTGGAATTCGGCATCGAGGATCTCCATGTGAAGACCGTGCTCCTTCACCTTCTGCATGCACATACGCTTCGCCTTTGCCTCTTGTCCTTCCTTGTCGCGAAGGCTGTGTACCTCGTGGCTCTGCGCCAGACGCTTAATGAGCTTGGGCTTGAGCTCGCCGGCGTTCGGATCCTGCATGTGGTGCTGGCTTGCGGGCCCCATCCCACCGATTGCGCTGCCCTGTAGACCGTTGGAGGCAGCCATCAAACCAGCGCCGGTGCCTTCCTGAGCAGCCGCCATGTTCTGAGAGTACATCATGAGCCACTTGTAGTGCTCCTCGGCATAGTGTTCTTTCAACTCCTTGGCTTGTTGCCAATCCACATTGTCTCGGGCCACGGTTCCAAGGTCCGTCCCTCGATCTGCTTCAACAATGACAAGATCTCCAGGCTTGACTGTGAGACCAGTGCCCTCCTGGATATAGAACACGTCTGCTCTGGAGCATTTGAACAGGACAATATGCAGGAGTTGGTTGTGGCGAGGCGGGGTCACCCCATACATATTTCTATGCGGCGATGACGGACGGTTCCCAAACGTCGACGGAAGCCCATACGATGGCTGATAGGGGTTACCGTAGGCCGAAGATGCGATTGCCTGGTGCGCACTCGAAGCATTACCGCCGCCAGGAGGATAATACGATACTATCACCCGTCTTAGTTCCACAGAGTAGCAGTTGGTCAGCCAGCCAGTATGAACTTACCAGGGCTAGTGGTGGTGAACCCGGGGACTTCCGGGAACCCACCAAACTCCTGAGATTGAGATGCGTCCGGAGAGGTGGCCTCATGAAGGGAAACGGCTTCCCCAATGGACCCGATTGACGCCTGACGCGTAGGCACGTCCGCAAACGAATGCCTGCGGCTTTGTGGGAGGTCTCCAACTCCGCCAAACCCTAGGGAACTCTGCCAGTAAGCCTTCTTAACGTTTTCAAGCTTTCTGTTCTCCAGGGGGTACGCGGAGCGGAAAGATGCGGATGTGTACTCGCTCATGCGTCTTGCAAGGCCTCGCTTTGAAATGCCGTCTTGGCCCTCGTTCACTTCGTCCAACTCGTCGATCGCATAGTCGGACTCTTCCGGGACTGTTCCACGAACACCATACCCGTTCCCCAATCCGTACGTAGCAGCGGTGGATGCGCGCGGTCTGATGCGGGAATTATGGTATTGCTGCTGCTGTCTCAACATGGCGTTCTCACGAGTAAGCATCTCGATCGTTTTTGCCTCAACACTCTGCTGCTGGAGCACCCCTTGAGCCGAGTCGCTGGCGCTTTCCTCATCGTCTTCAACCTCTTTCACTTTGCCTAGCATCGCACCCTCGCTAGACATCTCGCTCAGCATGCTCGGACGCGAAGGTCTGTGCTGCAATCCGGGGTGGTGGCCAAGAGGGCGGTTCGCCCGCTGAGATAGTACAGGGTTGTGAGGCGCAGGAGTAGCCGAATCGGGATCTAACTGCCCTACCGAATAAGACTGGGAACGGTATGTCTTTGGCGTTGGATGTAGCGGGATGGCGAAGGGAATCTGCGGGTTAGCACCCTGTTCTCTCGGAGTGGGAGACGTCTGTGTCAGCGTGTTATCACCACCGAAGAAGCTGGCGCCGGCCGGTTGGGTAGAGGTTGGCGAGGGGAGCACTTCGGTTAGTCGGGAGGGCGGCTCCTTACGATCCGTGTTCCAGATACCTGTTCCCCACGGAAAAGACGGTGCTACCTGATGTCCACGTCCCATGGCGCCGGACGACGGATGCGATCCCCAGGCGGCAGCGCCTGGCTCAGTGGAGGGGGTAGTCGGGTGTGAAGCAGTCGGCGACATGGAGCTGCTTGCAAATGAACCTTTTCTCGGATAAGGCAGGGGCGCTTGCGAAGCGTCATTCAACCAGGACGCACGGCGTACGGGCTTCTGTGTTTGGATCACAGGCTGAGGGGGCTCTTGTCGATGAGGATCAGGCTCGTCGTCAGAACTTGCGAGAGCTTCGGAATCAGGCGTAGACCTTCGGATGTTGAGTTTTTCGAGCAGGATGGACGACTGGTTACTAGGTGCGACCCCTGGAAAGGTACTCGCGCCGGGTTTGGCAGCAGCACCTGCCTTGGTGCTGTTGGAGCTCATGGTTTTCGAGTAGGCGACCTCGGTGAATGCGTCGAGTAAACGCACTCAGAAGGTACTAACGGGGACCAAATGCTATACCCAGCCGCAACCTCGAGGAGCCGATAATGGAAAACCGAGAACGAGTCACCGTCTAGCGGCCTGAAACACTTGGTCGGGTAGGTAGTCTGTTGGACGGATGATTTCGTTCCACGGTATACCTCCGAGAATTACCACCTGATTTCCCCGTCGTATGTGTCTTTGTCTATTGACTGTAGTTGAAGACTGTACAAATCTGGACTTGTTAGCTTTGCTACGCTATTAAGGCTAGAAATAAAAGAATTGCTCCAGGCAACGGCATCCCAAGGGATGACACGGGAGGTGGTGTAGGGCTAGACGAGGCGAGTCGCATTCTGGCGATCAGGGCATAACGAGCCTATTTCCCATGCGCCTCTCGAGTGGTCAACCGCAAGAGGCCAACGTAGACCTGATGACTCTTGGAAATTTGGCCACCGAATGGAGAGGATGAATAATGAGAACAGGACTTCTGCCAGACTTACCGATGCTGAAAGGAACCACAAGTATTAGATCTATTTGCTGGGTATCGAAGAATTGTTGTCTAGAAAAGAGAGAGTGACACTGATGAACTGTATGTCTCAATCGAAAAGGAACGTCAACAGAAAACTATAAGGTAGTATCGGGTAAGCTTCCAGAAACGCCGCCAAAAGAAACCTTCTTGAGGTGTTGTGTGCTTGAAGGAAAAATGAAGATGGCCGAGGCTCGTTTTTTTTTTTTTTAATTTTTCAATGGCGAAATTCCTGATGCCGGAGCTTGTCGACTCGAGTGGAGGCGTGTAGCTGGAGGCAATGTGAACAAGGAACTAGATTTCCCCCTCCTCTGCGAGGTAGAAATGTCTGTACTCTTTTCGGTTTCGCGGGTGTGTGCGTACGACCTCGAATGTTTTGCGACGGAGCTATTCGCGGCAGCGCATGGTTGGGAGATGGTCGGATGCGACGATCGCAGGTGGTGCGCAGTCCACGGTACAGTGAGGATACATCCAGCACAACAGGTGAGTCCGAGGGAGATTTGTCGCCGTAAGATGCGTCTATGACCGGCAATTGTACGAAGGACGAAGGTGGTGGAGAGGTTGTTGGAGGGTGCTGAGAACGGAGAGCGGGGAAGAGCAGTAGTTTAGGGATGTATGTAGGCTGGGCAGTCCGTACGGAGGCCGTAGTCGAACGCTCTTTGGGACAGTTTATGCGGGCGGGCAGTGAGTAACTGTGGTGAATCGTACCTGGGAACTTTGGTTAGCGAGTCTTGATTCCGCACAGGACCAGGGCTGTCCAGGCTGTCCAGGACGACCAGGACCCGGACCCGTGCCCAGTCAAAGACTTACTGGGACACGAGATCGTCGCGTGAGGGCAACCGGCGCACCGCAGTAGAGCAGACTGGACTGACAGACAGAGGATTGATGCTATGCAGTAGAGGGGACAGGGCAAGGTGGCTGGCGATGGTAGGCCTGGTACGGTACCCGTACGTACAGGTAGCACTCGCAACGGTAGGCTGGTCGGCTGGTGGGTTGGTGGGGAAAACGGGAACCTAAACAGCAGCTAAGCTGTACCCAGGCTGTACCCAGGTACCTGAGCCTGCTAGCCAATGGAGAGACTTGGGCGAGCTGGGTATTAAAGTTAGGCTGGCAAGGGCTGGCAAGGGCTGGTCGCAGCGAGCAGGGATGGTACAGTAGCGGTAACTCTTCTGCTCTTCCACCACTTCTTGACCACCGCTTAGACACTAAACCGCTAACAGCCTAACTGCAAGACTTGCTGACTGCCTGGCCTTGAGCTATGGAGGGACTCCGGGGGAATTTGATTGAACCACAAGTCTTCAGAGGCGTGTGTCTTTTGGGGGGTTAATTAGCATACCTGACCTATAGGTACCATAGTAGTATGCGTATAGGAGGTAGCCGTGCTTTCAAAAAGGGAAGTGAATAAGAGAATAAAATAAAGACAATAAAATAAAAATAAGAAAAATAGACACCTACCTCTCACGGGACCTAGAGTAATCTCTCAGCAAACTAGAGATCCTCAAAGTATCGACAAGATAATGAGAGGAGTAAGAACAAAGAGAAAGAGAGAAATAAAAAGGGAGTTTGTTTTAATGCCCGGAACTGATAGGTACGGATAGATCGGGTGGAAAGTACGGAGAGGCAGGCGTAAGACGACGGTCGTCGAGACAGCAGAGAGCCAAGAGGATCAGGCACGAAATAGGTAGGCGATCCCAGAGTTGATGTATGTATATAAGTCCAAGTCCAAGTCTCGTCTCTGTGGGCGTGTCCGCATCGACCACCGCAGGTATGTGGATGGGTATATATGGTGTGGATGGAGCGGATATGGATGGGATAAGTCCAAGGTTGGAGACGGTAATATTGTAAGTCGACATAGCTAGCTCTGCCCTAACAGGGACACTACACCTGACACGAGCACACATCTCCATATCCCATTGTTTCCAAGTTATTACAGGTCAGGTATGTACATACATACGTATGATATCGTTCGTGGCAGACTGGAGAAAGGGCCAAGAAGCGTCTCGAAGAAAAGGCTGTCGATCTGTAATGGACAAGCTGACGGAGCCGTGTTCGACATGTACACGTACACGTACATGACATGTAGAATGCTGGCTAATGCAGTCCATGTACATTCCATGTAGGTACCTGACGGACCTGACCCGTCCTGAGCTGGGCCCGAGCAAGGCCGCTGGAGGACGACTCGCTGCACCGTCCTTCTACGACTGCTAGGTACGATGCTAGGTACGATACTACACAGTACCTACATGTAGTACGTAGAGTGACAAAGCAGGGGTTCGCTCGACTTAACCGAATCAGGTCAAAGGTGGGCGTATGAATTCTGGGTGTCTGGGGATTGCCAGATGCCTGACGATGGGCGGGTCCTCTTTCTACGTGAATTATTATTGTGGTGGGCAAAAGGATGATCATCGAGCTTGGCCCGAGCCGCCTAACTTCTCCGTACACACATGTACATGATGTAACGTATATGTACATATAATACAGTACATGCATGTACCCCAGTATCTCTCTCCCCCCCCTCCCCCTTTTATTATACGGCCTGCCCATCGTATACTCATACTACCTGTGTGTTCTCATATCTGCGTAGAGACCTACACTCTAGAGGTGCACGAAATATGACGGATTCTCAAAGAGAGTATTACCCCTCTTCGTCTGCAGCTTCAGAGTTCAGACGTACCTAGGCGCACGTCAAGATTCGGAGTCATCGATCTCGCAATCTCGAGCTAGCAAAGGTCGAGAGGAGAGGTCGAGCACGAGGCGTCTATTGGCCCCAACTCGCTCGAACCATCCGAGCTCCTGTTTGCTACGGCTATCCTAGCCTAGGGTATTCATGGGGAGCCCGGATAGTGGCCAATAGCATTCTCATGCTCGTCCTCTTGCTGAAATATCCTCCAATACCAACTTCTTCGCCTTTCCGACTGCTAGCCCGCCTCATTCTGTTCAGTCAAAGTCTCTCTCGCCTACGCTAGATACATTGTTCACTTCATGGATTTTCCCAAGCGGCTCGAGAGCGACCTTACGATACCCATTCAGCCATTGACCCACGACTTGGCTGTCGCTGCGAACACTGTATGATCTTTTCTCTTTTCCATATTTCGGTCTTCGTTCCTTGAAACGGGGCCCTCTTATTTACGAGCTACGTTGCATTGCAAAGAACCGTGTTCGTCTAGCGGAGGCTATTCAGTGGCAGCTCTGCCTAGGTAAGTAGCACTCTTTTTTCTTTTTTTTCTTTTTTATCTTTTTTTTCTTCTTACAGGCTCATCGCTACAACACAGATGCCCCAGATGCCTGTTCGTTTTTCTCTCACTCTATAACGGCGTGCATAAACCAAGCCAATCAGGAGCCGAGGATCGAGACGTCATTTCTGTACGATTTAGCCCGTCGTTGAAGATCTTCCCTCGACAAGACCCAGGCGGTATGGCGAATAGGGGCTTCTTATTCCGCGCAACACGCTCTATTCCCCCTCCCTCTCGTGAGGCATTCATGCAAGTGAGTCCCCTATTTAAGGTCGAGTGCAGCCGTCTTAACCGGACTTGGCCTGCTTCGAGTTCCGTTTCCACGCATATCTGGAGAACGGCGCACCCGACGACAGCTTCCTTGCAGGTCTAATTTGTGCATGCGCTGCATGTCAAGGCCGTTTGCTCCCTTACATAACGCCAGGACGTTCATGCGAAGAATAGAGTACGTAGCGGAGGCAGTCAGGTGGCCTGTCACGGAGCCATGGTGTCCAAGGAAGCACATTATATGACCATGTTATCATCCGAGACCTTACCGTCAGACACCACGTCCGCATGCGGTATAGCAGCACAAGATCGAGGCAAAGAAGCATTGTGGGATGGGCTAAGCACCTGAAGCTAGCGCATCGTGAGGCGACAGGGAGGGGTTGCAAGCCTGTTCCCGGCCGATTCAAGCATAGGCCACCAATACCGCCCTCTCATTCGGCCTTCCCATCTTACATCGCATGTACGATGTACCTACAGTCAGGTATCTGGTGCCGTGTGCTTCGAGATGTCCAGCTTCAGAGCATCTACTCTACATATCTTAAGGTAATGTACGCGACTGTAGATGACTTCAAGTTGAAATCACTCCAAACTTGACGACACACTCTCTCGCTGTCTCGCACAGTTCAAAAAGAAACCTGAAATTCGAGCTTGGCTAGGAATATTTTAGCCACCTGCAAGCATAGCTTCATGTAGCAACCATCCTTATTTTCCTGCATATATTAGCGACGCAGGCCAGGGAACCAGGGGGGTTTTAGTGGGAGACCCCCTTGACGTTCTCGAGGAACTATTCCCACAAGACCTCGTCTACCTTTGGCGTCAGTGAATAGGAAGATGACAATTTCTCTGTGGAATAAGCCGGATAGGGTAGGTATAACAACTCAAGCAGAGCTGTCCGACATCGTCGCACGTTAACGGCCTCTACACGATGTCGTCACACTTCTGCGTCGGCTCAGCGTATTGGCTGTCGGAAACTTGGAGGTGGCGCAAGCTCACAGGAACCCGTACCCAAAGGCTTCGCACAGGGCATCTTTTCAGGGGCATTACCCCGGATTTCTGTTGTCACTTTCGCCAATCCCAAACCCTGCTTACCAGTTTCCAGCGACAGACAGCTTACTGGCGACTAAACACACACATACACACACACAGAACAGACACAGGACAGACAGAGTTCCGAAGACCATCCGTTCCTGAGCATTCCAACTAAAGCAGCAGCGATTGGATACAGTCGAAATATCTTGGCCGGCATTGGACTTATGCATGTATGTTTGTTAGGCTCAAGGTCGACGGCGTGGTTCGAAGCTTCTCGTATGAGATGTGACCACCTCTCCCCCTCCCCGCTCCCATCTATCCATCTGATGGATGATGTGCCTGCTTCCCATACATAGCTAAGCAAGGTGGACCGTCAAAGGACGACATCATCGAGGTAAAACTTTGTAATGGTCCATTTTCATCGTCTACTACTTGCTTCGCCGAGACGACACTGTACTTTTGCCGTGATGGTTGTCGATGCGCCCATACGGCCCCGACCTGCCGACTTCACCACCGGTCTGCACAAGACAGAAGCGACTGATCATATTTTTTCTGCTCGGCGCGGAGAGAAATGCCTTACCGACCTCGCACGACATCTAGCACTAGCATCTCGATATGCACCTCCGTGGATACATACCCATCTAACCGCCTTCAGTATCTCTTAGACACCGGGTGCAATCTGGCATCTTACATGAGAGCCCACCGGTTGAAGGTCTGCTCTTATTTTATCAAGTATGTATGTAACTAGCCTAACACGCATACACGATTCCCCATTCATCGCCGCCAAGTCAAGATTTTGCCTAGGACGCGAGGACTTCGGTGTCGTAAACAAGAGGTAAACATGACATTGGTTCGCAGAACGGCCCCGGACGAAGAACGAACCACGGTGATCTAGACGCTTGATATTTTCCCGCCGGCCTGAGTTTATATCATGCTAAACCATCTGGAGGAATGACTTTGCCCGGGTAGGTAAGTAGCATGAGAGGCCGGCAATAGCAGCCAAGAATACACACAGAGACAGACGAGAGAGCGAGCCCTACATCGCATACTAGACCAAACCGGTGCGGTGTTGGGGACGGCCGGGGCCTTATCATGCAGCTTGACGTACGTGTCTTGGTTCGCTTTTGCGGGGTATGGGACGTGCTGTAACCCATCGTACCAAAAGCTCGACTCGCACGACATGCTCACCTAGCGAAGAGCCAACCTACCGTTTTCGTGGGAGTCGGTGGACTACCTGGGGGAGGGGGATCTCATCGCGAGCATGGCAAAAAGCATTGGCAGGTTTGGAGGAGAAAGGAGGAGGAGCAGCAGCAAGCTGCATGTTACCCATGTGACCGCAGCCACTCACCACCTCCCCCAATCGCCACACCGGTTGCGAATCGCTGCCTGCCGCGGCCTAGCGCGCAGCTTTCGCCTTCCGGTGGTATCACCCCTCGCCCCTCCTACACAACGGACCGAGGGGGGAGGGAGCCAAGGGCGAAGGAGGGAAGAGAGAAAGCAACCTAAGCGCATGCTTAGTGTCGGGACTTGGAAGAGACGGGTGGATGAGGCTCGTGGCTGTGGTTTGAGTGTGTGTGTGCGCGTGTGCACGCCGCCCGTTGCGGATGCAGGGACGATCCCCGCGGGTCGAAGGCTGTGTCGTACGCGGCCGTCTATCATGTCTATCACGGACGATCGCTGGAGAAAACCTAATATCGACTCGGCCGTCGAGATGATCCCGTGACGGATACGGGTGCTGGGAAGGAGAAAGAAACGGGGGGACGAGCGGAAGTAAAAATTTTAATACCGAGCTCGCGACAATGAAGGTGTATCGTAGACGATGGACGCTGGGAACTCGGTGCTCCAAGTTGGCATGATCAGATGCTTGTAGACCGGCGGCCGCATTCTTAACCTTCACTAGCTATAAACTCTGCTCTGGGAGAAATACGAGGCTGTCAAGAAAATCCTAGACAAGTCGGTGATCAAGGTTGTATTCTTCCACATCAGGGGTATTTTCCAGTTCTCTCGAATGACGCACTGGAGACGTCTCCTAATCATGCGCCGACGATGATGGTGACGAGAAGAAAGTATATACACTTTAAGTGGACGTCTCTGCACAAGATGTGCAAATTCTTTTAATTAACGCCCCGGTCGGATGTAGCTTGCCGTGGCCTTAGCCGGGAACTGAATCCAGCGAGTCCTTGCCGGGTGTCGACGGAGCTGCATCGGGCCCCTTTTGCGCTCGAAGCTTCTCCTCGAACTTTGCGAATTCCTTCAGCGCGATCTCCTCCTCCTCGTCTAGAACCTGATGTACGCCCTTGACCTCCTCGATCTGGCCACTGTGTTAGCGTAATCTTACCCGAGGTGTCCGACTTATGGGCTTGTGTGTTATACTCACGTAATGCATCAACATCCCCTCAATTCCATTCTTCAGAGTAACCGTGCTTGAATCGCAGGTTCGGCATGCTCCTCGTAGCTTGAGTTTTACGAAACCGTCTTCGAACCCTCGAAACTCGATATCTCCACCATCTTCCTGGATCGAGGGCCGTATCCGAGTCTCGAGGAGTTCTTTGATCATTCCAATAACTTCGTCGTCGTCTTCACTGAAGCTCAGGCTATCCTCGTCTACTGCCTCCTGCCCTGCGTCTGCGCCGTCCTTGCTGCTCACGGTGACTATTTCTTGTCCTGCTGTAATAGCCTCGGTGATGAGACTGAATATCTCGGGTCGGATGTGCACCCAATTCGCGTCCGACGCCTTCGTCACCGTTATGAAATCGGGGCCGTAGAAGACGGAAGTCACACCGTCCGTGTTCATCAGCTGCGCGGCGAGGGGCGAGGGGTACGGCGGGGCGATGGTGCTCCGCGGGTTAAGGTACTCGATGAAGGGCGTGGAGACGCCCTGAGGTAGAACCTTGTGGTTCGGCAGAAACTTGAGCGCATCGGGGTTGGGCGTGGTTTCGGTCTGGATGAAGATGCTGCGGGCACCTTGGGGCGCAACCCTTGATATTCTCGGGGCCGCTTGCACTGTCGGTCTAGACCTCGCGGTTATGCCCAGGGACTGTGAACTCGTATGTGCCTGTCGCGCAGCTCCGTAGATGCGCCCACATACGATGGGCTGTGCTCTTCTCGCCGTTACGGACAACACCGATGCTGCCGGCCGGTAGATTCGGCTTGAAGACATAGTCTTCCGGTTCGTCTGATTTGTCTAACGTATCAATGAGGCAATGAGACGAGAAAGAAGCTCCTGGTGATGAATGATACAGTTTTTGGATGTCTTTAAAGCTCGTAGGTATAAAACACAGAAGTAAATGATCTAGTTGAACATGTGTAGAGTCGTTGCTCCAACGTACCGATTTGCGCCGGTAAAGAAGCCGACCAACAAAAATTTGGCGGCTTATCAATCAGTGGCGATGACGCAAAAAGCCTCGATTACCGATGCGCACGGATTACAGGCCTGCAGTACGTAGGTACATGCTTAATCGTATCGTGCTCTGATTGGTTTAGCCGGAATTTACCGAAGCAAACCGGGACGCTAAGTGACTCCTATCCTTGTTCATCAAGCCGCGCTTCTTCTCTTCAGCCTCGCCTTCACAGTCCATCGCGACGCTGCCAGCCGCGCACACCTCTGATTCCGATTCATGAGCACCACAGGCACCTGGTTACCTCAGGTAGCCTACGGTATGGACCCAGGCGCATTAGAGGTCTCGATAATCGCTGACCCGTCGCAGATTCAAGTTTTTGTGAATCCAGGCTATAACAACGCTACTTGCATATTATCTCAGTCTATACTGCGATATCTCAACGCGCTTTACTCCGCAACATTCTCCCTACAATACTCCTAGCTGAAATCCGATCTAAATCTTCCACCCACTTGTTTCTCCTCAATACAATCAATTAGCATCAGACCAACCAGATCAGGCAACATCTATTTGCGCCATGGGTGCCGCTAGAGCACCATGCGTGATGTGCGAAGCCATCGAGGGCAAATATAAGTGCCCCCACTGCTATGAATACACGTAAGTACAAATTTCTTTCTGGATCTTTATATATCTAACATTTTTCTCACTTATTGTGCAGGTGCTCGCTTCCGTGCGCGAAAGCGCATCGCAAGGCTCACTCATCTGAAGAGCCTGCGCCCAAGGATCCTATGGACCGTGTGGATGCGTCTGATTTCACCTCCTCTACTGAGGAAGATAGTGTGCAGCCAGACTTGTCCAAGCGTTCCGGAATCGCCGACACGCCGGAATACAAGACTTTAGTTCGCAAGTATCCCAACCTAGAACGCCTCCTTTGGGATATTGCCGTCGCCACAGACCCCCCGGCCAACAACGGAGGCCTTCCTGGCAATCATGGCACTCTGTCCGCGTCCAACAAGGGCCGTAAGGCGACCCAGCCCTGGACCAAGGATATGGGCTACGAGAATGGCGTGGATGTACTACGACAGGCACGCGATGCTCCTGGTGACGATAGAGAAGCCCTCAGAGAGTATTGCGAGCTTGTTCGACACTATTCAGCCAAGCGAGAGACCTCCACGACCGTTGACCGCGCGAATGTCGCACGAGAAGACGCTGCGACGATCAAGGATTTCCTGAAAACCGAACAAAAGCCCGGTATGCCCTAGGATGAGCATATTCGCCTATGGCTTGATGACGTGAAGAAGGAACCATAAGAAGGCCGCAGACCCCGATCTGTCATGGCTTTCCATCTCTCCGGCTCAACGCCCACGCAGAAGTTATTCGCGAGACGCGTTGCATGGTCCAGTAAACCCACCCGCTCCCTGATGATTGAGAGTGGCTAACTTCGAGATAGGCTAATTACCTACCTAGGTAGGTAGCTAGGATCCTCAGCCTTAATCAAATGTCGATGCTGCCATTTTGACTCTTGGTCTTGCTATAGCGACACGACCCGAATTTCCCTTCTTCGAAGTGTTACGCTATTTGGGGAGGATGGCAAGAGTTTCTGCGACGAGACCAGAGTAGGCTCCACGCAGTCTTTTGCCTGGCGATAGTAGTACAAGATTTCAAGACATCGCCGATGAAAGTTACGGAGGTCTACAGAACCACATTGCCCTTTGTGCTGATGTGGTAGGAGAGGGAGTAATTGATTCGTACAAAGACGCCTACTGTGCTCGTTTACCTAACAGTGCCAGTGAATGTCCGAAGAAAGGCCACCAGCTCGTAAACATGGATACTTGCCTACCGGTGCCTGTATACAACCTATAAAATGATACTGCCCAACCCTTGATACTGCTGCCATCAAGTTACCCAAGTCCTGATAATTCACTTATTGCTTCTCTTCCCCATTACAAGAAGGTCTCCCAAACTCGCGGCCCCTGTAACTAGCTCACGCCTCCGTTGAATATCATCTAATCGTAAGGCGCTCTTGGGTTGCATCGATATGCCGCCCAGCACTTTGCAGGGTGGTATGTTCTTACCCATCTATTCAACATGAAACAGGGAACGGTCTCCCTCAGCGGTGCTTCCATTCGACGGCAGTGCTGGTGTGAAAATTTTCAAGGCACGAACGCTGGCCAGAACCTGGCGCAAGGCGCCTGTTCCGGTAAGGAATTGCGTGGCCTTGGTCGTAAGAGACGCGAGCATTCAATGGATGATTCGGTACTTTCTTGATAGAGTTGGCAATAGAACATTCCAGTGCCCCGAAGTATTCGTCTTCAAGCATCCTGGCCCTCACTCGGCTATGAAATCTAGCATAGTAACCCCCCTCTGCCATATAGGGGGTCCCCTAGATTAACTGAGCGCCCGGTCATTCCTCGAGGAGGCTTCTGGGACCGGTGCTTCTCTCCCTTCTTTGATTCGTACACGGCACTGACGCGTAGGTAGCCGGACAATATAGAGCAAATCATCGTTACTATTCTACACTTCCCGGGTAGCTATGTCACTTTAGGATTGGATAATGCCCTCGGTGCTGTTGTATTAGACTCATCAGGATAGTTTATCATGAGCAGGGGTATTTTCCCGCTGGGTAGGAGCCTACATGTAAAAGGTGCAATTCCAACTAAAGACAATCCAAATATATCTGGACTACCTGAGCACCGGCCGGCTACTGAAGACCTGCTCTTATGAAGTAAGATCTAGTATCTAGTAAGAGGTGTTCACACAATGCAATTTGACTCCTTGTTGGTTTGGATGGGGCCAGCGATAGGGGCACATATCACCTCGATGCTGTCTCTTGCAGCTGAGAAGTAGACTCCTGCCGCCGTTTCTATGACATTGTATACAGCTATGGGAAGTCTGCGAATTTATTCTGAGATATACACCCTGACTTAGAGGTACCCTCTACATCAGGTGCGAGTATCAGATTCTTATATTCAAACGGCGGTCACTTGGGAGTGGCGCTCTACATCTCTTGTTGACACCTTGGTTCATCGTCTCAGAACTACCCAAGCGAGATTATACGGACCTCCCTCCAGGCCAACGCTTCTTGATCAAGGCCTTTGCGGACTAAACCTAACACCGCCCTCTGGCATAGCTAGCCTGGTGTAGAGACGCGGTGGCGTAGGAGTATATTATCAACTTCACCGTCTATGGTGAGAATAACAAGTCTGCGCCCTTGAGACATCGCTGAGCATAGTATCGAGCTTAAGTTGATATCCGTCATTGCCCCCCTCAGTGTTGTATACTTGCTGTGCGTGGGTAAAGTGAAGATTCCATATGTTTGACAGGACGCCTGAGCTCATGATCGAGTGAAGTCCACACGTAACGACGAGATTTCTGCCCAACATCCATGTAGCTCAACACCTGCAAGACGACTGATTCACCAGAATACCCATTGGCCAAGAGCCAATGTAAGAGTACGGGAGAAAGGAGCCCAGCATGTTGTCCAGCCACCCATAGCAACCGTTTTGACTGTTCAAACAATGTTACCCACTCACTAATCCAGCGACAGTAAGTTCCATCTACAATGAATAGGGAATACAAACATCGAAGAAAGTGTTTGAAACATGATTTCCAGCTTCCCAAGATGTATCAGGTTCAAATATATGAGCAAATAGCAAAAAGAGAGACTACCAATGTGCGAATCTCACAGTAGTAATGTCTCGTGGGGTAATGGTTTACCCGCCTTAACTGAAGCATATCTATCTGCCTTGGAATACACAGGAGATGCTGGTTCGATTCCAGCCGGGACCATCTATTTTTCTTGCCGTCCACACTCCTTTCTCCTTTTTATCTATTGGAAAGCATCTCACCACTACGGTATAACCTCAAGCTAGATCTGGACCCCTTGAGTCACATGTTAGGAAGCAGTGATGTAGATGGACTAGTCGTCAATGAAGGTCGTTCTGGTAACCCGAGCTGAAGCAATGACTTGGATACGTCCGATATATTATTTTCCCCTAGTCGTTATACGTCTAGTCATTAAGGTATTATATCAACATCAATCACTCAATACCAGCAGACCGTAAGCCGAGATAGACAGATATATATATCCATCTATCCCACCCGCCTCAGCTTAGCAAAGAACGCCAGCCGATGGGTCTTGGGCTGCGACAAGGGCACGACCGGCCCGTCGACGTGCTTCTCCCGGGGCGCCGGGAACCTCTTGTCGTCGCGCGCGTGCCCGCTCTTGCCCAGGCGGCGCTTCAGCGTCCATATGGAGTCGGCCTTGCGGAGCAGCGGGTTGCGGACGGGCCGCGGCTTCGCGTAGGGCTCATCGCTCTGCGTCCAGTCGACGCGGTGCTCGGCCGGGTCCGCCACGAGCGTCTCCTCTGACGCGAGCTCGTCGCCAGGTGAGTCGTCCTCGGGGATGTTGCCGAAGCTGTCCTTCCTCCGTGACGACGTCGGCGGTTTGGTGGCCGCTGCGAGCCCGACCACGCTGTGCCGGTGGCTGGGCTGGTGGTGGTGACGACGGCCGTCTTCCGGGTTGCTTCCGCGCTCGTCCACCGGCGCCACTGCTTTGCGCGGGTACTGGAACTGATTCCTCTCCCGCAGTTTTTCCCGGTGGCTCTGCGCCCTCTTCAACGCGCGGGTCTGCTGCGCCGGCGTCGTGCTCGACTCGAGTTCGATCTGGTCCGAGATCCGTCCTTCCAGGTGGAACTTGAGGGCTGACTGAGACAGGCTGTGCACGAGATGCTTGTCGAGCATGCCATTGGACGTCGCCGTCCTCGCAAATTGCGAGGCTGCTTCTTGGGGGACGTGGTGATAAGACGGGGGCTTTACGGTACCCTCCATATTTGTGGCGGTCGACTCCATTCTCGAGGGTCTACGCCGCAGTTTATCGTGGATAGATTTTGACATAGAACGTCCTATCTTGGCATCTGATGGGTTGGGTATAGTTTCACTGGACGGCATATTTGTTTGCCTCCTCTCTTTTCTCGCTGCCCTTGCGGCGAAGCTCGTGTCGGTATCCTCCGGCTTGGCAGCCGCGGTGTCGGGCACGGTTATGTCCACTGCATCTGCCTCTGGCTGGTCTGTAGATGCTCCTAGACCCTCATCTTGTTTTGATTTTGCTGCTTCTAATCTTTCTCGCCGTTGCTTCTCCTTCAACGCTTCCTGCTCCGCAATGACTACGAAGAGTCGCTGGCGTAGATCTTCAGGATCAAAAGGCTGTGACTTGCCGTACCGGTTTTGCTTCGTGTGGCTCTGCTTAAGTGCTTCCGGCTTGACAGCCGGTTGAATATTCTGGCTTGGCGCGCGGTGGCCGTGCGTCGAACGGCCTATGGTGAACTGCATTTTGTGTCCTACTCTTTCCGAAGAGCTCTAAAGAGAAGGCGTTGTAAAGGATTCTAGACTCCAGGAGTATTGTCTAGGTCGTATTGTTATGATAATGAGAAAGGGCAAGGAATATCTAAAGGCCGAGACTACTAATCCGTACTGAATTAGAAATCTAGAAGGGCGAGAGAACGTTTCGAAAGAGATGGCTGCGAACTCGATTTCTCAGCGAGGGTAGGGTCTCTTCGACTTTTGGATATATCATCCCATGTGGCGCGCGTGACTTGCTCATAAACTCTTACTCGGCTCCTCGGGCGAGAACAAAGACAGCAACGATGCCCGCAGTATCCGCTGTCGGTCCGGGAGATCCGCACGAAGTTTGGAGTTTGGAGAGAACCTTGAGAGCGAAGACGAGGACTTTTCAAGGCAGAGATATCAAGGTTCTCGACGGAAAGTAAAAATAAACGGGTTGCATGTGAGAAGGACATGGCAATCCCACACTATCGAGCCGTATTAGGGAGGTCGTCTGTTCTTAATGAAAATCCGGGGCAGCAGCCCGTGGGGAGCGCGCCCGTCTCGGGCCAAGTCAAGGCAAGACGATTTCAAGGTAGCATGGGCAGACATGGGTGCCAGGGTTCGCCGACGGTAGCGAGCGGTACTGGTTCCCGTCACTTGACTGACTATCTGGCCATCGTGTTGCTAGTCATCATGCCGTCGAGAGGCTTTCCCTAGCTTCGACGACAAGGGAGACGCTAAGCCGAATTCTGGCGGCTGCGTGACCTCGACTCCCTTTGACTAGCCCTGATTTTCCATGCTGTAAGATCTTGTTGTAGCCTGTGAATACATAGGATTACAGGACCAGAGCGTGTTTCCGGTAGCAGTATTTACCCGGAGCTGGATCTCAGACGCACTGCAACGCTCTCTTGTGGATGTTGGAGATAGCGGTCTGGTGCTCGATGGCACGCTCGCGGTACGGGACAATGTATTCGCATTGTATTGTGCCATAGCACATACGGGCGCCGGTGATGGGTAGCAACCTTGGCTGCGTGGTAGGGTCGCCGTGAAGATGGGCTTTGGCTGCTTTGGCAAATGAGGGAGCATCTGGAGAAACAGAGGGGGGTACAATGGCGGCTGGATCCCTGCCGCGGCCCTGGTCGTACATCAGTTACATGCAACCCTAAGCGAGTCTAGTCCGCGAAAGGATGTCCTTCGTATGCCTGTATGCAGCTGGTGGACATGCGTCGCGAGCCCGGCGAGCCTGGTTATATCGGCGTTCTGTCCGCATATTGGCTCGCGCTGAGAAAAGCTCTGCATGGACCTTGTCGAGCTCGTCCTAGGTTCTGAGTGGCTTGTTTTTCCCCAAGGGGAAGAGGAGATGTTGGGCCAGTGTCGACACAGGAAGGACGCCTCTTCATTCCAAATCTTGTCGTCGCACAGCGTCGTGATCGGCCTCGTCCCGCCATGAATCCGGCTTCGATTCTGCACCTCCTGTTTCACAACATCCTTCGACGGCATCGCGATGCCGAATATCACGCCCCTTGCGGCATGTAAGATGATTTGGACACGGCTCCGTGCGCTAGTCATGCACATAGTAGCTGCATCCACCGTACGACGGATGCGGAGTCGTGGGATCCTCATAGCACGCCTAACCTCTTTTTCAAATCGTTGGTGGCTTGGAGGCTTTCCAGCTCAGCGCCCACACATCATCTAGACACCTACGTGATGTACGTATATAACACCTACCAAGACAGCCATGTAGAGGGTACCTACATTCTATGCGCTTGGCCGTAATCAATATATTTACCTGGCTGTCGATGCTTGCTGGCCGGTAGTTTGCGGAGGTGTGTGGGATGATACCCAAAATTCTGCATGCTGGTATATTGCATTCAAATCCTTTGCTGGTTTAGCTGGCGGTTTGGAGCCATGTCACTCTAGCGAATCGTATGCCAATCCGCCGTAATAATCCTGGTCCATCATTGGATGATCTTTTTGGGCACTTGCTCATTGGTGAGTGTATATGCTCGTGAATGGCGACAAGACGAATAGCGAGGGACAGCGTATGGCCAGGACCGTCCTGTATCTGTAAGTTCTCGGGTTCTGTGCACGTATGTTCGTAGGCACGCAAGTAGAGCTGTCACCAGCCTCTTGGAGAAGCCATAAGAGGCACGAACATGGGGTGACTAAGAGACGATGGTCACATCATGTTGCATCCCAAGGAGGTAAGGAAGATGAGCGATGAAGGTAATCGACGCTTGGGATGCCTGGCCGTATCCCGTAGCGGTAGCGGTAGATCCCGTCAGACATGCCTTGATGGTTGATCTAAGCTGCCAGGCTGCCAAGGTGGTGAATAATAAGGCATGTATATACCTAATACAGACGTACATGTAGGTATTCTGTACTCTTCCTTGGCAGAGACAGGTCAAGGTTCTAGACACCTTGCCCAGGAGCGGTTCCTGGCGGGCCACAAGCAGCCTGCAGCTTTTGATCCAAGGATAGCCGCAACGATGATATGGCACGGCTGAGTACGGGGTTTCGCTCGACAGTTCAAGCCGCCAAAGGCATACTTTGACTTCTGGCCGATACGAGACGGGCAGGTAAAGCGGCGAGGGTGTGAAAAGGGGACAAAGAGGTGCTCTAGCCGATGCTCTTGACCACCCCGACGCGCATGGTGCAGGATTCAAGCAGGCTTCGAGTATAACTTAGTACCAAGGGTGCCTTGGCTAGGTAGGAAGGCGGCGGAAGCGACCTGAGAATGTTACAATCTCTCCGGCGGATGAAGGATATCGGCGGTACTACCGTAGAATGACAAATTCCGGGGAACGGAGAAATTGTGCGAATCCAGGCCCCCTGATATGCGCATCGATACTTGGTGATCGCCGTCCAGCGTGTTGGGTCCTGGAAGAGTTCGGATAAAATCCCACTCCTGACCTGAGATTTGTTTGGAGCTATTACAAAAAGAGGATGAAACATGAGACAACAATATTTGCCTAAAATTCGACCATAGTTTCGGGAGAGAGCATTTGCAATAATATGGACGTATTGAATCAAGGGGAAAAAACACGTCGATATGCTAACCATCACGACGCACGTTGTTAATCTCGATAATCATCAGAAAGGAAAAACACGAAAAAGATACTCTCGATCGGGGAATCGAACCCCGGCCACCTGCGTGACAAGCAGGTATCCTGACCACTAGACCAATCGAGACATGCGACATGTCTTGTGTTGGGTTGTTGAAGAGACGCTATAAACCACATATCTCTGCCAAAAGCTTCCCAGCTCAGCCAGTCAAATGGTTGGAGTTGCGGGGCGGGGTAGGTCTTACTTCTCCACAGTCGATCTGCTGCCCCTCATACTGATAAGATACGATATTACACAGCTCGAGTAGGTAATGATGCTTCCTGTCGAGGGAGAGGGCTTGGTGAGCGAAGTTATTGGGGGAAGTCATGGTAGAGTGCGTAAGCTGAACTAGAACAAAGAATACCATCACGTCTCATCTCATCCTGATCTAACCAAGTCCATTTCTGTTTGTGATATCTACGTCTTAAGGGTCCTGCTGAAGACTGCTGAAGACTGCTGAACAGAAGCATCCAACTTCAACCCCGCTATTCGAGAGCTCGCGCATATAGGAGTACGAAGAAAAATAAGAGAAAATTCGCAATGGCTACAGCAACGCATTCCCACGACGGCGGCCTGACGAACCATTCCCACGGAGGCTTCTCGGCCGCCGAGCACGGGCACTCGCACGAGATCCTCGACGGGCCTGGGAGCTTCCTGGGGCGCGAGATGCCCATCGTCGAGGGCCGCAACTGGCACGAGCGGGCCTTTACCATTGGGATAGGCGGGTAAGTTTCGAGAACTACTTCGATTTACCAATGCAGCTCCGATGAGGCAAGTAGCTAACCAGGAGAGACGGGCAGACCCGTGGGCTCGGGCAAGACGGCGCTGATGCTGGCGCTGTGCCTGGCGCTGCGGTCGCGGTACTCGATCGCGGCGGTGACCAACGACATCTTCACGCGGGAGGACGCCGAGTTCCTGACGCGGCACAAGGCGCTGCCGGCGGCGCGGATCCGGGCGATCGAGACGGGCGGGTGCCCGCACGCGGCGGTGCGCGAGGACGTGTCGGCGAACCTGGCGGCCCTCGAGGACCTGCACCGCCGCTTCGCCGCCGACCTGCTGCTCATCGAGTCGGGCGGCGACAACCTCGCCGCCAACTACTCGCGCGAGCTCGCCGACTTCATCGTCTACGTCATCGACGTCAGCGGCGGCGACAAGATCCCCCGCAAGGGCGGCCCCGGCATCACCCAGAGCGACCTCCTCGTCGTCAACAAGACCGACCTTGCCGACGCCGTCGGCGCCGACCTCGCCGTCATGGAGCGCGACGCCCGCAAGATGCGCGAGGGCGGCCCCACCGTCTTCGCACAGGTCAAGGCCGGCGTCGGCGTCGACCACATCGTCAACCTCATCGTTAGCGCCTGGAGGGCCAGCGGCGCCGAGGACGCCTGCAGGTCCACCGGCGGGCCCAAGCCCACCGCCGGTCTCGAGACGTTGGCTTAGAAATGCGCGGCGAACAGGATATGGCCTGGTGCACTCGACGCGACGTCTCTTCTCCGTAGGTTTGCTATATGATACCACAAGGGGATTGCAACTTTAGCATAGGCAAGGGGAAGGCGGGGAGATGGGGAGGGGAGCAACGGAGTACGAATCAAATCAAAACTCGTTTAATCATTCATCATAACAGCCCGAACCACCGACTCCGGACGTAGCGTTGTACGATTGGGTACTTGACTATGAACAACGTGCTAATGCCTAATGCCTAACGCCCGGCCCAATTCCCAATTCCCAATGTCTATTGGATATCCTCATCCATAGCTTCGTTCTGCAGATCAGATGCCCCTTCTTCCAAGAGAGGTCCGGAGAAGGGTATAGCATTTCGAGGCCACACCCTCTTGTACAAACTTACGCCAACCGAGTCTTGGGGGTTTATTCTCCCGTCGAAGTTGGCCTTGAAGTACCCGTGTGTACCGAGAGACTCTTTGATGTATCCCGTCCTTCCTCTCTTCGTCCACAGGGGCAGTGCCTTGAACCATTCCACATCCTCTCTGTTGAAGAACATATACCGAATGGTGACAACCTTCTTGTGGATGTGGTAGGGGTGTCCCGTCAAGATCGCACGCTTTGCAATTACTCTTACCGTGGATGGCGCACGCGCTGTTCCTGTCGCCACCAGTTGTAGCGACACGCCGTTTCCGCCGTCCTCTGGGTTCGTCCGCTTGAAAAATAGCGTCGGTACCGCTCCCCAAGTAATCGGGCCCATGAACGTGGCAATCGCAGATTGGCCCGGGTGGAGGTAGCGGCAATACTTGTGAACATCGTTCTCGGTGTTTCCACTAAGTGAGAATAGTGGGTTGATAATAAATCGTCGAGGGCCGCATTGGACAATGAGCTCTTCCTTAGCCTTGATGGACTTCTCGTAGTCTTCCTTGTGTGTGACGTCAAAGTTAAGTGACGTCTTCTTGTTTTCGTGCCGTAGGAGGGAGAAGAGTGTGACTGGCCGCGAAGAGTCGTAAGACTTCTCAAGCTCCTTGGGAACGCTCTTGAGATGGACGTGGACTCTCGTCCCAGGAGTTACTCCACCTACCAGAGCCTCTCGCATCGAGCGGTTTCGTGAAGATTGGTAGTCTGAGATTTGTAGTAATCTTGCCCACTCTTCTGGCTGGAATGGCCGGTCTTCGTCCGTATTCCAGGGGCTCGTTCGTAGGCTCTTCAACCCTCTATACTTAGAAAGACGTTCCCTCGCAAGTACGTTCGGATGTAGCTCGATCTCGTCGGGGAATTCCATGTCTTCTTCCGCTTCGTCGCGTTTCCTTGCGCGATATGCTTCTAGCTGGACAGCATCATCAGCCTCATCGGGCTCGATGAACATCTCTGATTGGGGGTAATCCGACATAGCAGCCTCGGTAGGCTCCTTGTTCGCAATTCCTTCCATGCCGTCCTCTGGAGCGGCAGGTATGCTGTCGGCCCCAACGTCTTCCATCTCCTCGTCGTCTAGTTCTGATTCGGAATCCGACACATCGTCCAAGAACCAAGCTGCCTGATAATTCGATGTACCTTTGGGCAGCTTCTTTGGTGCAACGTATGCCTCCGGCTCCTCTTCAGAGAAGTAGTGATGGTCGTCTAGCAGAACGCCCTTTTTGCTCGTAGGTTCTGTCATGTCTCCATCTATATCCACATCCTCCATCATTTCTTCCGGGGCCAACTCGGCAAGGTCATCCTGGTCCTCGTCGGGGCTCTCCAGAACATTTTCGGTCTCGGTTTGATCTACCGCCATCGCATCGCCTTTCCTCTTATTAGTAGGAATTGGTGCAGCCGTGATCTTCCCGATTTGGAAGGTTCCCCAGTCTCCCACGTGAACTAGACGGTCAGCCTTCAAGCCCTTGCCTCGAACAACACCCGTTAGGACTGTTGCTTCGGATTCTGTCGCAGGCCATTGAATCTCGTCTACTAGCATCCATGACCGTTGATCTCTCCAGTTGATCCCTTTTGGAGTTGTGGTACAGAGAGACCTCATGAGATTTGAGCACTCTTGTCTCGAATCGAGGCTGTATACCTTTTCTTGTCCGGGATGGAAGTGTGTCATAAACGAGGCTAGCGATTTGACGACGTCTGGACGAGCCTTCGCGGGCTGAATCTTGTCCAAGTTTTGGACAACCGTGAATAATGTGGATATGCCCTGGTTCTCGATACTCCGGATGATGAGTTCCCCCAAGCCGTCGACTTCGACTTCTGACGATAATACGAAGAGGACGTAGTCCGCAATCCTCCCCGCATCCATACATGCGGTGAGATCCCTCCCAGTAGGCACATATTGCAGCTTTTGCTTGAATCGGTCAACAGACACTCGGGGATTGGTTCCGGTGATTTCGGATTCGATATCGAGGCTGCTGTTGAGGCTCTTGATAGCTGCCGAGACATCTACGTCTGTGCAGAGTGGAATGACAGCAACTATTCTCGGCGCGCTATCTCTCCCGGAGAAGATAGATGTTTCCTTCTGGTGTTCCTTGTGTTTTGCTAGCTGGCGCTGCTTTGCTTGGTTGCGACGGTCGAACTTGGACATGACCTGCTGATGTGGAGTTTTGCGCTGGCCCTTCTCGTTGGGTACTTTGCCTTTGGAACACAATGTCAGCAAAAGGCGATATTTATGGTATGCATATAGTCGCTCTGGAAGTCGTACCTTTGGCTTGGTCTCTTAGAGCGCCTTTGGTAAGTTTTCTGGACTTAAACGACTTTGGCTGGACTTTGGTCGTCGGCCGATGCGAATGAGTAGCTGTAGCCGACGGCATCTTCCCGTCGCCTCCGGCTTTGAATCGAAATGGTAGCGAAGCCAGATTGGAAATTCTTCTATGTCTTCGGTACGTTTAGTCAAGGTCGAGCCGAGATGCCTTGAATCTTTAACGTCGTGTTGGTTTATCGGGTCGAAGCCTTTTGGAGGGGGAGGGGCAATTAGAAGCGTATCTGCGATGATCAGGATCTTATCAGAATTTTTTTTTCTGTGCGGTCTGTTATCGCGATGTTATCATCGCTTATCGAAAACGGATAATGGCTTTTTAGCGGGTCCAAGAATGCTTTCCGAAATTTTTGGATTTCTCTCCAAAGCTTTGGCTTGGCATCGGCATATTATTTTCGTCCATCACCTACATAAATATCGACTTCTTCCCACCTGCTCTCCCTTTCTCCAAGTGCCTTTCCTTGAAGTCCAAGATGGAGACTGAATCTGCACCGACGAAAAACATACCTGGAAACGAGTACGATAATGGAGCTCGAGTCGTCAAGCGAGCTAGAACAGAACTGGTTCCCAAGGAGGAGCGAGAGAGACGGCAACGCTTGAAGGAAGCGCAACGAGACTACGGCCGAGGAAAAAAGGTCAATGTTAAAGGGATCAGAGACAAGAAGCTGCGCAGCAACCTGAAGTCGCTCGAGAACAAATACAAGGAGGCTGCGGTGAAGGCGAAAGATGCCGAAATACTTCTCGAGAACACGAGTGGCTTTTTGGAACCCGAGGACGAACTAGAGAGGACATATCGAGTGCGGCAAGACGATATCCAGGATGGTGTCTCTACCGAAACGGCGAAGAAGCGATTCGAACTGAAGCTTGACCAACTCGGGCCTTATGTTTTCGACTACTCCCGCACAGGCCGAGAATTACTATTGGCAGGCCGCCGAGGCCATGTCGCTATGATGGATTGGCGTGAAGGGAAGCTGGGGTGCGAGCTGCAGCTTGGAGAGACTGTTCGAGACGCGCGATGGCTTCACAACAACCAGTTCTTCGCCGTGTCGCAGAAAAAGCATGTTTACATTTACGATCGGGATGGTGTTGAAGTGCATTGCTTGAGGAAACACCAAGAAGTTACACATATGGAATTCTTGCCGTACCATTTCCTATTAGCTACCTTGGTGAGTTAGTCGGACACAACATGGCTCGTTTGTTGCTAACTGAAGTCCAGGGCATGTCTGGCTTTCTCAAGTATCAAGACGTATCTACTGGCCAACTGGTAACGGAAATACCCACAAAACTCGGCGCGCCAGTCTCGCTCACCCAGAATCCTTACAATGCTGTCTTACACGCCGGCCATCAGAATGGAACTGTCACATTATGGTCGCCGAACTCCTCTGAGCCAATAGTCAAGCTGCTGGCACACAAAGGCCCAGTCCGGTCTTTGGCAGTTGATAGAGAAGGCCGATACATGGTGTCGGCAGGACAGGACTGCAAGATGGCCGTGTGGGACATAAGGATGTTCAAGGAGGTCAACAACTACTTTACGCGACAGCCAGCCTCCTCCATCGCCATATCCGACGGGGGACTGACTGCTGTAGGCTGGGGAACGAAAACGAGCATCTGGAAGGGGCTATACTCTAAGCACGCTGCGGAACAGGAGAAGATACAGAGCCCATACATGACCTGGGGCGGTGAAGGGAAGCGGATCGAGCGCGTTCGCTGGTGTCCATTCGAGGATATACTAGGATTGGGGCACGACGAAGGCTTCTCGTCAATCATCGTCCCTGGCGCCGGAGAGCCCAACTTCGACGCTCTCGAGGTCAATCCATTCGAGACATCCAAGCAGCGAAAGGAAACCGAAGTTAGGTCGTTGTTGACCAAGCTGCAGCCGGAAATGATCGCGCTGGATCCTAATTTCATTGGTAACCTGGATCTGCGCTCAGATCAACAGCGGCAAGCCGAGAAGGATCTCGATGCGAAACCCGTCGATATCGAGACAGAAATCAGAAACAAGGCTCGGGGGAAGAACAGCGCACTGCGCAGGTACCTGAGAAAGCAGCGAGCTCGTAATATCGTGGACGAGAAGAAACTGAAGGCAGAGGAGGTGTGGAAGGAACGGCAACAGCAGCAAGGGCAGAAGCAGAAAGAGAGAGAAGCCGAACTGGGACCGGCTCTGGCAAGATTTGCTAGGAGAGAATAAGCCAGGTCCAATGCAAAGTCGGAGGGCGTCCAATCTGGCATCGATATGTTGCCTTATTGGGCCAACGACTCGTTTGCTGGCAGCTCATGACTCTGGAATGGAAGGACTGGAGGTGACAGTAACAAAAGGAGATGATTTGGTCTACGTGGCCGGATGATAGAGGCACTCTTAAGCTTTGATACCCATGACTATAATGTCCAAATTCGCACAGAATGCCATGACTATTCCAGCATTGTATCGTGTAAATGATAACATCATTCTTAGGCGTTATTTTAGACAAAAACCTGCTGTCTTTAAACGGCCAGGCGGTCTAAGCTGACTGCTGGATAGTTGCATTTGCACGTGTGCAATAAACGCATCTGACATCATTCGAGCCTCCTTTAAGGGGCGTGAGTGACCCCATTGGTGCATGTGACAGTGGCAGAGTGTTACCTATCCGGATTCTTAACAGCTGTCGACTTGGTGCCGTCGAATCAGGTGTGCCGCTCCCTCGATCCCCGGCTAGCTCTGTTAGCTGCTCTTCTTGCTGGTTAGCAGTTGGCAGGCTGGCAGGTTAGCGGTATATCCCGTACGTAAGCCAGACTATTACAGGGATGACCTTGCCGCATCAAAAATGTCCATTCCTACACATTTCATTCATCCCTATTGCTTCTCGTACTATGTTCGCATGCGATCGGGAGATGGGCTGTTCTTCTATTTTGACTCTCGCTTTCTAACCTGTACATATTACTGATCCCCTTCTCGAATAGCGTCAGCCATGAATGGTCACTTTTCTGCCGTTGGCGATGCGCCAGCCAAAGCTCACTACGAGCATGGCATCCAAGTTATTGACGAGGAAAAGGAGTTCAAGTAAGCCTCCCTGCTGTTATCTGCATTGTTGTTGTTACCACTTCACTGCCAGTCTGCCGCTTCTCTTGCGCTCGTATTTCTAACCTGCGCTACTCTAGCGAGAATATCAACCTGTACCTACAAGCGACCGAGGTTGCCGATGCCGGCTTCAACTACCACCTCATCTCCGTCTTCGGGTCCCAGTCTACGGGCAAGTCGACACTCCTGAACTACCTGTTCGGCACCCAGTTCAATGTCATGTCCGAGACAGAACGACGCCAGACAACTAAGGGAATATGGATGTCCAAGAACAAAAGGGGGTCCATGGCCGACAATATCCTAGTTATGGATGTCGAGGGCACCGACGGCCGAGAAAGGGGCGAGGACCAAGATTTCGAGAGGAAGAGTGCGCTGTTTGCGCTAGCAACCAGCGAAGTCCTCATTGTCAATATATGGGAGCATCAGGTCGGACTATACCAAGGAGCCAACATGGGCTTATTGAAGACGGTCTTCGAGGTCAACCTCCAGCTATTCTTGAAAGACAAGCAGTAAGTCGTGAGACTATGCGCCCAGATCATACTTGACACACAGGCTAATCTGTATATCCTCAGGTCTACTCCTAGGTCTCTACTATTCTTCGTCATTCGTGATCACATCGGCCACACTCCTCTAGCCAACCTTCGAAACACGCTAATCCAAGACCTTACCAAGATCTGGTCGTCCATCTCGAAGCCCCCGGGGCTGGAGAAGTCGAGGATAGAGGATTACTTTGATTTTGCTTTCGCCGCCCTGCCTCACAAGATCCTACAGCCGGACAAGTTTGAGGTCGACGTAAAAGGACTGGGCGCGAGATTTGTAGCCGGAAACCGGAATGCAAAGACGCAGCTGGAACATGGCGAACAGGAGCTCGAGGGTGGCGTCTTCCTGCCCGAATATCACCGCAGAATTCCAGCCGATGGCTTCTCGCATTATGCTGAGGGCATTTGGGACCAGATCGTAAACAACAAGGACCTTGATCTACCCACGCAGCAAGAATTGCTTGCCCAATTCCGTTGCGACGAGATTTCGCGCGAAGTCCTGGTGGCCTTCGACTCGGCCGTTGGCCCCTTGGAAGAGCAACAAGCAGAGTCTACCCGCAGCGGGAAACCCGTCGTCCTCCCAGACCTCGGTGCTACCGGCCGTACTGCGAGAGAGAAATGCGTCAAGTCTTTTGAAACGCAAGCTAGTCGGTACCATAAGAAGGTATACTCCCTAAAACGAACCGATCTAGAAGGAAAAGTCGATCAGCGTCTCAAAGCATTATACCAAGGCCAGCTGTCTGCGGCTCATAAGTCCGGTGTAACGAAATTCAGCGAGGCCGTATCCAACGCCGTGAAACAGGGCCAGAGATCCGGCGGCGCCTACGAATTTGCTGAGATCGTGGACAAAGAGAAAACCGAGACGCTGGGGTTTTTCGAGACGGAGGCGAAGAGTCTCGCTATCCCGGGCATCGCCTGGTCCAACTTCAAGCCTCAGTATCTCCTTTTCGAGAAGGAGCTTGATGCCGTCAGCGCTCGCCTGCGCAAAGACGAGATGCGAAGACTGGCTACCCGAGTCGAACGCTGGGTCAGATCTCGCCTTGGTGATTCGGTCGGGCTCGAATTCAACAAGCTTGGATCGGGCAGAGGAGGATCTGGTGCACCCGAAACTGGGGAGAAGCCTCCTACCGAAAAAGACCTCTGGGATCGTATCTGGGATGTCTTCGCTGCCATTGTCAAGGAAGCTGAAGGCCGCTTCACGGAAAGGGCTAAAAGCTTCGAGGCGAGCGAAGAGGAGGTTGATGTCGGGCTTTGGCGACTACGACGGAAGAGCTGGGTAGCGCTTCGAGAGAAGATCGAGGAGGAAGTGATGGAAGGCAACATCCTGCTCAAGCTCCGAGAGAATTTTGAAGACAAATTCCGATACGATGAGGCGGGAGTACCGCGGATATGGCGGCCAGCTGATGATATTGAGGGTATCTATACTCGAGCTCGAGAGTCTACGCTTACCCTCATCCCTCTCCTATCCAAGTTTAGGCTGTCTGTAACGTCTGCCCCCCCTGGCCTCCCAAGCTTCATCGGCAACCAGCCTGCTGGCGTAGAAGCCGAAGACGAGGAAGACCTCACACCGATTGGTGGCGTTGACGAGGAAGAAGGGAAGAGCCTCGAAGAGGAGATGACTGTCTTGAGCGAGAGCAAGCGTCAAGATCTGGTGGTCAGATTTAAGAAGACGGCCGATGGCGTATATGTGGAAGCTAAGCGAAGCGCCATCGGCGGGATTACGCAAGTCCCTCTGTACTTCTACGGACTGTTATTGGCACTGGGGTGGAACGAGATTCTGACCGGTACGTCGCTGTTACACAATGCCGCTTTCCCTTTGGCATGCTAATCTCTTCCTAGTCCTGCGCAACCCCATTCTATTCCTACTTCTCATCATCATCGGTGCCGGACTGTACATCTCGTACAACCTCAACCTTCTGGGCCCGATGATGCAGATGAGCTCTGCGGCCTGGAACCAAGCCATTGAGATCGGTAAGCAGCGCCTCCGGGACTTCCTCGAGAACAACGAGACGGCGAGACAAGCCATCGGCGTGACGGGACGTGACGTCGATTCCATCGGCCTGGACAGGTTAGATAGCCGAGGGAGGAAGCAGCAGCGCTCTGCAACGGATGATGATGATGAAATTTAATGGAGAACTTTCAGTGGCATTCATAGAAAGCGGCGGCCAGTGCCAGGATATAGTAAAGACAAAAAGATACAATTCTCGCGGTGTTCAACCCCCCTAATCCAAAAGTATTTGTTTGACCGCCTGTTTGATATTTGATATCCTATCCCTTGTATCTTATTTTCCAAAACGCCGAAGTCCCTATGCTCATGCAAAATCGACGAAAACTCATCATGGTTGATATGTATTATGCCAGGTAGATTTCATAAAGGTCAGAACGCCTCGAGACCGGCCGGGGTGCCGAACCAGGCGCCGAGCTCGTCGTCGGCGTCCTTGCCGCTGCCGCGGAAGTAGTCGGTCAGCCGCGCATTCTCGTCGTCCTCGTCGTCGGCGGGCCAGTCGACCTTGACGGCGGCGCCCTTGGCCTCGAGCATGTCCTTGGTGGTGCCCCAACTGAAGCGGCACTCGGGGCCCCAGCCGAAGACGGGGTGCATGTTGCGGCGGAGCCAGGCGAGGCAGCGGGCGTCGGACGGGTAGCCGGAGCCCCAGCCGATCTCCTCTTCTTCTTCTCCTTCTCCTTCTCCTCCCCTTTCCTTACCGGCCGCGGCCGACCGCCACTCGTACAGCACGTCGAGGGCGGCGTCGCGCGTGACCTTGGCGCAGACGCTGGCGGCGCTGACGCAGGGGTACAGGCTGTCGGCCTTCTTGGCGACGGTGACGCGCAGGGTGGGGAAGACGCGGGCGATCTTCTGGCGGTAGGCGTCGGGGGGCCCGACGGTGTCGACGAAGACGTCGCGGACGTTGACGCCGCGGTCGAGCACGCCGCGGATCAGCGCGACGGTCGCGTCGAAGGCCTGCGCGTTCAGGTTGTGGTTGCCCATGGCCGGCGGCCGCAGCATCTGCCGCCCGATGTCGCGCGCCGACAGGCTCGCCGTCGCCCACCCGCACGACGCCCACAGGTCCGTGCCGGAAGTGCATAGCTTCTCCATCAGCGATGATCGCGTCGCGGGTGTCAAGACCTTGCTGTCGTCGAAGTGGTGCGTCTGCTTTAGCAGCGGGTCTGATAGGTCGGCCGGCAGGTAGAAGACCCCGTACACCATGGGCCCGAGGACCGGCCCCCGGCCCGCCTCGTCGACGCCGAGGACGCAAGGGGGTCCTTGGGGGGACGACAGGTCGGGGGTGGTAGACGGGGAAGAGGAGGAGGCTTGCGGCGCTTGCAGCGACGCCGGGACCGGGGAGAAGTGGGTGTAGGATTCGCCGGAGAGCGTGTCGGGCTTGTGGATGGACGGAGGCACGAAGACGTCGGCGGCCGGCGTTTCCAGGGCGACGTTGGCGTCGTCCATGTGCGAGTCTTCCATGTTTGGCTGGAATGGAACGTGGAAATGTGGTTTAATCGACAAGTCTCTTCGCGAATATGTCTTGAGGATGAACGGATGAATTGTATAAAATATTCTTAACTTAGGTATGTAGGTAAAGTGGTATGCCTACGGTATGGTACCTACTAGTCCAGAGGAAGCTCGAGGGAAGTAGACGCGTCCAAGCGCGTCCTTGGCTGCTTAGAGGTACCTAGGTAGTTGCTAGTAGGCTGGTAGTGGAGGTTATAGCGGGTATGTACCTAGCTCTCTCCAGTAAATTCAAGGTCTACAGCGAGGTACGACCCATATTTTCAAGGGCGGTTACAACCAAGCTTGTATACAACACCAGAGAAAAAAAACATATGAAAGTAAACAATCCATCCTCACCCTTCCCCGCCTAATATTCAATCTTCATTTCTGTCCGCATCTCCCTTCTGAAGGTTTATCGCCGATCGATGATTGTTCATTGAGTGCTTCAACGATTAACTACCATCATCACCAGCGAATTGATCACAACGCCGCCATGCCACCGAAGTCGCAGTCGCAGCGGCGCAATACGCAAGCGCAAGCCGAGTCCGTCTACGAGTTAGGTGTACAAGGAAGGTATGCGCAGCGCTCAGCGAGTATGAATGTTCTCGGGGCTGACACGCGATAGAAAAACCGGCCTTACGCTAGCAGAGCGACCGCGCGACGAGAATGGCATGGAAGCTTTCGACGACCTCTTCTCCTCGCCCGAGAAAGACGTCAACGGTGCCACTAGCCGTGACCAGACAGAATCTGACGGCGAGCAAGACATGGAAATCGACGATGGTATGCCACGCGCGACACAGCGCCCAGCCAGGACTATCTAGTCGGTCTACTTTCTTTACTAACCTACGTCTACAGAGTCGCAAATGGGCCCAGCTACAACCATGAAGCAACGTCAAAATCGTCCGTCATTGCCGCGTGCCCGATCACCTATCAAGACACATCTCCAGTCGCCGGCGCGTCAAAACCCGCACCTCGGCCCTACGTCCTCGCCCACACGCGGTTCTATCATCTCCGCACCCGAGCGTAACACTCCGAAAGCAGTAAACCGCCGGCTGGACTTTTCTAAGAGCGCAGAGAATAGGATGCTCCCGCCGGTGAACGGGCAGTCGAAAGGTGGCGACTTGAAGGCCAAGCATCAAAAGATCAGAGGCAGCCAAAAACAGAAGGCTCGAGAACCGTCGCCGCTTCCAGATATCAGCGATGAAGAAGATGACAACGTAGATGAAGAGGAGCAGGAGGAGCAAGATGACTATCCCATAGAAGCAGAACCCGAACCCGAACCCGAACCCGAGCTAGATGAGCAGGATGAGTCCATTGAAGAGCAACAGCCCGTCCAGCAGCCCAAATCCGCGAAGCGCAGAGGCCGCAAACCAAAGGTACCGGTCATGCAAGAGGAAGAAGAGGAACCCTCCGAAATAGAACCAGTACCTGCGCAAGCTGAGGACGTCGAGGTCGAAGACGAGCCCGTTAAAAAGAAGCGAGGGCGGGAGGCAAGGGCGGGCCAATCAATACAGGACATCGAGGCCACAAAGAAACCCGCTAAGCGAGGCAGACCCGGGAGGAGTTCGGGAGGTAGCGTTGAGGAAGAGCAGGGACAAGAGAACAATGGGGAGGAAAGAGAAACAAAGCGGCAACGAACCGAGAAAAAAGAAGCCAAGACCGCCTCTTCGAAAGCGACCGCGACAAAAGAGAAGGGCAAGCCAGGCCGCAAGAGGAAGTCCTCCGGGGTAGGCGTCGACTCTCCCGTAGTACAGCGCGGCCCGCCGCTCCCCAAGAGCCGCGGACTTGTCATCAACCGCCAGGAAGAAGACGTCGACAACATGCGCACAACGCGATCGGGACGCCTGTCGTACAGGCCCATCGAGTTCTGGAGGGGCGAGCACGCCGTGTTCGACGCAGGCCAGCCGCGCATCTTCGAGGACAAGGGCGGCCGCTTCGTCATGCCCACCGTCAAAAGCGTCCTGCGCACTACCGACGCCATCGTTCCGCCGAATCGTCGCCGTCGCGGACGCCCGGCCGGGGACAAGTCTGGCCGCCGGGCGATGGCGATGGTGGTAGAAGAGGAGGAGGTGGAGCGGGACGAGTGGGAGTTCGAGCCGGGGCGGATCGCGGGCGAGTGCGCGCCGTGGCGGGACGGGCGGCCGCCCGAGGGCTCGGAGGAGGAGGACGAGGTGGTGGAGGAGGAGCTGGCCATCTCGGAGGCGGCCATCCAGCTCAAGGACATCAAGGACGCGACGTTCCGGTTCGCCAAGACGCTGACGCTGCCCTTCTTCGGCTCGGGCGTCGTCGACATGCCGCCCGGGTCTGAGAAGCGCACTAAGAACTCGCGCAAGATGCAGATGGTCTTCTTCGTCCACGCCGGCGCCGTCGAGGTCACCGTCGCCAACAATGAGTTCCGCATCGCCATGGGCGGCATGTGGTTCGTGCCCAGAGGTGAGTCTTCATTCTATCTATCTTTCAGCTCTATCTGCAATATCGACCAGCGACGACTATAGGGGTTGCGGAAAATATAATCTGATATAACATGGAATGCTAACATCTGCCCGACAGGCAACCACTACAGCATAACAAACAACACCGACAGACCCGCGCGCATCTTCTTCGCCCAGGGCTGCGAGATGGTGGCGCCCATCGAAGAAGAGGCCTAGAAATAGACCCTCAAGCACGATAATGGAATAGTTTTTTCTTTCTAGGGTCAAGGGGTCAGGAGGATGGGTGGTTTCCATAGGGGCTAGACGCTATGTTTAGCTATTTGCATACGTGACTAGTCAGGTCTGGCCGGGTCAGCTCGCTCTTAGGTCTGTTAAATCTGTCTGGCGGCGCGAGGTCCTATATGCCTAATGACTTCAAAGGGATGGTAGATGGTATTTCATATCACCTCCTTACCTTCCTCTCTCACCATTTTACCTTGGTCGCCGCGGCGTTAAAATCCTCTTGTACCATCCACCCCCCTATTGGCGTCGAAGAGGACAGGTCATGTTACGGTTATCATTCACGGGGAGGGTTCTATTTTCCTATCACAGGCCCAGGTCCGACGGGCTAGTTCGTTGGTTGTCGTCACGTCTATGATACCAATTCAAGGATTTTCTATGTTCATTTTCAAACGATTGCTCTCCCTCCATGCTTGCTGTGAATACTTATACGTGGAAGATGTGATACTTTGCAAGTCAGTTTGCATGCCGTCCGTAGCACCAGTTCTGCAGACGTATATTTGCTTTGGACTCGGTTTTTCCTACGACTGTCAATGACTTGGCTAATATCAAGAGTCGCCTAAATCCCTGAGACGTTTTTATGCACTGACATCTGATAGAATTGAGCTGGGTATCGATTCATGTTTTCAAACTACCGCCGCGGCCAAGGAAACAGCTATCACCTTGCCTCTTACCATACTCGAAACGAATAGGCCATTATACGTATGAGTGGACATGTACATACAAGTATTGAGAAGGATAAGAGTGAAGGATTTTAAGAAGGGGAGTAAGACGGAAGAGTAAGAGTAACCCCTCTCCCCCCCCCCCCCTGATATCCGTCTTCTCTTCTCCTTCACCATCTCCTCCTCAGTACTCGCTGGCGAGTACCTTCTTCAGCTTGCCCATCTCAGCCTCGTAGCCCTCGATCTTCTTCTGCGCGGCGTCGACCTTGGTGAGCAGGTAGGTGACGCGGCCGGCGGTCTGGGCGGGCTGGCGGGGCAGGCCGGCGAGTAGGGTGAGCTCGGCCTCGGCCTTTTCGATAGTGCGGGCCTCTTCTCTGGCCAGCTCCTTGAGCACCGCGAGATCCATCTTAGCAGCGAGTGCGGCATCGCGCGCTAGCAGCCCGAACGCCGCTTGGTATACGGGCTTGCCGGCCGCCAAGTGTGCAGGCCGTCCGTTGGCCGATCGGACCGTGACGAGCTCCGTATTGGCAAGCCCCTCGAGCGCCGCCTCACCGTCCGGTGCCGTGGAGGACGCCGAGAAGGCGCCATGCAGAAGCACTTCATTGTATCGTAGGGTCTCGTTCGATGCTAGTTGCTTCACGAGGTACCACGCCTGCTCCACGGACCACTTATGCTCACCATCGCTCGTCGATTTGCCGGGAAGCAAGAACATCTTCAGGATCTCCGAAGCCGACTGTTCAGTGATTTCGGACACCGCCTGTTTCGGAGCCTGCCCGGCCTTCAAGCGTCGGGCAAGGAATTCAAGGTCTGTCAGACGCCCTCCGAGGGTGCCTATACACTGGTCGAGCTCTGTCAAGTCCGGCTGAATTCGCGGCTGAGGCTCCTTCTCATTGGGCTTATCGGAATCTTCATCTGTGTTCAGTTGCGGCCCATCGTCGCTACTGATATGGCTTAAGATAAAGTTCTTAGCCACGTCTGGAGAGAGGTCACCAAGAGCGGCCTGGCGGAATATGCGGTCTGGTAGAGATTTGGAGAGAGACTTGGAATATGACGCATCGTTGGTCAAGAAAATGACGTGGGCAACGTTGGACTGAACCAAATTAGCTGCCCACTCGGCGACCTTATCGTATATGATAGCGTTGCTGCTTCCTTTATGCAAGAAATTGTCGATAACGACGACGGGTCGTTTCTCAGGATGTGCTTCTAGGTAGGCATCAGTGGGGAGGGATGCGTCCGAATCTGATTTGGAGCGGTTCGAGACACCGATATCAGTGAGAGCACCCGCTGTTGTCTGCAATATCTTCTGGAGCTGAGATTCCAGGGTCTCCGAGAAGCCTGCCTTGACGCCCGTGGTGCTCTGTACAGCGAGATCAGCCATACTGCTGAGGCTGTTCGCATACGAAAAGATAGGTCGGTATCCAACAGCGGAAGCCATCTGCTTGATCGTTGCCGATTCCCCCCTAGCCTCTACGATGGGCTTGCAGTCTATGACCAATATGTTGTGCCTGCCCTTTAGGGCCTGGTCTAACACCAGCTCCTTCTTTCCAGAACCACGGGGGCCTTGAACGACAATGAAAGTCTCGGCCGTCTCCATGAGCCATTTCTGTATCTGATCGATCAGGTCCTTTCGGTGAGTCCAAACTGCGTCCAGCCCTGCGTGTTCTGCCTTTTCACGTCTGAAGGATAGAATGTCCGACGTCTGCTTTCGAAGCCATCTGTATATTCTGCTGCTGCTGAGACGGAACTTGTGCGTGACGTGGGCTTTGACGAAAAAGGACCGGATAGGATCGAATATTACGACCGTAAGACCTGTTAGTAAGGCAACTAGTATAGGAATAACAATTCTCGGGTGGTTCGTCATCCAATCCCAAACCCGATGGGGCCTCGCTCGTGGTTCGTACGACATCCGGAGCCTGGTACCTGACTTGCCGCCACCTTGTTGCTCCGGAACGACGAAGCCGTGAAGGCAGTTTCGAGCCATGATGGCGTCTCTCACGAAGCCGAAGTCGATGTAGGCGAACTTGGGAAGCACCTTGGAGTCCCAGGGCTGGGAGGAAATCTCGGCAATCTTTCCATATCGGCGAAACAAGCTGAATAACGTCTCCTGAGACAGCTCAACCGCCTCCTCCCCGGGGTTCTTGGGGACAAACTCGACCCGTAGCCGGCCCTTGGGGAACCTATGCAAATCCTCTAGCCATGGAACGCCGTGAACTAGTCCGGCTTGAACCCTTCTCAGCGGGCTGAAGAGTGGTCTCACCGGCTTCTCTTTGAGGTACTTGGTGACAGCAGTTTCGATGTCGGCGGCCTTCACGTTGGACGGATAGGAGAACTTGACAAAAACGCCGCCATCCTTGAGGCGAGGTAGAATTTCTTTGATCTTGACCGATATAGTTGAAGGAATGGCACGCTTGACCATATTAATGGGGTTCAGGGCGCCCAAGGTCGAGTTCTCGAAGCGTTTCATCAGCTCCGGGATGTCTTCATCGGGGCTTCTCCAAGGCGATAACAGCAGCCCGGACAGCTTGAGGGGGAACAGATTATCGATCCATAGAATCGACTCATTCGGCGCCGCGTCGATGTGACCGGTCTTCCCGTCTCCCGTCGTTGTGCTCTCCCAGGCTCGCGGCGTCCATACGGGCTGTTTCCATCTTGGGTGGTAAGCGGGGTGGTAACGTGGGGTGAAGATCGGGTTGAAAGAGCTTGGAGCTCTCAACCCAGGCAAACTCCTGGGACCTAACCCTACACGTCTTGGGATCATCGTGTGTATGTTGCAACACTCATCTCTAAGGATTGTGCTTTCTGTAAAGGGTTGAAGAAGGTGAAAAAGGGAAACGAAATCCTGAATTGTCGACTTTGATGTTCTTGACTACCAAGGCAAGGCACCTAGGTATTCACCAGCTACACGACGATGAGGTCATAGCTTGAATACCTACCTGGATCAGGTACATATACATTCGTACCTAACGTGGGCTTGAAATAGCTGAAAATCAAGCCACACTGGTGAAATTGATATGGTGCCACAGCTAATCAAGCCACGAAAATTCTTGGTGGGATGAAGATTGAAGCGATTGCAAAAGTGAAGCATAGAAATGAGTAACTGAGGACATCGACATACTTGTATGGCTTATGTGCTGTACAGAATCACTAGTCAACCGCCAGTAACGCCGAACTGCATCAATCAGGTCACTTCTTGCGTCTGTACCTAGTCGTGATCGTACCACGGCCGACAAGAAATCTCCGCCGCAAATCAGTACCTTTTGTCATTGGATGACACGAGACCATCGGGGGTCAAAGCAACGAAGAGCGAAATACATACATCCTTCCATGCCTGCCATGTTACAGCACCGCACCCCGCGTCAATCCCCCGCACGCCAGTAAGACACAGACACCGAGGAAGAAGGCCTCTGTCTTCCGCCCTCTTATCTCGAGCAATTTCGTACCTCTCTCAGTCTTTATCTCGAGCTCTCGACACGCTTTTCTCTTTCCTACCAAGTCCAATCGACAAGAATACCTACCTACCTCCCCTTCACACCGACCTCACCTCGCCTTCGTCGCAAAGAAACAAGCTCCCCGCACGAAATAAGCAACCATGGGTTGGATGTGGTCCACGCCGTCGCCACCCAAGAGCCCCGGCCCGGAGTCCAACTCGAGCTCGAGCTCGCGTCCCGTCGCACCCGAGAGCGGCAAGCCCAAAGAGGAGCCGCAGTCCTCGGTCTACGGCGACGTCGAGATCGACAAGTTCATGGCCGAGCTGCAGGCCGGCTTCGGCGTTAGCAAGCCCGTCGAGTCCTCCTCCCCGCCCGAACACGCGACCCCGCCGCCGCCGCAAGAAGAAAAACCCTCGTCCTCGTGGTTCTCCTGGGGCACATCGTCATCGTCCAGCGCGCAAGCAGAACCCTCTCCTTCCCCCTTCCCCTCCTCGTCCGACACCCCTACTTACGCCCGCCCCTCTGCCCAGTCCCCGTCAATAAGACAAGCAGCCCCGCCCGACCGCCTCGACCCGGTCTCGGAGTCGCTGCTGCCGTCCACCATGTCGTGCCGCGCCGCCTTCGACGCCGCCTACCACTGCAACTCGCTGGGCGGCCAGTGGACGTCCGTGTACCGGTCCGGCGGCGTGCGCTCCTGCAGCGAGCACTGGGACGACTTCTGGTTCTGCATGCGCACCCGAGCCCTCCCCGCCCCCCAGAAGGCGGATGCCATCCGCGACCGCTACCGCCGCCGCGAGTGGGAGAAGTATCACGCCCCCGGCACCCACTCCAGCGCCGACGTCTGGCAGCCCAGGGACGACAAGGTCCAGCCCAACACCGCCTTCCAAGAACCCCTCGAGTTTCCGGACATCAGCGACGAGGACTGGCGCCGCCTCGAGATCGAGCGCCGCAAGCGGATCCGTGAGGAGCTGGGCTATGTTGAGAAGTCATAAAACGATGAGAACCGACGACGAGCTGTCTCAGAGGACCCACGTGTATTACTATATATTCAAGTAGGGATTTATAATGAATGGATGAGCGCAACGAAATACAATAGGCTGTGATACCTGTCAAGTAGTACTATAATGCTTTAAGCAGTCGGTATTGGAGTCATGTCACGTCCATGCAGTCACCATCGTGAGATATCAGTGTTTCTTCTGAATTAATTCATTGCTCGTAAGGAGGATTAATTCCTGCCTAGAATACATTCCGTTCCATGCGATCGTAACCAGCAACTTTTGCCCTGAATCGTATCATTACCAGACCGTGAAAATCTAGTGTAACCCTTAGAAAAATCAGAGACCGCCACTCGGTGTGTCCTTAAAACACTCGAGTCAAACGCCGGAAGACAAAGAAAAAGGAAGCATTACGAGAGGGAGACCATTTAGTCAACCTCCTCGACGGTAGGACCATCATCCTGTCCACCGGCACCGGGAGCGCCAGCACCGGGGAAGCCACCGGCGCCGCCAGGCATGCCACCGGGCATGCCACCAGCGCCACCGGCAGATCCGTAGAACTTCATCATGATGGGGTTGGCGATGCCCTCCAGTTCCTTCTGCTTCTCCTCATACTCCTCGCGAGTAGCCTGCTGGTTCTCGTCGAGCCACGAGACGACAGTGTCGATCTCCGTCTTCAGCTTCTCCTTGTCACCAGCATCCAGCTTCTCATCCACCTTGGAGTCCGAAAGGGTGTTTCGGAGAGAGTAGGCGTACGACTCGAGGCCGTTCTTGGCACCGATACGGCGACCCTCAGCCTCATCCTCCTCCTTGTACTTCTCAGCCTCGCTGAGCATGCGCTCAATCTCCTCCTTGGACAGGCGACCCTTGTCGTTGGTGATGACAATCTTGTTGGACTTGCCAGTGCCCTTCTCAACAGCCGAGACGTTCATGATACCGTTGGCATCCATGTCGAAGGTAACCTCGATCTGAGGAACACCACGGGGTGCGGGCGGGATACCGGTGAGCTCGAACTTGCCCATCAGGTTGTTGTCCTTAGTGCGTTGACGCTCACCCTCGTAGACTTGGATGAGCACACCAGGCTGGTTGTCCGAGAAGGTGGAGAAGACCTCAGACTTCTTGGTGGGGACGGTGGTGTTGCGGGGGATAAGCTTGGTCATCATACCACCAGCAGTCTCGATACCGAGAGAGAGGGGAGCGACATCGAGAAGAAGGATCTCGTTGGTCGACTTGGAGCTGGTGTCACCAGACAGGATAGCAGCCTGGACGGCAGCACCGTAGGCAACAGCCTCGTCGGGGTTAATCGACTTGTTGGGCTCCTTGCCGTTGAAGTAGTCGGTGATGAGCTTCTGCACACGGGGAATACGGGTGGAGCCACCGACGAGGACGATCTCGTGGACCTGAGACTTGTCGACCTTGGCGTCAGCGAGGACACGGTCGACGGGCTGGATGGTGGATCGGAAGAGATCCTGGCACAGCTCCTCAAAGCGAGCACGAGTGATCGAGGTGTAGAAGTCGATACCCTCGAACAGAGAATCGATCTCAATCGAGGTCTGAGCAGAGGAAGAAAGGGTACGCTTGGCACGCTCGCAAGCGGTTCGCAGACGTCGCAGAGCACGAGCGTTGGAAGACAGGTCCTTACGGTGCTTTCGCTTGAACTCGTTGACGAAGTGGTTGACCAGACGGTTGTCAAAGTCCTCACCACCCAAGTGGGTGTCACCAGCAGTCGACTTGACCTCGAAGATACCCTCCTCAATGGTTAGGAGGGAGACATCGAAGGTACCACCACCAAGATCGAAGATGAGAACGTTGCGCTCACCCTCAGCCTTCTTGTCAAGACCGTAGGCGATGGCAGCAGCCGTGGGCTCGTTAATGATTCGGAGGACGTTGAGGCCGGCAATGAGACCAGCATCCTTGGTGGCTTGTCGCTGAGAGTCGTTGAAGTAAGCGGGGACCGTAATGACGGCGTTGGTGACGGTGCCACCTAGGTAGGACTCAGCGGTCTCTCGCATCTTGGTGAGGACCATGGAAGAGATCTCCTCGGGTGTGAAGGACTTCTGCTCAGCCTTGTACTCGACCTCGACAATGGGCTTGCCGTTCTTCTCGACAACCTTGAAGGGAAAGTGCTTCATGTCGGCCTGGACCTCGGCGTCCTGGAACTTGCGACCGATAAGACGCTTAGCGTCGAAGACGGTGTTGTGGGGGTTCATGGCGACCTGGTTCTTGGCGGCATCACCGATCAGACGCTCCGTGTCGGTGAAGGCGACGAAGGAGGGCGTGGTTCGGTTGCCCTGGTCGTTGGCGATGATTTCAATACGGTCATCTCGGAAGACGCCGACGCACGAGTAGGTCGTGCCCAAGTCAATTCCGACTGCGGCAACCATGTTGGATGATGGGGGAGCAGTACGTGACGACTTGCAGTGTGTAGTTGGTGGGGTAGAAGGATGATATGTACTTGATGGATGTGTGTTGCTGTGGTCAAGTGCACTTTGGTTATTGCTTGTGCAATGTATCTGAACCCAAGTGGCGCGGGTATCAAGACGAGTGCTGAAGAGTCTGCTGAGAGAGAATGATGGAGTGAATGAAGAAGAGAAGAAGAGATCCGGTGAAGGATTAAACGTGTTTATAGATTTAGAAGTGGGAAAGTGGAAGAAGCTATGGTGGGGCGGAGAGAATCTTCTCGAATTGCTGGACGTTGGTACCCGCTTCCAGTACCTTCCACCTAACTCGATGGGAAAGAGCCACTAAATTCTCCAACCTTGAGGTGCAAACGTATTTCTTCTAGCGCATTCCAGCGATTTGTTTGGCTTCCTAGGTGCCTGAGGTTATTCGTTAGGTTTTTTCCCTCTTCTTTTTAGGTAGTTACGGCGCTTTACTCGTTTTTCCAGTGATCTCTAGGAGCAACTACGCAGCTATCGAGACTACATGTAGGTACATATGTACCTCCTAAGCACATGCAGCTAAGGTACGGCATGTCGAAAAAAAATTTGTCACTTTTTTCTTCCTACGTCTTTACCCCGCCAGCCCGCCAGCCCACTCAAGCCTGCCCGCCGTCCCGTACCCTAGTGCTGTGTTGACATCACCGCTCCTGCTCCTCTAGCGAGTGGGAGCTCAGTTTGTCCCGCACATTTTAGGCTTAGACCCGCACAAAAAATTTTAGGATCGACTTCTTTTCTCTACCACGCACTTCTTTTTTCTTTTTATTCGGCGCGAAGTGAGGCAACTCTGAGGATAGCTTCGCCTCCCTAATTCTGCCCGCCGCCCACATCTAACAGCAACCAGCCTCCCTGCCTCGTCTGCCTGCTTCTACCGAGACATAGAGAGCATGTACCAGGGCGTGTCAGAGTAAGCGCCGCCGTTCTAGCCCTAGAAAATCCAGATATAATTTTGGTATTTGCTGCCTGTTGTACCTGACGTAAACTTGAGGCTCCCCCTCCCCCTCCTGCTCCTGCCCTCTCACTCTCACCGTGACAAGGTCCTACGGGTAGGTATGTACATGTGTACCTCTGTATTATCCCGCATCGCCGCAGTCAGCCTTGCAGTCCAAGCTCTTCTTCTCTACATACAAATTCAGGTATCAAACCGGAGCCTTAAGGTACAAAGAAAATGGTAGGAAATTCTACAGATTTCTCAATCACGTCACTGTCTGATAGTATCCGCCTGCACGTAGACAAGTCCTGCTAGATTACGTGCCTATCTCGTATGTTCGGGTTGAAGCCCCCAGCTCGCCCAAGAAATGGCCTCGAAGCTAATAGGAGCAAAACCTCCAGAAGGAACATTTATGCCGCCATTCTGTATCCTTTTCTTCATGCAGAACATGTCCAGGTGGTCTGGAGATATACAGCACCTCGCCCAAAAGGGGTTTAGCCAAACAATCTGCTCCGGAAACGTTTCGAGGTCTGCAGGCCTCTAAAATCTGACGAAATGCAAACGACATTGGGACAAATACTCGTTCGACGAGGTCTTGCAGCTACCAATCTTTGGCTTTCGAATAGACACAGTCGTGGGGTTGCACACCTCGGTTGTATTTTTCCCTTTCATATTCTCCTTACATTGGACGCTGTGATGTCTACCTACGTAGATAGGGGGTAGACAAGATAATGCTGCAAGCCTAAGGAACTCATACCTACACATTTGTATGTAGGTATTAGAACCCAACTGTTATTAAACCTTTCGAATCCCGCCCAATCCAAGCTGCAAGAAACACCTAGCCCACCTCAGCATACGTGCTCGATCTTCTCTGGCCGGCCGTCCCTGGGGCCCAGGTCGGTCTTGAGGACGCGTCCGAAGAGCTCGAGCAGGACCTCGAAGCAGATCTTGGTGATGGCCGGGTCGTAGCGGCCCTTGCTAAGCTCGTCGCGGATGAAGGCGTGCTGCGCCCACGCGAACTCGTAGAAGCTGAAGACGGTCCCAGACGCCCGCAGCTTCTGCCGGATCAGGTCGCGCCCCGCGTCCGGCACGTGCGTGTCCTTGAGCCCGAAGATCAGCGCCGCCTCCCCCTTGAGCTCCCCGAGCCGGTCGATCGTGTGCGCGCTGCCCGCCGGCCCCTCCATCGACCAGTCGGCCGCCTCGTACGGCCCCAGCGTCCGGCTGTGCACGTCCGTCGCGAAGTACGACACGCACGCGTTGACTCGCGGGTCCAGCTTTTTCGAGTGCTCTGTCAGCAAAGGCACGAATGACGGCTTGGAAAATGGAAAATAAAACCCAAGAGAGGTAGGTCCTTACGCTAGCTCGCAGCGAAAGATGGCCGCCGAGGCACATCCCGGTGCTGCCAATCATTCCCGTGCATGTAGGAAGGCTGAGGAGGTAGTCGACCGTCTTGGACGAGTCCTCGTCGTATGATTGGAGAGTCTAGCGTCCCGTTATCACGGCCTCGTATTAGCTGGCTTCTCTACTTGGACGTAGCAGGTTACATGACGGGCCGCCCTCCGTGCGCCCTTACCTTCTTTATTTTGAACTCGTTCCCCTGGTCGGTGCCCGGCACGTCGTAGGCCAGGGCTTCTGGGCCTGTGAAGTCATGGTATGACGAAGGTGCCGCGACGATGTAGCCCTGTCCGGCGATTTGACGCGCGAATCGCGCCACCGGTCCCGTCACTGCCGGTTTTAGCTGTCGAACATCGATGGCCAGATCAGAGAGGCTTTAGATTGATGATGATACCTTGATAGATCTCGCTGAATAGCGCGACGCCGGGAAAGCGACTGCCAGCTCATCAGTAGATGTCCCCCCTTTGAGGTGTCTGCATGAGAGGGCAATCAAGGCCGTACGCGTTGGGATACTGCGGGATGGTGGGATGAAAGACGAAAATTCCTGCCCAACGTTAGTGCCTTGGTAAATTTGGGGGTTTGCTTGTTGGCTTCAATTTTTCTTCATGCCGCGGGATGTGATCGTGGGTTATGCTCACTCATAGACGACTGCTTGCCATCCGCGCTCGTCTGGACGTCGACATGACTTTCATTGATCAGCATCTTGTCCGCGGATAGGATATCTCTTGACCACTTGCGATGTGAGGAACGAGACTTGGTCCGTCGAAGTGGGATGCCGATACTTAAAAACCCGTCAACCCCGCGCCGGAGTGGGACGCCAATGGCGGGGATTAACGATGAAGCTCAGTAAGCCAAGCTACAGCGCCGGAAGCTGCAGCTCCGGCTTGAATCGGCCACGGAATTATCTCGACTTTCCACGATCGCGAACATGGAATATTTACGTAAATTCAATACGATCATTGGCAATGTTTCATCTAGCGAATAGAAGTATATACATGCTATGTGTCCCTAAACAATCCCCAAGATATTACTCGTCACTCGGCATATTTATATATATCTTCGGACCACCGCAGAAAGGGGGGAATACGACAAGGTATGGGCTGAGAGTGATCTGAGAATACCGCATAAAGGGATATATCACAGATCAGACTTAGATGCCCAACAGCTTCCTTGCTTTGCCGAAACCTATCACAAGTGAGGAACCTGGGCACTCTGCAGTATCAAGTTGACAATGCTCAAGAAACCCTCTCCTAGGATGAAGCCCTAGAATTGACACGTCAGTCATGCTTTATGCGCGGGTACATGCTGCAGTGAGACTTACCGACGCAAGGACGATGAGGGGGGTGTCTGTCTTTCGTAGATAGACCCTCCAATACCAGTTGATGAGTCCTCCAATCGTTCTCGCCAGGGTGAAAGACGGGACATTATACATGCCTAGAACATAGTAAGCAAATGACCTGGGACCAACTGCGCAGATTTGAATATTCTTACCGACTGCTACCGCTATTCCCCCAGGTATATATGCGTGCCAGCTCTTTCCGATCGCCTTCGTACGCAGAGCAGTTAGTAGGGCGAATAGAACGGCAGCTCCAATAGCAAACTCCCTTGCCATGTATGGAAGCCCTTTTCCGGTGACCAGTCTCGCCGTGAAGATCCACACAAAGGCAGTGGGTACCTGAAATAGATCGCCCGGCACGTCATAAACAGCAGTGTACAGCCTGTAGATCAGCGCGCTGACGACAGCTCCCACCGTTGCGCCGATCATCTGGCCCCAGAACTGCGCCTTTGGTGAAGCCCCCAGCAGATGTCCCGTCTTGAGATCTTGCATGAGATCGCCGGCTTGCAGCGCGCCAGCTTCTGATATGGCACCGGCTACTAAGTTGATGAGCACGCTCGACTTGTGAGTCTGAGGGATGATCAAGGCGAAGAAGAGCTGGGCTAGTTTGCTGATTCCAGAGACTGGGTTCAAGTCCGTCTCGCCCAGTGCTCGGACACCCATGATACTCAAGACCATTGCCATCAAGACAGCGATGATAGTAGCGTATAGGGGAACCAAGTTGCCGAATGTAATATGGACACTAGCAATGCAGATCAGGACCGACACAACAAGACCGATACTGACAGTTCTGTTCCCGACCAGCTGCTCCGGGGGAGCGTCGTCCTGATCCCAAACTCTCGGAGGTTGTATCGGTCGGGTGTCAAATGGGTCCCTACGTTCAAGTGCCGGGCTCGGTAGGTTAGGTACGGTATCGACATCCTCCGAACTCCTCGTCGCATCAGAAGCTCGTGGCTCCTCGTCGCTGCCGTGAACTGGAACGTAGCCGTCTCGTCCACCAAGAAATAGGCCCTTGAATCCTCCGTGTTGAAATTGTCGCTTAGCAGTTGCCATGATGGACGGGGCGCGTCTCACGAGAGGGCTAAATGCAATGTAACCTAGACTGACGACAGCGTCTGCCAGCATAATGGCGAGGGACGTCCAGACAATCCAGCCTTTGCTACCAGTCTCCCAGTCATCTATTGAACCGGGTGCCCAGCCTCGGTACTTTGCAATGGGAGACAAGATTGCCCAGCCGACAACGGCCCCAAGAAGCATATGTATAGTTGTAGAAGGGCCCATGATGATACCTTGGCCAACGTATGCTAGACTTGGGTTTAGGGTCCAAAGCCATGTATCCGCAGCTACCGTCCCAAAAATAGGAAGGTTGCGAAGCACGGGAAAGAAATAGGTGCAGAGGGTGTAAACACCAGAAATTCCAAACGTGACCAGGAGCAGGCGGATATTGGAATTCCAACTAAAGTCCTTTACGGAGTCGACGTGTGGAAGTTCTTCGGTTGGGTCGATGATGTCGCCTTCTGCAGGCGTTTCTTCGGCTTGGACAAGAGGACGGTTTTCGAGGGCCAGACTGCCGAATGTCGCAGCTTTGAACGGATCCAGGGCACCGCTATTTTGTGTCTGTCCCTTGCCATGAAGCACCCCGATAAGGACAGCGGTACTGAAGCCGCTTGGGAACTTGAGCTGCTCCCTGATGATCACTTGACGTCGCCTTTGTGAGGTTAGAGAGACTCTTGGCCAACATAGCAGTGATGAACAACTCACAATGGAACAGCGAAAACAACACCAAAGTAGCAAAGGCCCAGAGACCAGATGATGAGCTTCCACATGCTCAGATTTATGGGACCCTGCTCTGATGGCTTGAGGAGATACTCCATTGCAGGCAACTAGAAATGAAGTCAGTTAACATGTGGGATCTTAGACGGTTAAGTCAGGCGTTACTTACTACACCGACAAATCCGCAACCAAGAGGCATGATTCCCATTCCACCCGCTACAGACTGTACGAGTACGTTTTCCACGGGCGAGAATGGGAACGTGAGATGACGTGATAGAACTTTGAATATACCGAAGCCAAGCAGACTAGCAGGTATCGTCACTGTGGTGCATGTTAGCAATGGTTCGTTTGTGGACAGTCTCTCTGTTGGCACGTACTCATACTAACCCATCCGGTTTGCAGGCCAAAGTACATGTTCGAACAGACCAGAATGAAACCAACAAACAGACCGGCAACAATGCCCCGGACTGTGAACTGCTGGCCTTCCGGCAGAAACTTGACATGTTCTCCGGCCTCGCTCGGATACGGAGGCGGAGGGTCCTCGACGGTTCCTCCGTCTGGCGCCATCGTGCGTAAACTAGTATGTAATGGTCGCGAACGCGTTGGAGGAGGGTGTGCTAGATCGCAAGTTGTTTGAGGCCATCAATAATTTTCAGATCAGCTTCTACTTAGATTTATATGATATGTATAAGTGAAGATGTAAGGATTGAAGAACAGAGTTGAGTTGATGAAATGACCAGACGTTGAATGTCGGCAATGCTGGCACCGATGAGAGCCGGACAGCGTAACAACGCTGATCTAAGCCGGAAATACACATCAAAGCGTCGTTATCGCATATGTACATAGCGGCTAATACTGGGCTCCACAGTTCTATTTCTGATAAACGGCATTGCCAAGACATTCTTGTCTTCCAATATGAATATTCAATGTTGCGCCTTTAGAATAATCGTTAGGCATCTCGCTCATCAGTTAACTATCAGGCTGGCAAATAGGAAGAGGAGCCTTAGAGTTATAACAGGAGTGACAATCATCACTGCGAGCCTCAAAAGGACAGACGGGAGGCTGTAGTTCTCCAAACCGATGCTACTCACGCTTGCGCTGTGACCTACAAGTATGAGTAAGAGAGCTTCCCATACATAGACCATACCTAGGTTATTATGTGCCCAGGTAAGTAACGATACGATATAATAGCACCCTGAGCGTTTCACCTTCTGAAAGACATTGCTAGAGTAGATCATAAGGCAAAAGGGTCAGTCTTGTCAAGTTACACCAGGGAAAGAACCCCAACTATCCTTATCTCGATCAGGTTAGCGCGGGGTAGATTCCAACTACTCAGACACCGAACTCGGCTCGATTTTTTTCTATTCTACTTGGTCCTCTCGTCATCTCCTGACGAGACGGATCCTCGGAGGGAACTTAGAGATTGTTCAACCGATTACCTGCCTAGGTAGATACCTATCCATCGCCATCGTCTTTGTCTTTGGCCTCGCATTCCATTCCAACAATGTCGAACGGAACCAATGGCCAGACGGCAACAAACGGCTCCGCCGACGACCGTAATGCTTCCCAGCACTACCTGAGCACAAGAGGCGATGACTACGACTTATCCTTTGAAGAGGTCGTCCTAAAAGGCCTGGCCACCGACGGTGGGCTTTACATACCCGAAGCAATCCCTTCGGCCAGCGATTGGCAGAGCTGGAAAGACCTGTCCTTTCCCGACCTCGCCCTTGAAGTTCTGTCCCTGTACATATCACCATCTGAGATCCCCCGCGACGACCTCAAGGGTATCATTGATCGAAGCTACTCGACATTCCGCGCTCCCGAGACCACTCCGTTAAGGCATCTTCACGACAACCTATACCTCCTAGAACTGTTCCACGGGCCTACGTTCGCTTTCAAGGATGTTGCTTTGCAATTTCTAGGCAACCTGTTCGAATACTTCCTAGTGAGAAAGAACGAAGGAAAGGCAGGCACCGACCGACATCATCTTACTGTGGTCGGCGCCACGAGCGGTGACACCGGGTCCGCAGCCATCTACGGCCTCCGCGGCAAGAAGGATGTGTCGGTGTTCATTCTCCATCCCAAGGGCAGGGTCAGCCCCATCCAGGAGGCGCAGATGACCACTGTGCTAGACGCCAACGTCCACAACCTAGCAGTCACAGGCACGTTCGACGATTGTCAGGACATCGTGAAGGCGTTATTTGCCGATCCGGATATCAATTCGACCCTGAACCTGGGCGCGGTGAACTCGATTAACTGGGCTCGGATTCTCGCCCAGATCGTCTACTACTTCTATTCCTACTTTTCGCTTGTCAAGTCGTCAGGCTTGGCACTCGGTGACAAGGTCCGCTACGTGGTACCCAGCGGTAATTTCGGCGACATCTTGGCCGGTTACTTTGCCCACCGGATGGGTCTTCCCGTCGAAAAACTGGTAGTCGCAACAAACGAGAATGATATCCTTGACAGATTCTGGAAGACTGGACGATACGAGAAAAAGGCCGTTGATGGCGCGGAGGCAAAGGGAGGCTTGGCTGTCGACGGTGTCAAGGCCCACGAAGATGGCGTCAAAGAGACGCTAAGTCCTGCGATGGATATACTTGTCTCTAGTAACTTCGAGCGACTACTCTGGTTTCTAGCCTATGAGTTTGCCGCGGTTGCGGGAATGGACGACGGGTGGAACAGGAAGCAGGCGGGCCAAGAGGTATCGGCGTGGATGAAAGAGCTGAAGTCGAGCGGTGGCTTCGGTCCGGTCTACCAGGACGTACACAACAGCGCCAGGCGCGACTTCGAGAGCGAGCGGGTGAGCGATTCGCAGACGGTCGACACCATCAAGAGCCTGTTCAAGAAGCTCGACTACGTGCTGGACCCCCACTCGGCCATCGGCGTGGCCGCATCGCTGCGGTCGATGGACCGTTCCAAGACGACGCCGCACATCTCGCTCTCGACGGCGCATCCGGCCAAATTCGCCGGCGCGGTCGAGCTCGCCCTCAAGGACGAGGCTGGGTTCAGCTTTGAGGCGAAGGTCCTGCCGCCTGAGTTCTCGGGCCTGGAGGCCAAGGAAAAGAGGGTCACGGATGTCGCCAACGACTGGAAGACGGTTAGAGAATTAGTCAAGAAACAGGTGGAGGAGGAGCTGAAGGGGCTTGCATAGGTGGCGTTTAGACACGGTGATTTGCATTAAACAAAAAAGGGGGGAAGGTTCCTGGCTTGGGGGTCAAAATACTGCATCAAAATACAAAACGACAATACCCAGAGGTTGAACGTCAGGAGGAGTTGCTCGTCGGCAGCTAGGAAACTTCTCACTTGCGAATGTGTGGTTTATAGCGGAAAATTACGGACGATTTCTCAACGCAGCATAGCATATTCAAGACATGGACCTGATATATGTACCTAGATCTAAAAACCCAGGTATATCTGCGAAGATTCATGGTTGAAAAGGAACAGTTCTACAGAAAGTGACATTGCACAAATTGCTGCTTGGGAACGATGCCAATTATAAGGTGTATGCATTATGTCCGATATTACTATATGTACTATGCAGTATGTCGTATTACCGTATTGCCATTTGACCCGAGCCGCAATGCATTACATGATTTTGTACCTCATTAATATTCCCACTCCCATTCTATATCATCGATGATCCTATGTCATAAATTCTCTATCCCTCCAATCTAAGGAAGGTTCTGGACGGGGAAGCTCCGGTCAGGGTCGACGACCTCGCCGTTGGGAACCTCGACGTCCTTGTACTGCAAGATATCAAATTAGCGAGCTGTAATGGTAGGAGGGGAAAAATGGGAAGTACTCACGCCAGGGTAGACGAGGACGCCCTTCTCGTAGTCGATGACGGAGAGGGTGGTGTAGCCCTCGCCCTCGCCGAACTGGCCGCTCCAGGTGCTGGTGACGGTGAAGAGACCGAAGACCTGGGGGCCGCCAATGGCCTGGGAGGCGGGGGCCGTCTCGGTCGCGTTGACGACGTAGTTGACCAGCTGGGTGTCGACGCCCTCCTCGGCCGTGTCGACCGTGAAGGTCCACAGGCACGACGTGTCCGCGTCGTCGCACGTCCGCACCATGCCCTCGATCGTCCACTCGCCATCGGCGGCCATCGAGACGGGCGCCGCGACGACGGTGCTGGCAGCCGAGAGGGCGGAGGCGGCGAACAGGGTGCTGGTGAGCTGCATCTTGGTGGTGGTTTGGGTGTTGGGAAAAGTGATTATATTAAGAGTATGAGTAGTGTAGATGAGGTTGGGCTATTCGGAAGCGAATGACTTGTTGTGGCTGGTATATTAGGCTTGAGAGACTGGTTTGAGACTGTGAGGGAGAAGTGATGATCGATATCTAGGAGATTTCCTCAGTCTTATATACTCATGATGTCTCTAAACAACATCGTTCGCCACCATGGCAATGTAATGTAGCATACTGATCTTGGAGGCATAAAGGTAAGCAGCTAAGGAAGACATAGTGCTTAGGGCGCTCCGCACTGCCAACGTTTACGACAGGCTACTACTATTCGCATGTGATTCGATGTATCTTGGGGCTCGTTCTGCTTCCCTGGAGACGACCAGGTCGGCCTGGGACTTGGCATTCAGGCACAAAAGCCGACCTCGTATTGAGAGATCCCAAAGTAAACAACATATTAACACCACAAAGAATACCCGAGATCATGATTCGGGTTTCGGATGGGGGGTTTCGGTTTACCCGCCAGTCCCGGCCAGGTGAACGTTCCATTCGATCTGTGGATAGAAAAAGCCCCGATTTGCTCTTAGATCTCTCGCTGGTGATCATATCAGGGGGCAGGGTCCCGCATGCGGCGGGCGCAGCTCGTGAGCTCCCCAGGCGGCAGACGGCAGACGGGGGAGCGATCGGCGGTGCCAAGCTCGTATTCCCACAGAGGCGGTCGTGTTGCCTACCCTTGCGGCTGGGCAGCTAGCGCGGCCGGTAGTGGTAAGGCCTGCAGGGCCTGTAGGATCTGAGGCTGTGAGGAGCCGGGGAGACAGAAATGTCAAGAAATCCGTCTGATTCCGGTGAGCCCATTCCCGCTCGCTACCGTGCCTATTCATGATGTGAAGGTGCAGACGCGGTAGCACTCGGTGTAATAGGCTAGCTACGGGGGCCGGAGCGATCGGGTTCGGCTGGCGGCATCGGTGAACCGAGCAGGCACAGGTAGCATCGTACGTAATCGCTCGTCTACGTGACGAGAGCTACAGCAATAATGTAACACATCCTCGATATGAATGTGACCAGTGACCAAGTCTCGCAAGTCTTTGCAAAGAAGTGCGGGGTTCTGGTTCGTCGACTCGACGATCAGGGTCCGAACAAGGAAGGTTGCACATTCTGGGGTTAGTTTCCAAGGCAAAAGAAGAGAGGACAGCAGGCAGATGGCTCTGTGATCACCTCAGCAGCTCGGCCGACGAGGAGCCCCGTGCCACGCCTCCTGGAGGACAATCCTAAGACAGCTTTACTAAAGACATTCGTGCCAAGGCCAGGCGCAGAGCTGTTGGCCGGACGCTCTTCCAGCTCTTTGATAAAATAAGACATAATCCTGGGTCATGTTCGTCTGAGTCGTATTACGGAGTTAGCGAAGTAGTTTCCAGTGTCCACGCAGGCTAGCAGGCCAGGCGCCAGGTAAGCAGGCGGGCAGGCGAGTAGGCTAACATATCCGGTTTTAGAATATCGACGATCTTTTCCTGCTCAGAAGCGCCAAGGCCGGATTCATAGGGTTGATTAGGCTACCTTCGTTGGCGGTGAATTGAGTTTATTCTAAACTGTATTCTAACCCATGTCAATAATGCTCAGCTGCAAGTTCCTTCGGGACTTACTCTTGAGCGCTCATGTAAGCGCTATCACAAAGAAGAATCTAAACTGACTTCTAGAAAATGACTATCGTAGATGCCTGGTAAACAAGGTACATATGAAATAGGATACACCCCTAACCTAGATTACAATTCCTCTCTTGGACCATCCATCCCGGCCTTTCCAGGCCCAGAGGACCATGACTGCTCCGATCCAGACGCAGACGGTCATGGCCCAGTATGTGGACGAGTAGCACTTCTGGCCGTAGCAGAACACGTCGTCGTCGCCGCTACTATCAGTACCCCCAATCGGCGAGGGCGAGTCTCTGGCACCTGCTTGATAGACCGCCGAGTAGATGAGGCCCCACATCGTAGAGCCCAGCGCCGGCGTGAGCGCGACGATGCCGAAGTTGGTACCGAAATTCTCGACTCCCCAGATCATGGTGATGATGATGGGGGTCAGGCTGAACACGGCACCGTAGCCGGCGCCGATCGCTCCCGACACGACCCAGAAGCGTTCCGAGTGGTCCTGGACTACGCCCGAGGCTAGCACGAGCGTCCCGACGGACAGGACGATGGCGGCGGCAATGAACAAGACCACGCGTGAGACCGACAGTTTCTGTCTTAGAAGTGGAAGAGAAGATGGAACGCCCGTTTGGACGTGCTGGCTATGCGGGCTAGGCGACAGCAGATCGCTCAGCGATGCTGCGAGTAGACGGGCAACTGTGCTCACGGTAGCCATTATAGAGACATGAGTCGCTGCCGACGTTTCATTTGAATTCATGGATGGAGAATGTAATGTTCCGATGACGGTACCAAGGTTGTTAATGAATGATTCGCCTGGCCCGATGATAAGCCAGAAGCCGACAGCAAACCACCACATAGTGTGGTCTGATAAGAACCTCCGAGTCTCAGCGTTGAGAAGCCAAGTCTTTTTTAGCCTGTCGTTGTCATCCTCATCGGATTCATCATCTTCCGGGGCGATGAGACCAGCTTCTTCGGTGCCGGCATCGATGGCGCCGTAGTTATGATCGGCTCTGCGGCGGAAGACTTCGCTTCCCTCGAGGAGCCCGCTCCTCTCAAGCTCCTCGACAGCTTCGTCGATGAGGTCCTTCTCGTCTACAATCCGCAACGTGAAGGTACCGATAAGCCCAAGGGCGGCTAGAAGGATGCAGAGGAAGAGGAAGAAATGGAAAACGTTCACGTCCCCTCTGCCTCCATCTGGCCGCGTCTCGTAGAGGATCCGACTACCGATCTGGCTGAGGACCATCCCACTAAGTCCGAAAGACGCGATGGGCGCAACCAGCATTAGGCCCCGGTATTTTCCTTTGCCGAAGTTTTTGGCACATGTAGTGATAGCGCTTAGATACATGGCCGATGTGCCAATACCGATCACCACAAAGGCAAACACCATAGGGGAAAATGTAGTCTTGACCCCCTTGACGCCGTCGCTTACTTCCGCGAGCCCCTTGTTGTACATGCCGGCAGCCAGTCCGTACCCGCCCCCCAGGAGGACCGCAGACAGGAACGACAGCGGGCCGGGTCCGACGCGGTCGCACAGGTACCCTATCAAGGGCACGGGGATGTACATGGATATGCTCATGGCGCTGGCGATGCCGTTGATCTGGAACTGGGTGTAGTGCAGCCGCGACTGGAACAGGTGGCCGTAGAGCGAGAAGACGGTGATGGAGCCGGCGCCGAGGGCGGCGACGATGGACACGATGAAGGCGGCCGCGCGCAGGGCGCGCGTCTTGTGCCGGAGCTTGGCATTCGCGCCGCCATCGCTGATGGAGGTCCGCGAGCTTGGCGGGCCCAGCGTCGAGGACGAGTTCGAGCGGGAGCGGAGGAGCGGCGCGAGCGACGGGTCGGAAGCTGACGGTGTCGTCATCGTCGCGATACGAGAAGGGGCCGTTTGGATGTCGGAGAAGGAGGGAGGGGATGCGGGATGGAATGGAACTGTTGGTTCGCTCTGTGAAGTTAAGGAGCGAATGAAGATGGAATTCCCATCTCCTCCATGAATGGAAGGTGTTTCAAGATTGCAGAATCTCAAGTCATCTCCGGCTCTGACGTGTTTAAGTACGCTTAACCTTGGATCTACCCAGGATCACGGACCTCACTGGGGTCATGTATGACCAACCAACACGACAGGGATCCATCAGCAAGGGCGGCTGAGGCGTGCTGGATATAGGCATAGTACCTAGTCAATCTATTTACTTAAGCACCATATCGCTCTGTGGGTACCTAGGTATGCATCTATGGAGCCTGCGGCTCAAAGACACGACGTCTCTTCTCGTCCACCACCTTATCGCTCCGTCAAAGCTCTTGGGTGGTGCATTGATTGAACAAATGTCTAAAATACATGTATGCATAAGAGTGGTATAATACTGTAGGTCTTTGGCTAGCCACCCACTGATTTTTTTAAGACTCCTTTGACCAGAGTTCCTCGTTAGGGTGTCAAAAAGATGTCCAGATATCCAAATCTAGTCAACACTGCCGGGGATAATGTGTGAGAGTTAAACTACATAGTCTACGGTAGGGATTGTTACACTAGCTTTGTAGGTAGACATCTATCTTGATAGGGGCCTCGTTATGTACTCGAATAGATATCTGCTACATTTATAGGAGGTATGATATACGCAACAAAGTGTTGGCATTTCCCGTTCAAGCCTTGCCAGGGTAATTTTTACTGCTGTTATATGGAACAGGAGACGGCTGCCAATGTTGAAAAGATTGGTGATCTTACAGTTAGTCATTATAAAGAATATCATCTCTTCCCTAGTTATTAGCAAAGAATACTTAGTAAAGAGGATTGGAGCGGTGGCCCAGGGCCTTCAGGTCATAGATAAATACATATAACTAGCCAGGAGATGTTTCATCGTATAAGAGTATATAATATAAAGCTCGCCATCTACTTTACTTTTTATTTAAAACTTAGTAACTTTATAAAGCCATTGGCCAAACAATCCGAGGTTGTTTCAAGCAATATGCAAGTTAAATGAGATCAAACATGCGTGTAGGATCAATACTTTGAAGTTGTCATTGCTATATTTACCATAATGATAGTTGATTGCACACTTAGTTGACGGGTAAACCAAACCTCTATAAGTTCGTACAGAGTTCACACCTATTTTTCTTCGCTAATACCTGGCTTGTCGATACTGACCAAGAATCTATATATACCTGGTCTGTGTGAAATAAATTGTATCGGTTTCTGTTCTACCTCAAATGCTTGAGAAGTTGCAGAGTTCTAGTAGATGATAGAGCGGACGGTGAACATACCACCTAGGGATGCTCTGGGTATGTGCTCGTATCGCTAGAGTACCGCTAACCACGATGTGAGCTTTTGTTCTCTCTGTGTATCAAGGTCGCGTCTCTTTCAGCATCGGCGGTTGTATGGGAAATGTATTGCCAGGTGAAAATGGGAAAGCTGTCGGTTCGCCAGGAAATCTGATGACCAGCTGTAATCCACTCGGATAGCGACCTGCAATTCATTGCACGGCTAGATAACAAGTTGACCTGCCTGGCAACTCAAAAATTCGCGTTCCCTGCCACCTCAACGTTTTCTCTTGTTTAATTTTCGCCGTTCGGAAGCTTTCTTCGCGCCCGCGTCTCTTTGCACCACCCGTCCTCGTACCAATCCTTTCTAGTCTTCAACTCTCCATTCCATTTCATTGAAATCATGTTCTAAGGGACTGCATCTTTGTATTAATTGCCATCCATCGTTTCCCTGGCGAAAATGAATCAGGCTACCCAAGACGCTGTGGCAGCCGGCCTCGCAGACCTGGAGGGCTTTGCCAACTCGCCCGAGGCGCACGCCCATGAAGCTGAAGTGGAGCGCTTTAACAACGAACTGCGAGCCTTCGATATTTCCAGATACCCCTTCGTAAGTGATAACAGATCATTATCAAGTTCCACTCACCTCACCATATATATAGGCATTCCCAACTTCCAATAAGGCCGCAGTGGAATACACTGGCGACCACGAGCTTTGGGCCACGAAAGTGATGCGCATTGCAGAGTTCATCCATGACCTGCCCGATGTTACGGTCCCGCCGCAGACCACAGTGGAATACACTGGCGACCGCGAGCTTTGGGCTACGAAAGTGATGCGCATTGCAGAGTTCATCCACGGCCTGCTCGTTGTGATGGTCCCGCCGCAGACCCCTACAACTGCGACCGTCCCGATGAACGAGGGTCCCTCGCAGTCAACTGTCCCCTCTCAGCGCAACAGCGTGCTTCCCAAGTGGCTTGCCGAGTTTGACCATCTCCGACCCACGCCGACCATACCTAGCGCTCAACGTCGCTGCGGTGCAAACGTTGCTGGCCAGGGACATACCAATCCTCCCCAGCAGGTTGGCCAGACCAACCAGGCCAACCCTAGCCAAGCTCAGCCAAACCAGGTCCAGCCCCCTCCCCTTCTTGTCCCCTTACCCCCGGTGTTACTTCACCGTGTCGCCGATGACGGCCTTACCCTTCATGGCTCATAATTGAGCATTTGGGACCAGAGAATGGAGTGATTTACCGACGTCGACTGACCACCTATCCAGGAGCACATCAGATACAGCGGTCGTCCGCCTCCGCCCCGCATCCAGCAGCTCGATCATGTCCACATCAACGTTGGCGATAGTCGTCGCGAGCTGCCCTCGATGGGCCCCTATGTTCTTTACCATCTTCGTATGATGGCAGCCTTCTCCCTCGATTCTCAGACGAGCGGCCTCACATCCGAGAATGTGCATCACGGTCAGGTCAACCAGGGTCATGGCACCCAGGTTGGACCAGAGAACATCGAGCCTAATGAGGTCAACGGATTCCTTCAAGAACTACTTGAGGAGATTGATGAGTGACAACACAATGTTCCAAAGTTTGGGCATTGGAGAGTCTGGTCCACAAGTGACCTTACTTGGCCTGTACTATTTGGCACATGGCGAGGACGACTGGAAAGGGTGGGAGGGCTAGGCCTCATGGAAATCGGCAGACATGGTTTCAGTTCTGTTTTCAACCGTTCATTGGCGGCTTTCGAGTGTACCTGGTCTACCTGAGGTAGATGCAAAGTAGTCTAACGCTTTTGAACGCTGGCATATATGAGGAATCAAAGGAGAAAAATGCACATTAAACAGGTGTCTTATCGTCATGATCTCGGGTCTGCAGAAGTGAAGTCTATCCAGGTTAGTGAGCTTAGGTAATCCTGCATTTGACATCCGACGCACGGACCACAATGTAAGCCCTAGGTACGAAGGTACTTGTCCCCTCCGAAATTTTGGCGAGCCCACAATGAATCCACCCAACTTTGCAAATTCACTTTGAATTTTCCTGAGCCTCCAATTCTCATCCTCACGATCAACTTTTCGAGCCGCTCTCATCACCCACCAATTCTCTCTCCGATTGCCAACTGATCTTAATCAGGTAAGTGTTCCCTTTCTGCCAGCGATTCTGTCCAAGTAGCCATTACTGTCGTCTATGACTGCTCACGGGAATTCCCTTGCCCTGCCCACCACCGATCAAAAACTTGTCGGCGTACCGCCCTCATCTGCTCTCTCAGGCTAACCACCAACTTGATTGACTAGAAACCGCAATCATGGGTATCTCTCGCGACTCCCGCCACAAGCGTTCCGCCTCCGGTGCCAAGCGTGCCTTCTACCGTACGTGATCCTCGCATTGTCTCGTGCTCTCTCTTTGAGGCACGTTCACAACATCGAAAACCCGTATGCAATCATTGGCTTTTGCCGTGATCCATACGTTCTGACCTCTTCACCAGGGAAGAAGCGCGTTTTCGAGTCTGGCCGACAGGAGGCCAACACCCGAATCGGCCCCAAGCGAATCCACACCGTCCGCACCCGCGGCGGTAACCACAAGTACCGTGCCCTGCGCCTCGACTCGGGCAACTTCGCCTGGGCCTCGGAGGGCTGCACTCGCAAGACCCGTGTTATCGTCGTCGCCTACCACCCCTCCAACAACGAGCTGGTCCGAACCAACACCCTGACCAAGTCGGCCGTCGTCCAGATCGATGCCGCCCCCTTCCGCCAGTGGTACGAGGCCCACTACGGCCAGTCCCTCGGCCGAAGACGCCAGCAGAAGTCGGGCAAGGAGGAGGAAGCCGTTAAGAAGAGCCACGCCGTCGAGCGCAAGCAGGCCGAGCGCTTCTCCGCCAGCGGCAAGGTCGAGGGTGCCCTCGAGAAGCAGTTCGAGGCCGGTCGCCTGTACGCCGTCATCGCCAGCCGACCCGGCCAGAGCGGCCGCTGCGACGGATACATCCTCGAGGGCGAGGAGCTGGCCTTCTACCAGCGCAAGCTGCACAAGTAGACGGCGTATCGTGGGTCGTGATGGTGAGGGAGGAGAAGCAGGAGGCAGAGGCTAGGGTTTTCACGAGGTCACTGCAAAAGTTCTACGAGCAAATGGCAACGGTGTTCATGGATTCTGCTCATTTTCGGCACGGCATGGGGGGTCCCCTCTACTAGGTTCAGATCAATAAAAGATCACAAAGAGCACTGCTGCCTCTGTCGCATGAATTCATTTCTCTGCTGCTATGATATGAAGCATTCTGACCATGTGTAGGGCTGTAGCTGTAAGCCTCCTGGGCTCAGCACAGCTACAGACCTAATCTATGAAGTATATTCACCCATGAACTGATATTTATGTGTCGAACCGCTATCTTGACAACATAGTATGTGCTGATGATATGTTGGAGGCTTGCTGCTCATTCATTACGCTACAAGATGCCAGATAGTTTATATATTTATCCCCATCTGGTGGGTATCTTTGGTAGGTCACAATGCGACTAGTTTCGTGTTAGGATGAAAGATACCATGTCGCTAACCCTGACAGCAGTTGTACTGTATGTTACACTCATCTCGCCGATCATGTTGTGTCAAGTCAGGTTTACGTCTGTCTTACTTCAGGAGGCAAGGAGACAATGAATTCAAGTCAAGTCAACAGAATACTCGTGTCATGGATCTGGTATTCGTCTGAACTTCCTAGTTCTGGTTCTATACAAATGCTCTTCCACACCGAGGGAAAAAAAAAAAAGAGCCTCCCATCTTCCGCGAGCCATGCCGTAACATCGCCGCCACTATGGGAGGGGATGGGGAAGGTGATCGTGCTCTTCCCAGGCTTTCCTCGGGCTTTTTCTTCGGTATCTCCTCCTTTGTATGCCTGTATGTTCCGTCATTCAAAGCGAATTGTTGCTTTGAAGAAAAGATCATCAGACCGGACACCCCGTCTCGTGTCCTCATTATGCTAGAGTTCCCAGATAGCCAAAGCGCGTATCAAAGGTCGTCCAGCTGAGACGTCAAGCCTCTTCTTCTCATTGTTCTCTCGATGATGAGTGAGACAAAGTCGAGGAGGGTTCATAGACACAACCCATAACCTGACTTTATGGGTATTCTGACGCGGTGGGGAAGCTAATACTTCTTCCCATGACTTGATTCACTCGACCGAATCCTGCTCTCGCCGTTCCCCCCTGGGTGAGCTGTTGACTACAATGGCAGTATGTTTTATTTTATACAAGAACGTGACACCTTGCGAACGGGCGAGTTTCATCCCGTTACAGCAGGATAGCGAGGGATGAACCTAAGCGAACTGGCGCTTAAGGTCAGCCCATTTTCTTTGCAGCGTCTCGTGCTGAGAGTTGATCTATGACGAATTGGTTAGTCTAGATGTCTTCATAGAACGGCAAGATATCATCATTTGGAAATCTTTCACACATACCTCAGCGTAGCGCATTTTCGTCTGCACGAGTTCCTCCTCGAGCTCCTGCATTTCCTTCTCGATTTTCCTGTTCTCTTCGTGCACGTTCTCGTTGCGTTTCATAAGGTCGTCCCGTTCAAGCTTCCAGGCTTGTTCTATCTCCTCAGGCTGTTTCTCGATCACGTTGCGCAGCTCTTTGACCTGTCCATTCAAGCTCTCATTCTTATCCTTGAGCTCCTCGTTTTCGATCTTGGTATGGACCAGGTCTGTGGTCACAGTAGCCTGCTCACGGTCGCTCGCCTCTAGTCGTTCTTCGAGCTTCCGGATCTTAATGGCGTAGCTCAAATTCGATGTCTTCAGTTGCTCTAGTTCCTTTTCCCGCTCCTTTTCCGTGCGAGTCTTCTCTTCCCACTCTACCGTGTACGCCTTGAGAAGCTCAGGGGTGATCTTGATTTCGCAAGCGTCACGTACCAACTGGTCCGCTCGGTAAACCTCTTTGTCGGCGCTCGATGAACTGCTGCCGAAGAATCCATTCTCGAGAATGCTGCCGGCGCTCGGTGACTGATCGATGTACACATCAAATAACTTGTCTCTGAGGAAACCCGTTAATTGGGCCATGTCCGACATGGCCAGGAGTGTGGATGAGTTCTTCTGCATCAGGACGATGCCGAACTTCAAGATTGCCGACAGGCCCTCCGAGAGGATGAGATCGTATATTCGAAGCACCAGCTGGAGCGGGAATCGGTAAGCGAACAGCGTGAGGAACCACTGCGTCGCGTATAGATGAGGCGAAATGCCACGACGATGTAGATGGCAGTATAGCGCGGGCTCGTGGTCTTCTAGTAGTCGCTCGAACTGGTACAAGTGCATATGCAGGCCCGGCATGTCTTGTACGAAAAGGTCGCGGAGTTTGTATTGGTTCATCAGCCGGACCAGGAGACAAAACGCCTCTTCCTCGGGCATGTTGAATAAGAGGGGCATAATCAGGAAGTTCATGCCCTGAGCATATCCGACCGCATCGTCGAAGAGCGCGTAGGCCTTGCAAACTCCGAACAGGCCGTCTTGCAGGCCGGCAGCTGCAGCATACTTCGAAAAGCTTGTTCGGGCGCCGAGATCCCGCTTAATGGTCTTCTCAAGCTTCTGAAGCGCTGCCGCGTCTTCCTTCTCTTTCTTCTTCCGTTCTGCGGCCGCTAATGCCTGCGCCTTCAGAGCTGCCTCGGACGGCTCAGGTGGCGGCGACGGTTTCTTACCGCTGCCTCCGGATCCAACTGAATGAACCGATGAGGCTGAAGACGCCGTTGCCTCCTTGTCGGAGCTCAGGTTACCGTTGCTCGAAATGCTAACAGAGGTGGCGTTGCTGTTCCTATCCTTATCCTTTTCGGAGCCTCGAGTAGCCAACTCCTTATATACCCTCTCGAGCTCTTCGTTCTTGCTCTGGGCGAGGACTTGCCAGACCACGCCTCGAATCACGGGTGGGATGCCTGTAGCTATCGACCTGTTGAGCTCCTCCGGGTTGGTTCTCGCAACGGCAGCCGGGCCCTCATAGACGACCGACTGCCAGAGATCCCAATCGACCTGGGCGTCGGCAGGACCGGCAGAGACCCCCGAGACAGTACCGGGGGCTAGATTCGCGTTCGCGGGGGGGAAAGAGGGCGTCGGGGATTGCACGGCACCATTGGCGTCTTGACCGCTCTCTTTGGTCGGGCTCATGACCCCTACCGCTGCTACTTCATCGGGCTTTTCTTCGTCACCAGGAGTCAAAGAAATGCCGGCCTCTTCTCGCATCCGAACCATCTTAAACCTGTCCTTCAGGCTGTTCCTCGACAGACGAGGCCCGCCTGAGCCTTCATTCTCTTCCTCGAGCTTGCTAAGCATCATTTCCGGGTTGCTGGTCAACGTGGCTACGGAGCTTGCTGTGTTTCTTCGAGGGGAGGTTGCTGCTGTGACGGGGGGTGATGTGACGGATTCTTTCTCTTTGTGAGTAGAGTTGCGCGACAGCCAAGAAAACGGGCCGGTGATCTTTCGCGAAGGCGGCGGAGGAGCTGGTACTGGCGCAGGGGATGGGGTGGTATTGGTTGGATTTGGACTTGTTTTGGGCGGCGAGTCTGGATTGGGAGACCATGGCATCGCAGGCAAAGACGAGGTAATGTTGCTTAGAGAGAGCTTCTTCGAAGGTTGTTTTTCCGGCACAGGCGGCGGATCTACTGAATGTTTGTTAGCGGGCAAAATTGCAGCGCGGCAATCATGTATAAATGCACAAACCTTTCTGCTTCTCTATCGGCTGTTCCACTGCTCCATCGTCAAGATCGACGTTATCAAGGGATGCGTTCGAGTTGCGCTGGGACGATGTCTGTTTGGTCGTTGTTGTGTTTTGGTCGTCAACAACACTCCCCTTGTCGTCGACAGTGTTTGTTACTGCCTCTACGGCCTCTACGGCATGTCCATTGGGCTTTTCGTCCTCTGTGGAGTTCTCGGCTGGTTCGAAACCCCCGTCTGTAGCGCCGCTGCTGGGTCGTGGGGAGAGCTTACGATTCGTCAAGGACCTGAGGGATCCAGTGTCGACTGCATCCTCGAACGTATCCTTTGGGCGGCTGAGAGTCAGCATGCAGAGATCTCACAAGGGGTGGTGCTTTGTGATTGGGTCTACCACTCTGCCACTGCACATAGGAGGGAGAGGGGGGTGTTGCTTGCACGTGAAGACAGCCAAACGTACCGTGTCCTTGTCCGAAGGGGCGGGCGATCCATTGACCTGGGGAGCGGCGTCGGACACCTGCGGCTCCTCTAGCCCCGACATTATGGCTACCGAATGTGTAGAATGCGTGAGGTCGTCGCTGTTGGAAGTGGTGCGGTATCTATCGAGTGTCGTGTGCTGGCTGGCGGCAACAGAAGGTGTACCGCACGGTAGTATTCAGATAGTATTCAGGAGGTGGATTAGCTGGAATAAAGGGGGCGACGCGCCACGCGATTGACTGAAGCAAGCAGCCCTGGCTGGTTTGAAAGAGAATTAGGTACTATGCGTAAAGTACTGGATAATGATCGCAGACCGTAAGAAACAAAGATGCATGAAAGTGAAGCGGGTAAGTAGAAGAAGAAAAAAGGGTGAGATATCCAGTTGGACTTGTTTGCTGCCCCTTCGCACGAAATGACTTAAAATTGACTGGGATTAAGGGATCTTGTGGAGTTTCTCGACAGCGTGAAAGCAGCTGCTGGGCGTGGGTCAGGAACAGCCCGCCAGCCATCGACCAGTAAATCGTGCGCTGTCAGGGCTGTGTCAGTGCTGATACTGTCAATGATGATACCAGTGCCAGTGCTAATGCCAGGGCCAATGCCAAGGCTATCCCGTCTCTGGTGTCCTTTTGCAGTGCTTAAGGTGCCTGTGCAGCGGGTAGCCTCACTGCGACATGCCGCTTAGCATGGCACTAGAAAAGCGTACCCGAGACCCTAAGCCGGTCCAAGTCCCAGCCAGCCCAGCACGCAGCCTTAGCGCCAGACGCCCCTCTTACAGGCCCCCCTTACAGGTTCCTGAGGGTCCTCCTTCAGGGCTCGTCCTCGTCTTCTACTCAGCTCCTCAGGTGCCTCGCAGGCATTGCTGCGCTTGACGCGTACCGGCCGAGGCAGCTTGCATGAAGGCAGGTTACACGACGGCCGCGCAAAGGTCTGGCTGCAAATGCGAAATTGCTGTCTCAGCTGCAAAGACGCATCGTATTTTCCCGACCTGCATCATTCATCCCGTCCAGCACCGTGACATCACCGCTCAGATACGGGACGGCACTGACATGCAGCAGCATAGCACGCACGCCCCGACGCCTAGCAGCCTGGCCCGTCCCGTTTTCTTGTTAATTCCTGGATTTCCATACCGCCGAGGTTAACGTTTCTAAAGAGAATATGCAGGTGCAGATGCAGATGCAGAGAGCAATCCTCTTCTTGGACCTCCCATGTGAAAAAGATATCATCGAATTCTAGAACTCTATCGTGATGACGACTCCATTGGCCGACGGTCAGATCGATGCAACCCCTTTCTATGCGCATTGAACCACAAGCTGTTGTGTACCCAGGCCTTTCGACCAATCCCCGTTCGCAGTGCATTGCCTATCATGCATACCTGACTGCGATTATATAGATAGAGCAGGCGGTTGCTCATTCCGATGGGTTGCGCGTATGATATTTTATACATCTCCTATAAGTGCCTCCCCCTGAGGTATTCAGGGTAGGAAAGGGGGCAGACTCGTATGCTGATGCTATGTATTTTACAAGTTTCACTTCGATTCAAGACGCGAGTACCTGCCGGCATGTCTTGGACTTATGGCCCATTTCTCAACCAAGCCACAAAAAAAGAAAAAGACAAGAACTCGTCTGCTTCGCACCCCAGCGTGACAGTCTTCTTTCAAGGCTTACAACAGGTCTCTGAAGGAATCTAACTAGTCTGCATATGTATTCTACTCCGTCGCGCCGTTGCTCATGTACTCCTGGAGGATGTTGCTCCCTTGGCCATGATCTAATCGCTGAGTCTGGACTCGATTCTTGATTTCTTTCCGAAGGATTATCATGTCTTCTTGAATATGACCGCTTCTTAGATCTCGACACGCCCCAGTAGCCTTTCGTAAGGCATGTAATTAAGGCAATGGATCTTGAGATTCCAGTATCATGTGCGGAAGAGGTGTCGTCGATATACAAAGTCAAAATCTCATGTACATATTTGATATGATATATAAACTCTTCAACGGGAAGCTTGCTCAGTTCCTAGCCTGGAAGAGCTGTTAATGGACACGTAGACCGTCAAAGTATCTGATAGGCAGAAAATGTTGGAGACGAAAACTGGCCGTGATACCATGGAGACCTCACACCGCGAAGCAGGACAGACTTGACACAGCCATACATAGTAGAGTCAAGACACTTACGTACGAACAGATAGATGCCTTGTATCGTCACATACTCCAGCGTAATTCGGCTTTCATCTCCGATGGATCTTAAAGGCCGTAAAGATTAGCAAGGAAGGGAACGAATTAGGTCTAGACTCCGCAACCATCCTCCGGCAGCCTGGAGCCTTTTCTTGCCGTGTGAGTCACGGAGCGCGGGAGCTGCTCTGGAAGAAGGGATTCACGTGTTTTCGTGCCAACGTCGTGCCTCGTAGAGTAACTTGATAACGCGCTTCACCCGTGGAATACGTTGGAATAGCCTATCTGTCAAGATGGACTATCTGAATCCGCAGGCCTGTGACAGTATAAATGCTTCTTGGTTACACAATGATGGCTTGATTTCAGTGACTGTGACCCCGCACATCTTCCCGCTGTGGTAGTTAAACGTTCTCTATACTCTTCGTCAAACAGTTACAATGGCTACCTTCTCCCACGAGTCTGCTTTCGAGGCCGCCTGCGAGGCTGGCGAGATACCGGGCGCCGTTCTTGTCGCCGCGGATGCCACAGGCAAGTTCAGGTACTCCAAGGCCTTCGGCAAGACTGCCCACGGAGAGACGCTATCGACGGATAGTGTCATGTGGGTTGCCTCCTGTACGAAACTTGTGACTGCTGTCGCGGCGCTGCAGCAAGTCGAACGAGGGCATATCGGCCTGGACGACGACATCGCGAGCACGCTGCAAGATCTCGACGCGCTGCCGGTTTTGACGGAATTTGACGAAAACGACCAGCCTGTGTATGAAGCAAGAGAGGGCAAGATTACTCTGAGGTGAGTGGTGCACGGAACGCTCCTATTGCTTATAGCCAGCGTGATATTTGCTCAACTTCAGTAAGACATCTGCTCTTGCACACCGCGGGCGCGTCTCTTCCCTTCTTCTCCTCGAAGCTCCAGCACCTTGTGGAGATGCGCGGCCCCCCTTCGACGCCCCCGAAGTCGGTCGTCGACGAAATATCGGATCCTCTGGTGTTCCAGCCCGGGACGGGCTGGATATACGGCGTCTGCTATGACTGGGCTGGCAAGCTCGTCGAGCGGCTCTCTGGGCTGCGCCTTGAGGATTACATGCGCGCCAACATCTGGGACCCGCTGGGTATGCGGAACGTGAGCTTCATACCCGATTCCAACCCGGAAATGGTGAAGCGACGGATAGGACTGAGCGTCAAGGGCGAGAATGGCAAGGTTCTCCCCACGACCGAGGGCTACATCCAGCAGTACGAGAACTTGGAGGACGCGTGGGGCGGGCCCGGACTCTGGATGTCGGCAGAGAGTTATCTCCCATTGCTGCAGAGCCTGTGCGCGAACGACGGGCGCGTCCTCAGTAAACCGCTGGTGGACGAGATGTTCCGCCCGCAGCTCGGACCGGAAGCCAAGAAGAGCCTCAACGACCAGCTCCGGACTGTCGACATGGCCCGGCGCGTGTTCGCCAACTCGTTCGACATGGACCATCAGGTGATGGACCACGGACTCGGCGGCCAGATAGGCACGAGAGACGAGGTGGGTAGGAGGAGGGCCGGGACCATGTCTTGGGGCGGAATGCCGAACCTGATCTGGTTCATTGACAGAACGGCCGGTTTCTGCGGCGCGCTGTTCACGAATCTGCTGCCCATAGGAGTCGTGAAGGTGAACCAGCTGGAGGGTCTCTTTGAGAAGGCCATCTATGAACAGTATGAGCAGTTCAAGAAGGAGACTTGATCGGAATGCCTTCTGTAAGGTGATGCTCGTGGCTTTGAATGCTTACTGTGCTCTACAATGAATAGACGAATAACGACGAGGGAATGAATCTAGTATTTATTAAACTGTTTCCTATGCAAAAACCAAAACAAAATCAAAATTCAAGGTGGTACAGGAGGAATTTAACCTCCGAAGTTGGACTCGCGGGGAATCGAACCCCGGACCACTCCCATGCTAAGGGAGTATTATACCACTAAACCACAAGCCCAGTTGATATAAGTAAACTAGCGTTGTATTATCTTATAATTCCTAGCATACAGCCACCCAAGCTGCCGCAGCTAACCTTCCACCCCCTTAACCCCACGATATGATAAAGCTCACCTCCTAGCCTACTAAAGTATTCGTAGCAGATATGTACAGAAATCTAAAGGAATCTTTTGACGAGGTAGTGATAGGTAGGCTTCAGCAGAGCTACATGTATCAAAAAGGTGAATAGTTGATCTCAGAAGCGTTGCATTTGGCGCGAGATCGATCAAGATCTTTTGTCCTGGGCAGCATCTACCATATACATGTCCATGTGGATTTCAAATACGTGGACGTTGGGCTGCCATCTACAATATCGACAGCAATATGCAAAGTATTTATGTCTTTACTGACTGACACGTGAGAAAGAAGATCGGAGTTTATATCCAAGCGCTCTGCCCTCGATAAATACATAGGTATTGTTTAAGGGATATCGGACGCCGGGGTAGATGACAATAGCAAAGTGCCCTGGCGGCAAACGGGTCGACCGTTGACGGGCCCGACGGGCGGCGGGTGACGAATGACGGGCGCTGGCGGGCTGGTTACGTAGTTGCTTCAGGTACTCACGGGTTGCCCAATGCCCCACAGCTTGGTGCCTTGCTGCTTGCCTGCTTGCCTGCTTGCCTGCTTGCTCGCCCTGACGACGCTGGGAAGGGCAGCTGGCAGGCTGGCAATCGGCAGCTCGAGTGGGAGGTGCTGCCCCACCGGAGTCACTGCATTACGCAAAAAGTCAACCGCCCACCTGCCCATCAGCCGCGACCTCAGCACAAGCACATCAGCAGTCAGGTAGCCTAAGCTGCCAGCCCACCTGCCAACCCACCTAAAGCTAAAGGTACCTGGACTCAAATCGACACCTACTATTTTTTTCCCTTTCCTTTCAACAACTCGCCCAGCATTACCAATCTACATCTTTCACGACGACGGCGCAGGTAGATAACCGGTCATTCTAAAGTGTGTTTTATTACTTCTCCCTCTGACCGCCTCGATCCGCCACGCCTCTCACGGAGTTAGATTGCAACGGTACAACGGCCTGCACCCGCTTGGACCGACTTTCCACCTTCCTGACAGCCGTGCCGGAATCGTTTCTACGCCTCACCTCATCATCATTCGCAACCCCTCATCTACTAACAGCCCACCTACTCCGCCCTGCCGAGTATCCTGCGTCTTTGCGACCGTTGACGTGCGTTTTCCGTACATCGTCCTTACTCGAGTGAGCTGTCGAGGCCTCAGCCGACGAAGCTCGTTGCGTTGGTAAAATTCGCAAGGCTGACATTCCGAGACCAAGACCATTAGTCGTACTAGGTTTCGATACCCCCCACCTTATTGTCCCAAAGATATATCGCGACGAACCGACCATTGTACGAGAGGAGCGGTCCAAGCTGATTTGGACGCTCCCGTGCGGCAGGCCAAGTTGTCGTCGCCCATCATCCGAGTCCTGGTAGTGGAGGGGGAGCTGATCACATTCTTTGCGGCTCTGCCGCTCCTGCTTTCACCATGGGGAAGATAGCTAAGGCTATCCAGCCTAAGCACAAGGAGACCCTAGTGAGTGCTCCCCGTGTACCGATGTCCTTTGTGTCGAACGTTCTGCTGACTTGGATGTCTCTAGTCCGAATGGCTGCAGGAATTCATCGATACTGCCACCTCGGCCTCTTTACCTCTTTTACCCGACATCCTAGCCACATTCCCCTCGCGATGGCCTTTTCCGAGAGGCGACCTGTATCATTGGATACCGCTGCTAAACCGATTCGACGAGGTACTGGAATCCTTCTGTTCCATATACAAGCTGAGTGACGGTCCTCAGACCAGAGATTTCGGTTGCCACGTTTTACTAGGATCTGCGTCCACTGAAGACAGCAACGATCGCTCGGGCGCGTTGGACGAGCTCGCAAAGCTCGGCTACAGCAAAGATGGCGACGTGCGTCTCGTTGTGACTATTCTGAAGTTCACTCAGATGCTCCTAGACCACTGTGGTAATCGCAGCATATATGCCAGCAGCTCACACTTGAATGACCTCTTGTACAGTACCGACCTTTCCATCGTCTGCGCTACTCTGGACGTTGGCGGAGAACTAGCTCAGCGTTACCAGGCGTCAGTCAAGCGCATCCACGGCATGACAACCCGTCAAGTGCACAATACTCTACTCTCAAATCACTACAACATCGACCTTGACCGTGTCCAGCAGCTAGCCCAGCCGTTCGTAAAGACGCCTCTCTCCCGATCTCTGGAGTCTGCATCACTCTCCACGTCAACTTCCGCCAGCAAGGGCAAAGAGAAGGCTCAAAGCGGAAGCCCCAAGAACGTGGCGACTATGTACGCGAATGACTTGAGCGCTCTTGCCAGAGCGGACACTTCCGGTGATGCCAGCGCCAAGGGACGTTGGGACGGCTGGGCCGATGTGAAGCTTACTTATTATCCTACTTCAGATACTTCGCATGGGCCAGCCCAGCAGTCCCTGCCTGATCGAGGTGCTTCTTCGAATATGCCCGCGACACCGACGCCTTTAAGACGAAGTAGCACATCAGCTGCTCCGCAGTCCACTCCTCGCACAAGCCGCCAGGGCGCGTCGGATGATAGTCCGGCTTCCGCCTCCCGGTCTCCGGCCGTGGGAAGGGATGAAGGTGGCCCTCCCGGTCAGAAGTCTCTAGAAATATCCCATGCTACAGTATGCTCAACACCAATCTCCGAGCTTCTCGCGCGGGCGCCGGCAGACCTACCTAAGGAGACTGAATATGAATTCCTGCACCGCCTCCGAATTGCTAAGGCTCTCACCGAGTCGGTTGAGTCTCGACGACTGGCACTAAAAGTGCGCTTGTTGGCCATCCAGAACCTGGCCTACATCCATATCGAGCCAGCATTTATCGAGAAGGTCCTCAAGCAGGACAACGATGAGCCGCGACGGTTCCAGCTGGTATACCAACTCGCAGAGCTGATCCATCCTGCCGCAGATGGAGCTACGGTAATCCCTACCGACTTGCAGTCGATCGCATTCTCGTTACTGGAGGCTATCTCTGGTTTTCATCACAAGTTGCCCGACATATTCTCGGCCTTGAATGCGAGCGTGAACCACGGTGTGCTGCTCTACGTCATCAGGAAAGCGGTGGCCGAGATGAAGAACGACGATGCTGGAGAGCAATGGAGCGAAGAGGACCAGTGGCGTGATAACCTCTTTTCCCTGACGCTCCACATCACGATGGCCATGGCTAATCACACGTCGCGTAACATGCCCGAGATCATCTCGGCTGGACTGCTGGAGATCATGGTTGAGATCCTCAACATTAGGTCCAACATAGCCGAGCGCACTTACGGTACTTTGGTAGGCTTCCTAGACAGTCTCGTTTATAACGTGCAGAGCTCGTTCCAAACCTTGATAAATGCCGACGGCCTTGAGGCCATGACAAACCTAGTTACTCATGAAGTTGACCTGGCGGGCAAGCTGGCTGCTGAGGGTAAAGGAACGCCCACGTCGCATCGATCTCAGGTCGTGGACTACGAAATACCCTTTTACCAGCAGCAGAACCTCAAGTTTCTTCTCAAGTTTATTCATCACCTGATGTCAAATGCCTATGCTTTCGGTGGCAACACCGATCGGTTGCTGAGGAATCTCGTCGACAAGTCGGCGCTGCTTCGCAGTATTCGCGAGATCATCGAGAACATGACAAGATTCGGCTCCATAGTATGGACCAACGCCGTCATAATCTTGGGCGACTTCCTCAACAACGATCCCACCAGTTTTGCGGCCATCTCTGAAGCTGGACTGGTACAGAGCTATCTTCAGGCTTTGACAGGTCGTCAAGTGTCCACGGGACCACCCAGTGGAGCGGACTCGGGTCAAGGCGAGAACCCAGACGATAGCCCTGGATCATCTGTAGATGATCCTACGTCTGATGTACTCGAGCCCGACAGCCGACCGCATCCGCCTCCGCAGGACGTTTTAGAAGCGCCGCGCGACGGTCCGTTGGCCCGTGGTATCTTGCCCAACTCTGAACCAATTACGATCATACCTACCATCTTTAATGCGATTTCGCTGAATAATTCTGGTATGAAGATGGTCGTGTCCTCGCGCGCTTTCGATAGCTTCTTCGAGATATTCGAGAGCCCAGAGCATATCCGAGTAATGGCCGGAGACGAGAACGTGGCGCAAAACGTTGGGGGGAATTTCGACGAGCTTGCCCGTCACCACCCGTCACTTAGACCCGCCATAGCCAACGCGGTCTTGGACATGGTTGCTCGAGTCGCTAATCTCGCCAAGGTCAAGGCTAGAGATGCTCAGTGGGGAACGAAGCTGCTCGTGAAAGATCAGTCAGGTCAGGTCGTCGTGGCTAACGAAGGGGTGTTAAGCGAAACTCAGCCAGGTTCAAGTAAAGGCAAGGGCAAAGAGGTTGTTGCTGCAGCCAATGACGTGGACATCGAGATGGCGGACGCGAACGCGCAACAGACAGAGGACGACGAGCAGTCCTCCAAGGCCTCTACGGTTGATTCGTCTTCTATAACTCCTTATATCTTCGCCATTTCTAACTTCCTGTCACAATACATCGGTAACCAGAATCTGAGGATGAATTTGATCAACAACGGCGGAATTGAGCTGCTCCTTGATCTCGTCACTTCACCGAGTCTGCCACACGACTTTGGCGACTCTGAAGCGTCTCGACATCTGCATTCAGTCCTGTCTACGCTGGTGGAAAGCTCTCCGATTCTTGGTCTCCCTTCCTTGTTAAAAAGGACCCAGGCCGCAGTTGACGAGCTTCAACCTGTTCTTCAGGCCGCTGAGGTCGGCACCTACTTCTCGCCGTTCCTCAAGTATGCTGATATGAGTGCGGCGGACGCCGCTGAAAATGACATTCAGCATTATGCCCAGGGTACCAGGTTGGCAAAAGCAATCTTGAACGTTCAGTCTCTGATCAAAACCATCTACCAATGCTTCCCCTTTACGTCTAGGTCTCACGCACTACATCCTGTAGTAGTCTTTGACTACTACACGCGCCTGATCAAGTCGCTAGGCCCCCTGCTACGAGTTGTGATTCTGGAAGAGGCGGCCATTACTAGCAACGTCCCGGAGCACTGGTGGTCCAGAAAGGAGCATCACCTGGCGGCTCTACAAGGCTCGTCGAATGGCAACCCTGCTCCAGAGAATGGCAACGACGCCGCTACCGCTGGAGCCGCCACCACTGCCACCGCTCTCGAGACGGAGGACGCGAGCCTGCCAGATGTCTTGTCCTCTACTGCTTTGTGGAAGTTACCGAGCGGCTCTAGTAGCAACCTCCCCAAAGACGAGCAGTCTAGCCCTCGCTATCAGAACTTCAGAACTCTCCGGTTTTTGTTGCATTCACTGATGCCTGCAACCTTTCCCCTTTTCCAGACTATTGGGAGAGCTCTGTTGACCCGGCGCGAGCGTGATCAATACTTACGAGTGCATCATCTCCAGCTAGCTGAGGAGTTAGCTCAGACGATTCTTGTACAGTTGGACTTCCCTGACCGCGCTAGATCCACGCGGGACTTCCATTACTGGATTATCATGCTGCATGCAGTCCACGAGATGATGGTAAACCGTGTAGTTGAGCGTAAGCGTCGACCCCTCTCTTTATTTTTTTATTTTTATTTAGCATAGAGTGCTAACCTATAGAATAGCCCGCAGCGATCGGCAGTCGGCTCAGGTAATCGTGCCGGTCCTGATCGCTTTCAAGAATCGTCGTGGACTGGAGCTGCTAAACACGATGCTACGCGCCTTCAAGCAAGAGATATGCAAGGAGAATAAGGACGGGGACGACGTATCCCGTCTCGCAGTCATCGGCATGAGAAAGATCTTGGATCTTTACACCTTGATAACCAATGGAAAGGTCATCACGGACTCTCTCAGCCAGATCAATATTCTCCGTAGTAACGATCGGCGAGCCGACTCGCAAGTGACGCCGAATTTAGTTGTCGAGCTGCGGATGGCCATATTGCCGGTGGTGAGAGAACTCTGGGATTCCCCGCTGGTTGAGAAGGGTTCAGGCCATCTTCTTGCCAAGATCATTGCCATCTTGAAGTCTATCTCCTTGGGCGACTCTGAGAGCAACGCTTATAGACGTTCTGACAAAACCCCACAGCCTGCGTATCTGCAGTCCGTGCCCGCACCATTCACTTGGGTGTCTTTGAAAGACGAAGTCAGCGAAATCGTCAGCGAAGCTGCGTGCTCGACGGATCTCGCCCAAGAGGGCCTCTATAGGGCCAATGGCAATCGCTTGTTGGCTATCGAATATTGCAGGGCACATAGATTGGGTGTTGCCGGCTCACGGAATCCTATTCCCGAGGAAGACTTGCCGGACAACGAAGCGAACGAGTCGGCTGCCCAGGCCGAAACTGCTGCCGAGGGTAGCGCTCCTCAGCCCTCCGACTCCGACGCTATGGTTCTGGACTTGCCCGCCCACATAGCCCCAAATATGGGTATACTACTCGCGGACGATCTCATCCAAGATTACAGCCCCAGACCGACTCCTCCACTGATTCCCCAGGAAGGGAACGGGGATACTTCTTCAGGTTCCACCCCTGCACAGGGCCCTTCAACTGAAGAGGGTGTGGAATTGGATCCGGCGAAGCGAACAATGGTGGCTAGAGAGGATCTGGATGAGGAGCGTGGTCGCCTGCGCGTTAATCTCATCGACAGATGTTTGGATGTTATAAGAGCGCATCCTGACTCTTCGCACGAGGTCTCAGACCTGATCTCCTCGGTCGTCTTCCGAATGCCCGGCGATGATATGTCTTCGAGACAAGAAATAGGGGAAACATTAACCAACGCCCTCATGTCATTTGCACTCGATGAGGACCTCACCTCTAATGGACGTAGCATCGCGGCTTATGCTCATCTTTTGTCACTGTTACTTCAGGATAAAGGCTTCTTCCGAGCAACCGCTGGAGTACTCAAGGATAACGTACGCGATTTCCTGAAATTTCTCGAGCTGCCTTCCTCCCCATCCACTGAGGAGCTTGCGCCTTGGATACCGTACATTCTCCTCATCTTCGAGATTCTTCTGAGCGATGACGAGCAGCCGGGCGAGATCAAGTGGAAGAGTCCGGCATCCGAGAATGACCCAATAGAGCCATTGCAATGGGTTGCTAAAGAGATGAACCTGAAAGAGGACGAACGCCGAATACTTCTCAGCTCGGTACTGGAGATCTTGCCGCGAATTGGTAAAGATGCGCCGTTGGCTGTATCGGTTCTCCGGATCTTGGTCATCTTAACTCGTGACCGATCTGCAGCACAGGTAGTTGGGGACAAGAAGAATCTACAACGCTTGTTTGTCTCTGCCAAGCAGCTCTCTGGTGCCGGATCTTTACGACTGAACGAAACGCGGATCACGTCCCATATCATGACCATACTTCGCCACATCGTCGAGGATGAAGAGGTCATCAAACAGGTTATGAGAAGTGAAATCCGAACTTTCTTCGCAAATCCCCGACAGGTTCGGCCCATTGACCCAGCGGCGTATGTTAGAGCTTTCTCGCACCTGGCTCTTCGGAGCCCGAAACTATTTATCGATGTTTCGACGGAGATGGTGAAGCTCAGTCGGTGGACACCCTCGGAGAACGGCCGTGGGCTGCTGATAGTTCTCAAGGAAGCGAAATCGGATGCCCTAAAGGATGATGTGGCGCCCACCGTCAGGGCCACCGAGGATCTGACCATTCAAGATGTGAAAGTATCCACCGAGGGCGAAGATAAGCAGATGGTAGATGCCTCCAAACACTCCCAGCAAGATACGAAACGGCCTATACTTGAGAAGCCGGATGGCGTCGTGCATTTCCTGCTCTGCGAACTTCTCAACTACAGGGAAGTGGACGATAAGGAACCGGCCCAGACTATAAAGGACCCGAAGAAGCCAGACGACACCACGGCATCTGGTAGCACGCCTGAAGCTGAAGGGCGCGCCGCCGATGGCAAAGACAAGAAGCCGAAGCCCTCTTTCAACGCTGAGGAGCACCCGATCTTCATATACCGTTGCTTCCTCCTGCATTGTCTCACGGAACTTCTCGAGAGCTACAACCGCACCAAAGTCGAGTTTATCAACTTCAAGAGAAGCGCGCCCCTTTTTGCTAATACTCCTGTCAAGCCCCGCTCTAGCGTATTGAACTACCTTCTCAATGATCTGCTGTGCTCTAGCCACATGGAGAGCACATCAGATACGTTGATTCATAAGAAGAGATACGCTACGTCGATCAAGACGCAGAACCTCCTAGTTGCGCTTGTGAGCAAGACAGGAGAGCGGTCTGTGGACCTTGGCCGGGACAGGTATGACTACGAGGACGAACCCGATCTATTATTCGTGCGCAAGTTCGTCCTGGACACAATCCTAAGATCCTACAAGGAGGCCGCGTCGTCCAACGAGTCGTTCGACAGCAGATATGCCAGACTCCTAGCTCTAGCAGAGATCATGCATCTTATGACGGGTGACAGGGATAAGGATTCCCCCTCATCTCGAGCAGCGCAAGATTCTCTTGAGAGGTCACAGGCTCAAATCCGACGCCTCATGTACGAGAAAGGCTATATCGCGGCTCTGACTGCGTCCATCGCAGACATCGATCTTGCGTTCCCGCCCGTCAAACGAACTATTAAGCATATTCTTCGCGTGCTTCGGACCTTGACTAGCACTGCTATTCTCCTAAGTCATTCCAATATCATACCTACTGTCGCCTCCCAGGAGCACGTTGGTGAGGAGACATTCTCGGCTAGCTCTCTTTCTGACATCGAAGACGACCGAGAGGAGACTCCTGACCTCTACCGAAACTCGGCTCTTGGCATGCTGGAACCCGGCAGAGATAGGGATGGTGATTACTCGGAAGATTCGGAAGACGGTAAGTGCTTCGCCATCTTGTTGGACTATGCTAACTTGTGTAGATGATGACGACGAAGAGATGTACGAGGAGTACGACGATGATATGGGATATGAATCTGAAGATCGCGAAGAAGACGTCAGCGAACGAGACGAAGAGGATGATCTCGGAGGAATGGGACCCATCGAGGGACTATCGGGAGATCACGGTGTCATCGAAGTAACAATGGAAGACGACGAAGACGACGACGACGATGATATGGACGAAGATGACGACGACGAAGACGGCACCGATGACGATGAACTCGACTCCGATGACATGGATGAAGCAGAAGACCGTATCGAGATCATCGATGATGAAGGCAACCCTCTCGAGGACGATGGCGTCTCAGGCTGGGAGAGTGACACTGGCGATGACGAGGGAGAAGACGACGAAGAGGACGACGGTGATAACATCGATTACGAAGCCGAAGTTCGAGCCCTTGAAGAAGCCGACATCAACCGGTTGAGCCGTGCAGAAGCCGACGCTGATAGGTTAGGCCGATTCGGTAATATAATGCGCGCCATCGAAGGAGAGGACTTCGAGCATCCGGATGAGCTTCATGGCCTGAATGATCGCTACATAGAAGAGGAGGATGAAGATGGTAAGCAACCCCCGCCCCCCTCCTTTTTTTAAAACTCCCTTCTCACATTGATGAAGATTTAGAAGAGGAGGAGGAAGAGGACGATATGGATGATGAATACGTATATGAGGATGACTTCCCCAGTAAGTGTCACTAACAGCTTCCTCCCCTCCCTATCACGAGTAATAAAGTAGACGCCGAGTCATGCTGACGATTTTGTGCTTGAAGACGATGCGCCGTCACGGGAAATCATACCCCCGAGCCTGGCCTGGGACACTCTTGTGGTTGAACCACCCGGCCCTATCTTCGGTGGTCATCATCGCCATAGACACGGTACCCGCAGTCCTTTCCCTCCCATCCCATTCATGATGGGGTCACGCCACCCCATGCACAACTTCGGTATGTCGTCTTCTATATACGCTCGCCCATCTTCTTCAATACTCTTCTTGACGTCTCCCGTGATCATCCAGGCTAACTGCTTCTATAGATCCCCGGGGATTTGTTAGAGGCAATCGACATGAGCAACGACCCCCCGCTGTTGACGAGGATGGCTTGAATCCTCTGCTCCGTCGGGGGCATGATGCCGCTGGAGAGGGAAATACTCGTCCCCATCTAGGTGGCCTAGTCAGACTAGGCTTCCCCGGTGGCTTATTTGGTAACATTGACAGCCCCATGTCACTCATTAGCGACCTTATGGCTTCGCTCCCCGCCTCAATCGGTCGTAACAATGGGGCAGGCTTTCAACTCCAGATAGCACACGGCGGCAGAGGCGATTTGCACGATTTCCCGTTCTCACTGGGTCCTCCTGGACGTGAGCCACGCTCCGAGAATCGTCGAGACACATACCAAGAACCCACCCAAGCTACCACGTTCTCGACGGATTCCACGGTGGCTAGATGGACAGAGGAGATCAAGATGATTTTCGGAATGCAGCATTCTGAGAGATCGCATCGCCTGATCCCAGCGATTCTCGCGTATCTGACACCGGCTGCCATAGAGCATGAAAAGGAACTCAAAGCCAAGGAAGCAGAACTACAGCGACAGCTGGAGGAAGATCGTAAAAAGCACGAAGAGGAGGCACGAAAAGCAAAAGAGGCCAAAGAAGCCGAGGAGAAGGCTGCTCGGGAGAAGCTTGAGGCCGAGAAGCGTGAACGAGAAGCGGCAGAATCTGCCGCTCAGGCCCAGGCAGAGTCAGCTACCGCGCACGGGAATGACGGAGATGAGCGCACAGATTCAGAAGCCATGGAAGGTGTTGAAACATCGGCTGAAGCGGCCCCTTCAACCGAAGCCCAACCCGCCGCCGATCAATCACGTGCATTTACCACCATTAGAGGAGAGCAAGTGGATGTTACGGAGCTCGGTATTGATCCTGATTACTTAGAGGCGCTGCCCGAGGAATTCCGGGAAGAAGTTATCGCTCAGACAGTCAGCACCCGCAGGGCGCAGGCTCGAGAGGGCCCAGGGGGCTCGGGTGAGCAGACCGAAGTGTTCCAGGAGTTCCTGGACGCTCTACCCGACGATCTCCGCCTGGAGATTGTGCAGCAAGAGCGACAAGAACAGCGTCGACGCGAGCGCGAGTCACGACGCCAGGCTTCGGCTCCTGGTCAGACGGCCGAAGCGCAAGATATGGATACTGCCAGCATACTAATGACGCTATCACCTCAGCTTCGCGAACAAGTTCTCATGGACCAAGGCGCTGATATTATTGATACCTTACCGCCTAATTTGGCCGCTCAAACACGACGACTTATTCGATCGACAAATCCTGTCCCGCAGCACGATAGAGCATCTTCTGGTACCAGCCGGCTCCGCGAGAGTGCTCCGGCGGGCGTGACGGCTGCTGACGCTGACAAGCCGCAACGAAAAACCGTCGTACAGATGGTGGATAGACCGGGTGTTTACACCCTACTCCGCCTAATGTTCCTCAACGTGAAGGGCGGCTCTCTCGAGATGTCTTTGAAGTACTTGTTCAGAGACGTCTGTGAAAACAGACAGACTCGATTCGAGGTTGTCAGTAACCTACTCAAGATTCTGCAGGAGGGCTCGACGGACGTAGACGCCGTGGAACGAAGCTTCGCGTCTCTTTCCATCAAGGCGAAACAGCCTAAGGAGGTTGATACGAAGACTCAAACACCTCAAAGCCTCAAGCGCACGTTTACGAGCATTGGAAGTCATAATCCGGTCCAGCCAAGCTCGGAGACATCTCCAATCTTGATTGTCCAGCAGTGCCTTGACCTACTCTGTTACCTAGCAGACCAGAATGTCCACATCCCTTCTCTGTTCCTAACGGAACACGATGGCTTTAATGCCTCGACCATCAAGCGGAGTCTCAGCCGCAAAGGCAAGGGCAAGGACGCCAAGGGTAACAAGTATGCAATCAACTCGCTACTTGCCCTCCTGGACCGGGATATCGTCATGGAAAGCTCATCCATTATGGATAGCCTTTCCCAGCTGCTGAGCCGAGTAACTGGTCCGCTGCTTGCCCTGGACCGCAAGCAAAAGGAGGCAGCCGAAGCAATGAAAAACCTCGAGTCCCAAGCTACCACCACAGCAGAAGCCACCGGAGCTACGGATTCTGGAAATGCTGCGACCGATACAGCAGGCAATGTTCAGGGCGGAAGCGCAGCAGGAGCGCCGGAGCAAGCGGTAGAGACGTTGGCGACTGACCCTGCTCATGCTACAGAGACTGCGCCCTCGGGCGGCTCCACGGCCGAAGCGGACTCGTCCAAAGCCACGGAGAAGCAGGCGGTGCTGAAGCGTATGAAGCAATTGCATCCGCCGACGATTCCGAACTACAGCCTGACGCTCATCATTAAGATCTTTGTGGCTCGGGAGTGCAGCTCGAAGACTTTCAAGGAGACGCTCTCAACGATCAAGAATCTCTCTGTGATTCCCGGAGCGATGCTTGTCTTCGGCGAAGAACTTGCTCGTCAGGCCCAGGTCCTGAGCGAGAAGATTGTTATCCACCTGGACGAACTACTGCCTCATATCCAGAATGCCACTTCGGGTACGGAGATCCAGGGTGTTGCTCTGTCTAAGTTCTCTCCGGGTGCTTCAGACCAGAACAAGCTCCTTCGAGTTCTCACAGCTCTCGATCACTTGTTTGCCCAGAAAAAATCAGATGCGACAGAAGGTCCCGACTCGGAGACGAAGAAGCAGGATCTACTTGCCAACCTCTACCGCAACCCTACTTTCAACGCCTTGTGGGAGAAGCTCAGCGCCTGCCTGAGCGCGATCCGCCAACGCGAGAGCCTCCTCAATGTTGCGACGATCCTACTTCCTTTGATCGAAGCCCTGATGGTTGTCTGCAAGGACACTGCCCAGAACGAGGCACAGTCATCGCAGAACCAGCTTAGCAGTAGCATGGTACTGTTGAGCCCGCAGCCTGAGTCCCACCTGGCTGATCTGTTCTTCACTTTCACCGAAGAGCATCGCCGAATCCTCAACGAGCTTGTGCGCAACAACCCGTCGCTCATGAAAGGCACCTTTTCCCACCTTGTCAAGAACCCGAAGGTGCTGGAATTCGACAACAAACGCAACTGGTTCAACCGCAGCGTCCATAGTAAGCAAAACGTGTCACAGCGGCCGCACCCGATGCTACAGCTACAGGTACGGCGAGATCAGGTGTTCCACGACTCTTTCAAGTCGTTATACTTCAAGTCGGGTGACGAGATGAAATTCGGCAAGCTGAGCATCCGCTTCCACGGAGAAGAAGGTGTGGACGCTGGCGGTGTTACAAGAGAATGGTTCCAGGTTCTGGCACGGCAGATGTTCAACGCTAACTACGCCCTGTTCGTGCCTGTGTCGAGCGACCGGACAACCTTCCATCCCAACAAGCTCAGTGGGATCAACGACGAGCATCTCATGTTCTTCAAGTTCATCGGGCGAATCATCGGCAAAGCCCTGTACGAAGGCCGTCTGCTTGACTGCTACTTCAGCCGTGCCGTCTACAAGAGAATCCTGGGCAAGCCGGTCTCGGTCAAGGACATGGAGTCGTTCGACCCTGACTACTATAAATCCCTCTCCTGGATGCTGAGCAACGACATTACGGACATCATCACCGAGGCCTTCTCGGTCGAGGATGACGAGTTTGGTGTTATAAAGACGCACGATCTTGTCGAGAACGGCCGCAACATCCCGGTCACGGAAGAGAACAAACACGATTACGTCCGATTGGTGGTGGAACATAAGCTTCTCAGCTCGGTTAAGGACCAGATGGAAAACTTTCTCAAAGGTAAGCAGCAGTCAGCCGGTCATGTGCTGCGAGCTAGACTAACGCGTGAACAGGCTTCCACGAGATCATACCTGCGGAGCTGATCGCCATCTTCAACGAGCAGGAGCTGGAGCTGTTGATCTCTGGTCTACCGGATGTGGACATTGATGACTGGAAGAGCAACACCGAGTACCACAACTACTCGCCGTCGTCGCCGCAGATCCAATGGTTCTGGCGGGCGGTGCGATCGTTCGACAAAGAAGAGCGAGCCAAGCTTCTCCAGTTTGTGACGGGAACCAGCAAAGTACCACTGAATGGATTCAAGGAACTTGAGGGCATGAACGGCATCAACCGATTCAACATCCACCGCGACTATGGCAACAAGGACCGGCTGCCGAGTTCTCACACATGCTTTAACCGTAAGTGACTCTTGTCTCTCAAGATTCCCACGGTGCTGTTTTGCTAACCTCTTTTCCGCAGAGCTTGATCTCCCCGAGTATGAGAACTACGACTCGCTCCGGCGACAGCTTCTCAAGGCCATCACCACAGGAAGTGATTACTTTGGGTTTGCGTGAGCGATAACAGGCCAACACAGATCTGCTTCTCTTCACCTTTCACGTCGTGACCAGCTCGCTCTGGTCAGTAATAAGATGCAGGCCTTCCTCACAATAATAACGATTATGACACACGCCACGAGAAGAGAAAAAAACGACGACTTGATATCCTAAGGGGCGAGGTCTTGAGTGGGGGAGACTATTGGGACAGGTCAGGGGAAGCTAGGGGCGAGCGAGGCACGGATTGTACGGCAGAGAAAGGAGGCAAACAGCATTGAGGCGTTACTCTTCCTTCCTCTTGAGCGCAAGAGGGCATGTTAGTCGACTCGTTTCGTTTTTCTCTTCTTCCCAAGCATTCAGCAGACTCTCTGTCGGGGAAAGCCTCGTCAATGGAGTGCAGGCCATTGGACGTCAGCAGATCCGGTCCAGAGCAGTCAAGTGTATTTCGCTGTGGTCTAGCAAGACTCCTCATACCAACTGCTTTCTTAGAGTAGATAGGAGCTGCGCTCGAGCAATGAATGCTTTACATAAAAACGTGCCGAAGGCGGTGATTGATTATTAGTTTGTGACATGCCGTAATTTCTGTATACGAATAAGTGATTCTTCCTCTGCGTGTCTGGAGTAGTGCTCGTGAACTTGTCCACCTGCTTAAGATACATACATGTATATACCTGGGATCAGGGCTAGGTTACTCGTTACATGCTCACTACTCGCACTTAGGTACCGCGTACACCAGACAGGCAGAGAGAGGCCCCCATAAGAACATTCAAAACAAGCCGTCACATTTTATGTACTGCTGTTGCTGCTATATACAATTTTGTTCATCCCCGCTGCGGAAATATCCGATAGCCCCTCCTCTTCTTTTCTCCTGCCTCTCTGCAAACGCTCGGCGGCTCAGATGAAGTCGGTGAGGGAGGGCAGGACGCCGGTGTAGGCGGAGCCGGAGGGGGGCTCCATGCCATACATGTAGTCGGCCCACCAGGGGCCGGCGCCCCACCAGAGCCAGCCGGTCCAGACGTCCGAGTTGTCCTGCATGTGCTGGAGCATGCCCTGGACGGCCTGGATGCACTGGGAGTTGGCGCCGCCGGCCGTCTCGCCGATGAGCCCCTTCTTGCCGTTGGCCTTGAGCCACGCCGTCGCGTCCGCCAGGCGCTCCGCCCCGATCGTCGCCGACACGCAGTCGGGGCTCGTGCCGGATCCGTCGGAGTCTAGGTATTGGTGCTGGCGGGCTGTGTTAGAGCGAAAGGATCGTTCAGGGAAGGGTACTAGATGGGGATATGCTGTTATACGTACCATCTCGTAGATGAGCTTGTCCTCAGGGTCGGTCAACTTGCCCATGGCATCCGAGGTGCCGCTGGATGTCTATTCACTTCGAGTTAATACAGAACGCGGCAGGATGTGAGACTGAGGGTGTGAAAATAGGACATGAACCACTTACCCAGTGCCAGGCACCGGTCCACGAGTTCCCTTCAGCAAAGATGTACTGCGAGGTGGCACCGGCGCCGCGGATGGCATCGATGGCGGCCTGGTTCAGCTGGCCGACGAGGTCGTTGTCCTCGTCGTGGAACTCGTTGTTGGTGTCGAAGATGACCTTCTCGTTGCTGGCGTACCGCTTGGCCGCGACCGTCCACCACGCTCCGAACCCGGACACGTCCGTGATGATCTCGTCGTAGTAGCGGCCGAAGTTGTGAGGGTCAACAATGGCGTATGCGCCCCTGTTCTCTCATGTGAGCGACTGCTGGGCCAAGCATAAGACAGAATTAGACTGACTGGCCGGTAATGAAAGAGACGGCCTAGGGTGAATTAGTATGTTATTCCATCAAGGCACCTGATTGTCGACTCACATCGTCAAGGCCGGCGGCGTAGGTCTCGTTGACGGTACCCGTCAACTTCTCCGGGATGAAACGCTCCCTGTCTACCGTTTAGCATTCTGCAGCGACGATTACTAACACAATACGTACATCATGATTGGGACTCGGAAGGTATTGAAACCCTTCTGAATCAAGGTCTTTACTTTAGATTAGTAGCCGAAATATGATACGGCGCTGAGAATCAGCAGCTTACGGAGATGGCACTTTGGTCGGGCCAGGTGTAGTCCTTGTCGAGCTGACCGGGGAGAGCCGTGTTGCCGAACTCGGCCCCGGACTCGCTCACGCCGGTGAACTGGAAGGCATCGGCGCGCTTCCTGGTCTTGGTGGGTACGGCGACGGCGCCGGAGACGGCGGCCGCGCCAACGAGCACATCGACGAACCTCATGACGTCTAGTGTTTACCGCAGAAGACGTACAGCGAACGGGGAAGGTTGGAGGAGGGGAAGACAGGACCGTCTCTCTGGCCCGATGGGTGGTGATAGCTCGTCTTCTTATACCTTGGGATGGGCCTCCCCGCGGGCCGGAAGCCGACGCTCCGCGCCGCGCAAAAGAGAAAGGAAGCATAGGGGACGGCTTCTAGGGTGTGCATTGCGGCGCTAAGGACAATTTCGGCGAGGAGATCGTAGATCCTTGGATATGCAAAGCTATTGAGCCTTATATTATAGCTGATTTCGTCGCTCGCAAGGCACCGCGGTGGGGTGATCTAATGAGATTGGAGGATGAAACATGGCGTCGCAGGAGAGCACGGGAGCAGCGGCCTACCAGCCAGCGGCTTGGCTGCGTTGCTTGTTTTGCTGGTAGGGTCGCCTTGATGGCTCCGTGGCCGGCTCCTCAGTCCTTTGCAGAGACTAGCACCGGTGGATTGCTGCGATCCTCGTCCGTGACTGATGCAGCTGAATCACCTGCCTATCCTAGAGAATCTCCCTTTGTAAGAACTAGACAGTTGCGTGCCCTATTCCATCGCGATTCTAACTGTTCACATTATCAGTAACTAGACAACAGTGACGTCGAAGGATAAGGGCCGAAAAGCACATCAATGATCATGATCTAAGTAGGTCGTCAAGCTCTCTCCTGAAGCTCATTGCTGCTTCCAGGGGGGCGGGGGATAGCTCTCCGCCCGCATATTGGAGCATGGTGAGGTCGTCCTCCCGCCGTGTGGCACTGGGACTTCGAACATACAAAGTAATTGCACTCGGAGCATGAAATTCAGGGAAATCCGTGAAATGACGTATGACCAGAGAGCCAAACAGGCCGAGAGGCCACATGGATTAAGTGAGAGGACGGAAGAAAATCTCCGAATCGAATTAGGAGCGAGTCTAATCTTGGTCGTCCGTCGACGTTCGCTAGTACCTCCTAGGTTGGCAGACCTGAATTCGTCCTGAGTAGGACCTTGAACTACTCCAGCAGCTATTGTCTGCACAATAGAAGCACTTAACATACCTCCCCTGCTTTCTTCGGAAGAGAGGTGTTTTCGTCGAGGTTTCGCGTGCGGCATGACAAGTCGGATTTGTTACCCTTAAATGTAAATATCAGCGAACATTAGGCATAAAAAGCACCCCACACCTGATGGCAGCTGACGCGGGCTGCCACAGTACTAGTTCGCTTATTAAGTAATCACATATCAGATCAAAGACTTATCGATACCGACCTCAAAGTATTTCGTACCCATTTGGCTCGGGATTTTGGATGCGACAAGCTTCAAATTCGCTATCGTCAAGTCTTCGACACCACAACAGAAATGCAGCCAACACGGTGGCTTTTGAAAGGCCGCTCGGTGTGGAAGGGTAGGTCCAGTCCTATAGCCAGTACAGCGCACCCGAGGAAGCCCAGCTAACTCGCATGATAGGACCTCATATTGTACCGTAAGATATCAATTTCCTCTCTCGAATATGACTATATAGTTTGTCAGGCAGACTGACACGAACGCCTCTGGCTATACAGCCTGCCCATCGTCCGCCCGGGACCGGACGAGAAGGTCAGGCCGATCCGGACGCAGGCGCGCGCCGCCACCGTCCTGCCCAGCTTCGTCGGCCTCAAGTTCCAGGTTCACAACGGCAAGGACTACGTCGACGTCGATATCACCGAGGAGATGGTCGGCCACAAGCTCGGCGAGTTCGCAACGTACGTCCCTTGCTCGCCCCTGTCTCGTGTCCCGGAATCTTTTCCTGATCTTTCCGACATCTATAAATATGTAAAGCTATATGTGTGGTTTCTAATATTGCCTCTTTCTTCCTCTAGCACGAGAAGACCGTTTGTCTGGACACGTCAATAAGGAGCGTCTCAACGTGTATACGAAGGCAATACACCTATTCTATTGGCGTTCTTGGCACGATGGGAGGGCGGCCGTCTTTAACAAGCCGGATACTAGCAGCTGTACTTCACGCATCCGAAGTGTAAATATACAATTAAAAAGACGGAGCAATGCGTATCCAATTGGCATTACTGGTGCAATGCAAATATGTTCTTTTCATTCCTAATGTCAATTCCAGACATAAAACAAGCCCACCCTAAAAGCAAGAATCCCTGAGCCTAGACACCAACGCCTGTTCCCTGAAAGATGTATGGTTTCCTCCATGAGCGAGTTCGTCTTAATGCAACTTCTCGTGCTTTTGTACAAGTTGTATTACAGCTGCTTCTCGATCGAGAATCGTTACCTCCAGTCCGGCGTATTCGGGCATTCGTAGAAATGTCGGGATAATGAAGGTTGTTTCTCCGATCTCTAGAGAGTGATGGGAGGGTGGTGAGAGATCTCGTAGACGCCTAAGTCATCAAATATCAGCATGAATGCCCGTGTGAACCTTCCTCCGTCTCAAGCCACGTACCATCGAACCGAACTCATCGGTAGAACTCGCTGCGCTTGACGTTGACGCCGTACTCGGCGACGGCCATGCCGAGGTCCTCCATGGTGAGGACGGTGCGGTTCTGACCGCCGCCTTGGCCGCCGCCACCGTAGCCGGGGCGCTGGATGCCGAGGGGACCGCCGCGACCCTGGTCCTTGGAGCCGGCCTGCGCCTGGCCGGGGATCTGGAGGCCGCCGGCGGCACCGAGGTTGCCCATCAGGTTGTTGGCGCTTGTGTTGGATGCGCGGATGCGGCTGTACTGGTACGCGTCGCTGGCGATGTCCGCCACGAACTTCTGGACTGCCAGCGCGATCAGTCGCGCTAGCCGCGGGTCCGTCGTCGGCGGCGGCGGCAGGCCTGCCTTTGCCAGGTAGTAGTTGGTGACTGCGTCGGGGATCTGCGAGGACGAGTTAGCACGCCGAGCCCACTGGCTCCAAAGCCGAGTGACGGGTCGCTTACGATGGGCGCATAGTCATCCATCTTGGCCAGGAATTCTTTGAGAGAAGTGTCTTTTCTGTTGGGAAGCTTTGGCTCTGAGAGCAGCGGGTTTTCTTTGCTTTGCTGGGAAGCGGCGGGAGGCGCCCGGTCGTTCTCAGCGGGTAGGTTCGCCATTGTGATAGTGGATCAATAGATTTCTGGTTGAAATAGGATGGTTTGATCGAGATTCGACAAGGCGAACGGTTGATTCTTGACAGCTCGTGAGCTGGCTCGTAGAGCGCGCGCGCGATGGCGATTAAGTGTTTTGTGTAGAAGGGACTAGGCTCGAGAGATGGCGCGACGCGGACGGATAATCTCGGTGTCGCAAGACTTTTAGGTTGGTAGGTATTCCTCTGGTGAACGCGCCGGGTTTTGAAGACCAACTCTAATCGAGGAAAGGTTGTAGAGAGGTGTCGCTGGATGATGGATGAGCGTCGCGGCGAGAACGATGATGGACTGAAGTTGTGAAGTTGCGAGCGATTACGTTGATCACGAAGTTGGGTGGATAAAGCCAAGCTCGACAAATTATGGGTCGGATAAGATTGAATCTGATCTGGGGCTTATCAATCTTATCGGGGCTTTTAGATTCCCTGGCGAGTGGGTGGCATGTGAAACTGAGAAGCTCAGGTAACTTTAAGCTGCTGAAAGGAAATATGAAGTTAAAAAAGGGATAGACGTCGCTGTGGATGCCAATGGTGAGAGTCTACATATGTATAAATATTTAGATAAGCATTCCACCTTAATCATCGGCATTGGCATATTTCACCAAAAACCAAGATATGTTGCATAGTGTGTTGAGATTTTATTTGATTGTATCTCTATCCTACCAATTTCATGTCCATTATCACCGTTGGTCCACAGCGTTGAGTGCTAGGTAGGCAATTACCCATGTAGGTACGAAGACAGCACTTCTTCGTCTCAGCCACCGAAGCGTAGACGCTGTGAAATAGGCCCGAGACAGCATGATAAGTTGGATATCACATGCTCCCATATCACAACTTGCTTCATATTAAGTCGTTCTAATAAAGGATAGGATTGTCGCCTCTTAGCATATCTGGTCGGATGCTTAGTTCCTTGAGGACTGCTTGCTGATATAATGTCGCTTCCAGGACCTTGCAATAAGATCTCGAAGAGTTTCTCCCGGGTGGCAGGGCTATTGCGTCGTAGATCGGCTACACTCGTCTCATTCCTAGCCTAGTCGCGACGGGGTGAAAATAGAGGCTTAGTGTAATGAGCAAGTGCAGGCCTGAGCATATACCTAGTCAGAACCTTACGAGCCAAGTAGGTTTTCCGTATCGAGTCCGCAGCTGAGGGATGTGTTCTGTTTGATGCCGTGGTAGGCTCATCAAGTTCCTACAGGTTCTGGCCGTTGAGAAAATACTAGCTTGTACTTTACAATCTCGACTACTTCGAGATTCTCACTTGTAGATCCGGACTTTTCGTCGCCCATTGCCGTATCCCCTTCAGATTCGGCTCGCTTTCTAATGATGGCCATGGCCTTGGGTAGTTTCTTGACCTCTCCGGAGAGTCGCTGATGTCCACCTACGTATAGGTGAACCCGTTTCATCCAGGAGGTGCTAGAAGGGTCTTGAGTATCTGAGTGGTAGTCAGGAAACACGAGGCGCCCGACATCAACCTCTGGCGTGTTGTGCTCGCTGTTCTCGCCAGCCTGGGGTAGGTTGATAGTACCCTGGAGCTCTAGAATCGCAAGGCCTGAGGGGGTCTGTATGAGTTCGGGGAGAGGATCTTGACTTGTCGGCTTATCCCCAGGCTTTCTTGGATGCAACTGAACAGAAGAGGCCATTGCGAGGGGAGCCAAACCCTCCCGAAGCTTAGACAATGCAACTCGTATCACAATAACGGCCTGGCCAATATCCGAGATTTACAGTGTGAAGCACGTAGAAGTGGATGTTCACGTTGATGGGTTATCTTCGGCAGTTCGGGCAATTGAACATGGGTGACCCGATGCAAGACGTGGCCCGTGCGTTCGATAGCCCTAGCGCGGCTCCACCTTGTTTCCCACGCAGCAAAAAAATTGGATTAGGCGAAGAGAAAAAATCACACAAGCAATCTTCAAGCTTTCTCTTCTCCCAATAATTTTCGACTGCACGACTCGACCTCAACCAACAATTCAACACATTCGACGCCGCAACCCACCGTCGAGATGAAGTTGAACATCTCTTACCCTGCCAATGGCAGTCAGAAGCTCATCGAGATCGAAGATGAGCGCAAGCTCCGAGACTTCATGGAGAAGCGCGTACGTTCTTTTTGCCCTTGTCGTCGGTGCATAGCTTGCCATCATCTCGCAACGCATATCCATCCTCCTCTCTACCTCGACTCCTCCCCCATTATTGCTCCTTCAATCCTTTGGAGCCTGAAGACACTAACATGGCTTTCGCTTCTAGATGGGCGCTGAGGTCCCCGGCGACAACCTTGGCGACGAGTTCAAGGGCTACATCTTCCGCATCACCGGCGGCAACGACAAGCAGGGTTTCCCGATGAAGCAGGGCGTCATGCACCCGACCCGTGTCCGACTCCTCCTCTCCGAAGGCCACTCGTGCTACCGCCCCCGCCGCACTGGCGAGCGCAAGCGAAAGTCGGTCCGCGGCTGCATCGTCGGCATGGACCTGTCCGTGCTCGCCCTTGCCGTCGTCAAGCAGGGCGACAGCGACATCCCCGGCCTCACCGACGTCGTCCACCCCAAGCGCCTCGGCCCCAAGCGCGCTACCAAGATCCGCCGCTTCTTTGGTCTCAGCAAGGATGACGATGTAAGTTGTCTATTAGCTTCTTCATCCGTCATCGCCTGCTCGGTCGTTGCTTCTGCGGCGTGAGAGAGAGGAAAGAATCTCTCTCACTCGCAATGGACACCACCGAGCAGAGTCTGAGAAAGGATATGCTATTATAAAGAACATGGGATCACCATCCCCAACAGATGGCTAATACGTTGGGTTTTTCCTGCTATATAGGTCCGAAAGTACGTCATTCGACGTGAGGTCCAGCCCAAGAAGGAGGGCAAGAAGCCTTACACCAAGGCTCCCAAGATCCAGAGACTGGTCACGCCCCAGCGTCTCCAGCACAAGCGTCACCGGATCGCCCTCAAGCGACGACAGGCCGAGAAGGTCAAGGATGAGGCCGTATGTCCAATCCTCTAACGTCACATGTCTTCTACGTGCTAACTTTTCTACAGAACGAGTACGCCCAGATCCTTGCCAAGCGTGTTTCCGAGGCTCGCGCCCACAAGGCCGAATCCCGCAAGAGACGCGCAAGCTCTATGCGCAAGTAAATCCCTACAGGCGTTTGGTTGGTGTCTTCTGGTTCTTGCATTCGGGCATAAAGTCATAGGCAATGGCATCGAGGAATGATTTCAGTGGCTGGTCATGGAGAAGATAGCCCGGCATCATGAGTGTATTCCCGGAACCCCCCAAAAATGAGATTAAGATTCCCAAAACAGACCACGGCTGTCCAGTAATAATCTTGGTATTTGCCCTCGGCCATCCGAGTGCTACCTTGAATGTGGGATGATATGCTCCGTCAAACCAGTTTTGTCCCTCCAAATTCGCCCATGACCTTATTCCCAAGTCGCATATATGCAGTGTGATGGTAGGCTAGGTATGTGACGACAATAGTTGCGTGTATCCAGTCGCAGACGCACTACAACATGTCGTGTAATATGTGTCGTGTCATGAATCTCCCTACTTATATATGGCCGCGATGATTTATCCTCTCTACCACGTATCGGCCCCCTTTTTTGTCTCTCTTTTCGCCCCCGATAATTCCCAATGCAATCTTCTCAGTACTCCAAAAGCGAATAAGCCAGCCACCCGAATCACCTCGTCTGAAGCGCATGTATGCTAGCGGGCCTGTATTGCCGTTATAAAACACCAGTTTTGTCTTCCTTTTCTTCTATTTTCTCTCTCCCGTCCCGTCGATATGCATGTGTCACTCATCATAGCGGAGCGTTGTTGAAGAGGAAACTGCAGGGCTTGCGTCAGCGACTTGAGATAGTTCCCAAACTGGAAAGAGAATAAAGTCCTCGTGGAAAAGGGAGGAAAAACATACCTAACACTCTCTCCATTGTGCGTACGGCGGATGGCCTCGGCGAGGGTGGGACTGATGTCGATGACCCGCAGCTTACTGCAGCGGTTGATCTTGTCGCCGAGGGGCACCGTGTTGGTCACGACGATCTGGCTCAGACAGCTGTTGTTGAGGATGTTGATGGCCTCGCCGCTCAGGATGCCGTGCGTGACGACGGCGATAACCTCGCGCGCGCCGTGATCCTTGACGGTGGCCGCCGCCTTGCTATACGTCGCTGTATCAGCACTGCTCGCCATAGTGCTGCTGTGTAATGTCGAGGGGGCGAGGGTAGCAGCGTGGAGCAGCAGCTGGATTACTTACGCCAAGGTACCGCAGGTATCGGCCATGTCGTCCACCAGGATGGCCACCTTGTCCACCACGTCACCGACTAGCACCATCCTGCCCACGACGTTGGGCCGCGGGCGCTCCTTATGGATGAGCGCGAAGCCGCGGTCTAGACGGTCCGCGATCGACGTAGCTCTGTCGCACCGTTGTCAGCCCTTCTCCCATGTTCTATTTACTCTCCCTTCTAGGCAATCTGCTTGAGCCTACCTCTTTGCGCCGCCAGCGTCGGGGCTCACGATGACGGTGTCCTCGCCGCTGAGGTTCTCGCGGATCCAGCGCAGGACGCTCGGCTCGGCGTACAGGTTGTCTACGGGAACGTTAAAGAAGCCCTGGATCTGGGAGGCGTGGAGGTCCATGGTGATGACGTGGTTGCAGCCGGCCGTCTGCAGCATGTTCGCGATGAGCTTGGCCGAAATGGGGGCGCGGCTCTTGTCCTTCTTGTCCTGGCGGGCGTAGGGGAAGTTGGGGATGACGGCCGTGATGCGCCGCGCCGAGGCGGTGCGGCAGGCGTGGATCATGATGAGCAGCTCCATGAGGCCGTCGTTTATGTCGCCCGGCGCCGTGGACTGCAGGATGAAGACTAAGGGAGGGAAAGGCACTGCATTAGCCCAAGTGCGCGAAAAGTCGAAAGATGAGAAGAAGCTCGCGTACCATCTTCGTCCCGTACCGACTCGCCGACCGTCACGCTCGTCTCTTGGTTCGAATAGTTCAGACTCATAGTCTTGGCAATCTCAATGCCTAGCCTAGAGAGTGTAGAGAGGTCGTGGTTAGCCAGAGATTGCCCATCTTCAGTTGTTCGCTTTCGTTGCGGTCGGGAGTTTGGGGATATTCGCAATTTCGTCATCCGTCGGGTCTGGGCAGGGAAAGCCACAAATAGCCGAGAGAAACCCAGTCGGCTGCTTGTGCCATGTCGTCCCAGCCGTATAGACGGAAATTAAAGAAAATATTTTAAGAAATAAAGGAAAAAAAAAAAAAAAAGCAGAAAAGGGAGAGAAATACTAAAGAAAAAAACAACCTACCGATCGGCCACGGCCTTGGCCAGGCTCGGATGGCTATTGCCCGAGAGGAGCTTGATCTCGTTCGCCATGTCGCCCATGGTAAGAAAGAAGGAGAGAGGATCGGGGGCTTTGGACCGTCAGATTATTTAAAAAAGGTTTTTTGCTCAGATCCTAGCGAAGGCAACAAAAAATGGTAAGACAAACAGCACAGCTAAAAAGTATCAGTGCCAAACCGCGGCCAAGATCCAATCGGGAGGATTCGCGGGGGTTGCGTCGGATTACCGCCTGCGCTGTGGTTGGATCGGGACAAGCACGCAACGCAAAGCTTACTGCAGATAAAATATCCTATTGCACGCGTACCAAAGAGTCTAGCACGTGGGAATGCTTCCTTCTCTCGCTCTCGTTTTTGGGGGGGGGGGGGGGGTTTGGTAGCACAGTTGACGATGGGATTAAAAAAGAAATAATAGTAAATCGAAGCCGAAGAGACCTGGCGACTTGGAGAGACGTAACATAAATAACCCTGCGGTCCCGCCGTGAAGCTCGTATTGGTTTGCCTAAGGTCGGCTGGTCCGACAGAAAGAAAAAAAAAAAAAAAGGATCTTTGGCCAGTCCCTTAGCGACTTGGACCTCAGCTTCCCTCAGAGCCTACAGCTACAGCTCTACTACGAATTTAGGTACTTCGAAGATCAGGTAGGTACCTTGGTTAGTGCCGGCATTAGGCACTAGGTTAGGAGGTACTTATGCGCTATAAATATGTCGTTACCTCCAAATCTGCGAGTCCAAATAGCAAGACAACACATCGACATAGCTTCATGTCAGATTATATACCCAGTGCTGTTAAAAGGCAGTAGTTCTTACCAGGTAGGAGTCTAGACACCGACATATAGACTAGACGAGCGAGGTTTCGAAGCACCTCAACTATCTCAAGGCAGGGTTGAAAATCCATACGGTCACTGCAATACGCTTCGATGCGCGAAACATCTCGTGGTAGCCAAAACGGCTGGTGATGAATTTGAAGGTATACTAGAGCTATATATATTGAACCTTCCAATCGTCCTCCATCTCATGGTGACGGAGATCGATTCTGGACCCGTCCGTTCGGACAACGTACTTGGCGCTCGCTCTTCCATCGTGACCTGACCGCTGACCTCCAGCTGAACCTTCTCTAATTACCTCAGTGCTTATCGGCGCCACTCCGCCCACCAGCCAGTGAGCTGTCCCAGCTTGGCCGCTGCGAGGCCTGGAGTCCACGCCTGATGCAGGACTCGCAGTGCCTGCCACATGGTCGAGTAGGGGGTGGCCGCCGGCCGAGGGCTACCGAGTAGTCCTGGTTGAGAGTATTGGAAATCCTCTCAACCAGGACTTCCAATCCGTCAGGTATAATGAATGTCGCCGCTGATGAAGAGTCTCGATCCTACCCCTCCAAGTCCTACCAGACGCGTTCATGGAAAACGCCCGGTAGGACTGGAAGAGGACGACGGCGGACCCCGTGTTCCCGAAACTGCATCATGGGCGCCCCACGCTCTACGAGGAAAGCAGGAAACGGGGCACCCCGTGGCGAGGTACCTAGGCCCACGAGGCACCCCGTGCCCCATTATGCCGCCGCCGGGCACCCGTGCCCTGAGACGTGGGCGACGGGCACCCGTGCCTGGGCAGTGGGCAACAGGGCACCCCGTGATTGGGCGAGGCACGAGGCCACAAGGCACCCGTGCCCGGGGGTGAGTGGCAACCCGGCAGGGCACCCGTGCCCTGAGATGCGGGCGACGAGCACCCCGAGGGGTAGCCACGGGCATCGTAGCGGCCCGCGCCCCGCCCATCGGGCGTCCAGGGAGCGGGGGGACCCCGCCACCTGGACTGGGGCTGGCACTGGGGAGGACCCCGTGCCCTGAGTGGTGGGCGACGGGGGGGGGGAGGGAAGAGGGAAGAGATCGCGAGATTGGTTGACGCTCTCTACCGTGGCCTGTCTAGCCTGATCCAGCAGGCCTCTCATGATATCGAAGATTTCGTCTCTCTCATGTGATTGTCGCTCATGCAGCTGTTGCGAGCCCGCTCGGATGAAGAGGAGGAGCAGGAGGAGCAACATGGTATTGCTGGTGCTGGTAGAGTGTTTGCGCGAGGAGAATCAGGAGTTGGAAGATGCGTCGAGGAAACAGTGCCCAAAGAGCAAGGCCGAACCACCCCTATTACTACAAGTACCTGAGAGTCAGCAACTGATATTCTGCAATTTTAAAGTAAGGGATGTATCTTGGGTGAATATGAATACTGACCAGTAGGGAATGGCTGGCTGATTCCTCGCGGAGTTTCATCTTTAGCAGCCCCTGCGATGATCTCTTCGTCGACGAACTATAAGAGGTTGAACAGTTCCCTCTTCTGCAGTTCTCGAGATGAAGGTTGAGATACTGCGCTGGATCATGTCTTATTAGCATGTACTCCGACACGTAATGCTCGGCAGGGGCTGTCAAGGAGATACTTACTGGGCTTCGCACGGGGCTCCTTGCGAAGGCGTTGTACACTTGCCACCATGATGGAGGAGCTCGGTACATGGAGTGGCGTTAGGGGTGGCGATGGATGAAAGGCCAAGTCTCCTATCGATGCCTTCATCCAGTGAGTATGTTGCGATGGGGGTTAAGCGAAAGGGATGAAAAGTTTTACTTACCTCGTCCGCCGCTTCGCGGACCATGATCCAGCCCATTGGGGCAGCGGCCCGTGAGGATGGTCTAGAGTACTAATAGTTAGAAGCGAACACACGAAGGTAATCCCAGCAGCCTCGTCCTGAGGGATGGCTTGCTGGTTGTAGGTATGGGGGGCTGGCATAAGGGTAATATGATGATGATTGATGGATGAAGACTTACCTGATCGATGACTTGCGATGTTGTACATCGAAGTGGAAAGGGGTAAAGGTTTAGTAGAGGTAATGTATATATATAATGACGATAGAAGATGAAGTGTTGATGATGTGATGATGTGGTGGTGCGTTGATGTGATGGAAGAGAAGAAGAGTTGGGGGAGAAGGCGGAAGAGGACGGGGTATCATATAGAAAATGCCTGGGGCTCGAATCAGTAAGGGCACTAATCCTGATCTGCGCAGAGACGCCGGCGCTGTATTTTTTTAATATGTTTTTTATTTTTCTGTACTGGTCCTGCATCCCCATTGGCCGTGGGAGGAAAATAGTACTGATCCTGGGCTCTCATTGGACTGCCTGCAGAGCGAGCGGCATACTGATCCGCCAGATATTATCATGTGTGATCGCCAGGCCGACTCTGGGGACCTCGCTCGGTCAGGAAGGGGCGGGGCGGGAGAAAGGGGCAGCACGGCAGTTTGGCGGGGCGGAAGTCACGATGGGGAAGTCGGGCATTGCGGAAGCGGCGTAGGGAAAGCCAAGCCGGGCTTTGGGGAAGTGGCGTTACGGAGGTCAGGGGTTGCAGAAGGCAGGCACATCTCGGAGGCAGGAGCACTCCAGGTGAGGTTAAGCACGGAGCCGGCCCGGGACGGAAGTCGTGCGGACAGCTGGGGTTCGGCCAGGGGTTCAGCCAGGGGTCCAGCTAGGGGTGTAGCTAGGAGAAGAAGCTAGGGGAAGACAGGGTATACACTCATGTTTCATGTCCCCCCTGCTGAGATCAAGTAACATCCCCTTCCATTATCCTTCTTTTTGTCTTCCATGTCCCATTGTCCTTGTACACCTCCCACACAAGAGATTCCCATTGTGCCCACACATGCAATAGTCTGTTGTCCATGAATGATTGGAGTTTGCTCGGCCATATTCTATACCGGGAACCCAGCTAGGCCCTGGGTCTGCTTGGTTGCATGCCGGCGTCTAGATGGTATTCAACCTTTTATTAGGCCCAACTAGCTGGGAGATGCCCAGAAGATCGAAACATGGGGCTCGATTAAGCCGCCAACCTACTACACGAGTCGTCACAGCTACTCGGCGCGCGAGACTAGATACCGAGGCGCTAAGGATCTCGGCCAATCCCATCGACCCGTGCTTCCGGTGGCAGCCCTTAGCCGGCGGCGGGAGGAGATCTGTAGGTGGACTGGGTGGACTGGGTGGACTTGAAAATGTTAGGCGGCTCGGGCGCATCAGTAGATATATCCGTCCAGACTACCTTCGCCGTCGCGCTCCCCCATGTCCCCCAGCCGGCTGACAAAACCGTTTCCAGTTCGTTTGAAAACGCGGGTCCAGCGAATGAGCATGTCGTACGTCTCGCGATCCAACCCACCCTTGTGAAAACGTGAGGGAGCCTTTCCGTGGGTTTGGTAGCCGGGCCTAGCGATTAAGCAGTCTAGCAAGACGCTTTATGCGCCATGTCCATCCAGCCAGCAAGACGACTAGTCCTCTTTACGAGGGTGGTCAGTCTCGGCGTTCTTATTACTGCGTTCTTATATGAATATGACAGAGCTAGACTAGTGACATAGGAAACATTTCACCTAGCATTAGGTGTGTCTAACTTAGTCACTCTTATTCCAACGATTGTTCGACTTTGGTTGGATTGGCTATGAATACGTGACACCAATCCACGATGGCTAAACCAAGAGCTCTGCTCTTGTTGCTGTGGTCATCTTGGATGGCGGGAGGAGTCGGTACCCAGCTGGACGGGCATGTCCGAGACACAGTTTGCAGCGATTGCATTAGAAGAGAGACAGCCAGATCCGAATGGGCGACGATAAGGGGCAGTGAAGGGGGTCCCAGACGGGAGCTTCGACATCTACTAGCTCCAAATAACATTTCACCAGACGGCTCCGGTCTCCAATTTCGCCGGGAGCCCGAGACCAAATCAGATGAGGAGGAAGACGACGGTAAAGACGACGATGAAGAGGCCATTCGAAAACGGCAATCTCCTCTGCCAGTCCCACCCGGGAACGACGATGGGGACGACGACGATGACGGGGACATCGATACAGATTCTCTGATAAGTAGCGCATCGGCCAGCGTATTCACCAAGGTATCGACGAGCGTATCGGCCTCCGTATCGGCCTCAGTATCGACCTCTGTATCGGACAGTGTAGCGACTTCTGTCTCGGCCGACTTCGCGGTATCGATTGGATCGCTCTCCGCATCGATAGCAAGTCTCACCAGCGCGCCGACGCAACCCGCAGGAGAAACGATAACGATAACTATCACCGCCCCGCCGACGACGACGGACGCTTCTGTCGCCACGACCGCGGACTCCGCAACCACAACCGAAAGCACAAGCTCGTCGATAGTGGTCTCGGTCATCGACGCGGCCTCGGCCATCTCGAGCATCCAAGCGAGCGCCAGCCAGGCGGTAGAGGATGCTAAGGCGAGCGCCAGTCGCAGTGCGCAGAGCGCTATAGATACCGCGACGAATACGGCCATGGTACGGGTTCTTTTTTTCGCTTCGTTTTTTGGTGCCCTTTCAGAGACCAGTGGAGCTTCATTACAAATAAACAAACGTAGGCGGCTAACAAGAATCCCACCGAAAAGGCTTCCATGAACGTCGAACCCCAAAATTCCGGCCTCACGCCGGGCCAGATCGCGGGGCTGGTCATCGCGATGATGATCGTAGCGTCAGTGCTCTCTGGCTTCGGCACCTTCTTCATCCTCCGCCGACGGCAGCGCCAGCAGCCGCAACAGCACGAGGAAGCGCCGAGCAAGTACGGCGGCGGCGACGTCGCGATGGGGGGACCAGCGGGCGGGCGGCGCTCTCCGATGTCATCAATCCGTAGATTCGTATCAGCCGCGGCCGCCGCGGGCCACGGCAGATCAGCGACGCAGGGCAGCGGGTTCATCCCGGACATGAAGCAGCGGATGCCGCCAGCGCCGCCGGCAGCCGAGCACCCGGCCATGTCGCGCGCGGCGCGGCCCTCGGGCGGCGACGACCTGGTGTCGCCGGTGACGCCGTTGGACAGCGACGGCGAGTTCTCGGAGCCGGAGGACGAGAACGACGCGTCGCAGATCACGGCGGCGGGCGGCAGGCCCGCGCCCGGGCGGTACTCGCCGGACCCGGAGGAGCTGTCGCGGCAGAAGAGCCACCGGGCGGTGCTGATGCGCATCGCGAGCAACGGCAGCGAGGAGGCGCTCGTGCGGGAGCCCGTGGGCCCCCTCTCCATGAACCCCGTCATCCAGCGCCGCGCGCCGCAGCCGCAGAACGACCCGCGCGACGATGACGACGAGGACGACAGGTCGCTGCCGGTCCCGCTGGACGCGGGCGCGGACGGTAGTAGCTCCAACTCGTCCTTCCAGGTCCAGGCGCCTATCCCGAGGCGGCCCGTCGATTACGGCTCGCTCGAGAGGAGTATGGCACGGCGGCCTTGATTTTTCAGCATCTTGTAAATAGCGATTTTGTCTCATTAAATGAGTGCGTAGCTCTTCCTCTCATTGTATATCCCACAAGATACCCTCACTAGATACCCTACGCGTAAGCAACAGAGGAAGCTTAGCTCGGAATAAAAGGATTCCCAGTCACACATGCCTTGGAATAAGTGAAGTTGACCGAAGCCTTGCTCTTCATTACTTTCCTACACACATTTTTATGTACAGCGGAATCGAACCTGGACCAGATACCCCTCCCCAAAGGCCGAGCCTTTACGAGCTGCGCCATGTCAGCCCTCCGCCCAACCTAACGCCAGCCATGTACACCCACACGCCATTAAGACACGTTTCTATTATCGAGACGAATCATTTGAGCCAAGTCCCTGGTCGTCTCGTTCGTGATTGGACGCGATCAGGCACTGTCGCGAGCCCAAATCTTTGCTTATGGACAGCCAAGTCGCAATCGCCATTGCATATCTAGGTACCTAATAGACAATGCAAGGACTTGGAATCCGCTTCAAAAGCAATCCTCTCTCCTCCACGCCCGTTACTCCCCTAGGTAGGGGAAATAGAATGCGCGGAGAGTCGCTTATACGGGGAGCTTGAACTTCTTGCCCTTGAGAACCTTGTTGTAGTAGATCCAGAAGAAGTCGCTGTACAGCACGGTCTGGACGAGACCGGCGATGATGGCGATCCAGTCGGCCTGGTGATGAGGCTCGGTGATATATCTGTAGATCCAGTTGGGGATGTAGAGGGTCCGGTAGATGCCCAGGGCGAAGAGGTAGTGGGTGGTAATGACTTCAGCCTCGCCAGTCCTCTGCAGCATGAACAGCTGGGGAAGGATGGCTACGGACTCGAGCCAGATGGAGAACGCCCACAGGATCTCGGACGGCGTGTACTTGTAGGGGAGAAGAATACCAAGGACGGCCGCGCCACCTAGTAGGTACTGTACTCGGAAAGTATCGAGGTTCGGATCGTAGGTGGGCTTGTACTTGGTGGTCATCAGGTACACGATGTAGCCTTGGCTGCTGATGAAGAGGATCTTGAAGATGATGTTGTAGATGCTCGACGTGCTAAAGAGGTCTGCCAGATTCGCATGAGCACAACTGTACGAATCAAGCTTGTCGCCCATTGAAGAAACTTACCGAGATAGCGAGTAACATAGACGACCAAGTATAGAGCTTGAGACTTGAAGGAAATGCCGGAAGCGCCCTGTTCTGCTTGTTAACCGGATGTGGGAACTGGTTGTATTGCATCACGACTGACATTGAGCTCGGTCATCTTGTGTAGGAGAATAAAAATGGAAGCCAGATGGGAGAAATCTCCTGCATACGATCGTTAGCGCAATAGACAGGTGTATTCGTTCGCATTGACTCGTACCCAGGACTCGGAAGAGGTTCAACGTCATGGTCGGTAAGGGGGGAGCAAAGCTCCTGAAAGCTCTGCGGGCGACGAGCGTATAACTAGGTCTGGCAAGCAGGGCTTGAAACTGAGGTTGAAGAAGTCAAGCGTCTTTGAAGAGAAGCGTCCGCATTCGTATCGGTAGTAATGGGTAAGGAGTGGCTGGTTCCCCTACAAAGGTTACGTTGAGGAGGTGAAGACGAGAAGACGAAGAATGTTTCGTTTCTAGAAAGGACACAATAACCACAATTACACCTGCAACGCGCTTGACGCATGATTGGATCCCTGGGCTAGCTGCTTAGTGCCGCGCTACCTGGTCTTTTTTTGCTTTCTTTTCATGGATTGTGGCTGGTGAGGTATGAAGATAGCTTTTTAACGCCACAGTTACGATGATGTCACCCTACTCTACGAGACTGCTTTCTTCCTATTGGCTGACATGAACAAGGCATTCAGGCAAGGTGCCTGGCGACTGGCAGGGTACCTACCTGTTGGCGGGCTGGCTGGCGGAAGGGAGGCAAACGAGGCATCCTCTTTCTGACGTACCAACTTGGGATTACAAAGCTCCTTCGGACAATATATAGAGCAAGCCGTTCACATTGTAGAATCTTCGATAGGAACCCATTTAGCGAGCGAAATAAAACCTACTTGTCTTAATCAGGAGGTCGAATTCATCACTCTTGACATTCCTCCTTCCGACAGTTGTGATTCTGGTTATCTGCTGCCAAATAATACTGATTCCTACCTAGGTCCCTTGAAGACCAGGTTACTTGCCTTTCGCAACATTACGCGCGCCCAGGTAGAACAGCTGCCCTAGGTGCTCTTCTTCCATTCTCTATATCCGAATTATACAAGAACCATGGCAGAACCAGACGATTTCGCATCGGAATCCGGTGGAATCACCATCAACTTCACCCATCGCGGGCAACAGCATGACATCGAGGTAGACTCCGAAGCCACAGTCGCCGACCTAGCCGCCGAGATCGAGGCCGCCCTCTTCATCCCCGTCGCCAACCAGAAGCTCATGGTGGCCAAGCTAGGCATGCTGAAGGGCCCCGACTTCGGCGACCGCCGCGTCGGCGACCTGCGAGACAAGAAGATCACACTGCTGGGCACGTCGAGCGCCGAGCTCGAGTCGCTGGCGTCGGCTTCACAGCACGCGGCGGCGCGGGAGGCGCACCTAGCCGAGGCGCGGCGGCGGCAGCCCAAGGCGATACCGCGGCGGGACCCGGCGCGCGCGCACGACGACAACACATACACATTCATGGCGCTGCGGCCTTTGCCGCACCTGCCGCACCCGGAGCGGTCGCAAACATTCCTGGAGCGGCTGCGCGACGACCCGGGGGTGCGGTGGGCGATGCGATCGCACAAGTTCCGGGTCGGGCTGCTGACGGAGATGGACCCGCTGGCGCACACGGAGGCGAGCCACGAGGGCACAACGCGCATCCTGGGGCTCAACCGCAACCGCGGCGAGGTCATCGAGCTGCGCCTGCGCACCGACGCCTACGACGGCTACCGCTCCTACCGCGCCATCCGCGACGTGCTCTGCCACGAGCTCTCCCACAACGTCCACGGCCCCCACGACGCCAACTTCTGGGCCCTCTGCCACCAGCTCGAGCGCGAGGTCGCCCGCGCCGACTGGAAGTCCCACGGCCGCGCCGTCGGCGATGCTGAGTACTACGACCCCGAGCCTAGCGAGGAGGTCGCGTACGACCACGGCGGCTGGACCGGCGGCGAGTACGTCCTCGGCGGGGGTGGAGGGTCGACGAGCACGGCGGCTGCGGGCGGTGGCGCCATCAGCAGACGGGAGGTCATAGCGAAGGCCGCAGAGGAGCGTCTCAAGAAGCAGAAACAAGCCGAGTCGGGCGAGGGGGCAAATGGCAACTCATGATACGTTACCGGCGAAGCTGAGCTCGGGGAACCCCAGTTTTAACAATATGCTTGGTTTCCAAGACTTCAGTCAACTAGCTTTTGCGGGAACTTGGATCGCCACAATTCTGGTCTGAAGTAAGGGATCGCCCTGGTATTTCGTCTCTTATCTTTGCTTTTACAGACTGTTTGATATTACCCCAGGATGATCTATGATAGATTGCATAGCGATGGCGTTTATGATTAACCACCCTTACAGAATTTAATTCAACGATTTATATACCGATACATATGAAGACCGCACTCGAGCTGCTAATGTATAACTTCTTGTCTATGGTGGTGGACATACGCCTGGAGGCTCTTCACACGTAAATGCTCTCTTTGTCTCTCGATACCAAGCCGCTCGTCTATACATATCATCTTTATATCGACGAGACACTCGATCCTCAGATTCTAGACCAAGCAATGACCCTCTATAATCCAACACTGTTACTACTCGGTACTCATGATTCGTTGAAGATGAACTATCAACATCTGGGAGTACAACAGCAAAGGGGCTTTTAACATAGTCAAGGTTGATACGTATCGCTAATGCGTCCCCTTAATAACCGTCTTCTCGACGACCACAACGACCGGTTTGCCGCCCTTCTGCGGGCCATCACGTTTCGCCTCGTCCTCTTTAGGGTGCGTCTCGGGGTCCTTGACCCATTCCTTACGCTCCGGGGCCCAGTGATGCCTATTTGCGTTCCAGTCAGCCTCATATACCAGCCCTGAGAGAGGAAATCACTCAACAAGCAGGAGAAAGGGGCGGCGAAGAGTTATAGGCGTGTCAAATCGACAAGACAGAAATAACAAAGACTCACCCTTCCCACTGGGTAGTGACGAGGCTCTTGGCGCCGTACTCGTCGACGAGCATCTTGTCGAAGGCGAAGGGGACGGCGGCGGGGACGCCCTCGAAGACGGTGCGGCGCAGGGGGAAGAGCTCGGCGGTGCGGTAGCGGTGCGCGTTCTTGCAGCTCCAGACGCCCGGGCGCGCGGCCACGTCGCGCTCCCGCAGCGCCGTCACGTCCACGAACATGCCCGTGCTCGTGTCGATCCACCGCGCGTCGATCACGTTGTGCCCGGCGCCCCGCCCGATCGCCCCGTGGTACGGGTTCACGTCCAGCAGGTACGTCTTGTTGACGAGCCGCAGCGCCGCGTAGCCGTCCGAGGAGGAGGAGGAGGAGGAGGAAAGCTCGCTCCCGTTCCCCAGCTGCTGCTGCCACTGTCGCTGCAGCTCCGGGCCGGGGGACAGCGGCAGCCCGCCATCGTCGTCGTTGCCGTCATCGGCGACTAGGAAGACGTAGTCGTGCAGCGTGCGGTTGTAGTGGCGCGCGAGGTGCGCGAGGGTCGCGGCCGGCATCTGCACGTCGAGGTCGTAGTCCCACGGCATCACGCGGCCGTTCCACCACCACCCCAGCAGCGTGCCGTGCGCGAGCCAGGCGTCGACGCCCAGCGCCGCCACCGTCGCCAGCCACGCCCGCACCAGCCGCCGCAGCGTCAGTATGTGCTCCTCGTACGACACCTCACCTCGGAAGAACCGCACATCGTAGTGACCGAGCTCCATCGTCATGCCCGCCTCGTGAAAGTACTTGGTCTCCTGCGGCTGCTGGTGGTTCTGTTTCACTTCGGTCTTCCCCCGCTTGTCCCCGACGGACATCGAGCCGGGCCTCGACGCCCGGTTAGGGGGAGCTGCGGTGGCAGCGGCAAGAAGCATGAGAAAGGGGAGGAAAATGTGCATCTTTGCGAGAGAGGATATATAGGCATGCTTAGGCGAGACCAATGTGCTAGGGGTGAGCTCATACAAGGCATCCGCAGCGAGACACGTTACCATTCAAGAGTGTCTAGGTAGGTAGACACATAGAGATTACTTCATTGCTATTACTATGGAGTACAGGAACTTCGCTTCCAACCTAGATTGTGGGTGAAGGAGGGCGCTTGATTTATACGTTGTGACTAGCAGCACCGCTGCCCGCTGTATCATGTACGCTTCGGCGCAGCCATGAAAAACCTATCCACCATGCCTACTTGGCATTCCGTATGGCCGGCTCGAAACCTGCCCTACAAGCCTATCCACGCCGTGTGCCACATAAACCACCCTTGTTGAAGGGCAGGTAGACATTGGTATACAGAGACGGAGAGTATTGGCGATCGAGACAGAGAAGAAATGAGTCCGGTATCTCCACTTTGCTTTGAACCGATGTTATTGATTTTATAGCAGCCTCTCCTGAGTGCTAGACACGAGCTTGGAAAAGCACAGAGTCCATCGTACACGAGGGAAATTTGCCACGACCACGGCTATGTCGACGTAAGCTCGCCAGAATAACTAAGGTGTTGGATGGAGAAGTCCCGTCAAGCAGACTGTACCTCTCGAGCTTATATGGCAGATGCTTTGCTAGCTTGAGCCTGCTTAATCGGTGCTTCTCTTGCCTCCGTACGGATAGCTGTCCATCTACTATCTTCACCTTGTGTACCCAGCATAAAACACAACGTGGCCGGCTGGTCTTCGTCACTTATTTGTCACGGACGAGAAAGGCATGGAGGGAATGGGATTAGAAAGGCCCTCCATATTGTTGGTGGTATTTAGAAATCCTAATTAGTCTATGTCTCGTGAGACATTTTGATGTTCGCAGCAACGTTGTCTCCGCCGATCGTGAATATTACTGTCGACATCCTAGCCTTCCGCATATCATGTAAACGTGGCTACTTGCCTGCCTTATCTACATACAGGATAGAACATGCCGATTCCTTCGGATTCGTGTGAGCCCTCAACGTTTCCGACTCCTAGTATCTGGTACAGACTCGAAGTCGTCAGAAATCTCATCATCGCTAATCTCCAACGGTTCCTGCTGCGTTGCTTTCTGCGATGAGAAGTTGAGCTTCGTCTGCCGCGCAGCTGACGAAGTACCGCGGGAGGCCTGTGACCTTATAGGTGCTGCTCTCGTCGTTGCTGCTCTTGTAGTAGTAGAGCGCTTGGGTGGCGGGGCAGGCGGGTCGTAGTCGTCATCCTCCATCACGACGTCTGCGTCCTCGTCCTCATCTTCCTCGTCTTTGACGGCTTGCGTCTTTCGGGCTCGTCCTCTAACGGGAGCCTTCGCGGGGGCTTTAGACGCAGCCGTCGTTGGCTTAGCTGCCGTCGCTTTCCCTCTTCCTCTTGTTTTCGGTGCTGGCTGTTCTTCTGCGACGTCCTCCATGTCATCATCATCATCATCTACAGATGGGACTGCTTTCCGTCCCCGGCCTTTGGGCTGAGTTGCCTTTGTCTTGGGCTCAGCAGCGCGTTTTGTATGTTCAGTCGCATGCGATTGGTCTTCCCAATGACCATTCTTATCCGAGTCCCAGTCGTCTGGCTTTGGCTTGTGTTTCAGTCTTGCTAGTTTGTACCCGCCCACGACGAATTGTTGTTGCTGGCCCTCCTTTATTTTCTTCATTATTTCGTCGCTGTCTTCGTTCTGGTTTTCGAGCGACAGCATCTGCCTCACCTGCTCCGAGAGCGACGTGCTCACAAAGTCTTCTACGGCATGCTTGTCATCTTTATCGACGAACAAGTTGACGGCATAGCCGAACGGCGCCTGAGGGAAGATCTTGAGGGACTGCGCCTGGGCAGAAAGAAATTCCTCGACCAGCTTGTCGACCTTGATGCTATTCGTGTTCTCCAGCGTTGCCAACAATTCCTCCGAAAGCTCTGCATCGGCTTTGGCTCCTCCTGCGAAACAGTCAGCAAGTCTCCTATTGGCAGAGCAAACCGTCCTCATCACATACTCTGAATCGTCTTTTTCCGATAAAAGTACACTACGTTATTGGTGTTTGCAACCTTCTTCTGGAATCTGTTAGAGAATCGTTGGGGATTTTCTATATCGTAATGCCCTCCATCTGGAGCGGTATATTCGACCTTCAGTCGGATCAGAGGCAGCGGCCGCGTAGTAGACAGAGAGTCGTCCTCTTGAATGGAATCCCACTCGGCATTAGCCTCCTCGATCATCTCCTCGACAATCCCCATTAATCTTCGCGTCAGCTCCTGGCGGTTGTCTTTCTTCTTGTCGAGGCCCTTGAATCTCTTATCGCTGGCTAGGACAACCTCGGAAGTCATAAAAGGACGAACCGACTTGAGCCGGTGCTTCTCTATAGTAAAGTCTTTCCCGGTGACGCTGACGACGGCGACATGTTTAGCTACAGCTTCGCCTGGGACTAGCGAGGTGGCAACCGAAGACCCCGGTTGCATGACGTGAAAGCCAGTCTCGGGATTATGTGAAGGATCGATCAGACACTCATGCTCATGGCCCCAGACGACCAAGTCCAACCATTCGGGGAGCACGTTCTCGGGGAGATAACTGGTGGCGGTGTGAGCGTGATGGTTTTGGTGGACGGTGAGCAGGTTGAACCAATCAGTTGACTGCTGATTGGGCCGGAACCACTTCACGTTATGGTCACGGAAGGCTCGAAACATACGCTCATCGCGCACGTTACTGATACCGTAAATTGCTAGCTTGGTCAATCCTTTCTGAAGAAGGACGGGCTTGGCCTCGATATCGTCCGGCCGCGGCACGCGGCCAAAGTAGTTTACAAGGCCGGCAACCTGGAGTAGATCCAGGGCACAGTAGTTGCCTTCGCCGCTGGGATCGTCATGATTGCCGTGAATGGAGAAGACGGGAATAGAGATGTTTATGTCGGGATCCTCATAGTTGACGTGTCCGAAGGCACCTGAGAAGACCTCGTTTGCATCGCTCAGAAACTGCAGCTGGCACGGCTTCAAGCCAAGACAGTTCTTCCGCAAGGAGCGCATGACCTGGTACATGGACTTCCTGGACGGCTTGTTCTCATGGAATAAATCTCCGGCTAGCAGCACCATGTCAACCTGTCCCGTCAGCGCATTGCCTAGAGCTTAGAGTAATACAACCATTGCATACATCCTGTTCCCGGGCCAAGTTCATAATCTCGTCAAAAGACTTCCAGCTATCGTCACCGCGGATCGGATCGCGCTCCTCGTAGCCGACATGGTTATCGGTGGCGACGAGGATGCGGATCGTATCAGCATCTACTCGTACGTGACATTAGCCTGTAGTAATATGGGTGGTTGCCTTATCTGCCCATGAAAACGTACCGGTAATTTGTGGCATTTTCGGCATCAAACGTCGTCAACTTGGGTGCGGCAAAGTAGTGTGAATGTGAATCTAGATAAGCGTGTCGTTCAACTATCGAGAAGGTCATATCTCTTTTCGGGCTCAGCTGTTCCCATACATCGCTCAGGTATGACCTGGTCAAGATCGCTAGGCGTAGGGGTGCCGAGCTGGAAAGCTAAGACTAGGAGTCGACGGCTGAAACTGACAATAAAGCGGCTGAGAATAAAGGTGAAGACGCGGCATCGCGTCTTGGCCCGTGTTGCCCCGCTACGGCGTCGACTCGCTATCACGTGATACAGATATACGTCGAGATAGATATACTTGCCTGGATGCATAACTACCTCGAATTATATGCATATATACAGCAATAATCACGAGCATAATCCGTACACGATCTGGCATTCGACAGGGGCGAGCAATACTCTGAACCGCAATCGATTTATCTAGAGAGTCTTGGGCCTGTCCAAGGCCAGCCAACGTTGTAACCATGCCCATTCTCCATCATGAGCCCCAGTGTGTATGCCATGCGCTGATGCAAAAGGTATCCTTCCGATACGACGACCATCCCGTTCCAGAAACGTTGGAACATCCATCCCTTCGCTCTTTAAACCAAAGCATATCCATCCGAAATAAAAGGACGCCTATCCCGTAACCAAATCGAATCTTCCGGTGCACGAATCCGAGCCCTTCGACCTCGTCCCTTTGCAAGTGAAGTCATCCCGTGACATTTCGTGCCATGTTCAAGTATATGTATATCTCTCCCAGCCGCTGGTGTCCTGAGCACTCATGCCATCACCGGCGCCGCGGCAGAGTCCTCGTTGCTGACCTTCTCGGCCACTTTCTCCCACCACATTCCGTGGGCTTCCCGGTCTACGGTTCCTACTCTGACAATCTCGTCCACCATTTCGCGTACCTTCTCCACAAACTCGGGTAGGCCAAGGCCCGCCAGCTTCTCCCCTGCCGTGCTGGTAGCCTTTACCTTCTCGCTGGCGGAGCTAGCTTGTAGCCTGGCCAGCAGGTGGCCTCTCACCCGGGTAAATAGCAACCTCAACACCGGCTCTCTCGGGGCCGTGTTGTCACGCCTCGCATCTGAACTAGCCGCAAGCACTTTTGTGACGAGACCTTGCAGGTGCGTCTTGGTCGCTGTCGGCATCGACCGCCCAGCTTCCAACGCCGCCATAATGCCGTGCGCAGCCGTAGACTGTGGAAGTGGCTTTGCTTCGTCGTCCATCGACTCGAGCACCGTAAAGATACGGCCAGCCTCCGTCCTCCAGGGCGCCCGCACATCGCGTTTAAGTATGTTTTTGCACTGTAGAAGGATAGCCCCTGCCGTTACAATGCGCATCATTTGACACCCTATGCGTATACGACGCTTTGTGTCAAGGACGAGCGGCTCTGGTGTCGTCTCGTCCGACGGGAACGGCTGCGTAAACTCATCCAAGAGCATCTGCCAGTAGATCTTGTCCGGGGTCGGCTGTGAGCGCGGATGATTGATGCCTTCAGGATCTCGGCGTGCCACTTCTGCATAGACCTTGTTGCGTGCGTCCCGCCACGAAACCTCGGCGCGAGACAGCGTAATCTTCTCGCCGTCTAGCTCTTCGGCAAATCGTCTTGTCTCGTATGCAGAAGCGTGCTCTACGAGACTTGGTGCCGCGACTTCAAGCATGTAATTCGCGTAGTCGTAAAGCATAGTGTCGATGAACGAGAGGAGTGCCTCGAGGCGATCAACGATGTCTCCTTGGCCCAACTTATTCTCAATCAGGTCCTTGACCTCGGTGTCCCGAACCGGCGCGCAAAGCTTAGGGAGCAGGGAACCTATGGACGAGAAAAACTCGTTATACGAGAAGCTGCCGGCCAAGAACTGGTGCTTGGCAAGGTCCGTATCGAGGATCTCCCCAATCAGCGTGTGCATAGGCGAGCCATGTTTGACCAGGTGTTGAAGTCTGTCTCTGATGTAGTCGGCCATTACGATGAGATAGTGGAACTCCTTCTCCTCGTCTCTCGGGCTAGCTTTCAGGTCCTGAAGAACTGGATCCATGCGCAGCTTATGCTGCTCCTGAAAGTGCTGGTACTCGATGCGATATTCGCGGTTAATTGCTAACTCGTGGACAATGACTCGGTTATCCGGGAGTATCGGCGGATAGCTCAACTGGATCATATTTTGTCTCTGCTCCTTCTCCCTTAATGGAGTCGGCGGCGGCGTGAGCGTCTGCAGCTGGGACGAGACGACGTGATCTGCCGTCGCATGGTTCTCGATCGAACTGTTGCTGCCCAATGAATGTTCCGCAGCTCGAGGCTTGGTATCGCCTGCGGGCTTTTTTGCGGCTCTCGCCTTCCTCGCCTGCTTGACGGCCTCAAGAATCATCTTTCTGCCTTGCTCGGCCCCCGCTAGTCTCTTGATTCGCACCATGAGCATCAACTGGTTGTCCTTTATACTTTGTCGGTAGGATTCGGCAACGGCTTCCTCAGTCCGATCCTTGACCGTCTGGAGGATGGCGTCGAGCTCTACGAACTGCAAGATCATCACCTCGACCAAGGCATCCGAGTCGCGAGCCTTCCACGCTATGAACGCGTTATGGAAGGTCGCGTACGACTCCGCCAGCGCTTCTTGTAACACGGGCGGGGTGGTATAGGTGTTCAGAGACGTCAGTCGGGGCAGTATGTTCTCGAAGGAGATCAGTAGATCTCGCGCTTTGGCCACAAGATCCTGCAATTGTGGATTAGCCAGATCGTCATGGGGAATGGGCTGCCCTTGAGAGGATCCAACCTGCTCCTGTTCTCCCCTGTGGTCCTTGTTACTGAGGACCTGGGTCGGATGGCCTAATATCAAGAAAGCGCTCAGGAATGTGCGAACAGCAGTCATTTCGTCGACGGACCCCGATTCGCCTTCCTGCAACCCACAGATGCGCAGGACTCTGGCTGTGAGCACGAGGACCTTCTCTTGGGCGAGAAGTTCTGTCACTTGCTCAAACGAGGTATCTCTGACACCATCAATATTCAAGCCCAGTTCGGAAAACCTGAGCACCGCCCCCCGACGCAACACTCCTCTCCACCACCACTGAATCTTGGATGCCGCCACGTCGTCGCTCATCATGACGACGTCGCTCATACTCGACAACTCTTGCTCCTCTTCTTCCTGCAAGCTTCCCGTCTCGGACTTCTTGGTCGTGACGCTCTGGCCCCTGGACCGTCTGGCGGCATGGCGACTGCGTAATTCCTCTCTCCTCTTCTCAGCCTCGGCCAGTCGCTCCTCCATCTGCGACTTGAGCTTGCGCAATTCCTGCTCCCGCTTTTCTTTCATGCTCTCTGCTACTGCCTTAGCCCGCTTTACCTCCTCGGCGCAAGCCGCGACGATCTCGGCCAGGTTCTTTTCTCTGGCCTGCGCCGCCGCCAATGCTCGCTCCTCTAGATTCGAGCTTTTCTGATGGGCGGCCTTGGCCAAGGCTGCCCGTAGACGCACTTTTTCAGCGTGTGCAGCCCTGTCGGCCAAGCGAGCTTTCCGGTCCTCGAGGATCGAAGCACGACGCATCTGCTGAGCGATGTATTTGCTCTGGGGGCTTCCATGATGGCCGAAGCCATGGGAAGAACGCGAGTGGGCCGAGGAGATGGAGTTGCGACGAGACGAAGCAGCCGATTCTTTGCGGCGGTTCTGACTAGGCCGGTAGAATCGGGCGGCGATGTGTGGAGGAGGCGTGTAGATGCGTGCGTCGTCGTCGTCTTCCGCAACCAAAGTCATGTCTAGATCGGAGCCTATAGACGTCGGATCCGGAGCGCCGATAGACTCCTCGAGGTTACGGGAGGGGTCGGACAAGTCTGCTGAAGCGCGACGCATTGTGAAGGCGGGTCTACGGTGGTCAGGCACGTTTGAAGGCACTCGGCCGGGCAGCTCGGGTGCCAGTCGAAGACGAAACGGTGCGACGTAACAAAGGATCGACTTCGTAACTGCGGTAGGAGCCTGGCTAGAGTATGTATAATAACCTAGTACGACTCGATGGAACAATCCGATCTACGTTGATGTCAACTTGCTGGTCGGGCGCAGGCAACTCGCACCAAAGACCAACGAGAAACAAGGCGACGCGTGACGCTCCGCGCTCTGGGCGAGTACAGGAGTTGAAACGATGGCGACCACCTATAAATGAGAAGAGAAGAAGAATACAAGGGCAAACGAGCCGCAACGGAAGGCTGAAAAAGAAAGGAAAACGGGGTGGGAAGACTCCCTACTGCAGGCTGCCGGACGGAGTGATATGTGATGTGAGCGATATGAACGTGGGAGATGACGGAAGGATTTGCAGCGCCAGAGGCCCCTAGGCATGTTACCTGCTGTAGGTACATGTACCTGCTAGCAGCCCGCCAACCTTGGTAGTTCTACAGGTAGCGCCACATAGGTGAAACAGCGAGCCAGAAACAGCAGCTCAGCGAGGTACAACTACCTGGTTCTAGGCTGCTACCTGTAGGTACCTAGCTGGAAGAAGACGCATAAGTGCATAGGTGCGTGCTACAAGCGGGGCACCATCAGGTTCCCTTTGATTCTATATTCTCTTTCCGCATTCGTAAAAGCCACAAGCGTTAGTTCCCCTGACGTAAGCTACGTACAACATAGTGCTTAGTAATCTCATGATGGACTGGTCAACTTCATACCAACCCTAAGCAGGAAGTGTACCTTCCTAACATGCACATGTAGGTATTTCTGCCTTTTCCCGACGACCACCAGATCCGGAACCCTTGACACCTCACACTGATTAGCGGCTTATTTCGCTATAATGCTCGTTTCCTCGCGGCATCAGACTTGCAGCAGGCCCAATTCGTGCCACGAATCTGGCACAATATATGAAAGCCACCGATGAGAACTTTGTGGGACGTAGGAGGCAGCCAGAGCCTTCTCGTAGCCCTCGGCTGGCTCTCCGGCTGCCTTGCCTACAAGGGAGATTTTACGTGATGGGATAAAGAAAGGCCACGGAACAGACATTACCACGGCCGCCATGCTGATCAAGTAGCCTCGCAAGTTCGGACTTGGACATTCGATAGGCCGATGGGTTTGGCAGTATCAACTCGTCTGTACCTATGCTGGCGTACATGATGCTCAATTTTCTCTTATGTTTTCATCACAATACTTTCAGTCACTCACAAGTCTCTCTTAGTCAAGTTCTGGTCTTTGTGATATTTCTTTGTTTCGCACATTTGTTTAGCGAGGCTTGTACTTTCGCGTCCCGCAAACGGCACAGAAGGGTCCGTAGTTTATAGTCTTCTTAAATATCTGTTCGTTTCTTAGCTGTGCGGGTGTCAAATCACGGTATAACCATATTCCCATATATCGCTTTCTGAAGCTCCCATACAACAGTGTTTCAAGCCTTGCGCGGGAGTGGCACCTCACTACGATGGAGTCGACGGAGTTCGATGCAGGTATTTATTCAGGGACTTATGCAGGGGAAGGGGGAGCAGCAGCAGCACCAGGAGGAGGAGCATGGGGAGGAGGAGGCGGAGCCGGTCGACTTCTTCTTAATACACAGGAAGACGGACTTATGAGAGAAGTAAGACTGCTGGCCGATGCTCAAAGAAACGGGCAACCAGCGCAGATAAGGGATGGCATCCAGCGCGTGAACGAGGCGCTGGAGCGAGTCGGAGCGGGCCGGAACCAGGTAACGCCGAGAAGACCCAGAGGCTTCGTTGAAAAATTCAGGCAGGGGAACTGGAGGTTTGCTAACTATCGAGAACGCGGCGCGGGGAGACCTTCCAGGTCCGAGATAAAAGCAGCTCGAGCTCAATGGTTAGCTCATCCGTTTCCTAGATCGGGGCCAGTCGATCTACGAAACCCGGGAGTCGTTGAGCCTGGGATGAGGTTGAGATACCGGGGTGCGCAAAAAGACCAAGTGAAAGATCTTATGGAGAACACGCTGCCGGACGAGTATGGATATTTTGCCAATATGAGGGACAGAATGAGAGAGGCGAGAACATGGTTTGAGGAACAAGGACCGTTCATGTACAGAAAGCCGCTAGGTTTTGGTGGGCTGGGTTTGACTATGCAATTCACTCATGTCAGCCCGGACGGCAGTGAACCTAGTCGAGATCTTGTACTGAAAGTCGGCCTTGGTAGCTGGGATGCAGTCGACATCCGCGAGGAGGAAAGGAACGCGAAGGTGAGTTTGAACCCGATGGCCATTTACCTCATGCGTCTCCTAACGACCTCGCAGATAGTCGCTCGCGCTGCCCACTGCATCCAGATGATCAACCCTGTAGACTTGGGCATGCCCGCCAAAGAAGTATTCAAATTCGAGGAGCCGGAGGGCCTGGATTCGGATGACGAGTCTGATTCCGGTGACGATAACGTCAGTGTTGCGAGCAAAGATGGAAACCCCATCATCTCGCGGAGATTTCTAATGGAGAACATGCCCTCTTTATTAGCGGAAAAGCAAGAAACTCACAACGAGTATATAAGAAACATGAACGAGCAAAGAGAACATAGAGAAAGGATCAAAAGCGAAGAAATGACTAGGAAGAGGATTGGAGGCGCAAGAGAGCGTATATACGACCCCAATGAGTGGCAATTATACCACAAGGATTACATCGTGATGGAGTTGTGCGAAAACGGCGACCTCGCCAGCTTTTTAGGCAGGCTTAACGACAAGCAGGTGACTGTCCCGAACCGTGTTCTTTGGCATTTCTGGCTCTGCTGTATGTTATTACACCCCTTTCGTCCTCCCCCCCCCCTTTTCTCTTCCTTCCCCCTTTCTGGTCCCCTCTCTGGTCTTCTCTCAGATCCCTTGGCTGACGGCAACATTAGTGGTCAAGTCTTGCATCGCGATGCAGTAAGTGGAATTGGACCTTCGGTCTATTTTTGATAATTTTTTCTTTCCTCTCGCATCGTCATGCCGCTAGGCGTTGGGCCAAATCACGTCTTCGCTCAAAGCGTCATGGCTTTCAGTCAATACGCTTCGGACAGTGCTGATCTAGCGGGTTGCTGTAGATATCCGGTGAAAAAGTTCCATGCTAGGAGACGCGAGAAAGCCGAGACCGAAGATGCACTTGTGAGCGCTACTGAGGCACTCAACCTCCAAGGGCAAGGTGGCTCGGCACAACCCAGCACGCAACCCAGCACGCAACCCAGCACGCAACCCACGCGTGAAGGAAAGGTCCGAGGCGACGAGCTTTTCGAGTATGTGCCGCCACAGAGACGCCGATGGGCTGGGACGAATCTCGTCCATTTCGACATCGACCCGAAGAATAGTGAGTGAAAAGGGCCCTTGAGACATTGTAGGCCACAACAAGAAGTCTAACGATAGCCATATCTTAAGTATTTGTTGGTCCCCTTGATGTGGAAAGAGGCGACGACCATGAGCACAGTCTTGTTCCTAGACTCAAGGTAAGTTAGCCACAGAGAGCTAGAAAGCCGGGCCAGCCCTTCGCTTGGATAAAGGCACCTACCTAGGTACGTAGGTACTGACATAGAAATAGCTTGCAGACTTCGGCTGCGCCCGGAAAATACGACCGCAGAAGAGAAAGTACGTCTTATGGCACAGCTTTCCCCCTTGTAACGATCATGCTGACCTAGAGGGAAAAGCGCCTATTATGAAGAAAGACGCCGTTTCGCAAAAGATGGGTATTTCGCCCCGGAGCAGTTCACGGTGGAGTGGGATTTCCTGGAACTTCGAGATGAAATGGGCCCTGAGCTGGCCGAAACGCAAGTTGCCGGGAGGTATGGCTCCCCGACGAACGTATGGGGAGTTGCGCTGGTAAGATCCCTAGAGAAGGCCGACGGCTACGGAAACCATCTAACCTGTGAACAGGTCCTGTGGCAGCTCATCACTAGATGTTACGCACCTAGTCCGCCCATACCGTCTCAAGACCTCACTACGCCACTTCACTACTGCACTGACATCCTAGACGATCCTAAATATGACTGGGTTGATCCAGAACTCAAGACAATCCTCATGGAGTGCATGAGGCACGACCCAGCCCAGCGGCCACCCTTAGACCAACTGTTAGCCCAGGCAGAGCAAGGCGTACAAAAGGAAAATGGCGACGAGGCGGACGGCGTAATCCGTGACTTCATTAATGAAATGGTATGTAGGAGAAATCGAGTCTCGTTTGATTTTCTGACCATACCCGGCTAACTCTCCTATAGTAAGTAAAAAGATTTGCACCCCTATCGGCATCCCCATCGTCAGGTTCCAGCTAGGCACCATCCTCTAAGCGTGAAGACGTCCGTCGGAATACTAACAGTTATATCTTTACGCTGCAGGTTTTACGATGCATCCTCAAGCTCGCCTCCGGGCGGATCGGAAGGCCCCAGCGGTGGACCAGGAGGCCTCGATGACGGCAGTATACCAGATTATACCGATGTCGAGACTGCTGACCCCAGCAGCTCTGACTCTGACTCTGACCCTGACAGCCCTCCCTGGGGTTCTGCCGGAGAAGGTCCCCCATTGGCTGCCACCGCTCCCTCTGTCATGCAGAATCGGTTACGTCGCAGACGTAATATTCCGGGCGGCCGACTTCGTCGTCGCAACGATCGCATCCCCTTTAGGAGACTGTACGATGGAGAAGTCGAAAATATCGGCCCTCCCCTGGTCGGTGCCTTCCCCGAGGAGGAGGAGGAGGAGGAGGAAGAAGAAGAGATGGAGACCCCAGTGCCGTTCGTTCGCGCGCCCAACTCTTTACTTGACGCCCCAGGATCTCTCGCTCCTGACCTCGGGGTTCGACGGCAGCGGCCTATGGGGGTTGCTGATCTCCCATGGTTGGAACGTCGTTTCAACAATGATCCTTCTCTTCCCATCATGCCCGGCGCCGATCCCCGGGCACGTACGATCCCACGTTTGCCTCGGGGCTTTTTCCCCCAGCCAGAGTATTTTTATGTTGGCTTAGAGGAGCGACAACAGCAGCAACGGCAGCAACAGCAGCAAGAGCAACAACCGCAGCAACAATTTGATGGTATCCAGCCGCCTCCTGAATGGGTTCCCGATGAGAATGGTTTTCTCCTTGTGCCTTCTGGATATTTCAAAGTGGGCGATAGCACTCGCCTAGTTGGGGGTCTTGGTGATCCTCCAATAGATGAGAGTGAACTGCCTCCTGGGGCCATCATTGCTCCCGATGGCCAGGTTTACGTTATCACAGGGTATTACCTGGCTGAAGATGGTCTTGCGTATCTCTTTAGGCCCCCAGAAGATGATCAAGGAGCTGATCAGGGCGGCAACATTCCTATGCCCTCTGGTTATGAGCCTCAACCCGTCGACGAAGACATATACAATGCCACACCCACTGCTCGTCCGATCCGTCCCGATCCCACTGCTCCTACGGCAGCGGGAAGTGCCGGCGCTTCCGGCGGTGCCCCCAGAGGTACTCGTCGTGTCCTAACCCTCGAGGAAGTTGAGGCGGGTATTCTTGGCACTCGTCAGCCTCGCGAGTATCAGCCTCCCGCCGCCTCGGGTCCTCAGGTCCCTGAGGTTCTGCCACCCGAGGATCAGCCACCCGAGGATCAGCCTTCCGGTTTCAATCCCATCCCCCTCTCATTGGATCCTGTGCCCCTCGCTCGATTCCCTTCCCGAGACCCTAATGTCACGTACGAGGATGACGACGACAACATGTCTGTCGACCAGCCCGCTCAGGCTGACGATGATGAATCGATGAACGAGGTCCCACCCGACCTCCTCACCGAAGCCGTCCGCCCTCTCCAACCCCGACGACGACCTAGCCGCAGCTCTTCCTCGTTCTTCGCGCCGATTCGTTCAATACGCGATGCCGTCCGCGACTCCAGTCTCAGGTTTAAGATTGGATCACGACGTGCGGCTGATAACACAAACACAGTCCGTGACGCTGGTCGTAGGCCCAGCGGCGTGCGCCAGGCAGCAAGGGATACTCGACGTAAGTAAACCTCCCTCAACTCATATCGATCTCCTTTATACTTGGCTCGGTTTTGTTGCTAGCGTCACCCAAGACTTGACAAACTCAAACTCTTGCCTGAAGTAAGCAGCTACTAATTCTCATCCTTATAGGCGCTATAGGTACCTTCCGAAACAGGATTTTCCCGGGGCGACGCAGACGTGCCGATGCTCCTCCCGCAAGTGGTTCAGGAATTGGCAACAGTCCTAGCAGTGGCCGCTCTACTGGCCGCTCTGTTGGCCGTGCTGCTGGCCGTTCCGGCGTCACCTGGAATTTACCTGAGATCCCCGAGGTAGGAGATTTCTACTGGCCGGCTTTCTATGACGATCAAAATCAAGATCAAGATTGAGCAATACCAGATTATGTATATAGACTTGTATTACAGGCTACTAGGAGTTCTCAGGATAAATTTAAGTTGGTCAAGTTTGTATACCTAAAGCCTCATGTTTCTTTCTATAGTAAACGGACCTGAGCGAGTTGTGAATTTTGCCACACCAGACAAAATTCATCTTCTCCCTTCTCCTTTCTTCCCGAATTTCTTTTCAAAGTCAGTTGGCCAATCTGCCGGTCCTAGAATCTGATATCATCATAGTATTGATATCAATATGATCACGATGATGTTAGCCCAGCATTTCTTAGCAAGCGGCTCTGCATGGCTGGTAACCAATGTCGATCGGTGTACGCCAATACCGCTGTACCATCATAGCAACACCCCGGAGATTATACCAGAAGCCGAGGTACTGCTCATATAGGAATTGAGTGGACCGACTGTCCTCAAGGCTCATCTATAGGCGGTGGGAGAGAAGGCCTAACTCGAGGATAAAACCAGATTGATCTCGATGCAGTCTTCCTGGGTTGTCTGTTGATATGGCGTCCAAGTGAGACACGGCAAAAGGAGCACGTTTCTCAATGATTGGCTGAGAAGCAATCTTGAAGTTTCCACGTCTACGAATAACAAAGGCGCCGAGACTTCTTTACTCCCTCTGCCTGTAAAAGTCATCGACGAAGAAAGTGGTTCCGTACTCAATCCAGCCATGTCTGCGATCGATCAACCTGCCTGGCGCCCCGTCCCGCTCAGGGATTAGGGCGTTCGGGTGTCTTGCCGTGGTGGTGTAGCGGTGTGGCTACCGAGCTGAGCCCCCACCGTGGCACAGCCAGAACATACGTTGACTTGCAGTCGCGTATCATGATTGCTATGTCTGATATGTGCTTAGTGTGACGCCGCGGGGATTCCTTGACGCAGGCAGGTTGCTGCATCCGCTACGAATGAGAGAGGCCGGCGACAGGTGCCGTTGAAACGTTTGGCTCTCTACCTGAGATACAACGCGGCACGGAAGCACCTTGACGATGGCTGTAGAGTCCGGGGTAGGCCTGGGAAGGCTAGCCCAGTTCTAGAAGCACGCGTGTCCCTGATGATAAAGACGCATTCCTCTCAGGGCGAGAGATATAGCCGGTAGGAGGAAGGAGGGAGACAACGTGTCGCGAGGTTGAGAATATCCGACGTCGACGAGGTATCCGAGCATCGTCTAAGGCCAGAAGCTTCACGCGGTCAGCAGCCCCGAGGAACCAGGGTTGGTGTTTGCGGATTGCATCATTGTCCTCATCATGGCAGCATGAGTGAGTATGATCTGGCCGTCTGGCGAGTGATTTCTCGGGTACGGTACGACGCCAGCAAGCGGCCAGGAGACGGTTCAAGCACTGATTGGGGCATTTCGAGCTTCCAGGCCCAAGTGCTACCCGTCAGTCCAACGGGCACGGAAGAGCGTCATGCTCTTTCGGCTTGAGAGGACAATGTCACTAGGTGAGGTCGTATTTGCGGATGATGAGCTTGGCCAAGATCTGGAATAAGAATGCTGATCTCGATGTGAGAAGCTGCTGTGCTCTCCCTCTTTTTTATCCTAGCGTAACCGTTTAATGTCACTGGATTGCTAGCACGTGGGCTGCTACAAGCTAGCATGCCAGCCGAGCCAGCGTCATGCTCGTAAGCGTCGTACCCGCAGGTGGTCTTCCTCCAGGCAATTGGTATGCCTCCGGGCAATGCTAGGCGCCTAATCTTACCACTATTGCCTCGGGCCACTAGGCTGCATCCTCCTGATGGAGGCCCGGGAGGCACCTAAAAGACGCCTGGAAATCCGGGGCTTCCCTCTCTCTCGTAATAGGGCTTCCAATGCGGTCAGCAGGGGTTGGCAGGGGGAAGATGCTTGGGTCAGTTGGGCGCGTTTAGTTGTCTTTAGTGCAGTAGATACCTGATAGGCGCCTAACAAAAAAACGGAACTTCTTTGCTGTTCTCCCACTTTGGCCGAAACCGCCACCAAGCAACGAGGATTTTTTTGGTGGCAGCTGCTGGGGCCTTTGCCCACTCGCCAGGCTTCTGGGGCTTCTGTCTTTCTGGGGCTCCGGGAAACTTGTACCTTTTTTTTTCACCTCCATCATCCAACGTCTCTTAACACTGCCTCGTTCCGAATGCCACCCTCTTCCCATTTCCTGCGAATTCAACTTACACACTGCCATGGTATTCGCCGGATGTTTGCCTCATGTCCAGCCCGTCTCGTAAGCCCGAAAATGCCGCAACTGCCGCACCGGTGAGCCCCCAAGGTGTGGCCGCCAGCTCTCGGCGGCCTCTCAATGCTGCCGCTACCACTTGGAACGCGACTGACAGCCCATCCTCCTCTTCCGTCATTCTGACTGGCTCGCCCTCCATATCTGACCATGCAGCGCCATCTGCAAGTCTCTCGCCTGCTGTGCCCGTCCCCCCCGGCTCCCATGTGCCGTCCACGTCCGCGCTTCCATCCTCCCTCGCCATTAGCCATGGCGATCATAACAATAAGAGGCCGCGCCCGCCCTCTGTCCTCCAGAGAGTCAATGGCCCGTCTCTGCTGACACAAGCCCTCGCTTCTGCTCGCGGAATCCCTCCCAACAACGGCCAGCAGACGGATCAGCGCCGCCCCGAGCAGAAGCCTAACGACCCGATCCGAACTGACCAGCACAAAAATGTACCCGAAGCACATGTTGAGCACGCGGTGATTGAACCGCAGCATGACCTTTACGACCAGAGCGAGAAGGCCCCTCTGACATCCATTGGCCAACCCCAGCGTTCCGAGGCCGCAAGGGCGGCATCCCTACCCTCGCTGTACTCCGCCATCCCTCCGGCAGCAGATACCACAACGCCCTGGCCTATCATGATGCCCGGCACTACGGGCTCGACCACGACGCTTATAAGCAACCGGGATTATGATATATGCACCAGAGGTCGAGGCCGTTCGCTCGAGCGCACCGACAAGGAGCTGCGACTTCGCTTGGTGAACCACCCCTGGGCACATTCTGGCAACATAGGAGATACCTCCTTTTCTCGTACTATCGGCGCTGCCGATAACGCACACCCTGCCAAACACGCATCCGAACTCGCCCCTGACCCCCGAGTTCGGTACAGAGCGTGGAGAGTTGACCGAACGCTGTCGATGGGTCCGGAGAAGGCTTGGTCTATTGGAGCCGATCACGCAGTCGGCCATGAAGACGGACAGGTCGAAAAGTCCATCGCCGAGGTCTTAGCCGGTGTCGAGCCAACGCGCAGTCGGAAAGCAAGTCACAGCCTACGCTTCTTCAAAGAAGGTCTTCCGGATGAGCAACGAAGGCGGAGGGAGTCCAAGTCGGTTGGCTATCCGCGAGAGAAGTCATTGCTGGCCAAGGGATTGCAGTCAAATGTGCATCATCAAAGGCACACTGACGAGGATCACCGCTTTCCAACACCGACGCCTTCTCCACTGTCTGTCAAGGGCGAGCAATCTCCTACTCCTCTGTCCGGTCTACAGCCCTTCTCATTGGCCAGTTCAGTTTCTGATTCCGCTTCTCGGGGGACTGCCGAGCTTGACTACTTTGGTCTACAATGGCCGCAAAAGTACACTGCCGAGTCTGTAATAGCATCGTCACCTGAAGAACAGTTCACGACCAAGACAGAATTTCATAATGGACCAAACGGTTCTACTCGTCCCGACGAGGATCTTGCGCAGATTCACAGGAAGTCAAGTGACGCGACGGAGATTGGAGAGGCCCTCGGCGAGGGTGACGAGTCGTCCGAAGAGAAGATATCATCCGCTGTATTCTTACCGCATCAGGGATTAGAACAATCGCAAAATGGGCCTGCTGTCCCCAACGAGTTCAAGGCTCCTCAGCCCGTCTCCCGCAAGTCACACGGGCAGGAGTTTAATCCTTGGCTGGTGCAAGCGGACGTCCCTGAAACCGGACATGAGTCGAAGCCTGAGGGGCCGAACGGTGGTGATATTAACAGTAATGTTGACACAGCCCCCCGTGTTGAAGAGTGTCGACCAATAGATGATGAATGTGCTATTGAAGACGAGGTCGAGCCCGCCCCAACTCCTCGTGATATACCTGCCAAGCCGTCCCGGCCGGCCTCTCAGTATTACGAGGACATAGTGCACGAGCGCCAGCTTGGACCCAAGCTACCCCTCGAAGCCATTGAGCTCATACCTTATAAGCATCAGGTTGGTGGCCATACCACAATCTGGAGATTCTCCAAGAGAGCCGTCTGCAAGCAATTGAACAACCGAGAGAACGAATTTTATGAGAAAATTGAACGATATCACCGTGATCTTCTGCCTTTCTTGCCAAGGTGTGTAATATTCCCATCACGCCACCGACCCTTGGCCTGCTTTGCGGTTCTGGTCGGTTGGGGTTGGTGTTGATAGCATCGAGAGAAGCTGACTTATTTACTAGGTATATTGGCGTCCTTAACGTCACATTTCAAAAGCATCCACGACGCAAGTCAACGATTAAGAAGGACGACGGGCACATACCGGAGAAGAAGATTAGCGAGCCAGATAGCCAACTGAGTGGCAACGGTACTCCTGGCCAGGGAGCGGTACAAGGCTCAGACATATCAGACAAGGAAGATCAGCATCAACATCGCAGGATAGTCAGCCAGTCCTTGCACTCGTCGCAAAATCCGATACCTACTGTGACTTTTGTTGACAATCGGCACATTCTTCCGCGAAGTCTTCTGCGACCTGCCGTGTCCCCTGGAGGTACTGTCCGCCCAAAGAGCGCACACGCGATTGTAGAACGACACCAGCAACACCAGCATCAGCTGAAGTATGACAGTGGTGCACGCGTGTCGGACAAGGACGCGGTACGGATCGCTAGGCCAAGCCTAGAAGACCGACATGCCAATAGCTGGGGCGCCACTACTGTTAACAAGAGACTCCGAAATGAAGTATTCAACGATGCTTTTCTAAAGCAACCTATCGCGGTGCACAAGCACCGAAGGCCGGCGTCCCATCAGCGATCAATTCCTCGGCATTCAGTAAAGCGGCTGGACAACCCGGTAAGCCCTGAGCATGCCGTGCCGGGACTGGGGGATGCCAATGGTAGCGTTCAAGAAGCTCAGGGAGCCGCTTCCGTCAAGGATGTCCCACGTCTCTCACAGAGTCGAAGTGATCTGGGGCCAGACCTGAATTGCGTGGGAATCGAGGGCTCGGGTCAAGTGAAAGACGTTACGGGGTCTAGTGCGCCAGAGCCCGAGACTCTGTCAGAGAAATTCCCCCAGCAGAGGCAGAGGCGACGAAATTCGGGAAGCAAGCTTCGAAGAAAGCCCCAAGACGTCTCTGATTCTCGGGGGAATCTCAAATACTTTGAAGACCCCGATGATGTCGAATACCGAGTAGATAGTGAGGCTCGTGCAGGACTGCGGGCCCTTGTTCACACGCCAAATGGGACCAAACACGACGAAGCCCCGGAAAACGAATACATAGCCAACCTCGTAGCGGAGTCAAACCTGTCGTCGGAGGTACCTTCGGAGTTGCCGAGTCCAGGTCTGGAGTTCAAAAAGATATCACGGCCTGTCAATCCGAAGGAGGCCCAGACGCAGCGAGACTCGAGAGTGGAATATTTCCTGCTGCTAGAGGATCTAACGGCAGGTATGAAGCGGCCTTGCATAATGGACCTGAAGATGGGTACTCGTCAATATGGCGTGGAAGCCAGCCCGAAGAAGCGAGAGTCGCAACAGCGTAAGTGTGCGTCAACTACGTCGAGGGAGTTGGGGGTTCGGGTCTGCGGACTACAGGCCTGGGACGCCAAATCTCAGACGTACGTGTTCAAAGACAAGTACTACGGACGGAATCTCAAGGCTGGCGCAGAGTTTCAAAATACTCTGACCATGTTCCTCTACGACGGCGTGGATTATAGCAGCGTTTTGAGGCATATCCCCACGATCCTCCAGAAACTAAACCAGCTCGAAATGACTATCCGCAGGCTACGCGGCTACCGATTCTACGCGGCCAGCCTCCTGATGTTCTACGACGCGGATGACTCGGACGAGGGATACGATACAGCAGCCGACGACTCCACGACTGACTTTGCAACGGACGCCGAGGAGGGTTGGGACGCGAGAAGACGCCGAAGGAATAAGAGGGAGATCGACTTTAAGATCGCAGACTTTGCGAACAGCGTCACGGCCGGAGACCTGGCCGAAGACAAGCCATGCCCACCGAGGCATCTGAACGATCCGGACCGGGGCTTCCTCCGCGGGCTGGAGACGCTGAAGAAGTACTTTCTGAGGATCCAGAAGGACGTGCGTGCAGAGCTAGGACTGGGTACCCCGCGTAGGCATGGAGAGAACGGAGAGGAGGCGAAGAGCGATGAAGACGAGGGCTTCATTAGCGACTGAAAGGAGTAATCTAGGTACTGACCCTGGATTCGGAACAACTTGCTCAAGGGAACACAACCTTGAGCTGTGGTGGTTGAAGAGACTGTATTCTTTTTTCTTTTTTCCTTCTTCCTTCTTCCTCTGTTTATACCATTTCCTCTTTTCTTTCCGTTTTCTTTCATGGCCGGATTTCCTAGACTGGCGCACCGGAACATTCAGGCCATTCGGTTGGTCGGGGGGATCGGCGCTCTGAGATAAGGGGTGGCATAAGGGACTGTACTGTCATGGTATTTCGGATCGTTTTCTTGCTCTGTCTCATTATTGCAACATACCCGCATGTTTACGGCGTTCTTGAGATTGACATTGCTGCACGGGCACGAACGGGGCTCTGGCTCAAGCCAGAACTGGACCTAGAGCGAAGGATAGGGAAGGCAAAGGCAAAGGCATAGGCTGGGCTAGGCCAGGGCTTATGATGGCATTGTCACAAATGGCACAAGGCGGCACTACATCTGTCAGGGGAGGCGAAGGGGCTCGGACGAGTTGATATCCAGAATGAGACTAGGTGATAATGAAGTCCACTCTTAGGAGCATCGGTACGGATGGCTGGTGGGACTAGAGATGGCGGCGAGTAGATAAAAATGCATTAACAAATCATGGGCTTCTTGTGTCTTTTGGTGATCGATTCCCTCTCCCTTTTCTTGATCTACAGGGGCATTGCGGGGCTAGCAGGCTGCGTAGGAGGCTGTTAGTGGGGTAATTTAGTACCTACGTGCGCTAACGTGTAGGGCTGCAGGAGGGGAAAGCTGGCAAGAGGCTCCGCTGTCCTCAGGAAAAAAAAAGGGACCCGATTTGACAGAGCCGCAACGATTCATCCAACTTCCCTCCTTTTTCCTTCAATGGCTTTACCCGCCCGCCACCTCCCATCATGACGGAAAAGACGAGGGACCCAGACCCTGAGACAATCATCTTCCTACACCCGGACCTCGGCATTGGTGGAGCCGAGAGGCTGGTTGTCGATGCCGCCGTAGGTCTGCAGGACCTTGGCCACAAGGTCGTCATCTTCACCAGCCACTGCGACCCCCAGCACTGCTTCGACGAGGCCCGCGATGGTACGTCTTGTAGAGGTTCAATCCCTGCGTGGTCCTCCATCTCACTCACCATGTGATAAACACTACAGGCACCCTCGACGTCCGCGTACGGGGCAACACGATCGTGCCGCCGTCGATCCTCTCGCGCTTCAGCATCCTGTGCTCCATCCTGCGGCAGCTGCACCTGATCCTGCAGATCTACCTGACGTCGGAGCTCGCGACCCTCAACCCCGACGCCTTCTTCGTCGACCAGCTGAGCGCCGGGCTGCCGCTGCTGCAGCTGCTGCGGCCGCGCGCCCGCGTGCTCTTCTACTGCCACTTCCCGGATCTGCTGCTGGCGCAGGGCCGGGGGCGGTGGTGGAAGCGCGCGTACCGCGCGCCCTTCGACCGCTGGGAGCAGCTCAGCATGGGCGCCGCCGACGCCGTCGCCGTCAACTCGCGCTTCACGCGCGGGGTCGTCTCCCGCACGTGGCCGGGTCTCGCGCGCAAGACAGATCTCGAAGTCGTGTACCCGTGCGTCGACACGCGACCGTCGAAGCCGAAGCCGGAGACCGACGATAGCAAGCCGATGTGGGGCGGCAAGCGTTTCTTGCTCAGCATCAACCGCTTCGAGCGTAAGAAGGACATGGCGCTGGCGGTGCGCGCGTTCGCGGGGCTGGACGCGGCGACGACGCGGCGGGGCGCGCGGCTCGTGGTGGCCGGCGGCTACGACGCGCGCGTCGCGGAGAACGTGGGGTGCCACCGAGAGCTCGAGGACCTGGCGACATCGCTGGGGCTGCGCACCATGACGGCGCGCACGCACCCCACCGCGCTCGACGTGCCCGACGACGTCGAGGTGCTGTTCCTGCATTCGGTGCCGCTGCTGCTCAAGGACGCGCTGCTGCGCGCCGCCCGCCTGCTCGTCTACACGCCCGCCAACGAGCACTTCGGCATCGTGCCCCTCGAGGCCATGCTCGCGCGCCTGCCCGTGCTCGCCGCCGACACGGGCGGCCCCGTCGAGACCGTCGTCGACGGCGTCACCGGCTGGCTCCGCTCCCCCGCCCGCGTCGACGACTGGACCGACGTCATGCGCCGCGTCCTCGACGACCTGTCCCCCGACGACCTGAACGCCATGGGCCGCGCCGGCGAGCGCCGCGTCCGCGAGAATTTCGGCAGGGCGAATATGGCGGCTCGCCTTGACGATATTATTCGCAAGATGCTGCGGGCTGGCACGCCGCCGCGGCGAAGCGGGTTCCCCGCCCTCGCGCTGCTGCTGCTGGTGGGCGCTGCGAGTGCTGTGGCGCTGCGGTTCGTGGTTGGGGCGTAAGAAGGGGGCTCGCTGGTTGCGGTAGCCGGTTAGATGGACAGACAGCTGGACAAGAGCTAGCCAGAGCAAGCTACAAGGAAAACCTGATGAGCTTCGGGCCGCGTTTGAGACATGCGCTGCTTTGATGTATGTTACCTATACATACAGTCAGTATTGCGATGATACATTATGACGGATACCCATATTCTTTCTACGACGTTTACAGCTTGCTCTTTGTGCGCCTTTGTTAAGTGCTTTGTTAAAGATGTGATAGTAGATTATATGCATGTGTTTAGATAAGTACCTCCTAAGTAAGTACACGTAGAGATACACTATGGTTTGTTATAGTAGGGTGACTTTAACCAACTCACAGCTATTTCTTCTACGTACCTTGTGGACCGGAGGTGTCGTACACTTCTTTTTCTTCGTGTTATATCACAGTGTGCAAATACTTGCCTACATCGCTACCCTACGCTCGCCATACTGTCCCTTTACGCCAAGTACCCACGCACGTTCATCAATACCAAAAATGACATTGCAAAGAGTAAAGTTTGGATTAGAAAAATAAAAAAGCGAGACAAAGCCACGGCTCTGCCAGGTATGTACTTCCACCCCGACTGGTTTATGTATAAGCAATGCTGGTCCTGACTCATACAACAGGACAACAGGCGTCTCTTCTTACACGACAGGAAAAAGAACTGCCCTCGCCATCCGAGACTCCGAACCGCTTGAGAATGCCGCCAAATTCCTCTCCCTCCCCTCGCTTTCCGGCCAATAACCCCTTTCCTGTAACGCTGTCGGGATAGAGAATTGGCTTTATGATTATTTCTGGATTGGTCGGTGTTGAATGATGCGCGTTTGTTGTTTGCAAGATTCGTGTCGGAAAAAAGGAATGGCATACATCGATATCTCATGTCCATCCTACTTCTACCCGTTATGTAGGTAGACTTCGCAGCTTAGTTTATACGATGCGTGTCGAACCTAATATGATCGACGCTGTGTGATTTGAGCCACTACTTGTAAAGCTGGGGCCGGAATACAGACACTTAGTTGCTGCCTGAAGAACCAACAGTGAACGTCTGGTGATGTAACTCTACCACAATGTACCTAGAGATATGTCAGGGAATTGGAACAGAAAAAATATGCATAGAACTAGAGAGAAACAGGGGGGGAGAGAAAACTAAAGACTGAAGGGGCCTTACCATTGAGAATATGAGCAGAGAGCCGGGGGGAAGAATACGGAATAGAAGAACCCCCTTATCGAGTCCGTATCAACAAGGGAAGAAGGATAAATGTTGACATGCATGGGAGAAAAGGTTTGACCCGGAGCGACTCTTTATTGGTCTGGTTCTTGATGAGGGGCAGGCTGGGAACCTGGTTCTGAGTCTGGAGCAACCGAGCTGCCTCCTGCCTGAAGCATTCTTAGATAACTCCTGAGCAATGGATTGGTAACCCAGATCGCGTTTCGCGCACCGCCAGACTGCAATGCCTCCGGCCGCTGACTGGGTTGTCCCTATCTTCCATATCGGTCAGGCGGCGGACGATCGTACAGGTGCCTGTTGTCAGGCCGCAGCTGCTGCTGTAGGATCGAGTGTTGCTGCTGCTCGCGCATCTGCACCTCGCGAGGGTCCTGGCTCGGAGGAGGTGGGTATCCTCTGCTGTCGTAAGCGCCCACCGGAGTGTAACTCCTAGGCGGGCCGGGATCGCGAGGGTCTCGTCCGGGGCCCGGCGTGCTCGCGTATCGAGGGTAAGCAGCCGGAGCCTGTGGCGGCGGCGGCTCTGGAGCTCGCGAAGCAGGCGCATACTGCTGCAGGGGGGCTTGCATTCTGTGGGGTGGATAGACGTCACGAAGGGCCATGGGGTCGTGTCCTCTAGGCGGCGGCGGAGCCGAAGCCCACGAAGGTTGCGGGGGTACCGAACTGCTAGGCGGTGGTGGTTTCGGCGTAGGCGCATGTTGTGCGGCCCAAGCTGACTGAGTAGGAGGTGGCTGCGTAGACTTCGGCGGTTGCGGAGGGTGTGACGCCCACGAAGGCTGTTGTTGCGGCGGCGGCGGCGGTGGTGGAGGCGGCTGCTGCTGCTGCGGTTGATGCTGCGGGTGTTGCGGATGTTGCTGATGCTGTTGTTGGAGTGGGTGACCCTGGTGTGTGCCAGGCCAACCGCCATCTCGGCTCGACTGATGCTCGTGGCCCCTAGCGACAGGGTGGCCTCCATACTGAGGCGGCGGCGACGCTGCATTAGGTGGCTGGACTTGGGCACCATATGGATAGGCGGCCTGTGGTTGATACTGCATCTGCGCCGGCTGGTTGGGAGGTGGATAATGGTGGGCAGTCTGGGGCGAGCCTGCTGCCGGTTGCTGATGCGCCGAGGCGTAGGAACGCGGCCGGCTGCTGTAGTATTCCTGCTCTGCAGCGGTTTCCAAAGGCATATGGCGAGGGGCATTTAAGGGCTGTGCTTGAGGCGACGCGGAGTAAGGTTTTAGAGGAGGCATTGCGGACGGAGCCGGCGGGGGGTTCCGGCCGTACCCATAGCCTCGAGCATCTGCGACGCCGCCCGACTCTCTCCTAATGTGAGACGGAGGCGGCGGCGGAGGCGGAGGGCGGGAAAGGTTGGTCTGTACTGGAGGAGTTGATGACGACTTTATGGCAACTGGCACCTCGGTAATTCGCTTCGGGGGCGGAGGGGGGTCGTCGTTCAACAGCGCCATCAAACTAGATGTCTTCCGCTCTGGCGGACGCGTAGGCGGAGGTGCAACAGCGGGAGGCGTCAGCTGTGGCGGCGGGGCACTGAAAGGCTCCGTCCCGCCGCTCGCGCCAGACGTTGGCCGAGACAGATTTGAAAGAGGCCGAGGACGGGCTGGCGAGGAAGGATTGCTCTCGCTCAATAACGATCGACTGGGCTGCTGCAGAATGTTCGCGAACTGTGCCTGGGGAGCCAACGCCGGCGCTGGCGTGGGTGCTGGCGCCACTGCGCGAGGAGGCTCGGGCGGACGAGATAGCGGAACGCTTTCTTGACGGGACGGCGCCATGCGGCTAGGTTGGGCTGGGGTAGTGAAAGGCTCGTATTGATGATGTATGAGGTCCGGTTCTTGCTTCACTCGCAACTGCTGCTGGCGCTCCTGGTGCCGCGGCTGTTCCTTGGGCGTTTTGAGCTCGGCTCTGGGTCGTTCAAGCTGAGGCTCGACCAGAGACGTGGGAAGAGGGTGTCTTCCCATGGGGGGCTCAGACGCTGGCGGGGGCGCGGGCTGCGCGGGCTTCTGACCCAATGGAGTACGAGCCTGCTGCGCCGATAGCTCCCGTTCTCTATCAGCAAACGGGAACGGCGCCCTCATAGGTCGGGGAGACATGGTCTGTGCCACCGGCTGGGCAATAGACTGCGATCCAGGTGGGGTAGCCGCATGGCCCTGAACCAGCGTGGGCTGAGCGGTTGGCCCGAATGGCGACTGCAGGAGCGTCGGCTGCGGCTGAGCTGCTATCGGAACATTGAACCGGCCCGTCGTCGGCTGTGTTGGGGCGTGCTCTGGTTTCGACGCCGGAGCTTCTTCCATGGTCACATCTGCAGCGGCGAGCGGTCGATTGCTCGACGACTCGTACCGCTTCTTCGCACCCGAGCTAGGTGCCGGCGGCGCAGGTCTTTTCTCCCCTCGAGCTTTGCTGGCCTCCGCCTCCCGAACAATCCCTTCCCAGTCGTGCGCATCCTTCTTACGGGTGTAGTAGTTTTTAATCTGTATGGATTAGCTGGACTGCCGAGAAATCACCGCGTCGGGTATTAGTTCATGTGCTTACCATGACTGGCGTCTTTGTTCGCATGTGCGTCGCTATTGCTTGCCAGTCGCTACCGAAGGAGCGCAGTAAGTGAGGGAAATCGTTCGCTTCGGGTACGCTCCAGTAACTAGATGCTTGGGTGCCCGACTTGCGGTCCGGCGCTGGCGTTTGGCCGAGATCGAGCATGGCAACCTGCGGTTGCTGCGGCGGCTCTGGGCGCAATGGTGGAGGGCCCATTGTATCGACAGGCATTGAAACCGAGGCCGGAGTGGGTGGTGGAGGGGGGACGCCTCTTTCCGGACTACGTACAGGCTGCGCCGGTGGAAACGGTGCGGGAATGGCAACAGGCGGAGCGGCCGCGGCACCTGGAGCCAGCTCGTACTGGGTGGGCGCCCTGGCAGCTTCGGTCGCTGCTTGCTGAGCGTTCCACTCGGGACCGTGAACGACTCGTGAACTGGACCGAGAACGGTTACCCTTAGTACCCCCTGGCGGAGCTGCGGCAAGCGTCTGGTTGACCCGGAGTTGTTTCGCTTCCTTGTCCTTAGCAGCGCGGCGCCCCCGGGGCTTCCGCTCAGGTTTCTCGGCACCGTCACCTCGAGAGCCGGCTGCTCTACGGCCGGGAGTCCCGGCGGGTGTTCCGCTTTCGCCGTCCGTGGCCGGGGTTGCTTCGGAATTGAAGGTAGGAGCTGCCGCACGCCGAGGCCGGCGTCTCTCGCCATTCTCACCTGTATCGTGGTTTTCCTCGGTATCGTTATCCCCGTTTCCAAGCTCCGACACCAATGCGCTGGATCGCTGTTTTCCTCGACCACCTCTCTTCCGCTGTCTCGGACGCTTCTTCAGCTTCTCCTTGAGATTGAGTTGGCTCTTCTCCTTCTTAAGATAGTAAAATTGGATACTCGTTCCAAAGTCCCTATTCGCTAGAGGTTCCGAGACTCGGCCCCATTGCTTGGGGAATTCAAGGTAGGCCTTTTCAAACTGTGCCGTTTCTTCTTCGGTGAAGTTATCCACAGGGGGTAAGAGTTCCCAGGCTGCCACGATCTTCTCGGCCTGGATGTAACCGCTCACATCACGATAGAAGTCGTTGCTCCGCTCTTCCGGCACCTGATACTGAACGGGCAATACCGCCTCTTTCTCGGTCCTATACCTCTCTCTTTCTGCCTGCATCTGGCGCTCCCTCTTCTCGTCCTCCACTTGGCGCGATTCCTCCAGAATTCTTTGCAGGTCGCGCTCCGACGCATATCTACTTCGTCTCGTCCCTTCATGTTTCGGTTCGTGAAAGCCAGGTTTCTGGTTGCTGGTCTCTGGGCCTGCGATACTCATGAATTTCTCACGGCTCTTAGTCGCAACGGGATCGGCCGACATCGTAAAGCGCAGGTAGCGATCATAGCTAGAATCGTAGGACTTCTGGAGCTGCGTCACCTGCTCCTTACGGATCGTTTCTCTACTTTCTAATCGCTTCATGATAAAGTTATTGAGCCCTGGCTGCGAAGCGTTCATCGACTTAAGAAAAGCTTGATCCTTAAACCACGGCTTCTCATCGAAGTAGGGCAAACTATCAACCGGAGGGGTTATCATATGCTCGCGGATGATCTCAATGTTTTGCAGATCAACGTCTTCGATGTCTGTCGCATCCTCGTCCTCTTCCGCCTGGCTCGGTACGCTGGACGCCCTCTTGCTAAGCTCGCCGGACTGAGCATGCGGTTCCTCGATCGGCGCATCGGCAGACTGCCTACGGGAGGCCGACAGTTGCGTTCGGAGTGGAGCTTGTACTTCTGACTCGGTTCGGCTAATATCCAGAGCATCCTCCATGGCTACGTCCTCGTCGTCGCTCTTCGGCTTCTTTTCTCCAGGCGGGGCCTCGTGGGCTACCGGCTCGTCAATATCTTGCTCGATGGATGGTTGGGGCAATTCAGCGTTCACATCGGCGGTGGCTACGGCTGCAGGTGGTTCTTCCACTCTGGGCGAAGGGATCTTCTCCGTCTCCTCGGCGACCGCATTCGTATCCTCAACTGCTTTAGGCCCCTCGACGCTCGGTGCCCTTTCGCCCTTTTGCTCCGCCTCTACAGGCGTTTCCCCGGGCAGGGAGACGTTGTCTGGGATGGGGCCAACCATGCCTTCCAAACCTTCGGGTTCATTTAGGATCTTAGTGACAGCCTGCACTGATAAGACCGCATGGCGGATTATGGGTTCCATCGGCACGGCGTCGTTCGTCTCTTCAAGCTGTTTCAGCTTCGTCTCCACCTCTGTCATCTGCGACTCTATTACATCGCCTATTTCCTCATCATCTGATTCTGAAGATTGATCTAGCATAGGCCGCTTGACTTCCTTTCGGGGCAAGGAAACACGCTTCAACGGCACCTTGATAGTTGGTCGTCGATCCGACTTCGTCTTTGTCTTCGTTTCTTCTGTTTTCGGGGCCGCTCCCGCCTCGAGGCTGGTATTCGCCCCGACTCCGCTATCACTTTGGCCAATCTCGCCTTCTTCTTCATCCATGGTCTCATCCTCGGCAAAATTAGAATCATCCTTCAACTTCTGATCTCTGCCCGCCGACGAGCTAGCGGACGGGGGCCGTTGGCTGGGCCGAATAGATTCCTCGCCTAGATCAGCAATGTGAGAATCACGAAGTTGCCTTTCTGCCGAAGCCAACTGGGAATCGGCCTTTTCATCGCTGCTATGCGGTCTCTGCTTATTATCCGCGGATTGGTCCGAACCTGCGCCATCCTGACGAAACCCACCGGGTCTGGGCTGAGCGAAGCTCTGAGATCTGTTCGTTTTTGGGGACTCAGGGGTTCGGTTCTTTATGTTAGGATTGATCCATTGTTTACTAGACGGACCTGGTCGCGTTTGGGCACGTGGTCCGGAAGGAATAGCAGATGGGCTCTTCTCCAGATAAGTTGATCTAGATGGCCCGGTAGGTGGTGGCCTGGAATCCGTAGTAGTCGAAATCCCTAATGGCGCAGGTCGCTCTTCTTTCAGAGCCCTCGGCCCCGTTGGCGGGGGTTTACCCGTTGCCGAACCGACATCACTCACCGATGCAGTTCTGTTAGGTACTGACCCAAAAGAGGGAGCAGCCGGGGCGATGGGAGGGGGTGAGACGTCCTTGGTCGATACTGCAGGCGGTTCGTGCGACGTTCTATCGAGCCTTGGCCGAACTTCACGATCCCGTAGGTCACGGTCGTCTCTGAGATCCCGCGAACGCAAGTCGGCATCGAGATATCTAGTGTCGCGGTCGCGGTCGTCCCGGTCCCGGTAACGACCCTCTTGAGAGCGAGACCTGAAAGATGGACCATACCTATCACGATCGTCGAAGAACGCGCGTCCCCGGGCCCTGTTATCCCAATCTCCGCGGCCTCTCCCGCGGCCTCTACTACCATAGCCGCCGCGGTACGACGAAGCTCCAAAAGGTTGGTCAGAAGATGACGACCCGGCGGAAAGGGGCCCGTCCCGAGATTCCCGTCGAGCTCTTTCAGCATCGACACCTAGTGGAGCATCTCTTATATCTCTCGCATCTCGGAAATCCCTTCCAGGAGGTGATCGCCCGCGGGGCGAAGGTCGACGTCCTCTGAAGCTATCCCGTTCGCGGTCCCGCCAATCGCCGCGGTCACGTTCTCGGCTACGCTCGTCTCGATAGGTATCTCGTCTGTCTCTGAACTCGATATCTCTGTCGCGACCGCGGTCTCGGCTATCGTCTCGCCATCCTCTACCCCTCCCACGACCTCTACCACGAAAGTCTCCGGAATAGCCGCCTCCGCGAGGTCCACTAGGCGCATCGAGTAAGGCTTTCGGCCCCCTGGGTGGATCTCTTGGTAGAGCATCGCGAAAGGAATCCCTGTTGGTTTGGAACGCGGAGCTGTTCGCTCGGGACTCTGCCGAAGAACGCCTGGGGCCGCCGTCGCTATACAGAGACCTCCGATCGGGAGAGCGATCTCGAGACCTAGAACGCCGCGAATCGCCGTCATATCGCGATCCCGGATAGCGAGAAGCCCTAGAGGGTTGGTAAGCGTTGGAAATTGACGGATGCAGTCAGTCTCGTCTTAAACAAAAGCAAAAGCACCCATGCCACGACTATATTTACAAATGCGACGTACGGCGCTGATGGATTTCTGGAGGTTCGTCTATCCCGGTAGCCAGACATTGCGTGACGATATCCAGCGGTAATGTAGAACGGCGACGATAAAGAGAGGGGCTGAGGTAGGGCTTTATTCGGACTTACATCGTAGGCAAGCAGGCAGGGTATGCCTTGCCTATCTATATCCGGCCTGGTTGAGTTTTCATGGAGCTCCGTAGAGAAAGCTTGCGGACCATTGACTTGGCTCCGAGACGTCCAGACAGGATCGGTTCTAAGTGCGACAAAACGAGGAAGATGCTCGGCGCGACGGGACAAGCGTTAAGGCTGCTGGATTGAACTATTACCGACTATCGGCGGTCTAAGACGCAGAGATGGCAATGTAGAGGGTATACGAAAGGGTATACGAGAGAAATTATCAATACCATAGGCCTAGATCGCTATGACGGTAAGTGGTGGTCAAGACGATGAAAAGACTTGAAGAGGCTGAAATTGGGGATCTCGAAAACAGACATGTTCCGCGCGTAGCCCTGGAAGCTCAGACCAAATGACAAGAGTCCCGAACAGGTATAGGCTGTAAAGCAGACAGGCAGGGCAGGCAGGACGAGCCAGGGCAGGGATCGAAACGCCGGAGCAGCCCAGACAGCCACGGAGCCACGCGCCTTGTCTGTCCAGTCTGCAGGGTACTACTATGTACCTAACATACATATGTTACCTACATATACAGAGGCACCTGGTAGGGTATTCATTTTAGCTATCCCGAGTCGAGCTAACCCATGTAGGAACGGTTCCACGGACTAAACATGGGGCATGAAGAAAAAAAAATTCAGGACTTCTATCTGATTGCCTCCCACTCTCACCAAGCAAGCCCTGACCCCTAAAGATCCCTGATCTTACCAGATACTACTATAGCTCACCCCTGTAAGCTGGGTAGGGTACCTAGCCTAGTACCAGATTAACGAAACGTGGAACGACCAGACCTGCCAGACAAACACACAAATAGCTCACTTATCCAAGTATCGACCTGGGACGATGTGTGCGTGATATCGAACATCTCAAGAAATCCATAGTATTAACGACACAGGCACTGGAATTTGAGGCTGGAAGGTACCTGCAAAGATCAAGCAGCCAAGCTAAAATGGAGGGATGAAAAAAAGAAAGAGGAAAAAAAGTCTCGCGAACTAAACCGTGCTTGAACCAACAAATCATTATCGACATCCACTAAGCCCGTCCAAGTTAGAGCCCTCTCGGCCCCCCTTTCGTGCATGGGTACAATGCACGTACCTAGCATTATGTACATGTACGCACCGAACATCAACATTGAATGCAGTACCGGGTAGGTACGGAGTACTTGCTGTCGATGCCGAATCTCCACGGCTGACGATGAGCCACTTGCGATTATAATCGACGCTTGCCACCTCGCACGCGTCGCCTCCCCGTCTCCTCTATTGGTTCTTGCGACTGCTTCTACCTGGCCTGTGTCCTTGTTCGTCAACGTGGGCGTCCCATGCGCTGCCGAAATTGGTGGAGAGGTCGTCCATTCGTCGCTTCTTGCGTCGAGGCTCAGCAGAGCTCGCGGGGGTTTCTCTGGGCTTGCGCGCCGGGCTAAGGGGAGCAGGCGTAGGAGGTCTGGTCTCCTCTCTTGTCACGGTGGTAGTCGTCTCTCGTGTCACGGCGGTTGTCGTCTGTTGCTTCACGGTAGCCGTCTTCTGTTCTTTCATCGCAGCAGCCTTCGTCTCTTTCGTCATCACTGGCCTGTCTTTCGCAAGGGGTGTCGGCTGCTCGCCGTCCTCGACCCGATTCAACTGTTCGTCTTCCTTTGCCTGATCTGGCTTGCGGCGTCCCCTCCGAGGCTGGCCCTCCATGGGAGCATCCAAGGTCCGACTGCGAAGGTTTACCGTCCTGTCATCGTCGGCATCGTCCTCGTCGACGCTGCCGACCAAGGCAAAATTGCTCTTCCCCATCTGCTTGATGAACTCTTGTCCTTCCTTGAGCATGGGCCAGTCGTTAGGGTCCTCTCTGTACATCTCGGCTACGAAGTGGTTGAGGAGGTCGGCATTCTCTTCTTTTGTTTTGCCCTCATTCACTCGACCTCCTATCTTGGCGTTGGTCTGCTCTATGAGCTTCGTGATCCTGGCGTCGGTCACGGCGTCGTCTTCGAGCTTTTTCTTGGCCTTTTTGACTTGTGCGGCCATGCGTTTGGTAGGTGATTCGTCCCTGATGTCTCTTTTTCCTGCCATGGTCGCTTCTAGGGTTATTTGGGTGCTCGAATACTTGTTTTTTTTTCGGCCGGGTTGGGATCGTATGAAACGATACCGAGGAGGGCGGTGGCTAGAACTATTGCTCGATGATACAGAAATAAAGCGGTATGGGAAAGTCGGGTGGTCCGATGGCATAAAGTTGAACGAAGAGGCAGTCCGATGGCCTACAGTTGAACGAAGAGGCTTGCTGGTAGAGGAGCGATTAAAGATTAAAGTCGACGCAGAAGCTGTGATTGACGTGGATGAAGATGCGCAGCGACTTCCGTACACGCCTCTAGAAAGGTAGAGGAGGGAGTCAGGCAGTCTAGGTGCTGTGCGTAATTAAGGTATGAAAGGGCAGTGGTGGTGTGCGAGTGTTCGGGGAGAGTTCAAGATTATCACGCGTTGCCGTGGCAAACGCGTAGAGTCTGATGGATAGAGTCCAACTCTATCCAAGCAACTTTTCATCAGTCCGTACCTTAACGCGTCCATGCTTTGGTCAAGAACTATGCGACAACCTTAGTTGCTACGGAGTCCCCCTTTCCTATCCGACACTGCCCGGGTAGCATACCTTAATCATCACGTCGGAATAGGGGCATAAGTTGGTGAAAATGGATAACTCATGTGAGCATCTAAATAGGGATCCCATAATTACCTATATATTGCCACTTTGCTCGCGGTAATTTCCCGCGCAGTATGACCACGAGTATCTTGGGGACAGATAAGTAGACTTCACGTGCTCGCATTTTATAGGAGGCTTAGTAGAGTGCCTGACCCAATAACTATGACTTGGATATGAGTGTTTTCTAGATCACCAACCGCCCAGACACCTGGGAATCTAACATCTAAGCTTTCTTAGTCATTTGCTACAGCCTCATGGTCGAACACAGCATTAATCAGACAGATTCAGGCCCAGATTTCTGTCCTACATGCAACGCTGGTCTGTTGCTATACATTCCTTATCTGTACTTACTTACGTGCAGTTGCTAGGCTTGGATGACTTCATGTATACGCAGATTCTCTTTGACCGGTGCACTAGAACCAACAGCAAGGCAGGCACGAACCGGAGGCAACTCAAGGGGATTGTGCTGTCCGGTTTCTAAGAGACACAGACCTCCAAATGCGTGACAAGTTTTACAAACCAGGTCTGATGTGTTCGGGGAAAAAAAGAGAGAAAAACCAAAAAACCAATGCGCTAACGTAGAAACCTTTGTATTCATCTAGTAGTACTCTCTATGCGCCCTTGGCAAAAGTACTGGCTACGATGAAGGGAAAGCAAGCGGAGGCCTCGAGATAGACCTGAGTTAAAAGTTAGACCGGACAGACAGGAGAATGCATGGACCAGGGTTTATTTCTTCGTACCTTGACATGATCAGCATTGACTTTGATCTTCCCCCACGATACTGCCTCATCTGGTCGAGCTCCGGCGTCGCTGCCATCGAACTCCTGGGCCGTGTTGATGTAGACCGCAGACTCGGCACCGTTCCGCATCAAACAAGCGTTCGCAATATGGTGCTTGATCACACCACCGCCTAAGATGATCATCCCGGCTCGTTTTGCCCGCACCGAGATGGTATTGATCCGTCGAATATCCTCCACCAGGTCAATCTTGAGCTGCTTCGGCGACGCCTTGAATGTGTGGAAGTATAGCATATCACCGAGGCTTCCGTCCGTCAAGGCCGGACAGAATACCGGTATGTCGTTCTTGTACGCCCAGTAGTACACGGACCTCTCGTCATTTATCTCCTTGCCCAGTCTGTGAATAACCTTGGAAGGCGTCCAGTTGATCTCCCCCTCGGTTCCCTTACTTGCTTCTTGCTCTTCGAGCATCTTGTCTAGGATGGGCACGACCCAGTCCTCAAAGGCGCAGTAGTTCACGTTTGGGACCATGAGGTTCCCTATTCTGTTGAGGCCCTTGGCTCTGAGCTCGGCACCCTTGGCGCTAAAAGACGACATGTAGGTGTCGCCGAGACATTTGATGAAGTCTTCCTCGATGCCGCCGGCAGTCGTGACGATGCACGAGACATGCTTGTGCTCTACAAGATATCGAAAGATGCCCCTGAGCCCGGACGAGATCATGTTGGACGTGTATCCGAGAAAGATGGTAGTCTTCTCGCCCGATTCCGGATCGCGCCATGCTCGCTTCAAGGGACGTTAGTCAAAGTGTCTTCGAACAGACCAAAACTTTCCCTTTTGCTAACCATATCGTTGATAATTCGCACTGCCTCGGCAAGAGACGAAGCCTGAAATCCCATATGCTTCATCCCCTCAAACATATCATCGACAGTGATGGGCCGCCCCTTGAAGGCATTGAAATCGATCTCCTCGACCTTCTGCGCTCCTTCGGGGAGTTCATCAGACGGGACCAGAACAGCATTGGTCGCCTCCGAGGGCGGTAGATTGGGGTTGATTTCTTCCTTTGCCATGCTTGGAGAGCTGTCTTGCTATGTATCTCGTATCCCGGATATGGTAGAAACCACTTCAGCTGCTATGCCCCTATTACCCCTGTGAGGATTGCATGCACCCCGCGAGCTCGAGATGGTGGACTGGCGTAGATGACCTACAGGCTGTAAGTTGCCCAAAATTAGGTGGTAAGCTGCCACTGTGACTTTGGAAAAGGTAGAAGAAATTCAAGAGCATGAACATATGCCCTCTTCTCGACAGATCCAGACTGTCTCTTACCAGGAATTCAATATACGAATTGGTATATGAATTTTTTCTTCTTTCTGACGTTGAATGGATGGCAATATGGGCGAGATGACTGGGATTGTATTGTACGTGGTAAGTGCAAGCACCTCGTTAGTGGCCGTACAAGTGGGGCAGCTAAAAACTTCACTTGGTGTCACCTCGCTTTACATAAAAATATGTACCTACCAAGTACATACACCAAGCACGAGCTACCAAGAAATTCTAACACGCGACGGGACAAGCCGCATCTTGTCAGTTCGGTAGCACCGCCTGGCATTTATTTCTCCCTTCGGCTTGCTTGCGACCATCTTAGGTGCTGCGTTCTCGCCACAGAGCAGCCACCATGTCGTCCATCTACAACCTCGAGCCGCAGCCTACGGCGTCGCTTATCCTCCACACGACGCAAGGCGAGCTCTCCGTCGAGCTGTTCGCGAAGCAGACGCCCCTCACATCTCGAAACTTTCTCCAACTATGTCTCGACGGCTACTACGACAATACGATATTCCATCGCTTAGTTCCGGGGTTCATCCTACAGGGAGGAGACCCGACCGGCACCGGGAATGGGGGCGAGTCTATCTACGATGGCGGCGCATACAGCGGTGATCTGGATCCGTGGCCCATGGACCAGCGTCGCGGGAAGAACGCCGGTCCCACGGGCGTCAACTTCAAAGACGAGTTTCATTCGCGATTGAAGTTCAACCGAAGGGGACTGTTAGGCATGGCGAACGAGAGCAGGCCAGATACGAACGCCAGTCAATTCTTCTTCACCCTCGACAAGGCAGAGGAGCTAAACAACAAGAATACCGTGTTTGGAAGGATAGTGGGCGACACTATTTACAATCTGGCTCGTATAGGCGAGGCCGAGGTGGCGGAAGGGAGCGAACGACCTCTTTATCCTGTCAAGATAACCAGAGTCGAGATTCTCGTCAATCCGTTTAGCGACATGAAGAAGCGAGAGAGGATAGCTGCGCGTATACAAGAGACCCCGGTTACGAGCAAGAAAAAGAAGCCCAAATCGAAAGCAGGGAAGAAGCTCCTGAGCTTCGGCGATGAAGAGGGCGACGAAGACGCCCCTGTCTTGAAAAAGGCAAAGTTTGATTCGCGCATTGTCATGGATGTGGACGAAGAGCCAACGGCTACGAATAACACGCCCAAGAAGAGTGTTAAAAAGGAAGAAAAGGTGGCCAGATCTACATCTACGATACCAGTTCGCGAGTCTCGAACCGACGCAAGATCAGAGACAAAACCACCACCTGTACCAACGAAAACTGCACCGATTTCTGTACGCCAGGAATCATCTCCTGAACCAGAGCTGCCGAAGAAATCCGCCCTGGAACAAGCCAACGATGAGATCGCAGCCTTGAAAGCATCTATGAAGCGGACTATCTATTCTGAGCCGGCCCAGGAGGTTAAGAAAACTACGCTAGAGCACCTAATCCCAGAAACTTCTACGCGCGGCCGGAAACGACGAAGAGGTGGTGAAGGAGCTTCGACGAATAAGGACCTGATGCTGTTTCAAGCCTTCCGCTCCAAGCTCGACCAGGCAGGGCCTGAAAAGGAGCAGCCGAACGTGCCGGAGACGGAGAACGGCGCCGAGACGGGATCGGAAGAGAAGGACGGCGATGCGGCACTCTGCGATTTACACTTTGTTCCGAATTGCCAAAGCTGCAACTCGTGGGACAAGGCTGAGAACGAGGTGAGCGACGACGAGGGATGGATGTCCCACGCTCTGAGCTTTGCGGCCGACAAGCTGGGCAAGGACCTGTCATATCGGAAGAAGGCCGAGGAGGAGCTGGTTGTTATCGACCCGAGGGAAAAGGCCCGGACGCTCAAGGAGGAGAAGAAGGCGCAAAGAGAAGCACAGCCCGGAAACTCGGGGAGAGAATGGGATCAGGCAAGAAATGCCAAGCTGGCGAGAGCATCGGCTTTAGCTGGTAGAGGGGCCAAGTGATGTGCCCTTGCTATAGCTACCTGCCCCTATCCTCTTCTCTCTTCGCATCGGGAAGGGCTTGAAAAAAAAGACTTGATACCCCCAGGACTACAAAAATTTGTATTATTGATGCCGGAGTGTAATAAGAGATGTCTCAACATAATACCAGGTACTTGGCTAACTCAAGCTACGGTGCCATAAAAAAAAACTTTACGTGCCACGTATACAACAACGCCGACTATGCACATGATGTGAAGCTATTCGATCCCACAGTAGCTGAAGATTGGTTTGTAGTCCCAACGCCTGCAGAGATCTCGGAGCAAAGCTACCCCTGCAGCCCCGGCAGCCCTGGCGAGCCTGGCTACCTCGGGATGTGGGTGTTCTGGAGCTGTTGGTCCGGCCTTGGGCCTTGGCTATTACTGGCCATTACCAAGGCCTGAAGTGTGAAGGAGAGCAAGATCGAGGTAGAGTGATGACGAAAACACTTGTGACAGCTGGATCATCTTATCTCTAATGTCGCTGATTGGTTGCGGAAGGATGACAGGATGCTGGCGTTACCTTAGGTAGCTGTTAGCAGTCTCGCCGGTGGACCGTCGGTATGACTACCAATGCCGGATGGGCGCAGAACCGGAAACAAGACAAGAAAAGAAAAAAAGAAAAAAAAAAAAAATCGGAAGATATACGGACAGATCCATATCCTAGATCAAGGTAGACAGACAGGTAAGTAGATAAATGGCTCTCACAATGAACATTGACGGGAATCATCTCTCGGCTGTTGGAACCTTCTCCTTTCTCTCTACTGCCCGCCAGTTCGGATACCTGCTCATTCTTTGATTCTCGGCGTTCGGTGCGGTCCCAGCACGCACAGGGGAACCTTAGAGACTCCAGCCAAGACACGGGCGGAAGAAAATCTTCAGTTGTCAGGTGTCGCGGCCTGTGAGTCGGAAGTCCGGTCGATTTCGCATCTCTCCCTCTCGTGCTTTGCCGCCTTCTCAGGTCTTGTCCTTGATCCATCGCCTGCCAACCAGGACTCTTACAAACGCGGCATCTCCGGCCTACGATATTGTCATAAGCTACCCACGCACGTTGCTAGATCTATGTAACTATGTAGATCATCGGATGAAAGATGTGTAAGGGTGACATATGGGATATTATTTTTTTATTTTATATTATATATTTTTATCCCACTCCGCATATATCACCTACATGGTAAGTGTTCTGCGAGGGCAATCTGCGACATCGAACATCAGTTTTTTTTTTATAAAAAAAAATCCCGTTTTATCTTTATTTTTATTTTCAAATTTATTATTTTTTTTTTTTTTTGCACCTTTTATTTTCTTCCTCTGCGACTTCGAGAACAACGGGCTTTGCTCCGACCCTTGTTCGTTATTTTATCTACCTAAGGTTTATCTACCCAAGGTATCCTTGGCTTATCGTCAGCACTTAGCAGCTACTTCCATTTTTCAGAGACAATCCGACTCGCGGTCTTGGAGAGCTTCTTTCCGGCTTCCACTGCTGATTCAGTTTCTTCCCTCACTCTTGAGGTCCTTTGAAGCGCCGGAATGATATATAGGCCAACGGTATGAATGCGCAGGAAGGCCTGGAACCAGCCATCTTGCTCTACGTACATTGACATCTGCCTGCCTCTGCGCGCGACCGGATACGCAAAAATTCATCTTCCTTTTGCATGTACATTGCGTCAGGCTTTTGTCACATCGCATCTATTTCTCACCGAAACAAACATCCGACAGCCTCGCCGCACGGCAGCTACTCGACGACAGAACCTGGACAGAACCTGGACAAAACCTGCGCGACTGCCAGCCTGATCCGATCGTCATTACCTGTCGACAGCCTTACTGCCCACCTCCGTCCACTACTTCTACCGCTCTCCCGCCTTCTACTCCATCTCGCGCTTCCATCTTTCCTCTTCCAAGAGCTCCCATCTCTAGCCATCTGTGATTAGCGCTGGTAATTCTCCCTGCTTGCTCTCATTGGACTCCGTTCGCTCGCTAGGGCGTGGGGTTGACTACCTAGTGTAGACGGCATTGCTAATCATTGAGCATACAGGGCCGCTGCTAGATAAGCGTGCGCTCACACGTTGGCTCCGTCTCCGACCGTGGTTCATGTACAGCCACTATCACCCTATGCACCCTATGTCATCTCCGAACCCGCGAAAACGACCGGCGCCTGGTAGTATACCGATACCGCCGCAAATGTCGCAGCCTTCCTACACCCAAGACCAGTTGCTGAGATGGAACGGGAACAATCCGGCCGGTTACGCCGACAACGCTTCGAATGGCGTCAACTCGTACGGCGCGGTACCGTCGCTGGCCCAGGCTCAATATTCGCAAAGTAGCCCCTCAACCGTGCTCGCAAGGAGGGGCATGAACAACGCTCTCGTCGCTGCCAACCGCACCTACACACCTCCGCAGAGCGAGCCGTGGCCGAATTTCGACGAGAACTTGGTGCCTGGCTCGACCGAGGGTCATATCGACGAACATGATAATGTAGAGCTGCTTGAGGAGAAGGCCCAAAAGGCGAAGAGGGAAGCCCAGGCCAAGCGGAAGCAGATTCCTCCTTTTGTACAAAAGTTGAATAGGTATGCCCAATTTCCCATCCCCGCCAATTCCGCATCCGCGATGCTGACCTGCTCGATAGCTTCCTAGAGGAATCCAAGAACACGGATTTAATCAGATGGTCAGAGAAGGGTGACTCTTTCATTGTCCTTGATGAGGACGAGTTTGCAAAGACCCTGATCCCCGAGCTATTCAAGCACAACAACTATGCTTCCTTTGTCCGACAGCTGAACATGTACGGATTCCACAAGAAGGTTGGCCTCTCGGATAACTCGATGAAGGCCAGCGAGCGTAAGAACAAGAGCCCGAGCGAATACTACAACCCGTACTTCAAGCGTGGTCATCCCAATCTCCTATGGTTAATCAACAAGCCGAAGAGTGGGAACAGCAAGAAGGTTGGCAAGAAACGAGGCGATGAGGGCGAAGGCGATAGTGACGAAGACGCCATAGCGCCAGAAGACGTCGTAAGCCACCCCTTTGCTCAGCAGACGGCCCAGAACCGAGCCCTGCCAGCACCTGAGCCGGGGTCGCTGCAGAAGAAGGATCTGGCCCTGGTGAGAGATCAGATGGCGGCGCTACAGTCGAGACAGAAGCAGATCCTGGAGGCTATTCAGCGACTTCGTCAGGAACATAATCAGCTTTACCAGCAGGCCGTCATGTTCCAGACGCAGCATGATCGTCACGAGAATTCAATCAATGCCATCCTCAACTTCCTGGCCAACGTCTTTAGGAAATCACTCGAGGAACAGGGGGGCGTGCAGAATGTGAATGATCTATTGGCGAGTATTATTCCCAATGTCCAGATGCCGCCACCGCAGGGCCAGGGTAGCGTCGTCGACCTCGGAGATTGGGTGCAGCAGCAAGTGCCGAGGAACACGACACCGACGGGCACGCCTAAGAGGCAACACCGGCTTCTGCCTCCCATCCCTCAAAACCAAGCGGCAGCGACACCTCCGGCACCGGCGAGCACTACACCATTTCCAGGTTATCCCAATCGACCACCGTCGCAGATAGGGCATGTCACCGAAGTCATTGACACCCCAACGGATTCGGCCGGCACACCGTCCTACTTTAAACAGGAACTCGAGTCGAATCCGCAGGAGGGCATGATGAAGATCATACAAGACGCCAATACGAATGCGGGCAACGCCTCTCTTAATTTACCCAACATGGCTGCCAATACGTCGGCAACGCTTACCAACGACCAACGGAACCGCATGCTCAGCATCATGTCGGGCGGCCAGGGCAGCGTTGCGCCTACGCCGGTGCCCTCTGCAACTTCGCCTCCTGTTCCGGCAGACGTGAGTTCGCCGGCTGGAGGAATCCCATCGACGAGCGGCATGCCAGCTCCGCGCGCTCGAAGTTCCTTATCGCCCATCATGTCATCGGTCCCGCCGCCTTCGATCCAGCGCATATCGCAAACGGACGAGGAGCTCGAAACCCTACAACGCTTGCAGCACGAGCAGGGTCAAAAGTTGGATGACCTCAACCACCTGCTGGGCCCCCTGAGTCCGTCAGGGCGAATACCCGGCTTGGAGGACCAGAACGGCTACTTCGATGATAGCATCGACCTAAATCAATACCTCGACCCGAATGCGTATAACACTGACGGAACCGGCACCGACTTCAACTTCGACACTGCCCCCGACTTCAACGACAGCACAACCTTCGACTGGGACCCGCCGGACGGCGGCGAATTTGGACTCGGCGATGGCCTACCTACCGGTAGGATTTTCGAGACAAATACACCAAGCCACAAGTCGCCGAGTCCCAGCGGTACGGAGGAGATACAGCGAAACGATATAGGCAGTCCCGGTAGGGCTACGAAAAGGCAGCGGAAAGCGTGATACCACGCTGGGTAAAGGATTCACTTTTCACGACTTTACGAGGGTCCGGCGAGACCACTGGGAGGATTCACGCCTCTCGTTTCTAGAGAGGATCTAGAGAGTAAAAAAAGGGAATGTGTCAACAAAAAAAAATTGGCCCGCTCGTCGGGGCTAGAGTAAGGCATGCTGCGAGTCATTCTACGACTGCAATGATTACAAGGAAGGCATGGCGTTCGACGGAGTTGAGGATTACGATGGCGGTCGTTTGCTGATATCCCCTATCTTTGATGGAATAGTTTCCTCTTCGCTCTTGTCATGGTAGAGGTCGGGGTGGCTCCGTTAAGAGACGGAACGGAAGATGAGGGCGGAAGTATGGGCGAACGAGGGTCGAGCTGCGACACTTTCTAGATTTCCATCTCCTGTCGGCTCGTTCTCGGCCGTCTTCTTAGACGCAACTACTCTATAGCTGAATGTGTTGGACATAAGAAGTCTCTTCACTGTCAATAACAAAAACAAACGTCCAGTCTTTGATGATCCTGGCACGTTTCTGCTCGTGTTGATCCTCCTTTACCACAGTGAAGTTTTGACTCGATAGTCTAGAACCGGATCCTAGGCTAATAATAGAGAAATTTCGAAGAGCAATGCTAACTACCTCGTAGACGCTCACGAAAAACAAAGCACGTCAGGCCAGTAATGCCATTGTATTTACATTTGCATACCAGAGCTTCCTAGCTTACCGCCGTAACAACGAGGAGATCAAGGAACCCTTTGACATTTTTGTCTTGGATTAGCGCAAGCCGCAAAATGGCCAGCCGAACGCACGAATGGCATCGCCCAGACCCTTGAAGGGAAAAAGGACACAGCCGCGCTCGCGTTTCTTTCTTGGCCTGGGCGCCTCCCGTCCAGTCGAATCAATCGCCGGCAGGGATTTCCCATGATCTACGCTACGTCTCACCTAGACGCCTCTGATTCGGGATATTAGGGCGACGTCATCCTCCTCCAAGAGGGGCGCGTTTCTATTTCCAAACCGTCCGCCTCAGATTCCTTACTATTGGGATTAACTACCTGTAGTTTGTTGACTTTTGTTTTGCATTTCGTGTCATTTCTGATCTTCTTTTCATTATTTTTACTGCTTTTACAAGTATCAAGCATACTGTTCTCTGGCCTGAATTGGCTATATTCTCTCGTTTCAATCTGTCGAGTTATACAGTCCTTTTGGTTAGATACTTCGTTCGCGATGACGGCGAATTGTACGGTTGCGCCTGACGCCGTACCGAGCGATGCTGGCGTCGCAGGCATCGGTGTAAGTCTACGCTCTGTCCTTTTGACACCAGTCCATATACGCCTAGATACTTGGATGAGCTTGGTAACTAACACGTGCATCAAATCAACAGGTTCTCCTATCCTTCATCATAACGGCGATGATATCGCTAGTCATCAGCGCCTCGCTCGTATTCCAAGAAGCCCGCAACAACCGCAAGGGCGCATCTTCATCTTCACAGAAGCCGTCCGTGCTCCGGCGCAAGCTGCTCAACTCGTACTCGGACCAGCAGATCCTGACGGGGATCGGGATCCAGAGCGTGGGGCTGTCGCAGACGGAGACGATGGCGCCGTACCACTTCTTCCTGGTGTGGATGCTGTCGCTGCTGTCGATGGCGGTGCACAACGCGACGCTGCTGGCGCTCGCGCGCGACTACCGCCGCGACTGGGTGCTGCGCTGGATGCGCCAGGTGCTCATGCTCGCCAACCTCGCGCTGTCGTGCGCCTACGCCGTCTACGTGCTGCAGGCCGTGCGCCGCGGCCTCGGCGACGAGGCCTTCCCCGTCGCCTGCGCCTGGCGCCCCGAGACCCCCGACGGCCCGCCGCCGAGCGACCGCGCCATCTCGTACGTCGGCACCGTCGCCGTGCTCGTCGGCAACGTCGCCATCTTCGTGCTCGCGTCGTGGTACCTGCACACGCGCGCGCGCCGCTTCTACGCCGCCTTCCAGGTCGCGGGATTGCTGCTCATGGCCGCCTTCGCCATCGGCGCCACCGTCCGCGTCGCGCTGCTCGCCGACGCCTTCGCCGCCCCGCCCGTCCGCCTCTCCGACGCGGGCGAGTCCCAGTGGAGCTTCGGCCAGCTGCTGTCCGTCGGCATGCTCGCGCTCCCGCTCATCTCCCTCGTCGAGATCCTGCGCGGCGAGACCCACTGCGCGCCCCCGCTCGCCGCCGACGAGGACGACGGCAAGGCGAGGCTGCTCGGCGAGGGCCAGGAGCTCCGGTCGAATCCCGGGGCCCGCCCCGACTTTCAGCCGAATCCGTTCTGGGGCTCGCAGACGAACCTGTTCAAGAGATAGGACGGGGTGGGTTACATGGACGGGAATTCAAAAAGGGACTGGTGAGGTATGGGGGGAAAGGGACTAATTAGCGTGTGATTTTGGTATATGGAACATATTAGATACCCTGTTTGCAAATGAATGACGATTGCATTCTCCTTTTAGTTTAATATCGACGTCTGCAACAAGGCTTGAGTCTTGAGTGATCATAATGGTTGGTGAGCAGGCTACAAGGGCTTCGAACTTGTTGTACCAGTTCCGTGAGAAGATATGGACTGGAGATGGCATCAAACTCCTACTCCGTCCACCATCGTCCACTTCCGAAGTGAAGTTGGACACGAGAAGGAGGCGCATCGGGGAGCAGTGGCCTAGGAGCCACATATGTACTACAGCATAGGAACTTGCTAGTGTCGAATCGCGCAGAGAAGTCAAGACAAATAAGGAACCCCGGCTTGTGATCTACGCCAGGTATCTGACCTAGGTAAGAGGTACCTACTAACCCCAGCCACGCATCTTGGCGCGGATGAATCAAGATTCCGAGCAGGTACAAACTGGAGCTTAGCCAAATTCGAACCCGAAAGCTGTGACGCTCCGATGTCGTCTGAACCTCGTCGCGACCGTCGACACTATAAAACCTCAAGTCCTATTTCTGTCATTTTGGCCCGCTATGGCGTGCTTGGATCCATTGTCTTTTGTGTCATAGACAGAGGTCCGCCAGAAGATGACCCGTATTCGGAGCCACCCGAGGCCACGTCTCTGCGCTTCCAGCCTGACTCTGGAATCATGATACGGGCGATTGACGCGGTGATGCCAAGGCCGACGACATACGTGTAGATGATATCTCGTTCCGAGAAGGTCGGAACCGCCATACGAAAACAACAGGCGGAAGCCCAGTCACGGTCACATTTACTCGGAATGGCACTGATGTGCCCAAGTTGGAGCGCATCCGAATGTGATGATACATGATGGTGCAACCCCTCGGGCTTCGATGGCGTGCTACCTATTGCGTGATTGTGCCCCGCGATAGGCCAGAGCGACGGGATGGCGGGAGCACAAGAGAGATAGGAAGAAAGGAAAAGCTGAGGTTGCAGCAGGTCCAAGAATCTCAATCTAATCTTAAGCCTCTGACTCCCCCTTTCGCACTAACAAACCGGAAAAAGGACGTCGAACCATGATGCCATAAATCGCCTATCTTGCAGATAATACTGAATCCGGTAGGAGCCTATTTAACCCCAATCCCTCGAATCTGTATCTTTCTATATCTTATACCTTATCTCTTATACTCTATATTAGCCATCCTCCCGTGTAGCCTGCCGTGACCCCCCTCTATCTTCTATCTTAGACCATCTACTTTCACTCTCCCCTAGAATCATTACCTCGTGGAAGTAGACTACAAAGGCACCTCTTCAAAGAAGCCCTACCTTAGCCATGTCCCCCGCCATTGACGTTGACAGCCAAGCGGATGTAATCCGGAACTTGAAAGCCAAGGCTAAACAAGTCGACCTCTCCGTCTTCCCCGATGGGCTGAAAACCACAGGTAGGCATGCCTCTAACTTACTAGACTGCCTGTGCTCCTGAGTGCTCATTGCTAGGTAGGCCAGCACCCACCGCTAGAAGACAAGATATACCCCTACAGTGTCTTTCCTAAACACATTGAAGGGCCTACGGAATGGAAGGCCGAGGACTACGCCAACAACCCGGAGAGATGGGTCCATCAGTTCTCGGAAGAGGAGCTGGAGGAAATTTCCAAGACGGCCGACGACTTCATCGCCCTCGGTAAACCCCTAACTGGCATCAACAAGGACAACTTCCGACTGCCCAGCCTGGAGCCGGCACTAATCACCATGCGCCGGGAGCTCATCAACGGCAAGGGCTTCATCCTGTACAAGGGCTTCCCCGTCGACGAATGGGGCACGCACAAGTCGGCCATCGCCTACATGGGCCTGGGGGCGTACCTGGGCTACCCCGTGTCGCAGAACGGGCACGGCCACATCCTGGGCCACGTCAAGGACCTGGGCGAGGACAGCAAGCAGATCGACAAGGTGCGCATCTACCGGACGAACGCGCGGCAGTTCTTCCACGCCGACGACAGCGACATCGTCGGGCTGCTGTGCATCTCCAAGGCCGAGTTCGGCGGCGAGTCGGACGTGGCCTCGATCCACAACGTCTGGAACATCCTGCAGGCGGAGCGGCCGGACGTGGCCGAGCTGCTGACGCAGCCCATCTGGTACTTCGACCGCAAGGGCGAGGTGTCGGCGGGCGAGGACCCGTACATCAAGGCGGCCGTCTTCTACCTGGAGCCGCCCGAGGCGGGCAGGGAGCAGCGCGTGTACTGCAAGTGGGACCCGTACTTCGTGCGCAGCCTGTCGCGGTTCTCGGACGCGGGCGTGATCCCGCCGCTGTCGGCGGCGCAGGACGAGGCGGCGCGGCTGCTCGAGGCGACGTGCGAGCGCGTCAAGCTGCACATGGTGCTCGCCGTCGGCGACATCCAGTTCGTCGCCAATAGTCACACCCTCCACGCCCGCACCGCCTACCGCGACTTCGGCCCCGACTCGGGCCGCCCCCGCCGCCACCTCATGCGCCTCTGGCTCTCCGTCCCCGAGGACGAGGGCGGCTGGCGCCTGCCTTACTGGGACTCGGCCGAGAAGAAGCGCGGCGGCATCCAGGTCGACGACACACCGCCCGTCGCACGCCTTGATGCCGATTAGGTTGTCGAGTGGACGGTCTTGCTGTTTTGCGTTTCTTTTTCTTAACGAGTCTCTTCTAACGACTTTGTGTATAGATCGCGTTAGATGCTGAATATACTCCAGTTACTGAGCTAGTTACTGTAGTCCTCACTATTTCTTCAGGGGTAATCCCTTGTCGAGTGATGGTCGTGCCGACAGATATCTGATGACTCGGTGGCGATGGTGTATCTGTGTGAGATGCGTCGCCCGGTCTCGACTCTGTTGCCCGCCTAGTCCCTGTTGCGCTACTGATTCAGGAATATGGCTAACGCGCGCGCGTCGTTGGTTCACCAAGACATGAAGGGCTTTCAACGGCCCGTCTTCGGTCTGTTTTGGGTACAGAAGGTTCCATGATGAAGAGGGTTGCGAAGTGAATCTATGAAAATTTCTTAGTATAAAGCTTATACTTAGTCCATGGGATGCTATCTCCATATCCCACCTCACCTACCGAGCTAACGCAGCGGCTAACAGCTTTCGCGAGTTCTACTACTTCTTAGCGCATCTCAATCCTCATCGCTGTTATAGACGGGCTGAAGTGCCGAAGCTATTGTCGGTCGTGGTGACTGGGGGAACTATGTAACTCGTAGGCATATCGGCTATCGTGGGCTCACAGCAGGAAGTCTGATAACTTTCTTCTTACAGCACCAATATACCATCGCTTCCTTTCGTTCTCGGTCAACGTTGCTTGACCAAAAGGCGTGGATAGTCAAATCTGAATATCAGCTACATCCTCTACTGCGGATCTACTTCCTACACCTCATGTCTGACTTCTATCGGCACGTGAGAATTTCGGACCGGGTTCGAGGCTTCCTAGGCTGATGCGGCTTTAGGACAACTCAACTCTAGATGCCTCTTCTCTCAGCACACCCTCAACCTCACAGCGGCAAGGGTCATGAGACGCCATCAAAACGGTAAATTAAGTTTTTATCTTCCATTCGCTCGGGAGACGGCCGAGTCAGACACGCCTTAGATGTGTCCATTCACAAAGAACCTTGAAGCCGTTAGGCCTTGCTACACATACATATCTAGCGTATACGCGACTGTCGAATGCTTGCTCTCATAACCACAACTCGGTTGTTCGTCATGGACTCGAGGAGTATGGAGTAGAAATATTTTCCATATTTAGACCATACCGCCATACGGCATTGTGAGGAAAAGGTCGTGGTGCCGTTTCGCCTTCTTGCTTATCTGTGGCCAGTGACGGAACTGCGAGTGGGAATATTGACATTCTTCTTTTACAGAGGTCCGCGATGGTACACTTTGTCATCGTCGCCGGCATTGTCCTAGTAACAATGACCGCGCTGGCTATGTGCTCGAGGAAAGCGGCCCGCTGGATGCTGCAGACGTCAGGCCTAGACGATCATTCGTTCTTCTATCAATGTCTGAGTCTTCCTTGGCGGATCTTCGTACTGACACATGCACTTCGCAGTTTCAATCTTCGTGAGCTGGGTATGGACATCCCATAACAGTGTGTTGTGTTGTGGCGTTCTCGACTGACCAGAGTAAGATCTTTTCACTCGGTGTCTGCTCATGTGCCATGGTCTGTACGTCTACAACTTCCAAGCATCTTCCGACTAAGACGCAGCAGCCTGCGCCGGCCAGTCACAATCTAACTCCAAGTCAGCTGTACGACACGGGCTCGGCCGTCACCATAACGAAGTCGGCGACGACGATTACAGTGAATTCCTCAAGGTACGGGGCCAGCTGGCATCCAGCTTCTTGTCATCTAACGGGGTTGCTTCTTAGCTCCAATCGGCCGTTTCCATCATGTACAGCTGCTGCATGCTGACCGCCAAGACATCTTTTGCTGTCCTCTATCTGAGGATATTTCCCGAGGGCGGCTTCCGGGTCGTCAATAAGATCCTGATCGTGTTCCTCTTCGTACAGGCCACCGCCGAGACGTGTGCTGTTCTATTCCGGTGCAGCCCAATCCGAAAATCGTGGGATTACAAACTGAAGGGCTCATGTCTGGATTTGCATCCCCTTTGGTATTGTACCGTAAGTAATAGCTGCCGCCACTGAGAGCTTCAGAGCTGCGAGTATCGAGAACGCGGCTAACCCCCTATTTAGTTTGCGTGCAATTTCTCCACCGACATGATATTGTTCATCGAGCCAATTCCTTTGACGTGGAGGCTTCAGTTGCCTCTGGCCAAGAGACTGGCGCTCATCATCATGCTCTCGTTGGGCTTATTGTTAGTGATCGGAGCCGAGACCATCGATGGGTTCCTGCTAAGCTTAGGAACAGGGTGACATGTATTTCCGTGGTACGCGTAGTATGCACCAGTGATATAAGTTCCGACGATACCTGTAAGTCATGCTTCCAGTGTTATAGCCCTGACCGCTTAGGTGCTGACGAGTGGCAGACGAGCTGGCAGATCCGTACATGTGGGCCATGATCGAGTTCAGCGCTCTCATCATCTGCTCCTGTATTCCGTCACTTAGGCAAGTCGTCGCAAGAATCCCGAACCTCAATAGCGCTCTCGGCCTCTCCACCGCCAAGGGAGTTGAGGCGCCTCATGGCCGCTTGGTACGTAATAACCTCTCGATCCAATTCCGGAGGCGAAGTCGTAAAGGGCCCGCACAGTCGCAGGCGTCCAAGACGCTCAACCGAGACGGCGGTTTCTCATTTGGCACGACGAGTTTTGCTACAGCCACGACTATGAACGGGGTGAACCTGAGTGACAGCCAGGAAGATATTTTCCCGTACAGAAGCGACCAGAGCAGCGCCATTATGGTAACGACCGAACTTCAACACCACGTCGAGTCCAGTATGGAAAGCGGCAGGAAGTTTTCCACATTCACCGACGGCATGTCGGAGCATCAAGACGAGTCCATAAATGACACCGAAATGTAGGGCCGTGTCTGCCCAGGTAAGAGTCGTGGTGGCACAGATAGGGTGTATCTTGGAGGACAAAGAAGAAAAGAAGCTTACCGCAACAGAAGGACTGTAGAAGCTATATGCTAGGCTCATCTCCTCTCTTCTAACTCGAGTACTTCTCCCCTAGTTGAAATCATGACCATGTAACCAATTGCTATATATGGCTCTGTTAGTGTGGACATTCCAAGACACGGAGCGATGTCCTCTTGGCAGGCTGTTGATGGTCGTTGAAGTTAGATGCTAAGCGAACCTGGCTTGTGTCATCTAGATGTTGTTTTAGACATGCCAAGGCATGTTCTGGTGGTATTGGAACACCAGCTATTGCAGCATAAATAGAAAATGACCCCCAAGAGCAGCTGGGTAGGAAGTATTCTTTCGTTCTAGAAGCAACTTTCTTTCTAGAAGGAATAAAACGAGGTCGAAGTAGGTGTCACGTGGCGGTGGTGGCGGTGTCGCGGGGCGAGGCGCAACCACGTTTACATACTGTGTAGTAACAGCATCCCCTAGCAATCCCCTAGCAGCTCGTCACTGCCACCAAACGAAGCCGCCGACAACATCCGGTGATACTCTCTATGTGATCTGTGCTACAAACGGCATCGGCAGCGGATACGATTTGTTTCAGGGAGCACACGTGCATAAACGTTCGCTGCGTGATGATCTGAAGCACAAACCCCGTACAAACCCCCTCGTACGACGGTCGCAGCGGCGTCCTCATCATGGACGCGCCGCCCGTCAAGCTCTCGGAGCTCCTCCGACACCCTGACGACCTCGACAAGATCCCCGCCCTGAAGCTGGAATTCACCCGCAAGAAGGCCGCCGTCGACTCCCAGTTGCGCGGCGGCCTGCGCGACCAGCTCGAGACCACCCAGGCCGGTATGAACGGCATCGCCGACGGCCAGAAGACCCTGCAGGCCATCCGAGACGAGATGATGAAGATCGACACCCTCTGTTCCGAGTCGCAGAACATGATCAAAGACTTTGCCAGCATCAACCTGGTGTCTCAGGCGCACAGGAACTTCGGCGCCGTCGAGGCCATGGTGGAGAACCTCCAGACGTTCAACGATCGCCTTAATCGGGTCGAGAGTATGCTCAAGGAGGACGAAGGGGACAAGGAGAGGATGCCGAATCTGCTAGGCATACATTACGAATTAACGCAATTACGAAACATTCGAGACGACGCCATGGAGCAGATCCAACGAGCCGACGACCCGAGTCTACAGTCTACGCTAGAAGATTACTTCTCAAGATTAGACGATGCGATCGACTGGTTCGACGAACACATCGGACTTGTTGCTCTCAACATGATCAACCTATTGATTGCCGGCAACGATGGTCTCGTAGTTCGTCTAGCAGTCATTGTAGAGGCCGAAGAGAAGAGCGACCAACGAGTCGAGGCTCTACAAGACGCACTAAAAGATCATAAGGAAATGGCCACCCGATTCCAAAGCATCACCGATGGAGCAAAGAAGGTCAGAGGGTACAAGGACAAGTTCTTAAAAGCGGTTGCCGTCAGTTGCGAAGGGCAACTCGCCGAGGTGAGGGAGGAATTCTTGGAGGATCCCACGAAGCTGGAAAAATCTATGAGGTGGTACTTTAATGATCTCAATGCAGTCAAGCAAGGAATGGTGCCTCTAATGCCCAAGAAATGGAAGATTCTCAAGACGTATGGTGATATATACCATAAACACATGCACGACTTCCTACTTGGTATGGTGGACGATCCCGAATCCAGCTCGGCAAATACGCTCGAGATTATCAACTGGCCAGAGAAATACTACAAGAAGATGAGGAAGCTTGGCTTCTCAGAAAGCGATCTCAAACCCCAAGTGATCGACAACCGGGAGCAAGAGTTGGTTAAGGACTTCCGCCAGCTCATTATCAAGTTCCTCGACCAATGGATCGAGAGAATCTTCGACCAGGAGAGGAAGGACTTTGCGGATCGGAATGTGGAGGGATCGAACTTGGATACGGACGAGTATGGCTATTTCCGCACCAAGAACTTGGTCGACATGTGGCGCATGCTGCGGGAGCAGGTAGACGTGGCCGGGAATTCGCAGAGAGCCGATGTGGCCGAGGGCGTTATCGACGCTATGTTCCTTCGGCTACGCGGGCGGCAGCAGTCTTTCCAGAAGATGCTCGAGGAAGAATCGCAAAGGTACGAATCAGATAGGGTGCCCGAGCTTGAGGGATTCCAGGCCTTGCAGGACTGGCTCATTGCGACGGCCAACGACCAGATGGCCTGCATCGACGACAACGAGGAGGAAGGCCGGTTCGCGTACCTTTCGAGCTTCAAGCAAAAATTCGAGCCCCTCGCCACGCCCCAATACATGGAGCGGGCCGAGAACGAGATCGGTCTGCTGCGGGAGAGCTACATCGACTTCAGCACGTGGTGTCTTAGCAAATTCACGAAGCTCGTCATCGCGGTCGACTTCAGGACGGTGATGCCGACCTTCTTCACGCCGAGGTGGTACGAGACGACGGCGATGAAGCAGATCATAATCACGTTCGAGGAGTACGTGAGCGACTACCAGCAGGTGCTGCACCACTCGCTGGTGGACGTCTTCATCCAGATCTTCGCGGACGAGCTGCTGGCGCAGTACCTGATGTGCGTGCGCAACAAGGGGGCGCGGTTCCGGCGCGCGGAGCCCTTCAGCGACAAGATCTTCAGCGACATCGCGACGGCGTTCGAGTACTTCCGCAACCTGCCGAACCCGGACCTGAGCGCCGACATCACGCAGGCCTGGCGCGTGACCGAGGACTTCCTGGCGCTGCTCCAGTGCCCCCGCGACGACGTGCCCGACGCCTTCTTCGACTTCAAGTCAAAGTACTGGGACCTCCAGATCACCTGGGTCGAGGCCGTCCTCCGCTCCCGCGACGACTTCGAGCGCAGCATGCTCAACGCCGTCAAGGCCCGCGCCGCTCAGATGGACGTCGTCAGGGGCCCCGAGACCGTCATGGGCAGGGTCAAGTAAGGACACGGGGAAGGCTGGAATAAATCCCATACGATGGGCTTGTTCCATTTTAATGAGTAAACAGTCGTCGTCGACGGCGAAGCTTTGGTCTATTGCCTATACCCAGCAACGAAAATACGTTATTAGCCTGCCATGTTACCTGCTGGTGTGTATACTAAGCCGATCCGACAAGGAGATCTATTACAGGTACTCCCCGGTTGTCTAGTCACGGTTGTCTAGCCATACGCAATATGCGCCATTGCTAGTACTTCCCTCCTACGTATACGGGGATAGTCAAAGAACATCAGGACCTACCTACATGTAGGAGGTACTGAGGTATCTAGGCAGCCAAAGGGGAACTGAAACGGGGTTTACGCCTAGGCATAGGCATTCCCCAGGAATATATTAAGGGAGACCGGCACTGATTGTTTCTCTCTGCCTCATGGAGAACATGCTGGTCATGTCCATGCCTCGTGAAATGGAGCGTGGGACTACTCGCGAAGGTCTTATTGCAACCTAAGGAGCAAGCTACGGGAATCAAGCTGGTGGTTTGAGAATGGTTCGGACTGGGATGTCAAGTAGCTGCTATGATTTTGTGTGCATGGGTCAACTCCTTGTATGTATAAAGGGGTAGCCGTGAGGTAGAATATTAAACCAACATAATCTATCACGATATTCAGCGGCACGTATAAATTTGTCACTTGTCTTGTTGGCAGACGTATTGGGCATCACTTCTACCTCGTAGCTCAACGATACAATTCAAGGCTGTTATCAATATATAGAACCGCAGGTGTTCAAGCAAGGTTCAAATTTACCGATATAACTTAGTCGCATATCTTAAGACCTTCTTATTCATCTCATGACGACAGTCCTTGGTCGTGGCCATTTTCCCATCATCCTGCCTGTCGGATGCTTTAAGTGACCGAATCTCCAAGCTTGAAAAGGTTTACATTCCACAGCAGGTCGGGAACAAGTTGAAGACTATAGCAGCGGCAAGCTGGCTGAGCATTCTCTTGCCGAAAATTTAGTAATGTAATCGCCCAGCTTACTAGATGGGCAGCGAAGACACAAGACATAAGTTACCGCGAGCGTCTAAATGGGTGGTGGTTGAACCGGATGGTTCGGATTGTGGGACTCCTGAGAGACGGTGAGCCAACTTCGGAGAAATCCACGTTGAATAGGGGCAGAGGCAGTGCTAGGATCCATTGACAGTCCGGATCCTTCCCCCGTGGAGACGGAGAATACAGAATCCATTGGAGGCGAACTATGCACTACATCAGGGGCTGTCAACATCTCTACCGCTTGTCGGCAGCTCCATACCAGCTAGCCGGTCGAAGTGCACACGAAAAGTTACTTCCTCAGGCACGCAAGGAACCAACTTCGGCGCCCTTGGATTCGTGGATCAACCCGAACTCATGTTGTGCGTCGGCTGCCCGTACGTCGCATTTTGGGCTGGCTGCATAGCAAGAGACTTGATTCCATACTGATACACGGGCAAAAGGTTCCTGGTTTTATCGAGATCCTGCATCCGTCATAGGAAAGACCTAGCTGTTACTCCATTGAGCATCTCGCAGCGAGCCGAATGATGAAGCTGGTGAGTCATGAGATGATACATGTAGAGAGATGTGAGCGGAAGAGACGGCCGTCGTGATGCCGTGTTACATACACCTGAATAAGTAGGATCTGCCAGGTTGCAACTTGTCTGACTGGATCAATGGTATCGTCAGCTCATCGGGCATAGAAATACATCAATATTGGTTGAGATTTGGAAAAGGTCAGTTGCATGCTTCCTGGTTGTACAACAACGGTGCAGCAGACTAGCTCTGAAATCTACAGTGAGATTCAGTCTTTTCATGCAGGAACTTAAGACCAGTTTGCTATCAGTATTACGGACAGCAAATTACCTGATTCCGTAATAATGCGAGCAGATGAAGTTCCAATAACAGATGGATATGCCTTCTTCGACGGGAAACGGAAAATACTACCTATATCAAGTACCTTAGGCATGCAGATAGGCAAGCTGAACGTGTATGCAGATGCTGGAATCTTTGTAAACTGTTATACCTACCTATTTAGGTAGGTTTCTAGGTATTTGATGAAGATGGGAACACGTAGGTGGCCAGGGATTAGACGGGGGGATCGATTAACCGTCTGGTGCCTGACGGGGAGCAGGAATGAGTTCGTCGTGTTGTCAGCAACGCGTGTAACCTGAGTTTCGTGGTCAGCCCTGAGGGGACGGAATTGACAGTAGCGCCAGGGGTACGGCAGGAAGAGAGGCAGGCTTAAAATCAACCATCCAACGACGTATACTACGAGAGGTATACGGACCTCCCCTTTGCCTCTTTTCCTCAGTGCCGATTGCCGACTTATTTATCCATATCAAGTATACACATGCCCACCTGTAGGTAGGTAGATATCATATCAGCTGCGAGAAACAATGAGATATCGAATACTTACCTGGCTGCTAGCGAACCGAATTGCATAAACTTACCCCGAGGACGCGTGTGCGTGATCACCTACTTTTTTTGGTCTGGGTCGCCCGCCGTGTATGGTGGCTGGGTGGTATTGGAGAATATCTTGCCATAGCGTCCTGTATTTCGGCTGCTGTATCGACTCTGCTATGGCTGCAGACGTGGGATGGGAATGACGACGGCTTTGTGCTACCGAAGCAGCGAAGGATAGGTACTTCATGTAGGTAAGATCGAGAGGATTGATCAACGGCATGGTTTATCCCGGTCGTCGATTATCACATCGCGCTAGTCTCGTGAAAAAAATCGATCGAACCCTGCAAGGCGACGACGCCCACACCCCTCAGACCCTCTCAGACCCCCCTCTGAGACCCCCCAAGCCAGCCCAAGCCAACCCATGCTGCCCACGCCCGCAGCGCCAACGGCCCCTTCAGCCGTTCGGGGGGTGTGCTGTCATCGTGCCTCTCCAGGGCTTGGCTTGGGGGAGCGGTCGCCCGCCGAGTTGGTGCTGGATATGCTGGGTGCTGGATATGCTGGGTGCTGGGTGCTGGGTGTGCTAAGATGCATACGCTCTGCAGGCTTGAGCAACCCGGCGCTCTGGAAGCAGACTTGGCAATGGAACTTGCAAGTTCGGGCTCGTCTGCGCCCACCGCCAAAGCGTGACAAACGTGTATGCGAGCCAAGCTGACCCAAGACTCGCAAGGCGTGCCACCGGGTCTTGGCTCTGTGAATTGACGAGCACCAAAAGACACAAGTGTCCTTGGCATATGTGATATAACACGAGAAGTTGGTTGGAGATGGGTGTGTTCGGTAGTTTGCAAGTTGGTCATTGGATGCATGTATCGTGTTTGTTTATTCTCGACCTTCGGTTAATTGAGATAGGAGAAAAAAAAAAAGCTTAGCAAGTCAAGTGATGCTCACTGCAGTCGCAGTCGCAGTCGCAGTCGCAGTCGCAGTCGCAGTCGCAGTCGCAGTCGCAGTCGCATTTCCGCTTTCCGCAATGTAGCGGATTGCCTGGATGGTTTGCATTTTTATTTTAAGGATAAAAAGGTTACAACGTCACCGATTGCGACCCTTGCGCATCTCGATATGATCTGAGGCCGTGTATGGCCACTGATTGGAATCGTTGACTGCCCAGGTGGAATCTCGTGGGTTGCGGTTAGTGTGACAAGTACAGTTTAGCAGTGCCAGTGATGGCATTAGTGATGGTGTTAGCAAGTACCTGTTAACATAGTGCTATAACGCCCGGCCACTAACAAACACCCAAGACCAGACAACTAGACTGCACTAACAGAACTGACAGAACTGACCATGCCGAAAGCACCCCGTGGCCCGCCCTGATCAGTGATACCCCCCCAAAGCATCCCCCCGACACCCCTGTAAAATTCCTATCCCCTCGGCTCTCATGGCTTCATCCTACTGGATTAAGCTGGACCCAGGCTGCTCTCACCCTCGCGATTGGTCTTATTAGCCTTACATCTGAGCGTGATTCCCCGAATCAAATTCGACCTTGTCCTCGAGTCCTTCTAATTCCTTCTCCCAGTCGAAAAGGGAAAGGAAATGGAAGAAAGAAAAGCGTGTCAGTGAAAGGGAAAAAAAAGTTGGGCCGGGTGGAGGACTCTTATTAGTAGAATTTCTGAGCTTTTGCCGATACTTTGCATTTCTCCCTTCTCTTTTCTATCTGTGCAGCTTGACGCCCTACCCACCGTTCCACTCCGACATCCCTTCTGCCGCGATCGCAACCCGAGACTTTGTCTTGTCTGGCTAAAGACAGGAACGGGACGAGGAAAACATCAACACTCCAGGTCAGATCCCCTGGCGGGCTGGTCTCAGATCGCACGTGGACGCCGACAAGCCCTCTGTGGTCCGGGCAAGATTTCCTTTTCTTTGTCGATCACGAAACGCCCCTCCAAGAGACACACCCCCCCCCCCCCCCCCCCCCCCCCCCCGTCCCTTCCAACGCCTTCTCAAGCGTCCGTCGCCGACGAGCCGCCTCTCCTCGGGAAGTCTTTGGGCAAATCATCCTCTTGGTCCTGCACAAAGCCGTCGGTACCTAACTCGATTGTCTACCAACTACATGCTTATTGCGTAACCCCAGGGCCCAATGGGAGCCTCCTGACGCGCCAGACCCGAGAGTACCTGAAGTAGGACGCAGACATGGAAAGCAATGGCAGCCACGCCAAGGACAAGAGGCCCGACAACGACGCCAGGTCCAACGATGACACCCCTACGACCTCAACCACCACCACGCCCCCCGACCATACCAATAAGAGCCCCAAGAAGAGGCGCAAGGTAAATCACGGTATGCCGTACCAAGTCTCCTAAAGTGAAAGAAAGAAGAATAAGAAACCCCCAAAAAGAAATCAAGAAGAAAAAAAAAAGGAAAAAAGAAAAGAAACACGACCTCCTAAACCGACCCCCGTTCCTCGGCGTCGTACATCGTATTCGTCCAAAAAAAAAAAATAATAACCACGGGCTTATGCTAATTTTGGTCGCGCGTTCCTACAGCTTGTGTATACTGCCGTCGATCTGTAAGTCTTCATTTAGCAAAGCTCTGTCCAACCTCTCTTGAAATCCATTGGTTCCACGCCCTGCGTATCGTATCTACGCATGTATAGGGGAGAAAAGGGAATGCTGGCTTCCTCCCGTCGCCCCTTGTTCGACGGGGATGCGTTTTCTTGCTCATATGTCGCGGACGATGCGCGCCCCGAGACCTTTTTCTGCATTTGTGCGAGCGCATGGCTGTACGTGCGCGTGCTCGCGTCTGTGCGGTGCTGCTGGGGCTTCACAGATTACTTGGCTAATACTTGGTGTTCTCGGGAACTTCTAGCATATGACCTGCGATCTCGTATGTAAGATCTGTTCCTACTTCCTGCGTCGATGGCTGGCGAGGGCTGTATGTTGCCCCGGTTTGCATGAGCCAAGATTGACCCGGGACCAACCCCTATTGAACAGGAGAGACCGTGTACGAGATGCATCAAGCGCAATATTGGCCACCTCTGCCATGACGAGCCCCGGGACTCGGATTCCAAGAAGCCCAAGGGCTCGCACGGCGCGGCTGGACACGACGAATCAGACATCCAGCCCGAGACGCCCATAGATCAGGGCACGGCTGCCATGGCGCCACCGTCTTTCGACAGCGCCAGCGCTGGAGCTGGAGCTGGAGCCGCGCAGAGAAGCAAGCCGGGTTTCGGCGCAGGCGCATTAGGCCAGGCAAACCACTTACAGCTTGTGACACCAAGTCCGGCCTCTAGCATGCAGGCCAATGCCTCTAACGGCAATATGAACCAATGTAGGTCTTGTAAAACCCTTATGGAGTGTTGTGCTGGCTAGCAGGGAGGCAAAAAACCACAAAAGCTGAGCTGATTCTCGTAGTCGGATTCTCTGACGCATGGCTAACCGCCCAAAATCAATTTCACGATATGCACCACTACCATCCCCAATACATGCTTGCGCCAGAAGTCACGCACGAGTTCAACTTGATCAATGATTTTCTAAACACCAGCCTCCTCGATGAGGCCGGAAACCTGCCGGAAGACCAGAGCCTGCTCTTTAGGAACCAGTCGCAGCCCAACCAACCCGACATGGCAGGCTACGTGGGCAGCAACGCCCTCCTAGGCGCCGGCGCGATGCAGGCAGGCTCCATGCCTCCGCCGAGCGCCGAGCAAGCAGGCAACAACGTGATCCCGGCTGACAAGACGCGAGAATTCTACCTCCAGGCCGCCGACCCGTCGGGCAACGACACGCCCGAGGCGCGTATGCAACGGGTCATGAAGGCGAAATACGACGCGGGCCTGTTGAAGCCCTTCAACTACATCAAGGGATACGCCCGTCTGTCGAGCTACATGGACGGTCACATCGCCCCCGCCTCCAAGCAGAAGATCTTACGGCAGCTAGATCGCTTCCGGCCCAAGTTCCGAGAAAAGGTACAGGGGCTTACGGACATGGAACTGGTATTCGTGGAGATGTGGTTTGAGAGGACGCTCCTCGAATACGACCGGGTGTTCGCAGCCATGGCGGTGCCAGCCTGCTGCTGGAGGCGAACGGGAGAGATCTTCAGGGGCAACAAAGAGATGGCTGAGCTTATCCACGTGCCGGTGGAGACATTGCGAGATGTAAGATGGATGCCCTGGTTCTTTCTGACGGTTGTTCCAATCAGACACTCGACTAATCTATACCCTGCGCTGCACAATAGGGCAAGGTCTCGCTGCACGAGATTCTGACGGAAGAGTCACTGGTACGGTACTGGGAAGAGTTTGGAACGATCGCATTCGATGCGGCTCACGATACTCTTCTTACGGCATGTTCCCTCAAGTGCCCGGACGATCAATCGAACGACCCCATCATCAACTGCTGCTTTTCATTTATGATACGTAGGGACGACTACAAGATGTGAGTGGCGACACCTCCGAATCGACGAGTTACGAAACAGGGACAATGCTAACCGTGGCTCATCAATACATAGACCCAGCCTCATCGTTGGCAATTTCCTTCCGCATGATCCCTCACATTCTTCTTAGATTGGGGATATCCATCCAGCATAATATGTATTTCTGAAGTGCGCGCAGCTTCCAGGCCGCGTCGTTATACGTTATAATAACGGGAACTCGGTGTTGGACGTGGGTCATTTGGTGGGCAATACACGATAGATGCATGCATGCATTTCAGGCTTACTAGAGCTCAATGTTTAAAGGATACAGGCGTCACATCATGCTCAACATGCCCCGGCGGCCACATGAACAGGTATGGCTTCATTTGAAGCAAGGAGAAGCGGTACGGAGAAGGGGGAATGGGATAGGGGGCAGAATTATGATATCCCACTTGGTTCGGAAGGTGTCATCGATTATCCTGTCGCTCTTACGCTCATGCTCACACTCATGCCTTCCTAGGACGGCACACGGATTACGACGCTAATCTTTTGGTTCGTACCTGACAACTTAACCTCTTAGACTTGGAATACTCGGATAGAAAGATTTCCCAAGGAAGAAACGAGGAATTACTAATAGAATTCTTACCATATCAACCTCATCAACCCGTTACCTCTTTTTTACCCTATCGTACACCATACCAATGCCTACCTCTTATACTGGTGACGGTCACAGAGAATAGTGCTTGTTTCTTCTTCCTCTTCTTCCAATGAGAGCAGTCTGTTTCATGTGACCAGACGTGGTTGGCTCACGGGTCTCCGCGATAACCCGGTACGGGGGATCAGTAGGTAATGCGTAACGGTTAGGACGGCGTCAAAACAAGACTACACTGCGACGTGCCAGATATAGCGATCCCTAGCACGATCCAAAATACGACCCTGCGTTGTGTCGGCCCTCCTCGGCTGCTACTATGGACGTATCACCCGCCGATTCGTCATATTCTGCCCGAGACAAGCGCATCAAGTCCATCATCTGTCAGTGCCCCTGGCATCACTCCGACGATATCCAGCCTGCTGACTCTTGCAGCGTTTTGTCATGAGCTGCAAGGACAACTAGCTGGGAGAGGCAACGAACAGGCTCTGAAGAAGTGGACTGAGGAGTTGGAGAAGCAAATCAACGCTGTCAAGTCCTATTCCTTGAAGTCTCCCGGCTCACGTCGTCATGCGCAGCTCGACAGCATCGGTACTGATCTCTGGAACCGATGCGTGCAAATTAGACGTCAGGATGACTCCGGGACCTCGCCGGAGAGGAAAAGGCTGCTGACTTTAGCCCGGATATTCTCGTTTCTAATTCTGGCACTGGCGCAGTGGGGTGATCACAACACGCCGGTAGATCTCCTCCGGCTGGAAAAATTGGCAATCAAAGCCGGCAGATCTTGTATTGGTATGTTGCGTCTTCGTCCCACCACATGCAGAAGGCTTACAAAGCTCATCGCCACCTACACAGTTGACGGCGAGCTGAAGTTTGCGCTTATGACCCTGCAGAAAGCTGCCGAATACAACGGGCTGTTGCAGAATCTGCAGACGAAACTGCCCGAAGAGGACTTACGCGCCTCCAAAAGACTGGAGATAGAATATCTCACACTTCGTATAACTCTGGCAAGCCGCATATTGTTACCAGGGGTTCCCCTCGGCCTACTAACAAACTCGCTAGGCCTGGAAGGAAGACCGCCTCGACGTTGCCGATCATGTGTACGAAAAGGTGCTGAAGATCAAAGACAGCACGGACCCCGTGTCGGCCGAGTGTTTAGCCGACTCGCTGTTCGAGGTTGGCAAAGACCTGACGGCGAAGAAGAACTTCTCCCTAGCTGCAAAATGGCTAGAGAGGGCCTACGAGTTTCTCAACTCTCAGGAGCTTGATCTTCTGTCGAGGGAGGCTATCGAGCTGAGGCTGGCAATCTCTCAAGCTCTCGTCCGCGCATATCTAAACACCAATACCCCGGACGGTTTTCAAAAAGCCGAGAACCATGTCCATTACGTCGAGTCTGAGATTGGTGATAAGCTAGTCGTTCTTCTACTAAGACTAGAACTACTCCTCAGCTCACCAGCCGAGGTGTTCGATAGTAGTGCATACGCTGAGATTCTTCAGCGAATGATTAGAAGCCTCGATATTTCAGAACCGAGCTTCAACCTCATGATCCATCACATACGCAAGTTAGATGATAAGAGCCCAAGTCTCGCCTCTTCTGTTCTCGACTCCTTTCTAACATCAAAGGTATTGCCTACGCAGCACGATGCATGGGTTGAACGCGTTGTCGTGCTTCGGACTCGGATGGCGACAGCACACAGGGACACGCATGAAACAATACAGGGTCTTGCAATCATGTTTGATAGTGTTGAGGCCAACTTAGAGAAACCCTTGACTGCCGCTGTCGTCCTCGCCGTACAGACAGTCAGTTATCCGGACAGCATATTAAGTCCACTAGAACAGTAAGCTGACTATTGTGCCAGCTCATATGGAAAAGAGTTGATGCCTCATTCAACCATGAGGATATGGACATCGCCGAGAGATGGTGCCACGTGGCTAGGCATCCGGCTCTTCGTCACTGTGGTCCAGCTAACGCAGCGAAGATCGCTCGGTATGACCGACCTTACCAATGTAACGTGCCGTGTCAGCTAACCAAAGCAGAAAGTTGCTCATATGCGCCCTTCAGAGGAACCATTTAGACAGCGCCGTGGAGATCCTTCAGTCTATGAAAGAATCAGTCAGACGTGAGCCCATGACGCTTTACCTTGCGTTTAAATTGGCTCTGAGGTGCGGAGATCACGAAGCAGCTTCCGAATGCCTGAGACAGATCAGTGAAGTGTCATCCAAGGACCCGCAGTATATCTACGCCTGCTGCATAGATGCGCAGGAAGCGGAAGATAAAATATGTGCGATTCAGGCATTACGACATCTGATCGAACGGTCGGAGTACGACTGTCCGGATGCCGTCCATCTACCCGCTCTGCTTCGCGTTGTCATTCGTCTTGAGACTTCGCTCCTCGATAGCCAGGGTCAGACCAACGCAGATTGCCAGTCACTAATAGACGATATCTGTCAAATCTTCGAAGGCGGTAAGTTGATTGCGTATGCGTGTCATGCTTTGCTGGCTAGTATACTGAGATGATTAGTTGTAACGACAATCCAGAGAGACCCGAGGGACGGCCAGGGCAACAAGCTCTTCACCGTTGAGGAACTGAACTGGTTCTCCAAGAACTCTTACAACTTGGGCGTAAAGAACATGCGTATATGGCACCTAAGACAGACTGTTCGCGTCTTCCAATGCTGTCTTTCAATCATCTCTCAGTACCCCCAAGATATTCCCAGCCAGGCAGCCGAGGACTTGCTGTTACGTGGGATGTTCTGTAACTTCTTGGTGGCTACGGCATGCATCGGCCTAGCAAGGGGCGAAGACAATATCGAAATACAGCTGCAGGACTATCTAACCATGCGCAAACATGTCGAAGCATTTGACGCAAGATTGGAAGCGCGAATGGATACGCTGGACGAAGCCTCCAAGGATGATCTTCAGGAGAAGCTCTCGATCCTTCTAGTCTTCGACTTTGAAGGAGCCATCTGTCTCAAGTCCTAGGATGACTTGTCCGGAATCGTGCTGAAAGCTAGTTATTGTTCCGATCTGCTGTCATTACAGGCCATGGCGGACTGTATTCTCAGAGCGCAGTCGGTACCTGGGCAAAGTACCGTCCTAACTGACCCCAACGCGGTTTCGCAATTACTGACAGTTCAACTCACAGTCTTACATGTCACGTTGCGCAAGATTATCAACCACATATTCTCTCTCGAACAATTCGACAACGAGAAGCTTGCCAAGTATCTACGCTGTCTACTCAAGGCTACACTTTCTTCGGAACCTGAAGTTCCCCTGAAGGTCATGGAGGATATCTGTAAGCTAGTGAAGGAGTGTGCAGGTGTAAGTTGTACTTATTTCCAGCAAAGGGTAGAAAAGGGGCTGCTACTGAATGAATATACAGAAACCCAAGCCACTTCCATCCGCAGAAGTCGAATGGTTTATAACCACAGCATTTAACAACGGAGTTGATCTATTCGGAGCCAAAGAAGACGACCTCAGCAAAAGGTGGATTGCTCACGCATTTACGTTGGCGCACTACCACGAGGATGGAGGTGACCTTGAGCGAGAACTTCATAAGAGGCAGATCAACCTCAAGTGGGATTCTTGATGCTACGTACTAATCGTTGCTATCGAACCTTGCTACATGATTACGTTACCTGATTATGTCTTATTTCATGGTCCGACATTAGGGATGGCCGGGGAAATGAGAAGTGAAAAGGGGGAATGCCTTCGTTCATAATATCGTGACATCCCTCAGACAATCTACTAGCCGAGTTGTAGCTCCGTCTTTAGAGATAGTAAATGAGACTAACCTAACAATGACTCATGATGTCGGCTCGTCAGAGGCAAGACTCCTTGTATAATATCGATCCAAGGGTAATAACCTAGATAGGCATTCCCGGATATTGTGCATAATAGACATAATAGACTTGTCAGTATACCATTCAGCTGAAAGGAGAACAATAATAACATGGAATGGTATTTGCATTCTTTCTGTTTCCTTTAGACACGACCTACAATTTTCGCGATCTCGAAAAAGCATTTGTCTCGCAACGGCTGAAAGAGTAGTCATGACGTCTTCGATGCGCTTGGCCTTACGCCATGGCATCAGAACCTTAAATATCACAACGAGCAGAGTGAATCCTCGTCGCAATTATCCTTCATCATTCATAGAAACCCCGTCGTTCCGATACTCAAACAGATATTCTAGCAAGGCCAAGATGGTGAAGGACAAACAAACCGTTATCCAGTAAGACCTCCCTTGATGCAAAGCCATGAATCTTCCAGGTAGGCAGACAATAGAGAACGATGTTAATCTCTATTTTCGTTTAGGGAGTTCAACGAGCTCGTCAACATGTCCGCCTCGGACCTCGAGACCTGGCTCAAGGAGGGATCTTCCGAGTCGGCGGGGTGGAGCAAAGACGACGGCTCGGGAGAGACTATCGGGCATGAAAGGTCAGATACTATGGATCATTCTTAATCTTTACTTTCCGTCCAATGCTATTGTAGAAAAGAAACGGGACGGTTCTAGCAGCAATACAATCAAATGGATAGGCTAACCTTCACAACAGCGGACGCAAGATCATCGAGATCCTCAAGAAGAACCCGGGCAAGGAGCCGGAAAAGTACGACGAGGACGACATCGACCACATGCGGCGCGTCGTCGCCTACTGCAAGCGCCACCTCGCGCAGGAGGACAAGGCTAAGCAGGACCCCGACAGCAAGAGCGCACGAAGCCTGAAGAACTGGGGTCATGATCCGAACAAGGTGTGACAGGGAAAAAAAGGAGAAGTTGAAGGTGGAGGCGGAAGATGGGACGACGCTTAGGTATTGTCTGCAGCAATTATAAGATAGCATGGATGTCAAGCGTTTCTTTTTTTTTTGTATCTTTATCTCCTTTCAAAGGGTTAAACTACCTCGTAGGGCATTAACAGAAACGAATATAAACCCTACTGCTTGCCCACCATAGCCCTCACGCACTCCTCGACGGGCGTCGGCTTAACACCGACGCCAGCGAGCAGGCGCTCGAGATTAAGGTCGTTGACGGCGCACTCGCCAGCAGCCAGGGCCTCGTACGTCGACGCCCACCAGCGAACGGCGGGCGCCGGCATCCCGCGGTCCTCGACGTAGTGGCGCTCGTGCTCCGCGCGGCCCACCGTCCTGACCTTCACCTCTCCTCCCCGCGCCTCTCCCACAAGCGCCGCAATCTCCGCCACGCTTTTCGCGCCCGCCGGCCGCGTCGACAAGTACAACGTCCGGCCCGCATACTCGTCTCCCGGCGCCGTCAGCACGAGCGCGCTAGCGAGCCCGAGATCCGCGATCGCGGTCCAGCAGATGGGGCCGTCGGCGGCGAGCCGGACTTCCCCGCGGCCGTCGCGCCCGTCGGCGGCAAAGTACCCGAGGTACAGCGGCCAGGACTCGTTGTACAGGCCCTCGCGCAGCACCGTGACGCGCAGCGGCGGCGGCGCGCGCGCCAGGTACGCCTCGGTGCGCAGGTGCGCGCGCATGACGCCGGCCTGGCTGCGCTGCGCCGGGCCCGCCGCCCACGCGAACGCCAGGCTCGAGTAGTACAGGTGCGCGACGCCGGCGCGGGCGGCGGCGTCGATGGCGACGCGGTGGTGGGCCTCGCGGCCCTCGCCGTCGGGCACCTCGTCCCACCCCCCGCTATCGAAGCGGTCGAAGTCGCGCGCGATGTGCGGCGTGGACACGAGGAACAGCCGGTCGACGCCGGCCAGCGCGGCGTCGAACGAGCCCGGGTCGTCGAAGGAGGCGTGGCGCACGGCCACGCCGCGCGCCGCCAGCGCCTCCCACTTGGGCGAGCCGGGGGCCGCCGACGTCAGCGCGACGATGGAGGGCGGCGGCGCGAGGTTCCGCGCTAGCAGCGCGGAGAGCGTCGCGCCGCCGAGCTTGCCCGAGGCGCCCGTGATGGCGATCGTCGTCGTCTTCGTCGCGGCCATGTGTTCTTTTGTTTGCGGAAGTTACCTTGTGCTGGGGATAGAATGGATCAAAGGATTAGGTGGACGAGCTCGTGGACGAATAGTCGAGCTTGACGATGGCAAGACGAGCCGGTATCTCTGCCGACGCTACGGTAGAAGTTTATATACCTAACCTACCTAAGGAATATACAAAACGTAATGGTGTCGAAACGTCATGGAAAGCCGATGGACCTCCGCGTCCGGCATGTCGACGAGCGGAGGGCCGTGAAGCCATGTGGGCCTATAAGGAGGGTTAGGCATTTATTTCGGCACTGTTTTTGCCTGTTTCTACATGTTTTTATTCGACTGGTCAAGTTGTATAATTCGGACCTCCTCAGCAATCGGCTTAAGTCCGACGTCGTTGCTATTGCCGATACACATTACCGCAGCATGGTAGACTTTGCAATATGGTGGACCGTGTCGGGTAAGCGTTGGGATGATCAACTGGGGTATCGTTGGGCTCATACAACGACTCCGTTGGCTTCATCTAAGTCCTCTTATCTAATCTCCCTTTTCCAATTTCTCAATATCTTTCCTCATCTGGGATCAACATCAGAGCAATACATGCAACGTTCCAAATTATCACAAATACCCACTGGCCAAGAAAGAGCCTGACTGTGTAACCGACTCGGACCTCAGTGATAATACTGATGATAAGGAGGAGAAGCCCTCTCTGACTAAAAGTCGAGCGGTACCTAGACAGGCTTGATTTAGCTGGTTAAACATGACATTCCAACATTTCAACTTGTCAAAACGGTCTGCCAAGGGCAAGACATCTGTGAGGAAGTAGTTGCTCCAGTGTCTTCAGAAGCATGTGTGGCTGTAAAACAAAGGGAACATTCCCAGACAGGCGTCTGGGTCGGCTCTAATATTTTCTGAGCCTGCCGACGCTGCACGGGTATATCCGTGCAGCAAATGTTACAAAACGTCATTGAATGGTTTATACATAGTAGGTATTGATAAAATAAATTTTGGGTACTCCGCTAACTAGTTTAAACATTGTGTAGGGGGTAACAAGATATATTTGGGCATCTTGTAATGAATCGTTTTTGATGATATGAAGGGTATATGATGGGGGAGGAAAAGTGTACGGAGGAGAGTAGATGGGACACTGTGCAATAGACTGTGTACCATCCTAGTTTTGGCAATCCAAAAATCATTTTTTCCATTTTGGCATTTTTGTTGTCAGCCGTACCTGTTTTTCAAGTGATATGCGTTTGTAACTTCTCGGATCTATTGAAAAGGGCAAATGATCAAGGAATATGAATCTGCTTCTTAATACTCTAGATTAGTGATCCAATATCTTATCTTATTCTAAGCAGATGCCCAATACAAGAGAAGCAAAAAGGGGGTAAGGGGGTCGGCCATAAGTGAGACGGTGATGGATGAATGTGAATATAATCCTGTCTTACCATGTGTGAGATATATAATTTAATTACGCCCCCAAAAATTTAGCAGTTAGCATACATGTACTTCCTAACCCCCCTCGCAATTAGAAGCCTGTTATCCGAGACGTCAATTTTAGATGGCGATGAAAAAGCTCCTCTCCCCCTCCTTCGGCGCCGTCCTCGCGCGCTCCATGATGGGGTCCACGCACGAGAGCCGGATGCGCTCGGGCGTGGCCGGGCTCTCGAGCCGCAGGAGGCCGTCGTCCTCGCCGCCCTGCGCCAGCAGCTCGGCCTTGACGCCGTACTGCGCGCGCGCCGCCTTGAGCGCGTCGCGGATCGCGAAGAAGACGGCGCTGCCCATGAACAGCGGCGGCTCGCCGATGCCCCGGCTGCGCTGGATCGTCCGCAGGTTCTCCCACGTCACCCCCTTCAGCAGGCTGACGTTGAACACCTGCGGGATGTCGCGGAACCCCGGTATCTTGTACGTGCCGGGGCCCTTGGTGAACAGCTGGCCCGCCATCGCCCCGTTGCGCAGCCACAGGCTCTCCTCCATCGTGAACAGCCCTAGGCCCTGCGTGAACGCGCCTTCGATTTGGCCGTAGTCGATCGATGGGTTGATCGACTGCCCCACGTCCATCTTGATGTCGGCCCGCAGACACGTCCAGGTGCCGGTTAAGCAGTCCACCTCCACTTCGGCCGCGGTGACGCCCTGCGTGAAGTACGAGTATAACTTACCCGTATTCTCGCCCCACGTATAGCCAATTTCAGGGGTCTTGTAGAACCCGTTGGCGCTCAGATTGACACGATCAAAGTAAGCTACGTGGGCGATCTCCTTCATCGTGGCGTCGGGTCCCAGCTTCTCCCGATACGGTGCCAATCTAGCATTGATCTGCTCGCACGCGTTGAAGACGGCATAGCCATTTAGATCCGACGACGACGAAGCAGCGGTAGGGGATGCGTTTGGCACCGTGTTCGTTCCCGATTCCGATATATGAACGGTTTCTACCGGCACCTGGAGAGCCTGCGCTGCGATTGCAATCATCTTGGTATGCAGCCCCTGGCCCATCTCGGTGCCGCCGTGGGCGATCAGCACCGATCCGTCGTGGTATATGTGCACCAATGCGCCGGCTTGGTTGTTCCAGAGAGCTCCAAACGCGATGCCGAATTTGGTAGGAATGAGCGCTAGGCCTCGCTTGCGCCACTTGTGTTCAGTGTTGAATTTCTCCACGGCTTGACGGCGTGCGGCGTAGTCCGACTCCTCCTGCACCTGCTTGTACATCAGAGGTACGTGCCAGTCCGTGATTTCTTGATTGAAATGCGTCTTCTCGTTAGCCTCGTACATATTAATCTCTCGGAGCTTCTCCACCGGCATGTCGAGGCGATCGGCGACTTCAGACATGAACGACTCGGCAAAAAACATGCCTTGAGGGCCGCCGAAACCGCGGAAAGCCGTGTTCGACATGGTGTTGGTTTTACATAACCGCCCGCGGATGTGCACGTTGGGGATCTTGTAGCACCCGTCGCTGTGCGATATCGCACGCTCGCATACGGCGCCGCTTAGGTCGAAAGACCAGCCGGCATTGTTGAAGACGTCCATATCGAGAGCCTGAAGCTTCCCATCCTTGTTCACACCTACTTTCCACCGGGCAAGGAACGGATGCCGTTGACCGGAGAAGGCCATGTCTTCGTCTCGATTCAGCATGCATCTGACTGGTCGCTTGGTCTTCTGCGCAGCTAACGCACAGATCGTGCTAAGCTGGACACACCGGGACTCCTTGCCTCCAAATCCACCGCCCAGACGCTTTACACGGGCCACCACTTTATTCGCTTGTACGTTGAGGATCTTGGATGCGTATGACTGACTATATAAAACGTCAATGACTGGATAAAGGTCGATATGCCATGGAACTTACGTTTCGTTGGGGTTTTGGCTGCTGGACCAAACCTCCATCTCGCCATCCTCAGGCTTGGGTATACACACGCACGCGTTCGTCTCGAGGTAGAAATGCTCCTGGCCCCCCATTCGCGTAGTGCCCGTAAATACGTGATCACACTTTTTAAAGGCATCCTCGGGATCGCCGTTCTTGACGTATCGGAAGAACTTGTGGAAACTCTCTTTCTCGATCGCTTCCTCCATCGTAAACACAGCTGGGAGATCTTCGTACTCGATCTGAACTGCCCTGACGCCTTCAGCTGCCCTGGCCTGGGAGGTAGCCAGTACAAGCGCGATTGGCTGGCCCGCGGTGAACACTTCATCTTCGGCAAAAAAGTAGTCGTCGAAGTTCGGCGCGCCCCATCTGTTGTCTTTAGCATTGTGCAGATCGTTCTTATCCACGACTTCCACAACACCTGGAATATCCAACGCGGCCGTATAGTCGATTGACTTGACTTTGGCGTGTGCTTTCGTAGAAAAAACCACGCAGGCGTGAAGCTCATTCTTGAGCGGTGGTATGTCATCAGTGTACTGGGCTTCTCCTGTCGTCTGCTTCAAGGCTGCTGCGTGGTTGGCAGCCTTTCCTACAGGCCCGTTCACATATTCGGCAGTTGCCTCGTGGTCCTTCCAGCCAGATGACAATGCTCTCTCGAGCTCTTCGACAGCTTGGCTGTCACCATGCTCGCTTTCCGCGCTGACGCCCGCCAAGACCTCCTGGTAGAAGCGGTAGAAGAAGCCGAGCGCTAGCGACTTGCGATACGACGCCATACCTCCTGGGACGCTGAATACGAGGTCGAAATCGGATTCGAGCGCGTTCATGGCACCTTCCAAGGTATCGGGATGCGTAAATAGCCTTCCTTTCAGGTATTCGATAGTGTTCTTCGCCGCTACGGTAGACGCTGCCATGCCACCGTAGACAAGATTACATTCTTCAACGACTCCCTTCTCGTCCAACCTCACGTGGAGCGCCCCGGTGACAATTGCAATGTCATCATCCTTGCGCTTTGCTTGCTTGTAGGCTCGGAAATAATCGCCTTTTTCACGAGCCAGGGGAATGCGAATGGACGCAAGGATCGCGTCTGGTTCCAGCGCTGTCCTGCGATAGCCTCTGAAGAACGTGGCCATGGGTATCTCAGTCTCTTTGCTTTGGGATTTGGCAACCAGGACGCAGTCTGCTGCCATGAAGACGGGGTTCAAGTCGGAAATGGGAGAGGCCGTAACCAAATTTCCAGCCGGCGTACCAACATTTCGGATCTGCCGTCCAGCGAAGTACTTCAGCTGTTTGTATATAGCTTGGAAAATCTGGCCCTTCGCTTCGCCATAATGCTTGATGGCTTCTTGACAAATGTTCTCGAGGTCGGTGAGTACCACGTTTCCACCAATCTCAAGGTGGTCGTCCTTGAAAGAATACTGCCTCAGCTCGGGGATATCTCCGACGAACACCGAGACGGGATACTGGAGAGCCTTGAACTTGATCTCGATCTGCGTCTCTGTGCTACCTCCTATTATCTTCGCGTTTGGGTAGACGCTCTTGATCTCTAGAAGCTGTTCGACAGTGACAGGGCGATACCACCTCTTTCTCTTGTTTCCAAAGGAAAGCGGCTTGAACACGTGCTTCTTGAGCGACGGCGGGAATATGAGCTGGGTATCCGGTTTGTACTCGATGAAGCCCGGCGGTGTGAATTTCTTGATAGGCTGCCCGTCGCTAAGGTCTTTGCTCTTGCAGCATCCCCCTCCGCCTGCGCCGTCGCTGTTCTCCATGCAGCAGCCAGACCCGCCATTAGCCGTGCTTTTACCGCAGGTACCCTTAGCGCTAAAGGTCTGAGCGGCATCCAGGATCGGGCGATAGCCAGTGCATCGGCAGAGGTTCCCGTCGAAGGCTTCCTCGACATCATGTTCGGTAGGGTTCTCGTTGTTCCTCAGCAGAGCATACAAGCTCATGACAATCCCCGGAGTGCAGAATCCACATTGGCTTCCGTTGCTCTTGGCTATGCGCTCCTGGGCCGGATGGGGCTGCTTCACATTTCCTATGCCCTCAATCGTTATGACGTGCTTCCCGTCCAGGCTGGCTAGGGGTGCCAGACAGGCGTTGACGCTGGCGTGGTAGATCTGCTTGGTGGTCGGGTTGTATTGGCTAACAACGACTGTGCAGGCGCCGCACCCGCCCTCTCCGCACCCACTATAGAATTGGACTATCAGTTTGCGATGATCACAACAACTAAGTTCGGGTTCGGTTTCTATGCCGACTTACAGCTTCGTCCCCGTCAAGCCTATCCCCCTGAGGTACTCGAGAAGCGTAACTTCGGGGTCGATTTCGTCGAGCACCACCCGCGTGCCATTGAGGTAGAAGCGAATGGTGTCGTCGTACACGGTGTTCAGTGCTGGGCCCCCACCTAGCAGCGCCAGGTCTCTTTCGGGGGAGATGGCGATAGGTGCCATGGTGAGTAATCCCTTCTTGCTTCTTCGGCTGTATCTAGCTACTTGTATCGGATTCCTAGGTTGGATTTAAGTATTCCAGATATCGCCGTCAAGAAGTCGGGTCCGTGAAGAGGTCGGGTCCGTGTGACGGTGGGAATGTCGGATATATCGCTAGATACCGATTGGGCCGACGAAGGAAGACATGGACTTTGCAAGCTATCGACGAAACGGAAGGAGAGTCGAACGACTGTTACCAATTCATATAAGCTCCTTTAAGAGAGCTACGAAGTCAATTTGTTGTTTGCGTCGTTCGCGTCTGTCTTACACCCGATCTCTCCAGTCACTAGGCCCCGAAGGTGGCGAGCTTTGGTGCGTGAGAACCAGGCTGATGACCCTGATATATGCTGGCAAGCTGCCCTGCTATGCCGCCGTTTTCCATTTGCGTTGGGTACGGACGACAGCGGCCTAGAACCTACCTGTAGAAGGTACAGTCTGTTTGCAATATGATACGCTCACAGCTGGCTTGTGTCACTGCGAAATTCCATTAATCCCATTAATCACCGCCGGATATTTCCCCTGCCACCCCTGAGGGCCCTGATAAGAGGCCTAGCCAAAGCCGGCCATCAGCGGGCTGCGGGGTAGCTCTGGTCGCCAGTCCCCGCTATGCTGTTAGCCTTATCTGTCCGCCTCTGTCTTACCTCGGCGTCTACCCAATAGCATCGGCCGCCTCCGTCTTCCGTATACTCGTCTCCTTTTCCTGTGTAAGAGACGACTTCTGAAGCTTTCTTTTATAAATATGGCTCCCTTGATAGGTTCCTTGATTGTTGACAGTCCTCAAACACATTACAACTTATAACTGTCAATTCCACATTTCAGGGGCTGCTCAGTCTGGAGCTCTTTTCTCTCACTGAGACTCTTCTAGTTATACTATGTGCCATGACCTCCACCTGAACCCAATCACTCCGCACTTGAGGACCTACTATTAAGAGTTTGAGTGTTCCACGAGACTTGGTTTGACTTCAACTCGACCTTTTCTTCAGCAATGACTGCTCTCCATAACTCTATTCCTCAGTCACGCTGTTATCCAGGTACGCAGATAAAGATGAAGACACTTCATGAGCTATATCGTAGACATCGGAGGCTCATGTGGATCTGCTATACCACCATTCTGCCACTACTGCTACCCACGTAACAGGCCCATATACCCTCCAAGAAAGCCCCCGGTCGTTGGAGACCCCCAAAAACGTAAGAAAATCGTCCAGACGGACATCAAAGATCGTCCCGCAAGCGAGGCTCTCTGCCAGTTTTTCCCCGGGCCCCCTGTCCTCATCTGGAAGAATGTGCCAGGACTAGAAACGCCGGCAATTCGACCAGCTTGTTTTAACCCCTCATCCCGTTACGTCCGCGTCTCCGGTACTCTTTTGCGATGACGGGTAGCATAGATGGCAGCCAGTCAAGCCTGCTTCGGTTGCGCCCACGTGGCCATAATATAGATATGGTTTCGTACCCTCCGTTACTCGATCTTTCGTGGTGTGTTGCTCTGTTACCTACCTAGGCAGTAAAGAAAGTTGTCTCATCGTTCGATAAACAAGTAGACGCAAGAGTGTTCTCGCCGGACTTGAGTCTCTAGTATAAAGTTGTATAACACGCTGCTCCCTATAAGCCCAGAGCCCAGTATGCCTTCGGCGGACGCGAACGGTGCCAATGGCACCAACGGCCACCTGCCCGCCGTCCAGTTCTTCAACGTGGTCGATGGCAAGGCGCGAGGTTCGGAGGACACGCACCAGGTGATCGATCCGCGGACGGAGGAGCCGCTGTGGGACGCCCCCATCGCGACGGCCCAGGACCTCGACGACGCCGTCGAGGCCGCGAACCGCGCCTTCAAGACGTGGCGCCGGAGCACCACGGCCGAGCGCCAGAAGGCCGTCCACGACGTCGCCAGGTGCATCCTCGAGAACGTTGACATCCTGACCGAGGTCCAGATGCGCGAGACGGGCAAGTCCCGGCCCATGTCCAAGTTTGACGTCGAGAGAGCCGCCTGGCACTTTGACTACTATAGTATGTCTCACTTCCACCATAAAGTATCTGTGGGAGGTATTCGAAAGTTGGCTGGCTAACACTTACTTGTTCCTGCTCAGAGGCCGTGACGCTCGAGGACGAGCTCCAGTACGAGGACGACACGGTGCGCATCATCGCGACGCACGTGCCGATCGGGGTGATGGCGGCCATCTCGCCGTGGAACTTCCCGCTGATCCTGTCGTCGATCAAGGTGGTGTCGGCGCTGGCGACGGGCAACTGCGTCATCATCAAGCCGTCGCCCTTCACGCCGTACTCTTTGATGAAGCTGTGCGAGCTGGCGCAGGCGGTGCTGCCCCCGGGCGTCTTCCAGGTCGTCAACGGCGGCGCGGACCTCGGCGAGCGCATGACGCTGCACCCGGGCGTGCACCACATCTCCTTCACGGGCACCATCGCCGTCGGCCAGCGCATCCTGCGCAACTGCGCCGGCACCCTCAAGAAGGTCGTCCTCGAGCTCGCCGGCAACAACGCCTGCATCGTCTGCGACGACGCCGACCTCGACGCCGTCGTGCCCCAGGTCGCCATCGGCTCCCTCTTCCACGCGGGGCAGGTCTGCGTCGCCTCCAAGCGCGTCTACGTCCACGAGTCGCTCTACGACCGCTTCCTCGACCGCCTCGTCGACGAGTCCAAGAAGTTCGCCGTCGACGACGAGCACTCGGTCGCCTTCAGCCCCTTGTCCAACCGCGCCAACTACGACCGCGCCCTCGGCTTCCTCGAGGACTGCAAGAAGAACGGCTACAAGATCGTCACCGGCGGCGAGGTCCGGCCCAAGGACGCCAAGGGCTTCTGGATGGCCCCGACCATCGTGGCGAAGCCGCCCGAGGATGCGCTGCTGGTGAGGGAAGAACAGTTTGGTAAGTTTAACTGGCGGCATGGAAAATTCTTGTCTCCGTCCCCCCTCTACCCCCATAAAAGTATTGTGCAGAAGTACATTTTGAAAGCTAACCGACCACCACTAATCCAGCGCCCATCGTCCCTGTAATGTCGTGGACGGAAGAGGACGACGTGATCGCGCGCGCAAACCTGGACAACGCTGGGCTGGGCGCGTCCGTCTACACGCCGGACCTGGACCGGGCCCGGAAGATCGCGGCGCAGCTCGAGTCCGGCACCGTGTGGATCAACCAGTTCGAGCGGCCGCACCACGCGGGCTTCTTCGGCGGCTGGAAGCTCAGCGGCTTCGGCGGAGAGCTCGGCAAGCAGGGCCTCCTGCACTACTGCCACACGCAGACCTTGCAGATCGCCAAATAAGTGAGTAAGCTAGAGATATTGACGCAGGGAAGATAGAAAGTCGCAGACCGCCTTCTAGGGCACCAGATCGAGGGGTTCCTGAAATGCAAGAAAGGATCATAGAAGTATAGAGTCTTGTACATACTTGTCAGAGGGGTACATAAACCATTTGTATTTCAGTGTTACACGGGGTTAGGATATGTGGTATGTCTCATATAGATCCAGCTTAGGCAGATAACGAGTTGCAAAGTATCTTGCACTTTGTGAGACATACATCTTATTCTACGATGCATGGACGAGCTAGTCTACGTGATCATCCCTTGCCTTGGTGCCGCAAATCTAAGGACTCATCCTCGCGGATCTATCTCGTTTAACCTCATCCTGTTCCTCTTATTCCTCTATGTATTTCTTCAACCCCCTGAGCCTCTCCTTGGCCGTCTCCAAAACTTCATCCTCTTTGCACACGGCGAATCGGATGTAGTCCTCTGCTATGTGGGCGTTGACGTCCGTGTAGAACTCGGTGGGCGGGATAGCAGCAACGCCGACCTCTTGGATCAGGAACCAGGCGAGTTTGAAGTCGCGGGGTCGGCTCGCTACGTGCGGCGGGAACGGGTAGTCTGCTGGCAGCTTGACCTTGGCCATGTTCACCACTACGAAGTATCCGCCCTCGGGGTCGGCGTAGGGTAGCCCCAGCTCATCCCAGACTTCGTTAAATCGCTTCATCTTACCCTTCATGTCCCGGACCGTCTCATCCCAGAAACCTTCCGATTCTGCTTGTTCAAAGCCTAAGATATGTTAGCCTGCCGCTGCCGCTGTCACCGACGAGAATGGATACAAGACATACCGACGGCGCACGCTTCTTGCAATGGCGAAACGGAAGAGTAGCAGATACGAGTGTGGGCTGCCGAGACGTATTGGATCAGATTGGCTGGCCCCATGAGCCATCCCACACGCCAACCGGTGGCGTAGAAATTCTTGCCAGCGGAACCAACAGTTATGGTCAACTTCTCGATCTCAGGCGACAGTGTGGCGATCCTTGTGAAGGGCACGTAGTAAAGACGGTCATACACCTCGTCGGAGAGAATGATGATCTCGTTTTTCACGCAGATATCTCCTATTTTGAGGAGCTCCTCTTTTGAGAAGACCTTACCCACGGGGTTGTCTACATGGCCATTAGTTACTCACATTACATGTTATCAGATTTTGATACAGGTTCACGTACGAGGCGTGTTGATGACGATCATCTTGGTCTTGGGCGTAATAGCCTTTTCGAGCTCGTCAAAGTCAACCTTCCACTCGGCAGAAGACGAAGTGCGCGTTGCCCCGTCCTTTGGAGGATGCATGGGGACATAGACGATCTTTCCGCCCGGCATCTCGATGTTGCTAATGTATCTGGGCTCTTATCAGCAAGCATGCTTTTTTCGCAAAGGATCAGATTCCTAAACTCACTGGTCGAAGAACGGCTCAAAGATGATGACCTCATCGCCGGGCTCGATGAAGGCCATGAAGGCACTGAGCATGCCCTCGTTTGCTCCCGTCGAGATGGTGACCTCGGTGTCCGGGTTGAGCTTGCGGCCCCAGAAGGGAGCGTAGGCGTCCGAGATGGCCTTCTTCAGCCGCGGCCTGCCCTTGGTAGGACTGTACTGATTGCAGTCGACCCGGTCGAGAGCTGACTTGGCCGCGTTGATGATGAAGGGGGGCGGGTTGTAGCCAAAAAAGCCCTGGCCCATGTTCACGATGGGCTGCTTAGGCGAAGCAGCAGCGGCCTCGTTGACGATGGACCACACATCTTGCCTCTGGCCAGCTACCCGAGCGGCAGGCTTAAGTTTGGCTGGCAGTTCAGCAGTCATCGTCGAATAAAACCCTCGGTTCGCAACACCCGCAGCAAGGACCGACGCTCGATGAGGGGTGCTCAGACAGGAGCCCTTTCTGATACTTATCCGTCTGAGGGAAGACTTCAGACTAGGGAAGCACTGCATAAGAAGCGGATGTCCACTCTCAGATAGAATATATACCGGGCACCAATGAGGTCTGTCTAGGCCGCAACCCCAAATTTGCTTGTTTGATTTGTCAACCAGGTAGACGGTAGATGGTATGTCAACTGCTTGCTGCTTGTATTTCCCGTAGTTTTGCCAAAGAAACTCGACGAGAGCGGCAGCAATACGATTGTTTATTAAAGTCTTTCCTGCTTGTGACATGTACTTAAGCCGGGTACGTACATACTTGAGATACCAACTTTGAGGGTAGCGAGGATTGTTCCGCAATCGGCGCTTTTGTCCTTTGGGCTTTCGGTTGATCGCGGCAGCCAGGCGAGATATACAAGTACAAGCTTAAAGTGGTGGTCACGTCATTCCTACTGCAGAGCACCTAAGAGGCCTGAAAAAGTCCGCTAAAATGTCCGAAGTTCCACTGAACAAGCTTGGCTCTTACTGATGTTACTGATTCCCCAAGAGCCCTGGAAGCCCCCTGTCTTTCTGCCTATTAGCTGTCAGCTAGGCTGACAGGCCAGCAGGGTCTGAAGCTGAGAACAGTAAACCTCAGCCGCCTATCCCCATCAGCGCGTAGAGAGAACCGCATACCATCCAACCAACCAAGAAACAATGCCAACGCCTTACCTCCCCTAACGCCCATCATCCTTCATCCTCGACCCCAAACATGCCGCCCTCACCGCCCACGCACCTCAGGCCGCCGCCCGCGGCCCTCGCGCCCGCGCCGCCGCCGTCAGGCCCGCCGCTGCTCCTGACAATCCGGTTCAGCGCGGCGCTGCCGGACCTGGAGCTGGACATCCCGCGGCCTCAGCGCACGACAGTCGTCTCGCTGAAGCACACGATCCGGGGCCGCCTCGCCGACCCCGAAGACCGCCGCCGCCGCCTGCGCTTCATCCACGGCGGCAAGATCCTGCCCGACGCCGCCGCCCTAGGCGCCGTGCTGCGCGTTCCTCCCCCGCCCCCGCGCGGCAACGCGAGTAGCAGGTACTACGGCGGCGGCGGTGACGACAAGAAGGCTGCGGGGAAAGAAGGAGGCGGCGAAAAGAAGGGAGGTAGAGGGCCGGAGCCGGACCGCGGCGGCAAGGGCAAGTCGGTGGCCGGGCGCCCGGACCCGGCGCAGCGCATCTACGTCAACTGCTCGATCGGGGACGCGCTGTCGACGGCGGAGCTCGAGGCGGAGGCAACCGCAGCCGCCATCGCCGCGCCGGCGCCCGTGCCCCCTTCTCCTCTACTCACCCCGTCATCCTCGCCGCTCCTCCAGCCGTTGCCGGCGCCCAGCACGTCTGCGGCGCCGCGCGGCTTCGAGCGGCTGCTGGCGGCGGGGCTTACGGCGGCCGAGGTCAACCAGCTGCGGCTGCAGTTCCGCAGCGTCCACGCGTCGCGGTACACGCCCGACACGCTGCCGTCGCCCGACTCGTTCCGGCGCATGGAGGACGCGTGGATCGACGACGGTGGCGGCGGCGGTTCCGCTTCCATGGCGTCGTCTGCCGCGCTCGGAGCAGGAGCGGGCGACAGCGGCGGGGGAAACGGCACCGACAGCGACGACGTCGGGCTCGTCGCCCTCGTCGACGTCATGATCCGCGGCGTCCTCACCGGCTTCCTCTGGCCCCTCGGCAGCGCCGGCTGGCTCGTCCGCGAGGAGGGCATGGCCAGCGGCCGCTCGCGCTTCATGGTCGGCGTTGGCGTCATCTTCAGCCTCCTCATTGGCATCATACGAAGCATCTCTGGCGACAAGTGATTACGAAGCAAGATGGCGGCTAGAGTAGGTGATGGGAGTTCAAACAAACTGAGTCCGGCGATTAGGTGAAAAGTGACTTAGATATCTAGGCGTGCATTGGGACGGCGTTGCATATGGATTAGCACAGCAAGGCGTTTTCGTCATTTGGGCATTACGGAATTATAGGAACGTCAAGTACATATACCTAGATGCGGAATTACGTATTCACACTGGCGAGGAGGGTGAGAAGCACAAAGGCGGGTTAGGCGTCACCAACAGAAAAGCGACGCCCGTATTAGCTATATAGACAATACAGAAACTTGGAGACCTCTAGAGATGATTTCTGCCTGCCACTCAAAAACGGGAAGCAGACTACAATCCAGATGGGCCCAGTCTCTGTCATCGATCCGGAAGCAAGTGGTATTCCCCTCCTCCGTTTCCCTGAACTCCGAATACACATGACCTTAGGCTTGCCAACAACTGGTTCTGAGACCTCTTTACATCTGCTCTGGAAATGTAGAACGAACGAGTAGCGAACTACATCGTTCATCAACATATCTAGTAGCTGTTGATTGCGCGTTGTCCTTAACCTTCCACTTACCTTAAGTATACACAACCGAACGCCGACGACGAGCACAGCAAGAGAATCGATTGGGAGAGTTTGGCATTATAGGTAGAGAGACTGCGCTGCCACGATATCTCTGCGGATCTTGGCCAAGCTCTCCTCGAACTTGTTCGTTAGATCCTCGCTACCCATAACCTTTCCGGCTTGTGCCATCTGGCGGAGCAACTCTTCGAGGCGACGGAAAAGTCGGATCAAAGAGCCTTCGTAGGCGTCGGTCATTTTGCTAGATATTGTTAGCATTGCAACTAAAATATATAATTACCTCGAGTGGTACATACCAAACTTCCGCAAACGTCTTGCCTTTCGCCCAGGCATAGACGGTCTCCATGAGCTGCCACTTCAGGCTCTGTGCATACTCCTCTTCGTTCATTTCCAGTTTGCTTTCTTGACTGACTTTGGCGATGATACGAGCTTGGGACTGCACCTGAGAGAACGGCTTCGCTAGCTCATCCGGCAGAGCTTGAGCCTCGACCTTCTCCTCGAATATGAATACACTGAGAATGGCGGCACATAGCTCCGATGAGAGCTCGTTGAAGAATCGGTTGAACAGCAGCTCGGATAGAAGCAACTCGTGACCATCCGTCGAGGAGATCTCGCAAGCCACACGGGCCTTCATCTGTACGACCTCGGATTCGTTGATGAAACCGAGACGACGGAGCACTCGTTTTCTCGACTTGAGCTCGTCCAACTGAGCAATAGAATGGGCCTTGACGATCTTCTTCTTGAGCTCTTTGATTTCTTCGTTACGAGCTATCTTTGCCGAGTACTGTTCCCACAGGCCAGGTAGCAAAGGCGAACCGTGGAGCGGGTTGGCTAATAGTCGAGACTCTAAAACTTCAATCTTGCGAAGGAGTTTCTTGAACGAGTCGTCCGTGATGTTCAGGTGCTCAATAGGATCCAGGGGAGGAATTCCATCGGGAAATCGGCGCTCAACCTCCTTAAGTGACTTGAGCGTCTGTTTACGAACCGATTCAACATCTTCCCGGTTCTTCACTTCCTTAGGTATAAACACTCGGATCTGGCTCAAAACCTTGATGCACGTGAGCATGCACGGTATGGCCTCGAAGATGCTGTCTTGGTTCGGATCGATGGCTCGAGCGCCTTCTGGCATGTCCGTCGAGGGGTTCGGAGGCCCAAAGGGATCACAAGTTGGGTCAAGACGAAGGAACACGTCGATAAAGTGTGACTCCTGGGGCGGGTATTCCTTCTCACCAAACTTCGGGTCTTTCCGCTTCGTGACGTTGACGATAACGCCCCAGCCAAAATCTTTACCCGTCTTCGGGTGACAAATTTGCACGAGTCTACCCGGCTGCAGATATTCGAGACAGTGAGATGGGTGTTGGATGACAGCGAGCATATCCTTGGTATACTGCGAAATCTGTTGTCGCAAACCGTAGTAGTCCTTGATAGTTGCCTCGTCTGGAATCACTATCTCATCTCGCGTCTTCTGCAACTTCATCAATTCGTGCTCTAGGCTGGCTACACTAGCCGTGTTCTGGAATTGGAAGAAGCAGTTCTCTAGCATGAATTCGGGGTTGATGGCGTCGATTCTGAGCAGGTTCAGGACCATGTTGTAGCCGAGATAGAAGGCCGAGTTAAGACGATCTTGCTGGCCGACGACGATGTTTTTGGCCGTTTCAGGCTCCATCTTGTCATCAATCATCATGATGACGATACCACGTTCGTCGAGACCTCTACGGCCGGCACGGCCAGACATCTGAATGTATTCGGACGGCGTTAGAGGTCGGTTAGATGTGCCGTCATACTTTTGGACCTTGGTGAAAACAACCGTCTTTGCCGGCATATTCAATCCGATAGAGAAAGTCTCGGTGGCGAAGAGGACTTTGATCAGACCCTCCTGGAATAGGATTTCGATCGTCTCCTTGAGAATCGGGAGCAGTCCAGAATGATGAACGCCTATTCCCTTCTCGAGGAGCGGCAGGATGTTCTGGATTTGCGGGAGTTCTCGATCGTCTTCCGATAAGGATTCGATGGCGCTCAAGAAGACCTTTCGCACCATCGCCTTCTCGCTGTCGTCGTTGAAGGCAAACTTGGAAGTGGTCAAGGCCATCATCTCGCATTCTCTCTTGCTGAAGTTGAACACAATAACGGGATTGAAGTTCTTGTTCATGATCATCTTGACGATCTTCTGAATGTCGTTCTGATTATTGTTGTTGTTCCCCCCTTTGTAGGGTTTCTTGTGCTTGCCTTTACCCTTCATCTTCTGCTCGATCTCGTCTTCGGCTGCTTTGCGCTCTTCGATCAACTGCATGGTCTTGTTGAAGTTGTTCTCTCGGAAAACGCCCTTCTCGTCAACGACCAGGAAAATGCCTGATCCACCAGCCGGGAAGAAGTAATTTTGTAGGGGAGTCGGTCGGAAGTCGGTATAGACGACGTGGCAAGCTTGACGATGTATCTTTGCGATCCATTCTGCGAATTGGAAGGCATTGGGGATGGTGGCAGACAAGAAGACGTACCGGACCTTGTCCGGTAGTAGAATAATGGTCTCTTCCCATACTACACCACGGGACTTATCGCGCATGTAGTGAATCTCGTCGAACACGACCCAGGCGACCTCTCGCATAATTTCTGATCCTCGGTACAGCATAGATCGCAAGATTTCAGTCGTCATGACAAGACAGCTGGCGGTGGGGTTGATGGTGACATCACCCGTCATAAGACCAACATCACCGAAGGCCTCGTTGAATTCTCGATACTTCTGATTGCTCAGAGCTTTAATCGGACTAGTGTAGATGACCCGCTGGTTCTTCTTGAGACAGTGTGCGATAGCATACTCGGCCACGACAGTCTTTCCGGCACTAGTATGCGCTGATACCAGGACACTCTCATCTCGCTCAATGGAGGAGATCGAGAGACGCTGGAAGGGATCGAGGGTGAATGGCCAAGTTCTTGCCGGATTCTCGGGTGGCTTGTGTTCGGATAGTGGAACGTACTCGTAATCGAGATCGGGTGGGAGTGCGACTTGATGCTGAATATTGTGCGACAGGACTAGCGACGCCTCGTCTTTGGTCGGCGCAAAGCCAGCTGCCGCGGCGACTTCTCTGGATTGGGCAGTTTCGAATGTGTCAGTGATTACGGGTTCTGCCACGCCGTCCTTTCGTCGTCGCTTGCTGTCTCCGTGGCTGTCCGACACAGCTTCGTCTCCATCCTCGTCCTCTGGCGACGAGGGCGCGATATCGGCCATGTCGACCTCGGGGGCGGACGGCGCAGATGCAGCTGTGAGAGTAGGACCATTTTTCATAGCTCCATCTGCCTTTCTCTTCTTGCTCTTCTTCTTAGATTTATGCGGTTTTGCCGTCGCCGGAGCTTGAGGCTCGGACCTGACCCTGCCGGCGGGCTGATCGAAAACGTCGAAGAGGTCGTCATCCATTTTCTCGCACGTTAGTGGTATGCCTTGCCAACAGTGCGAGATGACGAGTTGGGGTTAATAGCTACTCGAAGAGAGCTTAAGCTGCATTCAGTGATGCCGTGTGAAATTAGCTACACGAGTCGCAGCGGAATTGAACAAGGCCGTTGAAGAATGAGGTGCCTAAGCTTCTCAGATAGAAGAGCTATTGATTGGCGTGAAAAGTCCAAAGGCCGACAGCCAACTTTTTTTCTTGATGGAGAGGTGAAAAAAAGACTGGGTCACGGCAGAAAAAGTGCAGGTGGAACACAAGGCAAGCCAAGGGCAGGCGGTGAAGGGCGAATGACCTACATGTACGTAATTCCGATGATTATCCGCAATCCGAGCTTAGACGCTTTGTACCAAAATATCGTTCGATCATTACATTCAACTTTTGAATCCTCGAACTTCTTACCAACTACCAGAGAATATTCCACTCTCCACTCCCTACGCTGAAGCAATTGCCACTGTCAAGGTACCTCACCAAATTTTCACATAAAATTGCACCTCTACGAGACTAATTGACGTTACCAGATGCTCGCCCAACCCGCCGCCCGCGCCAGCCCGCGCATCACCTCCATGGTCAGCCGCCGGGCCTTCCACGCAACCCGCGCCCGTCTCTCGTCGCCGTACCACTACTCAGAGGGCCCCTACTCCAACCTGCCCTTCAACACCAAGACCCGTTTCTTCGCCGTCCGATACTGGACCTACATGGCTGCCGGCTTCTTTGCGCCCTTCGGCATTGCTGGTGCGTCATTTCCCTCTCTGGTTCTTCTCTTCTCTCCTCGAGAAACCTCGTTCGGCGTCACGTTCTAGCGCTATAACTGTCAGTCAATTGCTAATATGGATATCACCATTACAGTCTGGCAAACCAAGAAGCCCAAGGCTTAGAGGCTTTGCGAACGTTGGGTATCTATCTACAGCACGATAACGAGAACCAAGTCGGGATAGAGCATCCCCGACCAGACGGAGCCGACGAAGGAGCACGATGCAAGTTGTACATATGTAACTACAATAGACATTGGGGCTGTCGACATAACACGTTTTATTTGTCCTCACAAGTTTACATGGTGTCTGGATGAGACGCCAAACGAATTCGAGAGCAGGCTACTTTAGTACTCACTTGACTTAGAGGTTTGAATGTGATGTAGCTTCAATGATGCCGTTGAGACATACATAACGCATCTAGGAAACTCTATCCCCTGCCCTGAGTATAGCCTCAAGATACTCCAGCAACATCGTCCGTATCTGCTATCTTACTGAGGCCGATTGAAACTCAACATGTTCGACTTGGCAAATAGCATACATACTCCACCTACTGCAATACGCCGGACCTGGCTGCGTTGCTCTCAAGCTTCAGCCTATAACTACTTGCGTTTCCTGCTTTATGAAAAGAACGGGATATATGGCCTAACCCCGATGACGATCAGAAAGGTCTAACGACACCTCTTGGTTTGATCACTGTGTCCTTTTTTTCCAAACCTCCTCTCACGTCTACCGAGTTTGCACAAGCATAATACCAAATACCTAGGCCGGTTTCGGTGCATTTAGTGTCATATCAAAGTCGTGAAGCGTCGTAGACATGTTGGTCGTGCCACGCCGTTTATGTTATTGTTTATATACAGGTTCTCAGTAATACATCTAGGCTAGGTACCTAGCCCAGCATACAGAGGAGTGGTATCATTCATTTACCGCCGTCTACCCGCCAGTTGATGCAAATCCATATACAAATATATATAACCCATTTTCCAGTTCCTCTATCATAACGTGACGCCTTAAGTTCTTGTGTGAAAACCTTGCTGCAAGAGTCGTGACAAGAAGTCCACCATGAACTGCGAGTTACTTGGGTCTAGGTCCCATCTAGCACTCAGCTGGCCATATATGTCGAGGACTTGATTCTGGGACGAATATTGGGCGAAGGCCTTCAGAATGGCCATGGCCATCCAGGTGCTAATGTATAACCCGTCCGCCTTATCGTCGAGGGCATCGAGGAACGCGTCCCATACGCTGCCTAGCCTTTGGGCGGACCAATCTGACCCGGGGCCCCCGTGTTTTCCGAATGATTTGAAGAGTGAAAGAAACACCGCGCCGTGAAGTGGGACGTTGTATAATTTCATCTCGTCCAGGAATTGGGCAACTTTGGGAAGATTACCCAGTTTGGGGCCGTAATGTTGTATTAGAAGGCGGTAAGTCTGCAGGTCTGGGGACATCAACGCAGCTTGCTGGAAGTTCGGGCGTAGGTCAGTGTGCTTTTTGCCAACCTTGGCAAACATCATAAGCACCTTGGTTATGTTCTTCTGCATTGTATAGTTGCGATCCGGTAGTACCGAATTCCCCCGGGCCGATTCTTTCATCTTTTCGTACACCCTTTCGGCAGACACCTCCTCCCCGGAGGCAAGAAGCCCGGATATAACGCAGTTAAGCACAATAGAGTCAATGAGTTCCCCTGACTCTACCATCTGCTTGTAGGCGGCCCTGACGCCCCCGCTGTCCTGTTTGAGGCCGAAGTAATGGATTAGACTGACGTGATGGTATCGGTTGAAAGCGAATCCACGGGTGGTCATCTCCTCATAAATCATCTCGGCGAGGCTTAGCTTACCGGCCTTGGATGCGACGTCGAAGAGAATATTAAACGTCACAGCCGAGCCTTTAACGCCAGCGACTTGCTCCATGTCGCGCCATAGATGAAGCGCAGATTCGAGTTCGACCTCGGTCGACCTTCGGACATATTGACTCGCAAAGGACAAGGCAATATTCCATTCGATACGCGTCAAAGGAAACCCGCTATTTTTAACGTCCGTCAAGACGGAAAAATAGCGTAACATGGACTTCGAATCCTTGCGCTCTACCATTCCCAAGACTGCGAGTAACTGGTGTCTTAACCGAGCTGATAGGCGAGAAGCACGAGGCTCGGGAAGTGACTGGAATATGTCATATACATCGTCCAGGTCTATCGTTGCGGGGCGCCTGAGCTTGAGAAGCACCGCCCTCCGTAGCTGTCGAATTGTTTCGGCCTCTTCGGGTTCTACTCTTTGGCTGCGGTGGACGGACTCGAGGTTGACGTCGTCTTCTCTGTCGGAGACAACAAGGTTCGGGCCGTCCGCAAGGGCGTACCTCCGTAGGTAAGGGTCCCTCAGAAACTCAAGATGCTCCTCTACCGAGGTATCGTCGTACTGGTCAACGATTTCGAGAAGCTCATGTTTCGACCGAATTTCTCTAGGCAGCAAAGTGGCATCGACCGTAGCTGAAGCCGTACTGTAGAGCTTGTGGCTAAAGAAGAAATTCGGCCCTGGGAAGCGGGAACTTGAAGGTTGACATTCCCGTATCGCTACCGTCGAGCTAATGTTCCTTGCGGAACTGGGCGCAGAACTAACATGGTTCTTCTGAGGCCTGGCTGTAAAGGTGCGTCTATCGGCAGCGAGAAAAATGCCCCTGACTGGATCTCCGTAGCCATCGCGTGCTCCCAAGCCAAGCACTGAGGGAGCTGGAGCCGAGGATGGAGAAGGTCGGCAAGAGAGTATCGCGCCGCAAATCGACCCTTCAGTTCGAGTAAAGATTCTCATGAGCTGTCCCGCATGTTGGTCCGGTCATCACACCCTTCTTTATAGACTCGGCAGCATTGGTGTTGTTGGTGTGAAGGGGACCATGGAAATTTCGAGTTCTGCTAGAAATCCAACTTTTCGCTGGTGACGACAAGCCCGCGATTTTCCAGTCGGCTTATCGCCGTGGAGGAAAAAAAAAAACGATTGATAAAAAAAAAAAGGCACAAGGGTTCCCGGTACATGCATAACGTAGAGTACTTGAAGGCTGACACCCCTCAAGTACTGTTAAAGTACCTCCCGTACAGAGCTCCAAGATTAGGGTAGCTAGTAGTACATTATGGGTACTTAAAAATGCTTGCCAGCCTGTACTTCCGAGCTACCAAGGTCGGAAGAATTGATTATCCCAGCTTAGGTATCTGGGACCCACTAAGCCGTGCAGCTTCAATCGATTTTCTAGTTGCGGATTTATTCATCTGCAGACAGCAGACCACCGGACAGCAATTGGCTTTCTCTGAGTCTTCCTCATATTGGCCATTGCCTAGGGAATCTCTCACTTGGCGCGGAGGGGCTTTGCAGTCCCTAATATCTCACAATGGGAGGCCAAAGACAAGTCCTGCCAGGCAAGGTGTACCAAACAGTAACGGCGTTGATGAACCACCGAATCTTCCACGACATCAAAGTCCAGCAGCCGGTATGGTACAAGGTAGTCGAGTCTATACCCCCTGCCGAGATCCTCACGAGGCCGCTTCCGCCTCAGCACCAGACACCCAACCCAAAAAAACGCAGACCGAGCAGACTATTCCAGCCCCAACAACTGGTGTACGAAGAAGACGAGCTGAGGAGAACGTTCTACGCACACCACCCGTGGGAGCTAGCGAGGCCGAGGATGATTATTGAAACGGACGGGAAGGACGCGCAAAGATACGACTGGTCCAAGGGCTTAATACAGCCAGGCATGCCGTTATGCGGCGAATGGTAAGCATTTTCGGATCGAAGCACCAGGCCAAATATGACATGAATTAACCGCTCTTTGCCTTCTCGCAGTGTTGTTCAGCGCCAACTATGGATGATGCACAACATCCCGAACATGACAAAAGAGAAAGCTTACGACATCGTGCGACGGGATTTCTACGCCTTGCGACAAGAAGAGGAGGTCGAGCGGAGGATAGCCAAGGAGGAAGCTCAATATGTCGGCGCATACTTTGGCAAGACCTTCATGCAAATCGGAATCGATCTCGAAGACAAGGAATATGAGAGATGGAAGAAGTGGGCTGGCAAGCAAATTTCTGCGGTCCGAGCAGAGCAAAGCCAGGCTTATACCTCATTTGGTGAAGAGGATGAGGTCGAGGATATGGAGATGGAAGAGATGGAAGAACAGTATGAGCAGAGCGTGCCGATGCAAAGATAGACAAGTCCAGCAACGGCCAGCAGCGACTCGTATATTTGATGTAGCAAAACTGTACAAACTCAACCAACTTGAACGCCGGCTTCTTCCCGCTCGACCTGCCGCTTTCGGGGTATCCAAATATGATATGAACAAGACCACGAACCGATCCCTCAGCTCGCTCGCTGTCCTTCTGCCTCGTAAACGTAAACAATGCTCAGTGCGTAACTCGGAAATGGGGTATCTTTATAAATTGCGACTCCTCCACGCATGATCCTTAGAAATCCCCTCCTAATGCAATGTCACGCAATTGCTCTATCCGTTGCACGTATCTTTGCCGCTGTGCCAGATTAGTCAGTATATGGCGTAAGTGATATAAGTGCTAACTTGATATTTCTGGTACAACTTACAATTGTTGACAACTTTTGTTTGTCTTCTGTATTTGACGCCCTCTTGACGAGCTGTGAAAGAAGAACGCATGTCTCTCCATAATATTTCAGGGCAATCTCATAGGACTGGGTGCTGTCGAGTTGAACTGCGGTGGTGGCTTTGGCCAGAGCCGTGGCGAGCATTGCTTTGGAGGATGGCATTCTGATAGTTTGGAAGGATTTATTTACGGATATTTGTCTTTATGGCGGTAGGAAAATCAAGACGACAGGAACGCGGTCCATGGCTGCAGGTGATTTATGATAGAAAAGTTGAAACCCATTGAGTCTCAAGTATCAAATGTCAACAACGCTCGGGAGTAGATGGGACGATCTGAGACAGGGAGGCAGTGAGGACAGGGGGTGCGGGTAGCTGCATATTCGCTACCGAAAGTGTTCGTCAGATGCACTTATGCGGGAATGACTTCCGCTTGCGCCGTTTCTCGACCACATATGCTTGCTATTAATGATCTAAGGTGGCCATCTTACAATCTTAAAGAACGGAGTGACAAGCTGCTATTAGAAGGGATCTCCCTGTTTTATATTAGTCTCGACTGCTTATCGGCCTCGTTGCCAGCAATAGAAACATGGCTGGTGGCCCGAACGCGAACAAGGGGACATACCTCTCACTCATCGAATATTCAGACAGGTTAGCACGCCGACATTAGAGGAAAATGGAGTATTCGAGGAAATGAGCTAACGGATCTCAAGTTTTCCCTACGATGCAAAAAGCGCAGAGGCATACTACCAGCTGTTCCTACCAGATGACGACGCGCCACACGGCTATCTGCTCCCGGAGACGGTGGAGAAGATGCCGTGGACGTCTCAGTTCCGCGTAAGCCACAGCCAGCCGCGGAGCGTCACGGTGCTGGACTCGTCGGGGGGCCGGGACGTGCCGGGGGCGGTGAACGCGGCCTTCCAGGAGCTGGTGGACATCTGCATCGAGCAGAACCTATTCCACATCCTGGACGGGAAGCACAGCGAGCCCTTCGCGATCCTCGGCGCGCGGCAGCCGGTGCACGTGGAGCGGTTCGCGGCCGCGCTGTTCGGCATCGCGTGCCGCGGCGCGTACATCACGGCGTACACGCGGGCCGCGGGCGGCGACGGCGCGATGCGGCTGTGGATCGCGCGCCGCGCCGCGCACCTGTACACGGGGGCGGGGATGCTGGACGGCACGGTGGCGGGCGGCATCAAGGCGGGCGCGTCGCCGCTCGAGACGGTGGTGCGCGAGGCGGACGAGGAAGCCTCGCTGCCCGAGGCCCTGGTGCGTGCGCGCGCGGGGTCCGCCGGCGTCGTCACGTACATCGGCGTCACGGGCCCGGACTTCCCGGGCGAGAAGGGCCTGGTCATCCCGCTCGTCAACTACGTCCACGACCTCGAGCTGCCGGCCGACGTCGTCCCGGCCCCCAACGACGACGAGGTCGAGCGCTTCTACTGCATGTCCGTCGACGAGGTCCGCGCCGCGCTGCTCAACGGCGAGTTCAAGGCCGACTCGGCCGTCGTGCTCGTCGACTTTTTTATACGGCACGGCATCATCACGCCGGATAACGACAAGGACTTTGTGGAGATGACTATGCGTATTCACCGCAGGCTGCCTTTTCGATTGCCTTGATAGAGGTCTTTGCCGAGAGCATTAGCATGTGCCCTTCGGAACCGATATGGGAAACCCATTTATAGACATAGAGAATTAGATAGGATGAGAGGCTCCATTGCTCGGGTTAGAGGTGGCTATTAAGCTAGGTATATACTAGTCTAGATGTGTCATATCACTGTTACGCAACGTCGAGAGTCGTCTCGAATATTCGTTTTTACAGCTTGCCATCGGATACTCGTTTATGAAAAGTCATTAGAAGGCGCGGTTGGTGCCCATACATGCGCTCTAGTTACTCTACGGTCAGTGTCACTATACTTCACTCCTCCTCGGCTTCAGGATTTCGTACTAAACTCCGACCTACGGGAGAAATACTACGGGTTGTGGTGCCTGCGGTATCAATAGCGAGGGAAATAGAGCATCATGGTTGTCTAGACAAGTATCACAACACAGGGAAGACAAGTAGGGGTAAAGTAAAGTTTCAGTGTTCCATATCAACCCTATACTAGCACTTGTGGCTACTTAGGCGATATGTGAAGAAGCATGATTCATAAAGAATACGCAACGCGACTGATTGAAACCAGCGTAGTACTGTATCTTCAAACCGAATGAAAACGAGAACCACCACAGCATCTTGGCCCACTCCCTTGCGACTCCTGTTCTTTCAAAGGCCTGCCGTTCGTATATTACGAACTCCAATTGCACCTGCGCGATGGAATGAGTTAGCGACGATGAGAAGGAGAAAGTATTGTGGGAAGATGACTTAATGACATACCTTAGGAAGGAATAGTTGGCAGGCTGGTAGGTCGGGCCAGGCGCTTGCGAGGGACTCGAACGGGGGGTTCAGCGGGCATCGCAACAATGTTCTGGGTGAAATCTCGACCCTCGGGGCTGGCGACTGGGCGGTGCTGGGTGACAAAGACGTCCGCCACCTGGAAGAGCTTGACTAGCGTCGCAGAGAGACTTAGACTCTTGACACGTGCCCAGCTCTCGACATAGATCGTCTCCAAGAAGGGCTCGGGAACGATGCAGAGGAGCTTCAAGACGTGGGCGGCCAGAAGGAACAGAAAGCCGGTGCCGGGTCCGTCGGTCACTATCACGTTAGGATACTGGTAGTACGGTCTCTGCTTCGTGGGCGGAACTATGATGATCTCGAGGACATCGCACATGCTCTTGATTGCCGTGGCCACAGTCGAGCCCCATCCCTGGTGAACCCGACGAGCGCGGTTGAAGAAGGTGACGTTGAAGGTGCTCGCGTAGACGCGTTTGCGACGGAGGTTGATTCCGGTGCGTCTCTCGAAGTCGAGGACCTTGCTGTTGCTTAACGCGTCGTCGGCTCCGATGGCCCATCGTCGGTGACCAATGTCTTCCAGGTTGAGGCTGCGGCCAAGCATTCGTAGCATCTCATTAGTATGGCCGCCCGAGCCGCACACTATCAAGAAGATGCCAAGGTCGGTGGTAGCACCCAGCTGACCGCTCTGGATACGACCTTTCTGGAGTCGTCGAAGAGCCAGGATGCAGTGGCTGGTCTACGCAGGCTATTAGCAAGTGAATTGATCGCGCTGAAGTGGGAAGACTCACGATGATGAAGGCTGCGGGGATGATAATAACCGAGTACCAAGTGATGGCAAGGCCAATGGAGAGCACAAGCAAGAAGATGCTGGTACCACGCAGTCCGGATCCTTGAAACCATGCGTGGAAAATTGCTCGTGCAAGCAGGGTGATGACGGAGACGAGACGCGCCTTGAAGGGGGTATTCAGGACCTTCTCACGATCACGCTCCATCTCGGCGATTCTCCGCTGAGGCTCTTGGGTGTAAGATGAAAATTGATTAGGATCGCTGTCGACGTTGTCAACAGTGGGTGATGGTGGCTCCTCGACGGTCCGAGTCCGTGGAGATATCGGGTTGATGTTATTCCTCGAGGGTTGAGTGCCCGAAGAAATTGCTTCAGTGGGATTGCCCTCAATGCTGCCGGGAGCAATGGGGGTTCCTTGCCCTATGCGGCTCCGCTGTTGCTGATGGGAAGCCATATTGGGCTATTGCGGCTGGTGCTGTATCTGCCGATGCGGCTTGGAGGTCGTCCGGGTTTCTACGTCTTCATAGGCCGTGATGTCTATCGTCACGGCGTCCTTGTCCCTCTGAGCCGGAAAGGGGCTAACTTAGGTTTCCACGTAGCTTGTAACTGAACCTCCTATCGAAGACAGCAAGCATACCGTGGCGTCTCGTGTACTAGAGAGGCCAGACGGTCTCTGGATCAGCCAGGTCAAGAGTAACCAGACATATGATAAGTGCGCCAACGGCAAAATCACTTAGATCTTCCGTTTTGACCCCACTAGTACTAATACAACTTGTTAGCAATCTCATCAGATAGGCACGGTAGTGAGAAGAGAAGGATAAAGACAGATTGTGAAGAGGAATATGTGTTTTCATGATTGAGCAACAAAACTGGCTCGCAGCACACTGACAACGGTATGTAGTCGTAACTGACAGTCATCTAACTCAGTGAAGCGTACTCAGTCCCCTCAGGTATGCCTTGAAGCTTGCCAGGACTATCGAGCAACGCTGCCAGCAAAGCCTGAATTGCTTGATAGAAGTTAATATTCACGTGATATATAATTGTGGTAGACATAACGAATCCTGTCATGACCCTTGTTGTCGGTGGTTCACGGTTCTGTGTCTGAGTTACGCCATAGGCTGACTCGGAGACGGGCACGGAGGTGCACGGAGGTGCATGGGGCAAGCCGGAGCGGCAAAGACACAAGCATGCCAGGTTGCATAAGGGGCGGTGATACAAAGACTCGGAAAGGAACAGTTTCTTACCATTCACTTCCATGCTAGGGCCTTCCGCCTGTGTCTGAGAACGACATGCCTCATCTGGAGGCTCTAACGGAGATTTAGAAATATATTTACGCGGCGTTTGCTTGTTCAAGGCAGGTTCGACGTTTGAGAAAGATAGACGCAAACGTGTACCTTGCACTGGCATATGCGAACCACTATATCCGCCATAACGAGTCCTAAAAATACTGACGAAAAGTAGAAGCTGATTGGTTGATCTGACCCAATAACGTCTAATTTACCAGGATAAAACTATCTGCTTACCTAAGGCTGCTTAGCGTCGTTAGTGTGGCATACTATTAGCCTATCGATTGGATTGATTGGTGACGGAATGCCGGGGTGATGTCTTATCAGATCTCTTGTGCGACGTACATAGTAAACACGCGCTGCGCCTTGGGTCAACTAAGCATTTCTCCAAGGACCAAAAAAAAAAAAAAAAAGGTCGAAGCATTGTCTTGAATCTTCTTCGATCCTTGAAGCTCGCTGACCCAGGCTATATCAGCTTCCTTCCTACACGAATTTACCTTCGCAGACACTCTTCCATTTACGCATTCCAGAGCGAAGGCCTACAACATGGCGGCCTTACGGTCGAGAAAATACTTGAGTTGCTTCTACTGCGGAAAGAGGTCCAAGCTACGGTTTGAAGGCCAGAAGTCATTTGCCTGCTCAAACTGCGAGGCAACGAACTGGCTAGACGAGGTCAGTGCATTTCCAGTGCTTGATGTATCATCAGGTTTCGTCGAAATTACTTTGTCAGGTCACGAATGCGAAGCTAATCGGACAATAGCATGGAGACATCACCGACCCTCCCTCGGCCGCGGAACCCGTCGAGCGAAGCCAGGTCCAGTTCGCGATTCCTCGCTCGTCAGTAGCCCCATCAACGCCGCGATCGATGACACCCAACGGGCCAGGCGCAGAAGAATCGGTATTCTGCGACACGTGTTTGAGGAACCAGCATATGCTCACGAGCTCGCTTGCGCAATTCGAATGGCCCGAAGAATCGAACAGTGCCGAACATGCCGCCCGAGAACGAAGGTACTGGGCCCTTCGGAAGGACCTTGAGAAGAGATACCCCCAGATGTGCGCCAATTGCGAGCCAAAAGTCGAATCGAAGCTGCAGGAAGCCAGCTACAATGCGCAGACTGACCACCTGCGCCGCATGATGGATCGTACACGATTACGGCGACAAGAAGTAAAGAAGCGCGGCATTCTCGATGTCTTCGATTCCGCAGGGAAATGGTGTTGGGATCTCGGTTTCGCGCTTCAGTTCTCATGGCACATAGTTGTGCTTTCGTCCCTTGCCGTGGGACAGTATACCGGAAGTGAGGCAGATTCCTGGACGATGAGAGCTCTGAGCCGCATACAGCACCTTGGCTTTAGCCAGCTACCTCACACAGACGACTTGATACGATGGGCAATTTATCTGGGCATGTGTTCGCTACCGTGGAATCCCCAGTTCAAGCAGACGATCCGGGGCTTCACGGCGCATTATCTTGGCTTTAAGCAATGGTACACGTACCAACTGCTTATAATACTGGTGCGATCTGCTGCCTTGTCGATGGCGCAGTACAGCTCTTCACAGGGGCTATCCGCGGCGGCGCAACTGGGTGCGCAACTCGCCATCGCGTTCTTCATGACCTACGTAAGTCCCTACAGATATAATCTGCGATCTGCGCTCTGCTAAGACATACTACAGATATATTATGCGTCAAAAAGGTCCATTCACACTGACACGAGGCCGCTCTTTCGGTCATACCCTAAGGTCGATGGCTCTAAGGTATCTCGAGTTATACCTTCATCGGAGCCACCCAAGCAGGCCGATGATCTGGGAAGCATACTGGATGAGATAGCCAACTTGCCCACCAAGCCACACCTAGAGTCTCCGGACAGCTCCCCCTTGGCTTCAGGTTTTCGCCCGACAGCATCCGCAGGGAACAGAATGCTCGGCAGCACATACGGTAGGCCACAAGAGAACAGGTTCTCTGAGCCTACTTTTGATTCCCTACGTCTCTCAGACCCGGTCACCGTCGAAGAGCCAGCACCACAACCTATCCACTACGACGAAGAAATGGATTGGTCACCGTCCGCTTCACAGCATCGAGCTTTCAGCTCATACAATCCGTACAAGGTCAAGAACACGAACCCACGATTTAGCGATACTCCGATAGAACCCAAGTCTGGTCCGATCTGGTACAAGGTTCCCCCTGCGCCTACGACGCCAGCACAGAGACTACGCAACCCTCCTATGCGACCGATCATTAGAGAAAGTCCCAAGGAGGTGAAGGAGAACTTCTTCCAAAGCGGTGGTAAGGGACCTATTGACGTGAGGTCGACGAACCAAGGCGACTTGTCGGGCATCAGGTTTGCCGAGCCCAAGTTCTTCGCGCCCGAGGAGAAAGACGACCCGAGAGATGGTCTCTCGAGGATGTTCGCAAGCTCATTCAGCATCAGCCCTAGTCCAGACGACGAGGATGTCCGGAATTCCCGACGTGCCGCTACAGGTTCTCGGTTCGCTGTCCGTAATGCTGCAGCAGAACCGCAGAGCCACCGCGTAGGACGTTTCGTGGAGCTGCTCGTGCTCGCCGGTGCGCTGTATGGCTGGGTTGTCGCGTTGGGCACGACGGAGCAGTATGGCCCCACGCTTGCCTTGACATCGGTGTTGGCCAGTCTGATCGTCTCGATTCGACTCGCGGCGGATCTACAAGTGGATGCTCAGATGAGAGAAGGAAAGCAGCCGTCGATATTCGCCCTCTCGTGGGCGAACCTAGGGCTGGTACAGGTGATGGGCTGTCTTATTCTCGCGTGGAATATTTGGTCACGGAGCGAGCCCGAGGTGTCGTGCCGTACGTACGGCAGCGCGCACTTTGCGACGGTGATGATTCACCAGATGTGGCATACCTTCATCTAAGGGTGAAGGTCTGCTGGTTCGACCGAAGCATAGCTAGCTAGGTATGGGCATGGGAAAGCTGGTTTGATCAGGATATCAACGGGACATCAACGGGATCCTCGGGTCCTGTCTGTTTGAGTTGAGAGGTCTGTATACTACACATGTGCATTCAATGGTTAATGGGCTGGGAGGGCACAATAGGTACTGTACAACAGGTACCCAAGGTGCATGGCATGGCAATCGCATGGGCAGGCGTTTCTGGTTTTCATAAAATAGCATAAGACCTCTATCAAGATACCCTGGCATTGTTTTTTCTTCATATTTGGCTTGATATTTATAATGTCCTGGTAAGCTGTGTGGTGTGTCAGCCGTCGTATACCAACCTAGGCAGGTAACAAGAGACTCCGATGCCGAGCCGGACCCCGACACCGACACCGACACCCCGACAGATCAGCAAGTCCTAGAGTTTACAGGCAGTTTACAGGCCGACTCTTAAGGGGAACAGTTTACGAGATCCTATCGACTCCTATTGCACAGACTAGAAATTCTGGGCCGGAAAGGAGAGAGAACAAAACCCAAATTGTGGGAACCGGATCTCTTGAGTGGCTAGACGATCGTCCTAAATTTTTAGCGTTGAAATTACATTAAAATTGCATAACGTGGAGAAGTCGAGTTGAAACGTACGATAACATACTATAGCACATACTATAGCTATAATCGATAACGCCACTGTCAGGCCTCCTCCACCAGGTCTTTTGTTTCCTTCTGCAAGGGCGCGCTGTAACGCTGCTGACACTTCTGTAGGTCAGGTCTGCAGCTGAAGCTCATTTCCTCTACTAGAAAACCCCCTAAAAAGTTGGATGCAGTATTTAAATCCGCATCTCCTGAATTTATCTACGAATTATCTCCTTATCCCCTCCGAATTCTCCTTCTACCTCGAATTCGAGTTCGACTGTCTCTCTCTCTCTTTTTTTGTTTTTTCTCTTCCAATCCCGACAAAGTTCCTTTCGACTTGCCGAATCCCCTCGGCGATTCTTCCAACATTCTACGCTCTCTAACCCAACTCCAATTCCCCTCTCGCCAGTATGCCCGGTCTCGTCCTGCCCACCCTCACCAAAGCTGAGGTCGAATCGCACAACACCAAGAAGTCTTGCTATGTCACCATCGGCACCAATGTCTACGACGTGACCGATTTCGTCGATTCGCACCCTGGCGGCCCCGAGCTAGTCCTCGAATACGGCGGAAAAGATGTCACCGAGATCCTCAAAGACGGCGACTCCCACAACCACTCCGAGTCCGCATATGAAATCCTCGAAGAGTCGCATGTCGCGTTCTTGGTGACAGAGAAGCTCAAGCCCAACGGAAAGGTACAGAAGAGCATCGCCGACTCCCAGATCAATGAAGAGGTTACCCCCTACGTGCACCCTCGTACGGGCATGTCGTGCGAGGAGGACCTGAGCAAAGACACGGATCCCAATGCCGACTTCAAACAGCACAAGTTCCTAGACCTGAACAGGCCGCTCCTCATGCAAGTATGGAACGGCGGCTTCAGTAAGAAGTTCTACCTGGACCAGGTCCACCGGCCGCGACACTACAAGGGAGGCGCTTCTGCGCCACTATTCGGAAACTTCCTGGAGCCGCTCAGTCTAACCCCCTGGTGGGTGGTTCCTATGATTTGGCTACCTGCAATCTCGTACGGTACATACCTGGCGTCGGAAGGCTTCGAGGACAAGGCTCAGCTGGCTATTTACTGGCTGTTCGGTCTGTTCTTATGGTCTCTGGTTGAATACATCTTGCACCGATTTCTGTTCCACCTTGACGAGTACGTCCCTCCCCACCTTGGATGCTTGGGTATGCGAAGCACCTGACACTGACACGGTCTTCTAGTTATCTGCCAGACAATCGCGTGGGAATCACGCTCCATTTCTTGCTTCACGGTGTCCACCACTACCTGCCAATGGACAGATACCGTCTTGTGATGCCGCCAACCCTCTTCTTGGCCCTCGCGACCCCCTTCTGGAAGCTCGCTCACACGCTATTCTACTGGAACTGGCACATGGCCACTGCTATCTACTGCGGTGGCATCTTCGGCTACGTCTGCTACGACTTGACGCACTACTTCCTCCACCACCAGAACCTGCCGCTCTGGTACAAGGGGCTGAAGAAGTACCACCTCGCCCATCACTTCCTCGACTACGAGCTGGGCTTCGGCGTGACGAGCCGCTTCTGGGACCAGGTCTTCGGCACCGAACTGGTGACCCCGATCAAAAAGGCGTAGATGAGGGCTACGGCGCCAGCTAGGGGGATGGGGAGCTTCGCATCGCCCTCAGCGGGCATTTCGGTAATGGTTTCAACGACACGGGCAGTGAGCAGAAACGGATCGGGGTCAAACTCTAGGACTGGACTTGGCAATATGGCGTTTGGAGGGAAGATCAGGACCTCGGGAGTTGGGTATATATAATCGACATAGTCCTCAGACCTCAGACTCGTAATGTACCTATTGCACCTATCCGCCTAGGCCAGGTACTTAATTGCTCATTCATTCACTGATGCCTCCTTATCATGAGATGGTGATTTTCATATGTGAACCCTTTGTTAGTGTGAGTGCATATTTTTACTTTCACTTATCCATCTGCGGCTAGTTACGTATATGCATGTAAGCTGTACTACCGTGCATTTGCCGAAGAAAAGCCGAACTTGGCTAGTGTTTTTCTCTTTAGGCATCCTTGCGTACCGCCCCTCCCATTTTCCGTTTTCTCATATCCGATCTTTGCTTTCTGGTCATTCGGCCATCACTTCTTCAGTTCGCCAGCAGCTCTACTATTTTCCATCCTCATATTTCGTCATTTCTCGCGTAAGCCCAGGCTGTCTATCAACTAATTGAGCATCTGGGGCTTACTCTCAGACTGTTTAATCCCTCTTCTCCAGGTTCTAGTACGCATAGGCATCCGTCACGTCAAGAATTTCAGCATGGCCACTCTAGACGTCGAGGCTTTGCTCGACTCCACTGCCAATTCCAAGAACGACGCCAAGGATGTTCGACCTCAGGATTTCGATGACCGCACCAAGAACAACCGAAGCGACCGAAGAGATAGAGATCGGAGTGCCGGTCGAAGACGCGACCGCAGCAGCGACCGAAGTCGACGCGACCGTGGCGATGACAGAGAGGCCACCCCGCGAAGTGATGCTGGAAGCCACAAGAGTAGGCGCAGAAGCAGAAGCCGTGATGATGATCGCCGACACTCACGACGCCACAGAGGTGACGGAGACTTCTACCGCAGTGGTCGAGGCCGAGATCGCTCCCGCTCTCGCTCTCCTCGTCGGCACTACCGTCGCGATGACCATCGTGACCGCGACCGTGACCGTGATGATCGCAGCTACTATCGAGGCAGGGACGACGATAGACATCGAGGTGGACGCACGCCCAAACGTGATGCCACTCCTCAGCTGACCGAAGACGAGCGCGACCGCCGTACCGTTTTTGTCCAGCAACTAGCCGCTCGTCTTCGGACTAAAGAGCTTAAGGAATTCTTCGAAAAGGTCGGCCCTGTCACTGAAGCTCAGATTGTCAAGGACCGCATCAGTGGAAGATCGAAAGGGTAAGAATTCCATCGAGATATTTACCTTTATATGCATTCCTTATGCTAACATCGAATGTAGGGTCGGCTACGTTGAATTCAAACAAGAAGATTCCGTTACTGCTGCTCTTCAGCTCACAGGTCAAAAACTCCTAGGTATCCCGGTCATAGTACAACTTACCGAGGCGGAGAAGAACCGCCAGGTGCGAACCAACGAGGGCTCTGGTTCCCACGCAAACTCGATTCCGTTCCACCGACTTTACGTGGGCAACATCCACTTCAGTATCACCGAGCAGGATCTACAGAATGTATTTGAACCTTTTGGCGAACTGGAATTCGTCCAGCTGCAGAAAGACGACACCGGTCGCAGCCGTGGTTACGGGTTTGTACAGTATGTTGATAATGAACCCCCCCTATATATCAACAGAAATGCTAACCGGTTCGACATAGATTCCGTGAGGCTGATCAAGCTCGCGAGGCACTTGAGAAGATGAACGGTTTCGATCTGGCCGGTCGCCCCATCCGTGTCGGCCTTGGTAATGATAAGTTTACCCCTGAGTCAACTGCCAATATCCTTCAAAGATTCCAGGGTCAAAACCAGCAGTTTCAGGGATCCGCCTTCTCTGGCGCCGGTGGGCGAGGGCCCCAAGCCTCCGGATTCGACCGTGCGGGCGGTCGCGATAACGACAAGGCAACAGGCGCTAGTGCTTTAGACGACACCGATGTTGCAGGCGTAAACTTTAACAATTACAGTCGCGACGCGTTGATGAGAAAGCTCGCTCGGACAGACGACGCGTCCAACGGAGGCCGCGACGAGAGACAGATTCTCAAGCCCAAGACGGAGACTAAACCCCTACCTGTCAGTGTTAACATGGCTAGCCGTTGCGTCGTTCTTCACAACATGTTCGACCCAGCTGAGTACGAGATCCCCCTTTCCAGCCGCTATTGATAATCTTTACTGACCAGTGCCTACAGAGAAGAAGGTGACACCTGGATGAAGGAACTGGAGGATGACGTTCGACAGGAAGCCGAAGAGAAATACGGCCACGTGGTCCACATTTCTCTCGATGTGAATTCGCCGGGCGACATATACCTGAAATTCGACAGGGTCCAAGGAGGCGAGAACGCCATCAAGGGCTTGAACGGCCGGTACTTTGGCGGACGTATGATCAGCGCCGCGCCTGTTGTGGACGCCGTCTACAGCAGTTTGTTCTCTCGTATCAAGGCTATTTAAGATGCTAATCCTCGGCCTGACCTAATCCGCTCTAGGAACTTTCAACGTAAGTCTCGAGTTGCTTGTTCTTCTGGGAAACTGTCGTTCTAATTCAGGGTTAGGTACCGGCAAACATGCGCACCCTTCTTCGTTCCTATCTGGACACCAACTCACTCCGAACACCCCACATACTATACGTTCCATCGATCTGTCTGGTAAACGGCACTCTCAACAGCACCTACACCGAGGTGGCTTGCTTTCCCTATTTGCGCCTTGAGCAGCAAGGCTTTCACGCTGATTCTGCAATAGCACACCCATTTCCGAAGAACTTGCTTCCTCGATATGTCAGCGGCTGCCTGTCTTCGTCAAGCAAACTTGCATTCCCATTAGTCACCGTCAAGTCAGTGAGCTTCAGCTCAATGACTACACGATCAAGCTAGGTATTCAGAAGTCGATAGTTGATAATACTAAAGCACTTATTCTAGATTAGACTGTCCTTCGCCTCGTTGGTGACTAGTATGAGAATTCCCACGAAGCCGTGATCGCTCCAACCCTGATTTCCATCCGCGTACCCTAGGCCAGAGGTGGTTCATCCGCATTGGTAGTTTCAGATTGGATTCCTCAAATGGGTGGTCTCCTGTGTTGATAAAAATGACATGCATTGGTAGCTAATACGAGTCGCTTTTTTTGCAGGCAGCCGGTCCCGAGCCATAAACGGGTGCTACTGTAGGCGTCTATTTGATGCTTTGATTTCCGTCTAACTTAATGAGCACCTTAGGAGGTAGGTAGCCAGGACTACTCGCTACGTTCTATTGGTGACTGGCATTACAAGATCCTCCGATCCGTCTGCGGCCCTTAGCGGATTTGACGCCCCCGTGACGCCGGACGCAGCCTTCAGAGCACCTACCTCCTTGAGGCTACCTACTACCTCGGGCATGTTTGTTCCTTTGTTCCTACCATGGGACGAGGACCCACGGCTTGCCTGTCTACGGCTTCTATGAGTTGACACAGTTCAACATTCAGATGTGATCGTTACGGCTACCTAAGTACCTAGCACACGGAGTATCCTATCTGGCCCGGCACATGCCTATTATCACTGTTACCGTGTCCTAAGGTAAAGATAGCAATTCATATGCGGGCTCACCTGGCTCCGCCGGGCCCGTAGCGACTACAGTGCAAAGGTAAGATACCCCTAGGTTGGTGTTTGAACCCCTGCCTTCGATGCTACCAGTAGGCAGAGCCGGGTTTCGAGCTCATATCTCGTTGCCCATCCGGCAGTGCTAAATATCTCGGCTGCTCAATTTTCCCCACGTAATTCGACTTGGACTTCTCGGTCGTCTATTTTTGACGCAACTTTAGCCATCCATTCTCCCCTTTTATATTCTACTTACCCCCTTTTCTTCTTCATAACCGTTTTTGGGTGGTTTTCGAGACGTAGGCATTAAAAAGACAATGGTGCGCATAAGTCGCATAGCAGGTAGCTTCATTAACCCAATTCTACGTTAATAACTCCGTACCGCAACTATCCAGACCAACCCAGATTTCTTGTTGTGCCGTCCACCTTTCAAGAGACGTCGTCGAGTTCAAGAAATGAGACTGGCTTCTGAAATACCGGGTTCTAAAGTTCATATATGTCAAATGCCGTCCCACACCCCTGACCTGGGTGAGTATCGTGCTGGCTCCTATTGTTGATGGCTCATTGAGATAGGGTGTCTACCTCTCTTCCAAAGTATTCAGTCCAGGAATACGATAGCTTATTGCCTCGGTGTCTGTCTTCGACGTCGTATTCTACAGTCTCAAAACTAGGTAACCAACTTTAACCAATAAACTCGTCTGTTATTTCCCCTTCATACTAAATACCTAAACAGCAATACTCAGAGCCAGTCTTCTCTACTTGGCTCTGCCCATATGACTTTAAAGATTAAACGCACGTGGATCCAGCCACACTGGCGCCGCAAGTAACTCTATAAATTTATCATCAATGGGTCACATATAATACTTGAGTAATAAGACGCCGGATATTGATAGTTGTAACAAAGTGTTACGTCCTTCGATAATGATAATAAGGCTTGGTTAACTCAGGAGTCTTTATTGATGCGCCCAACAAGTCCAACTTTGCTGTTGTAAGCCCAGATAATCTAACTGTTCCGTGACCAAGGACTGCACTTTTTGATATATTCGTTCCTATCCAGCTTCCAAGTGTTTAACGTCCTGTCAAACTTCATTGTCTATAATATTTGACACCATGACTTTTTCTTACACCCTCTAACTATGAACGTAGTTATCGGAACGAGAAATGGGAGATGACTCGTAACTGTAATCTCCATATAGACGTAGAGGTGGAGTTGAGCAGGCCGTGGAAGCTATAAAAAATCTATCCTGTTAATGAATTGTTATCTGTTCAGCTTTATTTACGTCTGTCCCTTCCTCAACAGTGGTGATACTTGGCTCATTAGCTTTTTGTATACTCTCATGCACGGTACTTATTCGCCCATGGTTATGAAATGCATTGTTATAGACTCTATAACCATAGACGATCAAGCCACAAGTTTCTTCGAATCACGGAGAAACGATCTTTGTATCACTTGTGACCCAACTAAGTTCTGCCTACGTAGCCTTCATGCCTGGAGTTCCTAGGACGTCTCCCTATTCTCTCACCCTCAACTAACACTCAACTCCTCTAATACTTCTAAGCCCCAGGTTCCCTCCTGAGTTAGACTTACGTGGGGACTTCCACGACGGTCAAGCGAGTTATACCACGTTTGCGTTTCCAAAGTCTTCACGTTCACGTTCCTCAGCGTCATAACCCACTACCCCGGCGATCATCGCTGAGCCGCTTCAAGTCGCTCAGTCTACTATACTAGTCGACATGGCGATGATGGCCCCGTAGAACAGAAAAAGCCCTAAGCCCTGTAAGGCGGCTGCGGCCCGGGTTTTATTTCCTCAGTGTAGGGTCCGCTTCTAGGCTTCCTGCCCATCTTCTCTGATCAACCATCTCTCCCCTACACATCTCTCCTTCACTCAACATTTCCTTCTACACCCCTTTTCTCCATCCAACTTCCCACCCATCATCGATTATTTCTTCCATCATCAGCAGTAACTGCGTATCTCTCTCAGCTCAGGTTCCGAGGAACCTGATCTGACCTGACAGTCCTGCTGCGATAAGCTTTCCTCAATTTCTACTCCAACCCTGCTTCACATCTGGTAAGTTGAGTCCCATCCCCAATCCTCATCGCGTTTCCCATGTGTTTGGGACACGCCCACCCCTACTCCATCATCATCAATCCTTCGCCATACCTTTACGCGCCGCGTGCTATCGTACAGCTAACGGTATTTCGCTGAAGATCCAATACCTCTCTGCTAGGTCCTTGCTTACAGGTAAGTAACTTCTCTTCCTTCATCCATCCAATATATCTACCTACTATGTTCCTTCATCAACCCTACATACCTTCATCCTTCCTATATCCCTACGTCCATCATACACACCTAACTATACTTGATTCCTTCGAGCTATACGACCATTCTCAAGTAATCATTATATTCTCTTGCTAATACTGCCTACTTTGTATAGGGACAACACCTTGATAGCCTTTTAGGCTTGAAGCTCGCTTGAAACCGTTGCCTTCTGGCACTTCTGGTAAGCAAATCATATCTTATAGTTCATCAAGAAACCTCCTCTTCGAAGTAGCTACGTTTGATGGACACTTTCGACAATGGTCTTATCACTGTTGTATCATGGAGATATCGACGTGGTCGCGGACACATACGAGAACTATCATCTTGCTTCTATCTACACATGATACCTGATATATACTTCAATAACATCGCTAACACTATCCCGTCATGGGGCTAAGATACCCGTCGATCAAAATCCGTAAACCTCGACAGGTCAGTCCACTCCCCGTCTGCTGAATCCGGTGAAAGTGTCATTACGAAAATGGCCCTATCATTCACGATAGACATATCACTCTGATACGTATATATATGGATGACTTTTTATGATTATCTAACTCGGAGTACTAGGCACTAACAACCTGGTTACGGACAAACCGCCACGATGTCTGATAACGCTGATTCCTCAGAGGCGGAAATTGACAAGGCACTGCGCCGTACAACCCGTCGCGACATAGAAGAGGGCGCGGTCGACTTTTCGGGTACTTCGTCAAACCCGTACACCTTCGACTTCTCGTCGAATGGCACGAGGCCGGTATACATAGAGAAGTCTGGTGGTCTCTTTAAGAACAAAGGTCGCCAGTAAGTTGTTTTCCTTTTTTTTTTTTTCTTTCATCTTCTCTACCCCTGAGCGAGACAAGAGGTCGGAATACGGACAACTACACTTCAGCAACTCTAGGGACCTAGGTCCTCGACCAAAAAAGGCACCACAAAGCCAACTTGGTGTCTGTTTTGCCTAAGGCACCCAAGCTATTCGGGTAATTGGGGTATTCAAAGAGTTTGCGGAGCTCCTAGAGTCGCCCGGGGCAGCTGCAAAGGAAGCGCCGTCACTGCCTCCCGGTTGTTGCCAGACGGTCCGCTTATTGACAGACGGCGCCCGGCCAGCAAACATGGCAACTACGCTCAACGCTCCTTCCCAGTTATTCGATCACTACGGCACACCGACGAGTCTGGAAATTCTATATTAATTACCAGCCTCTGTCCTCTCATCCTCACTCTTCCCTCTTCAACTTTTCCCGCCTCTTCCAACACTCTTCTCTCATTCCCAAACCCAGAGATCTTCCTCCAATATCCATACTGCCCTTCCCATAAATATCCTCAACACATACACGCATTGATAGCATACATCTTACGACTATCATTCACGAGATCTACACAGAGCTGGTGTACCTAAGACCATACAGGATACACTCTAGATCTTGATTTTTCTAAAATCCCCTTCTTCCTTTTCTCAGCCGAGTTGCTAGATCGCTACCATGCCGCCCTTGTTCACTGACAGCCCGGATGGCGGCGCACTGCTGCATTCGCCTTCGTATTCGCCCCCCGCTGACCATTCTCATAGCTACAATAACCGACACAGACACAACACCGACTACTACGGAACCCCCACGCCGCGCGGTTTTGCGATTCCCACATCGCGCCAAGTTGAATCGGAGCTTTTTGAGGCAACCAACGCGTTTGGAAACGAGCTTCAGCCCTATGCGCCGCAGCCGACCTTCCCCCAGTCCGTCCACCCGACTCAGTTTAACTATGGCCAATCTCGCGGTCGGGGAGTGACCCCTACGCCTCCTCAGATGGGTTATCCCATGCGATTCAACGAAGGTTCTCGCCCGAGCACTGCCATGGGTGGCCCCACGGGCAACGCTCCTCGTTTCAACAACGGACACATGTCTAGTTCCGGAGCTCCCAACCTGGTTCCCGGTGAAGAAGTAAGTCGTCTATGGCCCAGCGATGCTCTATATTTTCAGGTGTTAACTATCGTTCCCAGGAAGCTCTTCAGATGAGTCGAATCATTCAGGCGCGTATCATGACATGCATCCAATTTGTCCAGCGATTGCCCAGCGTTCCGGCCAACACCGCTACTCAGCACCTTCGCTTGTGTCAGGAGATCAGCCAGCTTCTGAACTCACTGGTCTACAATCTCCGCAACGAACGAGATGAGGCCGTTAGAGACCGCGCAACTCTCCAACAGAGATACCAGACTGAGATGGCCACTCTCACCTCGGCCGGAGCGGAGCAAGAGAATCTGAGGAAACGACTCGACCACTCGCTCGACCGTGAGAGAAGCGCGAAGAAGGAGATCCACGACTGGAAGGCCCGTGTTGAGTCACTAACAGGATCCCTTAACTCCCTCGAGTCCAAGGCAGAGAAGTTCCAGGAGCACCACGCCAAGGTCACTCACGATTGGGAGAAGCAGGACAAACAGTCATACAAGAGAATCCAGGTAAGTTGCCTTTATTGATAGCAGAGCGCGTGGCCTCACCTGTTCGTGTCCTAACTAATCTTCAAATAGACTCTTGAGAAGCAGGTCGAGATGCTCCGAGCCCGCGTTATCAGCTTTGCTCAGAAAGCCGGTGTCTCATCAGAGGATGCATTCAAAGCCCGATCGAGCGCGTTGCCAACTCCTACGCTCCCGCCCGTCGGCAGAACCTCCAAGCCCAGCCTCGACCAGGAGATTAAGGACGATCTGATTGCGAGACTGATCAACCCCAGCGAAGGAAGCAAGTCTTTCAAGCCCAACCCTCAGGCACCTGCATGGCAGCCCCCGGTCTCCGCCAAGTCTCTGAACCGATACTCTACGCCCACACCCCAGCCTGGTTCCGCTGTTGGTGGCCCGTCGAACTGGCCCGTAGTCGTTGGCGCTGGACGCGAGGTTGATCAGTATTCTGTCACCCCTAGCAATTCCAGCATGTCAGATGCTTCTCGTGATCGCCGACCGCAACCTCCGGTACAAGCTCCCAAGCAGGACCCGAAGCCTGCAGACAAGGCGTCGCGCCCGACGACGATCGCTCGAGAGAAGGAGAAGTGGAATGTGCAGGACATCAGAGACGCCGTTGAGCACCTCTACACCATGACCAGAGGCTGCATTATCAGCTGTCACCTCAAGCCGGACGATGAGCCCCGAGTCTCGTACGACAATGTCGAGTCCGACGAGCACCCTACGTGGACCTATCTTATCAGCTTGGTGTACCCCGACCCCCAGCAAGCCACGGTGCACATGCGATACCTGCTCAGCGTCGAAGCATACCGTCAGCACGTCCTCGTCCGCATGGTTCTGGATTACATCTTCAAGAAGATGATGTCGCCCCGAATCTTCCTGGGCATCTCCTCCGAGACCGACAAGCACCTGTCCGCGCTGCAGGAAAAGATTGCCATGATGGGTCAGCCCGTTGGAAATCAAAGTTCGGACCAAGCACGCGAGCGCCAGCGTGTCTTTGAGCAGCATGCTCGCATCATTACGCACGCCCTGAAGAGCGACAACGCCGAGAAGTTCAAGAAGGGATCCATCATCCGTCACGCCGAAGTCATGTGCCGCGTGTTGAAGCCTCTTCGTTGCAAGTCTGTCGAGGAGGACAAGGCCATGCGTAACCTACAGCTCCTGGCGGAGATTGCATGGGAGATCAGCTCCAAGGTCTGGATGTCGGGCATGACGCTCAACTACCAGTTCACCCAGTGCGGAAATGTCTTCACATTGAATACCATGGATGCGCTCAACTCGGCCCCCCTGGGTTTGAGCCACAAAGAGCTACAGGTCGCCCGTCTACGAGTCTCCTTCGTGGTTACGCCGATGCTCACGGTTCGCGATGAGCGGTGGGAGGGAGAAGACGTTACGGTCCATGGCGTCAAGAAGGCGGGTGTTCTTGTCATGAAATAAATCAGACAATCCCCTATCCACGTCCTCTAGGACAGCTTATACAGACGACACAGCATGGCACAGCATATGCAAAACCCGGCAGAGGTGTCTCCGACTATAGGAGCACACGTTTTGAGTGCGATCTCTGTCACGATCGCCTCAGTCTTCGAAGGTTTTTTCTTTCCCATGTTCTCGCCTTCTCTACCCATAGTGGCGACCTTACCCAGCCTTCGTCCAACCTTCATTCTCCGACCTCTTCATACCCGCGTCTCATGCAACACTGGTGAGACGCCCACTCCTTATTCCCGCCACCCAGAATCGCGCGTCTACAGTCCTGTCACGGTCGACAGAAGACGGTCTACACACATGACCGCAGCAGACGCGTCTACGCCAATGTGCTTTTCAGGCATGTCATCAGATTTCCTAGTGTCACACAGAAAACAGAAAAACCCGACATAAAAAAAGAAACAGTCACATCGCTTGACCGGGCAGGCACACCCTCCTCTGTTCGCGCGCCCTAGCCAGCACCGACAATACGACTTGGCTCCGGCAGATCAGTTTGGTGATCTATGTCAACAGCGGTAAGTACAAGATTCGTTTTCTTTGCCTCTGTTCTTTTCCATGACTTCTAACGGGAAATAGGTTCCCCCTTTTCTCGCCTCCATCCTTAATCATGGACGGATTATGGCCAGCCACTTCTTGCGTCTGCCCATTTGCGTCGTCTTCACCTTCACCGGTAGACAATCGCAGGGCATCCAGTCGACATCTGCGTCTCTAGTTGACGAGACGAGATCCAAGGCATCTTTCGATTGCCTTTTTTTACCACTGCACTTCTGTTTTCTTCGCACAGACCCAAAACGACTTTTGGCCAACAACGCGGCCCGCACCAGGATTTCTCTTCCGACGGGTTGTCAAATCTATCTTTTCTCTTAAGTCTCTTAAGGAAAGGAATAGTCTCGCATTCTCGTTGGAGAGTCCTAGGCAGTAGCAGGAGGAGGATGGTTAATAGATACGACAAGATGGATCAATACGGATCTTTGGCTTCCCCGGAAAAGACCGTAACATGTATCTAGACTACTCTGACTCTACTTCGCCCTAATGAGTCGTTGGCAGCTCGGCACCAGGTACTACCTGGCAGCCTGAATGCCCTGAGTCGATGAATTACTGCGCTGATTTCTGCCCAGGCTGTGCTCGTAAAACTCGTGAATGTGTAGTACCTTTAATCTACGAGATCCCTTAGTCACTGACAGGTATCATCTTGCGCTCTGTTGGTGATGTCGTTGGCCGTACATATCGACGCCACGTCTTTTAACGTCATGTTGACCAGTCGAGTGTTACATTGTGCTCCGGAACCATTGTGTTGGCATGCATTACACCGTAGTTGTGATCACATATTTCGCTTCCTTCGCCTACACTGGCTCTGCCAAGTGGAAGAGGGACAGCAGAGATTGATATAATACCAAGGCCTCCAACTTATTTACTGAGTTTCAAATTCAGAACATGCTAATAATACAGACAAGAAGAACGAGAAGAGGCGAAAGACGTAGAACCAGTGTTCTGGAATCGGGGTATCTGTCAAGCCGTTGAGGAAACCAGTTGAAGTTGCCGTAAGAAAGCAACCCTAGGAAAATAAGAGAAGAAAAAGAAAAGCTTCTTCTCCACCAAGATCCATCCCGTAAAACACCCCCCCAATAACCTTAACGAGCGGGCCCGTCGACGCGGACGAGCACCTTCCGGTCGAGCTTGCGCTTGACGGCGCCGAGCACGACCTTGAGGATGCCGTCGGCGGTGAGCGTCGGCACGTTCAGGAGCCTGCCGCCGGCGGACCCGGCGCTGTCGAAGGTGGCCGTGTCGACCATGTCGCGGACGCTCTCGCGGCGGCACAGGTCGTCGTCGAGCTCGCGGAGGGCGCGGGTGGCGGCGGGGTCGCGGCCGACCTGGAAGAACTGGACGCCGATCTGGTGCGGCGGGGCGTGGAGGGCGTCGAGGCGGCGCGCGGCCTGGGCGATGACCTCGCCCGGCTCGTCCGTCGGCTGGCCGTCCGTCACCACGATGACGTTGATGGGCGCGACGCCGTACACGTCGCCGTCGCCCTTCGCCACCCGCTTCTCGTAGTGCGAAAGGTACGCCCGCAGGATGTGGTCGAGCCGCGTGCCTGTCGGCGTCGCGCCGCTCGGCCGCACCGCCCGTCCGAACAGCTCCTGCACCGCCCGCGGGTCCGTCACGTTGCGGTACCCCGTGCCCGCGACGCCGCGCGGTGCGTCCCCCCGGTCCGATGTCCGGTGGTTCAGGAAGTACACGTCGACGCCGTCCGCGTCGCGCGCCACGCACACCGGCAGGATCGCCGCCAGCGCCTCCTGCGTCTCCTCCCACCGCCGCTCCGCCTTCATCGACAGCGAGTCGTCGATCAGGAAGATAGTGTTGAACTCGCGCAGGAACGCGTACTCGTCGTCTATCCCGTCTGCTGCTTTTTTTGGTTCTCGTTTAGCTAACGGTTGCTACCTTCTATGTAACAAGATGTGCAAGTCTCACCTGGGTTTGCCGTGCTCGAGCTGCCATCATCCACGGTCTGCGAGTAGGAAGGCGGCGGGGTCTGCGGCCTCTGTCCCCGGGAGCCCGACAGCAGGCCTCCGAAGACGCCCTGGCGATTTCGTCCGGACGTGCTGCTGCTGCCCCGGGCCTGGCTGCGGCCGCTGAGCGTTCTCCTTAGAGAGAAGCCGGAGGGCGAGTTTGGGGCATTTCCGGACCTAGATCCGTGACGGAAGAGAGAGAAGCCCGAAGATTGCTGTTGGCTTGGCTGGGAGTTGGGATCTGAGTGGTTAGACTCGCTGTTGAAAGGGTTCTTGCTCCCCATGTTGCTGACGTTGAGGCGATTATGTTTGCATCCGTTGTATTGGCAGCCTCTCATGCGGAGATGAGGATAGGAAGAGCTTAAGCATTCCATTTGTAGCACCTGCTTTTGTCCGGGTTTTAGGTTTCGTTTGCTTTCTGACTTGGGGTTTCCCTGCCTAAGGTTTTCGGACGACCTGGACGGTATTTGTCGCTGCTGAGTTGGAACTGTGCCACTTTCACTGACTCCTACTTAGTTCTGCGACTGTTTCAAGTCTTGATGATGCACCTGTGGTAGTGTTCCTTTGTGCTCTGGTATTTGTATATGACATTCTGTGCTATCAAACTCCTACGAACTTGTTTATATACATACCTACCTTTACCCCCTTATTATCGACTCTTAATTTCATTTCGCTGGCTCTAAGCTAGGGAGCCTTACTATCTGCCTTGCGACGAGGCGGACAAAGAAGAGGGAACTGCTATTCTATTGATGAAGGGCAGAATTTGGTGGATGTCCATATCAAGGCTGAACCCCGTTAGGCGCGCACAGCCTCTTAAATAAGGGGTGCTACGCCACAAGCCAGTTTCCACCCCCGCCATGTACGATCGGTACACAGCCTCAGCCTCCCTACTGTACCTAGGTACCTATAAGGCAGACTCGAATCGCAGTCAAAGGAAGGAAAAAAGCCCAGTCCGGCCTCATGAGAATCCAAGTGTGTAAATATGTGCAAGTATGTGTAAATGCGCAGTTTATATCCCTTCTGTGGGCTGTGGGCAGATCAGGTATTCCCTTTGAGTGCAAACTCAGGTCAATGACTGCGATATCACATCACTATCGCAGGGCAATGTCAAAATGAAGGTGAGGTGTCTGGTGTATAATGCGAACTTCAAGTCTGGTATGGGTATATCAAGGAGTCATGTTCTCTGCTGGCCGCGTGATCCGAACGATCGGATCTTCATTAGCGGTGTCTCGGTCTATGCCATGTACCACGATGACTCGCAGGAATCCACGTTACCGAGCTCCAAATCCGTCTGATCGGTATCATCAAGAATAGATGTCAGGTTCCTGATGCATAGCCATCGCATGGCCTGAATGCAGAGCCTCATGATATTTCCTCTTCCGGTTTTGTCAGTTGCCATGTCTTACCCCTATTCCTTTCCCCAGACCCTTCGTGGAAAAATGTTCCGAACGACGGCGAGTTAGAGCCTCAACTCCTCCCTTCCCTCCCTTCACTCCCTTCATGTCCGTGAGCATATAGAGCCGCTAACGCAAACTCCTTCCTAATCCTCCCCACCGTCCTAGAACGCCTCAGCCCCATAGAGGCGCCGTGACCTCGACAGCCCGCTCCACCACCGCTTTGACGCGGTCAGCGAATGCCTTGTGATTACACTCCACTTCTAGGTCTTCAAGCCAGACCGAAGCTACCATCTTGTCCACCTTGATGCTGACCCCGGGCACTGGGATGCCAATCTTGTGCAGCCGTTCGAGTTCCGTCTTTTGTCGTAACTCGAGAAGCCGCTCCTCTTCCTCGCCGTCGTCAGACAACTCCATGGATGCATCAGAAGCGGCATCGTCGCCCTCATCTGAGTCCTTGGGCTTCTTATCCTTAGTAAGAGGAGGTAACTTGGGAGTCGCAATGGGCGCTACAGCATCGGCACCGAATTGTGCCTCGAGGAACATGAACAGTCGGTCTAGGCGCTCGGCCGGCGTCAGGTTGGCGTGAGGGTTGCGAGCCGGCAAATCGTGCGAGTGAGGGTTTTTACTAGCAGATCCTGAACGAAAGGGTCGTGTTAGTGAAATGAACAATATGCTTTCTGATTACCGTGAGTGAAGGGGATTTCTGCTTACGCTTTACAGCAGCAGGGCTGCTCTCGACAGATAACAGGACCGCCATTACGGCGTCAGCGATACCGTCGTTGAGCGTATTTCCCTCCCATTCCAATTCGACCTCGCCGTTGCTGCGATATCGAACCGTTATGCAGCCCATGACGAGATATGCCGCAACGAGCTGCGCTACCTCCTCATCTACTTCCTCACCCTTTTCGTCTGCGTCCTCGTCATTTTTCTTTCGGTTCTTGGTCTCCGGTAGCTCCTCAATGCTGCCGAACGTGCCCTCGAGAGCCCATTTGATCAGGTCAATGCCTGCTGCGCTCAACCTAAAGCGTTGTCGACACGCAATTGTAGATGTCGTCAGTCCCGCGTACTCTCGCAGGTCTTCGGGATCCATGAGCGACATCTTGAAGTCGTTCTGGACGATGACTCCGGTAATAAGCTCGGTGTTTTGGTCGTCGGGAGCCGGTAGTTCTCGCGGAGGAGGTATAGATGCTAGCTTGCCGACGACTTTGGCTACCTTGTCGGTCTTGAACGGAATTCGTAGCTCTTCGCAGTTCTTAGGGCTGAAAACTTTGATCTTCTCCGTCTTGCTCGCATTAAGTGACAGGAGTTTAGATTTGAGTCTCATCATGTTATGCTGCTCACCATGGACCAAGATCTATCCGAGTTAGTACATATGTACCGCATGATGCGGCTGAGATAACTTACCACCACCGGAGCTGCGACTTCTTCGATGAAATCCTTGTTCTCTTGCCCGTCAACGTGTGCCGCAAATGAATACTCGTTAACGCTACATCTTCTCGGTATCATGACCTTCTCACCGTCGGCACCGGGTGCTCTTCTCACGGCGTTGAGGTTCCTGGACATGACCGCTTGGATCTGGTCTGGTTCTTGAACAATGTTCTTGGCCATGGTTCCCTCGACGCTGTAGCCCGTAATGATGACCCCGTTCTTCTCGTTGGGTGCCCATCTCTCGAGTAGTTCTCTGCTGACTCCGTTCTGAAGCATACCGGGGCTGGCAAGCATGACACAGCCGCCAATGTCGTCGAACCGGTCAAGATTCTTCAGTGATCTTACGTACTTGAAGTCCCACGGGCCGCCTTTGCCTGCACCATCTCCCGAAGCCTCGGCTTCGGCCATCCTCTCTCGGAACAGCCGCTTTATGTTCTCATTCATGGCACCGACGTACGTTTGATAGACTACCATGCACTTACGAGCCAAGTTACTCGCGTAGTAGATGGGAATTTTCTGAAATTCCGCATGCTTGCCCCAGTACTCATCTAAGATCAGCAGCAGTTCCTGCGCTCTTCCCAAGGCGAACACGGGCATCAGCACACGACCACCCCGGTTGAGAATGCTGGTGATTGACTTCATGAGCGCCTGCTCCCTCTCCAGTCGAGGGACGTGCGTCGATACTCCATACGTGGACTCGGTGATGAGGACATCGATCTTGATACCTCTGGGGACTTCAGCAGAGATCAGATGTCGGTCTTGTTCCCTAGAGTAATCGCCCGTAAAGAAGATATTAAGGCCTGCTATCTCTATAAGGAACATGGCAGCGCCTAACACGTGGCCGGCGGGATAAGGAGTAATTCGGATGGACGAGATGGTGTGGGTAGTGTGGTAGTCGATAGCCTCGATTCGAGGGAAGGTATTCAGGTGGTCTTGCTCGGTATAAACGGGCTGTGATGTGAGATTGGCAGAGGTGTTCCCCAGCCGGACGCTGTCCTGGATGAGCCATTTGTAGATGGCCTTGGTCGGATGGGTCATAAAGATCCTACCTCTGAAGTTGGTCTTGGACAGGACGTAGGGAAGGGAGGCGGCGTGGTCGATGTGAAAACTTGGCCAATGTCAGCATACCCGTCAAGCCCAAGTATACAGATGAGATAGGAAAAGGAAGACTAGAAGGGCCCGGGGGTGTGGGTTCATGGCAAGGCGTCACGACAGTCAAGGGGACTACCAGCTGGGAGATGGAGCAATGTCTTTTATTGATAAGGAGGTGTAGTATATAGCAACACGTAAACAGTGGCATCTGCTTGACTACACGGGAGAATATCACCGCCCACCCCCTTGCCGATACGGTATGCTGGGCCACAGATCTACGTTTGGTGCAAGGTCGGAAGCAAACTTACTGGCTAATTAAGAGAACGTCGACAGTGCTCAGATCGAACATGTCAAAATAAGGGAGGGAAGAGAGGCCGTCGTAGGCAGGGTGCTGGCCGGCATCGAGCTAGAAGACGGTGTTAGCTTGGTCCTATTCTAACAATCCAACGGGGTGTCCAATAGCTAACTCACCATCACAGTCTTGCCTTTATATTGTATGATATGGCACGACCTACCGACCTCGTTTCCACCTCCCAAGCAGAGAAACATCAACTCGTCGGCCGGGTCTACGGGTTCTTCGTCGACGGCGGAGGCCATGGCGGAGGCCTTGCGCTTAGACGCCATAGCTGTCAGAGTTCGCAGCGCAGACGGGGAATCGTGCCGTGTGCTGCTTGCGGTCTACAGCAGAAGGGATCTGTGGGCGACAAGTGGGCAAGAGAAAGACAGCAAGGTTAGTGTTAGAGGAATGCAAGTTGACAAGCTCGGCAGATACAGATGCGTGTAAATGTGCGCGGTGGCAATGTGCGCAATTGGCAGAAGGAAAAGAGTGAGGATGTTAAGGTGAGGTTGTGCTGCACTGCTCGAGTTGATGGAGCTTTTAGCGTGGCGCGCCTGTATGTATGCAGCATAAGCGTACCACGGTTTAGCGGTTGCTGGGCAGTTGCAGCGATTCTGGAATTGAGGCTCTTCTAACGGTGCTTCAATGATCCGGTTACAAGCCCTTGGAGGTACCTGGGTACCTTAGGTGTTAGGCTGCGTACGAGTCCCTGGGCGAGCTGGGTATCTCAATATTAGGTGCCAGGCCCACTAAAAGGTCCCCCAGCGTACGGCTGGACTTGGCTTTTCTACTGGACAGAGACAGGCCAGGCAAGCGGACAAGGCAAAGACACGCAAAGGCAGAGAGCGAATGAGTGGGGTCTGTGCGCCCCCATGCTACACCAAATCTTTCCCAATCGAAGGAGCTTTTCTGATCTCTCAAGTCGCCTCCTCTTCTCGACTCATACTGCCCCTACGGCAATCAACCAACGCGATCTCGCCGCACCCGACGATCCGATCTCCCGACCATCATCCAAATCGCATACCTCGCACTTTCATCCACCTCGTACACGATTGACGCGACGTCCGCTATTGTCTACTGTCGGATGGGTTCTAGCAACTTCCCTGTGACAGGCTCAGTGCCTGCTCTGGTCCAGAGAGCAGCGTGTTGAATAGGCCTGCTACCCATCGCCCGTACCGAAGAAGCAATTCTCAGACACGGAACGCTTGAATAGCTGTCGCCTAGATACCAGAAAATCAGCCACTGCCGGCAGCCGCGCAGGCAGCTTCCACTACCTACCGCGGTTGCTGTCGACTACTCCTACGCTACCCTGGAAACCTCTACGCATCCTCGCAAAAATTTTCCTATAAAGCTGCAATTTTCTAGCTCGCCCACTTCGCTAAGATGTCGCATCAACCTACGATTCCCCAGAGGCAGTTCTCGCCGGCTCAACACTCACCACCCAACTATCAACTGCCCCCTAACAAACGACCGAAGCTGTCTCCAGGTCCTTCGAACCCGGCCTCTCCATATCCCAACTATGCGACGAGCCCTGGGCCTACCACGCCTGCAGCCACTCCGAATACGATTCCTTCCCCAGCTACCGTCAACCACCCCAACAACCAGGCACCCTTAGCTAACTACAACACGCCCTATCAAGCAAATGGGCGGCCTGGCCCCGCCGGTGTGTCATTGACGATACCATCCGCCCCGTCGATTCAGCCTGCGGTTTCAACACCTACGTTAGCCTCTCCTCAAATCCAGACGCCTAATACTTCATACGCGCCTTACTCTAATGCTAAGCTTGCACCGGTTCCTACTCCTACCACTTCTTCTACTCCGATACTAGCAGCTCCGATGCTGGCTGCTGCGCCCATCAACAGCATGGGACCCCCCGCTCTCAACCCATCGGGCTCGTTCTCCGGCGACGCGACCAAGAAAGCCGCTGCTAGCAAGTCGACCGACACGTACGATCCCACCGACGTCTTGGCCTCGACCGGTATTAATCTGGAAGAGGAAGCCGAGTTGCTGAGATCTACAGAGACTCGCGGATTCCCTAGCTACGCTCCCGGCGGACGAGATTCCTTGTACGGAGCTGGTCCGGCTAATCAACCTGCCGAGTATACCGATGCGCGAACGCAAGAGGAACTTGCCGCGGAGAGCGCGGATCGGGCGTGGAACGACGCAGCAGCGCGCTTGGCCCGTTCTAGAACTCAGGAGATTACCAGCCACCTGCTGGAACCGGGCGTGGTGCACAAGCGAATGCAGGATGTGGCTCAGAAGTTTGGTCTGGGTTTGAACTTGGACACCAAGGCAGACGGCCAGCGATACATGGGTAGACTGGTGCCTCCCAGCGATTTCCCTAAACCCGAGATCAAGGTAGTTTACCAGGAAACTCCGACCAGCGGCGTAGTCCATACCCTTGGCTCGTTCATCCCCGCGGATTCTTTCCTAGTCGATCAGATCGCTCTGCTCTCGATTAGCACCAAGCAGCGCATGCGTGAGTTGATAAGCGATGCTAATAGGGTCGCTACTACGCGGCAGACGAGCTCGCACGGGGTGATACCCAGCGAGTGGCTCGACGCGGCTGCTCCCGAGACGACGGCCAACGGAACCCAGGACGACGCTCCACGAACGGGTGCGGAAAGCGCGGTCAGCCCCCGCACCAACCCGCTCAAACGTACGGACTTGTTGACCCCAAATAGCATAAATTCTTATGTATAGCTGACATTTATCACATAGGTCCGGCAGACGAGCTCAGTAATGGGCTACCGACGCCCGTCTCGGAAACGTCGCCAGCAAATCCTCTGGTAGACATTATGACCAGTTCCGGAAAAACTGCCCGGAACACGGAAGAGGGTCGGCTCAAGAAGCGACTCAAGAGGGAGCAGCAGGCCGCTGAAAAGGACAAGGAGGGTGCCGAGGGTAGTTCACGCGCCGGCTCCGTGGCGCCGGGTACGCCTGGATCTACGGCCCCCGAGACGGGAGAGGTTAAGGCTCCTACGAAGAAGGAGAGCAAGAAGCTGGCTAAGTTGGCAGAAGCTAGCAGCACTACTGTCAACACAACGCTTAGTCTCTTCGCGGGCGGAAAGAAGAAGAAGTATTCGTGGATGAACGCAGGCGGACCGGCCAGCGGAGCAAGCACTCCCCGACCAGCTCCGGGCGTGCCAGGCACGCCGGGCTCGACGAGCGCAGCCGCCAGCAAAGCTTCTCAGGGGCCCCTTACAAAGGCGGGCGTAACGCATCTCGGCCAGTTCCGCGAAGATTCTGACAAGGGCAAGAACATCCAAGTGCGCGACTGGGTGACAGCTCTCGAGCACCGCGGATTCGAGCAGAAGCTCTTGCAAGACATGTACAACATCATGGACCAGTCGGCCAAGTCGTCGGTGGAAGGCACCATTTCGTAATGATAGGCGAGTGGCTAATCCGAAGGCGGATTTGAGGCCCTTGACGTGGTGTTGGTATTATACAAAATGCTCTGCGGAGGGAGGGGAAAGTAAGATCCTCCGCAGACATTTTGGCGCGTTGTATTGACTATAGTTATTTTCCTTTTTCTTTTTCGCAACATTCAGCCAGGCGTTGACACAAAGGGGCATTACAGGAAGGGCAAGGTCTGCGGTTGCATTTGACGGCTTTTTTTTTTTCTTCTCTTCTCGGCCTTCGCAAGCCCTCAAAATTCACTATGATAGGAAGAGGGGATGGCGAGAGGGGATAATGTGCCAAGGGCCACAGGAATGACGGTTACAGGAGAGGAAGAGAAAAGGGGGACTTGCGTGTGTGCGTTGTATTCACGTCGAGATGCCTTACGCCTATACCTACACTACGATGCTAGATCCGACAGGAGAAAAGGAGAGGCTCGAGTGATTGGTTCCAACCAGAGAGAGGTATATGGCAGAGTTTGGCTACGGAGAGAGAGAAACTCATAGCCGACGTGTGTCTAATCAGAATAGAACACGAACAGAATGGCCCAAAATACGTTTAATCCCAACGTGTGCTCGTCTTTTTTTTTTTCTTCGTGAATTGGCCTTATTCGCTCCTTACAGCGAGTAATAGCCCATACATGTATATTATGATACGGCGTTGACATGTGAATCCTGGATGGCTTCGGCATCGGCCTATATGCATGTCTCTCATTTGGAAGTGACGTCGGGCGAAAGTGGAGATCTCCAACTACCTCTTTCCTTGGGTCGCGCTCGGCATCACGTCAAGAAGCTTCCGAATGGCTACAAGCAGATCGCCGTGCTATCTCCGATTTCCCTGGTCCTTTCTCTTGGGTCGCGATACAAGTTCACCGTGTACTCTATATACACCTATTTCGGGTCTGTTCCTTAGATAAATTACCCTCTCGTTCGTGAGCGCCGCCGTTACTACACATATCTGCCTACCTCTCGGACAGCCTTTCCACCATGGCCAAAGCTGTAAGATCCGAGTCCATACGCTCATATACGATGATGTATTTTACCTCACTGACAGAATGGATATAGGCAATAGGCCAGATCTGCTCGTCCAATTCCATGGCGCACAACCTCGAGCAGTGCGTCAAGCTCGTCGGCCAAGCTGCCGCCGCCGGTGCCAAGGTATGACGGTTTTCAGCCTGCTTTTGATTTGTCCTCGTAAGATGAGGCCCGACAGCTGTCCTGGCAAATTGCAGTACAGCTTCGCTGTGAAATGGGAGGCTGTGAGAATACCGACGTGATCAGTTGGGATACCTAAGCTTCCTCGTATTGAAAATATATTGTCCCGCTACAAGTCAAAGACGTATTGATCCCTAGTATCACATAATCTATCTTCATATTTACCAATCTACGTTTCTGTCCATATATCACTTAACAACCGTCCAGCACAGCACCCCTCACCTTGAACATAACCCCCCCAAACTAACACCGCCTGCAGATCCTCTTCCTCCCAGAAGCCTCCGACTACATCGCGACATCAGCCAGCGAATCGCTCTCGCTCGCCAAGCCCGTCGCCGCGTCGCCCTTCGTGTCGGGCCTGCGCTCGGCGGCCGCCGCGAACCAGCTCGCCGTCCACGTCGGCATCCACGTGCCGGTATCCGTGCGGCCCGCGGCGGCCTCCGCGAACCCGGTCCTGACGTCGGTGCCGCGGACCGAGCGCGACGGCGGAGGAGGACAAGAAGAGCCCGAGGTCAAGCTGTACAACCGCACCGTCTACATCGGCGAGGACGGCGCGCTGCTGCACCCGTCCAGCTCCTACGACAAGCTGCACCTCTTCGACTACCCCGACGCCCGGCTGCGCGAGTCGGCCACGACGCAGGCGGGCGCTGCGTTTGGTGCGTACATGCCTATAGTATAACAAGACTATACTTATTCGTGCTGCTCTTTGCTAACCTCTCGGCAGTGAGTATCACCACATGCCCTACCCCTATCCTTATCCAGCGTTCGTTTATACCAGACTAGCCAAGCCACATCCCGCCTTCTTTCCCCCTTCCTATCCCCCATCTCCATAACCACTAACCCCCCTCGCCGCATAGACACCCCCCTTCGACTCACCCGTCGGCCACCTCGGCAGCCTAATCTGCTTCGACCTGCGGTTCCCCGAAGCCGCACTACACCTAACGCGTCCACCCCCCTCATCCTCCTCTTCCTCCCCCTCCTTCCCCCCAGCCCAGATCCTCCTCTACCCGTCCGCCTTCACCGTACCCACAGGCCGCGCCCACTGGTCGGCGCTGCTGCGTGCCCGCGCCATCGAGACGCAGTCGTGGGTCGTGGCGGCCGCCCAGGTCGGCCGCCACAACCCCTCTTCGGCGTCCGAGCGCGTCAGCTACGGCCGGAGCATGGTCGTGGACCCCTGGGGCCGCGTCGTGATGTGTCTGAAGGGCGTGCGCGACGACGGCAAGGAGGCCGAGGACGGCGCGGTTGGCGAGCTGGGCCTCGTCGATATCGACCTGGCTGAGTGGGAGAGGGTGAGGGAGCAGATGCCGCTCGTGAGGAGAACGTGGGTTTACACCCCCCCCCCCCCCCCCTTCTAGTCCATCTCATACTACAAAAGTGCTAACCTTACTATATCAGAGACGTCTACCCGGAGATATAATGTAATATTGGTTGGCATTGCTTTCATATTTCCAAAGTCACTACATATCAACATTAGAGAAGTGGACTTGATGGCTTTGTATTGACGAGGCACCTCTGAATTATGTACTGGAACACCGAGTTGCCATCTATGGCATCAAAGTCCATCCTTGTTCATACTTTTACTGACGACCATTGCAAGCAGCACACTATGAAATCCCCGTGTCTGCGCGATTTTACATTCCGTCTCCTTCGTTCTTTTATGCCTCAGGCCAGGAGCTAGCAATAGCATCCACCACGCTCCTCCTTTAGACACCTGACCGTCTGCTTGCCCAAGGCACGTATTCGTTCCCCCTTTTGTTCGTCTCAATTCATATGTGATTGTACTCGTGATCGTGCTCGTGATGCCGTATGCCAGAATCAGCAACTCCGTCCTCGTGCCGAACCGCCCTTACGCCGTTGCTTGAGCCTTAATTGCACAACCTCTCCTCGAGCTAGGAACCGTAGCAAAAACCCCCTGCTTCAGGTATCCACGAAATTCCGGATCACGAGAGAAAAAATAAAAGGGAAAAAACAGTGACAATGCGACTGAAGTAGTAATACAAAGTACGATGTCCGGTTTGTTGTGTTGTCTTTGCCGGTTGAAGCCGCAGATTAGACATATGCGTACTTGAGGAACCATTGTTACCATGAGACGTCATGGTGAGTATACGATTACGTTCGTTTGAACGCTCGTTCGACCAGTGCAAGCTAATTGCAGGCACTACTGGGGCATCGGCTGACGGAATCCGGTGCCTCGTCCTCGACCAAACCCGCGGCCCCGACCACGTCCGCGACCCCGGCCACGATAGCCACCGCGATAGCCGCCGTCGACGCTGCCTTGACCGAAAGTCTCCATGTTCTTGCGCTGCTCTTCGCCACGCCACTCGCGTCCTCCGGGCTTCTGGCCGCCATTCTCGGCGCGATCCTTGGACTCGCTAGAGATGTTGTCAAAGAACGATCGAGTCTTGTTGTATGCAACAGGGACAGCTCCGTCCTCCGGTTGGGCGATTTCTGAAGGGCCGTTGGAAGCCTCGACAAGGGGCGAACCAGCAATAGCCTCCTTTACAAGATCTTGCTTGTTGAACTTGGCATTTCCAGCTTGGAAATCGAAATCCGCATTCGGAACATCCACCTTGGCTGATCCATTGTAACGGCCACCTCGACCACGTCCTCTATGAGTGCTGGTGTTCGTAGTTCGAGCGTTAATTCGCATCTCGTTCACCTTCTTCGTCAGGTTGTCCATCGCCACCCCGTTCGGCTGGGGGAGTTTCGCCATTGCAACTGCAACAGCGGCTCGCGCGGCTTGAGTCTGGTCTTCTATGTAAGAAGCGGTAGGTGCTTCGTTGAACTGGTCTCCTGCGGGCCTGACCGAAGTAGACGTAGTCGTGGTCGTAATTTGGGGTCCAGCTCGGGCGATGATAGCAGTTGGGATCGGGACGGCAGGGGTGATTCTGTTGTTCTTGGGACCCGTCGGAGGAACAGTCTTCTTCTCGGCAGCATTGGCTGGAGCAGGGTTGGTCGTAAGAGATTCTGCTGTAGCCTTCACTTCCGCCGCAGTAGGCTTCGACTCGACAGGCGGAGTCGGGGCGGCACCAGCAGAGCCGTTAGGGCCAGTAGGGCCAGTAGGACCAGGATGAATTGGCTGCGGCCCAAGTGACTTTGGTTCCGAAGGGAGTTCAACTGCAGGGCTGCCAGCCATTCGCTGTTTGTCGACACCGGCACCAATAGGAGTTGGCTTGTGCTCTTGCTGGGGCGTGCCTCTCATGCCTTGGCCCGGGGCAGTCGGAGGACCCTGAGGGCCAGGGCCAGGCGCATATGGAAAGCTGTTCCACGGGCCAGGGCCCCCAGGGCCTCCAGGACCACCAGGACCACCGGGAAAGCCTTGGCCAGGAGGAAACCAGCCAGGGGGAGGCGGATATGGCATCCCGTTGAAGCCTTGTGCCGGACCAGGACCGGGACCGGGACCGGGAGCACCGCGACCCCACGATCCTGGGGGAGGAGGGGGGTAAAAGGGATTCGGCTGGAAGGGGCTTTGGGCAAAGCTGGGGCCTCCGGGACCTTGGGCACGAGGGCCAGGCGGCATGGCGCCCTGCGGACGGGTACGCGCCTAAAGACGTAGCGAGTGGTTAGTATCGAAGCACATGTTAGGTATGTATTCAAATGCCCTCGCCAAGATGATGTCAAGTCCAAGATGGATCAGAAGGAAGGCAACGGAAATATCAACACGAGATTGTTTGCGCAATTCAGTTGAGAATAGTGTTTACATCCGAAATGTTTCATCACACAGCTCCATGGACTTGGAATGGCGGTAGAAGGCTGGAAGTTGGTGACTTACCCCAAGAATAGCAGGGTCATCAGGGACCTTGGGAGGCTGGCTCTCCTTGGGAGGGGCGGGGGCTTCATCGATGCGCAAATCCTTGACATCGCTGCCGCGAAAGACGATGTACTCGTAGACCTGATCAGAAGGAGCTATCTCCTCAGCAGGGTTTCCCTTGCGGCCCTCGGTACCGAAAGACTTGACATTCTCGAGGGAGACTGTCGACTCTGCCGAATTGATCTCGTGCAAGACTCCAGAGTAGCTAGCAAGGTCAGAGAAAGGAACCAGAGTAGGGTTAGAGCATGGTAGCAAGGACGAGCATACCGAATGTCACTCTTGGAGATGAGAGATATCGTAGAGCTGTAGGTCAGGCGCGTTAGTGATCTGTATACCCAAGGTAATCTAGAAGTCTGTCTAGAATGGCTGGTACGGATGGGCGATGCGGAGAGACTTACCCAAGAAATTCAGACATGATGTCGGAATTGCGCGAGGCGCGCAGGAGAGAAGGTGATACAATTAAGAGTAAAGGAGAAGTGCTGCTGAGGTTTTTGACGAGAACAGCGGAAAGAAATAAATACCAATAAAGGTTGAGGGTGGTGGGTTGTGAGGTAGGATTGAGAAGTGCGAAGAGGAAAAAAGAAGAGAGGCTGAGAATTGGTTTGGGGAAGGAATGAAAATTAGTTGCATGGGCAGCTTAAGCTCGCTAGACTTTTAGTGGGCGACTTGGGCAAACGTGAGCGACGCAGCAGCCCCGACAGCCTAGACCCTTGCCTGGCTTGGCCAGTGCACCAGCCTCGCAGCCTTCGTCCCAGTTAGGTACATGCCTGCAGGTACCTTAGGACCTGAGGCAGCTGAGGTTGCCTCCTAGGCCCGTCAATTCGGCAGGCCTCACGCATGCTAAGCCACAGACCCGTCATTATTTTCGTCCCGAGTCTCTTATTTTACAGCTTCAGCCCAGCGCATCCCAAGTCGTACAAGCCTCGATTTCCCACCTCACGGGTTTTATCTCCCAACATCGTTCCAACATGTTTGCCTTCTATGTGCGGAACATTCAGCGGCATGATTACCACTCATATAGTTCAACTGCCACTTCCCTTGATACCGAGTCCGAGTGTTACTCACTGGGTCTAGAGACGTCGATATGCTACTCATATATATACCTAGGTAGGTACGCTGTCAGACACCTGGACTGGCAATCCCAACCTTGATTCGTTAGAGCAATGAAGCCATGACAGTGTGGAAGTAAGTATGGAGTCAACTGACTCATAAATTCCACAACAGATAATTTCGAACAGAATTAGGAGGATATTTGGTATATTAGGTACTTCAGGTACTCTTCTAACCAGAATCGGATCCTGAACTACTCGTGGTATCATCTTCTTCTTCCTGCTTAGAGTCCTCAGCCTCACCCTCTTCCTCGCTCGTGTCGTATTCTACCAGGCTGGACGCTGGCCGCTTTTTGGACTTTCTAGTTCTCTTTTCCACCACGTATCCTTCGGGTACGGCGGTGGAATTTGCTGGCAGTACGCATATCGTTGGGAATTCCACTATGTCGAGTCCAGGTAGCACGTTTGCTAGAGTTTCCGTCGGCCGTAGCGGAATGATCTTATGCTGCTCTCTCGACGGTGTCTTCGGCTTGAGATAATAGAAGCGGTACCTGTCCTTCAATCCCTCGACCGTGTGCGACCCCGATATCGTATCGCTCCACCCAGTCGTTCTCGGATCCTGTATCGGATATTCCTGCCCACTCCAGGCCGTGGAAGTCGCATGTTGGCCGCCTCCGATGTATTTCTTTTTCTCCGAGGCCTTCTGCTTCTTTTCCTCGGCGCGTTCCTGATCGTTGAGCTGCACACAGCGGTGATAGTCTTGACTATTGGCGAAGCCCAGGTAGAGTGGTACTTCGTCCAGGACCTTGGACATCACTTTCGACGGTTGTGTATTGTTGTCTTGCGGAGTAATGGTCTTCCACTCAAGCCATTCCACCTGCCAGTTTACGGTTCTCGTCCGCCTGTTCCAGCTCGTCTTGTTCTCTTTCGCCCGGGCCATGCCGTAAGGGAGAGACGAGACATGAATGCCCAGCTGCCGCATGCGCTGTATCGAATTCCTGTCTCTTTTTCGAGAACTCTCTTCAAGCGTGACCCTGCCCCTACTTTGGCCCTTGTGAAGGCGCGCTCTCTTGTTGGGTGGCGGTTGCGATGTTGTGTCTTCTTCAGGTAGTATCTCCCTCTCTTCTCTAAGGACTTTCTCGACTCGCTCGACGGATCTCTCGATCTTGGTCAGGAAATTGTAGTCATGATCTATGCCGGCGTCGGTCTTCAGCTTTTCTCGTGGTATGTACACGGTCGGATCCCGCTCCCCGTTGCAAGATGACCAGTTCTTATGCTTCTTTACGCAAGCCAGCGAACATGTCCGCGTTCCGCAGCGAGGACATCTGTATTTAGGGGATCCGATATGGCAGATGGTGCATAGCGAGGTTAGCAGAGGGTCTGCCATCGCGGGCTATTTCAAGGAGAACGTCGTTTAATGGGTGCGAGAGTTTTATGTTTGGCTTGCGATGGGATCTTTGATGTAGCTTGAAAAAAAAAGCTGAAGTTCTGGGCTCCAAGTCCAAAGTTCTAGACCTGTAAGATTCTATCTAATCGATATCTAACCGCTAGCGTGCATTTTCTTATCCAGCCGCATAGCAGCAATCTCCATTTATCTGCACTGCATGGCGCATGGCTGCCATGTGCGAAATAAAATAATCGTACCTCTGCCAAGTTGAAAACAAGAGACAACCTATGAACCTTCTCTTGGTTCGTGAAATCCTTCCTCGAAATGAGTGACTACCAGAATGTATAATATCACATTTGCGCAGCTCACTTCCTACGTACCAAAATCAGGAGCCGATTGCTAGGTAGTTCGAACCGACAAGTTGAGTCCTGACTCTGTCAGTTTACTCTACCTACCTTACAGCTTGAGGACTATCTCAAAATATTCAACCAGCACAGTCCATTTACCTTGCAGATCACGTCTGGCCCTGAGAGACATCGTTCAAGTTTCTGCTTATCCATTATCCGTTGGGCTCCTCGGATGCCTGGCCATTGTCATTTGCCATCAGAGTATCAGTCCAGACACTAATTGTATACTGTGTGTATACTGTACGACTTACTCGCCGAGTGTAGCGCTCTGGAATTTTCAAATAGCGAGCATACATAACTCCGATGAGCTTGTTCGCTTCAAAAGTCTCCAACGCCCCTGTTAGAAATTCGATATCGTTCAGTCGGTGAACACGTAGCACAGATCCATGGCTTTAAGATGACCGACGCAGAAATGAGAATCGACCCTGAGAGAGCTGCCGCTCTAGTATCGCAGATCAAGACCATTCGCGAGCGCATCACCGCCGTCTCCGGCGGTCGGGATGTAAGTCTCCCTTTCCGCGGGGGGTTGTCCCCGGCTTCCCAGTCTCGGTAACCCAGCGAATCCGGAGTTGTGTTACATACATCACTCTCTCGGTCACGAGAGGATAATTCTTGGTCTCGGTTAGGCAACGCACAGGTTGGCCATGTAGCTCATTCGATTTTCTATAGGTCCGTCTGGTAGCCGTCTCGAAGCTGAAGCCGGCCAACGATATCTTGGCGCTGGTACAGCAGGCTTCGCCGCCGCAGCTCCATTTCGGTGAGAATTATGCCCAGGAGCTGGCTCAGAAGGCTGAGATACTGCCACGGAATATCCAGTGGCACTTTATTGGTGGTCTACAATCAGGTAGGGGTTTTGTATTTCGCACTCTAGGTCGATAAGTCTACATCATTTTGTCGCTCAATTTCCGACACCTTTTCTCTCGATATAGTGTAACAATAGTTGTTCACTCAATAGGCTCGGATGAAGAACCCCCCAAACGAACGCCTAGCTACGGCGTCACTTACTCATCCCCATCCTCCCCTCCCTTTCTACATTACCCCTATCACATTATCTATCATTCCCCCTCCTCAGCTAACTCGTGTCCAGGCCACTGCAAGAACCTAGCCAAGATCCCGAACCTGTGGTGCGTGTCGAGCGTGGACACGGAGAAGAAAGCGCAGCTGCTCGACAAGCACCGAGGCGAGCTGCTCTCCGCCTTCTCTTCCTCTTCCTCCCCGGACTCTACCCCCACGCCGGGTCAGCTCAACGTCCACGTGCAGGTCAACACGTCGGGCGAGGCGTCCAAGTCGGGGTGCGAGCCGGGGGCGGCGACGGTAGCGCTGTGCCGAGCGGTCGAGGCGGCGCCGCACCTGCGGCTACTAGGCCTCATGACCATCGGCGCGATCGCGCGGAGCGCCGCCACGACCGCCGAGACCGAGAACGAGGACTTCGCCGTCCTGCGCGCCCAGCGCGACCTCGTCGCCGCCGAGCTCAGCCTCGACCGCGAGCTCGAGCTCAGCATGGGCATGAGCGACGACTTCGAAGGCGCCGTCGCCATGGGCAGCGCCGAGGTCCGCGTCGGCAGCACCATCTTCGGCTCGCGGCCCCTCAAGAGCGAGGCTAAGATCAGGGAATAGGGGGGTGCTGCGGAGAGGCAGAGAAGCGAGGCAGAGAGCTTGGTGTTTGACGGGGTGGGTCGAAATGCGCGGGGTTATTGCGACAGGGGCTATGGCACGGTGACCTGACATGTCTTCTAGAGAGAAGCTCGGAACAGGCTCTATATTCCTAAGAAATGCATATTGGAATCCAATAACCCGATTCCCCTGAGAAGCGTATAGAAATCTTTATCATCGTAGGATTATCGTATCGTTTGAAAATGCTGTTGTCTACGCCCTCCGCTGCGTTACAGGTTATGCTCTCGCTCTGCGAAGCCCAAATAATTCTATATATCCGATCCTTCTGCCATGGTATAAAAACCTGGATAATATAACTGTGATGAAAGAGGAGAGAAACCCCCATCTTGAATATCGTCCCAAATACCACGTCCTTCATCTGCTGTTCATCGCGGTACGACGAAACTCGACCGTCATCAGTCTCTATATTGAGAAGCACACAAACCCACAACCGTGAAAAGAAAAAAGGGGAAGGCAGACCCCGTCTATTCCTGCGCAACGACTGGCACGACGACGCTCTCCCAGAGCTCCCTCTTCCGCTTATCGGGGCTCTGCGTCCACTCCCTCTCAACGAACGCGTATTCATCCCACCAGAGCTTGTGGGTAGACTGGATGGTATCCTCGGGGTCATAAGTGCGGCTCTTCCAGGGCTTGTCGAGGATATAGTGGAGGATCTTGACGTCGTCGTCGCGCCAGAGTTGGGCGTGGCAGGCGCGCATGGGCTTGAGGGCGTTGTAGTGGTAGGGGAGGGGCCGCCAGCGGCCGCGGTAGACGATGGCGAGCAGGTCCTGGTCGAAGAAGAGCATCTCGGGCACGTCGGGGTGCGTGTTCATGGCGTGGACCAGCGCGTCGTACTGCGCGCGCGAGGGCCGCACCACCACCGTGCCGCTGTTGAGCAGGTGGTGGTTTTCCGGGCTCGCCGCCGTGATGAGCGCCGGCTTCCCCGTCGCCTGGTCCGCCGCCGTGAAGGCGCAGTTCGCCGGCACCCAGTCCTTGCTGTAGTGCGCCAGCTTGCGCGGGTTGCACGTGCAAGCGTGCGTGCTGGCTATCCAGCCGTCCGGAAGCTCCGTCACCATCATGTCGTCGATGTTCTGCAGGATGATCTGGTCGCTGTCGAGGAGGACGACTCGCTATAATGGGTACGTCGGCGTCAGCCGGTCCGCTGAAGGTATAGTACGTATGCCGTTTGTGGTACACGATGACATCAAGTATCACAGCACAAGAACTAGTTCGTACATACCTCGTACTGGGTGAAGCTCCACGGGGCCAGCTTCTCCCAGGTGCCCTTGTTGATCTTGCCGTCACGGGGCGCTGGCTCGATCTTGTCGACAACTATAGTAGGAATGTCGGCGGCGGCAAATGCGTCCATAAAATCGGTGTCCTCCTCAACGGCGCGGGTGACCATGACGACGAGACGGTACTTGCTCTTCTGGCGGCGCAGAGAATGGTTGAGGACTAGCAAGCCGCCAAAGTAGCCACGGTTTGTCAGCAGTGTCGTCCAGATCCTGGTCGGGTCGAAGCCCCCGTCGGAGTCGCCGTTGGTCGCCATCGAGTTGTATACCTCTCGGTAGGTAGCTTGAACCTTCTCGGGGTATCGACGGGTTGGAAGAGAGAGACGGAGGTGAAAAGCAGGAGGTCACGGAGGACAGTCTCGGACGAAAAGGTGGAGAAGGTGGAGTACAGGTAGCATAGAAAAAGAAAAAGAAAATTGCTGAAGCTACTACTCGGAGGTACATAGTAGGTAGCTTAGCTATCTGCTTAGATACGCCCACCGATTGCTTCTGTCCGTCTCGGCCGATCGAAAAGTATCCTCCTTACCTATCGCACACGCCGGGTCCGACGATCGAAGCCAAAAGGCCCGAAGAAGCTTGCCTTGATCAAGCATAGCCTAGATATCGAGATACCGAGAGAACGTCAACGATTATAAATTAAGTAGCTGTACCTTACTAGCTACTAGTCATGATGCTATGCTCGTGGAGCTAGCGAGATAGATCTACATCTTAGCCGCTGACGCCATCATGAGCGAGAATTACCCAACAGGCGTGGCGGGACGTCGGCTCTCAATTGGCTGGGAATAACGGCCAAGTCTCGGTGGCCGAATATGTCTCGATTTGGTTCGGGCTCAGACGTTCTCGCATGTCCCTTGCTTGGAAGCAAGACAGCAAGTACATGGAGGTAGGAATGTGTATGGGAGAGGGAGGAAGGGTTCATAAGGAATAAAGGGTGCGGATGGTTGAATTACCCGGTATATCCGCTCAACGGCAACCATATCGGCAAAGCTGCCGATTGGCGACTCAAATGATGAGCCTCGAGAGGGTGACGCAATATGATACACATCACACTAATCTCATATGACACGATTAACAAGTCAAGGAGTGATGGACATTCATACTTGGTATTAGACTACCTAGGGGTAGGTGATTAGAGGCTTACTGCCTATCGTGAAATCGAGAGTGCGTCGTCGGTCCGAAAAAGGGGGAAGAGAGAATGCAGCGAGCAAAGAGACCATGAGGCAATTAGCCCGAACCCTCTTCCGTAACCGCGATCAGTAATGGTGATCGACGGGAAACAACACATTCCAGAGCCTGTGGCATAAGAACAAGCAACTAACAACCTTGGCCGAAGCCGCTCCGATTCCATGAACCTTGGGGATATCTTAGGCCTAAAGCCTCAACCGACCGTCTTCCCCTCGTCCCAAACCCCCTATGTCGCCCAGATAAAGAGGCTGGCGGGCAGTCAAGTCCTAGCGGCTTCCGCTCTCGCTTCTGTTCTCGCTTCTGACTTCGCTCGCGCGGTCATTATTGTTGTTGCTACGGCCGTGGCCGTGGTCTTGGTCGTTGCCGGCGTCGAAGGGCGTGGTGGACATGTTGGGGACGTTGCGCATGGCATCTGTGAGGTCGCGCTCCAGGCTGGCGGCGACGCGCTCGTACTCGCTGATCATGATGCGCTGGACGTGAGCTACAGTGAGGGCGGCGGTAAGGGCCTTGCGCTCCCGGCGGCACTCGCAATTGTCAAGCTCGTCGTCGCTTCCGGTGCTGCGATCGTGATGGGTCTTGCCGTTGCTATCACCGTCGAAGGCGTCGTCATCACCGCCTGCGTTAATATCGGCGTGGTCGTTGCCAGTGTTGCTCATGTCGCCGTATCCCTCGATCTGACGGCGCAGGACGATTCGACTGCCACGTTGCTGCTGCGGGGCCTGGAGCTGCTGTCGCTGTGCTTGTCCGGTTTCCAGGTTCCACAGGTTTACGAGGGCACGGCGCAGGCGCGAGAACGGGTTGCGCAGCCAGGGCGCCGCCGACGTCGGTGTCTCTGTGACCACCGCGTAACTGGTGGTCGAAGTCGGCGGGTGATTGCCCGAGGCACACGGCGTCCAGACGTGGGGGTGCGAAGGGAACGGGCAGAAGTCAGACTCCGTGTTGGTGCTCGAAGTCGTGGACGTATGCGTGTACGTGACGGAAGACATAGTAGTAACTGCTGCCGAGGTCAATGTTGAGGTGAGGTGAGCAATGCTGGTAGAGTTGGGGACCGTTGTGTCCAGCGTCTCCGTGTCCGAAGTCGGGGTCTTGGTCGTAGTCTCTGAGGCGTTCGAGACACCGCTTGTGGCGCTCGGGTGCTTGTGACTCTCGGAGCCAGGCGTGACCGTGATAAAGATGGTCGTGACGATCTCCTCGATTCCGTTCGTCGTGGTGGAGAATTCCTTGTAGACGCTGAGCGGTGCCTCAGCGTCGTCTCGTCCACGTACGGCCACTACGGAGTTCATGGTGGCGGCAGGAATCTGCCCAGAGGACGAGGTCGTGGCTAAGAGTTCGTCAGTCATGAGCCTCTGCACACAAGCTCACCCGCAAAGTTCACGTGAAAAGGCTAAAACTTACCTCCCATCATGGCCATAGCAATGAAGCCGAGAACACCAGAAGATGCCACAGCAGTCGTGGTCGTCAGCTCGGAGCCACTGGCGACCTCGAAGATGGCGCGCTTCTCGGGAAGGTCGACCACGGTGTCGCTCTTGTAACTGAGCCCGAAACAGATCACTACGAAAACAAAATACGCCGTCAGCTCTTATCCCCGAGTATTCTTTACTTGAAGCAAGTGAGATGCGTTGACGTACTCGTTAGGATGCCGATTATGCCGGCCACGATGATCACGATCATGGTTCTGTGCCTGCGCACAAACGCCCAGGTCTCCTGCGCGGATCCTGTAGTGGTGTGCGATTTCAAATGTCAGCTAGGTCTCTCCAACGAGCTTAGGTATACTTCAAGTCTCTGAAGTCAGGCGAAGAGATTGGGGGAAAAGAAAATACAGTATCACATACGCAGGAGACCGCGCTGAACGCGCTGTGCGGCGGCCGACATCGTGGCGGCGATGCCCTGGAAGTCCATGTTGGTGATGAATATGCGCTGGCGACGCTGGAGTACCTGTCAGTCAGTCGCGATTGTCTTCATAATAATGTAGGAGGAGAGGTGACTAGGGAAGATCTCGTTACTAATGTTCTTGATTGTGCTGGTCGCAAGATGCGCTGGGTGGCCGAAGTCGCAGTTAGTCTTGCGCGATGGAACTTAGCTTTTCTATCTGAGATTGCGATGGCGACGAGATGGTCGATGGCGAGAAAAGAAATTTGAGAGGGAAAGGGAATGAAGTTTGCTGCTGCGGGCCTAAAGCAGAGAGACGACTTACTGCTGGTCGAGTTGAGGTCGCCTATAATAGTTGAGGTTGAGTTGTGGCCAAATTGTGGCCGAGCTGAGGTTTGCGTCGACCGAGGTGGGGAGAGGAGGGAGAGCAATCAAAGTGACATATGAAATAAAAAGAAATAAAAAAAAAAAGAAAAAGAAGTCATTGTTGGTTAATGCATATATATATATATATATATAATACTCAACGTATTCGCACATCCTCAGCGAGTGTCGAGTGGAGGGCATCGCGAAACGAAAAGAGGTGTGCGGAGTGAAGATACGTCGACGGTGATGCGGAGCAAAGAGGCGGCGGGAAGCACACGACAGATGCCGGGGCAACGGGGATGAAAGCGCGAGTCACGGGGTGAAGGAAGGCGCGTTCCCTTCTAGGGAAGACCAGCTTCAAACATCACTACGGACTCTCCATTACACTCTGTCAAGTTCACTTTACCCCTGAATGCATTTGCCCCTGAATCCAGCTACATACAAAGGCCCATGTTTGCCCATGTTGCCCATCACCACATAAAGTAATCGCCTGTCTGTAATAAACACAACCGTCTTTGCTCGACGCGTGTTTTGTTTGCATGCTACCTAATGAACTCCTTTTCGCTCAGGCTGGAAATGCACAATATTGGGTATGGCTGCTTCACTAGACTTCCCACATCACGATGCCTCAGGCCCTTTCATATACCCGAGCTACCTCCTTGCTCTTATTTCAGCTTCTTCTTCTTTCTGCCAACTGCCCTTACTGCACCATTATATTACTAAAGGTATCTGAGATCTCCTGGCGAGTTGGTGCCTCCCGCATCTCAGGTGCTGTGGAAACCCCCAATGATATCCTCTCGTCCATCAACTTGAGAAGTACGGGAGGGACACTCTCATCCGTAGCGCGAATTGTAAGCCGTACCATCTATATGCCGTGTTAGTCCCATAGTCACCCAAATAAGGGGTTGCTGTCTGGGTTCATCTTACCTGCGAAGCATAATTTGGCTCCAGTCTCATGAGACAGCCAAACTTGCCTCCTTCGGCGGTATGGAGCACGCTAGCTCCCACGAAGTTCTTACTGTTCGGGTCAACACCCTCTAGTATCCCCCAGCGGAAGCCTTGGATAGCCTTGCGCACAAAGTTCTCTGTAATTTCTCGAGACTTGGCCTTGCTGCTAAGGGTGATAATTTGTTGCGCCTCACGTGGTGCGCCACCAATCTGCTTCCATCTCTTGAAGAAGTCATCTGCCGTGAGGTCGGCCGGGTCCATGAACTTGTGAGCCGTCAGTGGAAGCATCAGCGTAAGCGCTTGCAGAGCACCAGCAAGGTAGCTGATACGAATTGTCGGGCTATGAGTGAACACCTTCTTGGATTCGAACATGATAATCTGTCGTTCCTGTGCTCCCTGCATGATAGAGCTACCAGGCAAACTTTTGACATCCCAGGTCAAGTTTGCCTTATCGCTCTCATCCAAGTCAAGCGTCGTCGTAAAGGAGCTTACGGTAGCCGGTGTCTTATTCGTGAAGTATAGAATGAGACACGCCATCTGCCCTCTGTATTCAGAGCGCACACCGACCTGGAGTTGCCCGTCTTCGAAGAGGATGCCATCAGCCCTTAGAAGTAGCTTCTTATACCCTGATTCCCAGCCAGGGCTTAGGTGGGCAGCGCTGGCCAGGTTGGGGGCCTTGAGTAATTTCTCGGGCATCGGTCCCGCATTCATATCGAGACCAGCAAGGTCAGTGGAATGGCCATTCGCGCCGTTGGTCGTACCGTTGGCTGTGCCATTGCCATTGACAGCACCGTTGGAGCTGAATGTCCTCCTGAGACCGGGGTTCTTGGTCATGTTAAGCTCCGACGCATCATTATTCGCATCCTTGCCGCCGACAACCCAGGTACGCTTATCACTAGTACCGGCGTGCTTCTGGTGAAGTCTTGACAGGAGCGCAGATTGTCGCTCGGGGAATGGAGGCATCTCATCGCAAACTGTCCGTAGTAGATCGTCGGTGGGAAGGCTTGCTAGCGTCAAGTACTCAAAAGCTCGCTGCTGCAGCTCGGGGTCCAACGTGTGGCTATATAAGTCAAAGACGTGTAGGAGTTGCGGCTTAATTTCCGGGAACAGGTTCACGTATTTGATGAACGAGGAGAGAATCATGGCGCGAGTACTGGACGAACAAGCCGGCAGTTTTCTGGATAACGCCATAAATTGCTCGATGGGGCTGCAGCCTTTCTCCTCGGCGATCAGATGGCCAAACTCTCCGAGGACGTACGCTCCAATCTTCACCAGCGTCTCGTGGCAGTGATCCTGCTTGACGTGCTGCAACGTGTTATGCGCGGCATAGACCTGCAATTCCTCGTTGTTCGTCACGATCTGAATAACCCGCTGCCAGACTTCGTCGCTGAGATGGTCACCAGCAACGGCCACCAGGCGGAGCGAGACGTTAATGTACCATTGGATGTCGGTGGCGTACTTCTCCGTCAGGATGGCGATCTTCAAGGCCATCTCTTCCCTGATGGCGAAGTCCGCGTTTTGCAGATAATGGAGCAGCTCTGAGACGATCGGTTGCGAATTGGTCGAGTCGCACATACTATATAGCAGATCGAGACCTTTTCTGCGAACGCTGATGTCACGGTCCTTCAGGGACCCCAGAATGACTTCTTGGTGCTGCTTGATGGGATCCAGGTTCTCGGCTCGGGCTGCAAGATGCGTCATGGCCTCCAGCCCCAGGTACCGCACGTTCGTCTCCCTAGACGTTATGAAACGGCCCAGGCGGGTAGATATCTGTTTCATCAACGCATGTTCCGTGTCTAAGTGGATAATGAGGTTGATGGCTTCAAATAGGACGGCATTCTGAGCATTGTTCTGCTGCACATTCTTGTTCGTTTCCATCGCTATGTTTAGGATCTTCTGCAGCGATTCCCGGATCATCTCTCGAACGTGGCTGTCCTCTATCCAACGGGTTAGTTCCTAGACTACAGAAGAGCCGGACCAGTTACGGTGAAGTTTTTCTCTTACCTGAAGGGGGGAAATATTGAAGCAAGCGCAGCAGCTTGACCTGGATCCATGGACACGGAACCTTGTAGTACAAATAATCGACAGTATAGTCGCCATCAACCAATATCCGCTTCAACCGCGATGCGGCCTTGACGTAGACGCCCTTGTACTGGTCCAAGTTGTCCTGCGCGACGGCCATGACCAGAGACGTAACAGAGAGGGCCACACCGAGGTCGGCGTCGTCCACTAGAGATATTATTCGTTCTGCCCACTGCGGCTGGATTATGTCGGGGTGTTTTCGGTACAGGCGGAGGAGGGTCAGGGCAGCCTTCTTCTTCACGAACGCCTTCGAAGTCCTGCATTCGCTGTCAGATCCTATTGCGGTGAAAAGCAGTAGATGGCAATACATACGGTGAAATAAGGAGTCTGTGGACTTCGGCACTCAATGCCTCTCCCATCTCTCGACCTCCCACGTTCGCAATAGCGTGTAGTGCCAAACAGTTGAAGAGTTCATTGTGGTCGAGAAGGTCCTTTCGTATGCTGTTGACGACCAGGTGCAGCAACTCGTGCTTCTCGTGCAGGAAGAGGGTCATAGCCAGATACCCAATCTGCTTCTCGGAGTACTTGTTGGCCGAAATTAGGTTGACTGCTTCGAGGTGTCCGAAGTCGACATTCCAGCCGAGGATGTATATATACAGTAGCTACCCGTCTGTTAGATGCGATCGTCTCGTCGAAGGGCCAAAGGGAGCTGGATCTTGCTCGTACCTTGCAAACATATTTCTTCTTGTGGTAGCCACTCAGATTACCATCTATAGTCTGTTAGTTACGGGTTCGACGGGGGCCATTCGAATGCTGCGGGTAGTTTTCGCGATCGCTTCGAGCTGGATAGTAGCATACCCTTGAACTTCTGTCTAGAATTTGAGAGGCGCGGGTCAGCATGCTTATTCTCAATGGCAATTGGGGAGCTATTCCCACTTACCGAATGTTAGCGAGCTCCTTGTTGATCCTCTTCTCCTCCAGGTCCCTCGCCCTCGCGTTTCGCAGGTCGGCAATGAATTGGACGAGGCCTCGCATGTTCGAGTTGCTGCTGCTCGAGCGGCCGAGGAAGCCGGCAGCAGCAGATGAAGCCATGTTGTGCGGTTGCGACGATGTTTCCCCCTATTCTTACAAGGTACCCTTCTCTATTCCCGTCGCATCCGCTGTGTCAGCAGCAAGGGCACGACGAGCTGCCTGTTGTGTGTACGGCGATGTTGAATTCAAGTAGATTGGTCTGGTTCGAAGAGGAAGCACGCTCGATAATGCGGCTCTCATGATAGACTAGGTCAGTCTACGAACATCGTCGAGGTCGAACGTGATCAGAAGACGGAGATAGGGCGGCGGATAAGGGGGTTGAACGGTGGAGCCGAAAAAACGGTATCGTTATCGAAGATCGGGTTAGGGTCGGTACAGGATCTGCTGGAGGATTCAGAAGTGAAGACTTCGTGATATTCTAGAAGACGGCAGCTGCTGATACAGCGTTGATGAAGCGCGAGGAACACGTACGCATCCATGTACGAGAATGCGTAAGAGGAAAATCAGCCAGCGCTTTTGTCGTAAACCCCGAGCAGCGAGAGGAGGAGCGTAGAAGCGCACTTTCAGATTTTAGGTCGGGAAACTGTCTGTGGGGCCGCGCACCTCTTAGTAACATACCTGCATATGCTCTGTACGTGCATCCATGTATCTAGCCGTCCCGCCGAGGCCCGTCTTACCCCATTTGTGGCTTGAAAGTTGCATATTGGTATATTGGATACACTAATAGTACGCTGTGTCTGATACCTGACTTATCGATACATCATTTCACAAATCCGACGTCACCACCAAACTAGATATCTCACCTGCCAAGGTCAGGATGTGAAGAGCGTCCCGATCGATGGTCTAGGAGAATGAACTGCAGCCTCCGGAGGTCGATTCTGCTGCCGCCTCGAGCCTCGAAGGTAGCGTCGTCAGCAGCAGCAGCAGCGAGCACCGCGCCGCGGCGCTACGCCTTCCAGGCCGCGGCGCCCCCCGTGCACCAGGTCTTCAACCGGCGCACCAAATGGCTGCAGAAGGAGCGCGCCGCCGCCGGCGTCGAGGGCAGCCGCGTGGCCGACTACCTGAAGGACGAGGTGGCCATCCGGCTGTGCGATAGGCTTCTGGTGCGCCCATGCCCTGCTCGAGAAGACGAAAGGAACAAGAAGTACCGCCCGCTAACGTCGCAGGACCCGCGCAGGACATCAAGCGCACGTATCCCGAGGTGCTCGACCTGGGCGCCAACTCGTGCAACATCGCGCGAGCGCTGACGCGCGAGAACCCGGACACGAACCCGGCCTCGCCGGTCTCGGAGCCCATTGCCTCGCGCGTCGGGCACCTGCTCGCCGTCGACTCGTCGGCGGCGCTGCTGTACCGCGACGCCGACGAGCCCTTCAACGGCCGCCTCAACATGACGCGGCGGGTGCTGGACGACGAGGAGACGTTGCCGTTCGGCGCCGCCTCCTTCGACCTCGTGCTCTCGTCCCTGAGCCTGCACTGGATCAACGACCTGCCCGGCCTCCTCGCCCAGGTCAACCACGTGCTCCGCCCCGACTGCGCCTTCGTCGGCGCCATGTTCGGCGGCGACACCCTCTTCGAGCTCCGCACCTCCCTCCAGCTCGCCGAGCAGGACCGCCGCGGCGGCATCTCCCCCCACGTCTCCCCCCTCGCCGACGTCCGCGACGTCGGCGGCCTCCTCCAGCGCGCCGGCTTCAAGATGCTCACCGTCGACGTCGACGACATCGTCGTCGACTACCCCGACACCTTCGCCCTCATGCAGGACCTCCAGGCCATGGGCGAGAGCAGCGCCGTCCTCGGCCGCGAGATGGGCGCTATCCAGCGTGACGTGCTGCTTGCCAACGACGCCATCTACCGCGAGCTGCACGGAAACGAGGACGGGTCTATACCTGCCACTTTCCGCGTGATCTACATGATTGGATGGAAAGAATCTGAGGACCAAGCTAAGCCACTCCCAAGGGGCAGCGGAGAAATTAATCTCAAGGATATCTTGGGGCCGAAATAGAATCATTGAGTACATTCTTGATACCTAGCTACCTAAGGCATCCTACCATTGCTGCTGTCCCTGATGTCAATTCTGTCCTTCGTGATCGTTATCGAGAATTGCTTCACTTTCACACATCCAGCAACAAGTTCCTCGGCAAATCAAAACAAGCCATGCCGTCTCCGTCCATCTGTCTGCCTGTCCTCTCCAGCGCGATTTATGTAGATTTTCCTTTTTCTTACACTCTTCTCCGCCGTATTTCAGCATCCATCCTCCACATTCCGAGGTGACTCGTGGGCTCCGAAATCCCCTAAAAGATTTCACCAACCCATGCAAGATCTGTTGCTGGTCGAGGTTCTGATGATTGTGGTGATTGTGGTGATTGTGATGATAAGTGATGATAGTAATGATGAGGATGGTTAGGGTGGGCTTCCACCTCAAAGCCAAAGAGATAACGCCAATGTTCATTAATGTCGGATTGTGTTGAAGTATGCCGAAGCTTCTAGAGGCATCTCGAGAGGCCAATAGGGCTGGCTTGCCTCACTGCTTCGCAGAATGTCGTCGTTAAGCTGGGCCTCGCCCAGGGAGACATTCTCGTTCGACAGAATATATCCGTCGTCAACACCATCCCAGTCATTCCAGTTGATATCATTCGTGGGCACAACACAACCGACATCGATACCATCCTCTTCTGGGATGTCATTGTTCAGCGACATACCACCTGCCTCTTGGTCCTTCTCTTGGAACTCCTCTTGGAACTCCTCTTGGCTCTGCTCTTGATATTTCTCTTGGTTCTGCTCTTGGTTTTTCTCGTGATAGTCCCCTCGGTGCTCCTCTTCCGTGTCGTCCTCCGTGACGTGGTCCAGTAACCAGTCCAGGCATTTGACTCGATGAGCCACGAGGGCTCGACGCGAGCCAAAGAACTGATGACAGCAACGACAGTGGTTGTGGTCAGCTTCGCCGTGTTCGAGGAGGCTGTCATTATCTGAGAACTTGAGCCCGCACTCCGTGCAGTAGTGATGTTGGTCACTCTGGATGAAATGCCACTCGAGGGCGACTGCAGACGGAAATTCCAGCTCACAAAGCTGGCAACAGTGCTGCGTCTGTATGTGAAGCTGCATGGACTCAAGCTCTACGAGGTCCAGCTTGCAGTGAGGGCATACATGGTGGTACTCGCTCTCTGCCGTGTGTGCTTGGAGAGCCTCAGCTGTCTCGAAAGTCTTGTCGCATCTTAGGCAATAAGGGTGCGTCGTCTTCTGATGAAGTGACATCATTTCGGAGTCCGCAAATTCCTTCTTGCAGCCCATGCAGTAGTGATGAATTGGTTCTCGCTGCTTATGGTATTCGAAGTCGATCGCCGCTGGGAACAACATGGAACAAGTGACGCAATAGTGATGTTTGCTCTCCAAGTGGAGGTTGAGATGCTCGTTCTCTGCAAAGTCGATATCGCATCGCACGCAATAGTAGTGAGACGAGTCGATGGTCTTGTGTTCGACGAGGGCGGCCTTGTCTGGAAACACCTCCTGGCAGGGTTGACAGCAGAAATGCGTCTTTGGATTCTGCAGAGCATGGAGAATGTAATCCTCATCGGACTCGAAGGGGATCTTGCACGGCTCGCAGTACGAGTGATCATCCCTAACCACGAAATGGTGTCGATGGGCTTCCTCGGATGGGAACTCAGAGTCACATCGGCGACAGCAGTAGTGGGCGTTGGACTGGAAGTAATGCTCCTTCAAACCCGTCGAATCGTCAAAGTGCGAAGAGCACTTGGAGCAGTAAAAGTGCTCGACTCCCTGTGTCCAGCTTGAAGACGACGCGTAGTGTCTAAACAGGTCGGCCGGGCTGGCGAAGTCCTTGTGACACTTCTCGCAAAGGAAATGCTTGTCGCTCTCGAGTAGGTGCGTTCGCTGGTCTTGGATGGTTATGAAGCCGAGGTCGCAATTCGCGCATGCGTAATGGGCTGACATGATATGATTCTTGAGCGCCTGGCCGGAGGAGAAATCGACGCAGCACACTTTACACTAGAAGTGTACCGCGCTCGATTCCCTGTGACCCTTCAACATCTGCTGAGAATGAAAGCATTGCTTACATTTCTGACAGTACGCATGGGCGTTCTCGAGATGACTAGGGAGCTGCGACGGTTGGAACACCTTCTGGCAGTCTTGCACGGGACATCGACCGTGTTCTCGAATGTGCACCTTGAGCAGCTCTCGATCACTGCCGAAGTCAAGCTTGCAGATGTGACAAGTGTTGTGATATTTGGTATCCTTACGATGCTTCTCCAGTCCACGTACATCGCGAAGCCAGAGATTGCAGTCAGAACAGTGCACGCTATGACCCATGTGCTTGTAGCTGTCCCGGTAGTGTTGGCTGATCGCCTGGTCGTTGGGAAACTGTCGATCGCAGTCGTCGCACCACTGTATGGTCGCCATGTTTGCGGCGACGCGAGGGTTGGGCTACAATGAAACAGTCGACTAACGAGATCGAATTGCAGATGTGTTGTCGATGCAGAAATGGAAAGTCCCCGGTGGTCGACCCAGAGGAGCCTCGGGTCGTATGTGATAGATGCGCGTAAACTAAGTACCGAGTCGGGTACGATGGGTGTCGGATAGGATTAAGTCCAATGAGAGGTGTGGTCAATGGGATATGCTGAAGGAGATATGTATTCTGAAAAGAATTGAAAAAGAGTGCCGCAGACTAGACGAGGGTTGAAAGTATATCAGTTAAGACTGAAAAGACCCGCGTCTGGAGTGCTGTACAATAATGAATGAAGAGGAGTGTTTGACGAAAATGAAGATGTGAGGAAGACGCGAGGTTGAAGATGCGAGTAAGAATAGAGAAGAGTGATGACGCGTCAAAGGACGGAAACATAGCTTAGGTAGGCGGGCACCTTAGAAAGGGTAAAAAAAAGGAGGAAAGCTGTGCAGACGGGAAAGAGGTAAGAAACGGTTGTTGAAGACGCGTGAAGGAGGTGCGATGGGCTCCGCTTTGAGAACGCGGTTGCTCGACGACAAGACGCGACTCGTGAACCACTGGACAACTGCTGGCTGGCAGTAGCACGCGTCGGTGGTTTTGTTTCTGGGTGATATATATAAATATGTGCGTGTGTAGGTTACCTGGTGGACATATTTAATATTTATATGTAGCAGACTGGTTTGTCGACCATCTCTCCTATTATCCCTAGGCACGGTAGATACCGGCATCTAAAACAAAACCGCACGTAGATATTCGAATGCTTTAAGGTAAGTACATAGGTAAGTATATATATATATATATATATATATATATATATATATACCTAGCATTGCTAAATGGAGAGAGGCATGTGGAATATGAGCAACGTTTGAACATGTATTGAGGCTTGCTTGCGTCTCACCAAAATGTCCAATCCTTCCTCAGGGGCTGCACCATAGCCAGTTTGGTCATGATTCCACATGATAATAACAGCTCCAGAGACAAATTCGTGATTTATTTTGAGGGTTTGATTGCTTTATAGCATTACTGGGTCTCGGTGGGAGATAGAGAAGATGACGGACGAACTAGATACTCACGTAGTCTACCAAGCGCAGTAACCTCAGCTCTAGACTTTACGCCAGTCCGTCATGCATCGTTCTATGCTGCCCAAGCCCGCGACGTCGACCACCTTCTCGTGCCAGCTCAGCAGCACGCTCATGCCCGCGCCCATAGACTCGTTCACGGCGCCCGGCCGGGACCCTATCTGACTGAACCCGGTAGCTTGCGGCGTCAGGTTCCGCGTCGGCGTCCGTCCTCCGGCCAAAGACCCTCCAGACATGCCCTTATATCTGCATTCTAAGTCAGATCTCGGACGATGGCAGTAGTTAGAGGCGTAGGGGGAACATACAGGTATTTCATCAGCACGTCTAGCAGTTCGCTCCCGCCCTCCGAACCATAGATTCGCTGCAGCATCGGCGTCATCTCGCTGGCTTTGATGGACTGTAGGACCTCGACGACGGTTTGCATGTGGGAGTCCTGTATCACCGCCGAGTCGTTAGCTCCGTATTTACCCCTTTGCTTTTCGTTTCAGGCACCTAAACTCCCGAGCTCCTCAACTCATTCTCCCCTAGATATCACATCCTCAAGGCCACACACACCGACACATACCTTGGCACTGTCGCTACCGTTGTACACGGGGCTCTCGAGACAGCCTCGCAGTGCGCCCTCGGAGTCGCCGCCCCGCAGCAGCTGCCGCACCTGGGCGTTCAGCTGTCGGACGTCGGCCTCGCCGATCTCGGGCAGCGGCGGGTGGAGGGTGGACGTGTCGAAGTTCTGCGACGAGTCCGGGTCTAGGGCGTCGATGTTGATGGTTCGCCAGGCATCGCTGAGCGAGGCTTGCGTGTGCTGTTGGATGATGGACATCGTTTTGTCTCTCTCTTTTCTTTTCCCTTCTCTTCTGTTGCTCCCCGAGGCGGGCCCGGATGTTTCGAATGGAGGAAAGAGGTGCCCGATCGCTTGCTAGAGTCTCGGGATTCTCTTCTCGTGTTCCCGTTTGCTTGGTGCCCAAAACCAGAGGACCGAGGGCAAAAATAGAAAGAGGAGCCTCGCTGCTCTTGTGCCTGGCTACGTGTACGTGTAATCTCCGAATCGATAGGTGCGGATGTGAGGCTCTTCGCGAGCTCCGAGTCGGGTTCGGTGGACGTTGGAGGGGTTTGGAGGGTTGACGTTGCTTTGTGCCGCTGGACAGCTGCCTTTCGGTGGGGGGAAGGGGCGCGGCAAACTGTGGCTTGGGCTGCTTTTGGGTACATGTGCCTACGCCTCGCAGCGCAGCGCTACGGGCGTAATGGATGTACCCGAAGTGTGTAACATGGAGCGCTATAAGAATGGTGGCTTAGTTGCATCTGCTCCAGCACACACCCGCACTCACCCGCACTCACCCGCACTCTACCCCTTTCTACGTCACCCCACGCACATCGCATTCTCGAGAATTACTCGGTCGAGTCACAATACGAGGCTACCAATTATCTCGAGTCACGATCATGTCTTCTGTTTCAGATATATTGCTCTGCGAGAGTAGCGGCTCGCCTCCATGTGTACCCAAGTAAGAGGTACCTAGGGGAGAAACCTGCCGGAGAAATATCTGCCTCTACGAAGTAGGTGTTCTTAGGTATTATTCTTCACTATCGAGGCTACACACTCCAGCGCTGCACGCTGCGAGGCTTTGAACGTATTGACTGCACTTCACTGAGACCGAAATGACCCAACTTAACCCTTCAGATACCTGGTTCGGTTCCAGCTTGAGTAGAAGGGTGCGCCCATTGTCATCATAGAACGGCCTCCAAGTCATCATGGCTGCCGTACCCCCCTCCCCCCTTTTCCTCTTGACCCATAGCTCACAATCGTTCGCTGTCGTGGCAGCACAACGTATGATGGAATATAGGTCCCCAGGGCTGAAGAGTTTCATATCGGTGAAGCCAGACCGAAAGAAAAAAAAAAAGGTGCTTCGTCATGACGGGGAGGGCTGCCGGTCCGCCGGTATATCTGGCGATGTGGCCATCCGCCGAACATGGTACCTGAGGCCCGTTTCATGCAACCCCATTCTGCAATAACACGTGGGAATATATCTATTATTATATGTATATTATACCTTAGCTACGTGACGTCTGAACCTCTACAGTCTACACCGCCCAGGCGGCCCTTCACCGACGTATTGCCTAGCGAGCGTAAGCCGCACAGATTATCAAGGCACGCAGGAAAAGGATGCCGTCGTGACCCATGTCGAGATGTCTGCAGAAGAGGATGGCATCAGTTGCCATCGTGTCATGCTAAGGGTTCATTGCATTGTTCTCCAAGATACGTGTCAATGACACGGCATCCAAGAGCGAAAAACTCCCTTGTCTGCCGAGTTACACGTCTAATAAGACTATTATGCGGTGAAGTTTACTTCGACTTCATCACTGAACTTGTGGATATGACCGAGAGAGTGCTAAGTCATTGGTCAGATTATGGGTAAGACGGCTGAAGGGATGACCGAATTGCCCCTTGAAGAAATGCTTCTAGAAGCTCAAGCTGCCAAGGTAAGGTGGTATTTTCTCCTGTTGGGAGCCGCCATGTCATCATTTAATTCTAACCCCATTGAGAATATGAGTTAGAATTTGTACTTCAAAATTTTCGTTGTCAGAGCGACGACCGCTTTTGTGAGACTTCTTACCATGTAACCAGGGAGTAAGCATCCAACTTATTATCTGTTCCTACTCACCTACCGGTTGTAATGTCAAGCCGGTTTTGAGAATCTACAATGAGATTAGATGCCAGTCCGTTGCGGTCAAAACGCACTCGCAGCCCTATCTCTCGTATTTACTATGTACATGTAGCTAAGAGACCAAAAGAGCGGTAACGTGAAGTATACTTGTCCAACATCAGCGTGCTCTTTACATGCTCTGCTGTCAATATCTCTCGAAACAGGGCTGAACAAGTTGAGAGAAGACGAAAGAGGAAATAAATCTGCACACGAAGCCCTTGTCAGAGGCTTATTCCTACATACTTCGTGCGTACCAAGTAATCGAGACCCAGACTGCCAGACCGATGAGGCCTTCTCATGCATATTCTAGATGCTGAAACATGTAGCGGTCAGTTCGCCATCCAGCAATGCTCCGGACGACAGGCTTGCCGAATTCGTACGTGTTCAGAGTCGGGGCGAGTCTGGTATCCAACTGTTTGTTGAGGCCCCCGAGAAAACTTGCCTCCTTTGAAAATTCCTGGATGAAAATTTTTTTTTCCCCACGTCGATCTAGGGCGAGCGCCCTGGCGCCTCTGTTTACTGTGCCCATTCCGCCGCGACGGAAGACTTCCCCGGTACCGCGACTCTTCGTCGAGCAGGTCAAGCCAGGATTCCCGTCTGATCCCTGCCCGAAGGGAATATGACAGGTTCGATAAGTCCCGACCAAAACATTTGTAACTGCCGGGGTCAATAATGCCCGACAGGACGGGTCTCTGTGCGTGGAGGCATTAAGAGGCTCACGACCGGCAAGGGCTATCGGCCTTACCTCACGTTACCTGCTCGATAGTTAGTATTGAGCTCGTAAACACTCAAGGTAGGAGACGTACATAAACATCAATGCTGACTTGCCTAGCCTAGGTCAGATACGAGACTCTGGATCAGGTGGCTTAGAGTTGGGAAAATTTTTGAAATTGGTAATGGCTCTGGAAATGATCGGGTGGGTCTACCAAGTGCTGTCATGCGCCGTGGGCCGCGAAACCGAACATGGTTAACATGATGCTATTTCGGATGTGAGCCGTTTCGCAGCGGTCCACAACCATCTAGTTAGCCCATTCGGGACAACTGGGGGCCCTGGGGCCGCGGTGCTGGGAAGGGCCAAGTCGAGAGATCGTCAGCTAACGTGCCCTGGATATCCTACCATGACTGCTCCCCTGGATAGATACTGAGCTCCTGGTATTCTTGAGGCTGCCAAGTGTAGGAATCGCTTCACCACCTGGAAGTCATGGTAGCTGGGTAGTCAAGCCTAGGCATATCCTCTGGGATATATCAAATAAGGGGTCAAGGAACTGTATGAGAGCAGCGGTAGTACCCGACGGGCCTGCGGACATACGTTCCATCTCAAATCGTCGACCCGGGCTGCTGGTAAATCAAATACCCGGATACTGAAAGTGATAGGTATATCATGGAAAATTTTGACATACCCACAGGAACCTAATGCGCAATAATAAAGCTTAGAAAAGCCGGGACTCGGCTTGAATGATACTTCTCCGCCGGTATTTTCTTCGTAGGCACTTACCAGAACGGTGCCGTTGGAATTATGTCCCCTCGCCGACGGTTGTGACCTTGGTGCGCATACACATAGGATATACCTCATATGTATGTCAGGTCTTGTGGCACTTCGAATTGCGTCGTTACAAACTGTGAGGTTGTAAGGTGAATGTCACAGGGATAGCTTGATTGGTCCATGTCGGAGGATTGGAGGATGATTTTCCAACGACGCTGCTCTCCCTAGAATGATGGCATGTAGAGTTGATCCTTTAGATGCCGGGCTGAGGCACCGCTCGAGCATCATTGGGGAAGCTGTCTTTCCGCTCTGTGCGCAGCGTGTACCTACATATGTTTCGGAGCTTCCGTTACCTTCGCTGTCGACCAAGCCGAGTATTCCTAGTCCTTAGTCTCGGCAGATTGTTGCGGAGCGGCAAACAAGGTCAGCTAGGGTGCTTACGCCTTTCATTTCAAGATATCACGGTCTGCACGGATGACTAGGTACCCAGACGACTGAAGGGTCGCGAACGTTCCATGTACGTCTGTATCTGTAGGACTGTGTGCTGTGGTACTGGTAGCTTGGATGGAGATCGACTAGGACGACAGATCAGGCTAGACCTACTGCGGTTATGGGTAACCTGATAGCTTGAGGGGCTGGGCCGGGACACCATCCCGCTAGCTTGGAAATATTAAGAATCTGACGATACCGTGGCCGGACGCGTTGCCGCTACATATGTATGCTAGGTATGTACATAGGCAATACCGCGTTCCCGGGTGTGGTGGATGCAGTGGGGACCGCGGGTCTCTCGCGGATGCTATTCGTAAGGGGGAACTCGGCAATAGGGTAGGCTGGTCATCCAGGCGGCTAAGGTCTCTGGCGAGAAGACGCGATGAGGGTAAGATGTGGTTTAGGTAAACGCCAGGACTCCCACGGGTCTTATTCTCTGATACGCGACTTGTCGTGAGAATACGATGTACCAAATCGGTACGTTGCAATGCGGCATGATGTAGCGTTTTACTTGGAGTCTTCGACGCCATCACTGGCTGTAAGTTAAATGTCATCGAACCAACAAGATGGACGGAAATGAATGTTGCGTCCCTATTGATCTGTTCTGGCAGGGAATCACATGATAGTAAAACACTGCGCCTACAGTGACTGCGTAGGTACTCAAGGCCAGACACAGCATCGGAATATGAGGCCGCACGTAAACTGTGAAGGTATCGGTACGACTCCCAGTGCAAGTATCGGATGTAACATTCGTAAAGCAGCCCTTAAGGCGACCCTTGAGGCGGCAAGAAAGGTGGCACCCCTGAGCGAGATCATTAAGGGTCACCTTCTAGCCCTCTGTGAGCATTCCGGCACACCGAGGCAGCGAGGATGTGCGGGATCACCATCTATCGAGGATGTAGAGCCGTACCAACTGTCATACCGGTACGGGTACAGCCAAGTTTTGCTTGTCGAGGTTGGGGAAAACGTTTTGACGCTCTTCGACCGCGACCATAGGTACACCCGGAATTACAGCATGGGGTGTCATACCCAGCAAAGGAGAATTCCAGGGCTCGCGACGTACGTATGAGGACCGAAGCTTGCAAGAAGGGGGCAAAAAATTTGACGTCGCCGTCACTTTTACCCGAAGGTGCGGGCAAGGCGAGTACGTGGGTACATGTCGTAAATTATCGGGGATTCCTGGCTAATGCAGGAACAGAGAAAATGAGTGGAGAGCCATGTGGTCGTCGTAGCATTTGCAGCCTCTTGGTGATGGCGGATAGTAAATGGTACATACACCAGGTATGTAGGTACCTGCCAGGAGCTGAGATGTATCCGGGCCATGTATCAAGCACCGTCCATTATGGCATTATGCCTGGGCTTTATGGCCAAGTAGAAGGGACGCAGGCTGTTTCGAATGACACGTCCGTGGCCATATCGTCTGGTACGAGCGTACCTGTTCAACCATGCGCACAGAGACGGATGCCAGCCCGAGATGGCAGTCCTCTCCTGAACATAGGACGTCGCGTGGGAAGCTCGCGCAATACACGAACGGACACGGCAAGCGAGGCGAGTCTCGCAGGCCAGGCCAGGCAGGCCGAGGCGTCATTAGGTGCTGAAACAGATGGGCCGATTGGTGAGATGTCCCCTGCGGCTTGGCGTGGGCGGCGCTGAGGTACGAACGTTACCCAGGTACCATGTATGGGCTCGTGTGCCTTGCTGGTAACGAGATTGGGGGTCAAGAGACTGGTGTCCAAGTGAGGTATAGGTATGATGTATGTGTTCAGCACGTTTAGGAGTACCGTACCGTACAGCAGAGGTTGTCGTCTTGAATTCCAACGGCACGGGGCCGGTGGGCGAAAGGAACAAGATCGACGTCGTCCTGGTTGCAACTGGACTCGGCTCAAGGGACGATGGCGACATGCTACGTAGGTAGCAGTCTAGAATTTGTCTGTCTGTCCCTTTCCAGACCCCCGAGACTCCCCTGGATCGCCATTATTGCCGGTCTACGGCCATGTTCCGGTAGTGTGGTTGAACGTCTGTTACAAGTCTGTGGAGATGACTTTCGCCTGCGCGCTGGGTTTAAAGCGTTGAAAGGTGGAAAAGCTGTCCAAGCGCCTTAGGGGGGTGGTCGGGTGGTCTAGGGTACCTAACTCTAAGGGGCCTCGGGGGTGCTCTAGCAGTCTAGGGGGCTTCTTGGGGGTACGCGTTAGGGGAGCTGGCAGGCTGGGAGGTACCTGTGTGATAAGTACGTGCAGGTGCGTAATGTACCCTAACCGTTGGTGACCGCATGTGCATGGTCGGGGCGCAATTTACTGCTGACGAAATGGCCAAACAGGGCCCAACCCCCCAACTTCCAATCCTTCTAGAAGTATTCTAATGGAAAACCCACCCCTTTTTCTTCATGCAACCCCTTCAGCCCCCCCCGGCCTCTGCCGTCTTGCGCGGTACCCGGGATTTGCTAGGACCTCCCATGGCAGCACAGTACCCGCTGAATATGGTGGCATGCCAATTTGTTGGACCGCCTGCGAGCTATGTGCCGGCAGAAGCAGAAGCTCCATGCAGGTCGCCGCCCGATATCTAGGTAGATGTCTAGGGTGTCGGACTAGGTACTCGGGCCGCTCTGTCCAGGCATCCTCGCTGTCACTTGTCAAAAAAGAGGAACAAAAAAAAAATAAAACAAGCTGACAAGCAATGGCCGGGTCCAGGGGAGTTGCTCGCATAGGTACGACGACTCGCTCGCTTCTTCTGCCCTCTTTGTAACTTTGATGCGATGATTGATCAGCTAACCGCCTTCCGCTGACCAAGAGAGTAGTGCTTCTCCCTCATCTTGGCGATCTGTAAATCCAAGCTTTTCCGTCGCACAGATCAGACGTGCAAACGAATTGGCTACGTAAGCCGGTATAATATTGATAGCTGTTTCGGGAGACAAGCAAAGTGTTTGGTAGCCAGCCGCGTTCATCAGGTCTCTCGAAGCTGATCGATCTCGTCCCTTGCCATACCCGAGCTGCAAATCACGTCGTCGACGTACGCCTAGAACAAACCGCCGAGTTTAGGTTCGTTGCAGGAGCCAAGTCAAGCTGGCGTACGTTACTCGACGCTGATCGGGTACTGGACAATCGGACCGGCGCTCAGCTTGCCTCACGGCCCCGGCCTCAACCCTCAGACACTGTGGTATGCGAACGGAGATTGGTAATTCGGCTGTGACTCTTGTGTATGATGAGGCCACGCCTTGTGTGATGACATCGACTCCCCGACTTCTTCAGCCTCACCAGGTGTCGTCGCCCCCCTCGGGTGCCATTGCCAGATCCAGTCAAAGTCTCTTGGCTTTGCAGGACAACATGACTCGCATCCTGAATATGAGGCACCTGACGAGCAAACGTTGCACCGCACATGTTCGGCCGGTTCGCGGGTCAACGAGGTGCGTGATGTAGTATCGACTTAGACTTAGTTAAGGTACACGCGCATATCATAGTACTGTCGCAAAGCCGCATCGCAGCCCGCTAGGTTGCTCCCGTCTCTTAGTTGCAGCATCGGACGAATTACGGGGACCGCTTCCGGGCTGAAGCCGCCTAGGCATGCGCAATGCGGACGCCTCCTTTACCTGCTTACCTCTCCGCCTGCCCAGCCTGTCCTAGGTACATGCAAATAGGAGTCGGGGGGAGTCATAGAGACGGCTGGAGTGGTCGCATGAGACCTTCCTCTTCCAGCCGTTGGCGAAGTGGGCAATTCGCCTACTTTAGCTCGTCTTCTGCACCCCCAATCGCTTATTGTCGCCTAGGGAATGAAACGAGACTAAATAGTGCGATCAATGTTGATCCTCTTTTGACTCATCCTCCACAGACTGTCAGAATTACCGTGGGGGGCTTCGAAGGGGGGAGCCAAGGGGGCCGAGTAGGGGGGGGGGGGGGCTGCCAATAGATGGGACCCGACAGCCGAGTCGTCGGCTGCAGGGTCCGATTATCTGCCTACTAATTTTTGACAGTTGACTGGCGAGCTGGGAAGAATCTCCAGTGTTCGCCGACATGCCCGCTGCTTACCTAGCTTAGGGCACGGTAACCTAACGTATGTCGCCACTGGTGATACGGATTCGAGAAGCTCGTCGTCTGACCTGTGCAGTGTAAACTTCTCCAAGCCGTGTAAGGGCTATGCTTCCAGGTACAATATATACAGACCTGTACTACACGTAGGTAAAGGTAAATAAAGTGTCAGCTGATGGCAAAGCATAGGACATAGGAGGCGGCTACGAGAATACCAGACGATTGTGGATGGCCATCAGCCACGCCATTCTGGAAAACATCTTAATTTATTGAATATTGCTGCTCACGGCATTGCCATTCCTCGTGTGCCACGGGCGACGTCGACCACGATCAAATCGCGGTCCTTTTTCGCTGTCCTCCTGTGCGAGGCTGCGTCACACGCCTACGCAACGCGATACGTCTTCTTTGCTATGCTCGTCAGGCATCCCGCGGCGGGCGGATCTCGGTTCAGCGAATCTGGACCCGGAGCGCTGGGTATTGTGTGATATAGACGTCCGTCTCTGAAGACGTACCTCTCACGTGGTTATGACGGGGTGTGCACTTCATCTCCCTCTGCCAGGCCATCGAACTACCCAACTACCCAATATCTATATGCATGTATATATTACAAGAACATATTTCCAGCCCTACTGTTTGCTATACGTACGTTACATGGAAATCGTTCTAGACCTGCCGCCTCCATAGCCACGGCTGGCCCGGTATATACACTCGTGGCGCGGGAAGAAGGACACGATCGAATTTACACGAGTGATCGGGAGACTTTGCGCAAGCCTCAGTTGAGTGACAGAAGCAATGGTATATTCAGCTGTTACCTGTCGTTTGCCATTCTGGGTTTATGACATCTGATGGACGGGACGGTTTCACATTGGCGGCACGGTAACGACAGAAAGGAGAAAAATGGTGGTATTGTGGCACACATTCGAACGACCCGACTCGTGTGGCAATCGGCGAGGCGCGCGGGCGACGACTGGTGTTTCCCCAAATCCGTTATGCTCTGGTCAGATTATCGTCTTTCCGTCTTCCCCTAGTTCCGCCGACCCGCTGATGGAGCTCGTGGGAAAATCCACCTAGCGAGCCCTAGGGAGGGCCTGGGTAGGCGAGTTGGCAGGCTGGTAGATTGGCAGATTGGCAAGTCGAATTACCATCATGGAGTTACATCACAGAAAAGAAGGGTCCTTGGCCCGGAATACAATGGTACATGTCTCTGAGATTTTCGAAAGGGTCTCATCGTAGAGTACATTCGACATTGTAATGACCTCTTCGTTTCCGTATGGAGAACCTGCCCGGTCAGTGAAAAATTTCTTCTCTCTCGTCAGGGAAACAAACAGGAAGCTCTCCCGGGCACAGACGATACTTGGCCAGGGACGGTATGACATCTCGCTTGGATGAAATCTCGCTCGCCACGGAGCTAAAAAGCTATTGTTTTCCATAGCGGCTCAAGTGTCGGCCAAGTTTCAAGCAGACCCCAGACTTGCGGCCGGGTCGATTCCTAGTGCCAAAAGCAGAAGCGCATTCGAGAAAGATTCGAAAGGGGGTCAAGGTTAGGCCCTGTCTAGCGCACCAGAGAGATATTACCGGAGTGGAGCCAGCCATCCCCAAATGCCCAAATGATAAGAGGATCTCCCTTTGGCTAGCCCTGAAGTCTAGGGCCGACGGCCCCCCCCCTTGGTTAGGCGAGAGAAGGAAAAGAAGAAGAAGAAAAATAATAATATTCCATCATCTTAATGTGTACCAACACGCGCTCGAGACTTTGGGAGGGGGGGGGGGGGGGGGGGAGACGCGGTCACCCCCTTTTAGCTGATGTCTATTATCTCCATGTAGTACATGTATATACTGCGCAGTGTGTACATACGTCAGTACCTCAGGTCATGTACATGTAGTAGTAGGCACATTTTTCTTTTCTTTTCTTTTTTCTTTCTCTTCTTCTTTTTTTTTTTTTGGCATTGCTTGCTCTTCGATCCCTCCCCCCCCGTCCACCTCTCGTCCTCCCCGTCCCGGCTCCAGCGGTAATGTGCGTTACGTGGTCGTGTACATACGTATGTAGCTAAATCAGACCGACCACATCTGCTGTAACTTGCTGCGTTCTAGAAACGCACGCGTCGACACCGTAGGTACCCAATACCTCGATAGGTGTATGGTCCATCCAGGGCCAGGCAAAATTCTCCTCCTCACCGACATGCAGGATCACACCATCGCCAGCGAGCGCTGAACACATCACAAGAGATGGGGCCCGAGGACCCAAAATCCCAAGAAAGACTGCAACCTCTGTCGTTGAGTTGGTCTTTGCTGCGTTGGCTGATCCACCTGGCTACATGGAGAGCCGTCGCCCTACGTGCGATACGACATGGCGGCATCTAACACTAGACCCAACCCGGCAATGCCCTTCTCTTCGGCCGCGAGAAAGGGAGGTAAGTGATGAGGAGATGCTGCACGTATCTTTCTGACGGTGAGGCAGAGTGGACAGAAAGGACTGGCCAGGAAAACCCAGGCCCTTGAAGCATTGATGAGAACCTGAGGTACATCATGTAACCTCTCTGCGTATCTGCCTGTCCATCTGCCTGTCCTATCCTGCCTGTCTGCTATGCCATGTATGTACTATGCTGTTCTGCTTGTAACTCCTTTCTCACACTCTTTCACTACTTCAAAGTAAGCAGGGGACAAAAGGAGAATATAAAAGACGAAGAAAACAGGAAGACACACATACACACACACATAGACCCATATACATACTGCTGCTACCACGTCAAAAATGGCCCCAATAGAAAATTGAGCCCTCAAATAGGTACCTGACACACCTACATGTATGTATCTATAGCCCCAAGTTACCTTACATATAACGCACACAAGACGCATACGTATGTAGCATTCTGTCACAAGATGAGATGGTACAATGTACGGTGTACTACGGATACGCATATGGGCATGTACGGGCATGTATGGGCATGTATCATGTATCTGCTAACCCCCCTGCCAGAAGCACGCGGCTTGGCAGAGCCGTCAGACCGTCCTGACCTTTCCCTGTCCTTGTCGGCCATGCCCCCATCCACCCAGGCCTGCCAGGCCTGCCAGGCCACCCAGGCTGCCCACCCAGGCCGCCAGGCGCGCCATTCCCAGAAGGACAGGTACCCTAGGTACCGCGTACCGTGTACCTAGTACCGCAACTCATTACTTACCCCTGTCTTTATTTTGGGATACAAGTTTGGGAACTGGTAAATGAACCACATTTTCGACCCTTCCCCTTGGAAAAAGGAATTAATGGAAGGACAGGCAAAGAAGAGGGAAAAAAAAAAAAAAAAAAAAAAAAAAAAACAGGTACGGTACCTGGCTAACACTCAGCACAGGTCTAGTGGTACCCCAAGCTTTTAGCAACGGGCTACGTATAAGATGAAATGAAGGCCCTCTTCGCTCCCAGAAATTCCTACGATACAAAATCCCCTAAACCCTCTGGATTTCTCTCCCTGTACGATTAATAGACTCTTCGTTCTGTCTGACTCGTTTGCTTGTTCACGTTAGCAACTTATCATCCCTTTAATGTACGAGAGCACATCGACATACGTCTTCCGAACACGTCCTTGCGCATCTCCAATAAAGCCGGCGAACACCTGCGTCTCGTTACCACTTTGTACAACTTGTTCCAGCGCTATTCGTTCTGTCCTGCTTTAGCGATCGATCCACACCCTGCCTCTGCTGCAACCGTCCAGCCCAGGAAGCATATCCAGCTCGACGAACCTGCAGCGTACCTGGCATACACACCCTGCCGACACAAAGACAATAAATAATAGGCACGACGACACCAGAGACCATATAATATATCGTCTACCCGAAACCTGCGTTACCTGCTTCTCCCTCAGAAAGGAGAGCCAGTCAAAGGATTCCGCGCAGACTTCTCTGTCTGTTTCACTTTTCACGGGCCCCATCAGCTGCTTCAGCCTGGCGACTCGCATCCGACACGATACGACCATCGAGCACCTATATGCCAATATATAAAATCTGCCGTCACTCCCCTTGACGCTCTGGTGCTGACCTCAGATATTAATTGCGATCCATCCCACGCAGAGGAGAGACGTACCTTTTCCTCCTACTCCTTACCTTGCTCCGAACTTAAAGGCCATTCGGCCCAGATCCCAGCTGCTGCATCGCCGCCCCCCTTAGTATTCTCGCCAATCCCCTTTCCGCGCCTGTACATCTCACCCTGTACATTCGGCCTTCCCACGTCGTTGCGCAACGACGCCTAAAAAAGTGAGTCAGACTGCACAGCATCGAATTTTCATATCCTTCCGCTGGTTTCTATCTTCTCTGCCTGGGAATGCGCAGCTCTGTCGATGCGACCTATCGCGGTCGACGGCGGCGATGGCTTATACAATGATATCTCCCATCCCTTTTTCTCTTCTTTTTTCTATATATATGTCCTCCATCATGGCCCCATAAGCATATGCTGACTCTCGCTCCTTTCTCCCTTTCCTACAGATTCCATCCTCTCTAGACTTCCACGTCATGATCGATAGAGAAATCAAGATGGCCAACATGGGACGCGGTGCTTACGATACGACTGGAGTGCCTAAGCCTCCGCCGAGGCCCAAGCCTCGATAAAGTCGATGTCGAGATACTCGCGACAAACCAACCATCCTACTCACGACTTGCACGGTCACTTATTCTCCGGCTACTAATTGTCTGCGTCGCCTCATCAACGCGACTCTGCCAAGTCTGGAGTGATCGCTTTGCGACAGCGAGCTCCCACGCGATAATGTGAGGGCGCGCCCACATCTATTACGACCGTCTTAATTCCTTGTCCTTCGTCACTTGTACACCATCTACTGCGCACGCCTCGCCATTCAGCTGCGGACGGCGCATTCCGATACATCCATTTTAATACTTTGACATTTCAACCCCGTACAACCCAGGCTCGCCGCCACCCTGCTTTTCTCCCCTCGATCGATCAGCGACGAAGGGGAGACCAGCATCAGCACGGTTTTTCATACAGCATCGAATTTCAGAGTGTCCTTCGGCGTTTATCACTAGACTGGGCTTGGGTTTTCCACAGGATTTTACGGACTTATTCGGGGTTTCATTGTCGGACGTCATGGATTTGTTTTTTTTTCCTGTTTCCCAGCTGAAGTCGTCGCATCCAAGGCGCGGAACCAGACCACAAAGGCATGGCACAGATGCCACCCCCTTTTCAGCGCGCACGAAGCAACAATGAGCTTATCTCCGGCGTTGCATTGTGGGTGGCTCGGACCGCGACAGTAGGGTCTTTTGTGTCATGCATCAGCCGGAACCCCCAAGAATTTCATCCCTTGAGTCTCAGGTCGCGCTGTTACCCCGAGACCCCACCGAACAAAATCCGTCTTACACACGACTTCGACAATTACGCAACTTTTAATATCCTTTCTCTCATTCGGAGTCACTGGGACAACAGCAGCAAGCAGAGCAGAGCAGCACATGATTTGGGGGTAATATCTAAAAAGGGGGGTTTCTGGGACGGTTCACAAAAAAGTTTGGGGTTTTTTTTTTCTTTTCTCGAGAGATGGAAAAGAAAAGACGAGCGGCTTCTGCATTATAGACTTTCTCCCGTTTTCTCCTACATATTTTCTTTTGTTACTCTCTCTTCGCCTAGCCTGCCCCGGTCCGCGAGGAACCGTGGCCGGTCGACGGTGTTGGATTTGTATTCTGGCCGGACTCGGGAAACCGGGCTGGGCCAGATATTGTACAATGTATTGGGCAGCACTCAAGGGATGCTTTGGGCACAGCATGCTTGTTTCTATTTGAAAGGGTTCAGCAATGTCATTGGGCGCGCGCTGGGCTGGAACCAGGTTGATAGATACCCCCCATTTTAGACTGTACAGTACACACAGAGACATGATAGCTACACAGCGTCGACATGAATCTCTTCGGAATGATGGATCAGATTCTTCTTCACATACCTTCTCTCTCGCTTCCCCGGTGACTTGATGAACTTGAATGCCCGCGGGTGAATCTCGATGTCTCTTCCTCGTCGAATTGTAATCACTAAGCCTTCGTGACTGATGGCTGTAGCGGAAGGTTCTGAGTCACGAGCTGCATGAGGTCGACGATATATCAATATGACAGGTCTGCTATGGCTCCGAGCGAATTGCTCTATGCGGCTTGGAATAGCGAGACGAAAGTACGTCCTACGCGACTATAGATTTTATTTTATTTTATTTTTTTTTTCCGTATTTCTTTTTCTTCGTGTCTTGTCATATCTTGACATATGTCAAATGCGGCCACAGGTCCGTGTCTCATGTCGTCGAGCGACAGATGCAAGATCAAGATCTAGGTATTTCCCATCGCGTCGCATTGCATGTCCGAAACCACCCGTCACAAAAGCTCGCCGCCTCGGATTACCAAGCCATCCATCTGACGTGTCGCGAAAGCTTCGCTACCTAGGCGATTTTTCTTGGACTAGTCATCCTTTCTGGTCGGCGATGTCTGATTCAGACCATCAGACACACCATCGGGATCTCCCTTCTTCCCCACAGGGAAACAAGAGGGAAAAGCAGCTAGGCTAGCCGGGTGGAGGAAAGGGGGTGATGGGAAATGTAATCACGAGTCCAACGAGTTTTCGGCCATCAATCAATCAGATCTCTATACCGCAAACATCAGACCCCTCCTCATCCGAACCGTCGGGTCGCGTACGACGTTAGATACATCGATCCTGTCTTGGGTGAGATCTTTTTCTTTTTCGTCCTTTTTTTTTTCCCTCTTTTCTTTTTTCCCCCTTTTCAGGCATGCGAGCACCCGAAAAGAGCAATTGCACTCTATATTCGGACATTCAGGGAGGCGACTAGAAAAGAGGAATGATGCGTATATGCTGTACTTGGCTACTGTACATATGTAGGTACAGCCTGCACGGCTGGGCTCGCTCACACGATGACCTCACCCTCAGGTAGCATACATACAGGACCCCTTTTTTCTGTTTGGCCGACTTTATTTAGAAACAGTCAAGGCCTTTTTTTCTTTTCGATTACCTCTCACTGCAGCCCCAAGCACGACAAGCTGCAGGGCTAATGCACGCTTAAAGGAGGTTACGACTTTACAATGTGTTCCCAGCGACCGTTCCGTCGGGTCGGCCATTCACGAAGGCGAGACAGACGAGGGAAAAGCGGGTACGTTTCGGGAGCGACCGTGAACTCGCTGACTCGCTGACTCGTCTCTGCCATACGACGTACCTACCTTGGGTAGCCAGTCGCTGTCTGTGCCTGGCTTGTCCGCCTGTGTCCGCCTGTCCTTACAGGTACAAACGATACTTGGCCCTGCCGCTCTGACGCGTACAGACGTGGACAATACTTTCTCAACTCATTTCTTTTCTCATTCTGCCTTGGCTCATCAGGCTATCTGCCTCCTTACCAGCCAGCCTCTTCTTTTCTTCTCTTTTGAACCTCTCATTTTAAAAATTTTCTTTTCTTTTCCGTCCATCCCGTCCAACAGAAAATTTGACTGTCAGATTCCAATGTCAATGCCAATGCCAATCCCCGCTGCGCCTCGGCAAGAAAACAAAAAGAAAAAGGGGGAGTTTATCGCTCGTTTGCTTGGTTTGTAGTATGAGGTACGCACAAAGTACAGTACAGCCGAGCAAGTAAAAAGTACAATACGGCAGAAACACAGATCACTGATCGCATTCCATTCCCCGTCCATATCGGGCCCGGATCCCGATTCCCTCCTCCTCCGCGCCTACGTATAGGCATGTATCTGCGTATCGACGTATCGACGGTACGTGGCGGCCGAGAGTGGCTTGCGCCTAGCCAAAGTACAATGCCATCATACCCGCGGTACTTCGTACATGGTTACTGCACGCTTCCCGCCTGTGGACCTGCCTCGCCTCGAAAAAAAAAGACATGTCGTCCCCTGCAGTAGTTCGGGATCGGAGATTTGGAAGGACCCTGCTCGTTCAGGGTTGGCTGCATTTTTATTGTGGTGCCTGGTGCTATGCCGTGCCTGTGCTATGCCGTGCTATGCTAGTCTGGCATATTCCTGCCTCGGCCCTGTGGCCATGCTATTTCTGCATATGCTACATATACTATGTACATGACGGCCGTGATGAGAAGAAGACGATGTGCTGCCGCATGCATAACATCCAATATCCATCTTCTGGCAGGCGCATCTTCTTGTGTAATCTGGCTTCTCATTCCGGCATCCACAGCTTCCAGAAATAGACCCCGTCCTGCCGTCTGACCACACCAGCTTACTCTTCTTCTTTTGCAGTTACCGGCCTGCATTTCCGCGTGGGGGGTCTTCTATGTACTACGCAATATGGAAAAGGAGGCAGAAGAGTTGGTCACTTTTTTTCCCAAGCCCAATTCCGCCCGCGGACAAGGACATGTCATCCAAGCCCTCTCAAACACATTCTTGCCAGCTAGATGATGACCACCCCCCCGTGCGACGTTTCGGCCTCGTAGAGCGCCAAGTCATTGCGCCGGCGGGCTCTGCTCGCGGCGCTGGAGGGCAGATGCAACCCCAATAGCCTGCTTCTCGTAAAGAGAGTCTCGTCGTCGAATGCCCAGCCGCGCAGCACCATCGCCGGGCTCAGTCAGACTCGTCAGACCGGCCCATCAGCCTAAGTGTCTTCGACACAAGACGCATCTAGTAACCGCATCAGGCAGGCTGGTGTAGGCTGTCCGCCTTCCCACGCCTTTTCGTCCTGTCCCGTCCCGCCCTGCCCTATCCTCTCGCGCCTATACTGCCAGCCTGCTTCCGTTGGAGTCTTTGACTCTTATTTCACTCATATTACTACGGGAGTCATCTGACGGCCACTGCCACCACATGTGACGCGCGCCGTTCCGAGAATGACTACGCCACCCAAAGCCCAAAATGCCTAATGCGGGCAGGGACAAGATACTTCCCCACGTACGAATAAGAATAAGAAAAATCTAGCTAATTTCAATTACTACGATTGCGCTTTTGGGGGATCAGCGGAGAGGTGGCCGGACGCAACCCTACCCGCCTCGCCTGCGACCTAATCTGAGCTGCTGAGGTACATGTTCGTCCTATCCTGTCCCGGCCCTTCTCTTGGGGCTTCCTAGGCGACAGATTGGCCATGTGCAACCCGACTAGGCAGGCGATCCTTCGTCCGTTCGTCGTACCGAAGGATTTGCGAAAGAAGGAAAAAGGGGGGGACTGGGGTGGAAAATTGCACGGAAGAAGAAAGAAAAAAAAGAAGAGAAAATTTTACTTCTCTCGAATCGGTACGAAATAGGCTTGGATACGAATCCGCCTCTTACTGCGTGTAATGAGCCGGCAGAGAGACAAGAGGTAAAACGAAGACGGGATTCTGGATGACGGCGACGGCAGGGCCATGTCGTCGCCTAGCCCTAAGTCAGGTACCTCGCCTTACATGTATTGCATGTACAATACGTACCCTCCCACGCGCTTCACCCGAATCTGCGCCGAAGTACCGACCGATTGGATGTGACAGCTCCCATGCGAGCGGCGACGCATGCGCATGCTGCCCTCTCCTTGCCCGCGTTGCAACGTGGTCTTTTTCTGCAGCCCTTCTCCACGAGACAAAGCTGAGCTGAGCCGTTCCGTCGGGAATATTGGGTCCTCGTTGGCTGTCTCCTTTTTTTTCTTTTCCTTCTCTAATTCTCGTCGCCGACCATCCGGGGAGGAAGGGAGATGGAGAGGAAAGGGAAGAAACAGGCGAGCCAACGAAATGAGAGGAAAGGGATCGATCTGGACAAACCCCCCTTTTCCAGGGCCATCGTCTATTCCCTTCGATTTGGTGGACCACGTGTCGCGCGCTGTGCGACTACACCTCTTGCACATATACCGGGATCATCCTCGACGACCACGTCTTTTCCTGCCTTCTTCCTCTCCCTCCCCTCCATCTTTCTGTCGGCTTGTTCGAGTGCTTCCCCCCTGATGTTCAAGTGTCTGTCTCCTTGATTTTGCTAAAACGCGCTCGGCAGCAGCCACCTCTTCTGCAACCGGTCTTTCTTCAGGGCTGCGTCCTCGGTCCCGAGTTCTCCCGCCGAGTAGGCACTTCGTTGGCTGTGATATCACCCGCTCGGTTTCGAAGAAGGGCTGAATATTGCCTACCACTGCAGCAGCCCTGAACTCCTGGGATGATGGGGGTGACCACGCGGGCTCGGGAGCCTCGTCGGACATAGACAGTTCATCGATTTTCGGCCGGTCTGGCCCGCGCGGGCTTTTGTCCTGTCACCTCTGCATCGCTGTCTCGGGTTCCTGCTGCGGGAAAACGTATGTGGCAGCTAGGTATTCTGCCTAGGTACCTGCCTACCTGCTGGCTGCCCAAGACTTGTGTCTCGTCGCGTTGGACGGCGGCCGGATGTCGCGGCACCAGCCGACTGGTTTGACTGACTGCCTTGGACTGTTTGCTTCCAATAGGTAAGACGAGAGGAGATGCGCCATCCGCAAACGACTAGTGAAAACATAGCCCGTCGCTCAGACGCTGCTACCTAGGTAAGGCTTGCCGTCCTCGACGGATCGGATCGGGGCGGCGAGCTGCGGAGAAATCGGGTTATCGTTAGGTAACCATGTCAGCTAGGGACTTCGGCCATAGGTAAGTACCTCCTACTCGAGGTACTGCAACCTAGCACAGGTAGGTTCGTCAACGGCCCGTCGATCAAATGCGCGATGCCGATGAAGGAACCGGATGTCTTGGAGTAATGGGTCCTCGTGACATGATGAAGAGGTTTATGCGTGTGGCGTGCGTGCGTATGTGCGTACACTTTCAAGGTTGTGACATTGAGTAATCGTTAAATGTCCAGGTTTCAGTTCTGCGAGACTCTAGAGACACGGTGCCACCAGGTAATCTCTGTTTCCAATTATAGCAAGACCTCGACGGTGTACCCGTCTTCTGCTGTATCACGGCACTTGCGTCTTAAAGCGCCTCGATCCTTTCGTAGAGGTCCTCCGTGCCTCAACAGGTAGAGATACCCTCTTATGTCATCCACCATCTCACCTAGGGCTTCACATAAGACCATCATCATCCCACCCGAGTGACGGCTGTTTCTACAATAGGGAGCGATAATAGATGGTTATATTGTCGGTTGGCTTAGACATGGGATCCTACCTGTGCTCGCTCTTATGAGTACGTGTATCTTACACACATCTAGTGTCTTCGCTCGGAGGTATGTAGTTCAAGATAAGCGAAGGAGATGTATTGTCAGACAGATGGACACATCGGTGTGTGTTCTGACCGCGAGTAAGACGTACAGCACTCTACCGGCGTGACAAGCTAATGGATCGTATCGTGACCTATCATGTCAGCCCGGACGTCTGTGGTATTCGCGTCTCCTTTTCGTGCGCCGTACCGAGTCTCCGTCTCATAGAACATCACCCTCCCATTCTCTAAGGGAAAGAAGAGATCTAGCAATGTATGAAAGCTCACCGTAGTCAACCAATGGGAGTTAGTCTACGGACAGATATGGGTTGTCTTGATTGGGGCTCGGTGACTACTCTACTTCGACCCGGAAGCTGGTTCGTAAAGTGTTCACAGTAAGACTCCGTATTTTCAGGCGGCTACAAGTCTGGGAAGTGGTCTAGGGTATCACTGCAGATGTTTATGGTCTTTAGCGTCCAGACATCGGGGAGGGAGTAGACATAGGACCGCAGCTCTGCTTGAGCCACGCTGGTATGAAGGTGAAGTATCTATGGCGTTGAACCGAGATACACCATGGTTCGTCTTCTACGTACATGATTCTTCTTCAAGAGGGAACAGAAGCGACCATCCACGCAAGCACTCGTCTATATGCTGTTATTCCCTAGCATGATGACATCCCCTCGCCCAGGACTCCTTGGACATACAATATTTGGGCCACGGTCCCTCAGCCATATGTGAATAGCGTCTCGTCTGTCACTTGGTAGCTACCTACCTACCAGCCTTCTACTCCGTATCTACAGGAGCGAGATTTATGAGTACAAGCCTGCCAGATATTAACCAGAGGCGAATTAGCGATATCCATCCCTCCTTCAACAAAAAGGGGTTCAGAAGCATCACGCCCAGCAGACCTGGTAACCTTAACCCCTATCCGCCCCTCCCGAGGCCGCGCAAGTATATGATCAACGACACGATCCTACTGGCTTTATATGCTGGGGTTTTACTGAGACATACCAGCGCTGCTTAGCGATTCCGAGAGGTCTTTTGCTGGTAAATGATAGCAAGGACTATTCGTGAGGATTTACTACACGGAAGAACAAGGACCAATAGAGCAGAGAGGGGCCAGAGGGGGGGAGGTCATCTGGGTCAAGGGAATGTCGTCAGTCAAGCTGGAACGCCTGGAAGTCTGGCTCCATTCCTCTCTAGCATGTTGATGCCGACATCCATAGCATGAGAGCGACTAGGCCGACATTCGAATGGACATATACCCCACAAGCTCGAGAGCATCGCAAGTTGTCGATTCACAGGACCTTGGCCGATAGAAAATCAAGTAGAGAAATTTGCCTGTCTGATATTCTTATTCCAGTTTACTCTCTGTAGGCGACGTTGCTCTCCTGCTCCCCTTTCCTAGAGACAGTCATGCCAGCAGGTGAACTACCAGTATGGCGACAAGGAGCATGCATTACGCATGGTAAAGAGCAGCGCACTCGTGTGTGCCTATGCTATACCCCGTGGAAGGGGAAGTGAGTAAGTGAGGGTATAGAGGAGACACCGTACCCACCGAGCAAACCCCATCTAGCGCTGGCATAGCTTAGACTTCTAGTTTATCTTTTCTCCCTATCCACTCCTGACAACCTACGACCCTAGGCAGCTTACCTAGGAATATGCCTCCTAGGTATATAGGTATATATCCTGGGATCTCTTACCGCGCCTCCAAATCTAGATCATAACAAGATCATCTTAATTGCGTGCAGTACCAAGTCACGCCAAGTAGGGCCCGTCTCTGCGCCGAGCGTAGGCGCCAAGGTCTCGTCAGGCATGAGGGGGAGGCCGTATCCTATTACATCGAGAGGAGGCACTCAAAAGAGGCCGTGGCGTTCCGAACACCTGGTCCGGGGAGAATTAATGACGATACGATCGGCTTGGGGCTCTGCCTCTTGGCTCGATCGAGGCTCGGACGACATGCCGGCCGCGGGAAGACGGCGTCGATTAGTCCTCGGGCCGGTGGGTCTTCGGCCGACAGACGCGCTACGGCGGCGTGCTGGGGATGCCTAGCGTAGATGTGTTCCATTCTTCTCTGGAGGCCGCTAAGGCTATATGGGGAAAGGAGGACTCTCCATGGGGAGAGTTCAACTATTATCGCTGTGAAGATGGGATACTGGCATCTCCCTGTCTTCGGACAATGGGAAAATTGGCCACGTACACACCTATAAGCTGCCGGCGGGCATGTTTGTCTGAGACACGGGGGTAATTATGCGACGTTATAACAATCGTCCTCGTGATCCACCTGCGAGGTATCGAGAAAAGACTCAGGAGGAAAAAGATCTGCTTCGCGTCGTGTCTGTGCCATCCCGAAGGCGACAAGGCTATTGTTGAAGGCGCTAAAAGGTGTAATCTTGTGATCTTGTGTCAAGGGGCTAATCGTCGACTCGGTCTGTATTTGATTCTGCCACTCTCGTATCTGCTGCAGCACCAATAAAGACGAAATTGATTCTAAACGCCTTAATCCGGAGCTGACGTGGCTACCGACACGCTCTTTAGCCGTCACAGCAGAGCGAAGCTCCAAGTTCTCATCTGCGAAACAACATGTAGCTGCATACGAGTTGGAGATGCATTCGCAAGTCGTTCGTGTTCTCGCATATAGCGAAATGTTGCTAGGGACGAATCAATACACGCACTCGTGGGGGATGGACTGGTCCAGACGTTGATCGATTTAGGGAGCTTCGATATCGAGCTGCCATCCCGCCGCCACCGGATCGCGTGGGATTCGCTATAGATTCCCGTTACAGTACATATCTATCGGCGCTGCTGCAGCGTCGTCTCGATGGCGACGATCTCGTTGGTACCGTGACAGCGACCACCACGCGAGACCAGAGTCGCTGACTCCAAGTAGGAATCGCGATCGTTCGCCTGCTCGCTGCTCAGTCACAGATGCCGGGTATTCGTAAGGCAAGTGTCAGATTGCGACTGGCCTGCTGCCCCTCTGGCAACCTGAATTAGCAGCCTCTTTAAGCCAGGTGACTTGCGGCCATAATCTTGGCAATTTAGCCTGACTTGCAACATTCCTAACTGGGCTTGCCGTGCTCTGGCTGAAGATTAGAGGACCGGCTTCATACCGAAAATAAGTCGGAGCGGGTCCGGAAGAGTAGTGGTGGATCTGGCCGGTGCTATAACTTGATCCGAGCCAATGATTTGGTCGTGAGCTGGATCGAATTGGCAAGTTGCCGGGTGGATGAGGGAGAGCCTCAGCTAATAATACCCGTGTCTCTTTTGTTGGTTTTGGTTCCTGTTGATTTTCTTTGGCTTCTGGAAGAAGACGGTTCCTCCGTGCTTCTCTCACACACCCAACCCACGTCGATCCTCCAGCCTGCCCAGCCTGCCCGGCGCAGGCCCACTTGCACATGCTTGACTTTCACGATAGATATGATCCACCACCAAATGACAGCGATAAATTACCAATTAGACGTCGAGACATAAAACCAAGCTTTCTTAAATCGGGGCAATTTCGATATCGTGGCGTGACTTAGCCGGACTTGTCAGACCACTTTGGCAGCCTAAAACCCACCGAGAATCTCCCAGAGACAGAGCCGTTTTCTTGCTGCTTGTTGGTGTAAGAGCCGAACACTTCTTCCAGGCCCTCGCAGGCTTTCCCGATCCAGCCTCGACGCCCTCTTCAGGTACAGCGTCGCAATCAAATCCACTCGGACCTAACATGCCGAAATCGGTTGCCCCTGCTCTTGGACAGATTTGACCGAGGTGTAAAATAAGAAAAAAAAAATTATCGGGAAAAACCTCCACGGGCGATGATGAAATCCCTGACAGGGGTTCCTCAAGACGGTCCGTTGTCTCAAAAAAACTCCCACAAATTTCCTCACCCGTCGTGTCCAGTGCATGGGATTTCGCTGCTTGGTGCTTGGTCTCGCCGCCATATCGCCACCTTTCTCTCCCTTTTCTTCTCGTCTTCCCCAGTTCTCGTTTGTGTTGTAACCTTCTCCTCGTCCTCGTGAGAATATCCGCTCCAAACGTAATATAGAAAGGGAGCTTCCTCGACTTGACAACCCGCCGCGCCCACGCGCCCTACGCTCTTTGCTTTTCTTGTCCTTTTTTGCCGCGACTCTAGACTCTCTTATTGTATGCTGCCCTTCTTCCCCTTCTCCCATACTTCCACTCTGACGCCCTTGTCCCGACAGACGAAGACCGATATAGAATATAGAACAACGATAGAATAGATCTCGTCGTCGCGCCGATTCCACAATGATCATCACACGCCTAATCTCGTTAACCAACTTCGCTGTCGCCTCGTCGGCGCTCGGCTTCCAAGTCTTCGTCCTGTATCCGTGGCACAACCAGCTGGACGAGTCGTTCGCGGAGCTCAAGAAGGAGCATCTCAGGGTCCTGGAGGCGGTCAGTGAGGTCGCGAGGGAGGTGGATCCGAACTCGAGGAAAGGCATGGCCGATTCCATCTTGGGGCGCCTAGGAGTCAGCGCGTTCAGCATTAGAAGGTGATTTCAATTTTAGCAAGCATGCAGTAACCATGAAGTCTTAGCATACGGGGTCGACGCTTATACCAACATACCAATCTTAGTTTGTTTCCGCCCAAGGCAGCATCCCCAGTCATCTCCAAGGTTCCCGACAGCAGTGATGATGTAAGATACGTCGCAGACCGCGTCGCCAGCCTTTCCACTGCCGTGCCTGCCAAGCCAGGCCTGTCTGTGTCCGAGGTGGCGAGATACGCCTTCTCCGGAGCCATTTGTTGCTCCTTTACCCATGCCATCCTTACCCCAGTTGACGTGTAAGCCACCGCGATTTTCGTAGCTTTCTTTGATCGTGGACGCCGTTTGGGAGCACTGTTTCCTTTCCGCACAGCGTTAGGAAAGCTAATACGTGCTCAGCGTCAAGACACGAGTCCAACTCGAGCCAGCTGTATACAACCGGGGCCTAGCGGGCGGTCTTCGACAGGTCGTTGCCTATGACGGCGCGGCGGCGCTTCTGACAGGATTTGGGCCGACAGTGACGGGATACTTCCTGCAGGGGGCCTTCAAGTTTGGCGGCTACGAGTTCTTCAAGAGAAAGGCGAATGATTATCTGGGGCCCGAGAAGGCGGCAGCGAATCGCAGCGCTGTGTACCTCGCATCTTCCGCAAGCGCCGAGCTCCTCGGCGATATCCTGCTCTGCCCCTTTGAAGCTGCGCGCATAAGACTCGTGTCGCAACCGTTGTTCGCTTCGAATATGCTGACAGCGCTGGGCAAGATGACTCGATATGAGGGGATGGCCGGGCTGTACTCGGGTTTCATGCCTATAGTCTTGAAACAGTAAGTGGCTAGACTTGGGTCAAATTCGCTTCTGCCCGAGTTCCGATCACTAACTCAAGTTAGGGTCCCGTACACGATGGCCACCTTTGTAGTGTATGAGAAAGCTCTCGAGGCAGCATACACCTTGGTAGACAAGGAAAAGGCGTCAAACATGATGCTTTCGGGGGTCAACCTCGGTTGCGGTCTCATTGCGGGCATGGCGGCAGCTTTCGTGTCGCAGCCCGCCGACACGGTGTTGAGCAAGATCAACAAGGAGAAAGGCCTGCCTGGTGAGGGGACGGCTCGTCGTATCTTCAATATCATCGGCCAACTTGGTTTGCGCGGAAGCTACACCGGCATTGGCCCACGACTCGTCATGGTGGGTGGCATGACAGCTGTCCAGTTCGGCATTTATGGCCACATCCAGAGGGTATGAACACTCTTGCTCCCGCGCAGTAGCAGCTGACGACTGACGATTGGTATAGGCCCTGGGCGCAACTAGTAGCGTTGCTGAAGCTGTTGAAGTCGAGCACGATGTTATCGACATTGGCGGCCTGATGGAGACCGCCGAATATTAATCCGATGTCGGGCTCGAAGAAACCGAGGTCGAAGCTGAACTTCATAAGCTAGGTGTATCACCTATCCCATATTCCTGGCATAGACCAGGAGAAGATGGCAAGCCGCGCATATTGTAACGGCCGCTACGTAATAGTACACATTTGATTTCGGTCTTGGTCAGACATGTTTGAAAGGACGAAGTACGATTCTACTAGAGAAGGATCATGTATAGACACGATGTAGATATAGATATAGAGTAGTGTAATAGGATATATTCGTAATAGATTGAACAAGATTACGATACAGGAGATACCCAGGTATATACCTAGGTAAGGATCTGGATCTGAGATGAAGTGGTCGCGGTAGGGAATAAAGATGCAATTTCCAAGATCAGTCGTACATCGCACGATGACGGACTGATGAGCTTCGGAGTAATGACGGACTTAGGCATCAGCCGGAGCCCTAAAGGCTTCTGAGCTTACAGGTACATGCAGGCATGGTACAGCACGTACGCTCCTGCTATTAGCACGCCTAGCAGGGAATAACGAATATTACAGAAGACTTTGGTGGGCAAGGTTTACATCATTTGGCGCCCCGCCCCCACTAATGACTGCTAACTCATCACTCGTCACTTTGTCTACCGGCATTTCTCGTCGATCCCAACGAGAACGTTTCTTCAACTTCCATAAGGTCGCAACCCTTTTTCAAGTATTCACCTCTATCCTTTCTGTACTTTCTAGTTGCGACCCCCTCTAATAATCCCCGAAAATCGTACTGAGTAGATATCATGTCGAGTAGGCAGCTGAGAAAGCTCCAAAAGCAGCAAGAGCTGCAAAAGCTCCAGGCCCAGATCCCCGCCGAAGATGACGAATCAAGCGAAGACGAACAACCTGCGCGCAACGCGAAACCAAGCCTGTTCTCAGGGTTTGCAGCTCTGGGAGGTCAGGATGAAGAGGACGAGGAGAATGAAGAGGCTGAGGATGACGCTGAGGGCAAGCGGGACGAGTCAGTAGAGGCCGCGACGAATCCCGCTCCAGAACCTGCTTCCACCGAAGCCGTGGATAGCGCGGCCAAGACAAGCTCCTCGAAGAAGAGTAAGAATAAAAAGAAGAAGAAGAAGGCCAAGAAGCAAGAAGCTGTGCCGACCACTGTTGACACGAGCTTGCCCGACGAACAAGACGAAATTGACCAAGCGCTTCGAGAACTCGACCTACGAAAGCCCGATGAAGAACCGCAACATAGCCATTCAGCGCTGAGAATCTACGAAAGGATTTGTCACCTCTTGAGTGTCAACACGTACCATCTCAAGGTTCTCAACGAGATGCGAAATCTCTTCGGACGAGAGGCTATCGCCGCTGCACAAACCGAGGAGGAACAAGACCAGGCGCGTACCAGGCGACAACAGCGTACTCCGTTGGATCAAGTAGACCTGGAAACTTTCTTGAAGGGGCAACAGGGCAAAAGTCTGCCAGAAGTTACGCTGAGACGCAATCCATTCCTGGCTGGAAAAGAAAACTGGCCAAACGCTACTACCGAAGGCCTAACCATGGAGCAGCTCAAGGATGAGAACGAGGGTGACTTTGTCCCAATGCCCGGTACTGCCGAGTTTCGATTTGTGCACAGTGACCGATACAATTTTCTGGAAGATAAATTCTGGCAGACGATCCAGATGTTTGAGCCTCTGGCCGTTGTCTATTTCCTGCACGCGCACCCGTATCATATCTCCAGTCTTATTCAGGTCAGCCGAATCGCAAAGCAGGACCAGAACTCGGCACTCTCTGCTGACCTGTGCGAACGAGCCCTCTTTACTTTCGGCCGCATCTCACTGTCAGGTTTCCGACAGAAGCTGGAGCAAGGAAAGGCAAGAATTTCGTTCAAGCGACCAGAGAACCGCCAGTTTTGGCTAGCTGGATATCATTACCTCAAGAACTTGATCATGAAGGGTACCTATAGGACTGCGCTGGAATGGTGTAAGCTCCTATTGAGCATCAACCATACTGACCCTTACGGCATTATCCACTTCATCCACCCGCTCGCTATCCGGGCGCACGAGTCGAAATGGTTTGTCGAGCTGTGCGATTCGGGAATATTGGACGTGGACCCGGAAGCTCAAGATGCCCCAGACTATATCAGACAGACGCTCGTCTTGGCCCGGCTCCAGCAGGATGACACTGCTGGCGCTAAAGCGTTGTTGCTTGAAGGCATGGAACGTCTGCCCTGGCTTTACGGTCTTCTGTTCAAATCACTTAATCTAGATGTGCCAAAGTCTCTATGGGGCTGGCAGCCGCGAAACCAAGAAGAGGATCTCCATACGAACGTCTACGTCCACCAGACAAAGGGGCTATGGGATAAGGCTCAAGCTACTTCTCTATTAAAAGAGGCCGCACAGGAAGTGAAGAGGGCAGACCCTGCTAAGGCCTTCGCGTTCCCTCCTCCTGTTAAGACCAATTTTGGAAGGTTTGTCTATCTGCTGGAGGTTCCGTCCTTGATAGGCCTTGTACCGCGCGGACTGCTGGATATGAAAGTCAACTGGGAGTTCGACCCGCTACCACCGCCCATGGAAGAGAATATCTTCTCCCACAGCTCGCAGACGCGACCTTGGATTCCGGGAAGCGAGGATCGGGAAGCCAATAACCAACGGAACCTGGAAAATCTGCTGCGAGACCTGGAGCATGAACGCCGGGGCATGGGCTTCGACGAGAACGCCGAGGGCGGTGAAGATGACGTGTTTGTGGCAGGTCCTGAAGATGGCCGCCTAAACGGCCTCTTCCAGGCCTTTATGCACATGATCATGCCGCGCGGCTTCGAGGGCGCTCTGGACGCCGACATGGGCGGCGACGATATCCCGGCGTTAGCTGGCATGCCCGGTCGTTGGTCCGAGACGGACTCGGTGGATGAAGGGACGGACGATGAGATGCCCCCGTTGATACCTGCCGAGACTAGCCATCCCCAGGCACCTTCGCCCGATCAAAGGACGGGGGGTGGTGGGGATGGTGAGACTGATACCCCAGAGGCTGGCCAGAATTCACACCACTGACTGTGAAGCGGTATACGTGGCTGCGAGAATGAATCATCTGAGAAGCGAACCTGCACTGTAATTGATTACTGGCCGATATTAGGGTCAGGGAGCGGACGTAGATCACGAAGCGATCATGGTACGGAACAGGGTCTGCTAAACTTGGGGTGCGGCTGGTCAACACGTGTACCTTGCAGCAGCATTCTTGAACCGACAGATCAGAGCTTGGATTGTATCATAATCATAAACATTTTGTACCAGCGCGAGCTGAGTTTAGGTCCTTATGACAAGTTACATATCCGTATGAAAGGGTACATTCAATATCCGGTGATGAGCAAGTTTCTCTTTTTGCCATCTGGTAATTGTCGAATGCTAGTTTCATATGTGGAAGAAAAGGTCGAGACGAAAAGGGGGGGGTTGCTAAATAGGAGGCTCGAGCAAGTTTCATATGATTCTCTTGCGTTTCTTGTGCCTCGCTTTGTTTTGAGCTGTAGTAGTGATGCAAAGTATCTGACAGTGTCATTTACAGGATAATTGGTATTTCGTACGTTAGAATAGGTTGCTTGACACACGGTATCAGCATCAGAAAGGTGATGCGCCGCACTGTCTTATACTTTGCTAAGTTGCTCACGAAGCTCTTTGGAGTCGGGACTGAACAAGGCGGGGTGATAATTCCAGGTACAAACAAGTACCTCACAGGTCGTCCTTCAGAGGCTCCCAAGGTTGGAGGTGACTCTAGCTCATTCTCACGGCCGAGACTTCGCAACCTATTATTAATACAGGACATCGAGACTGCCGGGGCCGTGTTACCTTCTACGTGACCTCTTTTACTATAAAACAAACCTGTCCTCTTCTTCGCGTCTTTAGCTTCCGTACTACTTCAGTCCATCCTTTTTTTGATCATCTCCATCTGCATCTCTAACCCCACCGAGAAATCATCACCCCTCCTTTTTCTTTCCCTCGTACTATTCGCATACCGAAAACCCAACAATCTTTCGCAATGGCTGACCAGGAACACACCTACAAGTTCAACGTCTCCATGAGCTGCGGCGGCTGCTCGGGCGCTGTTAACCGCGTGCTCGGCAGGCTGGAGGGTGAGTCTATCCCTGTCTACTCTTCTACTCGAAGCTGGGGCGAGACGGTTGCACCATTTCTTCGCGCGTATATATACCTCGGTCGACAGGTGTTTGAGGAGGTTGGGTCTATATGTCTCGATATCTTGCTAACAAGTCCCGACATGACAGGCGTCAAGAACTACGAAGTCTCCCTCGAGAAGCAGGAGGCCCTCGTCACCGCCGAGCCCGGCCTCGAGTACGAGACCGTCCTCAAGACCATCAAGAAGACGGGCAAGAAGGTGAACTCGGGCTTCGTCGACGGCGAGTCGCGGAGCATCGAGCTGGCCGAGTAGACGAAACAAGACATGGGGGAAGGGAATAAACCCGACCGGAGGTGTTCTGCTTGGGTTACGTAGCCTCCCGGCTCGCGAATAGGGATAAGCGTCTAGGCTATCATGTTTGTGTGGAAGACGGCAAAGTTCTGATACCAGAGAGGGGAGACTGTGGTCTTTTACTCTAGCCGCGCGTAGTCTTGTTTTCTCTTAATGGACAATGAATTACGACTGATACGACGTGGAACTGAATCTCGACGCTCCCGTACACTATCTAGGATGGATAGATCTTACATGTGCGCCGTTGCGCCAGTGACTACACCCGCCCCTGCACAAGTATACGTGATACCTTAGCCAGTTCAGAAGACTTACACACGTATATCGAAGAGGTTGAGCTGTATCCAGTGCGTGCGATAATCACCGCAACCTGTTTACTTGTTTGATTTCTCGGCGCCCAAGCCATAGCAAGTGCCCGACTGCCGGGCTGCGTCCTCATCGGTGTACGCAGCCAATCCACCAGTTAAATTGCGCCATTTTAGCTGTGCACCTTTTCGGGTGAGAAGCAATATGTAGCCTAGATGCAGGTCAACTTGCAACAATCCACGGTACAATCCAATCACCGCTGCCTACAAAGAGTGGTCTCATCTCGATTGGTCTAGTGGTCAGGATACCTGCTTGTCACGCAGGTGGCCGGGGTTCGATTCCCCGATCGAGAGCATACTTTTGCATTTTCGACGATGTGAATATTTCGTTTCTCTCTTTTCACGTATAGAGGCACTCTCTCTTTTCTTCTTCACGACCCAAGACTTTATTTACACTCTTTTATTCCACTTTTCTCTTCTAAGTGAGAACTTCTGGCGCGTACTTACCAGTCAATGAGTTAAGACATAGCAAGTCTTCCGTGATATCCAGCAATATGCCTGAGAGGTATTAAGCAGAGCTAGCGAAATGATAAAAGTCATCCTCCTCGGTATTCAGAGAGTAGGAAAAAGTGCTGGTAAATTTAGAACAGCAGATGTCTATGGTAGAAGTATGTACGTCTGTATGCCACTCTAAAATTTTATGACATTAGCCGCCGGCTAGGCGGAAGGGCTTGAGCTGGACACTTTCAAACACCCCGACTCGTATTCTTCCACGGCAGGTCCCCATGGGGTCAAGACGATTCGTTATTGCGGCCGGCGAAGCCCCGGGGCCTTGGGAAGGCTATCATAGATGATGGAGGTTACATACGATACGAAAAACGCCGCACTGGTTAGAACACAGGATAGTAATTGGCTCGAGATGAGCATTGATATTGATCTTGGATCGTGACTGGGACTCTGTAATTGAGGATCAATCTACGGAGAGATAAAGGCGCATGTGCGATTGGATCTCCGTTATTGAAGCACTCCACCAGCTGAGTCGTCGAGAAGCTTCGCCGGTTCATACCGTGGCCTTGGCTATCCTTTGAGCTTAGGAGCTCAGCAGCCCAGCTACTTATACCCCGGGCGAAGGGCCATGCGTGCGTGATCAGGGCGTAAATGCGAACCGTAGATCTTTTAGCAAGACGAACTGTTGATCTCCCGTCCCGATGGCGCCCTCAAACTTCTTAGGTTCTCTCGTCCTTCCGGCCCTCCTCTCGGCCACTGGTGTGCAAGCCCACGGTATCGCCAGTGCCATCGTGGTAGATAGCACCTTGTATGCACACAGAGCAACGTAGGAAGTCGTGCCTGGAAACTGACATCAAGTCGTAGTTACAATGGCTACAACCCGAGTTATCAATACCAAAGCCCACCTCCGACGGTAGTTGGCTGGTCCGTTCCGGATGACCTACAGTACGTACTACCCTTGCACTTCCGGTGAGAGCAGGAACTAGACCTAGCTCACTCCTAACTGCGTAGGAATACCTTCATTTCCCCCGACCAGTTCGGCACGTCCGACGTGGTATGCCACCTCGGCGCCGAGCCAGCCGGTGCCGCTGCCCCGGTCAAGGGAGGCGACGTGATCGAGGTGCAGTGGACGCCATGGCCGGCAACCCACAAGGGGCCGGTCATCGACTACCTCGCCAACTGTAACGGTCCTTGCGTAAGCTCATCCATCCCCCGCGGGTTCATGTACCTAGGACCACGGAAAACACGCTCTTTCCGTCTGTTGCTCAGCAGTTTGACGCCGAACGCTGACCACCCTTCTAGGAGACGGCGGACAAGACGAAGCTCGAGTTCTTCAAGATCGGCGAGGCGGGCTGGGTGGACCAGGCCAGCGACCTGTGGGCGGCCAACGTGCTCATGAACAACAACAACAGCTGGCTGGTGCGGGTGCCCGAGGACATCGCGCCGGGCAACTACGTGCTGCGCCACGAGATCATCTCGCTGCACAACGCCGCCAACCCCAACGGCGCCCAGAGCTACCCGTTCTGCTACAACCTGGCCATCGACAGCGCCGGCACCGCGAGCCCCGCCGGCGTCGCCGCCACCGCGCTGTATAAGTCCAACGACCCCGGCATCAGGTTCGACCTCTTCTCGCACCCGACGTCCTACGTCATTCCCGGCGTAAGTTGAATCTCTCCCTTTGCTTACCCGCTATCTGCTGTCTCCAGAATGAGAAGGAGATGGGGGCAAAAAGGAAATACACGTCCTTGCTAATGGCCACGACAGCCGGCTCTGTACAGCGGAGCGCTCCCCGTCACACAGAGCAAGCCCGCGCCCATCACGGCCACGGCCACGGGCATCTACGAGTACACGGCAGCGGCGGCGGCGGTGCCGACTACTCTCGTGGTTGCGCCGAAGAAAGCGTTGCCGATATTGCCTCGTGTGACCCCCGTGCTGTGAAGATAGCTTCGCAACTCGCACTGAATCGTCGCAGAAGAGCTATTGTCCTTTACGGTATGCGTTGTGCTCAGATCTCCAAGCTGACATTTATGGTATTCGTCGTGGTGCTGCATTGGGGCTGTACATAGCAAGACAATATCTTGTCGACTGCGGTTCACGATTCAATAGTAAGCCGAATCTAGCCAAATATTTGGAATCTATCACTGCCGATGCTACCGTGCGGTCTCTGGCACCTCGGGCACCTACCTAAGGTAAGAACGTAGTACGGATGTATGTAAGATGCAGGATATACGCCGGGATCGAGAGACATGGGCTGTTTGGCCAAGCTTTTTCCCGTGGTGAATATGCTCCAGGATATCTCGTAATGGCCCTCCGCGTTTCAAAACAGCCTCGGATCAGCTCGTCGGCTCGCGTTCGTTGCCAATATACCCACGGCATGATGCGTTTGATCCTTTTTCATGTCCGTCTTCGTCCTGGCGAACCATGTACAGCTGCCCTAGTGGTAGAAGGGCCGAGACAGACCTCAGACTGCACGAGATCGTGGCCTCATGCGGGATGAGCTGTAGATATAGCAGATTTAGCTATGTATTATCAGGCAGGTCAGGTCGTGCCATCAACATCTAAGCAGAATGCAGGTCGGCGGATGGTGAAATATTTTTCAGCCAATTAACTGGATATAAGGTCACCCCGCTGTTTGATGAGTAAGCCGGGTTCAAGCCAAGCTCACAGCTTTGTCTCTTTTCATTCGGCAGGATCGAAAACATTCGCTTGGAAATGATGATAAGCCTCGGATCTCCAGATATTTTACCTGCAACACCCCTCGCCCCCCCAACTCGTCCCCGAATCGGCCGAAATACCGGACGGGTGGACAAGGATATGACCTATGCTGTACCTATGTACAATATTAGGTACAGGTAATCTCCAGGGATTCGCTCGGGCTGTCGGGCTCTTAGTCAGATAAGTGAGGCTTCACTTCAGGGCCTCCCAAGGGCCTCTCAAGGGCCTCCAGCGCCGTTCTTCGTCGCTTCTGCAGCAGATCCCGGCTCTTGGCAGCTGCGGGACGAGTCAGGATCCGGTCACGTGGCCCTCACACTCGCTTGCAGTTCTAGACTTGTCCCAGGTAGGCATGTACTTGTCCGCTCACACCTGGGACCGTGTAAGCTGTGCCGTCGATAGCAAAGGGCAGCTCGGACGGGTCGAATACGACAGAAAGAGACACGAGAAGACGATAACAGACTGTGGGAAATTCCCTGACACCATGACCCCACCCTATCACAGCTCCCTATCCTGCCTATCCAGGTGCTAAACACCGACATTACCTAGTTCGATGATGAGCTAGCCAGCTTCGGATCCTCCTACAGTCCCGGCTCGGTGCTTCATTTTTTTTTTCTCCCAGTTTTTTGCGGTCCGCCTCATAATTCTTTTGTGTCATCCCTTGTATCATAGTACACTGCCGACTTTCAAGCCGCCCTTGTCGGTCAGATGTTCCGCTTGCTAGCATCCGGGAACATACTGCCGCGTACCTTTCGTCATGGTCTGGTCTCTTGCCTCGCCCACCTCCATGAATAACACCACCATATACCATCTAGAAGTTTGCGCAGTCGGCTGACCTCTCGGGGGCCCGCGTCTCACGGAGCTCAATGGACAACGGCAAGTCGCCGGTATCTGTTCACAGCAGCGCCAACAGCCCCGTCTCCTTCGTAGCGCCTTCACGAAGTGTTAAGCGGCCGCGCCCCGTCAAGAGCTGCCTTGAGTGCCGGAAGAGGAAGTTGAAGTGCGATAGGATTTCGCCGTGCTCCCAGTGCCAGAAAGCCCAGAGAGCATGCCGATACGCGGCCGAGGGCGAGGCCGTGAGCCTCAGTGACGGCTCCGATGTCGAGGTGCTCGAGAGAACAGTCAAGCGGACCCGTCCCGTGACAGGTCAGGAATTTAGCCAGCGCAGTGCCAACTATTCCGCCGTACTTGAGGATCATGCGGCCAGGTTGGAACGGCTGGAGAGGAAACTGGAGAGGCGGCCCGAAAGTACTTCATCCGTCGCAGAGCCCGGCGGCACGCGGCCGCAGCTCTCTGCCGCATCGTCAATCACCATGCGCGGGCTGTCGGTGAAGGGGGGTCTTCGGACTCGCTTCTTCGGCCATAACAGCACGCGCGTTCTCGTAAACCTCGTAAGTCTCGTTCGCCTTGCATCGCTACATATTTCTTGGCCGGCTCTAATACGCCGTAGTTTGACGAAGCGAAGGACTTCATGTTTAGTAGGAACAAGTCCGGCGATATAAGGGAACTATTCATGAACATAAACAAGGTCCACAAGGCTCTTCAGGACGAACATCGCAAAGCTACCGCTCCCATTACGGTATTCGTGGACTCGATGACACCAATTCAGAAGCGGATGGCTGATGTTCTGCCGAGCCGGGCGGTCTGCGACACCCTTCTAGAGATATATATGGGCGGATCCGAAACTATCTACCGTGTAATTCATGCGCCATCGTTTATGAAGCAGTATGCTGGGTATTGGCAGGGCAGCCCTCAACATGAAGCATTTCTGCCCCAGCTACTCTCCATCTTGTGTGTTGGGTATCGATTTCTCGGGACAGGCAAAGGGCAATATCATGACCGAGAAGGTATTCACATCCCGACGGCAAGCTCTCTCGTCAAGACTTGGCTCGACGACCTCCGCGGAAAGCAACTTGTGGATTTCAGCACATTGCAAGCCGAACTCCTCCAACTCATGGCTCAGAGAATGATCAATCCACAGAACCAGGAAACCTGGACTCATCTTGGCCTCATCGTGCGGATGGCTATGACTATGGGGCTGCACCGAGACCCTTCGGAATTCGCCCACAAGATATCACCCTTCTGGGCCGAACAAAGAAGAAAGTTGTGGTACACGATAGTCGAGCTTGACGTACACATGTCGGTGCAATGTACCTTGCCCTCGTGCATACGAGAGGGTGATTTTACTTGTCTACCCCCGATGAATCTTAACGACGAGGACATGTACCCCAGCATAGAACAGCTCCCTCCTTCGAAACCCATAGACCAGCATACCGATGCTCGCATCCAAGTGTTTGCTGCTAACACGTTGCCTATACGGCTCAGGATTGTCGAGCTGATCAACCGCACTGACAGTCTTCGGGATTACCAGCAAGTCCTAGAGATTGGCAACGAGCTGGAACGAGTCTTCGAAGACATACGGTATATCGTTCCGCCCGCGGCGTCATCGACCAACAGGAAAGAATATCTCCGGAAATGGCTGTCGCGGATTGTATTAGACATGCACTGCCGTCGCCCGCTATTGGCGCTGTATCGACCTTTCGCCTTAAGCAGCCCCGATGCTCCCCAGCAAATCATGACGGGGTATCTAAGGTCATCGATGATACTGCTCTCTTACCTCGACGAGCTCGATCCAGCGTCGCCTGATTTCAAGCAAATTTGGCATATGCACCAACTCGTCCTGAAGGAGGATATTTTACAAGCCGCGTTCAGCGTCTGCTATTACATAAACCAGGTTGCGAACAGTCCTAAAGCCGCGGACTTGTCTACCCCAGAGACCCTTGTCAGGTGTGCGTCGGTGCAAGAAGCGTGCACTATAGCTTCCGAGAGCTCGATTCTGCTGTCCCTCCCGCGACTGAAGAACACGGTTCAGAAGGTGCTGGACGGCATGCTCGACCGGATCCGGGAGATCGGGACGGATCTGAGAGATATCGTCTCGCTCACGGTCGTATTCAGCACGTCGCGGGGCGGAACGCTGGAGCAGAAACGAGATGCTATCAAAAGCGGCGTACAGGCTATCCTAGATGTAGGGCTGCAAGCGACCCATGCGAACCAAGAAAAGATTTCTTCGATCCCGGTGAGAACACCGCTTAGATTTTGCGTCTAGAGGACTCTGCTAATTTGTTAACAGATTGTGTCCTCTTCGCCGGGATCTATTAATACGACACAAGCAGGCACGAGCTTTATGAATAGCTCGCAGCCATTCGTAGCAACGACTGATGCACCTGATACCGTATGTATTCCCCTTCCCCGCGGCGAAGTCGGTAATGAGAACTCGATACTGATTGATCTTGCTAGATGTCTGATGACTTCAATGCCATGTGGGATTTAGAATATTGGAACCCGTTTATGCCTTTATGGCGATCGTTAGAGAAATGAGTTATATTGCCTTCAACACCCCGTGTTCGATATTCGAAAAGCGCTTGACCTTTATCCGCCGACTCCTTGCATCGCGAGCCGCCTGCCATCGCGGGTTCAAACAATTCTCGACGACGACTATAGGGATGCGTGGCTCTCCGTTGGCGTTACGTTGAACAAAGCTGACACCGTCTCCTCTAAATTACTCGACAGGGAGGGCAACCTTCTCCTGTATGAATCCCGCGACACGGAGGGAGAAGGTGTGTATTCTCTAGATTTGAAAAATTCGCTAGGACCGTCTTCTGATGTACGATCCGGACGGCGTGGGGGCCTAATTATCACGAAAAGTGTTTTCCTACGATACCCAAAATTTCATTTTATAAAAATTGTTGTTGTGGGAGGTGGTGATGGCTTTTGGTGTTCCTCGGGGTTGTCACGATAATATGTATGCCAACTATATAACACGAGCAGGGACGTCTTTGGAATTCCTCTGACCGACTTTGGGGCGAGAACTGCTGCTGATGACGAGAGCACACATGTTCTATTAGCTATGTGACCACGAAAATATATGATTTTAGATCTGTGATATTCTTTGCTATTGGCGATGCGCTTGTACGAGGGCGGAGTTTCATTATCGTCATCGTTCGGAGAATGTGTACATCCAGGTATCCTATATTACCGGGTAGATGCTTTATTCCCAACCACCCAGCAGCTCTAGGTAAGCCAGCCCATTGGCTCAGGCAGCGCACCCTACGGTTATACGATCACACGATGGCGATGAAGTCGATGAGTTACCGAATCCGGTAGTGCCTCGGCTCGTCCGCCTCGCCCCCGCGTGGAGACCCCACATCTCCACCACGACGTAGGAATCATCAAGGAGCATTTTACCGCGTTCTACCTAGTGAGTATGAGGGAAGCATCTCGACAATCAAAGGGAGATATCACCATGTGACGCAGTTTCATCTCTATATTGTGCAATATCTGAGACCTCATATCTGTGTCAGCATCTCATAAGCTCATTCCTGACCTGTCTGGTACCTGGGAAGGCGACTTGGCGAGACGAAGATATCACCAAATTAGCATCTGAAACACACGACCTGAACTCAAGATGCCGGCCAAACAGAAGCAGCCCGTCTACGTGCTGGGCGTGGGCATGACCAAGTTCATCAAGCCGCGCGGCAAGGTGGACTACACGGAGCTGGGCTTCGAGGCGGGGGTCAAGGCGATGCTGGACGCGGGCGTAAGCTACGACGACGTGGAGCAGGGCATCGCGTGCTACTGCTACGGCGACTCGACGTGCGGTCAGCGCGTCTTCTACCAGTTCGGCATGACGCAGATCCCCGTCGTCAACGTCAACAACAACTGCTCGACCGGGTCGACGGGGCTGTCCATGGCCCGCAACACCATCGCCCACGGCGGCGCCGACTGCGTCCTCGTCGTCGGCTTCGAGAAGATGATGCCGGGCAGCCTGCAGAGCTTCTTCAACGACCGCGACAACCCCCTCGCCACCACCACCAAGATGATGCTCGAGACCCGCGGCATCGCCAAGGCCCCCGGCGCGGCCCAGATGTTCGGCAACGCCGGGCGGGAGTACATGGAGAAGTGAGTGCATTTCTTTTCCTTCCCTCCCTTCTCAGTCTGCCAATTGCGCCGTAATGCTAACAGGAGTCGCATATAAAAGGTACGGCGCCAAGGCCGAGGACTTTGCCGAGATCGCGCGCGTCAACCACGCGCACTCGGCCAAGAACCCGTACTCGCAGTTCCAGGACGCGTACACGCTGGAGCAGGTGCAGGCGTCGCCGGCGATCCACGCGCCGCTGACCAAGCTGCAGTGCTGCCCGACGTCGGACGGCGGCGCCGCCGCGGTGCTGGTGTCGGACGAGTTCCTGGCGGCGCGGCCCGCGCTGCGCGAGCGCGCCGTGCTGGTCGCGGGGCAGTGCCTCGCGACGGATTCCCCCGCGCTCTTCTCCCGCAGCGCCATCGACCTCGTCGGCTTCGACATGAGCCGGCGCGCGGCGAAGGTGGCGCTGCGCGAGGCAGGGCTCGAGTCCGCGGGTAATGGCGCGGTTCAGGTCGTCGAGCTCCACGACTGCTTCTCTGCTAATGAGCTCGTCACTCTCGACGCTCTTGGCTTGTGCGCCCCTGGAAAGGCTCACGAGATGGTGCGCGCTGGCGATATTACGTACGGCGGCGCCGTCGTTGTAAACCCTTCCGGCGGTCTCATCTCCAAGGGCCACCCCCTCGGCGCTACCGGGCTGGCTCAGTGCGCCGAGCTTGTCGTATGTTATATCTGGTGTTTTCTTTTCTGTCCCTAGTTTCCCTTTTCTTGTTTCTTTTTTCCCCTTCCCTCTTGCGTCCCACGTACTTGAACTAACCTCAAGCCGTCGTAGTGGCACCTGCGCGGGTGGGCCAACAACCGCGCCGTCTCGCACACGCGGTACGCGCTGCAGCACAACCTGGGGCTTGGGGGCGCCGCCGTGGTCACGGTGTACTGCCGGCCGGACCGCAGCGAGGCGCCCGAGGTCGACTCGGCGACCATAGGCAAGGCCAACGGGCTCGGCTACAACCCGGCCGTGCAGGCCAAGGGCTTCACGGCCGCCCAGTGCAGGAGCGTGCTCAGCAAGACCAGCTCCAGCGCCTGGGCGCTGCAGGACACGGAGAAGAAGGTGGAGGCGAGGTTCTGATGGTGGCGAGTCCTTTTGTATATATCTGAGACGGGTTAGGGTTAGTCGCGTGATAAATGAAGCGACGCCTTGTATGTACGGAATCCAAAGAATGATCGACTTGCCAGTTGCAACCTGAGCAGTGTTATTAAAAAAGAGAGAGGAACTTGAGCAGCTACCTTGCTTCATTTTGATTGCGAGCTTACGGGAAAGGGGCCCTTGCCTAATGGTATCAGGTTATGGCTGCAGTTATAGAAACAATAAGCCTCCTTCTCTCCTTTTCCCATGGCACAGCAAGAACATTCATGGCATTATCTTTTACATACATGCCAGGCCCTTCTTACAACAGAGGATACGAAGACCGGATCCGAACCAGAGTCACTACAATAATTGATCGACTAGACGCATCAATCTACATATGAGCAATGTCTGCTCCCAACCAGCGATCCCTGGCGTCCATGTTCATTCCCAGAGGACTTGCTGTCTTCGGAGACAGAGCTTACTCGGTTATGCCATCGACACTAACCTTGTCGGCAGTGTTGATGCTGGTACGAGAGTCGAACGCTGTTGTAATGGCGAGGCGCTGATGAATATATCCTCACAGGTCGTGTGTAGCACCCTCGGCAGCATCCTCACGTTAATCGCATATGTATTGAAGATGATCAGCACACCCAATCAAACATTATACTTCTTCGCACAGCTACTGTTGGTCCTAGGCATCCTTCCGAGCAGGTTTTCGATATACATGTTATTGCGGTCGCTTCTCCCCGACACAGCGGAGACAGGACTCCGTGTGCAGATGGTATTGGCGACAGCCGTTTTCTGTCTCGACTTGGGCACGCTTTTGATGTGCTCGGTACCTTGGGATCCTAACTCGTCCATTTCCAATCAGAGTGAATGCTAGAAGCAAAAATATTCAATGATTTGGGACAAGATCCAGCAATGTAAGTACCCCTTTTTTCAAGCAAGACAGCGGCGCTCATTTTGCTGACTCGCTGCGTGTACCAGCTTTCAACATCGGCAATGCGGTATTCCTTGTACTAGTTTTAGCCTTCACGGGGTTAAAATTACGTCGCGTGCGCTTCATTTTCGGCTTTGGCAGTACGAGTTTACTGTTAGTCCACCCTCCCCAGATCCAGAAATACGTGGAAAGAAGCTGAAAGATGGGGGAACACTGATGCCTGACTACCTTATAAGTACCATGGTCTTCGCAATACTCAAAGCACGCAGACGCTCAGAGGCGCGTGCCGAGGGCGACCTGGACGGCGAGATGTGGTCCACAATATGGTTTCAGTAAGTGAACTGATGGAAATTTCTACTCATATGCTCGAACGCGCGCGAGTGCTGACTCGAGTCTCTCGACGAAACAGGGCGGAGCAGATGCTCGTCATGGCGGCAATCCTTGTCCTAATTCAGGCACTCATCAAACGGAGATTCGGCAATGGGCTCCAGGACGAAAACGCGCCGGTGGAACTTCAAGATCTGTCGCCGCCGCCGCTGCTGCTATCACCGGTGGAAGTACAACATGAACCACCGGTGGTAATGCAAGATGGACTGCTGCAGCCGCCACTCTGGAGTCGTCGTTGAACAGGGGGTACTGGCCTGAGCAGTCAACTACGAAATAGCGTTTTCTTTTTTTTTCTTCTTTTGCACCTCAGACTCTCCCTGGCTAGTCAGCGCACTGAGGCAGATTGCCGGAAAGCTAGCGAGGGAAATATGGCCAAAGAATAGAGATGGGTTGTACAAACTGGTACTATCACCGGTCATTATCATCATAGCGTTTGGTTTCCTCCTTGTGGATAGCGTCGTCAGTTATCCCAACCCTCATGGTAGTTCGTCCTAGAGTGATATTACGCTTCTGAACCCCTATTTGAGGCCATACTCGGTGTTAAGTTTGCTAGAGTGCCATGATATATACAACATGCTCCACACATAATACTAAGAGCTGGATGTCTCTATTCAAGTATAAACCCGTTCATTAACTTCAAGCATCATGAACGTGTGTACTTAGGTATATACCTATCCGGCGACCGATCGCCGGCCGCAAAATAATCAGACAACGACCTGCCGCTTGCCGAGATCGTACCTGTCGCCGTCCTTGAGGAAGTAGAAGACGGCGTCGCTGCCGGGGGCGTTCTTGCCGTCGGCGCCCTCCCTGGACCAGAAGGTGCCGTCGTAGACGACGACGTAGGTGCCGCGGTAGACCTGGGCGTCGTTCTTGTGGACGACGAGCGCCGTGTTCTCGTCGACGGCGACGCCGAGGAGCTCGGGGCGCAGCGCGAGGATCTGGAACATGTCGAACTGGCGGTTGCGCACGAGCACGTGCTGGTCGATGGCGACGTCGCGCACGAAGCCGAAGCCGACCTGGTGGTCGCCGACGGGCAGCGTGTTGGACGACGTGTCGCCGCGCGCCAGGAAGCTGCCCTGGATCGACGCCCCCGCCGAGCTGCCGCTGACGACGCCGCCCCGCGCCAGCACGTCGTGGAACAGCCGCTCCGTCAGGGTCCCCGCGTAGGCGTCGACGAGCCGCCACTGCCGCCCCCCGCCGAAGAAGACGCCCTTGGCGGATCGCAGCGGCGCCGCGAACTCCTCCGTATCGGCTACCGCCGGGTCGTACGTGTGCAGCACCGTCACGTTCTTGGCCCCCAGCCGCCGGAACGTGCCCGCCGCCGCCGCGTCGTCGTCGTACGTCGGGGAGCCCTCCGCCGTCGGGATCGTGATGATGGGCGCGTCTACCCCCCCCGCCAGGTCGATGATCTTCTGGTAGATCAGGTCGTCCGACGCGTTGCCCCCGACTATCACGAGCGTGCCGTTCTCGGGCCCCACGTATTCCGTGTCCTGGCGCTCGTAGACCGGCCTTGCGGACGCAAGGCTGGAGATAGCCAGCAAGGAGTTGAGAATGGCGCCTTTCATGTTTGCTGAGGGGCTTGACTGCAATTTTCTACAGAATGACCACGGCGCGAGAAAGCCAAGATATAAGACTGTCACGGTCTTTATACCCACCTAGATAACCAAGTAAATTGATATTATTCATTGGTCTCATATGTCTGATAATCGGCCGTAAAAGAAGGGTCGATTGCATCCCCACCATACGAATCGAGCTAGCCGAGACCTTCCTATTCGATCTTGATTTGACCTAGATGGCCAACCGGATGGGCCAATTCGATATCGTGCAATGGCGAGTGCATGTCGCCATCTACATCGTACATCTCCAAGCGGCTTGGCTCCCGTCTAAGACCGGCGAAACCAACGGCCCAATGAACAATTTCCGCTTGAAAATGTCATTGGCAGACAGGCAGTTGATGTTTCTCATGGGATTAGGGGAGATTCTGTCGCTCGCTGTTCAGATTACATCGGTTTCTAGACTCGTCTTTCTGGCTGAGTGTTTACACCGCTAAATGAATGTAACAGGTAACCAGAAATCTTTTCGTCGACAGACGAGGCGTGTATGGTAGAGGAGAGCTTGAATCAATGGATGCTTCCCTTGGAAGCTGATAGCATTTGAGATAAGAATCCTTGGGTTCTGGCTTCGTGACAACATATTTGAGCACATGATGTAGCTAGCTCTTACAATGGGAATAGACACGAAGACAGTAAGGAAGAAGACTGGACAGGCGTTAATCAAAGACCGAAGACAAAGGGAAAAAGCTGAGTCATTCACATGCTTACTCGAATTAGGTAAGCTTTCAGCACTATATACGATTTTCTAGAGTAAATAAACAACATCTACCTCGTACCTCACGAGGTAGGTATATTCGATCTGATGTTGTTCATGTTCAACTATATCAACTCGCCTAGGAGCTGTAAGTATGCGACCCAAAGCTGAAGGTAACGTAGCAGGTTGATAAATGAAGGGTCCGGGAAAGATATAAAGGATCTGACATTGCGACATAAGACAGGGTTCCGTCTTCCCCTCTTTCGCTATAGGTTACCAGCTCACCTACCAAGCCCGACCTATGAGGCGAGGTATTCTGCCAGATCAGCCTGCAATCTCTGGCCACTTGGGACGGCCAGATTTGTGCTGTAGCTCATGATCGCTGCCCACAGTCGGTAATCTGGGCAGCAAGGGGGTGGGCAGGGGAGTGAATGATAAGGGGGGAAGAGACAAAGATAGAGATAAAATGGCCACGCGATCCCGCTGCTACGGTACTTTCTCCAATACTTCCGGAGAGTGCTCCAACTCCATGGATGCAGCTCGGGTATCGCATCGCGACAGAACGGCAGCAATGGCGACCCGCAACGGCGACGCACCGTCCAAGACCGGGGATGGACACACCGACATCGCGCTGGCTGAGGCTATCGAGCAAGAGCATGAGCTTTCCTTCTGGCAGGCGGCGAGACTGTATCCCAAGGCGGTTGGCTGGTCGGCTTTCGTCTCGATAGGCGTCATCATGCTGGCGTTCGATCCGCAGATAGTCGGTAACCTATACGCAGTGCCCCAATTCCAAAAGGACTTTGGAGTTGAGCTAGACGGCGAGGTATGTATCGTGACCTTCTCTTGAAATTTCAATTTCATCTTTACAGCGAACAAGTCTGACGCTGAGAACTCACCAATAGTATGTCATTCCAGCATCCTGGCAGACGGGCTTATCAATGGGCAATCCAATCGGCCAAGTTGTCGGCGCGCTGTTCTCTGCTTACCCCATGGAGCTATTTGGTCGCAAATGGACCTTTTACGGGTGCGTCGTCCTGACAGCAGGCCTCGTCTTCATCCAATTCTTTGCGCGCTCCCTGCAGGTTCTCCTGGCGGGTGAGCTGCTCGGCGGTCTCGTCTTGGGATGTTACGTCGTCATTGGACCGACTTATGCATCGGAAGTCTGCCCAATGGCTCTTCGCGGATATCTGACGAGCTTCACCAACCTCTGCTTCGTCACGGGACAGCTGCTCGGAAATGGAGTCACCGCCGCTACGTCAAAGCTGGACACGCACTGGGCGTATAGCATCCCGTTCGCGCTGCAGTGGTTCTGGGTTGCCGTTATCATACCCGGATTCTTCTTCATCCCGGAATCGCCTTGGTGGTTGTTGCGCAAGGGCAAGACAGAGGAGGCTAGGGATGCCTTGCGCCGGCTCTCATCTCAGAATGCTGATGTCGACTCCACGCTGGCCGTCATCGCCGAGACGGACAGACTCGAGCTTGCCCTCGAGGCGGGAAGTACTTATTTAGACACCATAAAGGGTATCAACCTGCGACGGACCGAGATCTCTACCGGCGTGTATACGACGCAGGTCTTGAGTGGCATCTACCTGATAAACTACGGAACGTACTTCTTCGAGCAGGCAGGTTTACCGACAGAAGAAGCGTTCAACATGGGAATCGGCTTTTTGGGTGAGTTGTTTACCAGTCGTTTCATTACGAGCTTGTAGCTGACATAGGCTCAATTTTAGCTGTTGGTTGGGTGTGTACGATCATATCGTGGTTCCTCATCGCCCGCGTCGGTAGGCGACGCATCTTCAACATCGGCCTACTGGTCCTCATCATTCTGATGTTCATAATCGGCATCCTGGATAGCATTCCAGGGCGGCCATCTGGCGTGGCCTGGGCCGAGAGTTCGCTGATGCTCGTATGGAACGGAGCCTATGACTTATCAATAGGTCCCATTACGTTCGTCATCCTGGGAGAGTGCTCTGCGACGCGAGTCCGATCCAAGACCATTGCGGTAGCCACGGCGGCGCAGGCGGTTGTTGGGATCGCCATGACGGTAGCGATTCCGTATATGATCAACCCGGGTAAGACAATCCGCAGTACATCTTGGCTATCCCATCCTTGCTAACAATTTGACAGCCGAGGCGAATATGCAGGGTAAGCTGGGCTACTTCTACGGCGGCCTAGGCGTCCTCTGCCTCATCTGGGGCTACTTTCGTATTCCCGAGACTAAGGGCAGGACGTACGAGGAGCTGGATATTCTGTTCGAAAGAAAGATTCCTGCACGGCAGTTCAAGGGCTACCAAGTGGATATAGCTGCCGTATCGGCCGAGACATAAATATGCCCGGAAGCCAATGGGTTGATTTACGGCTTATTCTTGTAATATATTGTTACCAAGTTGAGTGTCTGCTGGGTCGATTACGTAACTCGTAACTTGAACCGCCTATTTCATTAGGTAATATCCTGGTTATGAGGATATTCAAATGCTGTACTGCTTATGAAGATTCCAGATATCGTCTACAGACTACAGCTTGGTTTATGCATAACCGATTCCATTTCATCTCGTTTTTATATCGACGTCTTCACTCGGATGCTGTGCTCTGCCGCCGTAACACGCAGGCCGTTACCGTATGTCAGAGCCTTGAAATACCTAGTTCTAGGGAAGTAACTAAACACAACATAGCATCTCCAGCCGTTCCCCATAAGAACCCGTTAGATTAACCGATGGTCTTGGGCCACGAATGGGAAAAATGGATCTCACCTCCACATCGAGACCTCGCGAATATGGGACACAGCCTCTAAAAATCTTGGCGGTGACCACGGGGAGCTTCCAGCTGAAAGATGCGGAGGCTGGGACATCTCGCCTGCCAGTCCTGCCAGTCCTGCCCAGAGAGACAAGTCGCGGCTCCAGATGACAATGTGGCTGGGGTTTCGAGGTCCCTTAATTTGCTCGGTGAATCTGTTTCTCTTGCTTCTGCTTGTTTGCTTTACTTGCCTTGGCGTGTCTCTTACAGCCTCAACGGTGTCTGCCTCGAATAGCGTGCTGTACTCGCATACATACGGTACCTGAGTGTAATGTAACCAAGCAGGACCATGAACACGGAATACAACCTCGACGAGCTAGACATCGCTCTTGGCGATGCGCAGAACCAAGCAGCCGACGTGGCCGGCCCTCCGCACCGCGACGGGAGCCGCCGCACAGCTCGTACGACGCCCAGCACACGGCGCGGCAGTCTGGTTCCCGGCGTGGTCGCCCCGTCACAGAACCCGTCCAAGAGGTCACTACGACAGCAGCAGCAACAGAAGCAGCAACAGCATCACCGCCTTGATGAGCTGAACCTCTTCAATTTTGACCTCCGCGAACTCGTTCGGAACGTCCTGCTGCCAAATGGCGGTGAGAGCCGGGTCTCATACCACGAGTACGCCGTCTTCGCCCCGGCTAGCCCAGACGGAGAGACCCGTTCACCGAGTATCATGTCAGAAGGCGACGAGGGTTTGAAGATGTTTCGGAATGCCATTACGAATGATCACGGCCTGGATATTGAGGTAGGAATTGTCACAATTTCTTTCATTGACATTCAACCTGCTGCAAGATGAGCTCATCATTTACATGTCTCCATTTAGCCACTAAGCTGCTGTTTGTATTTGTGTAAGTGGAGGTTGGCTAACTTGAGTTATCACAGGGCAATTTCACAGCCGCTCCGAAGGGGAAGCATTTGCTTCAAGGAAGAACACGTCAAGTGTAAGTTTATTATAAACCCCTTGTTTTCGCTAGGTTTTCATATTGAAGAATATGAAACTACTTTGGAGTAATCGTAGGCTAAACCAGTTATAATAGCATTGCTCATAGGCGGGCACGCTTCCAAGAAGTCCCTGATACGCCTGGTATGAACACGCCAGATGGGTTGCATCTCACTTCGGATGACTACGAGTCCTTGGGGCTACATGCTGGCACTTTACCAACCCTGCAGAGAGTGACACTCGAATCTCTCTTCTGGGATTCGAGGCGGGAGACAGTTTGTGAGTGAACACTAACATCGTGTCGCTCAGCCAGCGCAGGCAAGCGAAAGAGATACAGTCGCTCTCATACACAATATACTAACAAAAACAACCAAGACTTAATTCTAAGTTTCTCTTCTAGCCCACAGCCACCCTACGACTTTCTTTCAATGGCGTACAAGCTGCGAACGAGGACGACGACCGCTCTCATACGGCGGTCGTTCGACACGCGGTGGCACGACGAGGAATCGCTTGACGAGTATGAGCGGCGCCTGGATTCCTGCAGGGCGCGGTGGTCGCATCCGCTGGTCCTGCCCGTCGTGCTGCTGCAGGTGCAGCTGTTCCGCACCGAGGAGGCTGTGCAGGCGAACAACGCCGAGGTGCTGGCGCTCGAGGCCCACGTCGACGCCGTCACGGGCACCACTGGGCGTGCGAACGCGGAAGCGTGGAGAAAGATCAACCTACCCAACCAGAAAGAGAAGCGTCACTTCCAGCCGCTAAAGCGTCTATCGTCCAATATTAAGGAGATGGTGGAGACTAGGGTCGCAGGGGGGCGCCGCAGCAACGACTTTGGTTCCTCGACTACCACGACGCCGGCACCGCCGCCGGAAGCGGCAAGTTTTTACGACCCCGACTACTGCCCGCCGCAGACCATCCACCTGATGAAGGAGGCGCACGACGTCCTGAAGGGAGCCATCCAGCTACTCGACACGCTGAGGTGGATGGAACGCGCCGTGAAGCTGATCATCCAGGCGGGCGACGAGCTGGACGTGCGTGTGAGGGAGATGAGAGGTGCGCAGGCCGCGGGAAAGGGACAGACCAAAGAAGACGACGAGGGCTCAGACGACGACGACGAAGACGACCTGACGGTGCACTGGCACGAGATCAGACAGTACCTAGATTGCACGTGGCGGCTGTGCACGTCGCTCGAGACGGACCGGCGCATGTCAGAGCTGCGGTGCCGGGCGCAGATCGACATCATCTACTCCAAGATGGCGCAGGAGGACAACAACCTGAACGCGCGCATGGCGGTGGCGTCGACGCGGGACAGCAGCTCGATGAAGGCGCTGGCCGTCATCACGGCCATCTTCCTGCCGGGCGAGTACATCGGCACGCTCTTCGGCGTGTCCATGTTCGACTGGGAGTCGGGCACGGCGGCCGACGCGGCCCTGGGCGACGACGCGCCGGCCGGGTACCCGCACCCCGTCGTCATGCCGTCCTTCTGGATCTACTGGGCCTTCACGCTGCCCCTGACCCTCGTCATCGTCGCCGGCTGGCGCGCCTGGTGGGTCAACCAGGACCGCTACTTCCGCCGCCACCTTAGCGTCGACCTCAGCAACGAGCGCTACTGGACCACCGACGGCCGCCCCCGCGACCTCGAGACCACCTTCGCCCAGGACTTCTTCAGCGGCCTCTTCAGCCTCAGCGGCGCCGGCAGCACCTCCAACAGCGCCATCCTCGGCAAGCAGCCCGGTGGCGCCGGCCCCGGCGGTGCCCCCCAGCCCAGGCTCTACAGGTCCGGCCGCCAGACGCCGCCTTTCATCGACGTCCGCCCGCCCAGCCGCGGGCCCACCCCGACCTTCAGCCCCGGCCCCGGCCTCGCCAGGCGCACGCCCACCACCTGGAGCCAGTTCTCCACCAACCTGACCAAGGACAGGGAAGTGGCGACTGATTCGGAGCGAGAGGGCGACTTGGGCGACAGGGCCATGCGGTTCAGGCAGATCTCGTTTGCGAGGGGACCGCGCATAGAAGGCGGTTCCCCTGTTTGATATACTAAAACAAATAGATCTAGGTACCATTATCCGCGGATACCAGCATGAGAAACTAGATAATAATAATACATGATTCGCATGATTCTTATTCAGAGTAAATGTCGTCCTAGCTACAAGTATTTAGGTTAGGTTCTTTTATCACACACCTCTGGGTATGACATATTCGGTTCTCCGGCGCTAAGTAAGCGGACCAAACTTAAACGACGACCCCTCTCCGTCCGCGCTCGCCCCGAAGTTCACCCTCAGCGTAACGGCAGATCTCTGCACGCTGACTACGGGATACATCTTCTTATATATCACCGGGGACCGGTATCGACCTGCGATAATCGTATTAGCCAGAGCGAGGAAATTCCAGTCCCAACGTTCAGGTCTTGCTCACCGACGAGTTCACCGTTCACCGTGTAGTAGACGGACGCGTCAGCCCAGTCGATGCCGCAGCCCACGGTATCTCCCACTCCGTACGTCTTGCCCGAGTCCAACTTCCCCGGCTGCCCGACGTTCTCCTGCCCCTCCCTCCCAAAGGACGAGTCGAAGACCCAGCCGTCGTCGCTGTGGTAGCCAATCGACGGCGACCGACTGTACCAGCCGGGGAAGCCGTACGCCATATCGGCGAACTCCCCGCAGAGGCCGATGCCTACTGTCAAGGGTAGCGATTCCGTGGCGGTTTCGCCCATCATCACCTCCACCTCGAAGTAGTAAAGGGCGCCGCTGATGCCCTGCGGCGGAAATGCATGGTCCGCCCGAACACTTAATGCTCGCTCGTGGTCTAGCAGTCGAGGATGACGTTCACATTAGCCTCTTCCCTTTGTGTAGCTCAACTGGTCACTAGCCCTGCAGAAGTTTGTAGATAAGGGGGGAGGGGGTTGTGTGCGAGTGTCTGTGCGTGTCTCCGTGTCTGTGTTTTGGAGGGGCGCGATAATGGTGGCAAGTGGAAGCTGTCAACTTACTTTGGAACTGGACTTGCATGTGGTTCGGCGACCAGGTAACAACCTCCTCTGCCTCACTTGACGCCTTTGGATAGACCGGGATCATGAGTCTTGTTGGGGTCAGCAGCACCGTTGCACTCTCAGAGGCGGTACGTGAGGGTCCAGAAATCGGTTTCTCGTTATTGTAGTGGATGAGATGCTGGTCCACGGTCCACCCGTCCTCGTCGACGAAGGCATCGTCGCGGCGCTCAAAGATCTCTTTAAACTCCTCGCGAAGCATCTCGCCGGCGTCTCGGTCTCCGGACAGTGCCCTTATGAAGGCAACAGTCTTTTCTTCTAAGCTCCATGGTGGCGGAGGTGACCCGTCACGACCATCACTTGACCTCAGGACCAGTTCTAGCTTTGACTTCCCCTCCGGGCCGGCAGCTGCTAGAGCCAAGCAACTTCTGCCGTAACCGTCTCGTTTCGTTAAGCTTGCGCCATTGTCCACCAGAATATTGACCATATTAGCAGACCCCGAAGAGAGAGCCAGATGCAACGGCGATTCCTCGATGTTATCCTTCTCGTCGACGCTGAGACCCCGTTGTCGATACTTCTCTACTACCATCTCGACAAATGCCTCCGCGTGGGCAGTCATGCTCGCGATATGGAGAGGTGTATACCCGTCGCTAGTTTTACATCTTAGCTCTGCCCCCCTTTCGAGGAGGTCCTGCGCGCCGCTAACACGCTCTTTGCTGTACATTACGATATAGTGCAGCGGCGTCCAACCCATTTCGTCCGCCGCGTTGGCATTAGCTGAATTCTCGAGTAGAATCCTAGTGATAAGCGCGGAGCTCAATGCAAGGTGTAGTGCTGTACTGCCGCGAAAGCTGGCGATGTTAATGTTGGCCTTATGCTTGAGAAGCGCACGTATGCCTGCTTCGCTATTCCAATGCACTGCTCGCATAAGTGCAGTCCACCCCAATTTCCGCTCGACATGGTCAACTGGGGCGCCGCGCAGCACCAATGCATCGATGATCTCTGGCAAGTCCGCGCCTGCTTGAAGAGGAGAGATCCCTTCCTCATCACAGATATTGGGATCGGCCCCAGCTTCAAGGAGGCAGGTGACTGTCCCAACCCGACCGAGCCAGGCCGCCTTATACAATGCGGTTTGTCCTCTTGGGCCAACCCCATTCACATCCGCGCCTAAGTTAAGAATCTTCTGGATAACTGGCACTTCATTTGCATCATTGGGCATGTCCTGAAGTATACGGCAGAGCAGAGGGCTTCCACCTAACAGACATGATTTTACGTCAATATAGTTGACGAGTTCGCTGAGGCTGTCCATGCGCCCACCTTGGACCGCGAAAATCACAGCTGAAGTTCCGTTAACGGACTTGAACTTGGCTATCTCTGGGTCCTTGGCTAGCAAAGAGCGAACGACATCCACGTCGACCTTTTTCTGCTTAAGGGCGTGGAATATCAGTGGATTGTCCCGATAGCTCTCGTGGGTCAAGTCGAGGGCATGTTCGGAGCAAAACATCTCGAAGATTCCCGCATCGTAATGGTCGTCCTCAATGGAGCGGTACAGGGGAGTGTATCCGTCTTCGTCCTTATGCATAAGAGCAGGATCATTCCTGATCAGCAGCCTGGCAGTCTGCACCTGGTGCCCAGTTACAGCCAGATGAAGAGGAGTCATGCCGCTATAGTTGAGCGCTGCTAATTATGGTTTGTACTCTAGCAGTCTTTCAACAATATCCGGATGGGTCACCGACAGGTGAAGGGCAGTATCCTTCACAACCGTTCTTGCGTTCACGTTCGCATCGTGGCTTGTGAGGGTTTTGACTACCTCCGTCATACCTCGAGAGGCTGCGCGGTGAAGGGGCGTCTATCTTTCTCTATCGAGGGGATTCGGTTTGGCTCTGGCACGGAGAGTGGCGACAACGTCCGAGTGCCCGCCAGACACAGCACGATGAAGAGGGGCATCGCCTTTCTCGTTGGTAAAGTTAGGGTCGGCTTTCTTGTCCAGTAGAAGACGCACGACCTCGGTGTAGCCTCTCTAGGCCGCTACTGCCAGAGGGGACTCCTCCTGAACCCGAAAGTCCGCAGTCTTGACCTTCGCTAAGAGAAACCGCAGAATTAGCAGCTGCCCCTTTGAGATTGATTTCATGATCAAAGTATCGTTCATGGCTGGGCCATCCCTTAGAGACGGATAAAGCATCTCGAACATGTCTAGATGCCCGCCAACCGCGGCGAAATGGATCGGCATATGTCCCTCACTGTCCTTGATCGACGTGTCCGCACGTACGCGTAAGAGAAGGTATACTATGGCCGAATTCCCACTAGAAGCAGCGAAGTGGAGAGGCGTCTTGCCGTCACTGTCTTGGATGTTGACTGATCCTCCGTCGTTTACTGTATGTATGAGTTGTTCGACGATGCGCAGGTCACCGAGACGACAGGCATGGTGCAGCGGCGTCTGCTTTCGTGCATCCAGCATGGCTGGGTCCGCTCTGCGCATAAGGAGCTGGTTTACTATAGCGGGGTCCTTCGTGATGGCATGGTGTAGTGCCGTCTTGCCCTCGTTATCAGTCAATGTCACATCAGCGTCCATTTTGCTGCAAAGTGCCTCCACGAACGGCGCGTGGTTTAATCGCACCGCAATAATCAAGGGCGATTCGCCATTCCCGTCTCTCCCGTTGAGATAGAGTCCTTCCTTCTTACTGAAATACTCGAGGATTTCTACATTTCCGCCAACAGCAGCCGAATGTAGTATATTTCTTCCTTCTGAGTCCTCGCAGGTCCAGTCTATCTTTGCACGATCGAAGAAGTTACAGGATGCAAGACTGCCAGCTTTTGCTGCTTGGTGGACGGCGGATCGGACTAGTTGGTTGCTACTATCTTGAAGCGCTTCTTGAGGCAGCAGTATCTCCAGATAGTCGACACGGCCAATACTAGCGGCCTCCAGGACGGCCTCCCTGATCTGGGCTCCTTCTCGCAGAAAGAGTCCTACTAGGTCAGAGTATCCGCGACTGACAGCAATACGCAAAAGTTTTGCCAAGTCCATGCAGGTTGCTATTGCAGATGCTGGGGAATCAGTGTTTTCAGCTAGCAACAGGCTTTTCATGATCTTGGTGAGACCTAACTCTGTAGCGACCTCTAGAGCCCCAACGTTGTCAGCTAGGCTCTGTTCTGCCACAGGCCGAAGGTAGAATAGTCGATACCACCCTTTCCTCTTCGAGTTGTCGATTAAGAACGCCAACACCTCGTCGAGACTATCGAGCTCTGCGAGTGTCGTCAGCCGATAATATCCGCTCTCCCTGCTGTCGATCTGGCTGCTGGGGCTCAGTGGCTAGTCGCACGTGAGCACGATAATGGTCAGGCCAGTGCCGAGCAGCGTAGTCGAGGAATTCAAGTGCTGAATGCCACTCGCGTGGTCTCGGATCCGCTCACGCCAAATCACATGTGCGAGAGAGATCTCTTCAGGCACCGTGGATATCACCACAGAGATGGAGTGAAGGCATAAGCGCACTAACTTGTCGTCTGTAAAAAAGCTTAAGCCCCTCATCTTGTGAAGCTCAGATCGTTTCTCGGCCAGGAATCTTCGAGTATTAGCGCTGTAGAAGCTCACAAGGTCGTTGTCGACCCGAAGCACAACATCCAAATGACGCGTTATATCGTTTTCGATAGACGAAGATACATGCTGCATCAGGTCAGAAAGTCCAGCAAATCCCTCGTCAAGGGCTACAGCCACAGCAAGCTCTCTGGTCCGTAGTGGGCGGACTGTCCTCTGAACCCATGAAATGGTAGAACATGACCAGCTCAGGAGATCTTGGTGCAACGCATTTATACTGTCCTGGAATATTTCCTGACCGGTTGTCGGGCAGTTCTTCAGTGTGCTGTACACCGATAGCGGACTAGCAAGTAGCAGGCTGCGGGACAGAACCTTTGCGTAACGATCTGCTTGGGCAGGTGACAATAGCTGGGGCATTGTCATAACTCGAAAGTATCCCTGAGCTGCTGACGTTTGAAAGGCCGGGTGCTCAAAAAGCACCTTTCTGACCCTCGCGTGTATAATCGAGTCTCGATTGCTGTCGCTGAGTCCTAGGTCTATAACCTGCCGAGAGTCTACGCAGAGGTCGGAAAGTTCGTTGTTGCTGCTCGAAACAAACAAGAATTCAGAGCCCAACGATTTCAGAAACTCCTCTAATGTGTTCAAAGCCGTCTGGACCGGCGACGGCCAAAGGTGAACGTTGTTAGCAGCGACAACGATCCTCCAACCCCGAGATGCCCGAAGTAGGATACGGAGGAAAGCCCAGAGCGTGTTCTGCCTTGTTGTGCCGTTCGATTGTTGGTGCTGGAGATATAAGTCTCGAATATGTGAAAAGAAGGCCGGCTTCTGAGAAATAATTTGATGGACGAATGATCGAGCAATGGTTCGGAGACTCAAACCTCCCATTTCAAAGGGCTCCAGAATTATCTTGAGAAGGAGGGAGTTTGGCATTCGTCGGATGATATCCTGCACTGCGAATCTCAGTAGCGTAAACTTGCCATGACCATGAGGTCCGATGATCTGGATCGAGTGCTCCTCCGAGGGCCATCGCTTAGCAACACGATTTGTGTAGTCCTCCAGGTTGAAGTCTCTCCCGGGTTGTAACGCTGTGCTCTTGTAGATGAGCTGATTTGACGTCGAGAGAACTTGGAGGAAGTCGAGAAGATCTGGATAGAACGAGCTGGTCTCCAGCTGCGCGGCGTCCGACTTGTCTATTTCTCTGCATCAGCGAAAACCAGCTGCCAGCTACATGAGTTCACGGGCACCAACAGTCTATTAGAAGCGTCTTGGGGTACAAGAAGCCCCTGAGCTGAACATCGCTTATAGGACCCTCCTCTGTGACGAAGAAAGGCTCGAAGAGAGAATCATTGGCGGCGGATGGCGGAAGTACTGTCGACTCGTCGGGAAACTGGCAAGAGCCGGTCAGACGAAATCCTTATCGCGGGGGCGGGGCTGGGGTTTATGGGACAGGAGAGGAAGGCTCTACCAAGAAGGCTCCGTGAGAAGAACTTTGATGTCCTGGCAGGTTCATCAGATGGTACTTGAGAGCGCAGTGGAAGTACGACACCACCTTGTTGACCGACACGGCCAGTTCTGCCCAGCACCTTGGACTTCCGGCCTTGGAGCTTGATACCGGCTGCTACCATCATTTCGTCCAGGATCTCTTCCCAGGCTGCCAGACCAGTCACGGCACACGGTGTCGAGACGAACACCTACAACGTACTTTAGTGATTCACTACCTCTATCGAGTCGGAAATGGCCTCCAACTCACGAGCTTGTGCGCCCTCAAGGCAATATCACAGTATGCCGGGTCGGTATTAGCAATCACCATGGCCTGCTTCACGACCAGTCCGCCAAATCCGGATGCAACGTAGACGATTGGCGTCCAGCAGGGCTGGCTACAAGTTAACAACGAAGACGTCGGTCATCATACAAACCCACTAGATATAGTATACCGCACCTTATTTGTCGAATCTCGCTCTTTGGCCATATCCAAGAGCAGATAGGCCTCCTTCTCTAGGCCCCGGGCAGAGCATGATCTCTCATTGTCCCGAGACTCTTCCGATGGCTCGTTATCTCGGCCTCTAGGCCCCTCTAAGGCGTCTTGAGCATGCTTGACACCTTCAAAGCTTCAATCATGTGAGAAGGGCGGCTCGGCATCATTTGCAAATACGCTGAATTCGAACACTCGTGCTTCGGGTGCGAGATGCGGCGCGACATAGGCCCAGGTGGAGGGGTCAACGTCTTGCGACGAGATATTAGACTCATCGCGAAGCCGGCTCGTGGGAAACCCTACGAGGTAGATACTGCTCGCTGTCAGTATCACCGCCAACGTTGATGTTAGGAAGAGTATCCAACTCGTAAGTCCCCTGATTATCTTTGGGGCTGATAGACCTCGCGGCAATCTTGGGGCGGCTCATTGTAGCGTCAGAGCGTAGGATACATGTTTGTTAAGGAAGTCATGACTACAGTCTCCGGAGAGCGACTTCGCGGAAAGACCTCCCTATGGATTGGAAACAAGTTCGTAAGGCTGATAGCCTGCCTATTATCCGACAAAGGGAGGCACATGGCGATATATGGCCCCCACCAAGATTTTGCTGCCTGAGCGCCACTGATGTCTGCGTCGACAAGGGGATAAATGACAATATTCAGCAGCAGTCACTCGTAACTCTGTTGTCTGTCTACCCGTCTATCTATGACCATGGCGAGCCCGACTCGAATGACCACGCTGGTTACGGAAAAGAGGCTCGGCAGGTTTTCAGCTATAATGTCCGATGTAACGCTCACAGCCTCACCAAGCTCTTGCCATACGATTTAACGGCCCCCAATCCCACCTATCGCTGTAGATTCTTGATCGGTCTAGGTGCATATATCTACCGGAATTAAGCGCACAGCGCATAATTCAGGTAGATGTCACACCCTCCCCCTCCTCCGCTGCGTCTTTCCATTCACCACCCTCCTTCTTTACCTTCTTGTTCACACGAGAGAGCTCTGTCCACGATGCTACATCGCCATAGGCCTTAACCATGGAAACTCCAGGCACGCCATCGTTGATTCCTGCCACGTCATCGTCATCGAGGAAGTTGACGCCAGGTTCGAAGATTACAGGGTCGGTAACATGCTGCCTGCCCACCAACTTCTTGAGGCCCTGGACTACGTCGTACTGCATGTCAGCCTCGGCTTTAGTGTCGATATAGGCCCTAAAGCGATAGGCCCCAGCCTGCTTGCGCTTGACCAGGATGCCGGCGCGTAGCTCGCGGAGGATTCCCGACTTTTCCTGGGCATTTTCGCTCATGCGGAGGCGAACCGCATTCTTGTGCGAGCCAGCCTTTCGCTTCAGCAGCGTCTTCTCCCCAGATATGCGTGCAGGAGTGTTCCGCACGAATGTCTCCTCCCGCTGCCACTGACCCTCGAGGCCAATCTCGGCGCCATACGCACCTCCTTTGGCCGACCCACCTAACGATCGCGTATCGTGGACATCCCTGGCCATCCCCTTCCAGATGTACTCGGTATCAGGCCAGATATTGACTACCTTGGGGTCATCCTGAAGCGGCTTTTCCTCGTCTTCGAAGCGGATAGTGATGATCACCGACTTGAACCGCCGCTTATCGTTGGCTCCGTGGAATGTAAAGTGAAAGCCAATGAAACTATACAAGTTTTCGCCTTGGCCGTGAATAGCCTTCTCTAGAGATACCATGATCGCAAAGCCATGAGTAGAATCGTCAGTGACATTGGTCCGATTAACCTCGTCGCCCTCGTTCAGGGTGTGGTAATCAGCGTCGCCGGCTATCGCGTACAGCTGGAAAGGGGGAATTTCCGGTGCTTTGGTAGTGTCTGCCATGATCATCTAGCTGTCTAATCGAGCGCAATGCCTATATGTTCCAAATGATGTTATAGTAATAACCGCCTAATGGAGTAGGTATCTGAGTAGGCGAAGGGAACAGATGATGTTCGGCGATGGGTTTTATGCCAGCTTATACCAGCCGTAAGCGCTTGGTACCTACTTACATGTAGGTGTCCTGCGTTCAGCCTGCCATCCAACATGCAGAGAAAAGGAAGGTAACAGGGGGTGAGAGGAGGACTCTACCCAAGCGCCCTCGATATATATTTAACCCGCGAGGCTCTAGAACAAACGTGCATTCAACCACTCACTCCGGAAGATATGAGGCCTATCTAAAGCATTAAGTACTGCTAAAATGAAGGCCTTCAATGAATCGGAATCGCGGGCGAATATTACCGCTCTCAGAAGCTTACCTGAACGGCGTATGTCGCAGCCCTTCCAACTCGCCAAAGGGGCCATCGAAGAACACAGAGATGAGGACAAAGGTGTCGAAAAGAAGCCGCCGAACAATCCCACATACGAGGAGCTGGATAGCATAGAACAGGCACACAAAAAGCTAGCCCGAGAGATCTTCCCTGACCATGACAGCGATGCCAGCAGCAACGAAGGGTTCAAGATATTCCAGCAGTACAACACCCACACTGATAACATCCTTACCAAGCTGTCATTTGGAGATAATTCCATTTTTGACGCCATTCTTGGCTACATGAGATGGCTAGTCAAGGGCGCAGACAAAGTCGAGCTCCTCTACACTGTCCCGGTCATCGCTCGGGATTTTCTCGAGCATCTCATCATCCATCATCACACGCTGCTTGCCCAGGTCAACGATGATGGTGTCCGATCGCTCGACATGGCTGCTGCCAAGCTGAAGCCTGTAGTACTTCTAGTCGCCGACCTTGTCCTGGACGATGATAAACTATATGAGCTGCCGGTTGAGGCGTGCCCGACTAAGAGAAGGACACCGCACCCTGACGCCTGCCATGTCGAGCTACCCCGAAGTCTGCGGTATGCCTTCGCCAGGGGCCCTTCTGCACCTGATTCGGCAGCTTCGACTCCTTGCGGATGTGTTCACGAAACAGTGAGGGTAGACGAACTACGGCAGTGGAACATGGGATTGAAGGACACGGTCAAGGACGTGCTGCTTCCGCAGAAGACTAACAGCCTGCACCCTCCTAGCATCATGCACATTCTGCTGGAGGAGGACGGCTTCACTGGACACGAGTTTGATAACAAGGCCGAAAGTTTCCATCGCCTTATCAAGCTGTGCAGCGACGATACTTTGACCTTACAGGACGCAGAAGGGCGTCTACCGCTACATAAGGCCATCTTATTATATGAAAGAGACGGCATCGACTTTGCTCTTCTCCATCTCGTGATACGTAGCCTTGTCGAGAAGTGCCCGTCGTCCATATACATAATGGGTAAGAGCCTTGACGGCGCGACTCTGCAGACGCCGTACTCGATGCTCAAGGAAGTGCGCCCAGGCCAGAAGAATCGAGAAAAGGAGAAGTCATGGGATAAGACGGTGACTTTGCTAAAGAACCAGTGCATTGGCAGCGAGAAGGATAGAGACGATAAGTTGAGGTATCTCTACGGAAATATTAAAGATGGTACGTTGACAAAACTCGCTTTGCTTTTCCTGCCTATCCTAGGACCTAGGTACCTCCTAGATGCCTAGTCACTCTCTGTTCTTTAACCACACGACCTACTCTTGATGCCTACCCCCATCATTGAGCACCATCATAACTGGGTATAACCCTATGCTTACTGACAAGACAGCTCGGAAAATACACCTAGACATGGCTTTCCCCAACGTAATCAACAAAGACTTCGTTGCCGGCCTCTCCGAAACTGTCCAATTTCGACTTGATACCACTCTCGAGTACGTGAGCTTGCGGCGTGATCTTCCCGCTTCGTACCCTCTCATCCCCCCTGTACGAGATAACACTTCTCAGGAGCGGAACCCATACCAGAGTGTGTTTAGCTGGCTACAGAACGACTGCCACGTTGAGAAGATATTTAGCATCATCATCGAAGATCTCGTGCCCTATCCACATTCAGATGCGGCGATAAAGACGGCGCTCAAACCATTCAAAGTCGAAAAATGGGATTGGAGAAAACTGGACATCAGCAGCCAGACCATCCTTGAAGCAGCCCCTGAGACGAGAATATTAAATCTTCAGTCAAGTGGTAACGAGGCGGTCCTCCAAAGCTGGGCGTGCAAATCCGGGCTCGCCCAGCTAAAGCAAGTGAGCTCTCTATCTGGTTCGGTAACATGGTGAACTAGTAATACTAATAGAACAAATAAAGCTCGATTCTATAACTGTCACAATGCATTCAGACGTAAGCATGAGCATTTCCACGGTTATCAAATCAACGCGCTACTAAACTACTGTCAGTTGAGAGAGACGAGAAAAGATTGCAAGAAGTACTTTGACAACTTCAAGGAAAAATTCTGCCGACGTCGTCCCGGTATGCGACAGCGCATTTTTCTCAATTGGGCTGTTGATGAGAGCTCAAGTAACGATGCCGGAGACGCAGCTTTGTCTTCTGGTCATTACTCGGCGTATGTATCCTTTATCGTTTTCTCTCGCAACGCCCATCGAGGGCGGCAGCTAACACATCGCCAGCCACAGCCAACACGCATGGATCAAGACCATGAGCCCCTTTATCGATTTCATCAATACCACGATCAGGAACAGGATAGAGGAAGATGACATGATAGAGAAACAGACAGGCGTGGCCATTGCGCTCATTGATGACGGCGTCTTGTCCACGGCCAAAGACATTCCTTACATTGAAAACGGCAAGTCTTTCTACGGCGAGCGGGACAATAAGATTCGCTTTCGAGATTACTACACGGGGCCATCGCACAACGGCACCCGGATGGCTCAGTGCATCTACAAAGTCTGCCCCATGGTCCAGCTGTATGTGGCGCGTGTGGACGATTCAATGCCGCAGCTGGACAAGTTCACCATGGATTCAGCTACGAAGGTAAGTTTAGCATGGCGGCTTCGTTCGATAACATATTATTTTCGTTTCACAGCTAACTGACCCCTCCCCTGTTTACAGGCAGTCATCTGGGCAACAGATATGGACGTAGACATCATCTCGATGAGCTGGTCCTTTAGTGAGCAGGACGGCACAAGAAAGCAGTTGGAGGACTTCAGGGCCGCGCTCAAGAAAGCAGCCAGCAATGGTATACTGTTGCTGGGGTCGCTCAACGACGAGGAGGCGGCGGTGCCAAGCGAGTGCTACCCGTCGGCGCTCGAGGAGGTGATCAGCGTCGGGTCAGCGACCAAGTGGGGCGACAGGGCGCGGACGACGAAAGGCGGCTTCGCCAACTACCTGCTACCAGGCGAGGACATCCCGCTGCCCGACGACAAGATCGCGAGCGGCAGCCCGCTGGCGACCGCGTTCGCGTCCGGCCTCGGCGGCCTGATCGTCTACATGAGCCGCGCGTTGCGCCGCCTCTACGGGGCGAACCTCTCAGAGGGCGATCACGACAATCTGCGTAAGGTCGCTACCCGCGAGAGCATGAAGCGTGTCTTCAATATGCTCGGCGGTAGTCCCAACACCACTGCGGCCACCGACCTCTTCGTCGACCCCGGCCTGTACTTTCCCAAGGATCCCGAACGAGTCGCGGACGAGGAGGGGAAGCCCGAGGTGCTCAGGAAGTTCTTCTTGGGACTGCAGGTATTGAAACAGTAGGGGTCTAACGATGATATATGCCTGACGTATATCGGATGCGTTTTCGCCTTGGCCAGGAGCAGACATGGGATGATAGTAAGTATCACATCACGCCACCTATTAGAAAGGTACACGACATATAACTGACTCAACGCGTTAGGTACCTAGGCTATGTAGGTACCTAACATACCTTGGCCAGAAGATGGGCATTTGCATAATTAGTTTCCATCGAGCCACAAATGTTGAATAGATGCAGCGTTGATCACTGGAATAAAGATACCTCGACTTAAAACACTGACCTAGACACACCATGTTTGAGCTTCTCAAGACGCTCTTCCGTAATCTCGAAGCATTCCGGCAGTCCGATGTCTTCCCAGGTACCCCCGAGTATGAGCTTAGCCACGCCCGGCGCGCAGGTAAATATCCTCGCCATTCCTACAAGTTGCACATTAGCGTTTGCAGCTTATAGACAGATTAACCCCTAATTAAGGCAGGGAACCCTTTATCACAAATTCTCAGCAGGGAACAGCAAATAGAAATCTTACCATGCCCATTAAACCCGGCGCAGATCCACTGCCCGGGCAGACTCTCTATGCGGCCGACAAAGGGGACGGAGTCGGTAGTCATGCCGATGACGCCGGACCACGCGTGCAGGAGGCCCTCGCCGTGGCGCAGGCGGTCGGCGCGGCACGCCGGGAAGCACTGTTCGAAGTGCGCGACGGCGTCGTCGCACACCTCCTTGTCGAACGCGCGGTCGTCGGCCGACAGCGCGCCGGCCCGCGCCGCCGCGCTCACCTGCGGGTTCTGCCGCGGCGCCCCCAGCACCACGACCCCGTCCGCGGGCCGCTGCGCCACAGAGTAGAAGTGCTTGAGCGCGTGCCGCAGGCTCATCGTGCTCTTGAGCCTGTCGCCGCCGCTTAGCGAGGCCGGTGGCACGAACGCGTGCGCTTGCGCCCGGTTCGGCGTTACGAACTCTGCCAGCGCTGGGAGTAGGTGCGGCGCGAACGCGTTGGTGCAGTGCACCACGACCTGGGCTTGCGTCGTGCCTCGCGGCGTCGAAACCTGCCACAGCGGCTTGCCGTCTGCTGTCGACGCTCCCGCCTCCGATTTCGTCACCGAGGTAGCCGGGCAGTGCGTGTACAACCGCACGCCGCGCTCGACGCAGCGGGCGAGCAGCCACTGAGCGAGCTTGGCGGGGTGGCTGGAGCCGGCGGGCCACTCGTAGGCGGCGACGGCCTGGTCGACGCGGGTGGCGCGGCGGGCGGCCTCGCCGTCGTAGAAGCGCACGTGCGAGACGTCGCCGCCGGCCTCGCGGTACTCGCGCAGGCTGCGCGCGTTGAAGTCGGCGAACTCGCGCGTCAGGCACACGTCGAAGGTGGTGCCCGCGTGGAAGTCGCACGGCACCTTGTGCGACGCCACGAACGCCCCGATCCTCTCGAACACGAGCCGCTCGTTCGCGATGATCTTGAGCGCCTGCTCCGTGCCGTGCACCTCCTTGTACACCTGGAACCCGCGGAAGGCGTCTGCGGTCACCCGTTTAGCGCTGTGATGAGTTGGCCGTTATTAGTAGTATAGATAGGTATTATCACTGACCTGGTCGCACGTGTCCCGCATTTCTGGAGCTCGCTCCGCTAGCGGCCTCCCTTGCTTCGAATATGACGACGTCCTCCGGCGGAACGCCCCCCTGGATCAACTCAAAGGTCGTCAATGCGCCGGAGATACCGGATCCGATCACGACATATTTGGACTCGGCCGGGACTGGTTCATCTTTGTTTATGTTGAGGTACGGGAACGATCTTGTAGTTTGTTGCCACTGCACACGTATGCCGTTGGGTAGGCGGTGAGTTAGGTAGGGTGATACAAGGCGGGAGCAGCCACACATCGGACGGACTTACGAACGACAGACACGGGTCCGGAACCGGCAGGCCGGATGCCTTCCCGGACTCTTGATTATACTCCATTTAGGCAAAATCTTACAGACTTAAGGGGCAATACTTGTACAATAACACCATGAGAGTATATATAAAAACATGGAAAGAAATTCTCCAAGTTTATAATGAAGCCCTCATGTCCAAGGTATCTTTTACGGAGATATCCCCTGCGGGGTTGTCTCTCTACAAGCGGGCGGAGCCGATGATAGGGCGCTAGATATCTCATATCTGTGGTCGTCGATAGGCTCGTATGTTACCATCATATAATAGCACTTAGTCCTGAACAGTGCTAGAGCGCTACGGATCTGGTCTTTGAAATGTTTCAAGTCCTGCTCTGGTAAATCCAATACCAGACTTAGAAGATCGTCAGTTCTTCATACTCCATTGAAGGAATATAGTATGTCAATTTGATAATGCTCACCTCGGTCTTAGTAGAGACTCATTTTGGACATAAGATTCGAGCTAACTTGAAGGATCTAAAGGTAGGTATCTTCTCGGTTTGCGGTATATTATCTATCATTAATATTTCTTTTACTTCAGAACATCTAGGGTATCCAGATCTTTTATACAATTTTTTGAGCCCAACGCCATATTACCAACGGTCAAATTCTACGTCATCTCGTAGACCTCTTAATCGTCAAAACTCTAGGCGTCTACCAAACTCTAGGCATGCGTCTAGGCAGCTGCAGGCAGATAACCTTATCATCCGGTTCTCTCACGTGTATCGGCTCCAACGTCACACGCCCCTCATGAAGCCCCTCTTCCTGACGGGCGGCAGCGCGCCCTTCTCCTTGGGGACGTGCTTCTTGCCGTCCTCGGCGCCGCCGTCATAGACGGCGTACGAGTCGGCGGGCTTCTCGGCGGCGCGGGCGGCGCGCTCCTGCTTCCAGCGCATGAAGTAGCAGCACAGCGGGAACAGGCACAGGTTGACGGCGCACCAGGCGAACAGGATGCCGAAGTTGAGCCCGATGCGCGAGTGCAGGTCGAACAGGATCTGCCGGCTCGCCTCCACCACCTGGTGCAGCGGCCACGCGTACCCCCACCGGAAGAAGCCCGGCGCCAGGTCGATCGAGTAGAAGGACGTCGACACGTTGGTGATGACCCACTGCGGAGCGAACGGGTTAGCGGGCGTGACCAAGCGATATCCTAGACAAAAAGAGAGCTGATAGGTTTGAGGTGCACACTCACGAAAATAAGCCAGGCGGCGGTCCAGGGCTGGCCGATGACCATGGCCACGTTCTCGCACGCGAAGCCGAGCGCGTTCATGCCGACAAAGTTGACCATCCAGTAGACGGGGAACGAGCCGCGGCCGTAGGCGGACGGGTTGAAGGCCGGCTCCGTCGTCGGCGCGGGCCCCTTCCAGAACGGGATCTGGAAGGCGAGCGAGACGAACGAGTAGATGAGCGACACGAACAGGTACGTCGTCATGGTCGCCGCGATGCGCCATATGATCAGCTGCCAGAACCGCAGCGGCGGGTGAGAGCCGGGCGTTATGAATTTCTGCGCAAAGGTTTTCGTTAGTCGAGTGAAGGTATAAAAAAGTCGGAAGGGGATGGTTGGTGTCATACCATATGAATCGGCAGGAAGAAGGCGAACGAGAAGAAGGCGACGATGATGAGGTAGATGAGACCGATGGTGACAGAGGGCGTGGCCGAGGCCGGGTTGAACGGGCGCAGGTCGATCTGGAAGGGCGTGACGCCGGGGTTAACCGCAGACGCGGCCCTGGCGAGGGTGTCGCGCGGGATGGACGCGTTAGCCACAACGCGGCTGCTCCACATGGGGCCGAAGCGAGCAGCAAAGCGGCGCGAGAGGATGTCGAGCTGGGGGATGATGTAGTTGTAATACGTCGACTCCTGGCGCGCGGACTGGATGACGAACTGGACGGCGCCGGTGGGGTCGTACGACGCGTTGCCGGTGGCCACGGCCTGTTGCAGGAGCGCGGTGGCGTTGGGGTTGACGATGACGGCGGCCCAGGCGTGCCAGTCGTAGACGGCCTGGCGGACGGCGATCGGATCGAAGGCGAAGCTCGACGGCGGCATCACGGTGAAGCCGACGGTGGGCTCCTCGGTGGACTCGAACATCTGGCGGGCGGCGCCGGTGACGAGGGGGCCGACGAGCGGCTCGGCGACGCCGTCGTACGGCGCGACCTGGCCGTCGAAGTCGACGATGTAGACGGTCAGCGCGCGCATGTTCTGGTCGACGCGGAACAGCACGCCCCAGTACAGCGACAGCACGCCGATGATGAAGACGCTCAGCAGCAGCAGCGTCCGCGCCCACGCCCGCGCCACCTCGCCCCGCGTCCGCCGCAGCCGCGGGTCCCAGAACCCGACGCTGCGGTGCGGCTCCTCGTACCGCCGCTCCTCGCCCGCGTACTCGCGCTCCATGTCCTCCTCCTGCGGCCGGTCCAGCACCGTCTGCTCGGACCCGCGCGTGCTGTCCGCGTGCCCCGGCGGCGTCATGTCGGCGGCCATAGACGAGTCTCGGTGTCCGTCCTGGGCGGCTATTACGAGGCCGGAGGCGTCTGGTGGCGGGTTTCGCGGCGCCATGTGTCTGCTCTAAGGGTTACCGAACAAAAAGAAGGAGAGAGAAGAGAAAAAATTGGCAGTCCGTGCGTGGAGACCTTGTCAAAATATGAGTTGGGTGGGAAACCCATGACGCTACCAATCTTATATCGACGAGAGTGGATATACTAACGATGAATAGGGCCGTTCGATGCTACGTCGATCAGCAGCGATTATTACCGTCATGGAATCTCGGAGTTAAGAGCTTACTGCTTCATTCCACAGCTAAGCACTCGCCAGACCTCCCGCCGGTATGTAGCTTGGCAGCTATAGAACACAGCACGCCAGCCACTAAATAATAAGATCGGAGAATCGAAGCCGTGAGAGCGCGAGCCCAGCAATTTCGCTGGTGATGTCACCGCGTCGTCCGGAGCCGCGGCTCCAACCTCCACTCCAGACGGCTCTCGGCCTAGTAGCAAAAGGGTTTAGGGGGTGCTATTCGCAAGGTCACGGATACGGTAATGTGCGAGTAATTCAAGTGGAAAATGACAATAAAATTGAATAATTCGACAGATCATCGTCAACGCTTCAATCAGCCATCTCCTTTATCAACAGGTACCCTGGTACCTTAGGTACATACGTGACTGGGGCTGCTCGTCGTCCAGGCGTGTCCACAATCGCGACATTCAACGGACCTAAGAGACTCGGGTCGCCGTTTGCAAAAGGCGCGTAGAGGCGACGTGGGACAGCAGTGCTTGTGTTGCCATAAGCTGTTGCCATAAGCTGATTGAGGATTAAGCCACAACCTCGGCGTAAGATGGGCTTTGTGATGGAGATAAAGGAGTCCGCCTGGCTCTCCACTATGGACGTGTCCTTTTCTCTTCCTAATGGCCAGGAAGAAGAAAAAAAACAGGAACCATACCAGTTCGCCCGGCACCGACGCTATCGTACATCGACGCCGGACTGGCCCAGGATGCCGTCTCAAGCACAGACACGCTGCCCTCCTTTCCGATGAACATGGTCGATATCGCAGCTCTTGCCGTGGCCAGGATTCGCTTCCCGCGTCGAAGCGCTTGTTCTTCGCAGGCAAGATCGATCAAGTGCATGAGCGAGCCGTCCCATGTCTGCGCCAGTAAGAATGGATCATTGCGAACCTGAGATTCCAAAGGGGTCGCACACACAGGAGCGGGTTTGTTGGGGTCGCCCTGCTTGGCCCTGCTCGTTCGTTGCAGTCGCTCGCGTGCTTCGTCTGCTGCTGCCTTTCCCCGTCCCGACCCGTCCCGTCTTCGCTTTCTTTAGGAGCAGTCTTGTAATACAATGGAAAAGGAGGTCTGCGGTCTGGACGGACGGGAACAACCGTCAGTCAGCACTTGCGAATTGTGATTCCAGTGCAGGACCGAAACTCGCATATGCATGAGATATTCGACCCTGTGCTCGACGCAACGGTATCTACTATCAGGGAATCGGCCCGCACATACATAACAGCTGAAGAGCAGTCTAGCCGACGGGTAGTTGAGTTGATCGACATACCGATTGTCCTGACTGCGAATCGAAGTTGGTAATGCGATGAGAGCATGCTGACTGTTTCACAAGCATCAATCCAGACTGCGAGACCAGTTCGCCCAGAAATAGTAAATGGTGGTCAAGAATGGCTTTCTGTTTTGCTCTCCCGCTATCAGAATAGCCAGGCATATTCTATTTGTAGCTAATCTATTAGGATGAGGATATGGATTGTCCATACCAGAAGTGCGCCACCGTTATCCTAGAATTTTGTTGATCAGAGCACTATCACGCTCCTCTACCATGCTCCTTGATAGTATCGTCATCGTCATCACAAATCCGTTCCCAACGCTCCAACCAAAATAAGGGAAAGTGAAAAAAAAAAAACAAACCCAGGCGCCACATGGATGTAGAAAACCATGTCCGGAACGTATCGGGTATGCTGCTAGCAAAGCATAGGGACGCAGAACAAATACAGCAAGTTGGGGGAGAAAAAAAAAAGGGGTGGTACCCTGACGAATCGATGAACTCCTTTTTCATACTGATGGGGTGTACCCTAACGCCATAACATCCAACTATTATACCAAGAATGCATAAGAAAAGCCCAGCGACGTTACTCTAAACCGATAGTGAGTAGGTCTAACTTGGCCATGACGGGATCTAGCCGGGCTGCAAGACGCTCGATACGCCTCAAGGCGGCAAGTACAGTTACGTCTTGGTCGCACTCTTCAGCTCCATGCAGTTCGAGGCGGCTAAATGCCTTCTCGAGCTCAATGCCGCCAAAGATATCCACCGACGCGAGATTGCCGGTGTCCAGGTCAACGGGCGTGGACGATGTTACTGTCGTCTCGTCGTCGTATAGATCCCCATCCAGATTCGCAACAGCCGTCTTCGATTCTGTCGACTCGGCGCTAGCCTCAACAGTCGCGGGCGTCTCGGGAAGAGTTGGCAGCTTGATGACGGGAGCGGTCGCCTTCTCCTCATCCGACGGGAATGACTCTGGCTCAAAGCTCGACGACGTCTTTCCTGACATAGCGTAAGCGTCGATGGGAGTTTCGGGTGCTTCCATAACGGTGAAGACCTGAGGCCGATAGTTATATAGGTCTAAGCTGGAAGAGTCAACGGGCTGTTGCATGTTCTGACCGCTCCGTTGACTGAGACCTGCAAAGGGGTTCGCGCCATTAGCGGCTTGCCTAGAACTAGGCTGCTGGGGCTGTTGGCTCTGCTGGTGCTGCTGTTGAAGCTGGGGTAAGGCGACGGGGTTCTTGCTCAAATCATCCAAAAAGGTAGAGAAGGATTGCGACGATAGAAGCGTGCGCGTCAGGTTGGAGAGACGCCGGTTCTCCTCGACCAGAGCACGGTTCGCGGCACGAAGGTCGGCAGCCTCGGATACCCGGTTGGCGATCTCGGTCTCAAGTTGGCCGATGTATTCTGTTGCACAGTTAGCGGGTTAAATTCTTCAATTGACCATGATTAATTTCGTCTCTTACCCTTTCTCCTCGAACGGAAGGCTCTCGCCGAGACCTTGTTACGCAGCTGGCGCCTTTCCTTGCTACTAAGCTTCTTGCCTTCCTCACTAGCCAGGAGCCTCTCATCTTCATCCATCTCGTCCTCCTCCTTCTTCGTCCTGGGAAGCTGGAGCATAGGCGCATCTTCATTTGCTGAATTTACGCCAGCGCTCGCCCTCATGTCGCTAAGAAGCTGTGAGATTTTTTGTTCGACAATCGAATCCGGCGGTAGTTGCGTCTTAGGCCGAGCTTGTTTCGCTTGCTGGCTTCGCCTTCGCTGTTGTTCTTGCTGTTGCTGTAGCATTGTCTGCTGCTGAAGGATCTGGTGCTGCTGCTGCTGCTGCTGAGCCTGGGCTTTAGCCAGAGCGGCCTGCTGGTGCATGCCGGGATACATCCTGCCAACAGCGCTGGTCTGGCTTGGCATACCGGCTGTCTCCGATGCGACACTATCGATAGCATTGGGGTTGACGGTGTTGTTGTTGACGGTGTGGACGGCAGTGTCTGGGAAGAAGGAGTCGAGCTCCATGTCCATCTCGGGCGCGTTCATGCTCTGCGACGGTACCGTGTTGAAATCAAGCACCTCCTCGGTGACGGGATTCAGGTAATCGAGCGTGTAGCCGGTTATTTGCGAATTGCTCTCGTTGACGGCGTGAGTGGTGGCATAAGCGCCAGGCACAAATGGCGTCTGCTGCTTGTATTGGTCGTACTGATGGCTCGGGCCGGAGAGCGTCTGATTCGATGGCATGTTGGGTGATGTCGATACTCCCACCGACGCCTTCACGAACTGGGCTTTACCTGAGGACATGGGAGAGTCGGAGGGCGATTGGTATCCGGACTGATCATACTCGGAAAAGTCTATGAAATCCAACGGGTCGGCGCCCATGGTGGGCGTGGACTGGCCTGAAGCCGACATGGTCAAATGGTGATGCACTGAGATGCACTGAGATGTAGTGAGATGAACTCAGACAGACTGAGAAGAGCTGAGATAGACTGAGAGGTACTAAGATGGATTGAGGTTGAATTGAATTCAACTTTGCAGCGAGATAGGGGCGTTGGTTAAGGCAAAACAATAGTTAAGGCAGATGGTTTTCTGGGTGAAGAAACGAGAGAGATGAAATAAGCTAGAATAGTGGATGGGGGGGATGTCCAGGGCCGCAACTTATGTGGCTTGGCCGTCTTGGCCCTGTCAGGAAGGTGGACAGGGGTCGGAGGGTCGATTAAAGAGGAGAGGGGACGCGTAAGCCCGTGTGAAGGGTGTCCCCCGTCTCCAGAGGCACCAGCCCTTCCCGACCAATGAGCCTCGCTAGAGCACGACTGAAAGCGAGGCCCGCCCAGCCAACCAGAAGCCCGCCTCGGCATCCGTCGCACCAGGACGGGTATCGTCTGGTCCAGGTAACAGCCCGCTACCTGTCGCCTGTTACCTGCTGGCCATATATCCGTACATACCTGCAGCGCACGCAACGAGTTCCTCTGCAGTAGCTACCTGCCCAAGCTATGTAGATTACGACGACCTCGATTCCACACCAAGCCTCGGGTCCAATAGCCTCCTCCGCACAGCTCATGGCTAGAGTCTTGGCTGGGCGGTGAATGATGATGATGACGATGTCGAACACGACGAGCTAGATAAGGAGAGGGGGAGACGGCATGAAGCGCTCGTCGAAAGCACCAGGCATATACAGCAGACACATACACCAGATACATAAACTGTACCTACGAAAAGACCAGATACAACAAGGGCGCTGGTCACGAATCAGACGGGCTGCCAATGCCCAGGTCACCCGCGTGTCGTTGCTGTCGGGTCCGAGCAAACAACTCGATGTTTCTTTCTTGCCAAGTTGCCAAGCAGACATCATATCCGAAGAGTCTAAACTGTACTCCTCACTTCTCTTGTACACATGCCCTGAAGGGCATCTTACGAGCTCCCAGGTATATAACATGGACAACACGCTCGGCATGTTAGCACCTAAAGCAAAAGACGGCCTCTTGGCAGCGATTCGCACCTTACATAGTACATACTTCTGTGTCACGGCCAAGTAATTCTGATGACAGACGGAAGAATCCCTGGCGTGCCAATCGCCCAGCTGTCCCGAATGGTGGGAAATTGGCTCGATTGGATCCTTTAAAAGAACACAGCCACCGCTAATTACTGGGACGAGCTGGACATCGAAGGCAGTTCACTTGGCGACTTGGCGATCTGTTCAACATGTCCAATAACTCGAGTGGGTAAACGAGGATCGCGGACGGACGTTGAATTATTTCCCTTCTTTTTTTTTTTCGTCTCAACTTCTAATTTCATCTCGACATCAGTTGAATCTCAGCAGGCTGGATCTGCTAGGTAGACCTGACACAACTTGACACACGAGACAGACAGCTAAAAATGTCAGCGTAAAGCAGAGTCGACGGACCGGGAGTCGGCCTTAGCAGAATACCGACTGTGAGACTTTGCTATCCCGGTATTATGCGCGATCGGTAGTTTGCTGTCCTCGAAACCCGCGAAGGTCCGTACCACGATCTAGGTCTGTTCGGGCCTAGCGCGTGAGGCTTAGACGGGTTCCAAGTTCCAACTCGAACAGCTTCAGCTGGACAAGGTCTTCGGCTCTCGCTTGGGTGTCAGTATACCTATACGATTTGGAATACCGCGGATTACATACATAAGTGGCACGGGCTCCCACCTAGGCGCAGTAAATCCTATTCCAGCGAACCCCTTTTCGAGAAAGAGATGGATACTAGAGATTGTGAGCTCGACTGCTCGGTAACATGGCCGAGCTGCCACCTCTGCGTGTAGGTACCTGTCTCGGGGCTTTGGAGTCTCCGCTTAGGCTGCACTTCACCTAAATCTCCCTTACGGATTTCGGTATCTCAGTAATACTGCGGCTCCGGCAGCAGCAGTGACAAAAATAATTCATTGCTACCGCAACGAGGCTGCTTCGCTTCGAAAGGTCTGAGGGGGCTGCCTCCAATGCTCTATTCTTCTAGCTATCTACCTACTCAGGTACCCATTTCCCTGTCTCTGCGGTGGTCCGGCAGTTCATGAGCCTCAGCGTGTTGCATAACAAGCCAACTGGAGCCACTAGAGGTCTACAATGTGGGAGGAACCCGGGGCAAAGGGGAGTCTGGCCAGGTAGACAGCAAATTTAACTCATAGCTGCCCGGAATTGGCCACCATGACATCGTATTGCAAGGAATCTTGTTGTCCTGTCTTATTCAGGATTTGAGAAAAAAAATACGAATTAAGTCGATCATGATGAGGATTCAGGTAATAACTAAGTAACGCCGTGGTAACCCGTCGGGATTCTCGTTGTCTCATTGAGAAGAGCAGAAACGAAAATGCCAAGACATGAAACTCAACTGGAACCTTTCGCTTGACGTATTTGTGGCTGTGTGTGGCGTTCCTCGGTGTCCGACCGGCTCGGCCCTCATGCCGACTTTTCCTCGACTCGCACAGCGCAGACGGCGAATCCCCCCCCGTCCGCCAATGCTCCCCCGGGCCAAGATTTTATGTCCTTGGATCGGCACTTCACCATAGAGCCAAGCCCGAGGGCTTTGTGAGGATGCCCTTGGAAGCTGTGATTGCTAATCAAGTCCTATCGAACAGGATGAGAGTTAGATTCCTACACATTCTCATAGGCTTGGCTAATCAATAAGTCTATGACTGGTGAGAAGGCGTAGGTAAGACACGTTGGAGTGAGACGCATATAGCAATGCCTACCAGTCACGTCTGTGCTTCTCATAATGTCAACGCCCAAACCAACCAGCTATTTTAAGAAGTTGTTAGGTATATGGAGGTAGTAGACACTCCTATCGAGTTATCTCATAGCACGTGTGTATCACTGTGCGGCTGGGAGACAAGTGAGTCAAATCCAATCTTTTGCTGACAATACGATGGCTATAGACCACTCTGATACTTGCATCCTCGTCACAACAATTCGAGCAACTGCCTACCATATCATCGCTAACCTATTCGTATACTTCTTATATTCTCGCTGTCAGCTGCCTTGTCGTTGGAATGCCCATCATCATTGAGTTGGTTGGACTCCTGTATCGGAGCGAGCCACGGTGATAGCAGTTATTGGTTCGGTGATAGCAGGCATTCTTGCATTCAATCGTCAGAAAGCAATCAGACGGTCACCATCTCATTCGCCAGCAACGACGACATTTTCTAATAGATGGCGAACTATCACTACGTCGACCAGAGAACAGCAACGGGATATGAATAAGCTACGCCGATATTTCTCATTAGATATCATATGTCTGTGAAGCTGGTTCACGGTACGGTAGCTGGTATACGGCAGCAAGGCGAAGTATATAAGGCTTCCGTGTCTGATGTCGAGATGAAGAAATCCACTTCCCTCCGTACCTAAGTGCCTAGGTAGGTAACTTTGCTTGCCATTGTCTGCTTCTCCCGAGTCCTTCGTACAATTTCAACGCCGTCGAACAATACCACACCTACCTAACTCACGATGAGGCTTCTCTCCCACCACCCGTGGAGCCTCCGGAGCACCCTCATCTCCGGCACGCTCCTCCTCCCGCCACTCGGCGCGGCGCTGTCCCCGCTGCGAGCAGACCTATACAACGCGCCGGCGATCCCGACGAACGCGACGCTGCCGGACGGGACGCTGGGGTACTGGCAGCCGACGGTCGTGACGCTGATATCAGGCGAGACCGAAGCAGTGCTAGTGGACACGCTGTTCACAGCAGCCCAAGCAGAGGAGCTAGGCGACTGGATCGCGGCGACGCTAGGGTCTCGCCGCCGGCTGTCCGCCATCTACGTGACGCACGGCCACGGCGACCACTGGTTCAACGCGGCGTACCTGCAGCGGCGGTTCGGGCCGGGGGTGCGGGTGCTCGCAACGCGCGGGTCCGTCGCGCACATGGCTTCGCAGCTGACGGGCGGGTTCCGGGACTTCTGGGACGGGCTCTTCCCCGGCCAGATCGCGGCCGAGTCGTTCCGGGTGCCGGCCGTCGCGGCGCTGGACGACGACGACGACGGGCCCGCGCGCTTCGAGGTCGAGGGCCGCGTCTTCGACGCCGTCGACGTCGGCCACTCGGACACGGACCAGACCTCGTTCCTGCACGTGCCGGCGCTGCGCATGGTCGTCGCCGGTGATATTGTTTATAACGACGTGCACATGTGGATGGCCGAGTCGCCCGCCCAGAAGCAGCGCGACGCCTGGCTGCGCTCGCTCGACAAGGTCGCCGAGGTCAGTCCCCAGATCGTCGTCGGCTCCCACCACCGCCCCGGGGGCGTCGACGGCGCCTTCAACATTGAGGCCTCCAAGCAGTACATCAGGATTTTCAGCAAGCTGAGGCAAGAATCCCAGAGCGCCGAGGAGCTCTACAACAAGATGCTGGAGGCGTACCCGGATCGCTTGGGAAAGCTGGTGCTGTGGTTGGGTTGTCAGGCACAGTTTGCGCCCGAAGATGGGCCAAGTCAACCGGAGAGGGACGAGCTATGAATGACATCGTTATTGGCGTTGGTACTGCATGCAGTATATCAACTAGGATGGAAGCCTCCGAGTCTTGGAAAACTACCTAGGTCGTAAGCCTGTTGAATCAGGGAGGAAGCATTTGCTGCTCACTATAAAAACACCCTTTAGGAGCATGACCTTGAACTGTACACAGCTTGTGAAGATGTTTTTTATTCACCAAGTACCCATCGTTATATACCATGCGGTTGACCAAATCCGCAGTGGCTTCATCATGGAACTTAGAAAACCCAGATCTAGCTCAAGAGCTATCTAAGGAACCAACCAACTCCAATACAAGCAAACCCCGGTATGAACCACCGGAACGCCATCACCCATGATTTAAAGCACCGCACTTTTGTTTCGGGTATGATACAGTAGAAAACAAAGAGCAAGGAGGTTTACGAGGACTTCTCCTTCTTTGACTTCTTACTCTTCTTCTCCGAAGCATCTTCCGCGTGCTTTCGCTTCTTGCCGGAGCCCTCGGCCTCCTTCTTCATCTTCTTGAGCTCCTTCTTGCTGACGACTTGCGGCGTACCGTCAGCGCCTATCTTGACATCGCCACGTTCGTACTTGCGCTTGAACTTGGTGACCGAGATGCCGGCTTCCTCGGCAAATCTAGCATAGTCGGCCTCGGATAGCTTGGCGGGTTGTGTAGGAGTGCCTTCGCCGTTGGTAGATTGTCTCTTGCTCTTGTCCTTCTTAGACGACCCCTTGGGCGTCTTCTCTTTTGGCGGAGCTGCTAATTCGTCAGTTACTGTTGATTCATAGCGATAATGATTTAGACATGAGAAACCTGGTTCCTTAAACTTACCGCTGCCTGCTCCGTTCATGTCAATGTCGGAGTCTTCCTCTTCAGACTCTTCCTCTCCATCGCCCATAGGTGTGTCTTCAACCTCTTGTATTAGAGGCTTGCTTGGGGTCTTCTTGGCACTCGTGGAGACGGCATCCGCGTCCGCATTGTAGTTTCGGATTGGCATGACCTCAAACTTGGAGGGAGTGGCACCGTTCGGAGCTATTTTAGTTCCCTTGGACACCAGCGGCTTGCCTTCGAGAGTACGCAGCTTATCCTCGAGCACCGCGCGTAGCCGAATACCCATGTCGGCCCTTTCTTCGTCATCGATCGCAATATCCTCACCTTCAGCACCTTCCGTGCCGAGTTCCGAGAGGGCATCGACGCGAAGACAGAGCGCAGCTTTGGCGGATAGCGTACGGGCCATCTTTCCCTTGTTCTTGCCGCTCGCCTGTCCAACAAGGGAGGAGTGGTAGATTAGACCGTACTTGGGTGTATCGTGCTTGGTCTTCAAGGCACGGAAAAGGGCCTTCTCGGCACCTAAGATCTGAATAGTGCTACCGGGGCTCTTGGCCAGCTTCACGAGAGAACCAGTGTGCGCAATCAGACGAGCGCCTACCAGCTCACCGATCAGCTCCGTCAAGTTGGGTGCGATGGCCTTCATTCGCGAAGTCAGGTACTGCGACAGCTGCTGTCGGTACTCGGTAAAGCCGATGACTTGCTCAGCAAGCAGCTTGATGTTCTCCAGGTCAACTTGGAGGATTTCGGTGCCCATGCTGACTTCAGCAGCAGCCTTCACTCGGGCCTCAAGTTCCTCAGGTAGAATTTCAGAGAAGTCGGTGTTGGGGGCATTCTCTCGCAATCCCATAGTGATGATGATGCGGGCGTAGGCGAGATTGTCCTGGACAATGCGATCCAGCTCGGGGAAATGCCAGCCATACCACTCCTTGACGCGCATAGCGTAGTTGTTCAATTCCTTGTCCAAGTCATCGAGCAGTTTGATGGCTTGAACGATCATGACATCGACCTTGTCCGGGGAGAACTTGAGCTTGTGGCGCGAGATGGAGTGAGACAGAGCCAGAGCCATATTTCCCAAGTAATCGCTTTCCAGCTCGGGGAAGAGCTCGGGGAGATACGTCTTGATTGCGCGGAAAAGTTCATTCGTGGACGAGTCGGATACGGGTACGATGTTCAGCTGGGGAAGCATGTTAATGGCGCTTCCCAGCTTCGGATCGGCCACGGCAAGCGATGCTTTTCGCTCTTCCTTGATGTCGTCGAGCAGGTTCTGCAGCATAGGCGTCACCTTGCCTTCGGTAAGGGCAGTGTATTCGCCCAAAGCTTGAGCCGAGTCTTCGAATTTGACCATCTTCTTGAGCGACAGCCTTTTCGGATGGATAAGCATGCTGTGCACGTAGATTTTTGAGACGATAGATTGATAGACTTACATCGAGTTGATGGCTTCGGCTCCGGCGAGCTGCTGGGAGTAGTCATCTCGGGATAGCAGCTTCTTGTCCTTGGCCTTGAACAGACCATAGCTATCATCGCATTAGCACACATCGTACCAGAATGGCGGCGATCGACTTACCCTGCAGGCGTCTCTGTAAGAACGAAGAGAGGCATTGTGCAGGAGGTAATGAATAATGACTAGAGATGTCCTGTCCTACCGGAGTCCCTCCCCAATTTGGTCGTGTAGGTGAAATGTGAAGGTGGGAGGAATAAATAGGACCAGAGCTCTACAACTTGAAGTAAAATTTTGTTAACCTTCTTGCTTGGGGAAAAAAAAAAATCGGAAAGCTATTGCATAAAAGCGGGTCTCATAAACTGTGGGCGCCACTCAAAGGCCAGAATTTGTGCCTCACCTGGCCGGGCCTTCACTGCGCATAGCTCTTTAAGTGCATAATGGTGCATAGTCGCATGGTCTAGTATAATAGGTACGGATCTGCACTGTATCTGAGATATTCCCTTATACCATACAGAGCAACCTCAGCCGTACAGCCGTAGCTCCTGAGCTGCAGCCATTATGCAACTGCCTACCAATACCATACCAACCTATCACACTGAGCTTACAAGACAGCATCATTCTTTATTACGGAAAAGAGCCCTTCCAGAAATCGTCATATCACCCATTCGCCAAGATGGAGGGTCTCTTCTTTAATGTCAACAACGGGTATATCGAAGGAATCGTGCGAGGATACAGAAATGGCCTGCTCACCGGTGCCAACTACTCCAACCTGACACAATGCGAGACCATCGACGGTACGTCTATCTATTGTGTATCTAATCAACGACAACACGTATCATATCTAACATGTCCGGCTTAGACCTGAAACTGCAGCTCGGCCCAGCCTACGGTGACTTCCTCGCCTCCCTGCCCCCGAATCCGTCCACCTCGAGCCTCGCGGCCAAGACGACCGACAAGCTCGTGTCCGAGTTCCGCTACGTCCGCGCCAACGCCACAGGCTCGCTCGCCCAGTTCCTGGACTACCTGACGTACGGCTACATGATCGACAACGTGGCGCTGCTGATCACGGGCACGCTGCACGAGCGGGACACGCGCGAGCTGCTGGACCGGTGCCACCCGCTGGGCTGGTTCGAGACGATGCCGGTGCTGTGCGTGGCGACCAACATCGAGGAGCTGTACAACAGCGTGCTGATAGAGACGCCGCTGGCGCCGTACTTCAAGGGCAGCCTGAGCCACCAGGACCTCGACGAGCTCAACATCGAGATCGTGCGCAACACGCTCTACAAGAACTACCTCGAGGACTTCTACGCCTTCGTCAACTCCCACCCCGACATGGCCGGCACCCCGACCGCCGAGGTCATGAGCGAGATCCTCGAGTTCGAGGCCGACCGCCGCGCCATCAACATCACCCTCAACTCCTTCGGCACCGAGCTCGGCAAGGCCGACCGCAAGAAGCTCTACCCCAGCTTCGGCAAGCTGTACCCCGAGGGCACCCTGATGCTGTCGCGGTCCGACGACTTCGAGGGCGTGAGGCTGGCCGTCGACGGCGTCTCCGACTACAAGACCTTCTTCGACGCCGCGGGCCTGGGCGGCGGGCCGACTGGTCCCGGCAACATGGCTGGCGGAGCAGGAGGCGGCGAGCGTAGCCTCGAAGACATGTTCTACCAGAAGGAGATGGAGATCTCCAAAACAGCCTTCACGAGGCAATTTACGTATGCCATCGTGTACGCGTGGATCAAGCTAAGGGAGCAGGTAAGTCGAAACACATGTCCTTCTCACTAAGCCATCTATCGTATCTCGGATATCTAACCTTCTGTTCAGGAAATCCGCAACATCACGTGGATCGCCGAATGCATAGCACAGAACCAGAAGGAGAGGATTGGCAACTATATCAGCGTGTTCTGATTGATCTACCTTCTGTGCTCGCATGCATGGCACAAGACCGATTGCCGTCACTCTCTTTAACAAACTCTGTAGAACTAATGGATGGGATACCAAGGTACTAGCATTTCAAAGCTGCGATTGTGATTGGGAATTGTTTCTGTCTCTTTTGTAACAAAGGCGCTAGTTAGGCAGATGGTACAGAGATGGTACAGAACACTCTAGAGCTCTCACTTCTCGTCTCGAAAGGCTGACTGCTGCTGCTGGTGTGGGTGTTGTATTTGTACATAAGCACATGATATTACAGAGCATGTGCCTAGACAGGCCTCTATAGGATATACACTCGAAATAGCAGCACCGGCTTGACTGTCCTATAAGGTGATCTGCTTCTTCCAGGTCGCAGGGCTCAGGCCGAGCGTCTGGATCATATGCAACCACCGATCGCTTCCCCTTTCCTTGCGCTCCATGTACCTCAGGAGCCTCTGCCGTCTGTGCAGCAGCAGTCTCAGATCGCGCTTGCCCACCTTGTCCTTGTAGCCTCTCCCCTTCTCCAGCTCGTCCGCCAGGGCCTTGATCTTGGTCGTCAGGATGGCGATCTGCACCTCGCTGCTCCCCGTGTCCGGACCGCCCCTCACCGGCTTCTCCTCTCTCACCTGCCCCCGAGAAAGGGCTTTGGGTCTTAAAGTCTGGTCTGTCTCGTGCCGCCCGAAGGTCTCTATGCACCTTCGGATGTTGGCGTGCAGCCTATCCTTGGCAGACCCGTTGTCCATGTGGGTAATGCGCTGCAGAGCCTCGACGGCCCTGGCGTGCTTCTCCTCGTGAAGCGCCACCCGGTTCTCGTAGTCCTCGGAGCCGACGGGGGCGAGTTCGGACGCCAGAGGCAGGGTGAGGGTGTAGGCATTCTCGACGGCCGATTCGAGCTCGCTCTTGTAAATGAGGTTATTCAGGATGTGCGGAGAGGTGGGCAGCTCGTGGGGTTCTGCTACGGGCTTCCCGTCGGCGTCGAGAGGCGGTCTGGACAGCGGTGCTTGGCCCGCAGAGCCCAGGGACTCGATGAAAGGCGTGGGGAGACCGCGGACGGGGTCGCCGAACAGACTTTCCCGGGCTTCCTCGACCTTTTTCCGATTCTCCACGTCTTTCGCTTTGCGCTGCTTCATCTGAGCCCATCGGTAGGGTTCTTGCTTTGCAATGCGCTTCTTCTCCTTTCGCGACAGGGACGCGGTCTGAGTGACGGGGAGGAGGGACGGAACAGATGGGTTTACGGCCGGTCGCAAGCATACTACAAGGGACAGGGTCCAATGGTGAGCCAATGGTGGTACTCTATATGGGACAAGAACGGCATTACTCACATGAAAACGTGCCTAGGCGTTGTACGCCTGGTATTCGGGGTGGCATGGCGGCGTATCTTTGGCGATGCTGAACTGCTTCAAAGACGAATTTCAACTTTTAACCAACTGATCCACTTTTCGCTTGAAATCGGCGGGCATCGTAATTGCAGCTGTTCAGGCCTGTCGCGGCAGGTGTCAGCCCAGTGCAGCTCGCGGAACGGTGAAAGATACGTTCCGTGGGTTTAGTGGGGTATTTCTGACCTGAGGCTCCAGCCCCGCTAGGTGATTTGCATTGCTGATGTACCGACGTACCAGAGCAACCCGCTTACCCTGATCAAGCCTTAGCGCCTCGAAGCCCTAAAGTTTTCCCACCAAATCAATTTGACGTATTCAGTCGCGAACTTTTTTTCTTCCTCTCTCGAGGAACAACCATCTTGACTTGGTCGCGCAACAACCCATCTCTCCTCGCCCTCTTCACCTTCTTCACTCTCATTTCAAGCACCAAATCTTTCAAGATGGCGCCCAACAACCTTCCCACCTCCATGCACGCGACCTCGCAGGACATCGAGATGCTCCTGGCCGCCCAGAGTCACCTCGGCTCCAAGAACCTGCAGGTTCACATGGAGCCCTACCTCTGGAAGACCCGCGCCGACGGTGTCAACGTGATCAACATTGGCAAGACCTGGTATGATTTAGTACTTGTCCTTTATTTATTAGAATGAATGCGCAATTGAGCGAAACGACAATAGCAATACTGACAAATATTCTTGCGCAGGGAGAAGATCGTTCTGGCCGCCCGTATCATCGCTGCCGTCGACAACCCCGCCGACATCTGTGTCATCTCTGCCCGTCCCTACGGTCAGCGTGCCGTGCTGAAGTTCGCTTCCCACACTGGTGCCGTCGCCATCGCCGGTCGATTCACTCCTGGTTCCTTCACCAACTACATCACCCGCTCCTTCAAGGAGCCCCGCCTCATCGTCGTCACGGACCCTCGCACCGACGCCCAGGCCATCAAGGAAGCTTCCTACGTCAACATCCCCGTCATCGCCCTCTGCGACACCGACTCCCCCACCGAGTACGTCGATGTGGCCATTCCCACCAACAACAAGGGTCGTCACGCCATTGGTTGCGTCTGGTGGATGCTGGCTCGTGAGGTCCTCCGTATCCGTGGCACCATCGCCAGCCGCGACACTCCCTGGGATGTCATGGTCGATCTCTACTTCTGTACGTATACCCAGACTATATGCATGACGTGACTTGAAGGAGAAGCACAAACTAACACGCATCACAGACCGCGACCCTGAGGCCGAGGCTGAGGAGAAGGTCGAGGAGGAGAAGCTGCCCGGCGCTGAAGAGGTTGGCCCGGCTGCTATCGAGACCGGTACCTTCGCAGGTGCTACTGGTGCCGCCGACTGGGAGACTTCGGCTCCCGCTCCCTTCGCCGCTGCCCAGGCTGGCGGCTGGGACGGAGCCCAGGACGAGTGGGCCGGTGCGACTAACGCTCCCCCGGCCGCTGAGTGGGGTGCCACGGACGCCAAGGACAGCCAATGGTAGGACCATCAAGAGAATCAACCCGTCTCGGCTGGAATTTTGGAAGATGGCTTTGACGAATCCAATGTCGAGTGGTAGACCCCGCCCTTTACGCCACGCAACTGCAGTTACCTGAGCTGTTCTCTTTTTTTTTTTTTGTTTTTAACTTCGCGCGGCCGGCAAAATGGATCAGGGGAGTACGGGTCAACTTGACAGTACTAATGAGGGAAAGATATCCGGGCTGAGGAATTGGTTCATAGGAAAGGGGTTTTCTTTTTTTCCTTGTCTTGGGTTTTATAGTCGAGTCTGCTTCAGAGGTAGCTCTACTATTTTACCTTCGCAAGAGGAATAACCTGCTCCTGTGAGCCGAAACCGAGGACCGGGGGAATGCCCTGTGCAGTCAAAGGGGTGGACTTAATCGTTATCCCGCCCGTCTCCCCTTCGTTAGCCTACCCATAGTCACGAAGACGGAAATGCAAAAGACGAATCAAAAGCAAATATGTTCGTGATAGTGATGCTCTTGTGATGTGCTGGCTTTGCTCGTAGGTCTTTAGGCGGCCCATTCCCATAAGTTTGAGATGCATAGGCTGTAAGTGCTCGTAGTCAAGGTACTAGGTGTTTCTTCTATAATCGAGATATCTGAGATCCACGATAGATCGTACGTATACGAGCCTACCTCATAGCAGTATATGCTCGACGTGGCTTGCTAGTAATCAAGAGGTCCAGGCAAGTCACAAACAGGCAAGATCAAGTAACTGTTGAACATCTTCTCTTCACCTGGGCTCTATGAGGCCATACACATCTAAGTACTGTTATCTACTTCCTCTCCCTTCCCCTCCCCCCTCCACCCCTTTCTTCCTTTGCTAACAAGTTTTAACAAGAGCATAATCACCTACAATAGGACATTAAGTGCTTGCGAAAAAAAGAAAAAGAGGGTGGGGGTGGTAACAGTATGTGGTCAGTTGACAGGTAGTATGGCAAAAGAATACCAAGAGGAGCGTTACGTATCGTTTCTCGAGTCTTTTCTTTTTTCTCTCACGTTCCGCCTCTTTTGGTGTTTAGCCACGTTGACCTTGTCCTCTACCCTTTTACGGCAGTGTATGTGCCTTTTTTTCCATCCCTTGTTTTACCCTTATCCGACTCTGCTTATGTTCCCTCGGAACGTCTTGCTTGCCTCTTCCGCCTAGTTAAACCTCCTTCTCTCCTGAAGGGGTCACTTGTGTTTTGGTTGGTTCGTTGATGGACATTAAGAAGGTTCAAAATACAGACATTAGAGAAAGAAGAGAAGTGCCCGCTTAAACGCCGGTGCTTTATGAAGAGAGGGAAAAAAGGGAATGGGTGTGGATAGCCCTTAGTGAATATCGCGCCTCATCCTGGCTGCCGAATAATCCGGTCCCCGAGTCGCCTGTTAAACCAGACAATGCTTGGGTTGGGATCATAGAAGAAGTAAAGTGTCACATGCAGAAAGGAAAGGAACTCGATCGAGATCGAGCAGATGACAAAGGGCAAAAGGTATTGTGCATTTGTTTAATGTTGGTCTAACTCCTCCCTTTCGCCAGCATGCCGTGGTTCAAGTATCGTGGTATCGTACGGGTATTATGGTAACGACGAAAAGGAAAAACCTGCGTAATGGTACATTGGGTGTTCTTGCCCGGGCCGAGTGGCGTCTATGGTGCTGTCGATTAAAAGGAAAGGGGTATACGGTTGGTCGTGAAATCGGCCGTGGACTGATGATTTTACATATTCGTAGTACGAATAATCTCAAGAGAAGGGAAGTCAACTGACATTACCACTCGTGCGCTCAGGTGCTCCTCGCCTACTCTAAGCTTTCTGAGTGTTTCCTGATCTTTTCATCGCTCAGAGCACCCATCCAAAGGCAACGTTCGGTAATGCCTTCGATAGGCTGAAACTGGTAATGCGTGCTGGCCTCTAGAAGACGAAGCAATGTCTTCACGACCGAGGCTGCGATGCGGCAGCGCTCAAAGTTGACTAGCGGCGCTGTGGTCGGCGAGCTGGCAATTTCAGAAGGCCTCTGAGAGTTGAAGAGCAGGTCGTGGGTATAGATGCCGACGAATGGAATACATCCAGTATCGGCAGTATTACCACCGCCCTCCATCTCGGCTCGAAGGTTGTAGAAGTTCTTGGTGGGCGAAACGAGCGCTTGGAGATCTGTCAGGGTCTTCAGATCTGTGGGTGGAACCATGGCCCACGTCCTGGCGAGCCTTGTTACTTCGTTCGATGTCAGGGCGATCGCAATCTGGCTCATGGTTGCGAAATTCCGGTATGTCCGGCAGTGGGCGGCGATGTGGAGAAACTTGATGATGCAACGAGCTCGCTCCTCAACGTCTAGAGTGAGAACGATCTCTGAAATAACCCACTTGACCATGATATTAAATCGCGCAACCACAACCTCCACACCGTGAGCGTCTGTATTTCGAAGGAAATCTACCCAGGATCGTGAGTCGTTATTCGCATTCTTCCACCGCATCTCGATGAGTTCCTTCCAGTCCACCTCGTTTAGGGCGTCCTTCTCGATGAGGGTGAACTGCTGAGCGAGGATCTCGGAATCGAAAGCAAGTATGAAAGGCAGATGGACCGAGTTCTTGCGGTCTGACTCGGCGGATAACCTTGGTGCGTTGCGCAATGCCTCTTCGGTGCCTGTTGGATCCCGAGGCGAATTTGAACCAAGATGGTACATCGCAGTCGTCGGTGTCGTGTCGGGAGTAGGTGGCAGAGGCTTCTGAGCCCATAGCTGATGCTCGTGAAGCTGCGGCACAGGGCCAGACTCGGGCGACGTGTCAGATGCCTGCGATGATGTCACCGGCGGCGTAGGAGGCTTATCTCTGGCGGCGAACGCATCAGGCGACGGCGTGATATTTATAGGACTGGGCCTCTTGGGGGACCGCGGCTCGCCAAAGACATAGTCGTCCGTATCGGGTACGTCCCCAGACATCTCGGATGAGATAGCCGAGTCATCGTCGCTGTCTACATCTAAAAAGTTATTATCTTCGGGCGCAGTTGCTCCCGGTTTGATCTTGTTGATGCTGTCCGTCTTCTGTACGAATTCGTAAGACGGATGCGTAGATCCGCTGGCCATGGCGTCGTCTCTCTCTTCAACGGGCGTTTCCGCATCCATAAGAATCGACTGGTTTGTCCATTCTTTGGTCACGCTTTTACCACGCCCGTCGTCTGTCGAACCTCTATCGAGGAGCGGGGTCGAGTTGTACGTCTCTCTCGATTCCCCTGATAGGAAGGAGATGGCCTCTGAGGCTCGGGGAGGAGAATACCGATCAGGAGGCAAAATGGTGAGGTTTTCCTCTGAAGGCGGTGCCTCAGCTGGCTCGTCATCGCCGATGTGTTGCTGGCGATGCTTTCGCTTTTCTTCCTTAATATGCCTTATCTCGGGCGTAGCTAATGATCTTTCTTTGAGGTCTTCGAGGTCGCTCTGAGTTATCTTGGACGGCTCCATCGAAAGCTTGGCCACCTTCTTCTCGTATTTGCCCTCCAGTTTGAGGAGAGCCGACTCCACGCCTCCGTCGTCGTCATCGTCCGGGATCTGCGCAAGCTTCTGCGCCTCCGCTTCGAACGACGGTCGCATGATGGGCTTCGACGAATGGGTGCTGAAATGCGAGACTTGTCGCTTTGGAGGCTGCTCTGCCATGGCCCCCAGAGAGAAGACTTCTGCCCGCTTCTGCGAATAATCGCTACTAACGACATCGACGAAGGCGCTCGAGTCTCGGATAGGGCTAAGCAGGTAGGAACTCCTGACGGAGTCTGTGTACGTTGTCAGTGAGCCTACAGATCGGGACTTATGCAGCGGTGTGGCATCTAGGTCGTGGACGTTGGCAGCTCCCCGCAGGTCGCCACCCGGCCTTCTTCGAAGGACCCTGAGCGGCGGAGGCATAACTTCTGAGACTACCGAGCCTTCCGAATACGTGGTGGCATCGAAGCTCCTGATTGTAGACTGCGCCGCAATGCCGCTCTGGAAGGATGCCCACCGACGATGAGCGATGGAGCCTCTAGACCGATAGCTACGGCTAGATTGTTGACGTTGATGCCGTCTCATGAAACTGAGAGGAGGCTTACTAGGAGACTGCTTGACCTCGACCGATGGATGGGCGTTGGTGCTCGGTTCGTCGGGGGAAGGTCCCGGGCCTAGGGTATCCAGATCGGGAATAAACGGTGGTAACGGGGTGGTAGAATCGGAGGCTCTGAAAGCATGCTGTCCTAGAATATAAGAAGACCTCCTCGGAGTGTTGCCACGTGCTACGGGTCCAGGGGGTGTTGTAGGTGGCGTAAAATTAGCACCACCGGCCGGCACCATAGCCTCCCCGAACGCTTCAACGGACGGGTTCAAAGTTGTCAGAGCGCCAGTCATGCTCGTATATTCACTGGGCAGGGTTCCATCGACAATAACGATGGACTTGCTCCCTGTGGTAATTGCGGCATCGCTCATAGGTCTCAGTTCAAACGAGGAATCAAGATGAGCTGCGGAGTATTCCATACCCTCGTTGGCGTTCTCGGTGCGGCTGGTATCACTGGAGGTTTCCGCGATGGCTTCCTCTCGCACGGCGTTCTTGAAGTCTTCGGCAATTGTAGCGCCGAGAAGGTCGATACGTATGGGGGCCCTAGCACCATTCGGTCGAGGTCGGCGTGCTTGTGGTACAACAGCGGTCCCCGGAAGTCTATTAGTAGTAGCGCCTCTGGGCCCGATAGGGGCGATGTCGATGAATGTTCCCTGCGTGGGCGAAATCCCCTGGCCTCTCGTACTCAGTGCTCTACGCACACTACCGATGAGCTTCTTCATACCCTGGCCAGACATAGCCGACCCAGAGCCTTTCTCTTTCGGGGGATCAATGGGGTGAGGCTGAAAGACGGTAGTTTGACGCGACGTACCCCAGGGACTTGGGGGATTCATCTCAACAAAAGGCTGACTCGGGGGTAGAAGATTTCCCCGAACAAGGCTCCCGGCATATGGCAAGGTAAGCAAGAACTCGGCATTCTTGTAGATAACCTTTTCTGTCACTGATCCATGATCCCGCAAAGAGTCCGTCAGGCTATTATTGCGTTTGTGAGATGTATGAGGTCGGACACGTTTTCCGGTCAGAGCACGTGGGGTAGAGGCAACAGGATCGTTAGTATGCGTATAGATAGAGCTTGGGTCGGCAGGATGGGCAGCGAGGGCAGTGCTCGTACTTGGACCGCCCGTTCGCAATACCTTGGTTGGAAACGAGCAGGACACTACGTCGAGACTTGCGATACTAGTGGGCGAAGTCTCCCTCCTATCTAATCCCGGAGGCTCCTCTTCTTCCGGCGTGTCCGCGCACATGCCGCCAAGTAGAATCGAATCGATGTGGCCTGCCCTGGACACATCTGCGTAGAAGCTGTTTTCAGCGTGCGAATCGCTGGGATCAAGGAGCACACTGTGCAACTGGGGAGGCTCGTCGGATTCAGTCTCCCAGAAGCTGGGGTCCAGGCTTGGGTCGCGGTGGCCGGCGATCCCACCCGGCGCAATGGGGATATCAGGGCCCAACGACGAATTGAACTCCGGGCCGTCCCAAAACTGAGCGCATACCCGTCTCCAACACTTCTTCAGCTCTGCAAAGATCTTGAGTTGGACCTTTCGACCGCGTTCGTCGTGCGCGAGTTCCTCGACAAAGTCGTTTACGAGGTTGCAGAACATCACCCGGAGGTGATAATCTACAACAAAGTCGTCCACGAAATAGTTTAGGATCCAGTGTCTCATGGCGACGAATGTTCTCACCCTGACCACCATTCCTGTCTCGTCGTCTCGCGCTATAGCCCACCGGAGTCTAGAAACCAACATCCGGAGCAAGTCTTGCGGTTCGAGGAACGCGCGAAATGTGAGAAAGAAGTCGGAGATTAGCTCGTAATCCAGGAAGCTGGGAGAAGTAATTTCGGCGACTAGTCGTGGCGGACTGGCGGCGGTTACAGCACCCGTTGCTGAGGAATACCGTACAATGGATCGATCATCACATGCAGGCTTGAAAGTAAGCATATTGAACATGGAGGGCTCGATAACCAAGTGCGTGGAGAGATACGTCGATCGCACCGGAGAGTGTGGGAATCGCGGCGTGGGGATGGTGGCGGGGCTAAGCAAGCCTGGGGACGGCAACTGAATATGAGGCGTAGAACTGGCGCGCTGCCTTACAGTGTCGGCGGACTCGGGATGAAGCGAGTTCATGTCACGTACTGATGGGCGAAGGAACGAGGCGGTACTGGAGCGGATATCCTCAGTCGGAGCGTACGACGAACCCCGAATGAGAGGCGTTCCCCTAAGGGTGAATCTCGGCGTGCCCAGCTTCCACGAAGGAATAGAGACTTGTAGCAGCGAACCCTTGCCGACGCCGATGTCTTCGGCCGTCTTAGACCTCTGTTCGTCGCGCGGCTTCGATATCACCACTTTGAAAACTCCATCGTCTCCTTCCTGTGCTATACTCGCGTCACGGATGGTTGAATCTGACAGTGCGCGTCGGTTGCGCGTCTTGGACGACTTCAAGTCGAAGTACGTCTTTTTCCTCAGGACTCCGGGAGATGGAGTATCAGCCCCGGGTGTTGGAGTCCACTGGCCGCTCAATAGCTCGCTGGTTTCATCAGGGGCCTTCTTGTTCTGCGCCAAGGAATCTAAACCGGCGGTGCTTGGTGGCGTAACCGGAAATACGAAGTTGGGTTGCGGGTATCTCTGGTTCGCCGGTCGGATGGTAGGTCTGTCATGATGACGACGGTGAGTACGACAAGACGAGTACAGCTAGCTTTAAGTGCCACATACCTTAGATATATTTGCCCGTTATTTCCCACGTTCGCTACTGTGAAATGCCTTCCCTCTCGGCCAGCTGAACCTCCGTCCGGGGTTATGTTCCACTTCTCACCGTCAGCTTCCCGCTTCGCACTACTTCCGTCGCGTCCTCCGGTCTTCCTCTCGCTTGCCGGCACTAACGGTCTCGAGCCGATGCGAGGTATTCGCATTCTAGGACCGCCAAACTTGCTGGTGTGACTACTAAGAGGCGACGATTTCCTTGTCTTGGATTCTCGAGCTGAGAGTGTGGGAGCTTTCTGGCTTCTCGAGACATCTTTGGTGGACTGAAGGAGGCTAGGCTTGGAGGGCGGCGGCGGAAACAGTCCTTGATTGTCCGTCTCCATGACTCTCTACTACGCGGCAGATCGATGTCTGCTGGACCCAGTGTGTACGGTTGGATGCATTGAAGGCCAGCGCAACACGATTTAAAATCGAAATCCAGGGACAGCGGAGCAGAAATATCGAGCCCTTCTCAAGGGAAGAGCCGTTGCGATTCAGTCGGCTTTCGAGTTGTTGTGAGGTGTCGCGCGCGCACGCTCAGATTAGCATGATAGAGACGATCGCCTTCGATTACTTCGTATTCGCGGATGGTCGGGGTTTTTCTCTCAGTCGTTGAGTCAAGAAGTACACTCGCGCTCGCTGCCAATCGTCCAAATCCAAATGTCGAGGTCCTTTCGCGACGTTGCCGATTACAACCCCCCTTTTTCGAGCAGTGGAATGCGACGAAAGTCGATTGGATGAGGGCCCGGCTGGACGACGGCGATGGTGGGCGAGTGGTTGGGACTGGCTTGGTGACTGGTTGACTGGCAAACTGGCAAACTGGGAGAAGAAGGATGTTACCAGGGGGGGGGGGCATAGCAGAATCTTGACCTCTGGCTTGGCCCTGGGTTGCATGCAAGTCGGGAGTGACAGAAGTGCCAAAGGAGAAGTGAGGGCTGGGCTTACGGTCCTAACTGGGATGGGATGCAGCTACTTACAGGTATGTACCCCCCTAATGCTTGCTAATCCGCCTACGCGAGCGCACTAGCCCGGCTGCCGGCTCAGGCCTAAGCACTAGGAGGTACCGGTTTTAGGTACCTTAGGGACCGTCATAGGCACCAAGCAGGCCCTGCAGGCCTAGCAGGGAAGAATTAGCGCAGGGGGATTGGGGAGGTTGTAGCACCTATCGATCGGTCCCGTCCGTCCTGCTGTCCAATCGTTACGCCTGCGCGCACAGGCCTGACAGGCAGGCGGACAGGCAATTTGCAGCACAATCTGGCAAGGCCTGCAGGCGAGTTACAGGCCAGCACAGGCGAGGCAGGGCAGCAGCAAGGCAGCAGGGCAGGTCCGTAAATCCCCGGTATTTTGTTCCCATTAATCATTTTTGCTATATTGCTATATATAACACGGACGACGTATCGTAAGAAGGGACCTAATCAACAACACATTACCATGGAGTGCACGATATTCAAACCTCGAGACGAGTTTCCAAAAAGACCCTTCACTAAAGTAAGACCTTAATCTGGCTAGGACCATGCGGCATATCGTACAACATAGTGGCAGGGATTTTCGCCATCAGACTCGCCGTCTCGACCTGCTCGACTTCCCTTCTGCATTAAGAGGCAGGGAGGTAATTCATGCGTATATAACAGCTCGGACCCTCTTCTCATCAACTAATAATCAGGGCATTTTCTACACTATTGCTAGTCTTCTCTCCAAGACTTGACTTTACGTAGAGACAAGAAAAAGTCGCTACTAGTATAAAGATGCCGTGTTCTCGCGTCGTTTTCATCTCTCTGGCGACGCTTGTTGCCCGGTTGTTTCACGCAGGCAGGCAGCAAAAGGCTCGTCCAGGGGCCCCTCCAATGTAAATTGCGACAAAGCGCAATGGGCACAAGCCTGTTGGCAAGAGTCAGAGCGCTGCTATAAACATGTCCAGGTATACTACGTATGTTGACTTAGACTTCTACATCGTAGACACCAAGTCAGTCTACGGATTACGCATGGCAACGACCTGACTGCTACTTGCTGGTCGCTAGTCTGCTTCATGTCGCCACGAGTAATGTAGGAACAGGTTAAGCTCACTCTAAACGAACCCAAGAGTCTGCAAGGATCATCAGGGGCAATTAAAAAAAAAAAAAAAAAAAAAAACTCGGCTCGGATGAACTACCGAAGTTGTTAGCTCTCTTGGTCAACTCCTACGTCACAGATAGAGTTCAAACTGGACGACACGTTGACACGCTTCTAGTCGGCCGACGACGTGCTTCTAGTCGGCGAGAAACGTGCTGCTAAAGTCAGAGCGATTCTACTAAATCCCATCCCACCGTCCTTCGGGCCATTTTTAGACCTGACTATATTTACACCCATGATGAATGCGATGACTACGCAGAGGAGAGGCATGGCGCAGAGCTACTGCTACTGGCACAACCCGCACACAGCAGCCAGTTCGCACCCCGTGACTCGTGGGTTGTGTGTCTCATTGAGGAAGCAGCATGCGAAACAGCCTCGAGGATACAGAGGACGGGGGAGCGAGCGAAGGAAGTGCGGGTAGGATTCCAACAAGCGTGGCATCGCCCGCGATACCAGGAAGCCCTGAGATGGTGTAGCAATTGATACCTTTTTCCTGCACGGCCGATCCTCATCAACCACCTCTGACGAAACCATCAGCATCGGACAATACCAATCAGGAGGCCTTGTTCGGCACCGGCCCTGCAAACTAGTCCACTGTAGTACATGTGTCCCGTAGTAACATATGTCCTGTAGTATCTCCAATCAACCGACCATCGCCGAATTTCTCGCAGCGCTGTCTTTTTGTTTGAACATTCACCCCCCTTTTCTATCTGCCATGTAACTCTGCCCGGCTCAGCTCGAGTCGAAATCAACTCATCGGATGAACTCATCGCGCGTCGTCTCGTCCCATCTTGATCAGCTTGTTCAAATCCCCCTCGACGCAATGGAAGGCCGCCATGCACGACTGACGACACCGGGCTTGTCGAGACTATGGCGCGCTATCGACGTTAGCCGTGGTCTAGCAAGGTAAGACCGGAGGAAACTAGGTCGCCTAGGTCCGCCTAGGCGTGGCCCTAGGCGTGGCCCTAGGCTGGAGACGGGCAAGCTCCAAGGCCGCCAGGCCCATCTACTATGGTAGCATGCCACATCTCCCATCCACCTCCCGTGGGGAACGCCCATTCCACGTGCTTGACGACTCCCGACCTTACTTTTCAAGTAACTGGTATGGCAGATCAAGTGTTGATCTCGGAGCCGTCTAGCCCGCCCAGCTGCCAGCTCAGGCCCAGCCTGCCAGCCTACGGGGCCTCTCTCGATGACGCTCGGGCCCTGAAACAAACGCTCGATCCGCCAGTCCGCCAGTCCGCCAGCCCGCCAGCCCGCCTGCCTGCCTGCATACCGCCTACCTATCGCATCCTTGGAAGCCATGCCGCCCATGACAAGCACCCAGGCATTAGGCGGTAGCCGGGACTTGATCTTAGGGTCGTCTGCGATTCCATCACCAAGCCGGCTGCCTTAGTTCGAGGTCTGATATCTTAGACGACGCCGGTCGTTCTTCTTCTCCTTGCATTCGTATAACAAAATCAGTTATGCCTCGTGTCGCGGTTTGCACCGGGAAGCAGTTCTGCCCAGCTCTTCATGACTCGGAACATTACGTACGGAGAAGCAATGTATAGATAGGAGAATGAAGATTGCTTCCAGGTAGGTATATCTGATTGCTAGAATACTAGCGATACCTTGACTTGATAGAGCTTTGAAAGTGAAAGAGTCTGGTTTGCGCTCACGATGTATTTACCGGATGCGTCAATGTACCAGCAGGCCTGGCAGATGTTTGACTTCTCAGGAGCCCTTAATCTTGCGCACTGCGACAGTGACGAGCTGGGTATGTGAGAGTCTGTTCCACTCGGGATGCAACGAAATGGACACCGGACTCATCGTACCAAAAAGCAAACATGAAAGCCCCCTGCCCGATCACATATTTGCCCAGGTGATTCAACCCCGCGAGGTTGCCCTCAGTCTAGAAATCACCAAGTCTGCAATGGCATCTATCAGAGCAGAGAGGAACACGGCTCGTCCGACGTCGCATTCTGGCCTCGTACGGCCGTTCTAAGCTTATCTCGCCCTGCTCGCCTATCTGGCCGTCTGGCTTGCCGTCTATTACACGCTGCTCGCCCTCTACACCCAGGGACCTACCCGAAACAGGGTCCGGTAGATGGCCCGTGGGCGACCCGTAGATCTACGTGATATCTGGCACAGGGCGGGCAAAAATGAGGCGGGTCTAGCTTCAAATCACGTACCGGTACCATGGCGTTTGCTCTGGTTCCTAGACATTAATTAGAACAAATATGTTGCGGTGAACATATCCCAAAACATCGTGACCTCTTTCTTCTAGGCCAACAGCCGGATATTCTTGAGGATTCAACAACGCGCCATGTCGAACGAAGAGGCATTGCGTTTTTTTTTCATGCGTCGTGTTCAAGATGCGGCAGAGATGACGTCGTGCATGAATACGCTCGCTCCATCATGGCATGGAAAAATCATTCGACGGCATTGCGCGCACCAGATCTGATCTCGGGAGTCCAAGAAAAACAACCTTGACAGAATATCTACAACTTGTGGGGTTTGGTACCTGGCCTAGAGATGCAATGTGAGCAAACAGTAGTAGGTAGACTCTTCCTTTAGGCAAGCAGGTATTCGGATTGCCCGTCCCACGAACGTTGATCATCTGTTTGATGGATGAGCAACTCGAGACATCGAGCATCCCTTTCCGGCATATGGGTACCCTATAGAAACACTAGCTATGTACTATTCGCTTTGGAATGAGATACAAGACAGCGATAGGAGTACAATACTCGCAAGACCAAAGCAGTTAGACAGCAGGTTCGATATCCCCATCCTTGACAGCCCTAACCAACCCATGGCGTGGTGGGGACGAATGAGACACCAGGCGGCAGCTATCACGGTACGGCGAGGGCCAATATCTCCAGACCGCCTCCTTCACCATCCAGATCTGTAGCAAACCCACCTACCGAGTAAACGGTCAACTCTCCGAACTGCTCCGGCACATATATGTACGAACGTGGATGAGACTATTACGGAAAAGCCCGATGCAGGTCCCCTCACCAACTTTACCTCAAACCGCTGATTTCTCTCGAAGCGGAAGGAGAAGGAAGAATCCTGACCTGGGAGTAACCCTTGGAGCACGTGCGACAAGTGCGTGGGTTCGGCCAATGATACGAGTCTCAACTAACGACATTGAGCTTCACATATGGAACTGATGGGTCAGTCCCATCATGGTTGGAAGATTCGGGGGTACCGAATACCGCTCAGTTCGAGCATACATCAGAACGAGTGAAGAGTGGGATAGGCCCCCTGGCTACCTCCCCAGTACATGCATGTAATCGAGTTTGACACTGTCTACATCGTCAACCAAAAGCTGCTCAAGCTAACTTGAGTCGACTATCATCAACATGCTTCCAACCACCGGTTTGCCCACCTAGGTAGGTACTTCGATAGGTGCTACAGGACCTACAAGCAGTCGCTCACCGCCAGAGCTCTATAGCCTGGTGCAGTCCAAGCCTTTCCCTCTGCGGAGAAATCTTCCTCTGATCTCGATCGTCCCGCTTGCCTCCATCGTGACAATCTATACATATGTCACAAACTTGAGAAATCTGTGCCAATTACATTGAAGTTGAGATCCGAGATAAGCTCCAGCTCCCCAGAAGTAGCTCGTCGTTTGGTTTTCGAGTACTGGACTGTACCTGACAGTCCAGTACTCGAGAGAACTCAGTGAACATGTATCTGGTTTAGTGGACACTGAGAAGATCTGGGGCAAAGGCAACTGTTTTTGGTTTGGCTATGTGGCTGATTAACTCAAGTAAACCCCGGGGAGTAGATCATGTACAACACTTTCTCTCCGCTAGCCTTTTCTTAGGCCTTGCTCGCTATCTTTGAGCACGGGTTAGCCTTGGAGTTGGGATGATACCTGATGATGGCCTCCTGTCTCCTCACATAGAAGGGAGATGGTCATATACCCGTATACCGAGGTAGTGGTAGGGTATTCGAGTATAGATAACGTCACTGTCGTGTTTTATAGGTACACATCTTAGAGCTATTTTGAATGGATTGGTGCCTTGATCCTCTCTCTGTGGTATTCATATTCAGTTCTATCCCGCGTCTAATATAGAAAAGCTTACCGGGCAATTCATTATCCAGCATTTTACCTCTTGACACAAGACATTTTCTACCATTCAATGCATTTCAAACTAAGTGCGAAGGAATTCAAGGAGTCCAGTGATAAAAGTAGGCACCATTTTTCACTGATGCAAAGGGGTGGCCTGAAAGCTACATGAATCTAGAACTGTGCTAATTGCAGAGTGGAAAAATAATATTATAGGCATGTATAGTTGCTACCGGGGGTTCTTTAGGCGGCTAGTGAAATTTGTCCCTTTACATCGGCACCTTAGATATTTGAAGCTATTCGCAGCCTCCTCCACCCCCTTTTCCCTTCTGCTACACCTTTCCTTTCCAACGTAACGGCCTTATACCTTTTCATTTCGTACTAAATTACTCTACATATTTATATACCTTGTTCCAATCTTAAATATGCACAAAGTCATTCCCAGGGCTTCGGTGATTAAACTTTCGGAAGTGATAAAGGGGCGAGAAGAGGCGAGGGAAAAGGGGAGAGGTAGAATAAATAGCATTTAAGGAATCACAATATCTTTACTCTGAAATTAGCACAGCTCAAAATAAATATCGACGTATCCAAAAGACGATCGCATTTGGCCGGCGTAGAAAAAAAAAAAAGAATTGCAAAAAAGCTCGGTCGCGAGCGGGCCCGAACCCGCGACCTACGAAAAACCCTCTTTGAATAATCGTACTGTCAGTCACACTTTGCGGGTTAGCGCAATCCAGTGGTCCAGCATATGATTATTTTAGGAGTTGTTTCTACCATTGAGTCACCCAGGCTTGCGTCCTATGTTACGGGGAATGGCTGAAAGACTGCACTGCTATTTTGCCATATAACCCATCCGTTTGGCTGGGGGGTAACCCGGATTTTGGCCGGTTGCTTAGGACGATGTGTTTCTCCCCAAGCAGCTGGCAGCCCTGTTACCGGCCGGGAAGCCAATTGCATTTTGGAACCTCGAGATAATCGAATACTCATTGTGCCCGACGAGTCCTTTGATAAATGCACGATGCCAGACCTAGTGCCTCAACCAGCAACACTTCCAATATCACCACTTCTGAGGGCTATTACCGACCATGGAGGTTCTTGAGATTACCCTGAGGCCGTTCATACGAGACATCCACTCGAAATATGCGTATATATCGTGTCGGAGGAGGCTCTGGCGGCTACATCTAATGATATTAAGGAGGCGCGGAATCAAGGACCGAGAATAATGTCAGGGTACACTCGACGATTTTGGTCGATTAGACTAGGTCTGGGTGAACTGTAGTTACTGAGTATCCGTATAGGCATTGGTAGATACTTATGAATGTGTTAGGAAGTTGGGACTATCATAATCTTGACATGTATGGAGTTCAATACAAGACGTAACGAGAACCTTGCGAATAGCTTCAGGGGGGGCAAATGTCTGCGAACAGCTTCTTCTGAATTCAAAGCCATATATCTGGCAGTACTGCCGGCTGCCAAAGCAAAAAAATCGATAGCTACTCTACATTTAAGCCTGTCTTCACACTCTAGAGCCAGAATAAGATAAGGCCTCCAGGTGTAGGACATCGAGGTTGCTTAGGTAGGTTGCGTTTTAACAGTTGACCGTTCGTATGACTCCCCCATCGCCTCTTTGATAGGCTCATAGTATGTACGATGAAAATCACAAGGCACAGTGGCAAAAAAAGGGAGTTCAAAAAAGTGTTCGCCCACCCAGAAGCAGAGAGTGTCCTAGAATTTGGCACTCCGTAGGGACGCCGTGTACAGAAGTGCATATTTAAATAATGGTCGACAAGATAGAAATTGGCAGGCAGGAATGGCTTCTAGATCCATGAGTTCCATCATGAATTGATTCGTGTCTCTGCTTTGAATATTACTCCCATATTGCCCCCTGAGCCCCTATCTTGGCTTGCGCGGTAAAAGTTCGCAATGCAATAAATACAGCATTAGCCCTTGAGGTCGAAAAGCTACTTTAGATTACGATCAGTGGCGGATGAGCCCCACGTAGCGCAATTGGTAGTCGCCCGGCCTCTTCGCGGGTCGGTGTGCATGTGATGAGGTGTACATGGTTCGAATCCTAACGTGAGTGGCAATTCCGTTTTGCCTTTTTTTTTTCTCCCCTCATTCAACTACCACTCTACGATCTGCTCGGAATCGAAGAGAAGGGTAGATTTAAGACGAGATTTGAGAGGCATGCAGTTTTTGGAGCAGACACTTTCCTTAGTGCAAGATAGATTAGTTGGCTACCAGGCATATAAATAGGGGTAACGATGGAAGGGAGGTACTCAAGACGTCCTATACGCCATATCGCTGTGCATCGCTGTGCTGGTACATCTATTGGTATGTAGGTAGCTTAGGTCAGATCTATAGATAGCCAGATAGCTGGATGTTAGAGGACTAAGATGGAGCTCATGCAATAAGAAGCTATTCCCGTTTGCCAACTGCTCTCCACCATTATTTCGCCCCCTTTCCCTCCTCCCACGAGAAGCTATATGCCAACGACGCAATATTCCAAGACTGTATTCGACGACGCCATGTACAATAAAATCCCATGTCCCAAATCATGGGTCTAATCAGTCTGTCTTAGGTACTCTCGACCCTCTTCCCGGCAATATTCTCCCAGTAGTACCAGCAACGGCGGCGACTCGCCATCCCAAGCATCCAAACTCCCATCCAAAGACCCAAGAAACCCTCCCAAAGACAACAACCCCAGGTCACTCCCTGCCCAACCTCCCTTCCCCCTCAAGCTGCCCCGGATCCACAACCACCACCGCCTTCCCCCTAAGCTCCCCGCTACGCACCAGCCGCAGCAGCTCTTCGATACTCTCCAAGCCCTGAAACGCCACGGTCTCAACCCGGACCCCCTTCCCCTCCCGCTCCCGCTCCGCCATAAACCCCACCATCTCCTCGCTCTCTTCCGGCGCGCACAGCAGCGACCCCCGCAGCCGCACGTCGCGGAACACGAGCTCGCGGAACGGCACTTTGACTTCGGGCGGCTGCGCGACCTGCACCACGGTCCCGTGCATGCGCGTCGCAGCCGCCGCCAGCGCCGTCGCGCCGTCCGCGTCGCTGAGCACGAGCGCCGCGTGTGCTCCCTGGCCCTGGCCACTACCCCCCGTCAGCAGCCGCACCTCCTTCACAACCGCAGCCCGGTCCCCCCGCCGCGCGTCCACCACCGCGTCCGCGCCGCACGACCGCGCCAGCGCGAGCGCGCCGTCCCGCGCGTCGACGGCGACCACGCGCAGCCCGCGCGCGCGGGCGAACTGCACGGCGAGGTGGCCGAGGCCGCCGCCGGCGCCGACGACGAGGAGCCAGTGGGGGGACGTCGCGGGGTCGAAGCGGGCGACGGCGTCGCGGGCGCGGGACACAGCGGCCCAGGCGGTGCGCCCGGCGCACGCGAGGGGCGCGGCGGCGCGCAGGCTGATGTTCGGGGGCAGGCGGGTGGTGAAGCGGGCGTCGACGCGGACGAACTGCGCGAGGCAGCCGTCGAGTTGGACGCCGACGTGGCCGGCGGTGGCGGCGCAGTACTGTCGGGTGTCGCTTGCGGAGGAGGAGCGGCAGTCGGCGCATTCGCCGCAGGGCGCCGTGGGCAGGCCGCACATGACGCGGTCGCCGGGGAGGAAGGCGTCCGGGTCGACGGCGGACCCGATGGCGGCGATGGTGCCGGCGCCCTCGTGCGACGCGGTTGTCGGCAGCGGCGTGCCGAATGTGCCCGCCGCCACCATGCCGTCCGTGTGGCAGTAGCTCGCCACGGCTACCTTGACGAGCAGGTCGTGTGGGCCCACCGCCGGGACCGGCACCGTTCGGATCTCGTACGGCTTGTTGAACGCCGTGACCTGGACCGCTTGCATCTTGTCCGGGATAGTGGCTGCCATGGTGGCTGTTTGCTTGGCGTAACGCGGGTGTGAATGGATACCTTGTGGAGACGACGGTAAGTTGGAAGATGAGTGGAAAATAGTCAAAAATGAGGCTTCGTTTAATGGGATATCATGATGTAAAGCTTTTTATTCTGCCCCCAAATGGAAGTATCCAAAATTAGAAAAAAAATGGCTGCAATCAAGATATGAGAGTTGAGGGGTCGAACATTAGAACGGGCCAACAACGTCATCGCGATCGATATCGGCGATAGGTGATGGCGGCAAGCCACGCAATAACTGTCGAGACCGATCATCAGTAAAGTAGTACAGAAGACCTGCTTTAATATAAATACCGACATATAGGGCCAGTCGCATCAAGACTTACCACGGAACCAGAACGACATGCAGCAAAGCGGTCACAGATGAAGCGCCGCCAGCATGGCAATCGTAACAGGAGTCTATTCACAACGTCTTGGCGATACAAATAAGTACAGATAATACATTACAGATAATAGAAAATCAAAAAAAGCAAACGTTCCCGTCGCTATGCATCTTCCTCTCTTTTCTTCTCCAGGACAGACTTCTACACGTTTACACCACCACCGCCACTACCAAATACTTCAGACACTGCTGCCACTGCTTAACCTTTCAGAAACCCGCGCTGCGCATTCTTAGCTTGCTCGGTGCTATACGCGTCGAGCTTGACGGCCACGAGCACGCACTCGATGGCGCTCTTTCCGTTGCGCGCGCCCTGGATCCGGAGCCGCCACTGGCCCGTCCGCACGATCCACTCGTCCGACTGCGGCACGTGGTCGACGCGCCGCCTCTTGCGCGAGGGCGGCGCAGCATAGTATCCTCCACCGCCCATACTACCGGAGAGCGGCGAGTCCTGGCCCCCGCCGTGTCCAGTAGACGACGCCGACGACGTGGCCATGCCCGCCAGTGCTGCCGCCTCATCATTATCCGCGTAGCCGGTCGGGTACGGCCTGCCGTCGAGCACGATGTGGGTCTCGGGCTCGATGACAACGCGCACGAGGTCCTCGCTCAGCGGCGTGTTGCCGGGCGTCGGCGGCTGGCTGCCGGCGCCGCCCGACGCCATCAGGAGGCCGAGGGGCTGCGTGGTGGGCGGCAGGTTGAGCTTGGTCGCGATCACCTCGAAGAGCCGGGCCACGCGCGCCTTGACCTGGCCGAAGAACTCGGCCCGCATCAGGTGCGGCCGCAGCTTCGTGTTCTCGCCCCCGATCTCCAGGATCAGCTCGTGGTGCTTGTCGTCCTCGAACGGCCGCATGTAGTTGACCCAGCCCGAGAACACCTCGGGGTTGCCCGTCGGCGTCTGCGTCGCCGCGTCTGACGCGATCGAGATACCCGACTTGAGTATGTCCTCGAGCCTGAGCGTGATCTCGTAGCGCCGCCGCGCTAGGTTGTAGTTTATGTCGTGAGGGATCAGCTTCTGCTCGAGGCCCTTGAAGTTGAAGTAGCGACAGTCGCGGAGAAGGGATGCGCGGTGCTCATCGTCGCGGATGCGCACCGGATACCCGCGTAGTAGATGTAATAGTTCGTAAAATATATCAGCGGACCGGTTCGGCACAGAAGGGGGCATGATAGACGGGGGCCGGATAAGGCTCTCCCTGTCGAGCCCGGGGAAGATCTCATCTTGCGACGAGAAGAAGACGCCGAAGCCCAGGGAGAAGAAGTTGGGCGAGTTCCCGGGCCCCGTAAAGATATCACGAGGAATCTGGAACTCGCGGTGGCCGATAGATATGAAGATGGACTCCTCGTAGAGCTGAGACATCAGCTTGGGCAGGGTGTAGAATTGCGCGTCGGCGAAGAGGCGCACAAAGTGCGTGCCGTCGCGCGGAGAGACATGGTAGCCCTGCAGGTGAAGAGATATGTCTCTGAAAGTGATGGGATCCCGATCTATGTAAAGGGTCCGTATGGCGGCTGATACGTCCTCGCCAGCCTCTTCAGCCTTCTTGATCTGGCATTGAAAGTACTGGGAGAAATAAGACGGGGCTAAACAGTGGCGTCAGCGAGGGCTCATGAGCGATGACGTGTCCTTGTTGAAAAGCTCATGCTTCTGCAGATGGATGGGTGTCGATAAGAGTACTAGACCTGATATAATGGAATAGGGGCTGGGCTTGGGATTGTTTACCGTCAGAAGAGAGAGAAGCGCCGGAGAGCTTAAAGAGCTCAGTACCTATCTGGATGGGAAAGACGCGTTCATGGGGAAGAATTCTTGGTATTTTGGAGATTAATTCGGGATCTGAGGGCGGAATATGTAGGACGTCGCGACCCTTGGCCGTCTCACTCGACTGTCTGGAGTTGGTCATTGTTGATAGGGCCTAAACCGTACGGACACGCGAGACATGACCGCTGCTAATACATTCCGGGTGCTGTCGCTCGGGAGGCCAGAACCATCCTAGTACGGTAGGAATACCCTAGCACTCTGCACAGATGGCCAAGAATTCACATCATGGTGAGAGAGCGGCCGCTAATGTCGTTCATAACTCGAAAACTGGGTACGGGTACGGCTTCTTTAGTATCAGAAGGCGTGCGTATCGTATGTAGTTGCGTAGTATCGTGTAGTGGCAGGCCAGACGAGCGCATGTGTAAGCAGCTGAGAGGATCAGGGGGCAGAGATTTGCAATCATTTGGAAATCAATCCTTTTTCGGCCCTCTGTAATCTGTATCTACAGGCATGCAGACCCCCCTGCGGCCCCTGCGCGCGTGTGAGGCGGTGCACAATTTTCCACTGGAGGATTGAAAAAAGTCCGCTGGCCGGGTACGAAGTTAGCGCTGCAGTTACATTCAGTGGCTTGTCTATGTGGCTGAATGACCGACGGCTTCGGGCAACGATATGTCATCCTCACGTCTCCTCGCTGTGCGTCCACGTAACATTGCTCAGAAGCAAAGGACGTCATCATATGCCGAGGTACGCTGTGAAGCTACCTGAAAATAGTCTTGGAGGCAAGGATCTTTGGAATAGAAATAGAAAGCGAATCAGTTTGGGGGCCATATTGGTCTAGTATCATCATCTCATTCGTCAAGCTCCAATGCACATCCACGATGCGGCCACGGCTCGGAAGGAGTCTGCGAAGCGCAGATCGACTCGGTGTTGAGCCGCAAGTCATCCAAGGATCAACATCCTATCCTTGATATGGACATTTGCCTCCCACTGTCAGATCTGAAATCACTCTTGTAGAAACTACTGCAATGCGAACCTAGGTAAAGTTGAAGCTCGATTTCCGCGCACGCGGGACGCAGCCAACCCAACGCAAAGCTACCTCCCATATAGAAGCGGGTATAATCTACGTACTGTGTAAAAGACGCGCGACCTACCAATCGAATCGTCAAGCCCATCCCATCCAATACCCTGACAGCGAATACCCAGGTATAACATGACCGATCTAGAGAGGATAAAAAGAACGAGGAGAATATCACCCCGGCGCTGAGAGAAATAGGGGAACGAGGAAGACGGAGTTTGAGCATCGAGCATCGTCATCCGTATCCAAAGTCAGGTTAGTTAAAAGCCTGGCGCTGCCAGTAAAGCCCGAGAAGCGAACAAGGGATATATAACTCGAAGTTCCGGTCATAGCGAGTCCTGCTAGCGTGATTTCGTTACGCCCCGAGATCCTACTTCCTCGGTGTAGCTAGCATCATCATCAATACACACTGTTCAATAGTAGAAGCCATTCAATATACAAAATGACAGGATCACTCACCATTCACCATCTGCCTTTGCTTGTTTAGCCAGCTCCTGGGAACATCATGCCGCCGCTGCAGTACGACGTGGTTGCTCTGCAGTCTGCTGTTGAGATCGTACCACGCAGTAGCAATCATCGCGTTCTCGCGCTGCAGATTCTTGATGACCTGGTCCGTTTGAGCCTGCCCAATCTTTGTTAGGAACTCGAAGCGACAAGTCATAGGGAGAACAAATTGTCCAAGGTCACACAGCAAGGTCCACATATACATGATCATCCAGAGTACAACAGAAATGGACGGCGTCAAGAACAAGAAGTAAGAGAAACATGAGTTTTATAAGTTGATTGTACCGCCCAAATCCAAAATAAGAAAAATGTAAACTTGGTCCTGCTTGCTCGCAAAACCCGAAACAATATTGCGGTAAACGAGCGAGACTGGACGTACCTTTTGAGCGCCGGCTTCTGATCCAGCACGGACTGCCTTCAGTGTCCGTTCTAGTTCGCGGTTCTTGAGCTCCGATTGCTCGTATTGCTGCGAATGCAGTGTCAGCCCACGCTCACCGCCAAAACATCAAATGTCACAAAAGTCATATCATATCGCTTTTGAGCCTGCTGACCGCCTATCCATTCGGATAGGCCGCCCCTAGGCTTCGTCACAGCCTTCTCGAGGTGTCATGAGCGGCCTCTGGCACAGCGACGGGCGCAGGATCAACAGTAAACCCCTCGCGGGACGTAGACCCCGAGGCAGTGCTACTCTGACTGGGGGAGAAGCTGGCACGGCTATCAGGCCTTCCCGTGGCAGTCGAGGTTGGGCTGCCAGGCATGCCTGCAGAGCCATCCCTATTCGCTTGATAAGGGTAAAAGCCAGGTCCAACAGAATTTCGCGTCGTCCTTCTTAGTAAAGGACCAATGACGTTCCAAACAGACCGTCGCTTGACTGTGACTTCGACAGCATCTCGGTCATTGCCACCATCGTTGGCGGTGAGAGTAGCTGAACTAGGAGATCTCAGACTAACCTGCTGCAACTGCTTGTACCGCGTTCGGAGCTTCTCCATCTTCTCAGATTGCTTGGCGCTATCCGTGCTGACGGGTTGCCCGTCGGCCGCTCTCTGCATCTCGCGGTTAGCCGCCTCGGCCTCGCGCCGAAGCTGGTCTTTCTCGATGAAAGCCGTCAAGAGCTGCGTCCGTTGCGCCTCGAACTCGTCCTTCAGCGACCTGTGCTTTCTCCTCTCGGCTTCTAGCTCGGCGCGAAGAGAGACGGCGAGCATGCCGTCCGTCTTCTTCAGCTCGTCGAGGGCGTCTAGCCCTGTCTTCTCGACCGCTTGCACTTGATCATCATCAACGTCAGCACCAACTTCACCAAGGGCATATTCTCTAAAGATGATCTTACAATCACCTCTCGCCTCCAGCAGAGCACGGTCTTTGTCTCCAAGCTGCTCTTGAAGCGAAGCAAGTTGCCTCTCGAGCTGCTTGGTTCGATTCTGTTCGGCGTGGACCTGCGTTCGCAAGTTGGAATACGCTTCCTCTCTAATAAAGTTGGACATTAGCCACTTCGTGTCCGGCGCCAAGTCATAACAAGCTTGAATAGCCTCGACTAACCCTTCCTTGCTCATGTTCTGGATGAGCGCGTCGAGCTGATGTTGGCCAACCGTGTACTTCTCGAGTATCTCGTTATACTGTTCCTGCAAGCTTTGTCGCGAGACGCGGAGGTCTTCCATCTCTTGAATAAGTTGACCCTTCTCCGTCTCGGTACCTATAGTGCTCTTGAGTACGGCGTTCTCCGCTTGGAGGCGCTGTACTTCGAGGTTCCTCATCGACATAGCGTTGTTAGACTCGCTCAGTTCGTCTTCAAGCGTGGTCGGTCGGGCACTGAGAGGTGTGCTGGGGGCCGCCGACGGGTCAAACATCATCACCTTCTCTTGGAGGTCTCGGACGACCGCCTCGTCTATCTGGCTCCGAGCCTGTAGGTCCTCGAGGCGTATTCTTAATTCCGAATTCTCTGCGCTGTACATCGTCTTCTGGTTATTGAAGTCGGCAATGTCGATTTCGTACCCCTGCATCTTAGTAGCGTAGGCTTCGGCTTCCCTCTTCAAAGTCTCTATCCTCATCGTAGCACTGTCGAGCTGCTCCATGAGCCTTGCCGCGTCGAGCCTTTCATTCTGAAGAGCCTTAAGGTCGGCTTCTACCGACTTCATCGATTCCAGCTTCTTCCTCAAGTTATCGGCCATGTTAGCTTTCTTGGAGAGGTCCTCGTTCTTGGAGCGGAGTTCTTGGTTCTCGTCAGTCAGATTTTCTGCCTTCTGTGCTACTACCTCAAGGCGAGCCTTTTCTTTGGCGAGTCGCTCTCTTTCTTCGGCTAGGTAATTTCTCTCGTTCTCCAAATTGGCGATGAGTGACTCGTTCTCCTTGAGCTGCCGCTGCAGACGATGCTTGTCGAAGTTTCCAGCTTCCGACTCGATCTGCTTGTGCAGCTGCTCGTTCTCTTCTTGGAGTTCTTCGTGCTTCCTAAGAAGCTCGTCGTAGTTGTCCTGGAGCCTGTCTAAGCGTAGTTTTAAACCGCCCGCTTGTCTTTTTGCGTCGTCTGCCTCGCGCTGCAGTTCTGACAAGACTGCTTCCCGGGCAAGCTCGTCGTCGTAGTTCACGTCAGCATAGTTGGCCTCTGCATCGCTCTCGGCGGCCTCGGCTGCCTGTTGCATTTTGGTGCCGACTTCCTTGAGGATCTGGAAAATGCCAGTCTGCACTTTTGTGTTCAACTGCATGACGAGCTTGATATACTGCTCGTTGAAGCCCTCGCAGAGACAGGCGGTGGACACGAAGAGGACCAGGACCTTGAAGTGAAGGTTAATGGGAATCGGTCGACTAGGGGGCACCAACTGTGCGGTTCTCACCTCAAACATGCCGGTCCTTGTAGGCTCTCTGGCCAGGGCTTGAAAGTCGACCAAGTCAATCAGGGGTTCGATTTTCGGAAAGTGTCGCCTCGCGAAGTCCTTTAAGCCCATGAGGATAATGTGGAAGTTCCGTCTTCTAGCCTGAGATATGTCATCGTCGGAGGAGAGAGCGTCGAGGCTCTGCTGGAACCGAGTGGGGTTATATTCGGTATCTAGTATCTCAAGCAGGGCAGAGAATACAGCACCGTCGAAAAGATGCTCGGGCTTCTTTACTCGCAGCCCCGAATCACCCGCAGGCGACAGGTTGACGAGCACCGAGTCGGCCCATTCGAGCAGGGCTGCCTGGGCAGCTTGCGAAGAGACGGAGGGGATCATATTGGTGGTGATGCTAGGTCGGAATGTACGATACTGTCGTCCTCGCGAATTCGAATTAGAGGGGGGGGTCGTGATATCGAGAGACTAAGCTAGCTGCGCCGATAAAGGTAGAGGCAAATAGGTCGCGGCGCAGGCGTAGTCGCACCTCGTGAAACTGACGAGGTTCAGGAAAGCAGTCGTCCACGCAGTTAGTATTTCCCTAGCAGTGATTCGTGCCGCTGGTTGAGGGCCTCGATCAGTGTTCGGGGGTCGATAGGGAAGTAGAAGATTGGACGGACACGACAGCGTTACGAGAGGTTTAAATGCATGATAGTCGAGAACAAGGACGATTGATCAGGTGGTAACAAAGCACATTGTTAGCCAACAAGTTTTCAGTTGTTTCTTCTTTCCAGACGTCGCAAAAAGGCATTGTCCGAAGAGAAAGGCAATGCCACGGACGGAATATGAAGTGAAGATAGACGATAGGCCTAATAAGATGCTCTATTAAGGGTTACTGTAGAGTGGGTGTCAGAGGTATAGTGCCACATGTATGTATGTACGGTACGGTAGATGCTAAGGAGCTCGGAATCGACTTAGATAGAGCCTAGTGGTTGGGTCAAGGCGTGATTAAACCCCCCAAGGCCCCTAAGACCCCCCATAAGATCCCCCCCCTAAGACAACCCCGAGCCCCCCTCTACGTGCTATGCTAACTCGCTGAAAAGGGGGGGTAAAGTCATCACTCGGTAGCATTTGTAGCACCTGTGCTGCAAGGATGCTGCATGCTTCGATACACCTAAAACTGCAGCCTCCCCTGTCGAGTCCCGTAGACTAGAGCCATTTCGTCAGCATCCTGTAAGGTACGGAACTTGGCGAGCTCGGAAGACTTGCACTATCGTTGTATGTACAGCAGATCGTCGCCCGCCGGCAATCTCGGGTCAAGCTCCGCAACAGAGTTCCTAAATGGCACTTTATCTGGTTGATGGTCTGTGAATAAGGACTAGACTGCTATTTTGTAGAGGAACAACTGATAGCTGACATACTATGCTCGCTACGTGTGTATGCCTAGATACTGTTGGCTGAGGATAGTAGAGTGATCTTTCGCTGTTGGAATATCTGCCCTTTCGAAGGTGACGAATTCATAGTCGCGTCCATGACAAACGCCAGTTTGATTAGACGTCATTTCTATAACTCATTGGTCATATGTCAGCTCTCACCCGTTCCCTCCCTTTAACTTGCGCACCGCGTAATGCAGAGTCGCATCCAACCGCTTTTCGTTTGTTTCAAGTTACAGTCTGCCCCCGGCTGTAACGACCATGCTACTCGGCTAGACGGTAGTGCTTATGCGGCAGAGCATTCACAGCACAAGAGACATAATTCTCCTTTTATAATATATATGTTCATGCCATATCCGTGAGGGGTTTACTATGCCACCCTTCTCTTCGTTGTCGTTGCCTTTCATATACAGAGGTAACCAAACATCGCGGTTAAAACGAATCTAACAGTCGAGGGTGCAGATAACAGAACTCTTGTACGATGCAAGACAGTCTTCACCAGGCAACTTCCGGAATTCTCCTGGGTACATGTCGATCTCGGCCGAGCCAGCATCAGAACCGGCAGTCACCTTGTAATAGTGCACACTTACTAACTCAACTCTACGTGTTCTGTTGAAAATACCTCGAAGTCTAGTCAGACACGGAACGTCCTAGCCAAGGCACGCCATGAGAAGCATTGAATATCTCGTCGAGAACATTGAGGGAATGGGGAGGAATAGCCGTGTAAGTGACTAAACCTTCACCTGAAGAACAACACCAGGGCCTGCTAGATTAAATACCTCTGTTCGATAGTTTGTCAGTTTAGAATGCCACTTTACAAGACCTGAGAATCCTATATGCTTTTCTTGGAGGCCCCTTGTCGAAGAAACTCGTCCCGGTGTCGTTTTCACATAGAGCCATTTTGCTAGGGGCCGCTCTATATCCAACCAAAGATAGCATGTCGACAAATGCGATCTTTGTCCCGGAACGTGTCGTGTTATCCCAAGATGATGGTTCAACTGCGTTATAAACAGACCTATCACTGGGGACGCAAGATTGAGATGCTAAAACATAATGACATTCTCTTATAAGCACAATAACCTCCCGATATGAAAATCCAGTTTCCAGCAATGACAATGATAAACGCCCGGTGACCGGATTCTAAGCCCGCTGTTTCCCTGTTGCCTGTCTGTCACCTGTTCTCGATTCGATATTCGCCTGCGTGAGTTCCGTGATGCGGAAGGGTGGGTATCGTGCAGGCCGTCGAGCAACTTAAACAATCGTAATCCTCATTCTTTCGGGCGGGTCGTTCTAGCTGTCGTGCGATGTCGAGACCTCGACCATCTGGTCCTCCTCGATGACGGCGTGGAACTCGGAGCTCCAGGCCGACACGCTCTCGATGATCTTCTGCGGCGCCTTGGCAGCAAAGCCCCTATTTGACATCACGTTAGCTTTACTTTCCTATGATTGAATCTGATAATGATGAAGCACGCGTGCAACAAACCACGCACAGCGCGAGGGGGTAGAATTGGTTACGTACTTGATAAGCTGGTATTCGTGGGTGATCATACCCCCGGCCTTGCGGATGTCATCCTTGGCGCGGTTCACGACATCATCGGTAGCCGTGGTCGGGAAGCTGACGATGACAGACTTCTGGACGTCGACGGCAGAGGCGCCTTGGGCGAGGGCGAGGGCGGCGACGATGGCAGAGAAGAAACGCATGATGAATTGTAGGTCGAGTTGGATGTTTACGACGTCAACGGGGACTTGGGTATCTTAGGTTAGGTACCTAGGCAGGTGATATCGGTATGGAGGTCGGTATGGAGGACACGGTAGCGAATCGACCAAGAATGATGAAAGTATAGTTGTCGAGATGATCAAAGGTGAAAAGTGCCGCGAGTTGTAATAATAGAAATGACAAGTGTTTGTCGTTTGGAACTTGGCAGTTTGATCTCTGGTGCCTCGTCGATCTTCCTTGTCGCCACTTTGGAACTTGGAAAGCTGGGGTTTTGGGGGGGGGGGGGGTTTTGGGGCGTCGGGCTCCTTTCATTCTGGGGTGCCTGGCCTGGCCTGCCTGCCTGCCTGGATGCTTTGGAGGTACCAGTTGGGCGGCCAGCCGGCACAGCTGGATCGATGTGGGGTCAACATCTGAACTTCCGAGACAGGCAGGTGGTGGGGCTTCATGCTATCAAGATGCCCTCCCTCGCCTGCCTCGCCTGTTCCGGACATTCCCCTCAGAGACATCATGTGGACCCCATCTTCAACACCGACGGTACTACATGTATTACCTGTCAAGACATATTACTAACCTCTAGAATTTTAGGCAAATTCCTCCGTATTTCTCATCTTACCTGCTAACCCTTGATAAGTCGCACATGAGTTATCCAAATCTCCAGAGGGCAGTTTGATTCCAGCCTTCGGAGATGGCTGGGCGTGTCTCTGGAAAGTTGTGACGGTACTTCATACGTGTCTTCCTTCTCACCTCTGGTGTTCGTCTAGATTCTACATGTTATCATCGTGACTAGAAAATCAGGGAATCCTGTACGATGGGATACGAACAGTAAATCGATTCGAAACGGAGCACGGTGAATCGGTTTCTCGTCTGATATCAACATGAAGCGATTTGTCTTATACCTGGCATGACCGCTTCTCGATTCTCCCACATTCGACCCGGCTTTGAGATGGAATTGATAGCTGAAGCATGAAACCCTTCTCTAAAATGTCGAGACTACGTCGTTTAAAAGGAAGAACTGAGTAACATGAGTTTTCATAGCTCTTAGAGACTGTCAAATCTAGGTATTTTTCTACCAGACTCCAACATTATCCAGCGTATGCGAAGGGTGATATCTATCGCCAACTTTTACTCGCAGATTTGGGTGAGGTCGTGTTCGCGCCGTATCTTACGCCACGGAATCCTACGCCGCAATCTCGCACAAGGCGCGCCCTTCCATCTGCGCGGTACAAGTAACTGCTCTAATTCAATGTCTTGATGTAGCCTCGCTCTTATCCCAATCTCTTCTTGTCTGTAGTAGCATCACCAAATTGTTGCTTGAATCTATTAAACAAAGAGATGGACGAGATTCATCCCGTCGCGGCCAATGCTGTGTCTACGGCAGCACCCCTCCCTGCCGAGCAGGTGGCAGTAGCCCAGCCGAAGCGAGCATCTGGAGAGAGAGCCAAAGACGATGAGCGGCCCCCTAGCGAGCACGCCATCGAGGCCCTCTCCGTGTCCGAGGACGCTACCGTGCGCTCCAAACTGCGCGGCTACACCATCTTCGTCGCGCTCTGTGTACGGCACCGCCGCCACCCGCAACTTGTAGAACCCCAACGCTAACGACGATGCCTCTTAGCTCACGCTCTTCATCGGAGCCCTCAACCAGACCATCGTCGCGACGGCTATCCCGTCCATCGCGGCCGACTTACACGACGCCGCCGGCTACACCTGGATCGGCGGCGCGTACCTGCTGGCCAACGCGGCGGCCGGCCCCACCGTCGCCAAGTGCAGCGACATCTGGGGGCGGAAGCCGGTGGTCATGGCGTCGGTGGCGCTGTTCGCCGCCGCCAGCGTCGTGGCCGCCACGAGCACTAGCATGGCCATGCTGATCGCCGGCCGCGCGCTGCAGGGCACCGCCGGCGGCGGCCTCATGCAGCTGGTCTCCATCATCATCTCGGACCTGTTCAGCATGCGGCACCGCGCCCTGTACCTCAGCGCCCTGGGCCTCGTCTGGGTGCTGGCCGGCACGACCGGCCCCATCATCGGCGGCGCCCTCGCCCAGTACGCCTCCTGGCGCTGGTGCTTCTGGCTGAACGTGCCCGTGTGCGCCCTGGCGTTCGCCGTCATCCTGCTCTTCCTCGACGTGCACAACCCGCGCACGGGGCTGCGCGACGGCCTCGCCGCCGTCGACTGGTTCGGCACCGTGTCGATTCTAGCCGTTACCCTGCTGCTCCTCCTCGGGCTCGACTTCGGCGGCGAGACGTTCCCCTGGGACAGCCCCAGGGTCATCTGCCTGCTCGTCTTCGGCACCCTCGTCATCGGCTTCTTCTTCTACAGCGAGAAGCGCCTCGCCAGATACCCCCTGATGCCTCTCAAAATCTTCAACAACGTCTCCAACAACGCCGTCGTCGTCGTCGCCTTCACGCACAGCATGGCCTCGTCCGCCATAGAGTACTACCTTCCGCTCTACTTCCAGAGCGTGAAGCAGGCGTCGCCTGTCCAGAGCGGTCTTCTGATCCTGCCGCTCATCATAACGTGTGCGACCGTGGATGTCTTGGGTGGCGTGTTCATGCACCAGATCGGCCGCTACAGGGAGCTCATATGGGCCGGGACTACGCTGCTGACGCTGGGGACCGGCCTGTACATCATGTTTGGAGCCGACACGAGCCTCGGCATGATCATCGGCTTCCAGATCATCTTCGGGGTCGGCATGGCGCTTCTCTTCCAGACGCCCATGATGGCACTTCAGAACAACGTCAGCCAGGCCGACACCGCAATGGCCACTTCGACTCTCGGCTTCCTCCGTAACCTAGCAACGTCGCTGTCTATCGTGCTTGGTGGCGTTGTGTTCCAGAACAGCATGACCGCTCGCGCACCCATCTTGGCTGCCAGCGGTCTCAGTCAGTCCGAACTCGACGCCCTCTCTGGTTATCAGGCAGCAGCAAATCTGGACATCACCCAGACCATAGACGACGCTGCACAACGTCGCGTGGTGCAGGACTCCTTCGCATGGAGCATCAGGAACATGTTCATTATGTACACCGGCATCGCGGCTATCGGGATTGTGGCGAGCATCTTCATCAAGCACCGACATATGAGCAAGGAACACGTGGAGACGAAGACGGGCCTTGACAACATGACTGACCAGAAGAAGACTTGAAGACGCAGACGATAAGAACTGTCGCTCTGAAAAGTTCTTGGAAAGCCTTGTGCGTGAGCAAGTTGCTACTGGGCTTCAGAATGGGATCTGGTATTGTAATGGCCGAGCCGAAGTCAATATCCTTCAAGGTTTCTGCGGCTTCTCTCTCGCCGCGTCACTAACTTCGAGAGCTACTGCGAGGAAAACAAGTGCACTGACGAAGGAAGCATACCAAATCCTCTTCCCGCCGAGATTTCCTTGGTTCATTTTATCCACGGCCGGTCGAGGTACGCAACAAAGGAAGCAGGCAGCCGTCCCTACATGATAAGTCGGCTTGGGAAAACGAGGATTGAACTTTGGACCTATCTCTTTGGTTACGGAAGAGGCCTCGCTTCGAGGTGCTAGCTGCTTCAGCCATGGATCCACAGCTCTCACTTCAGAGTCAGGACTCCATGACTGGGTGATCTGGGCTCGTTCTTTTATAGCTGAGCCTCTTCAGCAACTCGACAATCAGCAAGCCGTGCCCATCATCCCGTCGGTCCTTAAGGCAGCGTCAGCTACGTCACGGGCGAGGGATCAAGAGTTGTCTTATCCAGCAAGCAAGAAACAACTCTGGTTTCTCCGAACCTCTATATATTAAGGCGCAAATCGGCCAAGCATACAGTGTCCCTGGGCATCCTACATGAGTCTTGACTCATCAAGCTCATTAGTTTGTGCTAGGTGACTCCATACCCTTCATCCAACATACAAGATTGTCAAACTTTTTCTCTTTTCTCTCAATGTCTTTCCTTCTTTCCTTCTCCACGATCAAATTCTTTCCTACTTATCCCTAGGAAGTATTCAGCGGAAACCACACTCATTGATCTACTACTTGGCTCATATCGCAGTTATGTAGAGCACATTCGTTAATACTAGGTATTTATATATACTCCACGCCGGGTTCTCATAGGCTACCTGCACTATGATTCTTGCGAGCTAAAAGTCCCGTGCCGCTGTATACTAGGTGTCCAAAACGCCGGAGACATGACTCTGTCTTCTATTCTAGAAGAAATGTCTTTTAGTAGCATAAAAGAAGGGCTAATGTGACGTATATCCGCGTAGAGTTGGTTCTTCCTACGCCAACTGCCGAGTGAGCGTATATGGATGTAATATGGGGCCCCTAATTGGCCACCTTCAATTAGCCGTTGAGTTGATTTATTGAATACCTTGATTCGAGAAGCGACCATCGCTCACTCCAATACCATATTTAAATGAATATGATGGAATGGAGATGAGAAAAGGTATATCAGGGGTCCATGACGAGGCGATCCGATCAGGTGAAGCTCATCCGGATCCTGTGCTCACATTCTAGCTACTCGTCAACCCTATTTCTGACGCATACCTCGAAACTATCCCCTTTCACCCACTTGATCGCCATGAAGGGTTATCCGACTCTCATCGGCAAGGCCCTGGTCGCCCTGGTCCTGGCCTGTTCGGTATCAGCTGCCCCGAACGTAACCGTGCTGCCTCTCGGGAGCAGCTGCGTGTCGTACCCGGGCTACGACGCCGCGACGGACATCGCGGGCCCCCTACGCGTAGCGGTGAACTCGACGGGCCGGGAGTTCGACGGCTTCCAGTTGCACCCTCAATTCTCCACGGCCGTCGGCGGTGGTGCCTGGGGCTTCGTAAGTTCTCTCTTCTATACCCTTCTTCGTCTTCAAAATTCGAGTGGCTTATCATACCTCTTATTGGGGGGCGTTTTAGATGGTTATACGTCCGATCGAGAATGGCACGGCCGACCCTGAGCCAGAGGAGACGCAGATGCGGTGCGCCAACGACACGCTCCAGGCCTATCTCGACACGGGCATCGGGGGTGCGCGGTGGCAGAACCTGATCGCGGCTGGGACTCCCGCCGAGTCCGTGCTCGGGTTCGGTCTTCCCGACTTGCCTGACCCTAACTACCACCTTGAGACATGTATGTCCTTAATTTTTTTCACTAATATTTATGTCGGCGTGCATCTTTGTATCACATCCATGTAGACAGTGCTAGAGAAAGGCGAGCATATGTGAAGAACTGACACACGTTAGACCGACATGTCATCGATGGAGAGATGCAGCCTGGCACATATTTAGGGGCCGTCAACGTCACGAACTGGGGCTTGAATTACCAAAACTTCACCGAGACGGGGGAGTACTACTACCTTAGACTTCTAGGGCCTAACAGCAACAACCTAGCGACGGGAGAGCCGCTGAATCTGGGCGAGTTTACTGGATATATTACGATCAGCACTGAGTAAAGATCAACTCGAAAATATACTTCTGTACGTAGGGCCGCGAAGAATTGCGCTGAAAGTGAAAACGAATCCAAGGAAAGGCACACTCTCGAAATAAAATAGGGTCCCGAAGCAATGTGATTGACTCGGCAATACTAGAGATGTCATGTTGTTGAAACTGATTTCTGCATAAAGGGATCTATAACCTAAGTCTATATGACATTAACTAATCCCACATCCAGGACAAGACTCGCACCCAGCCCTTTGACTTCCCCTCGGGCTCATCGGGGTACTGGTCCGCTTGCTGGAAGGCTTCCTCGAGCGGTATGTTCCGAAGCGACGTGATCTTGGTCTTCTTGACATATTTCCATATCAGATAGGCAGAAAGCACAAGCGGTATATCCCTATGGAGTAATTAGTATGACCCTGAAGTTCATGTGGAAACGACATGAAGAAAGTGCCAAAAGGGACGGGACATACAAGTAGGAAGAGACGAAGGCGCTCGGGTCCCAGTTGCCAGTAGTAAAAACCTTGAAGCCGCTTGTGAGGAGGATTAAGATGCACATAAATAGCGAAAAGCTCGAACTGTAGACTAAGCAAGGAGTTAGCATTCCTATCATCCACACACTCATAGTTGTCATCAGCAAGACTTACTCGTCCACCAGTTATGCCACGGCAGTCGGGACGTCGGGATGCCCTGCTTGGCCATGGCCATCAAGAGCCGGATGTGGTTCAGCAGGATGGCGGACCACGAGACGAGCACGCCGGCGGCTGTCAGGTCGACGAACCACCAGAAGACGGTCAGGGCGCCCGAAGTCAGGGACATGAAGCTGAGGAACATGCAGGCGGTGTAGAGCAGAACGCAAACGTAGGGGGTGCCCCAGCTAGTCGTGCGCAAAAACACGCGTGGCGCCTGGCCCTTGAGCGCCAGGCCGAACAGCACGCGCGTGCCGGCCAGCAGCGCCTGGTTGGAGGCTGACCAAGCCGAGGTGATGACGACGGCGTTGACGACGCTCGGGATGGCAGCGATGCCGGCGGCCGAGGCGGCGATGACGAAGGGGCTCTGGGCGGCGGTGCCCGAGGAGTCGTCGAGCCGCTCGTCGTCGCTGGCGACGAGGAGGCCGACGACGAAGATGGCGAGCATGTAGAAGAGCAGGACGCGGGCGAAGATGCGCTTGCAGGCGCGGGGGATGGCGCGGCGCGGGTTGCGGGTCTCGGCGGCGGCCATGGCGAGGGACTCGATGCCGGAGAAGGAGAAGACGGCGTTGGTGAGGACGCCCCAGAAGCCGAGGAACTTGCCCCAGTCGCCCGCGGCCACGTACTCGACGAAGGGCCCCGGGTCGCGCCAGTAGCGGAAGCCGACGGCGGGGGTGCCGGGGATGCCGCCGGCGGCGATGACGACGCCGAGGACGATGAGGAAGACGACGAGCAGGACCTTGAGCAGGGCGAAGACGAACTCGACCTCGCCGAAGACGCGGACGAAGGCGATGCCGACGAGGAAGGTCAGGGCGATGAAGGCGACGATGTAGGCGGCGGGGCTGACGTCGTCGGTCCAGAAGGTGAAGAGCACGCAGATGGCCGTGATCTCGCTCGGGATCGACAGCGCGATGCCGTAGACCAGGTTCCAGCCGACGGCGAAGCCCAGCGCCGGGTCGACGAGGAACTCGGAGTGGCGCACGTAGGAGCCCGTGACGGGCAGCAGCGCCGCCACCTCGCCGAGCGCGAAGGTGACGGAGCACACGACCAGCCCGACGATGGCGTAGCCCAGCAGCGCGCCCAGCGGCCCGCCGGTCTGGATCGCGCCGCCGAGGCCCAGAAACAGCCCCGTGCCGATGGCGCCGGCGATGCCCAGCATGGACAGGTGGCGCTGGGCGAGGCCGCGCGACAGCGAGCTAGACTCGATGGCGGTAACCAAATCACCGTCATGCTCACCGCTGCCCTGCGCGTGCAGGTACGCCTCGCGGGTGCTGCTCTCGATATCGGTGTCTTGACCCATATCTTCCGGCAGAATCCCGCGGGACGAGGCGAGAAGCGGTTCGGTGCTCATGGTGGGCGAAGAGACCAGACGTTGCAAGCTGCGATGAGACGTCGTTCCCCCCCCCCTGTAGCGATGGAAATGGAATGGGTTGGGGTTCCGGGGTACGGAGTTACCGTGCAAAGGAGCTCACCGAACACCTAAATGGTAGGATGACTGCCTATAATTTTGCGCCATCTCAAGCCATCATTGGTTGATGCTGGCTTACGAAGTACACGGACTTTTGATGACGAGTGAAGGGCTGGAAGGCTCGAAGACCAACTAGGGAGGTGATTACAGGGTGGGTGTGTTATCTTGTGGCGTACGATAAGCATGGCGGGGTCTGGCCTCACGGGGCCGATGTGTACCTACACCGGCTACATTGCTGGAAGACCCGACATCCATGACCGCTTTTCCGTTATGTTCTCACGAATATTATTTGTACAAGCTGTGAAACACTGCTATGCACGTGTGCCTAGCATTATGCACACATATGCGAATCATACGGATGGATGCCTTCTATTACATAGTAAAGACTTGACCAGCTTCTCCAAGCCGTAGCGTTATGCGGTGTAACCTAGCCCCAGTATGAATCATAATGGTTCATCTTCCATCACAGATGAACCAGGCCCGGCACTCCACACTCAGCACACCCTGACATCTGACAACTCAAGCCCAACTCCATAGATACAACTCTCAATATTGTAAAAGTTAACTGCCGTGACAGAGACGAAACTGCAATTGGAATAGTAACCCTATCTAGCTAAGTATTCATCACTCTTCTTCACTATGATTCATGTTTGCTCAGATGTTTCTCATCGTGAAGCATCATGATACTTTATGGTCTCCGTGAGTGTAAACGACAGAAAGGAGAGATAAATAGAATTCAAGCGACGAGACGGGCTGTATGTAGATATGAGTAGACAATCATGAATAGCATCTTCCATCAACTTACTACTATTCATCGTGACGAGCAACCATGGTATGCTGTGAACTCGCGTCTCCGTCCCTCTACACATTCCCTTCACCAAGATGACAACTACGTTCTCTCATCCTATACAATTCTGCAGTCCTATCACGGGACAAATCACACATGAGGAAGACAACGAGCCGACATCGTCTGAGAAAGCAAAATTCGATTTTATTTCCGAACTGCTAAAAACTTCGAAATAGGCGCCTAGTTGCTAACTTGTCGTATCCTTCCCAGAGCTTATCCGGAGCATGCTTCGCAGGGCTGCTGTCTCGGCCTCCTGACGGGCGAGACGGATTCGCAGGTCGTCTCGCTCCTCCTTCACCTCCTTCAGTTCCGTCTCCAGCTCGCTGATCCGGTCGATCCGCTTCTGCCGATACTTGCGGGCCGCAACGTTGTTGCGCTGGCGCTTGAGAGCTGTTGCTGGATCTACAGGCGACCGGCCCTGGGTCTTGGGTGTATGGCCCCGGCTTGAAGAGTCGGGCATTGCTGGTGGTGAACAGGAGCGATCAGATGGCCCTGCTTCTGACTCCGCAGGTATGTCTGAGCCCAAGGGAAGATTGAATGAAAATTCAGAGCCGGGCTGATAACTAGGTAATATATCTGAGGCTAGGGTGAGGTAGGTTAGCGGAGGGTAGGTATATGATGACAACTAAGCTGCGGTACCTTCTAACTGTCCGTTTTGAACGTTATTCGCGTACGCAAAAGGGTCACCTGTCCCGTCTAGGCCAGGTAGGGACCAGTCTGTGCCGTGAATATTACCACTATCCAACGCGAAGGACCAGTTTCCAACTGGAGGCTCAGCTGAGCCCCCCAACGACGAGAAGAGATCCGCCGGCCCTAAGGCGGAGCTCTCCCAGTCATAGTAATTAAGTTGATCTGTCCCACCGGCCCGCTGGGTAGAAGCCGACGTAGGAGAGCCGAACGCAGGAGGCGAAGGTTGCCGTGACTGCTGCCATGATGATATAGTAAGGTGGCCTCTTCCCGAGGCCTGGTGATGATTCTTAAGACAATTTAGGTAAACCGCTTAGTCGCCGCTCTTCTGGAATAAGACGACGGGATAGAATCCCAATAAAGATGAGAGAGAAAGAAGAAAGACAGAAGAAAGGGGGGGGCGGAAACTATGGAATAGCGGCACATTTTAAAGTCGAGGCCGGGAGAATTAGGCCAGCCAATCTTAGATAATCTGGCATAGCCCGAGCTGACAATGGGCGGTCTGCATATTCCTTCTGGTCTTTGTGTATTGCGCATAGCATTATGTACATGCATAATATTATACATGATGCGGTGCTACCACACCGTCCACAGCCACACGGCACGGCTCGGCGCGCACAGCCCGCCTTGCTTAATTCCATAACCCCCCTCCATTCACTCAAACCCCGAATATTCTGACCTGCTACGCTGCCCCACCATCACATATTCCAATGCGATGGAATACTTGGCCGGTCATCACGACAGCAATCCGCCATGATCAACGCAGTTCTGGTCTTCAACGGCCAGGGCCAGCCTCGGCTGACTAAGTTCTACACTCAGCTGGTATGATAACCCCAGATACTTGGCAAGAACGAAAGAAACAGAGAGACAGAGAAAGGTTCTAACACATGTCGCGCGTCCCACAGGAAACCAGCATCCAGCAGCGCCTGATCTCCGAGATCTTCACGCTGGTGTCGAACCGGCCGAGCGGGGCGTGCAATTTCCTGCCGCTGCCGCCGCTGCTGGCGGCGTCGGGCACGTCGCGGTCGTCGTCGTCGGCGGAGCCGCACCATGACGACGTGCCGTCGCTGGTCACGTACCGCAACTACGCGACGCTGTACTTCATCGTCATCTCGACGTCGACCGAGTCGCCGCTGGCCCTGCTCGACCTGATCCAGGTCTACGTCGAGTCGCTCGACAAGCTGTTCGAGGACGTGTGCGAGCTCGACCTCATCTTTAACTTCGAGACCCTCCACGCCGCCCTCGCCGAGATGATCGTCGGCGGCGTCGTCGTCGAGACCAACCTCGACCGCATCGTCGCCGGCGTCCGCGCCCAGGGCACCGTCGCCAAGCGCCCCGTCAACGAGTCTAGGGGATCCGGTCTGGGTGCTGGCTTGGGTATGGGCGGTAACTTCGTCTGGCCCGGACGGTGAAGTCCTGTAGGTACGCCTGCAGACAGGTACGCTACGGACAGCCTTACCTGCCTAGGTACGGAACGGTGTTTGGAGTTGGAGTCACGGGTACGGATCGAACATTAAACAAGAGTGGCATTTTGTCTTTTGATCAACAGAGCATTCCAACACGACACAGCGGTAGAATTAACATCAATTGGGTATTCCCTAGTCCCTAAAACTCCATTCATGCAGTGTGAGGCTCGTAGTGTACAGGGCAAGGCTGCTACTTTCGGTCCGTCGTACTCGCTAGGTCGGAATTCCGCCTCTCGTACCTCTGCTGTGGTGAGGACGCGCCGAACATACCCCAGAACTTGTCCCTTATCTAAAGACAAAAGTCAGATACAATACAAGTAGGCACGGTATATAGAAGGAAAACCTACACCTTGGAATGGTTGTTTCTCGGTTGGCCATTCCATGAACAAGGTCGAATATATGAGGACAGCTACAAGCAGACGTTGCGTTAATTTGCCGCCTCCCAAACTGTCACGAACGGGGTGCCTTCTCAACCTACAAGTAACACTGAACAGCTGCGCCAGCCGAACAACCTTGTCCCACCGCGGCCGCGCCGTCGCAAGTATAAGTCTGCGCTTGTATCGTCGCTCGAACCGGAACTGCTCCTTCTCGGAGAGCTTGGAAAAGTCTGGCGGCCAGACCTTCTTGGGCTTGTACGGGTTGACGTAAGCCTCGGGCGGCGGCGTCGCGGTCGCATTCCTGAATATGGTAGGCGCGTGTCTTTCAGCAGACCTTCGAGCCAGCGTTGCGAACATCTTGGGCTGGTATCGCTTTGCTTTGCAAGACCGGGTCAGCTTTGCAGATCGGCGCCGTGACTTCAATTCGATTCAGCGAAATACTATGTACAATGTTGTGGCTTGACGCGGCTATACACGGCCTCAGCTCATTTACCAGCCACGCTTACATAAACATATCCCCCCTATTTCTTGTTGGATACTGTCAACCCCGTTATAACCATCACTGCCGCCGCGTCAATAGAAAAAGGAATGTAAGGCGGAATCTCTTCGAGGCTGTAAATACGCCCTAGGCCGAATAGGATGGTTAGAATTAACCATGAGGCTCTGCTCGACCAAGTCAAATTGGCGAAGTTTCACGTTGCTGGCCTACGTCACGAAAGCATACGATCAAGGACAATTCTGGTCACATTTAGGACAATTGGAGAATAGTTAGGCATTTTGTAAATATCATATTCTCCTATTGGATCCTGCGTGGCCGCTGAGATGTCGAAGATCTTTCACCTCGACGATGGCTTGGCACCAATATTATGCATGGCTACCTGACCCAAGAGTAAAGTCAAACCTACTACTTGGTGCCACATGACTACCAGCTTCGGGCTTGAAACATTCAGCTCGTAACATACGGCATTCTTTGGGGGCTGTGAGAGTGATTCTGGGAATAATTGGATAGCGTTGAGGAAAGCGGCTGAGGGCCTCGCCGGACGATCTTCGGTGCTGCTACTCCAGTTTCTTGGGTCGCCAACGTGAATTGGAATGTTATTCGCTCCTGATACTCAATAGAAAAAAGACGGTGCTTGTGAAGAGGGCGAGGTGAGCCGTTTTTCACCGTCAGGCTGAATAGGTGCGCTCGTTATGGCAAATACGGTAACCCAACAGAGCGCAACTGATATGGACAGCCTCAAGAAAGATAGCTTATATAGCAGTCCATATAGTATAAATAGGCCGTAATATCTTACCAGAAGCGATATAGACTTCCGGGCATGAGAAAAAATAAAACCAAGTCGTGTCTTTCCATCTTTTCCAGGCGCCAAAAGCATCCGTATAGTCAAGGTCAACATGAATTACATGCATTGGCTCTTCAACATACGCACTTATGACCCTGTATACGGCTTCCGCAAGAAGCCAGCTCCAAATCCTGTCAATAATACCACAGACCGCGAAGAAGATACCGTCACCAACGTATCCCATGCCGATGAAGAGAGGACAGCATCAATCGTGGACAATGACCAAGTCTCCATACGGTCTGAATCCGTTTCCTCCGTCGGCCAAGGACACCCAGAATCATTACAACTAGTGCCGAGCCACAACACCGGCTCGCCTCGCCCCGAATCAACGGGTTCTGCTACACCCCGCGGCTCGGCCGAGTCCTCGCATACCCCGTCTCAGGGGGTGGGAGAAGAGGCAGGCGAAGAGGCACCGCCGACGGATGAGCGCAAGGCGTGGCTACCGTTCTATCTGCGGCGGTATGTGTATATCATCTTCGCAGTCATCTTGGGAGTCCTGGTGGCGGCGCTCGAGGCGCTGTTCGCCGTCTCCCAGAGACGTCAGGGCCTGGTCGAGAGCCACACGGGGTTGCACTACCTGTGGACCTACGCCCCGACCGCTGTCCTGACCTTGATCCAGGCCTACTGGGGCCGTGTCGACTACGAGGCCAAGGTGACGGCGCCGTGGCTCAGAGCTGACCCGATATGCACGAGCCGCGACGCCTTGTTGCTCGACTACGTCGACATGTTTCCGCTGGCAGTGCCTTTCAAGGCGCTGAAGCGTCGAGACTACCCGGTGGCGGCGAGCGCGACCATATCGTTGCTGTTCACCGTGCTGATCGTGCTGTCTACTGGTCTGTTTATCCTCTCCCCGATCGAAATGGTCGACACCCCAGTCCTCATAACGTTGACGACCGAGTTCATCGACGACCCAGCACGCCTAGTGAATCCGTCGACGCTCTCATACAACTCGCTGGCCAGCGTCCTGGCCAACTATTCGTATCCCGACGGCACCTCGGACAAGTTTGCCTACCAGTCCTTCATGTCGAACGCCCCGGGGGTTTCTGAAACGCATGCTACAGTCGAGGGAATGTATCTGAAAGTCGACTGCGCTCAAGCAACGCTCGAAAGCATCGAGGTCCCTCGGGTCGTCGCGCATGCCGGCACCCATTATTTCTGGCAGGCCATCTCCAATTTCTCCGTTGAGTACGGGGGCTGCCATGCGAAAATACCGTTCAATTTCTGCTTAGCTTTGGACGAAGTCAAGGAGGGGTATTTCAACCTGACCCAGGACTGGACTACCGAGATCGGTCCGCAGTACTTCATCTTTGTGAGTCCCATGAACGGGCTTTCGCCTGGAAAATGCGCATCTCAAAGCCCAGACGATAGGCGTCTCGTTTTCATGACCGCCGAGTTAGATTACAAGTTAGCCAGCGGAAATGCGACGGAATGGATCGCCTCAGAGTCCTCGGAGCTCGAGTTCGACGTTACTATTGTACAATCCGCCGCTTTAGTCTGTACGGTAGACTATGGCATAACGCCTGTCGACGTCGTCCGCAACGCCACCGGCGTAAAGAGCGTTTCCCGGCATGACGACAGCCCCCCGAGGAAATTCTCGGATATTGAGTCGTGGGATGTGCTTGACCCTTCGTACCACTTCTCGGGAGATGAGATCGGTGAGGTCGAGTATCCGGGTAGAATCACAGGCAATTATGGCTCGTCTCTAATCAAAGCGAGCTCGGAGCTTTTGTCCCTGCCGTTTTCCTTCTTGCTCAATGCTACTAACGTAGGTCCCCTAATAGTCCGCTTCTATCAAACAGCCGGGGTATTTGTTCTGCAGCAGTCAATCATGAACTCGGTTCATACATCGTCTACTGCGACAGCAACTAGACTCACGTATCGTCTTGTGGTTCAGTCCATGAGTTGCCAGTGGATGGTCAGCATAATGGTCCTCATGATGCTAGTCCTTGTTGCATTATCATTGATACCACAGAAAGCTTTGCCGAGCTCGATCGAGCCCGGGTCCATCCTGGCTACCGCAGCTCTTGCTGGCCACCTCACGACATCCTGCTTCCCGCGCAATCTTGGTGCAACGGGCGTCAAGGATCTGGAGAAGAAGTTGGCCAGCTGGAGTGAGAGCGCCAATGTAGATGCTGCGCAAGACAGAGATAGCCAAGCCGACCCGACCCGGACCCTCAAGCCTGTCTCGCCCATCGTCTTAAGCCTTGCATTCCGGGTCACTATCTTCGTCTTGATTGCATCTTGCGTAGCAGCATTGGAGGTTATGCTCCAGACATCAGTCCGGCACCAGGGTATCTGGGATATCCAAGATGAGACGTACCTTCATTATGCGTGGACCATTATTCCGGCTACGATAGTCAGCCTCCTCTCGCTTTCCCTCAGCGCTATTAGTTCCCAGACTCGGCTTCTGGCGCCGTACCACTCCTTGATCCGCGCTGCGCCACTCAGCTCGTCCCTCGACATGGACCTGCTCCGCCCCTTGATGCCTCGAGTTCTCTATCAGGAGATCAAAGCTCGGAGGCTGGATGCGCTGGCGACATCCGTGGCAGCGCTCGTCTCGGCGGCGTTCACCATCAGCGTGGCGGCCCTGTTTCAACTCGAGATTTTCTCCGTAACCTGGCCCGTAGGCCTCCAGACTACGAGCACCCTAACGGAGACTTGCGATGTAACGCGCTTGCTGGATCCTACTGACTGTCCGGGCATGGCGTATGCCGACTGGTCTGATCCAATGAATAGCGAGGGAACCTTAATTGCCGGAGAAAAGGTGTCCCTAGTGCTAGAGACCAATCTTTCATACACGTCCCTATCCTACGAGAACCTTGTGTTCCCAGGGTTCACCCTAGACCGTACGATAACGAACGATGTCCCTGTCTCGGAAAATACCACTATCCAGGCCGTCGTACCCGCCGTCAGACCAGGACTCTCGTGCCGCTGGTATGCGGACTCCGACATAACGGCCCGCTTCAATGATAGCGATACTGTCGTTTTCGGTTTCACATCTTTTGATGGGATTGCGGTTAACATTACCGGCGAGGAATGCGCCATGCGTAAAAATCCTTACATTAAGAACACGGCCGTCTTCCCGGGGGAACTATCCGCGGATGGGTACTTCGGATGGGCAACGGACTACTTGAATGACGGATATTATGGTTGCAGCGCGTTCCTGTATATTTGGGGCCGCATTTCTCTGGGGGGACCGCCGACGGTATGGACGTCGGCAGTGGGTTGCAATGCCACGACCGAGACGGTCGATGTCGCCGTCTCTTTCGTAGGCCCCCGGCTACAGCTAGACCCATCGCAGCCTCCGCGGCCGATCGAGTCGACCTCGCAGTCGTACGATGTGTACCATCCCACCGCCGAGGACTTGTATGCAGGGTTGGCCTCTCTCCCGTGGAGAGGGAATAAGTCGCTACTAGACTCCTTTTTTGAGCAGCTCGTCACCTCGCGCTACGCTATTCCGATATCAGACCTCGGCGACCCGTCGCGGGCCCAGACCGTCAAGGATGCTATCGCCTTTCAACACGGCATCATCGAGGCCCAATACCTCAGCCAGTTTGGTCGTCTCAACGCTATCTCCCAGCCAGGCAACTTGTCCGTCCCGACCCTATTCCCGTCGCTGTCCACCCGGGCCCCGACCAAGGACACCGGTGCGTATCCAGCCGTCGCCGAAGACCCGTACGGCCGCCAGCGCCTGGTACAGGATCCGACAGCGACCCGCGTCGCCGAGGCGCTGCTGCTCGCTGCGCTCGCGCTCTCCCTCCTAGGCTGGTGTCTTGGCCCCCGGAAGCCCGTGCTGCCACGGAGCCCGACGAGTGTTGCCAGCGTGATGGCCTTGCTGGCCGGCGGCGACATCCTCGGGCACGTGTATAGAGACGGAGAGGGCGGCGGTGGGGGAAATTGGCAGACGATTGAGGACGCGAGGGCGGCGCTCCCGAAGGATTCCAAGTTCTGGCTAGGCTGGGGTCCGCCTGGGACGTCGACAGAGGAGAAGAAGCGGCGATTTGCGATCTGGATGGCGTCGAACCCGGGCGAGACTCTAAGCTCTCAAGTATAGATGTGGCAAGTACCTACCTAGGATGTATAGATTAGACGTGTGTAGAGATCTCAGTTATGGTGGTGAGAACATGGCGGAATATAATAGCTTTGTGACGAAGACGAGAACTATCGTTCGAAATCGGAACGTCTTTCTGTGATATGTAAGCTTGATTAAATGAAAACATATTGCAATACAATTGTTTCGCAAAATTCAATAGCTGGTTGGTATCGTATCTCATGCATCAGCCTAGGAGTGTCCCATCCACCGATATGCGATCCCGGACTCCCAGACACTTGCCATTATAATCGACAATTAGATAGCATCTCACTAAGTTCGGAATGATGCTTCGTTGTAAACTAGTACGTTCGCTCCCAGGCTGTCCACCAGACGCCCACATTAGCGGCGACGACGAGGTCGAGCATCTTCAGACCCTCGTCGAAGATGATCAGTTTTCCCATTTTGGCTCTCTTTCCTCGGTTGCCTCCGCCGGCCCTCTCGCGGCCCAGACTCAAGTCGAGTTGCCAGTCATCGTCATCGTCGTCGTGTTCGAGACCTTGCGCCTTTTGAACCAGCCTGTTGAATTGACTCTGCACCTGATCCCGAGTCCTGGCTGCGCCTTCGTTGGATCTGTTCTCGGCAAAGAGTTCGCTGCTAGGTAGGTTGAACCGTAGTTCGCTAATGGCCTGCCCCTTTGCCTTGTGGCCTCCGCCGTTCCCGGATTCGGCGCCGTCTACAAGTGGATTGAAGACGGCACCGCCATATGAAGGCAATATGTGTTTACACGTGAGGCTTCGTCCGGCGTTTCCCGTCACAAATTGGCAGCGGCCGCCCCATGGGCTATGGAACACGTAGCCACGCGGCTTAAGGCCCGGCGCTGGGTGTGTAATCGCAGGAGCACCCCCACTGTCGAGGTCACCACCGAACGAACCTATGGAAGCAATGCTCTCGTTACGACCATGTTGGGATTGGACACCAGTAGAGGCTGCCCGGTCCTCCTCGGAGCGGCTCCGATGATGTCGAATTTTCTCACGTAAGTTTGTGGCGAACGATTTCGAATATGCCATCATGACTTGGCGCTCGAAGGCGTTTGCTGTTGTAGTAGGACCATGTAACTCAGACATCTGTAATCGCGACATAGAAGACGCACTTCCAGGGCGTATATCGAGACTGGACCTCATTTCTGGCGGTGGGTGAGTCGGCATACCTCTAAATTTGGCATATCCCGAAGTCTCTAGGTGTATAGTAATGGACGGCGAAGGCTGGGGACGCTTGTCGTCGCCGATGAGCTCAGGGTGCTCTAATTGGAAGGAATCGACTTTGCCGACATTCCATTGCTGCCCGGAACTCGGATCTCTTCTTATGAGCGTGAGAGAAAACGGTGTAAAGGAGCGTTGCTTGGTGGGCGATTTGGGTGATGGCGATCGGCCGCTGCCAAGGGAAGAGTCGAATTGCCCTGGGAATTGTGATATCGCCGAATGCGCGCGTTGCCTGGGCGGTAGTGGAGGATATGGCTCGCTGTTCAGGCCAGGTTGGCAGTCAGAATTCTGATCATGGTTTTGTGCCGAGGATAAAGTATTATTGTAAGACTCTGTGGTCGGCGGTCTCGGTCCCAGAGGTTTGCGTTGAATGGGTGCCGATGGCTGCATAGACTGCGAGGCTAGGGGATTCTGAGACGAAGGGGTTGGCCTAGGAGGAAGAACTGGCCTCCGCGTCGGTGGTTGTTGGTTCGGAGTGCCATTGCCTTGAGCCAAGTTCTCCTTGCCAGTCGGGGGCATCTGCACGGCATCATCTATCCGCGAAGAAGCAATACTTGAGGTTCCTGGCACAGGCTTCCTAGGGATATAATTCCCAGACCTGGAGCTCTCTTCACTCGTCCTAGGAGACGAGGCAGGCTTGGTGTGGTTAGGAGGGGGTATGAGAGCCTCGTCATCAGGGGTATTCAAATGGACATAATACAGCGAGCTTGCTACGTCTTCTGCAGTGACGTTTTTGAGCTGGGGTTTTAGTGTCGAGAGTATTATATCTGCGTTATACGTTAGATATTATCTGCAAGGCGGAAGAAAAAAAAAGAAAGGGGAAAAAACAGAGATAGCAATGGCTTACCTCTTGTACCGGGTACTCTGGAAATGTAGAGAATTATAGGACCCTGGTGCTCTTCAGTGGGCTTCTTGGGATACTGAGGCGGGTTCGCGGCCAAATAATTCAGCGAGGCCAACGAACGCGCCTCGACATGTTCGCCCATCCTTGGTGGTTTAATCTGATTATCTCTGCGTTGGATTCGTGACGATGTCGGTCCTATATAAGAGTCGCCCTTTTTTTCCTTGGTGCCGTGCTGTGAATATTGAGATGGACAGGGATGAAAGAATATTGAGAAAAGCGTCCCGCCCGGGTACTCAAAGGGAAAAAATAAATAAAAAAATGGCGAAACGGTCCGAGAGAAGCTTATTCGATTTAAAGCATCACCTGCAACCTCGTGTAAAGCAAGACCTGTCTGGGACTCGACTCTCAAGGTTCGACAGCAGGGTTGGGCCGAAGCTAAATATAAAACTGAATCTGTACTGTGGTATGTACAGCTGGTACCTGAGCCGGGAGGCCAAGTCGGGCAGGGATAGTTGCCAAATTCGAACCACGCAGACCTACGGTCGAGGCTGGGCTGGGACGTCGCTTTGATGATGCAGGTCCCGTATTGGCGGACGATATAGTTGTATGTAACGTCTGCTGCCTATCGCGTGCTGGAGGTGAGCAGAGATCAGGGGCTGATGACGCAGTGTTGGAGGCTGAGTTGGCTGGGTTGCAAATATTGAAGTTGTTTGACTTGTGACTGTTAGGTGCCATGCGCCTGACCCAACTGCAGCCAAGGCCTGTACGTACATATGTAGAGCCTGTAGCCAAGGCCGCCAATGCCGAACACACCTGTCCATCTCCACTAAATAACCGCTGACTGCGAATTGCTTCAGTACAGGTGCGCTAAGGAGAAAACGGTACAAGCAAACACTCTGGCACCCTTTCTATTTGCATATTTATGACGCTACACAGTATTAGGTAGAAAGGCTACCCCTTCAACCCAATGAACAACCAACATAGCATATCTGTCATCATCAACCCAAGTGAGACCAGCTTCGGATTTTGAGCAACAGTGAGGATTATCCTACGGAGGCCGTCACCATGCCGAGAAGGAGGCCGTCCCCGCGGGGTTTCTCGGCTCTTCGGATCTTACGACTCCTAACGGATCGTCTCCAACAGTGACCGCCTTTGTTGAATGTTGGTACACAGCCGAAGCATAACTCACAGGCATGACCAGTATGTCATCCTTTCCATTCACTCCATGACTTTCTACTGCAAGGAGAGCAAAAAGCAGAGACGGCCCAAACGGCGACGTCATGATCATAACTAGGCACCTAGGTAGGTATCAAACGTACATGTCTTTTACGGCCTCAATACGAGAACCCTATCGGGAGGAGACGGCAATCATTTACACAAGGTCGATGAACCCATCTTTGACCTATCACGTCTATGCCTCCCTATGCAACACAGCTAAGGTATTTAAAGGAATAACGTTCATTTCATAAAACCCATGATTCGTGGTATCCATTTCATCCAGCGGTCCCGGAGGCGACTTCAAACAACAGGAAACAAGAAGCTCTAGCCTTCCGCGTGCTTAAGCTCCGTCATTTTGCTAGCTCTCTTCTCAAACTCTTCCGGCATCGTGTTGCGAGTCTGCTTCTCGTACTTGACCGCTCCCCAGGCCGACGGCGCGTTCTTAAACATGAGGTCGATCTCTTCGAGGCTGCGACCCATCGTCTCGGGGTACAGGAAGTATACCGACACGGGAACACACGCGGCGATGACAGCAAAGACAATGTAATACTGCCAGCCGATGTTGCTGATGGCGATGGGCGTCACCATCACGACTACGAAGTTCCTGCGCGGACCCGATTAGCTCGCTTCCAGAAAACGCTGTTGAGATCAACTTACCAGGCCCAATGGTTTGCCGTTGATATCGAGCTCATCGCCATGCGCAGTCTCAACGGCGCCACCTCTGCACAATACAAAAAGTTTGCACCTAGGAATCCTATGGGAACGAACATGTTATACAGGTAGATGAAGCACCCTGCGGCGATCTGAGCGGCCTTGTTAGACGTCGGGAACGACGTCGCGACTGCCAACGCTATCATGCAGCACGCCATGCCGGTGCCGCTGACGATGAATACAGCCCGCCGCCCGAACCGGTCGATGGCCACGAACGCGATGAAGGACGACAGGAACTTCCACGTCAGCGCCCCGGCCGACAGCACGCGCGAGATCTCGCTGCTCAAGCCCAGGTTCTCCTGGAAGAGGATGGGCGCGTACACGCTGATGAGGTTGCTTCCACTGTCATATCCCATATTAGTCCACCGTCTTTTATCCTGCCTTTGCCTGATATCTGGAGGGACGGTACTTACGCCATCTGCTGGTAAAACTGCAGGAGGATACAGAGTCCGAACCGGTACGCCAACTTGTCCTCGCCCATCTTCAGAAGATGACTCAGCTTAGCGCTGTTAGTGCTCGTGATCTCGAGGGAGAGCTCGATGCCAGCCATCTCGGAGTGGACCTCGTCGTCGTCCTCCGGCAGGCCGCGGAGCAGGGCGAGGTTCTCGCGGGCCTGGCCGCTGTGGCCTTGCATGAGCAGCCAGCGGGGCGACTCGGGGAAGAGGTAGATGGAGAAGATGAGGACGAGGGAGAAGAAGCAGGCGATGGCGATGGGCGGGCGCCAGGTGGCGGGTCCGGTGTGGATCTCGAAGAAGCCGAGGTCGATCCAGGACTCGAGGACGTAGCCGACGCAGATGAAGAGGCCGTCGAGCACGACGTGGCGGCCGCGGTTCTTGGCGCCCGACGTCTCGCTCTGCCACACGGGCACCAGCGAGCTGAGCTGGCCGACGCCCAGGCCGACGATGATGCGGCCGACGATGAACTGGGCGAGGCCGAAGGACGAGGCCTCGAGGATCTCGCCGACGAGCGTGCAGAGGGCGGCGAAGAAAATAACGTTGCGCCGGCCGAACTTGTCGCCCGTGTACGAGCACGAGAGGGAGCCGAAGAGGGCGCCGATGACGAAGACGGCCACGACGAACCCCTGCAGCGTCGACTTGCTATCCTTTTCCGCGGCCGTCGCGTGCACCGTGTCGATCTCGGGGAACGTCTTGCTCCAGTCCTCCTCGGTGAGGAGTCCACCGATGCCCGCCTGATTGTAGCCGAACAGGATAAAAGCCGGCGCCGTGATAAGGGTCGTCTGTAGCCTGCTGAGGGCGTGGCCCCGCAGGCCTAAGGACTTGAAAGAAACCATACTGCTATAATCTATGGGATCATAGGTAAAGCTATCTCAGGTACCTACGGGTAGAAGGTAAGGAGTAAGAAGGGGGGGAGAAGATGAAGGTAGATGGAAGAGAGGTAGAGGATCAGGAGAAGACGGAGAGGAGGAGACGATGAGAGGACACGGAAAAGGGCGAGGCAGGAGCCAAAAGCGACTGGAAGCAGACCAAAGAAAGAAAGACCATCTTGATTATTCCTTTTTCTCTCTCTCATATATATAGCTATAAATTTAAACCCCGAGGGTTCGACCCTGTGCCGGTTCCCATGCCAGCTTCCCTGCTTTCCCCCAAACTCCGTCACGACCCTTCGCGAGCTGGCGAACTGCGGAGCCCCATGGGACCTTCGGACTTTAAGTAAATACCCTTTGTAATAATACCGGGGACGATGCGGACGGGTCCATCGCTGGGAGCGGGGGAGAGCCACTTTGGCCCAGGGGGAGCTTGGGAGCAGTCGCGAGAGGCACGGACGACACGACCAGCACGACACGACACGACCCGGGCAGCGGGAGGCTGGGGTCGAGGGGGCCCTTTTTTACCGCCTGACCGTTCGAGAAACGACGTCGCGGATCTGCGCGCACGCGTTGGAGCTGCAAGCAGTAAAGGGAGCTGCACGTCAGGGGGAGCTTCGGTATGTATGCAGGCGATCTTGACCGCGACATGCGCGGGTAACGTGCGCGGGTATGGACACCTACATACTTGCCTACATGCGCAGTGGACCTGTGGACTTTTGGATTCTGGACATGCAGCGTACAGAGCAGCAGAAGCGACGGCCACCGGACCACCTGCTAGACTGCAGCACTTACATCGTAGGCCCGGCCCTGTCTCGGTCGTCGGGTGGGTACGTACGTATTCTGGATCCCAGGCCCCAGGTCGGGGTTCTTTCTCGGCTGATGCAATCTTGGTCATGACCAATTTTCCTGTAGATCGCATCTTTGTCTTCCTTTTTCTTCTCTCAAAATTGCCCAGTTTTTCCTATTTTCTCCCCTCTTTCTCTCTTGAAAGAATAGGGGTCGGATGTCTTAAGTGTCTCAGACCTCCCCTCCACGTGTATTTACGGCGTCGTGATAAACTTCCCGAATTGCTTGAAAGGTAAGGTAGCAATCCTGCAAGGAGCTATGTACGTAAGGGCAATCCCCAAATGCAGTCTTTGGAGACGCCGACGATAGCCTCCCCCCAATTCAGCGCCTCGGTCGTGCGATGGACCTCGTGCTTTGCCGCAGCAGGATTAGCAGCATAGCATTCAACAACGTCACTAAAGCACGCCACATCAGGCTGATGAGGCTCTGAGGGTTGCGAGCCGCGGCTAGACCAACCCTTCCGTCGAGGCTCCACATATGTCGAGAGATATACTACTCTCGCTATTCCTTTTCTGCCTTACCGCCTCCCCGGGTCGTGTAGGAACCGCTACTCTAAACCTCCTTTCGTTAGGCCGCCCGAGTGAAATTGCCGTACGAGTTCAAATTCAAGGCATGCCATTGGACAGACCCGGCAAACTACCTGGCTAGGTCACGTCGTGCGGGTCGCGTTGATCGTCTGGATCGACTTACTGCACCGCACATTGGCTCGTCGTTTCATCGTCTCACCGTCTCGTAGATAGAAATTTTATACAAGAGCCTAGCCCCTATACCCCTATACATATACAGCGTTGCCCCTCTTGCGTCGCCTCGTCTGCGATACCGCACCGCTTCATCCGGCCGTCAACTCCCCAATTCTCCGCTCGATCTCCGGCACTTGTCTCAACAAAACCTCTAGGTCCTCTTTTTCGTCTTCGAGCTGCAACCTTTTCTCGGCATCGAGCTTTGTGAACACGTAGTGCCCCTGTCCGTCGAATTGTAGGATGCGGCTATGGTACTTCCACAGACTGCGCCGGTGACTCACAGTCATCAACGTGATCCCTAGAGCTTTGGCATTGTCGTACATAACCTTCTCAGTTTCCAGCGTCACGCTACTCGTGCATTCGTCGAGGATCGCGTATCGCGGCTTGTGGTAGAAGAGACGAGCCATGGCAACGCGCTGCTGCAGGCCGCCCGAGAGAACGTCGCGCCACTCGGCTTCCGCATCCCAGCCTTCGGGGTAGAGATCGACGAGGTGTTCAAGGGATAGTATTTTTAAGATATCAAGGAGCTGCGCATCTGTCACGCCACGCGCTCGTACAGTCCGAAGGCTATCCGGATACGTGATCTGCTGACGGAGACTTCCTCGAGATAGGTAAGGCCGCTGGGGAATATAAAAGATGGCCGTAAATGGAGGCTTGTAAACAGTGCCGCCGTACACAGGCCACAGACCACCGAGGATTCGGAAAAGACTTGACTTTCCGCAGCCGTTTGGCCCAACGACGAGCAGATGATCACCTTGCTTCAGCGAGAAGGAGAGCGCTTTGACGAGAACGTCTCCGTTGGGGGAGATGATGGGTACGTCGATGAACTCGATATCCTTGCTCTCGACAATTTTCCCTCTGCCTCTCAAAACCGCTTCGTTGTCCTCGGTACCTGAGCTGGAAACGAGCTTCTTCTCAAAGTGTCCCGCTTGAATATCGTCCATAACTTCCAGTAGCGACGCGACTCGTGACGTGTAACCGGCCAACTCCATAATCTCGCGGTACGAAAACATGATTCTGCCGAAGGCGTCGGATGCGCTCAGCAGCATTCGTCTGTTGGTGACGAATGTCTCTGTTCGATCTCCCATATTGGCGGTGCCAGCTACTTGGCTAGGCAGCTTGAAGAAGACGGGCACACTGCAGAGCAGGAGACCTAGGGCGCCCCAGAAATATTTAATGACGAAATCTTCCATTACGCCGTGGTAGAAACGTCGTCGTAGGATATAATTGACGTGCTTGATAAGCGTAAAGTAGCCTTTGTCAAGCGTGTCCTTCTCCGCCTCGTGGCCGTGGTAAAGTGCCACCTCCTCGCTGTGGTCGATAAGTCTCGAATGCTGGAATCGGAACTCTCCTTCGAGACGCGCTTCGTCCGCGACGTATTTTCCAAAAGGCGGCGTAAGCGCGCGCATAACGTTTGCGGAGAGCTGGACGAGCAGGGACATGAACACAACGCCTTCGCCGCCAACGCTTTTCGACAGAGACCATGTGTAAATAGTCTTGAACTCTCGTATTAGCTTCCATTTCTGTGTATAGTACTATGCAGTAGCTTACCATATCCAAGATAGGTTTCGCCAAGTTGCTATATAACTCAGCCAGACTATTTGAGAACTTGGCAACGTCAACCGCGATTAGCTGATCCGGATTCTTTATCCGATCGTCCAGCGCGGAGATTCCGTAGAAGGTAAGTTGGGATAGATACTTGTCGTGGATAAACTGTGTTAATCGCGTTCGATACCTGAGCGATAGCTCGGCTTGGTGATACGAAAGCTGCCATGTCGTTAGTATGATTTCTCTCGGTAGGCGATCCGTCCATCGCAATCGCTCACCATTGAATTCGTAAAGGTCGCGGGAACGGCGATCAGCATCCACCACACAATTCTACTAAGAAACTCCTTGCCGCTCCCTTTTACGAGAGCCTTCACGATGGCGCCGTCCATCTCGGCAACCTTTAGACTGATGAGGGTCCGTACGACCAAGAAGAAGCTGTGGCTGACGAGCAGCCGGGTTTCCTTGGTCCGCGCGCCGGGGACGACGATCTTCAGCAACCTCAATAACGATCGGAAGAACTCGCGATTTAGCTCGACCTTCTTCTTCTTGGTTGTTTCGGTCCCGTCGCTCGACGTCGTCCCTGACCGCCGCTTGGCAGCCTCGCGCGCGGAGGCGGCTTTCTGCTCGGAGATGGCATGGCGGACGCGATTGACGAGAGCGACGAGGAGAGTGAGGTAGACGGCGCGAGAGATTCGAGTACGGTTCTTGACGTATAGCTTGGTCAACTCGGCGACAGTGTCCTTGATCGACCGGTCGGGCAGAGACAGCTTGGACAAGGCGGCCATGATGGCGGATGCGAGTCGCGGATAGCGTCGGTCACGGCTAACGGCAAGCCGCTCAGATTCCAACGCTCGACTAAACCAAGACGAATGAAAACGACGTCGACCCCATCCAGTAGAATCGATACTTTGCTAGATTAGAATATCTTCAGTTCAAAGAGGTTACCGTAGTCACATGGCTGCAGATTGTCCAAAGTGTTTGTTACTTGGTTTTGTCAGATGTATCTGATGCTTATACGGATGCGAAGGAAGGGAATATTCCACGTTCCTCGGCGGACGCGACCAATGACCATTTCCAGTTGTGGTGACGTTCTGCTAGCATGTGATTATCCGGTAAGCAGTTAGCAGCTCCCCTGCTCCCCTGTCCCCCTTGGCCGTAGTGGCTACAGGGCCTGGGCTGACAGCTGAACCGCCTAGGCCTTAGGGTCTTCTCTAGTGGCTTAGTTGGCCGTCCTTAGCAGCCTGGCAGCTTAGGACCTGGGCGGCAGGGCCTTACTGTACCACACAAGACGTGGGGTAATTGTAACGCTTTACTGCATAATGGTTCGTCCCAAGATATTTTTTTTTGTCTTTGGTGGCGGCTTGCCAATAGCCTCAACCTCTATGACTCATTTCTACCAGACATAATTCTAGGTCTAAACTGATAAATACTGCGCCTTCAAAATGGCCGACGACGACCAAGTTGCCATCTACGACGAGGTCGAGATCGAAGACATGACCTTCGACAAAGCCCTCGAGATCTATCACTACCCTTGCCCGTGTGGTGATCGATTCCAGATTGCGCTTGCGGACCTTCGAGACGAAGCTACCGATATTGCTGTCTGTCCCAGTTGCAGTTTGATGATCCGTGTTATTTACGATCTAGTCAGTTCGACTCTGTCCTGTCCTCGCCTGTCTTGTGCGCTAACCATTTTGTCCAGGATAACTTACCAAAGCTCGAACCTGAACCCGATCCTCCAGCGCCCGAAACTACGGAACAGGCCGACCAGCAAGTCCCCATCGCGGCGTAGATTTTCACAAGTCGAACATCAAGCGGCATAGAGCGGAACAAGGCGATCATGAAGACATAACCGCGTCGCGGAGAAACATATACCGCTGCCATATGCGCTTTTTCCAGAAGTTGCGTATACTCTTGCTCCAGCATGAAATACGACGTGAGCATGCTTTGTGATATCAAGAGTACATGGTCCAATTTCAGGATAATCTGTCAATGGATCTTCGAACCTCGACTTCTCCAGGGCGGGCTGAAGCACGGCGCAGGCTTAACACACATGTTACGGCACGCCAGCAGTGGCCGGTGTTGGCTTCCTGGCAATGGAAGATCACGAATGAACCCCGTCCATGTGCAGATACCTATGCAGGAAGCGTGAGCACTTCTCGTCGCCATACAAAGCCAGGAACCATGACGTGGGGAAGAACTGTCGATATTGAAAACGATGGAAGACATGGGTATATCCAAAATGCGAGACCCTCGCCCTAAACCAAAAATGCAAAAATGATTCCGTGATTCGAATGCACCATGCTCTCGTGACTTGAACCGCCAAACGCCGTTGCAATGCTGAAAGACCCAACCAGATTCACTCCTCCCTTCTCTCCTTAGCTCATAACAGGTACAGCCCAGCGGCCGAGAAGACGATAAGACCCATGACGGAAGCTTCCAGCGCAGGCTTTTCCGGGGCGGTGGTCATTATTGGCTTTGCTGCCTGCGTTATCTCGGTCGAGTTCATGAGAACAGGTGTAGCGGCTGTGCAGACCGGTTAGCCTCTTTTGGCTCTCATCAGCAAGAGATGAGATGGGACAACTCACCCATTAGATTAGACACATCTTCAGCCTTTACGCTCGTCGACTGCATCAGCGCTCTTGGTTGCGCAGCAAAGGCGAGCGGGAGAGCTGCGGCGACAGCAGCACCGGCTAATCGCATTGTGTTTGTGCGAATTCGTTTGTTTATGGTAGAGGTATTGTTCGAAGCTCGAAGCGTTTCTTTGTATGCGCCAAGTATGCGCAATATGCATGCGACGTAGGTATGCGACGGCAAGGGGCGAAGATAGCTCGAGATGGCAATCTGGAGCTGCCTCTCAGCAGCGCATAAGGCGTGTAAGAGGATTGGCTGCCTGGAAGTGCGATGGCGGAAGAGCTATGGTATGAGCTGAAGCTTTAAGACAAGGCGAGCGAGGTGTCACGATGTCTGCGAGACATGCTAATGGCGTGGCGTGGGCAGATATGAATAGGATGTGAATAGGAGACGAGGGGGGCGGTTGTGTTATCTACTGTTGGGATAGACAGTCCGCAAGGAGACAGGAGATACAGGAGATACAAGAGATACAAGAGATACAGGAGATAGACAGAGATAGACCCATGTGCTTAGAGGCCTTAGAGGCGTGGCATGTTGGTGTGGACCAGGCAGACAAAGTTGGCTTATAAGCAAGGGTATGTGGATCGCGATGCGACGGACCCAGAGCTCGGGGCGGGCTGCGTTGTGTGGCACGAGAGCAGAAACAAGATTTCCTTATCCTATGCAGCCCACGCTGCCGCATGCGATCCTGCAGTCTGACAAGTCTGACAGGCCCTTGTCGAGTGAACCGACAGTGACGAGGGTCATGACTGTGACGAGTGCCGAGCGCTGAGAAGAAGCTGAGAAGACAGACCGGAAGGAGGATCTGGACCTCTGCGACAGGGAGGGCCTTCTGAAACGATGCGTGCTCTCTTCAAACAAACACGGCGGCAGAAGCAGAAGCAGAGCTGACGCGGAATTAGCCGTTTTCAGAAACGCCCGGTCTTGGCCCAGCCCTGGCTGGTAGAACGAAGCTACCGAACGATAAGTCGCGAGCTTGCGCGTGGCGTCAACGGTAGCGGGAGTACTTCTAACTACCTACAGGTAGGTATGTACACACAGGACCAATCGAACAAAAGGCGTCGAAATCGTTGCGCAAAAAAACAAAAAAAAAAAAAAAAAAAAAAAAAGAGTCGAGGCGCCGAGATGGCTGGCCGATCGTTCCCGTCTCGGCCAAATCCACCTAGCCTTGCATGTAGATCGTAAGCGAACCAGCCGAGCCCGTCTTGCTAGCTGCTAGTCAGGAGTTTGCCCGCTTTCTTTTCTTTGTTCTCGTTCGCCTTAGCTGCCTGGCCAAGCCTGGTCGAGCTGCGAGGCCGCATATACGTGTGGCTGCGTTGCGTGGGTGACAAGAATTCCCCTCGATCCCCTCAAGGAGGCCCTCGAGGCCCAAAGGAGGGATTGGACCGAACGACGACGGGCAGGGACGGGTACCTTTTCCCTGTTTGATCCTGTGTCGAGGAAGGGCCTCACGTCATACTAGAGGCACCCAGGGTTGCATTGAAGACGTCAATCTCGCTGTATTGGGCGTGCAGCAATGCAAAAATAGCATAACCCCGCCACAGCCAAAATCTTCTGAAGAGGAAAGCCGCGTTCGTTTCTGCACATGTACTATGTATGTAATGCTCTAGGCTGAGTAACGGCCATTTCGAGCGAATCACGACAACGATGCTTGGGTTCTATAGTTCAATACATATGAAGTACATAAGTCAGTCTATACATATATTTCTGTGCAATAAAATAGAATACTGCAAGCATAATAAATCGATCCGGTACATCAACTCGTCAGCCACATGTAGATCATCTCGCGATAGGTATCCTATCCCACATCACGGCTTCTTGGCATATTCGTACACACGAGCCAAACTGTGCCGACATCCGTGTTGAACTCGTTCAAGTCGATGAGGGGAACTCATATTGGCTACATATCTTGAAACATACGTCAACGAAACGTGAAAGAAGAACAAGTTTTGCAAAGTCACAGGTTATGCTACTGTACCAATCACTAACACGAAAATTCTCTGTGGCTCAAGATCCACACCCTCATCCATCCTCTCACTCTCCAGTCGTTGTGGTCCTTGTCCATGCTTGACATTCATTTGCCTAGTCTCTGCGGAAGCGAGCCCGATACAATGCGCACACGCTCGATCCCATGAAGCAGTGAAATTATAATGATGCTGCTATGACTCTCTTATTTCCTAAGTCACGGACTGTCCCATTACTAGCAACATTATCTGGTAGGCTAACCTCGGGATATGTCAAAATACCTAGGTACACTGGCGAGCATACGATGCCATCAATTCAACTCTCATTGGCGGATGTTCAAGGCTCGACTATATTTGTTAATGAGCATCAGATGGCCCAGTTGGAGATTCATTTCTGTCAAGGCTCTATAGATAGCATCCGCTTTCTATTGGCAGACCAAAGAGGCGAAGGCTTCTGAACATGCCAGTAATATGGCAGTGATTGTCATCCCAACAACGATTGAGCCACCGCTAGGGAGAGGGATCCCGTGGGCTTGGCAGTGTCGGGGTTGGCTGGAACTCGAGCCCTTTTTTCATTGTTTACCCCTCTGCCCCTCCGCAATGCACATCGTAGAAGTGAAGCTGTTGGCTCCGGCGCCCCAGATAGGTGCTCTTATGCCGCCACACAGATACGAAGGGTCTTGTGCGCAAGATAGATCTAGCGCGTAGCTAAGCTTTTTGTTTAAAAGACATTCCCTCTGAATAACTGGCCCATTGAGGCTAGATACGTTGGAGATGTCAAATCAAGTAATAGGAAGTTCACGCAGGTTCTTTGGGTTGACGCTGCATTTTGGCAGCGCGGTGTAGCACAGGTAGTACAATATGTTCTAACGGGCTGTTCCACCAGTTGCTACTTGCAGTGAGAGAAGAGCAGAACACACAGCTGCCCAAGCAGCTGGACAAAGGATCAGACAATTCATCAAAGAGCAAGTAAGCCATGGTTGATCCTGGACGTTGCGTGTACATACCTAGGGTATGCGGCCATCCTTGAGACTACACGTAGGCATGAATAGCTTTCCTATAGCGTACTATGATACTGATAATGGGATCTCAGACATTAGGTAGTACAGGAGACTTTGAGCTTATTCTCCGTTTGTAACACAAAATGAGTCGGACCACAGCTTAGTGTTTGTAGGGCTGAAGATGCAGCAAAGGATTGGGCGTCATGTTCTAGAACTCAGTAAATTGACAACAACCTTGGCGATATCTCAACCCTCTAGCGCGATCTCGCATACGGTACTAACAGAGACTTACTTACCTAAGATACTAGACAGAGTCGAACTAATAGACAAAATAAATAAAAGCGAGAGGGCAGGTCCTTTCTGAGACGATGAGAGACTTTCTTCCTTAACTGCGATAGAGTTGAGCTTCTTATCACAATGGTTTCGATAATTGATGTATCCGTGGCTACATTATGTAGTAAACCATGCGTTACCCCTCGATAAGTCCATATTCAGATCCGAATCAACCTCGGTTCTTCGCAGGTTTAGTCAATCTCCCTTAGACACGGGCTGAGACAAGCAGCAGCCCAACAACGACTTTCGACTATTTCAACTATTCAAGCCTGTTATAGTTCTAGAGGATGTCAGGCCCTAAGCCAGGACAGAAGACGGTCCTAATAACCGGGTAAGCAATCGTACTTACGACCAATCATCGTGTCTAGTATGCACACAGCTCTAACCCCCTGCTCCGCAGTTGCACGCCTGGGGGCATCGGCCATGGCTTGTGCCTGGAATATCATCGCCAAGGTATGCATCTTCTCCAGCATGTAATGGCCGATCTAATGTGGTTTTGCTCTAGGTCTTCATGTCATCGCATCGGCTCGCAGGCCTGAGGTGCTAACAGAGCTCGGCGCTCTGGGCATGAGCACCCTGGCACTGGACGTTACCGATGCCGAAAGCATCAAGATCTGCCACGAGGAGGTCGCGAAGCTCACCAACGGCAAGCTAGACATCCTCGTAAACAATGCGTAAGTTTCCGCCGCCCATAGGATGTTTGGATACTTGCCGACAAGATCTCAGAGGCCGCACGCACACCCATCCCGCAACGGACGTAATCATCCCTGACGTGCGACAAACCTTCGAGACCAATGTCATCTCCATCATGGCCATGGTGCAGGCCTTCGTGGACCAGCTGATCGCCGCCAAGGGCTTGATCATCAACATCTCGTCGCTCTCCTCGTGCACGCCTTACGTCTTCGGATCCGTCTACTGCGCAACCAAGGCCGCCGTAGCTGCCTATTCGCGCACATTAAGACTGGAACTGGCTCCGTTTGGTGTCCGTGTCATGGTTTCGATGACTGGCACCGTAAAGAGCAACACCGCCAGCCAGCCGCTCCGCGACCTGCCCAAGAACAGCCTTTACTGGCCTGTCAAGCACATATTCGAATGGAGACAGGTTTTCAGCCAGAACGATTCGACCTTCCCCACCGAAGTCTTTGCTCAAGGACTCGTTGCGAGCTCCCTCCGCCCGGAACGGCCCTTATTCATGCGGGCATTGTTCGGACGTCCTGACTGGTTCTGGTACGGCGGCCTTGCCACTCTCTTGTGGTATGGTCAGTGGGTAGGCGAATGGCTGGTTGACACCGTCTCGTGGTACAAGTTCCGCCTGAACGAGATGGACCAGATTCTCAATAAGGATCAGCAACAGAAGAAGCAGAAATGAAGCGATTGATGCCGATTTCTCCGAGTCAAGGTTCAGGGGCAGAAGGGCAGCTGTTCATACGATGCGGTATCGGTCTTATTCTAGCGTTTCGTACATCACGAAGTTTGTCCCTACTTACATTTTCGAGGGAGATGGCTCGACGGCTGTAATCTGGTAGTGAGCACCACACATATTTCTTCCCAACCAATTGTTTATATCGTTTCGAGCCGTCGTCGTCCGCGTGTGAGCCCCAGAGAACAGCAACCTACTTAGGCTAAAAATGATTCGATATTTCGAATCATTACGTGTAACCTCGTGTTGATCAAGTTCTGCTGAACATGCATATGCCTTGGGTATCAGGCTACATGTATCTACCCGGTAGGTACAGCATGTTACATAATCAAGCGAATCACTGCAATAACAGTCCCGCCAAACAGCGTGTTCCTTCACGAATGCAACATTTTGCCTTGCTCGGCATACTACCCAAAATAGCATATCACCGACTATGTAGATGGTGACGTCGATAACCTGAAATAAGACCCTACTTCAGGTACGCAGCTGGGCCGACTATGTGACGTTCTTCAATTGAATCCTTGCAAAGGCAACGGTACAGCATGACGATGCGAAAAGAAATCGTGTCGCAAACGGCCGACAGTGAGGCTACGGTGCACACCTCGTCTCTCTTCGACTCGAAGCAAAAGAGCTTCGTCTCGGATCTTTCCATCTCGGTCAATACCAAGACGGGTCTGATCACGAGAGTATACAAGAGAGACAGCGCGCTGCCAGTTCATAATGTATCGGACCAGAACACCGTTGACCTCCGGGGCCTTACCGTCCTCCCGGGTCTGGTCGACGCGCACACACACATATTCCTGCACTCGTACTCCGAAGTGTCCAACGTGAACCAGATGCGCGACGAGAGCCTCGTCGAGAGGATAGTGCGGGCTACGAACCACGTCAAGGCCGCGCTGCTGGCCGGCTACACCACCTACCGCGACCTGGGCACCGAAGGGCTCCGGGACGCCGACGTCAACTTCAGGGATACCATCAACCGCGGCATCATTCCGGGCCCGCGCCTGTTCGTCGCAACCGAGTGCATAGCCTCAAGCGGCGGGTACGAGATACGGCAGGAGAATGGTCTCCCCGGCGTCGGCACGTCGGTTCCTCGCATCTCAGACCCGGCCGACGGCGTCGACGGGGTGCGCGCAGCTGTGCGCCGGCGGTTGGGGGCCGGCGCTGACGTGATCAAGTTCTACGCCGACTACCGGAAGCGCGCGCTGCGATTCCCGTCGTCGAATTGGCCTGGCGCGCCGGAAATCATGTTCCCGCCGTCGAGCGATCTATTTCCAGGACAGGGGCAGCGGAACCCGAACATCCTTCAGTTCACCCAGGAAGAGATGAACACGATGGTTTCCGAGGCAAAGCGATCGGGCACGCCGATCGCCGCCCACGCCCAGGACCCCGAAGCCGTCATCATGGCCGCCAAGGCGGGCGTGACGACGGTCGAGCACGGCTTCGTGCCCAGCGAGGAGGCCCTGGAAGCGATGCGAGAGAACAGCACCATCTTCGTGCCGACGCTCGCAGTCCTGCAGTCGCTGCTGGGCGATTCGGGCTCGGCGATGGAGAAGATCCTCGGCCACACGAAGGCGGCCTTCGACCGGGGCATCAAGCTCGCCGCGGGCGGCGATACGGGCGCCTTCCCGCACGGCGAGAACGTCCTCGAGCTGGAGCTGCTGGCGAAGGCCGGCGTTCCCGTCCCCGACGTGCTGCAGGCTGCGACCCTGCACGGTTGGGAGGCCTGCGGCGGTGATCTGTGCGGGAGGAGGTTCGGGTGTCTGGAGAAAGGGTTCGCGGCCGATATTGTCGCCGTCGAAGGCGACCCGCTGCGAGACCTCGGTGCGCTGAGGAGAGTCAAGTTCGTGATGAAAGACGGAGCTGTCTATAAGATCTCAGATGACTGTCTACGCGCATTGCAGCAGCGTAAGCATGGCTCGCCTTAGTGATACTCTACTAATTGATGATATCTAAGACGCCCCATCAAAAGCTCTTCAGCTCTCGCGTCATCTATCTCAACTTGGACTTGGCATATTCCCGGGTGAATTCCCAAGTATCGTCACCAAATTTGCCCAAATAGGCCTGCGTTGCTCGAGGGTGTTATTGTGACTCACGTGTACGGCTCAGCCAATCAATCCCCTCAGGCCTGACGTAGCATTTATGGCGAAATGATATTAATTCCTTGACATTTCCTGCTTCCCACGGACTGTGACTCGATATTGATTCATCTTCATCTCTCTTATTTTCAACTTTAATTCCACTGCCTTTTACCTTAGTTCTAAGATGAGAGTCATCATTACAGGCGCCACCGGGTTCGTGGGAGGTGAGGTGGTCCGACAGGCCATCGCCAACGAGAGAATCACACATGCGTTCGTCGTAACTCGCAAGCCACTGCCTGGGGATATACCAAAGAGCGACAAGATAACCGTCGTCGAGCACAAGGACTTTTCCGCCTGGCCTCCGGAGATTCTGGAACAGCTTGCGGGCACGGAGGGGTGTATCTGGTAAGCTTCCCACACACCGCCGTTACACCGCAACATCAAGAAGCTGACATACCTTCACCTCCAAAGGGCAGTCGGAGGTCGCACAACACAGTTCCCGGATCTGGAGACGGCAAGGAAGGTGTCCGTGGACTATACCCTTGCGGCTGCCAATGCCTTCGTCGCTGAGCTGGCTCCGAAGCTGCCGGAATCCCAGAAGTTCCGCTTCGTATTCTGCAGCGGGAAGTTTGCCGAGTGGAATCAGGAGAAGAGTCTGAAGATGATGGAGGACACTAGGAAAATCAAGGTAAGATGGAATGAAGCTCACTTTGCGGCAATGGGAAGAAGTGCTGACTCTGCGGGTTATGTAGGGACAAGTCGAGAAAGGCCTTGTATGTAATTTCAACCTTCCCCTTTCTCCCTTTTCGCTTCGTCACCCCTTTTCCAACTTCAACCAGACTGGGGAGGGAAATATTCCGCCCTAGGGGCAGTTTAAGACTTGCAACTCTTATGCATGCTCTCAATTTCTATGATCTTCTTACCTGGAGATGTAACAAAATTCTGACCATCGCTGTTACAGTGTGATATTGCCGACGCCAACAAGGAGAAATTCGAAGTCTGGGCCGTGCGACCAGGCGGGATTATCAAGAAGTACGCAAATCTGATGAACCTGCTCACCGTAAATACGGTTGGTATTATCGAGGTAGACAACCTGGCCAAAGCTATGCTCAAGATAACTCTCGACGGCCACGCCGACCGGATTATTGAATCCAGCGCGCTGTTGAAGATCTAAACTTGGCAAACTTGGCTTAGCAGTTCTCGAGGACCGAGCTCATCCTCCTTGACGAGATGGATATGTTATTACCAATCTACAACTCAACTGCTTGAAAATAAACGAAGAAAATATCACCGCTCTTCCCAGGATCCAGGGATTTATTCTGTATCATACTACTCGCATATAAGGAGCTACATTTCTTACCAGAGGTCCGCAGCCTCCAAGCTTTCATCTGTATAGCTTCTTTTTAAGTATCACGAATTTCAATAAGCAAACTTATCTTTTCAGGAGTAATCTCCGTTGTTTTATCATATTCAAGTAACTGACTTGTATGCCCCTTATCTGTCAGGTATAGTGTTTGCTATAGCCTTAATCAAGGTATATTAGCACAAACAATGACTTCAAATGAATGGAAAGCCAAGAATTATTGTTAGATAATATAAGTAAGTGTCTTTAAAGATGGAAAATATGTTCATATCCACGCCCTGTCAATATAGCTGGAGATCGAAATTCCATGAACAATAATGATACTCCCAATCAAGCGCATTTGTTGGAGATGATGTGCCAGCTGATGAGTGGTGACTTTCTAATATGGTTACCTCGCATGATATAAGTCACACGGGGACATCCATGTGATTAAGAGAAAATGCGATTTCTTCAGATGGACATAGACAGACGTCTATATAAATAGACAGAAGGTGCCTATCCTTTTCCAGCAGGTATCTCCCACGGTAGCGATATCTCGTATGAGAAAAAAAGGGGACATCCGCCTCTCCGCATCCGACCGCACCGCAATAGGGAGCTCGTTAAGATCCGGCAAAGTCGCAACGACCGATTCCGCCAGCGTGGTAGTCAGATTGCCAAGGGACCGGGGCACGGGAAATTCGACTGGGCCAGGCTAGGTTTATCGTTTAGATCTGCTACGTTACCTAGGCCTGCTCGCAGCTTTCGTCCAGGCACAGAGATCCGAAGGATTCGTATTATGCCTATATTGGGAAAATTAATCTTGGAGTCCGCACGCGCATAGGGTCCTAGGATCCTTCCACCTCCGGCCTCAAATACTGGGTCTTCCCGCCGCGAGACTATCCTTTCTGCTTTCTGACTTATCGGGTCAGCACTACTACGACTTCCTTACTTAATTCGCACCCGAGTCGCACCTAGTCGCAAGGCAGTCGCGGAATCAATATGAAGTCGAGCCTGGGATCTATGTTCGTGCTGGCCAGCGTCGTCAGCGCCGCCGTGCCGTCTCTAGACGCGCCGGAATGCTCCGTCGGCAAGGGCACCGTCCAGTACAACAAGTCGGTGCCGAACCTGACCGACTTTCCGCTGACGCAGGTGGACGTGTGCTACGACGACAAGGCGATCCACCTGACCTTCACGGCGTTCGAGGAGACCAACTACTACTTCAACGCGAGCCAGACGACCAACGACGCCATCTGGCAGTACGAGGTGATGGAGGGCTTCTTGTACCGCGGCACCAACGACCCGCAGACGTACCTCGAGTTCGAGGTGAGCCCCAACAACGTCACCTTCCAGGCCTGGATCTACAACCCGTCCAAGGTGCGCGCCGACGGCGCCCCCATGGACACCTCGTACCTGACCGAGCCCGCCGTCGACGGCATGACGGCGCAGACGACGCTGCGCAGGGACGACGGCACCTGGACCTCGTCGGCCGCCATCCCCCTCGGCCTCTTCAACGTCGACGACGGCCAGGCCAAGAGCACCTCCTGGCGGATGAACTTCTTCCGCACCGTGGTGTCGCCCGACACCTTCCCGGACCAGTTTCTGGGAGCGTGGAGCCCGACCAACGAGTCCAACTTCCACATGACCCCTTTCTTCGGCAACGTCAATTTCGTATAATTCGGCGGTCTATTCGTGGATGTTAATTCATTGGCGTGTAAGATAGCTTCACCTCAGGTACATAAATATAAACAGTCCACAAATGATTTTGATTGGATATTATGTCAAATCCTACAAGCCCTCGCTTGGTTACCTCCTCGCCGCATTTGGTAGGTATATTTGGTACTTGGAGAAGGATGCTATTGGCCTGCAAGGGCGATTTCGTCACGTTAAGGATTTCAGGACAATGAATGACTTTATACCTGGGTAGATACCTGTGCTATATTAATAAAGAACCACCTATGATAAATGCAAGCTCAATAGGGTAGGTTGGCATGCCTCCTCAGATACATCAGCAAGTAATCCACCGCTGGACAGCGCAGGAGAAGATTTGCATCCCTCCGTCATGTAAAGTAGTAAAATGTTCGTCATAGGAGAGACAGCAAGAGTTATAAAGAACGTGAAGCTCACTCACCTTGAGAGCCTATTAGAGGTAGTCTTGTTGCGTTATGGAAGCATCAGTTGGGTATTCGCATAAAGCCACCTACTGCTTATATCTTGATTAACAGGATCCGATAATACATAAGTCATGAGCTAGACATGTAAGGTGTGCCGTGACAGTGAGTAGCTATCCCGAATGCTATACTCTGGAGGTGCTCTTAGGAAATTGAGAAGGCGACAGAGTCCTTGTCGTTTTGGATTCGTGCTGTGAGCTTGAGGAGAGAAGACACATGAAGAATTTTCAAGTTTATGAAAATATGGACGTGAACTAGAATACTTTCTGTCTGCGTATATCCACAGGGCTTAGTCAAGTCTACGTCAAGTACTCACTAAGTTGACGGGATCATCCGTGCACATCCACAGCTGTGGAGTGTCAGTCAAGTGATAGATCTGTAGACCGTCCATTTGAAAGTCTCATTTATACCGTTGTATGCCTTCATCTCATTTCTGCAGTTAGTTCTTCCCGAGTTCTAAGTAATAGCTCCCCTGATGCTTGCTGTTTCTAGTCAGAATGAGGGCACCATAGGTCACGGATTGTGAGAGTTGGACCTTTCAAAGTGTTGCTATAATGTCTGTGGTCTTGGTATAAATAGCTTGCAGTACGACCTGTGAGATCACTGTCGAGCTATACGTGTTGAAAGATAGCTAGATGGCGTGTAAGATGATACCCATGAGTATCCTATTTTATTTTCAGCCCTATTGTATGGGCGGTCCATAATGTTCCGTTTACAGTAATGAAAGAGATAGGCGAGAATCCTAATCGTACCATCATCTCAGCTCTGCTCCATCCTCTACCCCTTTGGGCTGGCGGGCCGAGATGCGCTGGGCCATGGTGGTCTAGAACCGCGATGCTGGTCTGCTTCAATCTGCTTGGCAGAGTCTCGTATTGGACACACGCTTGCCGCCGCTCTTACGCTACGCCGTAGCTGTAGTCATTTCTCGAACTTCAGCAGTTGGATACGAATTACTCACCCGGTCTGGATTAGAACCTAGGACGTGAAAATGTAGGCACGAGATGACTCAGGGGTTTGTCGCATGAAGGCTTCGATAACATCTTTATATATTGCCTACAGACGATGCATTGTCAAAGAAGGTCTCGATATGTGATGGAATATCAATAAAAAATAGCTGGGACACAAGCCACTTGGCTACTGCGAATATAACCCGATATCGAATAAGTCAACATGTCTGTATTCCGCACGCCAGCGCTCTTCGCCGCTCTCCTCGCCCTGAGCGGCGCAAATGCGTACAGCCCGCCGATTAGCGGCCACGACTTCGACTTCAGCGTGGCCTACCGCTCTGGTCTGAAGTTCTCGACCGCCCAGCCGCCGACGGGCGTGCTCTCGGCAGCGGACATCGTGCTCACGGAGCCGGTGGTGACGCTGGCGGACCCGGATAGCGCGGGGCGGGGCTCGCGGTACGTGGCGTTCGTCGAGGTGTCGTACGTGCCGACGGTCGACGTGATCGACGACGTCATCTACACGTTCCCGTGGATCGAGAGCAACCTGACGGTGGGCGACGACGGGGCGCTGACGCCGGACCTGCACACGTACGGCGCCAGCCACGTGACGCACTTCGACCCGATCGAGACGGGCGAGGTGCGCAACGCGACGCTGCACGTGTGGCGGCAGACGCCCGAGCTGGCCGCCTTCCTGCTCGACGACAGCTTCGCCGGCCTCTTCTGGCAGCTCGCCCTCGTCTGGTCCAACTCGACAGACGACATCTCGTACGACTTCGCGCGCGCCAACGTCGACTTCAAGATCCGCAACGACACAGGCGAGTACAGGGGTGACGTCGACGAGAACGGTGCTAGCATAGAGGGCTACGTGCCCAGCTCGACTTCGGCGACGACGCTCCCGACCGGCGCGCCGATCACGACGGGTTCTGGCTCCGGGCCGGCCTCCGCGACGACCGGGACTGCAAGTCCCACTGCGACTCCAGGTGCCGCAGCTCCGCCGATGGCCGTCTCGGGTATGCTACTCCTGGCTGCAGTGGCTGTTGCCGTTTAGTATGTTGTCATCATATGTAGGACTGGTAATATACAAGGAGCCGATCTATTACTGAATTGTTCATTTCTCATGATAATAAGAACCTATTCTAGACGGATATCTTCGGAGGATACGCGTCGTGTCCCTTCTAGCGGGAGTTGAGAGACGGCACTCACCGCAGGACGTCGTGTTTCTTGCTTGATAATAGGCGTCATTTATAGACGAGACGCGGTATATAATGTTTATACCTAAAACCAGGGAATTATTCCTCAAGTTGGAATGATTCCCGCCTCTATTCCTCCTCTATTCCTACCCATTCTTTGAAAACACCACTTCCCGCTATGGTATTGATGAGAATTTTCGCAACGCCAAGTGTAAACGAAATATAATGTGACGGCTACGTACCGCAAGCGCCAAACACCAAAATGCCCAACGATAACAATACCTCTATAAAACCAATCCCAACGGTCTAGTCGTCGTCACCCTTGAACTCCTTTCGGGGCCAATCCGGGCAGATATCGATCTCGTCTCTGGGCCAGTACCATTCGCAGAAAACGTAAATGAGATAGTCGATAATGACGCACAAGCAAAAGAGTTTGCCGGCCCATACACCACAGCCGTAGTAGCGCTTGAGCCGGTCGATGAGGGCAAAGTCCCGGTTGCGGGTGGCGTGGCCGTACGGGTCATTGCTCACGTCGTAGCCATAGAACTCGGCCTCGCTGATGTGGCCCGAGATGCCGTGGTAGACGCGCTCCGTGCGCTTCGCCACGTTTCTCCACGAGTACATGGACTTGACCTGCTCGTGGAACTTCTCGGTGCGAATCTTGTTAGCTCGAAGGGCCGCGATCGCTCGTCCGGTAGCCGCGACGAGATCGTCCTCCTCGGGCTTCGCAAAGGCCGTCATGTGAGAGGGCAGCACTTCAGGAATGCCCCCTACGGCCGTGCAGACAATGTATAACCCACAGCTGGCGGCTTCGACGATGACCGTACCGAAGGCTTCTGTCAAACTGGGGTGGAGATATATGTGGCCTCGCACCATCACATCTCGCACGTTCTCGTGCAGTACGGTGCCTAGCATTTCTACTTTATCCTGTAGTACGTTCTGTTCAATCATCTGCTCCAGCTCGATGGCCTTGGGCCCCGATCCGCCGATGATGAAGCGCGTGTTTGGATGATTTTCGAGGATTCGAGGAATGGATGCCGTCAGCAGATCTATCCCCTTATTGTAGAAGAGTCGGCTGATGACGACGATGGTAAGGGTATCGTTGGGCCCCAGCGGGTGTGCTGGTAAGGGATGCTGGACGAATGACATGGTGCTCGGATCCGGGCGCGGTAGAGGCTTGAAGTTCTCCGAGACGACGGCATTGGGGATGACGGAGACCATGAGAGGATCTAGAGCTGCTCTGAGGACGGTGTTCTCCTTGCTTTGTGAAGTGTGAGCGCAGGCACGAGCATCTATGTGAAGTAGGAGGCGAGGTCGCACCATGTATGACTGACACAGATTGAGTGGTCTACGTCGCTGAGGGTGAATTTCAGCAGCTTGTTAGTCAGGATACTCGCGGCATCAGCGAAACCAAACAGCGAGTGATCGGTAAAGACTGTCCGTAGTCCCATCGTCCTGGCGTGTAGGATGGCCTCGTGGCAGAGATTGCTCAGGCTGGCGTGTCCGTGGACGATCTCGATGCGTTCCCGAATGACGATGTTGCGAAACATGGGGAAGAAGGAGAAGACGGTGGGAAAAGTCGTGTTCCGATAGATGATAGCAAATGGAACGTAGAAGACTTTGATGCCGTTGGTCAGCCAGCGGATGCCTTTCCGGTCTGGATAGGCGTGAGTTATGACGATAACTTTGTGTCCACGGTCGACTAGCTTCGTGGCCAGCTGGTAAATGTGACTTTCTACGCCTCCAGGCTGGGGGAAGAAGAAGTCGCTAACCATAGCGATTCTATATGTTCGGTGTGGCATCGTGTCGGATGGTGATCCCGGAGTCATAGTCGAGCATTGGGACGAGAATCGGACGAGACAGACATTTATATTGCCGGAGAAAGCAGGCAACTCGCTCTGAAGTCAAACCTTGAAGATGCTTGACCCTTCTATCTCAGCGGCTCGGCATGGCAAGTTCGAATATCAGTCCCTACCGGAGAGGCATGATTGAAGTATATCGAGCGGCGAACAAGAGTAGGAGCTGTTTACTGGGTTGAAACGACAGACGATGTAACAAACACCGGCGAACTCCACTATCTTATTTACTGAAGAAGGGCAGATATAGCTGGCTCAATAACGAAGCGAAATAGGTCACAACCTCAGAGAAGGTGAAAATGAGCCGTGTCTAGCAAATGAATAAGTGGAAGATGCTATTGGGACCAACAATAAGATGCAATTCGCATTGTCGCATCCTCTCATGTTAGACATGTACCCGCCTTAGGGGCGCCGAGCTATCGATAAGTAACGGATAACTGATAAGTAGATCTGCTAAGGTAGGCGGTCAATTTTTACGCGATGGCAGAATTGGAGCCAAGTCTCGAGCTTTCACCTGTACCTCCACCGGACTTCAGAAGTAATTATGCTCCTTTACGAACTCGCGCATTCTCGAGGTTGACAAAGATGTACGCGCGATATGTCCCCCCGCCAAAGGGGACTGCGAAGAGCCCAGAACCTGAAAGCGTTATAGAACTGCCATCGAACTCGGCAACAAAACCGCAACCTACCGCCTATGCCAGGTACATCCCACCTCCAAAGTCGACCAGCGAGCAGATCGACCACTCTCCATCACCTCGACTATCCCGGGCTGCTCGACCTGTCGTTATCAGCGAAACCGAGACAACAGATGAGCCACCGGCGAAGAAAGCTAGATTTGCAGAAGACATTCAAAGTTCCAAGGAGCCGAAGCAAAAGCCAAAAAAGTCCAAAAAGGCCAAGAAAGATGCCCAGCCTAGTATAAAGAGCTCGACCGTATCAAATGACGACCGGCATACGAATGAGCCACCAGTTGAAAATGGAACTGGTAACCACGTGTCCGAGGACTCAGGTTCAAGCCATCAGGATACCCAAAAACTCGTTTCGGAGGAGACCCCCGAGCTAGTGGAAATTATAAAAAAACAAAAAGAAAAGAAAGGGAAAAAGAAGTCAAAAAGGAAAGGCGAGGGTGCGATACAAGCCGCCAATAATGACGAACCTGCGGCACGGCATCGATCGATGCTGGAAAAGGCAGCCAAGTCGATGCAGCGGGCGCCTAACTCGAACCCTCTGGAGGATGAACATGACGTATTGATGGAAGATGCGTCTGAGCCTAGGGCAGATGTAGAATCCAATGTCAACGAAGAGATGGACGTTGATGCAGGTACTCCTGAAGTCCATGGGCTTGAGCCACTACCTCAGCCTAAGCCAGTCGTCCAAGACACGACCAAACCAGCTTACGAGACCCTACCTCCGTGGTTGGCGAAACCAATACGAGTTTCCCCGCAGGCAACTGCACCATTCACCGACTTTGGACTCTCCCCTGAGCTGGGAATTACTGCCGAAGTTGCGGAGAGACTGGCCGCGAATGGATACAAGGAGGCATTCGCCATCCAAACGGCCGTGTTACCTATGCTTCTCCCTCACCACGATAGATCAGCACATGGCGACGTTTTAGTATCGGCTGCGACTGGCTCGGGAAAAACGCTGGCGTATACTCTACCGATGGTGCGAGATCTGAGTCTTGGGAACCGTCACATGACCAGACTGCGCGCCGTGGTTGTTCTTCCTACTCGAGAACTTGTCAGGCAAGTTCAACAGGTATGCGAACAATGCGCGGGTGTCTTCTCCCTGAATGGCTCAAAGAGGAGAGTCCGTATCGGAATTGCCATGGGAAGCCAACCCTTTGACCAAGAGCAGGCTACTCTCGTAGAGAGAGAGGAGCGATATGACCCCGAAGCCTATGCCCGACGCAACAAAAAGCTGGCTTCCGAGAGCGGATATGGCTCCGGTGAGGATAGCGACGAGGGTTACAATACCGAGGACGAAGAGAAGGCCGCCATTCGGAAGAAAGAAAACAAGATCCAAACGTTGCCAGATCACGTAGTCTCATATGCATCCAGGGTCGATATTCTCATCTGCACGCCGGGGCGACTCGTGGAACATATCAAATACACCCCTGGATTTTCACTGGACTTCGTTCGGTGGCTCATTGTCGATGAAGCTGACAAGCTACTGGGTCAGCACTTCCAGCAGTGGCTCGATGTGGTCATTCCACGACTGCAGAGCAATCAAACCGGTTCTCGGAATCACAAGCAATCAAATTTATCTGGTATTCGCAAAATTGTACTCAGCGCTACCATGACAAGAGACCTCGATCGCCTGGAAGGTCTCAAGCTTCGTTGGCCAAAATTGGTCCTTCTCGAAGGCTCCGGAATTGCTAGTGAGCCTGAGACTACGATAACCGCGGCTGATCTGGCACTTCCTGAGCTATTGGAAGAAGCAGCCCTCAAAGTTAGCGATCCTAATCTCAAACCGCTCTTCCTCCTAGACTTGCTCCAAAGCGAATACATCTTAAGGCAGCCTAGCGCCTATGTAAACGGGCAGGCTCTGGAAGACGACACCTCATCTTCAGGCTCTGACTCGGATTCGGAACCAGAGTCAGAAGTTGAAACATCATTCAGACCTTCTAGGTCTGCAGCTAGTGAGGGTAACAAGCCTAGCATCCTAATCTTTACCAAATCGAACGAGACCGCACTACGTCTTTCACGTTTATTATCATTGCTGTCGCCAGGCTTGGCCTCTCTCGTTGGCACGACTACCTCTACGACACAGTATGCTACCAGGCGAAGGACGATCCGATCATTCCTCGCGGGAAAATTACGAATTCTCGTGGCCTCCGACCTCGTCGCACGTGGCATAGATCTCCCCTCACTAGACCACGTCATAAACTACGACATGCCATCAAGCGTAGCATCTTATGTCCACCGAGTCGGGCGCACCGCCCGGGCCGGGAAGAAGGGCAGGGCTTGGACCCTGTTTACGAACCCGGAGGCCCGATGGTTCTGGAACGAGGTCGCGAGCGAGAAGGCAATCCAGAGAGGCAAGAAGGTAGAGCGTATCCGGGTGACGGAAGAAAAGGAGGATGTGTTTGAGAAGAAGGTGGCAGCTTACGAGTCGGCGCTTGCAAGGCTAGGAGAGGAAGCGAGCGAGTCGAGGGTAAGGGTGCGGGCCCGAACTCAAGAGTCATGAAGACGTGATTGGATACCGACCGCCCAAATCGAATACTCGATAATAAACGGCCGTTGGGATTGGTGAAATGGGGGCGAAACCCACCTTGACCAGTTCCGATCCCATCAATTCACCTCGTCGATATCTTCTAGTGACGACACCTTGCTAAATGCTCGATTAATACCGTCTGACAGTGTGGGGAATGTTTACCTTATTGCGAATGAATCGACCTCCGGAATGATTCATCCTAGCTTCCTCCTTTTTTGTCAGTAGGCATAGCGCATAACGGTGGGCTATGTGTGTTGTGGCGGTGTACCCAGCTGCATGTAGGCAGGCAGGCAGGCAGGCAGGTCGGCTATGCCCTCAGTGCAACCATACTTTTGATAAGGCTGACTTTACCTTTCTTTCTTGCTTCTTTTACTCATGTTAACAATCTTGGTACTTAGGTAAACACCTAATCATCTACGGCTTCCGAACGAGGCCGCTCCTGAGTAGCTCGACGATGATCTGAGCCTGACCGCGGCCCGACGGTGTTGGTCTTCGTCCTACTGACTGGGCAGGATGAATGACCAAAGTCAATCAAACAAACCTCCAGCTTATGTACGAGCGCCCACAATAATACTTCATGCCGATACTTCCACGACTGACATTGATTTGCCTGAAGCTGGCCGAATGTGAAAAAGCTTTCGACCGAGCTAGAGACGAGTTCTTAGCTAGTCTTTCTGACCAAGATCGGCTGCTGTATTCACCCTGCGCGTCGCCAAGCGATTTCTTGTCAGCTATTGAAAAGCTGAAAATCATCACCCAAAGTCGAGACCGAAGGCACCAGGACCGAGCCAAGAGATGGATTGGTATCATTGGCAAATTCGCTGCGGCTTTGAAACCCTATTTCGTCACCATAGATGTCTTTGTCTCGTCTCATCCAGAGTATACGGCGTTGGTCTGGGGCTCGCTGCGTCTCATTCTTCAGGTATGGGCTCGGAGTCAGCGTAATCGCGACGATAACTGACGAGGATAGCTCGCTTCCAACTATACCGAGTTCTTTGACAAGCTGACGCAGCTATTGTTCAGCTTGTCAGAGTCGTTTTCGCAATATCAACGTATACATGGGATGTCTCTCGATGAGAAAGGTGCGGAACTTGTAGGGAAACATGTCACAGAAATCTATCCAATTTTGCTGGAAATTATACATTCAGCAATTCGTGTCTTTACGAAGTCAAATGGGAGTAAGTCACGATATCGGTCTCAGTCGCACAATGTAGGGTAGGCTGGTTGACAATTGATACAGAGCTCAAGAGGACGCCAGCAGTCATCGGCCAGTTAATGTGGAAGCCTTTCAGTGTTCGATTCTCCGACTTGGTCAAGAAACTTGAGCATCGGCATAGTGTCTTGCTCGATGAGCTGACCGTCATCAACTTCGCAAATTCGTTAGATGAGAGGACGAGTGCGGAGGCGAGTCGCCAAAAATTGTCAGAGGAGCAGAAAAGAAGCCAAGAAGAGCGCGAAGCCGCTGCATCAGAACGCGGAAGGGCACAAAGAGAGCGCATGCTTGCCGACGCGGAGAGACGGAGTAATGCAGAGGCTAGGAGACAAATCTCGTCTAAACTAGACGAGATTCTTGGGAAGCAAATATATACTGAGGATGAGCATAGAGGTACAGAATCACACCTGAACCTGGTATTCATATGCTAACTTCTCAACTCAAAGTGAAGCTTCTGTCAGCTGCACGTAGAGGCATACATGCACCAAACTATCCTGACGCGAGAGATGGAGCTTCAAGTATACGTCTAGAAGGTACTGCAACGTGGGTGTTCGATATGCCCTCGTTCAAGTCATGGTCCCTAGATTCACCAAGCTCGGCCCCGACTACCAACGGCACTTTCGGAAGTAATGTCATGTGGATCACTGGTAGGTTCGCACCAGACTCATCTACGCAGCCGACAAAGTGCTAATAGCGTCAAGGCAAACCAGGTGCAGGGAAAACAGTGCTCGCAGCCTCTATTATCGAGTACTTGGAAAGCTCTTGCTCCCAAAATGATATTTTGTATTTTTTCTTTCAGTCTCAGTCTCCCGAGAACAGCTCGTCCGATGCTTACCGTTCTATCCTGGACCAGCTAGTCGAGAAATCAGAGCAAGACTTGAGCCTCTTATATCGATTTTCCTTCGCCATCCCAAAATGGGATGAGCCAGGAAATCCAGATATGCCAGGTCTATCAAGTGACGGACAGAAGAAGTTCACTTCAACAGTCGTCCTCGAGCTTCTCCGGCTCTGCCTTCGTCGGGGTTCTTTGCTTGTCCTAGATGGGATCGATGAATGCAGAGACATCGACGTCTTCCTCTCGTCCTTGAGGAGACTGCTTGAAGCGCATCCACATACGCGTGTTCTTCTATTAAGTCGCATTAATATTGCCCGACTGAAGCACATGGTTCAGGGCCAAAACCATTTGGAATTCCCTGAAACCAGTATCTCTAATGACATTGGACATTTCTTGACAGCAGAAATACACGACCTGTTTGAAGACGGGACACTTCCTGGATCAATCGACAACGCAGATTCCTTAGTCGAGAGACTAGTTCGAGGAGCAGACGGTATGTTCCTCTGGGCTCGGTTGATGATTAACCTACTTCGTTCGCCGTCCATGACCCCCTATCAGCGCCTCGAGGTCATCGAGCGGGTCAGCGTTCCCGAGGGGCTAGAAAAACTGTACGAGAGGATTTTCATGTTTATTGCGTCAACAGGCCTACGTGCGCTTAATCTCGCGAGCGGGTGCCTGGCATGGCTCACTAAAATGACACACCACATGTCTTCGTTCCAGCTGCGCGAAGCCCTCATTATTCAGGGGCACCTATCCAGCTCAGCAGCACAAGACAACATCGCTGAATTCGAAGAAGCTGTCATCATAACATGCGCAGGCCTAGTAATACGAGCTCCAGTATCGTCCTCCCAATCGCCTACGTCCTTGTCCCTGGTTCATATATCGATGATGGAGATGGTAGAAGAGCTCGTCATAAACCATATATGGATCGACCAATATCTGAATCATGGCCTGCACTCTATAATTACCGACTGTTCCGCGGCGAGACTAGATCTGGCTAGTTGCTGTCTGCGTAAGATCTTGAATTCCGGACCGGGCGACTTTTCAGGGCACCGAGATCGTACTCAAGGGGTAGAATCAGTCACCAGCTTTTCCGCCTATGCTTCAGCCCATTGGCTTCACTACATTCAAGATGCCGTATGCAACTTCCAGAAAACAGCGGATATGCACCCTCATGTGAGACTGGCCGTGTTCGGGGCTTTATCGAAACTCCTCGCGCTTTTGTCCGAACTACTTGAGAAACCCAAGGTTCTCTCTAGTTGGCTTCACGAGTTCTACTCTACTTCTTCAACTCTATTCCCTTCCTGCGACCACCCCCCAAGCGCCGTCCTAAGTTCCCTAGCAAATTGGATAATGCGTGCTGGGGCTTTGGAAGTCGTGCCGAACGAGAGTTTACTGCACACTTTAACGACGTTTGACGAAGAATTGAGAAGGATAGTTACAACTTGGGGGGACAGATTGAAGGACCGACCACATATTGTCTGGGACGAGTTGGCTTCATTCGCAGACAGCGGGCTATTCTTCAATCCAGGGACTACCCGAGTTACCAACCAGCAACCCCAGATCCCAGCGACGCAAAGCAATCAGCAGAAGCTCGTTACGTTAATATCGAGAACTTCACCGACCGGGACAGTGAAGGGTGTTCTTAGCATATGGACTTCGTTGTATGCTGCTACTTAGCACTAATATAAGTGCGAACATGCCTCGCTAACATGGAGAACAGACCCATCGACGATCAAAGCTACCATTCTTCTCTCCGAAGCAATCTCACAGTTGATCTGACAGACCTCTGTTCCGAATGGGTTTCCGAGTATGAAACGTGGCAACTCATACCAGAACCTAAGCGGATATCCAGCGTGAGCGTGCCTATGAACCGACACGACGTCCAGCTAGTGCTTCACAACTGGCTCGGTGCTCCATATGCAGACGAGATGCGCATCCCGCTGGCGATCAGTTGCGATATTCAATCCTTCTCCGTCATGAGCACTGTTTTCTCTTCAATTCCAAAGCAGCATTCAGCAAGCGACGAGTGGGTCTCAGGGACTATTCCCCAGACTCTGAGACCAGCACAAACGTACCAGAACTGGCGAATGGGAGTCCCTTGTCAATATTATTCTAAAGTCGAGTTTGACTTGAATGGGCACTACATTCTACTCGCCGAAACAGCAATGGCGAGCCCTCTAGATTGCACGTCAAGGGGGCAGCGGATATCCGTCTACGAGTATAGCACCTCGACAGCACCGGTGCTAAACCTGGAACTCGTAGGGTACCTAGACGTCGGCTCCGGCGCACAGAGGGTAAAAGACCTCGTATTCCACCCTTCCGAAGATATCGTGGCTGTGAAGATACGGTCTAGGTTGGAAGACATCATACAGGGCTGGGGAACGTATGTTCACCTATGGAGTTTCCGCCGAGGTAAGTTTCGCAAAGGCAATGCGTTGGATCAATAGCTTACATCCACGGCAGCGTTTCCGGAGTCTCTTACTAGCTATCCAATTCGCGAGCAATCGGATGCGCCGCTAGTCTTGGTGTTCTCATCCTGTGGAGGTTATCTCGCAGCCACATCGGAAAACAGAGAGTGCACTGTCATCCCTCTTCCTGGTGCTGCTTCTACCCCATCTATTCTTCCGCCATATTATCAAAGGCATAATGACGGGCGATTGACGGTGCCCGGAGATGCCTTATCGACCTGGCAGTCATCGCATATGGTGGAACAATCCGGCAGCCTTATCATCAACAACACACAGGCGTTGGGCCCTCACGGCATGTCCCAGCCAGGAACGGTATCCGTATCCCTACAAGGCAATGATGTTGTTCTATCGGACAGCAAACAGCCGGATTCCAGAAGTATTAGTCTTGTTACCCTGCCGAACTCTGCAGGCATGGGCCAAACAAGACAGTGCGTCAGGCTGCCCCAAAACCCAAGGGAGCCTATCGGTATAAGCATCGACGTTCAACCTCGCGATATTCAGATTATCTCGTCTAGAAACCCGACGCCGATGTTCATCGAGAGGGATCCCAGGGTAGTACTGAGACGAAACAATGGGTATATGATCCCAGGCTCTCACCTCTCGCCTCATGGCGTCTCCAACGACTCTCGAGATACGGGGAGAAAACGCATCATGCAGGATTCGGATTCAGACCCTGAGAATGTACATTCAATGAAGCGTAGAGGCTAGATTCAGTCTACAAGAGGAAAAGGATTGAATATGCGAAGTGCCATCCTCAACGTGAAGGGTGGCAACTATCGAGAGAGATGTCAATGCTCACCTCGTATTCTAAAACCACTTGACTTTTATTAGCTAAACTGTAATACATAGATATAACCCTAGATTATAAATATTTCTGCCTGAGAACTTTCCAATAAACGTCCTCAATTCGGACTCGCTCGAGCTGTAGTAAGAGACAATTCCGATCCTCCGAAACGTGTTGCCGTGTACAGGGGACAGCGCCAGGCCGGATGCCTGCCACCCTCCTACCGCAGCCGGCTGGGCGACGATCCAGATGCAGCAGAGCTCCTCTCGAGCGTCGTCTGTGGTATCAAAGATGATCTTCGGACCGGGTTGCCAACCTTGACTGCCCTTGTGCTCAACCGTAAAGGGGTATTGTATTTGTCTGAACAAATTTGCCGAGTATTGGTTGTCTGACAAGAAGGTAGCCTCGATAAAACATGTACGGCCGAAAATCTTCAGCTTTCCGCCCCTTACTTCACTCGTGTCGTCGCCATCTGTGCTGGCGAACTTAATATGAGCGGAGAACAGTGAGCTAAGTTTTATCGTTTTTTGGAAAACTGAGTCCGACATGAGTACGTGACCGTCGAGGCTGGCCCAAGACCAGGAAGGGGCGCGGTAATTGCTAACCCGCTCAGCGGGATCCCCAACCTTGACATACCACACTAATGTTTCTATAAGAACCTCCTCCCAGAGTCCGGCTAGATATGAATAGCGCCCGGGCTTGTAGGACTGCAGCGCGCGCCGAACATCTTTTGCCAAGCCGGACACGGCCACCAGTTTGTCGCTGGCGACGGTCAATTTCGTGTCCGAGTATAGGCTCACGACGGCGCCCCAGCTCGCATGGATTCGTGCGTGGGGGTCCTTCATTGTTCCCGGAGCTATGGGTGTGGCGATGAGCTGCTTCCATAGGGGATACTCGGAGTTTTTCTGCCGCACCTCCGTACTCCTCGAGCTGGACGACTCTGTCTCAAAGGGGAACTTTCCAAAGCCTTCGGGGTGCGTCTCGCACGCATGCGCCTCGGCACACTCCCAGAAGACTTGCTTGCTCCCGAAGTGGATGGTACGGCGGGACATGAGCCTCTCCTGCAGAACCCACGCCCGCTGAACAAGGGGCTGGTCTTGAAATTCTGCACACCACGCCGTATCTTCCAGGTCGGCCCTGTACACTTCTTCTTCGCCGTGTTCTCCGCTCATATTGATGATTGTGGGAGCAACTAATGCCGGATCGCGGGGAAAGAAACACCCCCCTTCGTCGTCCGCAGCCCCCAGCGCGGATATGCAGAAGGACGCGTTTCGGTAGACGTCCTGCACCATGCCGGCTTCTCTATGCCAGTCCCGTGTCGAATCCTGGTATATGCAAAGCCTGTCCACCCAAACGTACTTGACGCCAAAACGATCTGCGATCTGCATCGCGTCTCTCAATGTCTTTGGCAGAGAGCGAGTCAGGGTTGGCTGTTCCAAGTCTGCCACCGTCGAGCGCAGGAGCCGAAGGCTCTTCTCTAGGAGCTTGGTGCCCCATCGGTAACTCAGGGTTACGTATGGTGATTCCTTAGGACAGTCACTCCCGCTTACTAGCCGAAAATAAAGCTGTTTCCGCGATACGGACAACTGCTTCTTGGATATCTCGAGTAAGCGTGTCGGCATAAACCCCTTGCCCGGGGCTTTCTTCTTGCACCGACTATGCAGCCGCGAACAGGTCTTCATCCAGTCAAGGATCATCGACCAAGTCTGCATAGAGTCGGTGGAACACCCAAGGTCGTAGTTGAGCGTGTCGTCGATAAAGAGTGATTCTACGCCGCCGTGAGTTTCGTGTGCTTGTGATGCGTCAGGTAGCGAGCCTTACTTTGGAGTCTTACTAACAGGGCCATTTTCCGCCCTCGGCCGGCTTCGACGTTCATAGATTGGTCCGAGACCCAGAAGGTGGAAAAGAAGCCATGGTCTTCCTGGCTATTATGATCATCGTTCGAGGCAAAGTCGTTGCACACCACACACCCCTGGAGGGCAGAACGACGGAAGGATTCTCTATCGCGATGGTGCCCGTATATAGGCTGGTCACCCTTCCGGTAATAAAGTACAGTGTCCTTTCTCATACTCTCTAGCCCCCTCTTGCAGACTTGACATAGCATTGTATAGGTGCCTGATTATCCTCAGGCGAGGGGTCGTTTGATGTGGTTAGGAAGGTGTCTAATGGCCGGCCCAAAGCGTGAAAATAGTTGTATAAGTCCTGGGAAGGTAAACATACGATAACCTGATAACCGTAGGAGAAAATGAAACCCAAACATGTACAGGTAGAATTTTTAGAGCCTTATCTAGTGATCAAACGATTCGCCGTCGCACAGTGGCTTGGGTTATATTATGATACTATGCAAGCTGACTGCGCCTCCTGCAGGCTGCTGTCGGACGGACGGTTGCTAAGCCCTGTTCATTCATCGCCTGCCTCCTGTCTGTCAATATCTCTACATGTAACATCTACCCAGAGTTCGCCGTTACGAATCCGCTCGTTATCCTCTACTATCCTTAGTGGAACGAATTCGTGACAAGCTTCAGATAGTCCAAGCGAAGCTAGCCTATCGGGCACTTCACTCGTTCTTGTCGGTGAAGACCTCGCCCAGGACGACGCCGCGCATCTGAGAGCGGTCCATGAACTTGTCCTCGGCGGCGGTGACCCTGGCGGCCTTCTCGGGCGTGTGGACGAACTGGAAGAACTCCTTGAAGGCCGCCTCGCTCGCGAAGGTCATCTCGGTGACGGCGTCGTAGTCGAAGTCGGCCTGGGTGCCGACCAGCACCTGGGCCGGGCTGCTCGCGTTGCGCGTCGTGCCCTCGGCCTGCCCTGCGGACCGCTGGATGTAGCGTCGGCTGTGCGTCTGCGGGAAGTGCGGTCCGGCGATCTCCTTCAGCAGCGGCATGTGGACGTTCTCGTACTGCGTCTTGAAGTCTTCCGCCGAGACGCCCTGCTTGCGGGTGATGAAGAACAGGATGGAGTAAGGCATGATGATGGGAAGATTATGCTGTACCGCTGAGGGATAACGAGATGCTTGAGCTGTAGTCTGTATGTCTATGATTTGCGACCCTGTTCAGAAGAGTCTTCGGGTGAGACCAGCATATTAATAGAGGCACTGGCGAGCGCCACCTCGGGCTCTCCCCACGATAGCGTGAGACATTCCGGACTTCCCCTCGGTCATCCTCGTGAGTTATATACGAATTTGGCGCACGCATCCTCAACGGTTTGCTTCTTGGATTTATAAGATGATAGGTATTGTGACATATTCTCCGGACGTTGAAATTTCCTTGAGGTGACTATTGGTTGACGACGAGCGTACCTGGCGACAGCGGACTAGAGATAATAGTCCGCTACTACTCGTATCTATAACCATCTCTTCAGATTATAACGTATAATGACGCGGCATCGTTTAAATTCCAATATCAATCCACCAAAGTCTTATTACATTTACGTCCCTTCGACGTTTTGATGCTCAGATGTTTTTTTCATAGTAAGTAAGGGAGGGCGGGGCGATGTATGTTCTAGGACATGCAGGAAATTCAGTGAGAGGGCGGGTCGGGTTTATAAGGATGTGCGCTGTAAGTCCTACGATTACAGTGACTTTCATGCAAGAGTGGCTTGTAGAAGGCACCTGATTGATACGCTGTAAGGCTCTGTAATTGTAGGGCGGATACCGTGCTGATCCCGCCCCGTAGCGGTATCTTATGCTCCAACCGCCTACGTGTGCGTACAATACCACTTTATTATCATCAAGGCTTCATGCTTACCCATCGTTTTTTGGCCCCCGTATTCCTTCGACTGCCTTATCTTCCACATACTAGCAACCCGCCCTAGGAAATGATACGACCCGACTCACCAGCAGGTAGCAATGACTTTGTCCTGTTGTCCTGCGGCAAGCGAACCAATAGGCCATGGTGGGAGGCCGTAGCTGAACCAAGGGCCAAAACGGCACCAATTTTCTATTTGAACCTCCCCTGTGCCGGAAGCATGAAGGCCCTGGAGGTGGTCAGCAACTCTTACAGGCATATCGAAACATGTCACAAAACGTTGGGAAAGTAGCGCTGGTCGCGGAAAATATTAGACGACTCTGTCAATCTCGGCCAGAGACAGCATTTTACTTTCAACAACTTCTAAATTATATCAATACCAATTCCGATTTGCCACATGGCAGCGCCATTCCTGGCATCCGTGCCTTTCACATATATGAGAGCCGGGTTCAGGATACCACCACGACCGCTACCACTCGCCTAAAGCAAGTTGACTTCCCTCCTGTTGATGTAGACCCGGGCACATGGGATCCATCTCTTGTCGTCGTCCAGGGCCACCTCTGCCCCGAGGCAGTGGTCGAGCTGGCCCTTCTGTGCAACCTACCGCAATTCTTCCTCGGCTTTCTTGAGCTTGAGCGTGTGCGCCTCAAGTTTCGCAACTCGTACGAACTGCCGGCTCTGCCTTCACGCCGGGGCAACATCGTCAACATTCGCCTGGTCAGTCTCTGGCGCTTCAATTCACCGCGGTCTCGGGACTATCTGCCCGTTAATGTCGAGCCAGGCGAGCGCAGGGAGGCCGACAGGGCTTGCCGAGAGTACGAGAAGCAGCTGTTTGAGCAGTATCAGGCTGGCGCAACGCGGTTCAGAAAGGTGCACTTGCACGATTCAAAACACTTCACCGTCGAACAGTCAGTTTCGCTGTGCGTTGTTCCGGGCGGAAAGGGTGGAAACGGGGCGCCCAGATGGCGCAGTAAGTTTTCAAAAGATATCCTCTCATGCGTCCGAACTGCTAAGAACCATCCCAGCTATATTCCTTCTAGATGGCGGTCGAGACCTGCCTGGGCTATTCCAATACCCTTGGAATAGTGCCCTCCGCCCTCCAGGTCTCTCGCCGTCCCTCCTATCTGCCGTCCGCTACAACGAGCGCGCATCATCCTTCAGCATCGACTCCACGACTAACACCATCTCTAAAGCCGCTGCGCCAGTCGGCGAGAATCATTTTCGCATGCACCCCTACGACCCGCTGAGTGTCTATGGCGGGGTAAATGGAGCGAGGCTCCTCTCACGTCCCTTTTTTGCTGTCGCATCCGTACTTGCCTCGGCGGCGGTCTCGTGGAACCAAGTGCTCAACTTCATCGAGGAGGATATTGCCAAGCATCAGGACGTGACGGATGAGGAGACGTCGTCCGCGCTAGCCCAAGTACGCTTCAACGCAGGAGTTATCCAGCGATTCCAAGGCTTCATCCAGCTGGATCTCGAAACAATCCGCGATGACTCTTGGCACGCCATGTCCATATCACACGGTTTTGGGAATTGGAACAATGGCAACAACCTGGACGAGGTCGAGATAAGCCTAGACAAGGAGCAGGAGACCACCTTCGCAGAGCTCGTACGGGATTATGAGAGCTTGGTAACGCGCTGCAAGTCGCTCACGTCGCGGTGCGAGTCGTCGAGTAGCATACTTCAAAGCGCCATCGGTCTGCTCGAGTCGCAGGAGTCGAGAAGGCAGAGCGAGGAGGTCAATAAGGTCACGAAGCTGGCTTTCTTCTTCATACCCGTGTCACTCGTGTCTTCCGTCTTCGGCATGAACGTCATCGAGATCAATCCCGAGTCTGTACCGTCCATCTGGCACTTCGTTGTCACGTCGGTACTGCTGCTACTCCTGTGCGTCTTCTTAGACTTGGCGTACGAGTGGTTCTCACGGGCTAGTAAGGGAATAAATATTCTATTTAGGAGCTACCATTTTTTTCGTGGTTAAGATACATTCGAGTTATTCATACCGGTGTCAGGTACGTGCTACAATGTCCGGTATGTGAGAATATGATGGCAGATTATCCTACAGAGGAACTTGATGTAGGGGGGTGTGTGAGTACCGATTTTACCTATCTAAAGTACCTCAAAGCGACCAAAACATGATAAGTTGATCATAATCATCCTCTTTACCAGGAGGCAGGTCCTCTCGCCCAAGAATCCTTCTCCGAAGCGTCTCCGCCTTGTCATTCCACTCCCTGCCCGCCTCCGCGTCTCCGGCACTCGTATAGAGCTCTCCAAGCTGGAAATAAGTCCGTGCCATTTCATTTCGGTGCGCGCCCTCTCCCTTTTCGTAGATTCTCAGGGCCTCGAATAAATGATCCCTGCCGCAATCTCGGTCAGTTTTCATCGAGTACGTAGTGTGCGATTTTACTCACTTTGCCTTCTCGCATTCGCCTTTACGGGCAAGAAGCCAGCCCGCCTTGTACCAGGTATCAGCAATAAGATGGTGATCACCCCCAAACACAGTTCTATGCATTTCCGCAGCATCAAGTTGTGATTGATACGCCGCGTCTAACTTCCCTTGGCGGATTTGATTGCTCCCTAGGGCTTTATATAGTATCCCGGTGCTTGGTTGGAGTTTCAATGTCAGCAGTTGATATAGATATCATCGAGAATGCCATTGTTATGGCCAACTCACCGGTACGAGGTGGTATCCTTAGGGCCGAACTTCTCGGCTCGCTCTTCGATCCATGCTAACAGGAGCTTTTCGGCCTCGTCTGTATAGCCTTGGAATGACAGCGACTCAGCAAGATGCTTTGTGTATATCGACGGCTCCCCCGGGCATTCCTTCCAAATCTCCATACACCGCCGATAATTCTTCTCGGCCTCGGCATATTCTTTCTGCATCATCTTCGCCGTGCCCATGCCCCCGTAGGCCAGCGCCTCTCGCACGTTGGGGCGCTGTATCTGGCCCTTCTCGATGGCCTCGAGGCAGTACTTCAGCTGCAGCTCGAAGTGCTTCCGGCAGCCTTCCTGGTTGTTAGACTCGCTGTAGATCGAGGCGTAAGCACCGTTTATGTCGGCCAAGATCGCCTCGGCTCCGTCGGGGTGCGCGATGCAGTACTGCTCTGCAGTGTTGAGGAGCGCGTATGAGGATCGAAAGTTGCCTCGTTCATAAAAGTACCTGGACCTTCAGTATCAGCCACGGAAAGGTATATTACTATCCCAGATTGACGGCATGCTCACCAGCCGGCATTGTACAGCAGCTCTGCGAACGCCCGCGAGGCCTTCAAAGAGAAGTTGTCACCCGAACTCGCCTCTCCGGTCCTATCCCTCTGATGGAACTCCCGATAATGTTCTGCTAGGCTCTCGACATGGGGGACAAGCTCTTGTTGTCTTGGCCAGAAAGAGCCGTTCTGGCGGTTATGCCGATCAGGCACGGGCCAAATGGTATTGATTAAATCAAAGGCGCAATCAAATGCTTCCTGGTATGTATTGGTGTCCACCATGGTGACCTGGCAGATTCCCTGCATCAGGCGGTGCATCCATATCTTTTTCATATCGGCGTTACGGTAGATTAGGTCCATCACGGTCAGGCTCCCTCGAAACTTGCGTACATTTAAAAGACTCGGAAGCTTCGGGTGCTTAGTCTTTTGGACCCCCTCAAGGAGGAACTCTTCTCGAATGCCGTCTGGGTCAAGCAATGCTAGGATATTTAAGAATGATCTCGAGCCCGGCGAGTCTTGGTCCAGGTGCGTAAACTGGCTCTGCCAGGCGGTTGCAAGACTGAAGAGATAGTGAGCCTCGGGACCGCTCAGGGGTTTGGACTTTCTGATCAGATCGCTGTTAGTGTACTCTACCAGGTAATCATCCAGCCCGAGCTTAGTAGATTTGAGTAGGGCAGCCACCGACGAGATGGCTAAGGGGAGAAATTCAATCCGAGAGCAAATAGCTTGAGCGTCTCTTCGATTAATTGTGTTATCGGGCCTCCCGGACAGTCTCAACAATAGATCGGCCCCGTCATCGTCGGCAAGCTTAGCGATGGTTTTGATTTCGCCTCCGGTGAATTGGCCAAGACTTGCTTCGTTTCTCGTCGTGACAAGGACGGAGCCACGATCTCCAGTAGGCCAAAAGTCTGTGAGGAGGCTTTCGTCGTCCTCGTTTGTCTTGTCTTCTACGTTGTCAAGGACCATGAGCCAGTTGACATCTGCTTGATCTGATTAGAGATGCGTTCTTTGCTTTAGGAAACACTACTCACTAGTTGTAGCAAGCCAGCTCTTGACCCGCCTCCTACTCTCGTTTTCATTCTGTGTGGCTGTTGAAGACAAGCCAAGCTCTCGATCGAATTCGGAATAGCTTTGAGAAAGCTTTGCTCGGGTCTCGGCGTGCGCCCACAAGATGACTGGGAAATCTTGGACGGATCTGAAAGCGTACTCGACGGCAATCTGTGTTTTCCCAATGCCGCCCATACCAACTACGGCAATTTTTTTCTGTTCCTGTCGGAGCTTAACGCCGGGGGTCAAAGCCGAAGTCATGGCTTCAAGAATATCCGATCTCCCAGTGAAAGCCGGGTTTCTTTGGTATGGATAGATGATGTGGCATGGTAGCCGGATAGGTTTGGGCGAAGCCTCAGGCTGAGATGTTGCAGTGCTTTGAATAGGGGGCTTAGGTCGAGGAGCTGCCGTTCGGAAGATTTCTAGAACATGATTCGGGCTTTCTTGCTGAATCTGCATCTCAGGCAGAGCGGAAGTCACTTGAGCCGGTGTTAGGAAGCTCTAGCCAACACTTTGTAATTGTTATCGAAGTACGCTTACATAGTAGGGGAGGCTGCACGGTTGCGGTCGAAAGGAAGTTAGCGACGATTTGGAAGAGCTGCTCCTTGAGTGTCTGGTCCGAGACAATGTATGAGGATAGGCCGTCGTGGTTCATGTCCAGACCGATTGCTGTCTCTTGCCTTTGCCGTGGACCACTCCTCCCTAGTTGCAGTCTAGCAAGGGATGACGAGATGACCTGAGTATCAGAGAAGTTTATTAGCTGCTCCCAGTTTCTAAGGTACTAATGCATGCGATATCGTACCAGCATTTGCTTGGTTGAGAAACGTGTCCTGTACGGCGTTTCCCTTTCTTCGTAGAAACTGCAGATATCGTAGGATAGGTTCGAACTGAGAGATTGAAACTGATTGCACAAGTCCCTTATTTCGCCGAGGGAGCGATCCGAGACAAGTTGCCGAAGTATGCTGTTTCGATGACTGCATTCGAGTTCCACACCAGCGCTGACTCTGAGGGCCTTGTTGAACCCTGGACTGTTTCCATCATGTGCAGTTCCGAGGAAGATAACTCCGGCCGTTGAATCAATGACTTGCCGGAAGTCGGGGTGGTCATAAGCGAGAACCATGGCCTAGTGATTGTCTCTGGTTAATGCTGTATCAAGGATACAAGGCGCTTCAAGGCACACTCAACCTGTTTGAGAATGATCCCCCCAAAGCTGTGAGCAAAGAATACGATGGAGCACGTGTTGATCCATGGTTTTGCAGATAGCTCTTGAAGAAGGCCTGTTGCGGCATCTGGTAAGCCTCCCTGAGGCCCGGAGGTATACGCAGCAAGGAAACTATCAACATTCGGAGAGAAGACAAAGACGGCGTCTACCGAGCCGTTAAGGGAGGCCCACCACGACTTTTCGTCGTCAAAGCTAGGTCGAGATGCCTGTCGCAGACTACGAAGGATGATAACAACACTGTCATTTTATGAAGATTAGCAGAGCGTACTTGGAAAGGCTAAAGAGCCGTTTCCTGGATAGAACGTCAAAGGTCACTCACCTCTTTGGCCGTTCTAGTGACGTCCCTATAAGGGGCAGCAGCATGGTGGCTGTGATGTGCAATTCGCGCCACTGTATTAACTGTAGGCAACTAGGTAGGCAGATATTACTCTTCGAGAGTGGATGAAATCAGGGCACAACTTGAGACGTTTAGCAATCATCATATTCTGCGTGTGCATGGGCTCGTAAGTACACAAGTCTATAATGCGCGAGTTCAACTGACTATCAAAACATGAACACGCATGTCAAATGCACAGACCCCCGTCAGATCCCCCCTTCTCCTCTCCCCTTCCTCCGAAAGAAACATCCCCCGTGGAGAAGCCCAGGCGACGCGTAGGGAGAGTGTCCGAGAACGAGGGGGGGGGGGGGCCGGAGGACGGCAGCTCATCGAAGAAATTGAGGCTCTTTGCATATCATTACCTGAAGTGATGATCTTATTACGGCGGCCAATAAGCAAATGACAAGCCAATTAGCGATGTACTTGCCCAATTTTGTCGCTGCACGCACGATCCTTCACGACGGATGCAACGCCGCTATGACCGCTGCAGGAATGAAGCCTCGTGATGCATTCGATCAAGGGTTAGGTACCCGGTACTTAAGGCATGTATATGTAAGTAGGGTTAAAGAAAAAAGGACAACGATTCATCCCTTTTCGGCGCCCGGGTTTCGGCATCTATTTTGGATGGAAAATAGTCTAGGCGGACTGGTTGCCTTACCGCGCAAGCAGCAGTACAGAAGCCGAGAGGCTACCTGTTAGATATATGAAGCAATTGATAAGGGTAAGAGTTGTTCTATATACTGTCTGAGGGAAAGGGGTTCTTCGGCACAAGTCTTGCTGGTGGCCTCGAAGACGACGTAAGTGATATACGTGGCCGTCTTAGAGAAACATGTCGAGCACAGACAATATCATCAAGACAGAGATTGGCTACTTCAGCCGTAGCCCAAGATATGATACGGAGAAGCCCTACACAACGTCATTCCCGGTCGACCATATTCCCGGCGCGCAGCACAACAACCAGGAGTGGGTTTTCCATAATACTGCCGTTGAGGACGCGCGTGATGAGAGACCCGAGCTCGACACGCAGGGCTTCCAGTATCTCGAGTGGAAGACAAACCTCAGCAGACCAGACTTCAAGCTTGAGGAAAACATCAAGACTCGATACTACCGCGAGTTGGCTGAGATGATCAAGCGGGCCTTCCCACGATACAAGAAGCTTGCTTTCTTCGACTATGGCGTAAGCAGCCCCTGTCCGTCTGGTCATTCTACATCTAAAACCGAGCTTAACTAGGTCCGAGTCCGCGATGGTCGATATCCGAATGCCCAGGGTGTTGCCACGGAGCACACCCAGCCCTTCCGATACGCACACGCCGACTTTAGTGAAAAAGGCGCCCGGATGAGGCTGATGGACTCCTTGGGCGAAGGGGCAGCGGAGCGACTGCAGGAGATGAAGTGTGATCTTTTGAAGTAAGTCGATTTACACCCAGCCTTTCCTAGCACCAAAACGACACAGATGGCTATAATAACACTTTGCAAGCGTATGGCGACTTCTCAACGACAGCCCGACCAAGGACTGGCCGCTGGCCTTCTGCGACTGGCGTACCATAGACAAGTCGGGAGACATCATTGCGAACGACGTGGTCTTCGATACTTCGATCGGAGAAAATCATTACCTTCGACACAATTCAGATCACAGATGGTGGTACCTTGCGGCCCAGCGGCCCGAAGAGGTGGTAGTCTTTCGCAACGTCTCTATCGGCGACCCCACAGCTGCTCGTAAGCTCTCCTCCCGTCCTCGTCCTACTAATCCTTTCTTTTTATTTTATTTTTTCTTTTCTTCTCCTTTTGTCTGACCATTCGCTTACAGGCGCGTTCCACTGCGCATTCCGCAATACTCAGTCGGATCCCGGCCAGATGCCTAGAGAGAGCGTTGAGGTCAGGCTAGCGGCATTTTATTGATGACAGGGGCCTACGTCCCGTAGTTTATTTAGTTCTCAAGTATTTTTAATGTCTCTAGAATGCAAGAATTGTACCCCATATATGTCACGAGCTGCGTAGAATGTACAGTGTCCAAGCGCCGTGCTGCTTCAACGGTGAAGCTCTCACATGTTTGTTAAATGGAGAGTCGGTGAACGTACCTAGGTAGGTATCTAAGGTCAGCAACAGTACCTACCTACCTACCTACCTACCTACCTAGGTACATATACCTGAGGTATTTACCTCCTAGGGAAGCAATTGTAGATAGTGAATTTGACTTCAATCATTCAAAGAGTGATTCTATTCAAGAAGTGATAGATCTTATTTGGACGACGATGATGGGTCCGTTTGCATCTGGCTATCTGCTTTAGGTACCAATTGGCTTACAGACACAGCGACACGCTACTATGGCTCATGGGACGTCTCGATACATCCTCATTTGGAGAGTGTCTGCAGAGTGATTTTGGGCTACGTGTCAACAAGCGGACCACGGGAAGCCGGTTACATTTTAGAATCACACTCTTTATAATTGCAACGTGATCCAGAGCACGCCTATATCAATAACCTCTCATTTCACAATTTTTGAAATATCGAAACCGAAAGCACAGCCTCCTGCCAGGTGCCAATGATCACTCTGCAAACGCTCCGAACAGCATCATTCAACTGAAATATACTTGACCTAACGACCCTTGACTGCTATCTCGTATATCTTGAGGAGACCTTCCTAATTGGACTGAGTGAACATTGGATAATGTGCGGCACACCATTTGTGACGTTACAGGTGTTGGCATATCGTGTTAGCCGATTAGACTCAGAGAAGAGTTTCAATAAGGCGAACAGTAAGTTACTGCGAATAGCGCCGGAACAAGAGCAACAGCGGTTGCGAATAGGGGTATGCATTGCCACCTAGCCCAGCTCATGAAACATCGCTGAGAGCATTCTCCATTTAGGTACAACGATGGTCCAGTATCTAAACAGCACAGTTCATGAAATCACCGGTGCAGCAAATAGATTGACGGATAGAATAATAAGCATAAAGTAAACTATCCATCGTAGGTAATGCAATATAACGAGTGTCCCTACATCGGTTCTAAGTTACCCCTTCAATGGCACCCAAAAATTAACAGTCATAACGAGCGTCCGAGGATATGTCGACATTCTCCCGAGTCCTGCTAATGAAAATGGGAAGAGTCCCCACGACGTTACGGCAAGCCATAACGAGCATGAAGAATCCGAACTGTGTCCGAAGACATGTCGATGTTGGGACGTGCGTCGAGTTTGGCAGCGCTGTTGGGCCACCACGTCAGTCATCAACCTATACCCTTCCTGTGTCTTATACGTACCCTCAAGACGATGTGTTGTCACCATTAGATGTCAAACTCAGTAGCGGGAATGCCAGCGGGACGCAGACCATTCTGCTGGCCCTCGTAGATTTCGATGGCGCGGTGGATGGTGGTGGACGCCTCCTGTCCGGGGGTGTACCACTTCATCCAGGGCTGGTCCTTGGCCGCGGCGACGTTGGGGGAGGTAGTCTGAGTCATGTTGATTATGTGTTTAAGATATGATTCAAAGAATCTCTTGATAGTTTGTGCAAATGCGAAGTTGATTGTCTAAAAAACCGAGACGGATGGTGTAGCAGTGCTGGGACGAGTTAGATAGCCATTTTTATAGCCTTCCTTCGGCGCCGGGCCATGAATGAGGAGAAGCTCTAGGAGGACGCGAAAATCAATACTTTGCAACCGGAAATGCCGTCTTTGATCCTTCGGCGACGTGACTGCTACCTTGGCTGCTTGGTGCCTTCAAAGTGAGGCGGGATGAGGTTCTAGGTATGCCTGAAAATCCTAGATGATCAGTGTTTTGCAGCTAAATTTGCACTTTGGCTCGTTTAGCCGGTCGCATGATCTGATTGCTATCTGGCTTAGGATGTGTTGAAGTGAGGCCATTCGTGAGCCCAGGTTATCAGTGCGTTATTGCCGGATTTGCACTTTCGCTCGTTTAGCCAGCTGCATGACCTGATTGCTACGTAGGTCATTTTGGAGCGAGGCAGGTTGAGGCTCTAGGTGGGCCGAGTTCGCCCGTGTTGTGTAGCCGTTTTTGCACTTTGGCTCCTTCAGCGGGTGCGTTAAGGACAAGGAGGGCCTTAGTAACGCGTCTGCATGATTGTGATTGCTACCCAGATCATTCTGGAGTAAGGCGGGATGAGGCTCTGGGTGGGCCAGAGAGTCCTAGATAGCAGCAATCTGCCGCCTGGGTAGGTGGTAATATTGCTTTGGGCCGTATGTTTCCATCCAGTCACGATAACGTCACAAGGCTGCGAAGACATCCGGATACGTGTATGCGCCCTCATTGGCCCAAGAGAGTGCCCGTGGACGGGGGTATACAAGGGGGTATGGAGGGGAGAGGGGTAACGGTGAGCTGTTGGAGAGTGCGTGAATGAGGCTGGCAGGATTTAACTGCGCGCGTACGTGTTCTAGAGCGACTGGCATGCATCATGTACAGGATACTTACTTGTACACAGCCTCGCTGTCGACTCGGTTCGCGCACCACATGAAGATTGCGCCCTGCTGCTAGAAATGCCAGCTTCTGTTTGCTTCGTGGGGTGGTGGCATTCCTTGCCATCTTTCCCCTCTCCTCCGCCTTCCGCCGTCTTTGGCGTCTCGTCTGACGGTAAATGTATAAGCACATCCGATCCAGGTTGCTTGCCTGGCTATCTCCGCAATATCGCTTGCCTACGTCTACGCGCAGCGTGAATATGGCCTCGCACACTTCTTCTTTTGCCTCCTCGGTGGTGACTCTGTCTACTGCTAGCTACTACATGGGACCAAGGTCAGAGGTATGGTTGACATCAAACCGTGTTATAGCCCTTGGATGCTAATGTCCTATGCAGTTGAATATCCTTGATGACTCTCGTCCCAATTCCCACCCAACTTCGCCGTCTACGCCCACTGTGCTTTTCTCACTTGAGAGCAACACCAACGAATCTCTTCGAAATATTGTAAAATCGTTCCAGCAAGACGATGTCTTCTCTGTCGATTTTCTCACCGACACCGTTGTAGTCCAATGGATGTCCGGAAGGCCATCGACATCCAAGGGGTCCCACATCTCGTGGGAAGCTCTCGACCTAACCACGGCAGATGGTCCTTGGAAGCCTGCGCGTGTCATCACTGTTGACTCGCAGCATCAGCTACCATCCGGGCCTTACTTCCTGGCCCCAGGCAACACGCTTGCGCAGGCATGGCGCTTGTACCCAGACACCTCTGATTCGTTTACGACCACGTTCGTCCCCAAGCTGAATGGCTCACTTGGGTAAGTCTTGTCTCCTTACTCCTCTCCGACTTCTCCGAGGCAGTTAAGGCCGGGTCCGCACGGGCATCCGAGTAGAGCTAAACTGTCTGCTGCTCAGGTTTGACCCAGTAACCGTCATGACCAATGATGGACTCTGGCGTCAGGTGGCCGTACCCAGCCGCCTGTATGCGACCCCGACAGCGGCCAAGCCCCTTGCCGGGAAGCGCATTAGCCTCAAGGACCTATTTAAAGTGAAGGGAACTCAGACGACCCAAAATAACCGCGCTTGGGTCCATCTGTATGGCCCGGACACTGAGACGGCAGTCTACGTCCAGAGACTAACTGAACTTGGCGCCGTTATCGTTGGTAAGACGAAGATGAATGCCTTTGCCTCCTCCGAGTCCCCGACGGATCAGTGGGTTGATTTCCACGCACCCTTTAACCCTCGCGCCGACGAATACCAGAACCCCTCAGGCAGCACTACGGGTGGAGCAACGGCACTGGCGACCTATGACTGGTTAGACTACTCCATCGGGACTGACAGTAAGTCATATCATGCCTGATATCGTGTCGTACTATTTACTATACCTGACGCTGACGGTGATTCTTTGATAGCTACTGGAAGCATTCGATGGCCTGCGGCATCTAACGGCGTATATGGGCTCAGGACCTCGTGGAATACCACAAGTCTGGAGGGCATCTACCCTTCTTGCAGGTACGAAGAGAGTTAAAACTCTTTGCTTTGCATGCTGATGAAGACAGGTCCATGGACACAATTGGCCTCCTAGCGCGAGACATCGACGGACTTTACAGCTTAACTGAACACTCGATGGGGTTCTCGCCCACATCAATAGAACGGGTAAGCTTACTCGTAGTCTACTGCTTGTCGTGCCCTATCTTCCAAGTACGGTTAGAGCTAACATCACGATTCCCTAGCTTCCAAAGCAAATTCTGTACTGCACTGACTTCCTTCCACACGAGAATCCGGCCCAGAACAGTCTGGTGGAGGAATTTGTCAGAGGTCTTGAGGCGCACCTTGGCATCGAGCGTACCAACATCAATATCCTCGAGAGGTGGTCGCAGTGCCCGCCCCCGGAGGCTGAGGGTAAGAACCTGAAGACTTACACGGATACAGTAAGCAGATATTTCCGAATTTCTTCACATATATACCTTGAAACATTGCTAATGCCTCTTCCTCCAGACAGCCTCCAACCTCTTCTACTACGACGGTTATAATGAGTACGCAGATTTCCGCGAAGAATACGAGAAAAAGTTTGGGAAGCCAGTCTTCCTAGGCCCCTACATGCAGTGGAAATGGTAAGCCTCCAACTCCAGTGCATAGATGGGAATTTCCTAATCTCTGACTTGCCCAGGGATCGTGGTTCCAAGGTCACCCTTGAAGATAAAACTCGGGCTGAGCATGAGTTAGCTGTGTACCAGCGATGGTTTCGAGAGAACGTCCTGAAGGCAGAGGACGGAGGAGGCTCAGACGCAGTCTTGATTCTGCCTTGCAGCAGTCCAGATCCCTCTTATCGGGATCTTCCAAGCCCGTGAGTACTCACTTGAAAGAGTGTAGTGACCGAATATTGGGAAGAACCAAGTCTAATCATGATAAATGGATCTCTAGGCAACCCAAAGTTTCTGCCGCACACAACTTGAACTATATCTCATCGATGCAGGGTCTGCCTCAAATCGTCGTCCCAGGTACGTCTTGGACCTTGCACTTCACCACACCAGGGAGCACTCGCTAACATGAGAACACTTAAAGTCGGCCAGATTCCGTTTGAATCCCGTATTAGCAAGAGGACCGAGCACCTCCCTATCGCGGCGTCCATGGCCAGCGCATCAGGTATCCCCACTTCCTTGCTTCCCTTTGCGATGCATGTCACTAACTCTGTGGTCTAGGAAGCGATATGTTACTTATATCTCTAGCCAAGGCTGCCCTAGAGAGAGCCCGGAAACCGACACATGTGGAAACTGGCCGCCTTACATTCAAGCTCTAGAAGCGGAACGAGGTTTCTGTGTGATGGCGATTTGGCATATAATCCGTACTACTATCCTGGGACTTTCTTTACTGCGAAGTCCTAGTTGAAGCTCTAGGTTAAGGGCATTATGCTAATGATATTGCCATAACCTAGGTTGGGATTTAGTGATCAAGGGTGATAGTCTAGTCTAAGACTAGGGAAGATACGGATAGAATACCAAAAATTTTCATTTCAACCAGCTAATTATCAGGATCCGTACCCCACGCTATTAGTAGGTATCTCTTTGAAAGAACAGTAAGTCGAGTAAGATCGCTAGTCTATTCAACTCTCGTACGCTACAACGTCGCGAAGGTCTTAGTATCCATAAACTCGGAAGAAGATGCAACATCACGTTGAACCTTTTCTTGCTATTTGCCTTACTCATCTCAAGTAAAAGGTGGCTTATGAATATTTTCCAATCCGGATAACAGTCTCATTTTCCGCGATGTTCCAAGCAGGGTAACTAGCCGTCGGAAAATCCGAATTCTCATTACAAGGGCTATCGGAATTACCTAGATGCTAAGTGTAGCAGCTCTTTAAAAGTAACGAACGTCTGGCCGAAGAACGACCCTCCAACCCTACTGCCAACCAAAACTTCTCTCTCGCTATCCGACCATCCACATCCTCGATGATACGATGAAGCGCGATAGGCACTCTATACCGGGTGTTAAAGAGGACTCCTTTTGCTCTCTGCTTAGAGCGACTCGAATTTAGCCCTCAGCTGGTTAAACTCATCGCCCGAGAGCCCGGCGTACTCCAGGCAGTCGTCGCCGCAAGCATACGGGACAGTGCCGGTGCCGTCGAACCAAGGGGCGGCGGAGATGCAGGGATAGGGGATCCCCGTGATGGTGATTTCTAGACAATGTCCGTCAGCCTCTCTTTCTCTCTACTCTTCGCAACCGCCGCCTGAAGAAGCCAACGGCCACGGGAATCCATCTCCCTCAACACCCGCGGGATACACTTACTCTTGTCGCCCTCGTACCCGTTGACGGTGATCTGAGCGCCGTTGAGGGCGTCGCAGCAGTCCTGGATGACGTTCTCGGGGACGCCCGAGGGCGTGGTCATGCAGCTGGCGCGGGCGTGCAGGCCCGAGGCGCCGGGGACGGCGAGCTCGGCCTCAAAGGTGAAGTCCTTGCCGCTGCTGAAGTCGCGCTTGCGCCCGAACCAGTGCACGGCCGCCCCCGCGACCGTGCCGGCCACCTCGCCGATCAGCGGGATGAAAGCCGCCACCGGCGCCGGGCAGCTCTGCATCAGCGAGTAGGCGGCCATCACGCCGGCTGCGGTTACGGCTTTGTGCTGCATCTTGGGATTGTTTTGGAGGAGAGGTGGTCTGCGAAGACGAAGAAGCTGGGGTGCTGCTGGCGAGGGACGAATTGCTATTAGGCTGGAAGTAGGACTGTAGAGGGAACTGGTGTTCTGTCTGGAGAAGGAGTACGGACTGGAAAAGGGGCAGACCATCGAGTCTACTTATAGACGATTTTTTGCGTCTCCTTCGCCTGCTTCGGCCTCAGCTAGCTGATCGAGATCTAGCTCAAAGGCCTTGGATTCCTCTCTCGTATCCTATATCGAGTCGATAAAGTGGTCTTGCGATATAGTCGGCTGATTTCGCGAGCTAGAAGGTGCTCTCCCCATGCCAGACTCTTGACGGCTGAACACCACTGAAGCCATCGCCAAGAAAATAGCTTAGACGAACCACTGCTTCCAAACTACATGTATGGCTATCTCGTATCCTTGCTTGGTTCTCATGGAAATCTATCTAAGACTATAAAGCTGACAGGAAGCTCCACCTGGCTGGGGCGGTATAGTCAATCGAGTTTAGGTTTTCATCCTTTGTCGGGTTATGCAGTGTGCGTATAACTGATCGGGACAAAAGCTCTTAAAATTTTCAGCCCTCCTGTTCTCAGGTCGCGTAATAGCTTCACATTGAGAAACTTCCTATTGGGGAAATTCTAAAATTTGACGCCAACAACCCCAACGCGATCCTGAACTCGGGCATTATATCGGGTCAACCGCTGAATATGTGTAAATACAGCAATGGCTGATGTCAGCCACATCCACTCTGCATCCCGCCAAGCAATTCGTAGTGACTCTATGTCTTCACCGAATGTAAGATGGTGCTTTTCACGATTTCAAAAGTTCCTCAAGTTGAGCACCGTTAATGCCGAGATGTCTGAGACTATGACACATGTTATGAAAAATATTCCTCATTCGGCAGGAGAATAGACGTTAGCGAAAGTTCTGCACTTCACGTTATAGCCTATAGCCCCATAGTCCTCTTGAGTTCTTTACTTTGTCATTTCTATTTTTATACAACGCAATAATAGTCCTATAGAAATTCACTTCTTCGTCTCAATCGAATTGTAATTCCCATGACTAAATTCTTTCAAGAATCCCGCTAATTAGTCTCATGTGCCTTAGAGGGCATGTTGGCTGCTGGCTTCCGAGTTCCAGCTACCCTTAACAGTAAAACGACCTACTTGCTGCTTGTTTCTATTTCGAAAGCTATGGAGTCAATTGTCCTGTACGCCCTAGCCGTCGGGTTGGTATTCTTTGGCCTCTCCCTCCAGAAGCATAAGCGAAAATTCTTGTTGATTCCGATATGGGCATTGCTCGTCAAGTCGTTTTGGGAAATCCATCACCTCGTTTGGATTCCCGGTCTCGGTTTCCAGTTTGGCATGCTGGATATTATAACGTTCTTCTGTGTCCCATTGATCCTGAACTCAATAGAGAAACCTTTGGATTTCTACAAGAGGGATACTCGGGCTCGGAATCTGTGGACTGGCTACAAGTTATATAACAATCCAAGAATGCTCTCGGTCAACTCACACGTCCTAGAAAAAGGCCCTGCCGGAGATAATAGGAATCTTTTTTTCTTCGTGGCATTCCGAACTTTCAAGGTAGCAGTCATATTCGGCTTAAAGGCTGCTCTTCAGATTGCCATGGAAGCCGGGTTTGGGAGACTCCGCATCATCGAAATATCTCCGTCCAGGGAGCCTACGATGCGACGCTTGATTTCGGGCCAGTTCACAACACGCCAACTTGTACTTCGGATACATACGACGGCGTACTGGGTGCTCGAAACTATAGCCCAGTTAGAACTAAGCCATCTACTACTCGCTATCGTCTTCGTTGTCCTGCTGCGCTTCGACCTACCGGAAGAGTGGCCGCCCCTGTTCGGCCATATTCGCGAGGCTTACACTCTGCGGCGCTTCTGGGGCCGCTTCTGGCACCGGCTTATCTCCCCTTCGGTTGCTGCATGGGGCCGCGTGATCGCGGACAAGACACTGCGCTCACGAGATCAGACGGCGGCCAGGAATCTGATCGTTGCCTTCTTGGTATTTACCGTATCCGGCTTTGCCCACGCCGTCGTCAACTGGAGGCTTGGAGAGCCCGCACTCGATCGGGACATACTATACTTCTGGATCACTTTCCTAGCCACCGGCTCGGAGGTGGTGGTGACGAAGCTTTGCGCTCGTATATATTCCCGATACCCACTGCGGATGGCCAGTGTTGGGTCAGGACGGACAGAGATATTTAGAAGAATCCTGGGTTTCGTGTGGGTTTTCGGGTTCTTGGTCTGGCTTACTCCCAGGCTTGTATATGCAAAGACGTACGAGTCTTTGATGCTAAAGGCTGCTCGCAATTCACGTCTATGACGGATGCATTCCGTCCTTTAGAGTATGTTAGATACTGGGCTGATGCCTTTTCTGGATGTGTTAGTTTACTCCTGACACAGTGCCGGTATGTCTTTTCAGATGAATGTACTGTCTTGGATTTTTCAACATTTTCTCTCCCAATAATTTTTATATTTTCTCAATCAAGATAAAATATTTATACATACACAGCAGCATGTTACATGTGATGGGCAGTATACAACCTGATCGAATTAGCCATCTCATCACCCAGATGATACCCAGGTATGTACTTGCAATGCACAACCGAGCATGGGCAACCAAAGACGTCTGTTCTATGCCTTCCCGTATTCTACCTGGTCTTAGTAGTAACTTTTATACCCGGTCTTGCAACTCCATCGGAAGTTCATTTTACCCCTAGTACCCCTGAGGGTTTCTCGAAGCCATGATGGCGCTGAGATCCTCTGCCAAGCTGACCGGCAGCGGATCTCTGACGAGGGCCGTCTCGAGCGCTGAGAAGACCGCCTTGACGCCTATGCCAATTTCTTGGGTGCCTGTCATGGTCTGAAGCTCGTTGAGCGACTCATTGATGTCTGCGGGGCCATTGAATTTGCCCGACGCCGACAGGAGGACCTGCAGCTCGCGATGATCCTTAACAGCCGGTACGGCTATTTCTCGATCCCACGCAAAAACGCCGTGCTGGTCGAGCATGGACCGTTGGCTTGTTGTGGCTATTATAAGGAGTCGACGGTTCTGCCGAATTGGTTAGTGTGATGGAATACCGCCAATGCAGAAGGATATGTAATTTACCTTAGGAGGTCGGGTTTCAAGTACGGCACCCAGGTATTGCACAACAGCGTTGGAGAATCTGGGCCCAATAGGGTTCCAGTCGATAATCTTCTCGATACTATCTAGGATCACGATGGAGAGGGCTGATTTATAGGCGTCGGAAAATGCACGTCGTAGATAGTCGAGCTTGGCAGCTTCGTTTGTTCCGACGTCGATTGGCCTGATAAGCTTGACGAACGGGAATTCTGATTTCAGCCCAATCTCTGCGGCCAGCGCAGTCTTTCCAGCGCCTTGGGGACCATGCACCAGGACTGAAAATAGAGGGGACTTTTCAGAGGTGCGAACGGCTTGGACGAAGCTAAGACCCGTAGAGAGGATGTTTTGAATATGAGGACTGTAGTTGATGACTCCGTACGGAGATGCACCGCTGAGCTCTTCCTCGGAAATACCGAAAGCGGGCTTGACATCTTCCAGAGCTTTCATGAAATCGGCTCTTGTCAGCATGACATCCTGCGGGTTGCCGCTGACGCCGGTGACATCTCCGAGCTTCGTGTGCCTCGTGAAAGCATAGGACAGGGCCGCCTTGACCAGACCAGAAATCTCGGCACCCGAGTAGTTCTTGGTCAGCTGTGCAAGTTCATCTATGCTGACGTCGGCGCCCAACTTGTCGATCTGCCTGATTTTGGAGGTATGGATCTTCAAAAGGTCAGCAGACGTTCAAAATTGATACTATAGGGGTGGTATTGGGATTATGACGACGCCAGTGAATAGTAAGAGGGAAAAGTGACATGAGTTTACTTACGTTGAGAATTTGCACCCTACCGTGCTCATCCGGCAGCGAGATCTCCACATGCACTTCGAGACGCCCAGGTCGTAATAGCGCATCATCGATCATGTCCTTCCGGTTCGTCATGCCAATAAGCAAGATGTTGTTGAGTTGGTCGACTCCGTCGAGTTTGGATAGAAGCTGATTCACAACGCTGTCGCCAACGCCGGTGCCCCCTGAGCCGCTACCTCGCTGCTTGCAAACCGCATCCAATTCATCGAAGATGATGATGTGCAGGCCACTCTCTTCGCCCTTCTCCTTGTATTCCTTCTCCGCGTCCGCAAACATCTTTCGGACGTTCTCTTCTGACTGACCCACGAATTTGTTGAGGATTTCCGGGCCGTTGATGATCTTTGGTTCTCGCGCGTTGAGCATCTTGCCGATTTGTCTGGCAATCAGCGTTTTGCCCGTACCAGGTGGCCCGTAAAGCAGGACACCTTTCACGTGAGAGATACCCATCTGCTCTACCAAGCCAGGGGGGAACACTCGAGACGCAAAGGCTCGTCGGAAAATGGTGCTAAATTCTTCGTCTAGACCTCCGATACCCATATCGGCGAACTTGAAGTCGGGCCGAAGAATGGCATTTGTAGCAGGTCGCTTCGTAGACCCTTTTAACTTGAGAGGGGTTTTGGCATCTTTATAAAAGTTGACCTCAGGGGGGTTGCTGGCAACGAGTAAACCTCGAGTGTCGGGCCTCGAGGATGATTCTGTAGCTTGACCTTTCTCATTCCCGAGTAATTCGAGAAGCTGGACCGTCTTGATAACGAACATGAGGGGAATACCCCTATAGTCCATGATCAACCGTTGCCCAGGAGCAAATATCTGGTCTCTGAACATCTTGATGAAGGCGTCCGCGAGCTGATCCTGGTCATAGGGGACGTCGGTAACCTTGCGTGCCGACGCGAATCCAATCTCGACGTCCATGGCGGTCAAAGGCGTCTTGTGGTCGTATCTCTCTCCGATGACTGTGTCAGTCATGCTAATACCACACCATGTTCGCTGGGGATCGGACAGGCTTATGCATCCAGGTTGGATGTATTCGGTCGGGCGAGCGGTTACGACGAAGTTGCCGTTCAGCAGAACGTGTATATCTCTACCGGAGGGATCAGGAGGGAAGTCTTGCGGAGAGACGGCGCAGAGGTTCCCGAAAATGTACTGCTGAGCCATATCGCCCCTGTCCAGCTTGGCTAATCTGAGCTGGACGGGGCGACCTTGGGTAGGGCGACTCTGCCTCTGCTGAGGAACCATATTGTTTCCTCCGTAGCCCGGGGACGGGGCGCCATAAGCGCCCCTCGGATCGTACTCGGCAGGGCCGCCATAATCTCGTGTTGGTCGACTTTGGGGGACTTGATTGTAGCCACCTTGGTCTTGGACCTGGCGTCCGGGCAGACCGCCGCGGGGTCCTTTGCCGAAGAGGTTATTTCGCAAATCCATCGGTGCGAAGTCAAGAAACAGAGAAAGAGGCTTTCGGCGGGTATAGCGCTGCTGGCGATGCTGTAGACAATGTGTGTTAAAAGGTATTGAACGGTGAGAGGCCAGGTTACATTGGCGACAGAGGACTTACCTAGTATGACGACACAGCTAATGTAGGAGGGGTGTAGGTATTCCGGATCCTACAGCATTAGCATATTATTCGCGGTTGATCTAATACACCACTAAGATGGTGAAAGTGGCAAAGATTAGGGCAGAAGCGTATAAGACTTGAGATACCAGACTGCCCAGAGGTAATAAATAGGCAGGTAAGGACAGATGGATGTCTGCTGTAGGGCTGTCTTGGCTGTGGCTCGCTGAGCTTGAGGCTGTGAGGTTCGTCAGGCGTCAGGCGGTTACTACGTACGTCGCAGCTTTCGTTTCAGAGCTGAACCATGTCACCCTAGTCCACGTACGGTCTAGTCTGTCATTTCATTCCCAGGATGGTGGGCTGGCGGGGTATGCTGTAGATTAATATATGCAATGTTTCAACTCCTCGTATGCTTATAAGATGCAAGTAGTATTCAATTAAGCACCTCCGTCTACTTTCGAGATGTCTCACCTCACCTGCTTCTAAAGATGAGATGAGTTTTGCTCCCGATAATAAAGGCTAATTGACTCAGCATGAAGTGGACGTAGGATCAAGCGTGTAACATCTACTCCATAAGGAGGCAGTATTAAGGGCGCTTCGAGGTAGGCAATCCAGACTGACAAGCACCAGCCTGTCCTTTGCTTCTTTGACGCTTGGATGTGTATCATACTATCATGTTATCATGGTGGCTCGGGTTTAACGACGACGAGGTTCCGAACTCGATATATATAGAAATTTCCTGACCTCACCCGAATTCCCAGACCGGCAGCGAGGCAGCTAGCCGGCCTTGGCCACGTAACCACACCAAAGTAATGCACCAATGACATCCATTCCACACCTTGGTCCATAATAGGCAACAAGGAATCACAAACAGCCCCAAGGCTCACTCACATCTGCTCCCAGATGCTGTCTCTTGCGTGTGAGAGTCGCCAGTTTCCTTAGGTCCCTGCTCCTACGTGGCATCTGGCGGTAAGACGGGGGATTCGGTGTCGTAGCGGGCCTCCTCGAAGACGGGCACCATCAGGCTTGGCGAGGGCATCTCCAATATGGGCTCGCCCGTGAGCTCGTGCGGGCCCTTTTTGGGGCCCAGCGGCGGCCGCGACGGCGTGTGCGGCAGCACGGGGCTCGGCGTGCTGTTCCTCCTGTCCGCATCCGCGGGCGGGCGATGCGCGTCGTAGCAAGCGTTTACGAACGTCCTCCGGACTACACGCAACTTGGATATTAGTAACAAAAGAGGCGAATTTGGTTCATGTGTAGATCTAGGCACTCACATTCTGCATTTGCGAACTCGATCTCGAGGTCCCCTCGGCATCGAACGGAACTCGGCGGTTCTATGCCCTTGTGATCATGCAGTAGAAGGGCTGGCGGAGACGCTTGGCTAGTCTCTCCAGGCATCCTTCTCTCGAAGGCCTTGAGTGGTGATTGTTTCTTCCTCGGTTCGTCAGACTGCGGTCCATAGTCCCGGCCGCTTTCGAACGAATACAGACGCAACATTAGTTTGTTGTCGCCTCTAAACTCCGGCTGCCTCTTAAACCACCTTATCTTATATTCTTCATGATGGGGCTTCCGGTCACTCTGACCAGCTGCAAAAGAAAACGTCGGCTCTTCGTCCTGGCTGTCGCGACGCCAGACTTTTAGGTGTACTATTCCTGTCATGTCTTTCTCCTGTGCGTTGTGTATCTTCGTCGCCTGGACCATCGTCAAGTACTCGCGGCTACGAAGTCTCCGCTGGAACGTCTCCCTATCCGACTTGAAATCAAATTGGTACTCCATCTTCTCCAAACAGCTATCCACTGCGCCTGATTCCAGTGTTGTAATCTCGAATCGATGCTTGAGATCCTTAGGTAAGAAGAACGCCCGACATTCATTATCGTTAGGTATCGTGTGTAATATACGGGATCCCTCCGCGGAAACTAGGGTCAAGTTAATATTATAGCCCAGGCAGTGATAACACAGCCTAGCTAACCGAAGTGCCGAATATGAATATAGTTGTTGGCCCAGTCAACAACTCTAACCCCATCGTGGTCGGCGAGTCTGTAGCAGTTGGTATTGAATTTATAGTCTCGTGAACCAATATGCCTAGGGAGAACATGACAAATTATGATTAGTATAGATATAATAGCAAAGCTAAATCATGGCAGACAGACAGTGTCACCGTATGCCCCGAGCCTCGAGAAGGTATTGACCGTGTCGGCGGAGGAGAACGTGGTGTTGAACCTGAACTAGCATCTAGTTCTGGATAAAAGTTGGCAGTGCTCGTATGCCCAGGAGTGGTGAATAGTGTCTGCACAGGGCCGTTGCCTGGGCGGTTCGGCGGCATAGGTGTATTTACAGGTAATGGTAAAGTTATAGGAGCTCTAGGAGGCGGAAGCTCAGTCATGGAATCCGGTAACTGTCGTCCAGTGTTCGCTCTTATTTTGGGCGAGCTGTTCGGTAGTAGAGGCTGGGTTGTGGCAAGTTCGGTAAATGCCCCTGATTCTTCTCGAGGAGAGCGTAGCGGCACGTATGGGTTGTGCGTGGTTTCGCTCGTCGCAGGCGGCATAATCGTGGATATTCTGTTGATACTAGGCAGTGTTAGCCACGCTATAGACGTTCATCTCAAGCACAAGGTACTCGGTGGATGGTTTACGATGATAGTATGTCCTTCTTCAAGCTTTGCAGGGTCCAATGATCTAGGTCTAACAGGTGGCGATGTATTCTGTTACTGAACTCTTCCAACTTGGACCCATCCGGACCTACGACAGGCCGTTCTCTTCTAGTTGCTCCTCCTAGCGAGTGGTCTGTTGATAATGTGCGATTATAGTTCTCAAGGAATCTTTTGCACTCGTCGAGGGTCATGATAATAGAGCTAGCCCCTGGATATTCGAGCTCCGAGGGTGCAGTATCTGGCGTCTCTTTTATGGTCTCGTCGAGAAACTGATGTAGTCTTTGGAGGCGCAAGTTCAGTTCGACAAGTTTATCTCGCGCTCTGTCGTCAGCCCAAAACTCGGCTCCGACTTTAGAGCCCAGCTTGACCATAGACCCAGCTAACTGGAGAATGGATAGAATCGTCCCGGGATCCATGCTGGGTCCCGGGAGATAGGAACTACGCAAGCGGGCTTAAGTTGAACTGGTTGGGCTGGAACCTCGACGAACACTATTAGGACTTTATGGGGAGGGGCGCCGGCTCGGGAGCTGCCATAACCATGGGGCTGCAGGCTTGTCAGCTTGCGTACCGTCATCTCGGATCTAAGATAGAGGGCCCTCGCTGCCGGGTACAGCCAGCTGTTTCCAATGAGAGTTGATATTATATCCCCAGTCGTGAATAGTGGATTGGAGATAGAGCAGGGATATAGGCAGAGGCATCCAATAAAGATGCTCTATTTGACCACGTTTTGAACGAACCGCTCTGAGTATCTTATATTTCATGTTCAGTGCAAAACCCCTTGTCCAGCTAATGTGGTCTTAATTTGTCTGCTGGCGTTGCTTTGAGGCTTCTTCTCGCGCTTCCAATGCTACCTCCGACGCATGTCTACTATCCCGGCAGCATGACTAGGTGCTATCTGTCTCATTTCCAACCATGTCAACCAAGACTGTATCGATGGAGTGAGGAGCTCGTTCGTAGTCAACTTAACTACATGGGCGAGAAGCATGGCTAGCATGATTTTGTTCGGCCACTAGCTGATGGGTATGATCGCAAGGCTGTCTACGGCCTAGATTTAAGCATTGTCGTAATTCCGGCATCGTCAGGTTGGGGGAATGTGGTGAGCATTAATGGTTTGACCGGTTTCTGGCACGTTCTTCTGGGTATAGGACTTGGGGCTGAAGTTAAACAATTCCACTGCGCATGCCTCATCTTCCCCGAGCATGACTTAGGTACCAACATCAAGTGGTGTCCACTGTCCGCTGTAATCACCGTGGAATGGTCATCAACAAGATCCCGAGGCAAGACGATAGCAGACGTATTCTTAATGCAGTCCTTCGTGGCGTGAGCACCGCTTCCGGGCTACCACGTATACACGAGGATGCGCCAGAGGACCTCGACGTCGTGTGGAGGACAACAACAACAACAACAGGCATTGGAGCAGGTCGGGCTCCTTTTGGGAGCCATAACCACTTGGTTTCTCCTTGACATGGCGTGTCGCGGGCTAGGTCTAGACAACCCCAAAACTCTATCGACATGTGGCTGTCAGCGCCGGTCATGGAAAATGAATGCTCTCATAAATCCGAGATGTCGCCGTCACCTCTAGCGGAGCCTTGCCTGGGAGCATCATCATTCTGCTAGCTATCGATTGTCTTCCACGGACTACCAGGAGGGGCTATGTCAGGCCTTAGCCTCAACCTGACGAACCTCAGCCCTGACCTCCTAGAATGCCCTGGGGGGGAAGGCCAACAAGGGATGAGATTGCCTCCTTGTTAGAAGGCCTGTTTATATGGACGTGGCTGTATATACGGAGGGCATTAGTAGCTGCCAGGCCCATACCTCTTGGTGCAATAACCTTCGTATTTACCTCATCGCTAGGTTGGTCTTGTGACAATGCCATTGGGAGGACTACTCCGATGGATCAAGGTGCTGAGTATCAACGAAGAATCGTATCAAATCAAGTTGATATTGAAGACAGTTCAGAGACGAGTCAGATAAACTCCAGGTTTATGCTGAGCGAGGGGGCCATTCATTGCAAGTTATTTGATTGAACCGAGGCGAGGGAGATTTCAAGGGTGCACGGTAGTTGTTCATAGAAGTGCATAAATATATCATAAATACAGCGAGTACATACTCCGTACCCGATACATAGATGTATGCAACAATACGGTGAAGCTACACGTTCGTTGCGGCCTGGTGTCTCATGTGTCATGTTGCACAACTACCCGATCTATTTCGTACCTCTTCCTACATATCTGGCGAGCTGGTAATAAATGAGAGATGTCAATAGCATAGAGACCGTCGGCCACGTTTTCCAATAGGTGACTATCTGCCAGGTTGAACCCCATCTTCCTCTCTCAAAATTGGGCGATGAGAATGCCGGATAGGAATTTGCCGAGCCTAAGCAGCCCCTAGGTGCCCTGGGTGCACGGATTAAGATGACAAGTGCAGCTATCATGCACCATAGTCGAAGCTACCCTTGCGCGCCTCGATTCACTTATGTATAGTAGCTACCCGCTTGCTCGCTGTTTCGAAACTTCCAGAAGTCATCCGTACTTGATCCAGTCAGACAGCCGACAATAACCATCACATCTCGTTGCCTCTAAGCGCCTTAACGCTCTGCCGTCCCTCCTTGTCGAAAACAAGACCACCCTACCTACCTCATCCACAGCAGCCCCCACGATGACAGAACCGACGCCGACCGACCCCCAACCACCGACCACCATCAGCCTGCGCGCGCCCTCCAAGTACCTCTCGGACGCGTCGAAGCCGGCGCCCGGCACGGAGCCGGCCGGCGACGCCTTCGTCGCGCCGCCGCTCGCGTGGCTGCGGCGCACGTGGGCCGTGACGCACTCGACGCTGCGCATGTGGCGGTCCGCGCGCAACGTGCGCATCACGTACCGGGCGTACGGGGATGCAGGACCTTCCGGCGTAAACGACAACCTGGTCGAGTACGAGAAGAGCGGCAAGGTGAAGCGCGTCGAGGGCGTCGAGAAGCCCGACGCCGTCGTGCCCGCGGCCTGGACCTGGCGCGGCAAGGGCCTGCTGCGCATCGCCAGCAGCCACTGGGAGGTGCTCGGCTGGGGCGAGCGCCCGCTGCTCGGAACCGGCGACATGGGCGACGGCGTCGAGCGCTGGGCCGTCACCTGGTTCGCCCCCACCCTCTTCACCCAGGAGGGCGTCGACATCTACAGCGACCGCCGCGAGGGCCTCAGCCAGGAGACGGTCGACGGCATCATGAAGGCGCTCAAGGAGCTCAAGGACGCGCCTAAGCTCGTCAAGCTCGTCGAGAAGGACATGCAGGAGGTTGAGGTCAACTTGCCGTGGAAGGAAGGACAACAAGCGTGATTGATCTGGAATGTCTGTGCGAGGACGCTAGAGTGCTGGGCTGGGGGCTCATGGCACAGCTTGAGAGACTACGGATGCTCGTGGTGATACCAATGTAGAACAAGGCTTAAAAATACCCCGGTGGAGAATATAATAGGACTCTTTACACATGATAGTATTGGCGCCTCGACAGGGCGATGGGGGTATCTATTACTTCAAAGACAAACTCCAATCCTGTACGAAAATGCAATGCTACTAGTTATCTGCCTTTCCCAACCGCCGGCGGTCATGCTTTGACATGTTCTTACCTCGATCCCGGTCTCGGTCTCGGTCTCGGTCTTGATCTCGGTCTTGATCTCGGTCTTGATCTCGATCTTGATCTCGATCTTTGTCTCGATCTTTGTCTGTGTTTTGCTTGCGATTCTTGTCCCTGTCCCGATCCCTATGTCGGTCCCGGTCATGACTCCGGTGACCTTTGTTAGAGCTCTCGCGCCGGCTATCCCTGGGATCAGAACGGTGCCGTGATCGTTCGCCTTCGTCCCGGGATCGGTGATGTCGCCGCCGTTGATGATCATTGTCGTCTCGAGAGCTAGAGGGGGCATGGCTTTGAGAGCCACCATTGAGGCTGAATCCCTCAAGATCGTCATCATCTTCTCTGCCCTCTCGCCGGCGTCTTCTTTCCTGTCTTCTCTCCTCTTTCCGTAGTTGTTTGAGCTCCCGTTCCCTCTCCTCGTTCAGCTGCCGCCTTTCCTTCTCGACTTCTCTGACCTTAGCAGCGCCCCTCTTCATCATTGCCAAGGGATCGTTCGAGACGACCCGTGCAACTTCCCTCTCTTTCCGTCGCGGGTCTTCGTTGCCCCATACGTCTTTGCTTAGGGGCACCAGGTTGCCGTCTACCATATCTTTGATGTTTCCGCCTTTTGCATACCAAGGACCGACTAGTCCGTCTTTACCCGCCGCATTCGAAAATCGCATCGTGTATTGGTCTTCGTATTCCCTCTTCTTCTTGGCAGCCTCTTGTTCAGCTTCCTCATTCTTCTGCGAATGTGCGGGCTTCCGCTCTTCAGGGAATAAGTCGATGTGGCCTGCGTGATCAACCAGCGGGGCGTCGCTTTTACTTTTCACGACTGCTTTGCTGGATCTCTGTGTGGCACCCGTACGTTCGCGAGCAAGTCGTAGTTCAAAGTCGGTATCGTCCTCTCCAACGCGTTTGCGCTTCTTGCGTTCCCTACCCCGGCTACTATCTGCCGAATACTCGTCACGACCTCGTTTCTGGCCGGGGCCATCGTCTTCTGCGTTTGGCGAGACAGGGGGTAAAGGTGGTGGGACCTCACCGCGTAGGATGGCAAGGCGACGTTCGGCATCGACTTCCTGCTGACGTTGCTCTTCTGCTTCTTCTCGCTCGCGGGCGGCTGCTTCGTCGCGCTTTACGCGCTCGATATTCTTGGGGTTGTAGACATTCCACGACTTCTTGCCCAGCAGATGTCTGTAAAACTATGTGTTAGGGAGGTAAAGATGCAACTTGATGATTATATCGATGCTTAGATGCTATGGACTTACAAAGGCATGCTGGAACACAGGCAGGTTAAGCCTGGCGATATATAATATGACAGAATCGAGGGGTTAAGATGCAGCAAGTGGGATGCTGAAATGTAGTCCTGGGCACGGATTAGATAGCGCGTACAGTTCATCGCACAGTATCGTACCGTGGTCCGACTTCCACAACTTCCACATGTTTGCCTTCAGCTTGGGAAAGTACGGTATTAGCAAGATAACGTCATGATTGGTCAGCTAGGCAAGCATAGCAAACCGTTCAAGGCTGAAAACAACCTGAGTGACTGCCCAATTGCAACTTGTCTTGGCGCTCCTTTCTAGTTTGCTTGCTCCTTGCTTGCTCCAGCCTCATTATCAACTTGCCATATATTTCAACCTTCTCCCCACGCACCTGCATTCTTTTCTCGTCCCGGCACCTCCTACAATAACGCAGTGCCACGCCCATCACGTCTCTCGTTGATTTCGGCCAAGGCTTACCTATATATGCTTCGTTACATCTAACGCGAAACTCCACGTTTGAAGTAAATATCTCCAACTTCATCTCGGACTTTCAAACCTGCATTCCTCCCCGGTCGTAATTGGAGATTCCTGTCCCCAACCATGGAGAGCAGCGAAGATACTGCCGCTGCCATGGCCCAAGCCATGGGCTTTTCCAGCTTCGGTGCGCAAGGGACTCCCAACAAGCGCCGCAAGTTCAACCCTCGGACCGATGCAGTAGTTGCGTCCACGTCGACTTCCACTCTCCCTCTTCATAATGACGCTGCCCTCAAGACCACGACAGGCTCTAATACCATACCTTTGGGCGTGAGAACTCAAAATGAAGATGAGATTGACCTAGAGGACGAAGAAGAAGAGCCTGTCGCTCCCACCAATGAAGTCCCTAGCCATCTGAAGGATGGACGTGGCAACACGGATGCCAACAACCCGGGGCCGCAGTACTTGGACACGTCCCGCCCCTCTACAATCGACCCAGCAAATGAGGTTCAATCCGAGATCGACAGTATAGTCAACACCTCTTCTGAGTGGCCGGGTATGGCATCCTTATCATCCTTCAGAGGTAGTCGAGGTGGTCGTCGTGGTCGCGGTCCCTGGGAAGGATATCAGCTCGACAGAGGTCGTGGAGGATACCACATCAACCAAGGGCATGGTGGTGAACCGGCGAAAAAATGGTGGGTCAGTTATTATGACCCAAGCTCGAACGTCAATCCGTGGGAGCACCATGAGAAGACGAGAGGCCTAGAGGCGACAGCGGGATGGATGTCGTGGGAGGAGGCGAAGGGATGATATGGTCTCGTCGATCTCGGTCTAGTTGATTACCATTTTGGGCTCTATGCTGCGGCCGGTCAGCATGGACTGAATCAGTCTAACTTAATGATTCAGATATCGTAGCAGGAGAAGAGGGGGAAATTCCAGGTTGCCTTTACCTTTCATATATCTCAGCACCCAGCTAGATATGATATATGCCGGCTGCTTTTCCCACGCCTGATAATTCCTTGGGCACCACTGCATCACGTGACTCCCGTCGGCACGTACGAGAGGCTCACCGGTCTAGGAGCAGCTTCACCGGCGTCTCGTCCCACAGTACGGACCAAGAAGGCTGCTGTACCCCCTTGGCCTTCATTGGTTCGAAGACATACGCATGAATACAGCCTACCGTGCCTAAGACATACGTTAGGTACATAACCGCGACACACCAGATCGATCACAGAACTGTTTATCCTTGTATTACTGCCTATACCCAGGAGAAGCACGACGCCGACCCCGATTAGACCCTCTAAGAAAACCTCTGGCCAGAAACGGACCAGCCACCACCCGTATCGCCGCCAAGCTTGTTACCAAAAGGGCAATATCTACATCCCAAAAGCGGACAAGTGCCGTCTTTTGATCGAATATGAGGGGGCAGGGGGGGGGGAAGTACACGATCTATCTAGAAGTACCCTCTCTCTCTCTTCTCGACGCCCCGGAGCGTGTACCTAGGAGACGTCTCTCGATCGCTACGCCCACTCTGCCCCCCTCCCTGCTCCCCGGTCGAGCTCCAACGTGCAGCTAGAACCGACGCTGGGGAACCGCTTCACCGGTCAGACGTGCGTCACGCGCGCCCGGTTTTCCCTCTCCCGGGCTCCCACTCCCGCTTCCCTGCTGGAGATCCGAAAGGATGGTGTGCTCTTAGCCCGCGGCGCCCCCTGGGCCGCCCGTCGTCGTCCAATCATAACTCGTAACCCCCGTGGAACAAGGCCCTCCCTTGGACCCTGCCCTGCCCAGCTCGGGGCGGCCCGCTTCGCAGCTGCGTCAGCGGGTGCGGTTCGCGCGTGGCAGAGACGCAGGAACAGGAACGGGCATATGTATGCGTCTTCGCTACCCACACACACCATCCTGCCCTGTGTACGTACCGCTCTCCGGGCTGCTCGTAAAGCGGCACCGCGTTGCGGAAAGGGTCAGTCTAGCACTATTTTTCCCCTCAATTTTCCCTTCCGTGCAGACATGAAAGTCTCGGTTTTACCCCCCTTTTTGTCTTTCCTGCCCAACTTTTACATAGAGAAAATGAGAGAAAAAGGAGAAAATAGCAAGGGTATGCGCATATTTTGAGAGCCACAAATGAAACAGAACCCAGATCCAAAATCCCCCGAGATGGAGGGGAGTGTGCATTAGGAGATCGATCTGGGGAGAGAAAAGACCGAGCAGATCTCGCATGCTGCTGCCACCCCCGGATCTCGCGTAACTGGCAGAGACACGTGTTTTTCCCTGCTGGCTGGCTAGAACCAAGCCGCCGGAAAAAGAGGTCGATCGATCAGCGGCCGTCCCAATAAAGGAAAAAAAAAAAAAAGAGGTTGAAATAAACGACATGTGCAGAAAGTTAGGTTCGTGGGTAAGGTGAGATTTCTCTCTCCTCTGGAGGCTCGTCGTTCGCCCCTTGCTTTGCTTGGCATGCGGCTCAAAGTGGTTTTTTGGGCGCGCGAAACACCAAATCTCTAGTAGTCTGGCGAAGGGTAACGCTCGCGCGCCTGCTCGAATTCCTTGGAGTGCTTCTTCTCCGCCTTCTTCTTGAGTGATCTGCGAAGTGCGAATTTCGTTAGTGAGATTTTCTGCTTTGTTTCCTCTTTTTTCTCCTCTGTTTTGCGACGTTTCGTTCCCCTTGAGGGGAAGAAAACTGCGGCTGACAGGTGCTTCGTTTGCTCTATTTTGCCATAGTTTGAAACATGTCTCATTTTCCACAGTGTTTTTTAGTCGTCGTTTTTGCACGGCAAGCAAAATTGCTTGATCGCGTGCCGTTTGCGCTGCGCGTGGTTTGCGTGCAAACGCGGGCTAGGGGAAAAAGGGGCGGGGAGACGGATACTTACGAGACTTTCTTGGATGTCCACTCCAAGTCGGCGTGCACTTCCCGCGCATCATTCAGGCCCTGTTGGAACCGGGCGCGCGATTTGGCAAGGCGTGCCTGCGCCGCCGCTTGCATTTCCAGGAGTTCCCGGTGCTTGTTGTTGAGCTTGCCAGAACTAGTGAGGTTTGCCGTTAGCTGGTTTCTTCTAAATGATTGCTTGCCTTTTCTTTTTCTGGTGCTTTCCTTTTTTACCCCCTTGCCCGCTTGTTTCAGAAATGAGAAACGAGCTCAGACCGGGTGAGAAAGTAGAGGGGAGAAAGGAAGTTGGTTGAAAAACTCACGTCTGCGCCTGGCGAGCCAAGCTGCGGTCCAGCGGGATGGGGTCGAAGGCGTCGTCGAAGCGGTTCTGCATGTAGTCGTTGAAGTCAACGCCGCTTGCCGGGTAGCCGCTGGCACTCTGGTTGCCGTCGTTGTAGTCGCCGCTGGCGTAGCTGGTGGCGTAGCTGGCGCCGATGCTCGTCGACTGGCCGTACGACGGAACGCCCGACGTCACGGAAGCATCGCGCTCACGCTGGTCGTCTTCGGGCGGTGACACTGAGTAGTTGCTGCCGCCGCTCTGGTAGTACTGCTGGTACTGCTCCGCCTTGGTGGGGATGGGCACCGCCGAGGCGCTGTAGTATTGCGGGTCGTATGAGGCCATTGTAGATGGTATGATCCCTGAGAAGGCAGAAGGTAGTGGTTGCAATAAGCTTGCGGGACAGTGAACCAGGCTGCGGTTGCTACTCTGTACAAGACCTTAGGGGGTCCTTTGTCGGTGTTTGACCTGGTGGCCGGGTTGTGTGTAAGTGTGTAAGTGTGCGTGTGGGTATGAGTGAGTCAAGAGCAGAAGTGTCTTGACAAACAAAGCACGAGGCAGAGGAGAGCTTCTGGATAGACGAGATCGAAAGACTTGAGGAGTTGAGAGTAGTTTGAAAAGAAGAAGGAAGGAAGAAGGAGAAGACGAGCTCAACCCGTCAACAGCACCCCCTTTTATACCTTTTCTGCCCCCCAAGTTTGAGCAAACGACGAGGACGGGCCATCTCTTGTTCCGTCCGTAGAGGATAAGTCTTGATGACTCGATTCGTCGATCGAAGACATGTTCCTCAAGCGACCCCGCCTCGTATAGTGTCGTTGGCCCGAGGCGAGGAGGATGAGGACGGGGGAAAGGGGAGGCGAACCGGGAGGCAAGGGTTCCCAGCTCCCCAAACGGTAGGCGGGCATAACCAGAGTTACAAGTACACGCAAGACTAACGGTGTAGGTAGGACCGGACATGGACGTGAATGGACGACGATGCTAAGGTTTGGTACCTGTGTTCCCTTTCCGCCGGGACCCGGGTCCTTACCTGGACCTACATAGTTACATACTTACGTAGACGAGTTGGCCAATCCGCCGCCGCTTACTCCATAGGGCTCTACAAGAGAGGACTCTTTTTCCTTCAATGAACCAGCCGCATGGGGAGCCGAGAGTGGCCGAGATAGGAAAGACGAAACAAGAATAAGGAGAGATTTTAATATCATATAATAAAACGCATGCAGACGTAGCAGGGTAGTCTGGCCAGGTTCATGTTGTGTGTGGGTAGATCTCTCCACGGGGCGTGCAGATGAGAGTTTGTGGCTAGGCCGGGGAGAGGCTACGCATGGGCTTCAGATTGGTTCGATCCGAGGGGTGTAGTCTTGCTCGGCTCACTCGTGGATACAGCTCATCGGCAAAGTGCTTCATACCGTGGCAGACTCCCTCTTGCATCATGTGTGTGCCAAGTTGAGTTGGTCAATACTTCTACTCAGGAACGAGAGACATCTGTGGGGGGGATGGGCCAAGGCTTCATCAGCCTGGATGGGGAGCTTGAAAGAGACGGAAGGGGGGTGGCAATATCAGATGCAAGAGGATCTAGGAGACACGCCATTGTCTGCAGGCAGGGGTAGGAGACATAGTGTGCAGGTAGGCAGGCAGGCTGGCAGGTAGACAGACAGACGGCTCGGGGAATACAAGAGTCCCTTGTGCGTCCAAGGTATACAGGGCTTCCCAGCACTTTTGGAAGCTGGCGTATGCGGATACCTGGGCACTTATTGGGGGCGCGAAGGCAAGGAAAGGGGTGGTTTGGAGCACGGGTTATGGAATACTGAACAGGGTCAACCGGCTTCCCGCGGATGAAGGATGGGAACGAAGGATGAATAAGGGTATCATGGCTGACATGAGAACGGGATATCTCTTCTGGATCCAACGGAGAGGCCCGTAGCCCGTAGGGGATGACGGCAAGCGGGTCGAGTCCGAGGCAGCTCTTCTTATAGTAAGTATCAGACTTGATATAGGCATGGAACATGGTTAATTCGTCATGGACCAGCTAAGAGCATAGTAAGTATAACAGGAGCGGCTTTCCCAGAATCCAGACGGAACTTGGTACCTTCAAACACGACAGTGTCGGAGTATGTGGGAGCTGCTATATCGAGATAGCTCTCAAGAGGGTGTGCAGACGTATGAATTGGCTGTTAGGATTGGTCGGAAGCACGTACAGGTATCTTCAGTATCATATTCCCGAGTGGCGTTGAAGTACACGGCTAACCGTTAGAGCAGTTGACAACTCGACATCATAGACGAGCGCCATGCCTTTCCTGTCGACCTCGCCCGGCCGGTTGAGGCCTCTCTAGGTATTTAGGCCTGTCTCGACTGATGGATGGCATTCGTAAAGGAGCATGCTGACGCTAAGACGTATAGTACCTGATGGAAAGAGGCCGACAGGTTCACAAAAGCAGCGACGTGTCTTTTTCTCATCGAAGCCATCCATGGTTCGGAGAGCGGGCCAAGGAGAGGGAAGAGAGTGGGAAAGCGGATTGCATGATGCAGGTTTAGTCTGACGGCCACGTTCGTTGGCCGAGATTCTGGATTCTGGCGGGAGAGGAGAGAAAAAAAGAATAATAAAAAAAAAAGAAAGGAAGGGTAGGAGGTGTTGTCGAGCTCATGCCATCTACGGACTCATGCTGTCAGATACAAACGGTTTGGATATGCCAATGTTGCCGGCTACTGGTCAGTCAGGCAGAAGTGCAGCAAGATCGGGCATTTTGTGTGATGATGTGTTGTCAAGTGTCCAGGGAGGCCAGCCGAATGAGATTCGTCCTTTAGTTATTTTTTCTTTTTTGATTCGGCTTTCTCTCTTTAATGCCACAGACACTTACCCTCAAGTGTATACCACCTCTCGATCCTTACGCCAGGGTCGTTCGTTATGCAAGAAATATCTTGAGCTGACCTTTATTTCTCCATGTTAAGAATCTGCCGTCTTATAGATTCGCACGGTTCTTATCGTGAAATATGTATCTGGGAACGAATCAACAATTTCTAAAAATGTTCTAAATAAAATAAATAAAAGCAAAACAATTTCTTCATTGGTCAGAAATTCGGCCATGGGGAACCAGAAAGGGAAAGGGGAATTAGCAAGGGAAGACAAGACGGCTTCTTCGTACCAGAATTGTCGTGGCTTTGGTGGGGAAGCTTCCCGCTAGCTTGGCCTTGCCCCTCCGCCCCTCCATAAAAGAAAAAAAGAAATAGAAAAAAAAAAAAAAAGAATACTGCGCACCCTCAGAACTCCCATCTTGGCGTACACGTTTACACCCCAATTCACACCCCAATATGATATCGGTACCTCATGTACCTCTGCAGGTAGAGATACCTACATGTACCTAGGTAACTCGAGAGAAGTCATAGCCTCGGAAATAGGCCTGTAAGTAGCCAAGGACGAATTAGACTAGAGTTACATATGTAAGGACGCGTAGGAGCAGTCATCTGTTTACCCGAGTTTTCTCTTCGCTACTGATCGGTAGCCAAGCTTGGATGTGGGTGTATTGTACATGTACCGTAAGGCATGATGAGCTGGCATCGAAGCCCTGATGCGTGAGAAAAAGAGCAGCTCACCACTTCGGGTTAGAACCTGCTGATCGATATTGCCTACGTTTTACAGACACGGCTGGAGATATTCTGCCGGACTGCAGGATTTCGTTGTCGGAACCTTTGAAACGGACAAGCATCAGAAAGTGCAGATGTGTATAAATCTTAGGTATACATAAGACGAGGGGTAGGTAAAAAAGGAGCTATCTATGTACATACATGCATACATCTGTGTATGTGTATCGAGTACACGGGATTAATGGAGTTACAAGTTACAGATTGCAGCAAGTACACAGAGACACCATTGACAGGTAGGGAATGGCACTCTCCCATTTCACGATTGCGAAAGCCCGATCCAAATCGCAATTCGGTGAACCGTATGGCTTTCAAAAGAAGACCACACTGGCATGGTCAACCTTGCCGGTATACCTCTGTGTCTTGTTAATCTGCCCACGCTCTCAGACGGGCCACGCCAGGATTGGTTCTATACCTCCCCTCTCTTCCGACGAGACCTAGGCTGCCTGGCTGCTGGGGGCGGAGGGGGGCGACATATATTTCTACAGTATTCTAGATCCAGCATCAGACATGGACAAGCCAGGCTGGCTAAGGAGCTAAGCTGAGTGCTAGAGAAGCCGGGTCTATTTCCTACATGGCCGGTCCGCTAAGAAACCGGGCTTTGGAGAAGCGTGACTTGGACGACATGCGAATATCTTCGAAAGACCCATCTCCATCTAGTCAGTCTGGCCAGTCGTGAAGAGCGATCCCGAGACGTTGGGTCCAGCCGACACGAGGCTAGCGAACTGCTGAGCGAATTAGCCCCGTCTCCTCCGGTAGAAAATAGGGCCAGCCATGCTTTTATTGTGCCACGAGTTGAGTCCGCCTAGGGCCGTGTATCGTCAGCCCTCTCACGCACGCTGGATAAGCAAGCAACCTTCTTAAATGAACCATGACACACGTACGAGCCAGGCAGTAGTCGTCGTCCCCCCAAGCGATCCAATGCGTCGGCCACACAGGAGCTAGCCGGTTGCACGATGATGTGAGGCGCACTGGCAGCTCATATGTTATATATGCAGGGCCGGGATTAGATACCACCTCGCCCACGAGACAACTCATCCGTGGGTGTGAGGCCTACAGGAATCCCCCAACTCGCCAACGGGCCGATCAGCGATCGGGGCGCGCGAATGAGCAAGGCCGCGAGAACTAACCTACGGGAAAAACTGTCGATTGTGGAATAGGGCGTAGAGCGCACCGACGTAGACAGGTGGGATGGAGAAAAAGGGGGGGAAAGAGAGAGAAGAGTGCGGCACAGATTGGGGTGGATACTGGCATGGCAGTATTGGGTCGTGGAGGTAACGTCGAGGGCCTTGACTGGATCTATGCAGGCATGCAGTCGAGCTGACGATGATGCGGCATCTTCTCATAGGGTGGGAAGATGGAGCCCGAGTATGCCTTGACGGTACCTGAAAGGTCAATTGCGTCTGTGAGGGTGGCGGGATTCCTAGCCGCGACTTTTTTTTTTTCTTTCTTTCTTGCCAGCCGGCTCCCACGTCGCTACGAGCTATGCAGCTCACTCTCGTGCAATGACAGCGACTTCTCGATGTAGACTATTCGGAATTCAGCCGTCACAGAGTCGCAGCAGCTTGGGTAGCCAAGCCTTAGACGCCGTCCTGTCGGAGTCATTGCTGTCAATACGTAGGGCGGTGGTAAATAGGACGACGGCCGCGTCCGCAGGCCTGCGTAACATTCCCTTTCTCTGCTCTTTTTGTACTAAGCCCGACCAAGTCCTGCACGACATCCCGCGACCTGTCGCCACAAAGAGCAGATCTGGGCAGCGTTGGTGGGATCGAATATAGGCACTTATATAGGAGCTAATAACTGAACAGAGGCCATGTGACGTTGCAAATCTTCATGTTTGCCAGAGAATCATCATGTTTAGATGATCATTCATATCCCCCAAGTGCCGTGAGAGCTGAGTTTTAAGCCATACCCGTCGCCGCCACGTCTAATCGTAATCCGTCTACCCAGGCCTACCTTTAAGCCCTATGCGTACGTATGAATGCCACCCTCCATAACGCCGAGAACTCTACGTATGTCCCTAGGAAACTTTTGTGGTGATAGGGCTGCGTCGTTTCATTGGCCTATCCTCATCCAAAAATCTTCAGAAAACCCCAGATGCCGATGCCACTAAGTACGGGAATTGTAAGGTTGTCGTCCCAGCCGAAAAGGTCAATCACCTCGCTACTCGCCGCCGCAAATCCTGACCACACACTCAACAGGCCCAGGGCGATAGGGCCACTTACTGTCCCTTGAGACTCGGTAAGGCCGAGCGTATCTAGAACAAGCCCAGGAAGTCGTAGGAAACCTTGAAACATGAAAGGGTGATCTTCGTCTCCTGGGAACGGCCCGGTCCTAGGGGCAAGCCACCCCCAAAACCAGCCGGCCGTGGCCACTCCGACTAGGAACGCGGCAAACGACCCGGCGAACGACTTTCCCCGTCGAATCCTGGGGGTATATCTCCCGTATAGTCGACCGAAGGTGCTAGCAGCAGTGTCGCACCAGCTCAGGAGCATGACGGCTACCACGGCCACGTCTTTGGGGAAGAAGTAGAGGACGGTCCAAGCACCAAGCAGGTAGAAGACGACTCCGTTCCAGCCGGCGTATTCTGACTCGCGCATCAGAGCACCGAGACATCTGACGTAAAATCGATTCAAGGACGCATACTTGTGACGTAGGTAATCCGTAGACGCAATTGGTATTAGGAGACCCATCAAGAAGGGCGTGACCGAGGAAGTCTGAGTACCGCTGACGTAGAGCCAATACACCAGAAACCCGATAGATACGTGCAGAGCCTTCCTGGGCACCTCATGTTTGTGGATGAAAGTCTTGAAGCGTCGATGTATCGGGATCAGACCCAATGGGCTCGGGCTGCGACTAAAGGTGCGCCAGTCCCATCCCGAAATTGTGGGTGTCGGCGGTGCTAGGTGACCATTGGAGGTCTCGGTAACGGCGTCCGCTTCCTTTTTGACGACCTCTTTCTGTGCCGAAGCGGAGGTACGGCCGGACTTAGTAGACGTTAATCCGTTGACTTTGCGTGTCTTTATGGGGCTTCGTGATCTTGTCCGAGCTCTCCGAAGCTCTGGATCCGAGTCTTCGTTGCTACTTTCTTGTAGAACTTGGCTAGGCGTGGGATGGCTACCTATCTGTCGGCGCCTGGCAGCGGATCGCGTAACGGGGCCGAGGTACGAGTCTTCTGAGGTTTCTTGGGTCTCGGAAGGTGTAGGGCTGGGCGATATGACTCGAGGCGGCGCGGGAATGATACGCTTCCCACGAGCAGACATGTTATAGGGAAAGAGCGGCAGCGGTGAGGAGAGGACGGTGCCGGTGAGTATTCGGCGCAGGTCGTAAAATCGCAGAGGCCAAAAGTCGGCGTGAAGATGTCTGTCCCTCCTCGACTCACGGGCAGGAGCTAAGTGACTGGAAACAAGGGAAGCGATAAGGGCTATTGAATCCAGGGTGAATATTGTCGGCGCAGCAGAGTTGTGCTCTGCCGCATTGTGCTGCTTCTCGATGGTTCGGTTGGGATCGTGGCTCCAGCCTGACAAAGCGGATTCGGACTCGGACTTGGGCGGATGTCGCACACATGGGATATCAAAACCCGGTCAGGTGTGGCTGGGCAGTTTGCGCGCGTGAGGAATGCGAGGAGTGGGAAATGATAGGCTGAGGTCGCGTGAGAAAATAGTTGCCATCAACTTTTTTTTTTTTCCCGGCGGTCGATAGAAGAGCCCGGGAGCCCGTCGTATACCAACCCCCACGTGGCCTGTGCTTTTTGGAGGGGCTTTCCAGCATGTGACTTGTGTCTCTTCTCGAAACATCACAACGTCAACATTATCATGAGCATCATGTGTCTCTAAGCCTACTCAAAAACTGGCAGATCTGAATACCCAAAGGCCGGGTATCTATCTGGCAATTGCTATATACCTTAGGTAGGTATGCTTCGGATTTTGCAGGAATACAGCGTGATGTATGGCCAATAATTGGTCGGTTTCATCTCGCCATTCCGCACTTACATCCGGCCGCGCAAGAAAAATTGTCATACTCCTTTCCATGAAAAACAGGTTTGAGTTCTTTTCGATCTCGTCAACGAACTTTGGATATTACTAAACGCCGGATATTTACTTGGGAGATATCATCATGTGCTACCCGGTCCTTCGTTACTCAGGTCGCCTGACCGTGCACAACCTTAAGCTTGACAAGTATCGATATACGCTAGACATACTTAACATGCCGGATGACGAATGCGCGTGGTATAACGAGGTGGGAATCTAATGGGTTTTCGAATGATATGTACCACATACAGCAATTGCTGCTAGGTATTGTCGAGATAGCCTACGACGACCACGCTTTTCAATAACTCTTTTCACTCGTGGCTATTATAAACATTCATGAATAGGTAGATGTTAGAGATTCAACGGAATGTAGATTCAAGATAATCTTTGTGCCGAGCTCTGCCGACATGTCTTCCCATTGCTAGTTCTGGGAACAGAGTCGATAGCTACATGTACATATCGTATACCATCCACTAGGGCCTGTCTGCACATATAAAGTTTCGAAAGAGCATGTTAGCATGATGACTGCCTACGTTTAACTACTCTATTACATATTTTTCAGCCTTGAATTTGGTATGCGTCTTACATAGAAAACCTTTCTTCGTGGTGTTGTAGTTGCTACGACTTCAGCCAGAGTCAAAAAGGTCGGGCAATGCTGTCATCTAACCTACGTAGGTAATCTAGAGTGTTACCATGAAATCCAAACGGGAGCTAGACAGAACCCCCTATTAAATGTTACTCAGTCGTTATTTCTGCGCTACATAGTTATCGTGACTAGGCCGCACAGAAATGGAGAAGGCCTAACCCGACTTATATGTGAAATAGGCTATTCTAGATCCATCATAGTCGAACCGAGCTATCAATCAACATTTCAAGGTCGGCTTACGGTGCGATCGGGGGGCCTTCTTCACTATCACATCGCCACGGGATACGGAAGCTTCTTTTATTTCCCGCGGTAGGCTGTCGAGTCCCGGAATGTGCTAAGAAAGGTGACATTGGAATCCTAATATGATGTATCAGGGGCCAATCCTATCGATCTTCACGCCCGTGGATGCCGATCGACCCTATTTTCGGCGACGATCCTCGGCGACGATCCTCGGCGACTGTCCTCGGCCGACCGTTTACGCCGAGTCGGCTACCTTGCGGCCGTGGGCCACGCGGAGGTATAGAGAGGTATATATAAGTGCCTGCACGTCTTCGCTCGTGCGAACAATCAACATACAATAGCCAACAGTCACAAGTTTCATAATTACCAGAATTGCTGTCAACATGCTTCCCCCATCCTTGACGATCACGCTCGAAGAGCATGTCGCCTTCCCGGCACTTGAGAAGGAAGATACCTTCAGCAGTGGCATCTGGAAACTCTTCCCAGAAGCTAAATTGGCGGCGCAGGATACTTCGACTGGTCGTATTGCCAGCATGAACGAGAACCATATCGCGTTCCAAATCATGTCTCACGTGCCGGGCCTGGCGAACGGCAGACCAGAAGCCTGCCGGAAGGCAAACGACGAGATGGCCGAAGCTGTCAAGAAGAACCCTACTCGGCTTGGTGGTCTTGCGGCTCTTCCCATGTCGCACCCGGACCTCGCAGCAGCAGAGCTGAAGCGGGTAGTAAAGGAACTAGGTCTTCTAGGTGCCATGATAGACAACCACCTAGAAGACATGACGCACTATGACGATGAGCGCTTCGTACGTGTAAATCCTTTTCTATCCCCGTGTTTCCTTCTTGGCTACCAGGAAGATATCAACCACGACTTGGTTACTGACCTCGTCGTTATAGTGGCCTGTCTTTGAGATGGCCGAGCGCCTTGACGTGCCAATCTACATCCATCCGTCCCCGCCGTCGGCCTCCAGAATAAAAGACGCATTCGAGGGGAATTACTCAGCTGCTGTAGCGCGAGGACTGTCGTCGGCGATGTGGGGCTGGCACGAAGACACTGGTTTGCACGTCCTCAAACTGTACTTGGCGGGCCTCTTCGAGCGCTTTCCAAAGCTGAAGATCATTATCGGGCACATGGGAGAGATGATTCCCATGATGGTCGACCGAATTACTGCAGCCGCGGCCATCTTCAGCGAGGGCAAGGCTGCCAAGTTCAGCGACGTCTGGGATCGGAATATATGGGTGACGTCAAGTGGTATATTCAGCGTGAGGGTGTTGGAGATGCTGCTGAAGGTGACCAAGAAGGATCGGGTCATGTACAGCGTCGACACCCCCTTCAGCCCGAACACCAAGGGCTGGGCGTATATCCAGGAGATTGCGGACAAGAGCTCGCTGTCAAAGGAAGACCAGGATGACTTTGCGTTTGGCAACGCGAAGAAGCTGTTCAAGCTTGATTTCGAACTCGAGAAGTTCTGAGCTCGCGAGAATCTGGTCGAGTCATGGTAGTTCTTTAACTACTTACCTCCTAAGCACCTAAGTCGCCCATTCGTAGATCTATATGGAGTCAAGTAGAACAGTCAAGACTTGTAGGCCGAGGCGCTTGCGGCTGAGTGGCTAAGAGATAACCTGAATTCGATTACCCATCGTCTTCCATAGGAGATATTTAAGTATTCGACGGTTTCAAATCTTTGCTTTTCGCGTTTCACAGTGTGAGAAAATCTCATGTTAGCTTAACTAGAAGCCTTCCCTTGTGAGTTGTGATTTGACTATCTCTCTTTTGAAAAGAGAGATGGAGATGTAAGCTCGGAAAACGAACATAATAAGTTCATTATGCACCTAAGCCATACTCACCTTGGGGTACGTACATACATAAATTGCATAATACAACCATGATTTGGATCTTGATAAGATAACGAATTTTTGAGGAACATTCTCCCAAGTTTATCTTGAACTACTTACAACACTTAGCTGGCGCAAGCGAGGTGAATCATGGCGCCAGAAACAAAAACTCCAAAGAAAGATCCCCGCGCGTGGGATGCTCTGACACCCCCTCTGGCAGAATGGATCCTCGACGCCGTCTCAAGCATGGGCTTCTCTCGGGCGACTCCCGTGCAAGCCAGCGTATGGCCGCTTTTTGGTGGGGGAAATAAAGACGTGGTTGTTGAAGTATGCGAAAATCTGCTATGGTCTCCAAATTCGCAGGTCTTCTCGTTCATGCTGACAATAAGTCTAGGCCGTAACGGGGAGTGGGAAAACCCTTTCCTTCCTTATACCTCTCGTCCATAGAATCCTCCGACAGGAGGAGCCTACGAAACGACATCATGTAGCCGCAATCATTGTCGCGCCTACGAAAGAGCTTGCTGGCCAGATTCACGGTGCTCTCACGTCGTTGATCGCCTTCCATCCCGAGTCCGCCGAGCTCCTCCTGTATCTTACAGGCGAGGATAAGCGCCCACATACGAGCTCGCCCGTAATCGTCCCGCAGCTCCTGTCTGGTGGCAGCACCATCACCACTGCTCAAGATCTTAGCTTCTTCCTGCGCGCGTCACCCAATGTCCTGATATCTACTCCCGGCCGGCTCGTCGAGCTTCTATCGTCACCACACGTGCATTGCCCGCAGTCTTCCTTCGAAGCCCTTATTCTAGACGAGGCCGACAGGCTTCTCGACCTAGGCTTCAAAGCCGACCTGCAGAAGATCCTCTCGCGGTTGCCCAAGCAGAGGAGGACAGGCCTCTTCAGCGCCAGCGTCAGCGAGGCAGTTGGTGAGATCATCAGGGTAGGACTGCGGAATCCCGTCAAGGTAGCCGTCAAAGTAAGAAGCTTGAAGACGGGAGGGGTCATAGAAGAGAGAAGAACGCCGGTGAGCTTGCAGATGAGCTATCTGATGACGCCGGCTAGCCGCAAGTGGCCGGCCCTGACCCAATTACTGGAAAAGCTAGACCCCCGGCCGCAAAAGAGCATTGTGTTCCTCTCCACGTGCGCCGCCGTCGACTACTTCACCCACGTTCTACCAGCTCTCCTCCCGGAAGGGTTTGACCTAGTGTCGCTGCACGGCAAATACGACGCCAAGGTCAGAGAAAAGAACTTTGCCAAGTTCCTCAACTCGGCGCAGCCCTCCGTCCTCCTCACCACGGACGTTGCGGCGAGGGGCCTTGACTTTCCCCAAGTGGACCTCGTCGTTCAGATCGACCCTCCGTCGGATCCAAAATCGTTCCTGCACCGATGCGGGCGCGCAGGCCGCGCCGGACGAAAGGGGCTCAGCATTATATTCCTGCAGCCGGAGGAAGAGGACTACATCGCCTTCCTCGACGTGCGCAAGACGCCCATCACGCCGCTAGCGCACCCGGAGATCTCGGTCGGCGACGACGCGGCCGACTCGACGACGGAGCGGGTGCGCTCCGCGGTGCGGCAGGACCGCGCGCTGCACGACAAGGCGCAGAAGGCGTTCGTCAGCTGGGTCCGCAGCTACAGCAAGCACACGGCGAGCTCCATCTTCCGCGTCGCGGACCTGGACTGGGCCGACCTCGGCCGCGCCTGGGGCCTGCTGCGGCTGCCCAAGATGCCCGAGCTGCGCCGGTTCGACGGCGACCGCCTGCTCGGCCTGCGCGTCGACTGGGACGCGTACGCGTACGCGAAGAAGGACCGCGAGAAGCAGCGTCTCGCCTCCCTCGCCGCGTACAAGGAGGGAGAGGGGAACCCGGCGGCTGCGGCTGCCGCCGCGGAAGAGCACAAGGCCAAGCGCAAGCGCAACGCAGAGGCCTGGAGCGGCAAGCACGAGAAGGAGGAGACGCGGGCCCAGCGCCGCGACAAGAAGAGGCGCAAGCGCGAGGCCGAGCGCCGCCACGGGCTGTCGGACCACGAGAAGGCCCAGGAGATGAACCTCGAGCGCCTGCTGCTCGAGGTCAGGAAGAAGAATCAGGAGAAGTACGCCGCCGCACCCGCTACCGCTGCCACCCACGCTGCGGCTGGGGAGGTGGCCGGGGATGATGAGTTTGAAGGCTTCGACTGAGTGGGGGGGAGTTGCTGTTGCGAGGCGGAGTTGATACCCAGCTATCCTAGGTAGCTCGTCCATCACATGAGACTTGATATTTGCGCTATAACAGTACCATGACCCTGAAATTCTCGTGACATGCTAACTATAGGTGGACATATACGAAGTACTGGTCTCTCAATCTGATCTAATAGAGAGCAGGCAGGTATTAAGGAGATGTTAGATGTTGAGGCAAGTGGTAACAATAGAACCGCAACTTGATATTTTTAAAGGCAGTTTGAGTTTTATTACTACATTATAAGTCAAAGCAATAGCAATTTGCGGGTATGAAGCTATTGAATAAGAACAAGACGAAAGCGAACGATTTTGGGTATCCGTAAGGGTATCGTAGTCTCATCCGAACCGAACCGAACCGGCCAATCCCTTCCTAAACCCCCACCTATTACACAAGTGTCCTTCAACCTTTACTTCCCCTTCAGCGTACTTTTTTTGCTTTGATTTTTGTCTTTTTGTCATTTTCAAGCTTGGGATGTAGTTTCCAGGGCACTTCCACACCGTATGTGTCTGCCTAGCCCGTGTGGTGGTCATCGGAGGTAGTTCTGCCATTAATGCCAACATGCGGACTTTCGGATGAGGGTACCGTTCTGGACGCGAGACGACATAATGAGCACGGCCAGAGAAAAGATGGTCTAGTCCCTAAATGTTCTCGACAATGTGGGCGTTAACTGCCTGGTTGAAGCCGGTATCGTTGTGTGAGCCGCTCGACTCGCCCGTCTGTTGTCCCATCACAGCATTGTCGAGCCCGGGCATCGTCTGGTTGGTAGCGGGCAAGAAGATGACCTTGGCATTGGCAGATTTAGCCATAGCCTGCATTGCCTCCAAGTATCGGATCTGCATGGCGGGAGCGGATGATAGAATGTCGGCGGCCTGGCGCATCAGCTTGGCGCTCTCAACCTCTGCCTTGGCAGCAATGATCTTGCTTTCTCCGATACGCTTGCTCTGTGCCGCCATGGACAGCGATCCTTGAAGTTCCTGGCTGAAGACGATGTCTTTGATAAGCATGGACTCGACCTGGACACCCCAGCCGCCAGCGACATCCTCGATGATCTCGCCAATGCTCGCTGCGATCTCCTCGCGGCGCTCGATGACGTCCTGCAGAACGCGGGCTCCCACGACGTGACGCAGGGTAGTCTGGGTACGCTCGATCAGTGCCTGTCGCACGTTGGCGATGCCAAAGGCTGCCTTGTGAGGCGAGGTGATATGGTAATAGATGACCGAAGTGAGATCAACAGTGACATTGCTATAATAACAAGAGTCAGTACATACATATCTAGGCATTCAGGGCAAAATATGGATAAGAACTCACTCTTTAGTCATGCAGACCTGACGGGGGACCTCTGTTCGCACATAATTAGAACAGACTCTGGCAAGCCGCTGTTTAGGTAATAACCACTTACCGACAATCTGGATCTTGACGTCGACCTGGATAAGTCTCTCGCTGAGAGGGTTGATTTTGACGAGACCGGGGTCAACAGCCTTGTAGAACTTGCCGAACTTGGTGACCAAGCCGACGTTGCCCTGGTGGACTTGCTTGTAAGGGTTGGGGCAGCAGATCACGCAAGGAATGGCTCCGAGAGAGCCCATGCAGGAGCCGATGGCGTTGACTTTGAGCAAAGTAGGTTAGTATATCTGTAGGTGCCAGATCTATGCGTTCTCGTGACAGGATACTAAATGTTTATGAAGTTGAGAAGAAGAAAAAAAACTTACTCATGCTTCCATACCAGCCCTTGGGGTTGGCATCATTGCCGACGATGGAAGCGTAGCTAGCCTGCAGGTCCTCCTGTCTCGGGCGCTCGACGGTCATGCCAGCCTGGGAGCGGAAACCAGCAGGGCCAGCGCTAGATCCGTTAGAGCGATCGACGGCCTTGGAGTCAGACATGATGATAGGATAGATTCGACCGTTTGTTCGGTGGATGGACGGTTGAGACTAGGTAGATGAGTACCCAGATAGTCGAGGTTGATGGAGAAAATCAAATAATTGGATATAAGTGGTGGCGAACACGGATAAAGAGAAAAGACGGTAAGACGACCAAGTCGGTGTGAGAAATTAGGTAGGAATGAGAGAAACGAAGAGTTGAATGATGCGATGTGCGCCGTGTAGTAATCAGTCGAGCTACTCGGCCAGGTAGGCACGTATGTCTGACTGTTCTCGAAATGGTGTCGTAGGAAGGTGTGGTGGCGTGGTATCGAGCTGAGACAAGCTTTGTTTGCTGGGTTGCCGGGGTAGCTTTGGGGGTATGTAGCAGCAGAGATGCAGCAGCTGAAGTAGTGCAATTGCGCCCTGACGTAGGTGCGTGCTAGCTGTTAGATGTTGGGAGGTATGTACAAGGTACTAGGTACTACTCGTTTATGGAATAAATCAGTGTGTGGTGTGCGACCATCCCTCATCGGAAAAAGCTGGGAAAATAACAAACCAAATGGGTAAGGGGAACAGCTCGAATTTATATCCCGTACGATCATGTCTTAGCATCTACATATGTGCCTAGGCTCATACGGGTAAGCAATACCTAACAAACCATGCCTTCTCGATCCCATCACATCGTAAGATCGACAGAGGCGATGCTCTCCATTCACTCGCGGCGGGGTAACTAATCTGGCTGACAGAACTCGTGATGTCGCAGCGGACTGGCAGACTAAAAGACTGACAGATTGGCTGACGGGCTGACTCCCCGTCCTCCTACCGTAGTAGACTCGCAGCTCCTTACATACAGGCGTAGTGCCGTATTCCGAGCGCGTTGCCGCTTTCAGTCTGCCATGTAACAGGGCGCGTCTTAGCCGTTAGGGGCCTCGGCAGCGTCCAGGATAGCAGAGCTCCGGGCCTAGTTGGACCCAACTGTTGCCCCAATCGGTCGCGCTAAGAGAAACCTGATGATGTCGAATCTGCCGGCTTTGTTACGCCTGCTTGGCCCGCTTGGCCCCGAAGGAAACGTGACCTCCACAGCCTCAAAATACGAGAATATTGTCTACTACGTATTACACCTCTACGCCCGATTGCACCTCTGACGCCCGACGAGTATGTCTGCGGTTGTGCGAGCTGCTGGATTGGGCATCTCGCTTGAGAAGACGACAGCTGATACCAAGTCTTCAAGAGAATCGGAATCTCATTGCACGTTTTCGACTACCTATATGCTACTGCCCACCTAGAAGATACTCGATCTGGTACACATATAGTCTTTTGCAAAACAGCATCCTCCCTGTGGATCAAGGATTCGAAGGATCTCGCTGCTTGCGAGACACAAGACTATCCAAGTGGCGCATCGAGGTTAGTGGCTATGCGCCCCTACCCGTTCTAGAACTCTTCCTATTCAGGTACCGTGTCAGGTCCAACTAATATCAAAGACCACCGCATCGGGCCTTTTTTATTTCTTTACGCTTATTTGGAATGCTGCCGTCCTGCCCTGAGCCTATCGAGAACGCCTTCGACACGATGATCTCTGCTACGCTGCAGTTGTTTTTTGTGGCCGTGCCCTGGGTATATGGCATGCAATCATGAAATAAGACCGACTGACCCGACCTTCGCCACGATTTAGCTCGTTGATCCAACAACTAAAGCTGCTAGTCTTGCCAGTCTAGCAAAATCGATTCAGCCTTGCGTCGCTACCTGTCCCGTCAGTCTTACTTATGTTCCGGTTCTAGTAGCAGTGAGCGAAACACAGACACACTAATGGACGACTAGGAAATTAGCTGCTCAGCTTGGCAGCTTGGCAGGTCCGAACTCGCGCCCGAGAACTCGCGTAAGCAGTACCGAAGTTGAATATATCAAGAGCATATGAAACTGTAAAAACGCCGTGGTGTCAGACCTGAGATGTTTATCATAGACCACCTACGCCCATCTCTGCCCTTTCTAGGATGCCCACAGCGTCGTTTTCGCACTCAACGACCGCATTTGCCATGTTTTAGCACCACGACTTTCCACCAGCGCAATCTTAATTTCCAGCGGCCCTCATGTCTCAATACCTCCTTTTCACGCCTTGCTTGAGCTGTCCATGGCATCCTTTGGATCATAAGCAACTAGCTCATTCTAGGTAATAAGGGGCGACACCAGATGTGTCCAGTCCAAGGCAACATGAGCAAAGGCAGCGCATGATATTATATACATGGTAGATCCGGCAGTTCATCGATTAGATTAGAAATGTCACACGGCCCTATACGACCCGGGGTGCCGAGAAACATATCAAAGCCTTATAACCAATCAATTAAACAATAAATATAGCTTTAAAATAAAAATGTTAATAATGAAAGCATTAAAAATACTTTTATAAATTAAACCATTATATAACAATTTATTAAATATATTAATAATGTTTTAAGCGTTTAAAAAAAATAAAAATAATTAATTAAAAACGGTTAATTTAATATATATAAATAAAAGCTTTTTTTTTAAAAAAAAAAATAAAACTTTTAAAATTTAAAAAATTTATTAATTAAATTTAAATAATTAATTTTAAATTTTATATTAACTTTTATTATAATATAATTATTTTTTTTTAAAATAAATTTTTAATAATTTTAAAATTTATATAAATATTAAAATAATTAATATTTTATTTACTTTATGATTTTAAATAAATTATTTTTTATAAATTTATTTAATTTTTTTTTATATTTATTTTTTAAATTTTAATTATTTTAAAATTAAAAATAAATTAAATATTATTTTTACATTTTTATAACTTTTAAACTTTTTAAATTATAATTTAAATTATTTATTATAAAATTTTTATTATTATTATTTAAATAAATTATAAATTATATTATTTTAAACTTTATTATATATAATTGTTTGAAAAATTTTTTAATTTATTAAAAACTTATTTATTTTTTTAATTTAAAAATAAAATTTTATTAATATAAAAATTAATAAAAGGTTTTAATTTAAAAATAATAATAACGTTAAAATTAAAAAGTTTTAATTTATAAAAACTACTTTTTTATATTTAAAATATAATTATAAATTTAAATTGGTAGTTAAAAAATTAATATTATAAAAAAAATGGTTTTTTTTATATATTTTATAGTTTTTATAAAGCGTTTTAACGTTAAAAAGTTTTAAAATAACAACGCTTTTAATTTTAAAAATAATAAAAATAATAACGCTTTATATTTTAAAAATAATAAAAATAATAAAAAATGTTATATAATTTTAATTTATTTAATCGATTAAATAAACCTTTTATTTAATTAATTTTTTTAATTATATTAATTATATTTTATATTAAGTTTTTTTTTTTTTAATTTATAAACCGTTAAATTATAATAATTATATAATTTAATAACTTTTGATTTTATTTTATTTTATTTTATTTTATTTTAAAAATTTAATTTTAAAATTAACTTTTTAATTATATTATTAAATAAATAAACGCGGTTAATTTTTAATTCGATTTAATTAATAAAATTTAATTAATTTTAATTATAAAATAATAATAAAAAAAGTTTTTATTTTTAAATAAATAATTTGTTTTTTTTTTAATTTATTAATTATAATAAATTAATTTTATATAATTATTTTAATTATAATATAATTATTAATAATTTAAATGTTTAATTTATAAAATTTTATAAATATATATATAATATTTATAACGTTATTTAAACTTTTAATATTTAAATTAAAATAAATTATATTTAAAACTAAAACGTGTTTTATTAATAATATTTTTTAATATAAACTATATATAATTTTATAATTATTATATATTATATTAAATTAAAAATATTAAAAATATTAAAAAAATAAATTAAATAAATTAAAATAAAATTTAAATTTTTTATTTTTATTTTTTTTTAATAAATATATAAACTTATTATTAAATTTATTATATAAATTAAAAATAAATAATAATTAATTAATAGATTTAAAAACATAATTTAATAATAATATAAAATTATATAAAATTTTAAATAAAAAGTTTAAAATTAAATTTAAATTTAATAAATTTTTATTAAATAAATTAAAAATTAAAATAAATAAATAAAAATATAAATTAATAAATCTTTTATAAATAAATTTAAACTTTTAATGTTAATTTAATAATTTAATAATTTATATTATTATTATTTTTATTAAAACTTAAATAAAATTAATAATTAATTAATTAATTAATATTAATTTGGTTTTTAAAAATTTTAAAAAACACGTTGTTTTTTAATAATTTTTTTTAATTTTTTTAACCCGTTTATAATTAATAATTTTTATAAATTATTAACATTATTTAAATTAAATATTTTAATTTTATTAAAAAAGTTTTTTTTATATTAAAACCATTTAAAATTTAATTTATTATAATTTATATTAAACTTTTTATAATAAACATTAATAATAAAAAATTATTTTTTTAATTAACTTTAAAAAATTTTAAACTTTTAAAATTTAATTTAAATAATTTTAATAATAAAAAATTATTTCGTTTATTTTTAAAACCGTTTTATAACTTATTTTCGTTTTAATTAAAAAATTTAAAAAGTTTAAACGATTTATAAAATTTTAACAATTAATTATTTCAAATTTTATAAAAATTAATTCGCTTTTTTATTATTTTTATTAATTTAATATAATTTAATAAATCGTTTATTTATAATAAAAAAATTTATTAAAATTTCATTTTTAATAAATAAAAATTAAAATATATTTAAAAATATATATAAAAAACTTTTTATATAATTATTATTATATTAATTAAATTAGTTTATTATTTATAAATAGAAACTAATTATAATATTAATAATAAATAAGTTAATTTAAATAATTAATAATTAAAAATATTTTCATAATATATATCGCCGTTTTTATTAAATAATTTAAAATTTTAATTAAAAAATATTATAATTTTATAAAAGTAAATAACTTTAGATATTAAAAAAGTTTTATTTAATATTTAATTAAATTAATAAATTTTAATAATTAAATTTCATAATTTAAAATTACGTTTTTAATTTATATTATTAAAATAATTTTTTTATAATAAAATTATATTTGAAAAATAATAAAAATTATTTTAACGATGTTAAAAAAGTTAATTTTATTTATAAAAATATATTTATAAACCCGGCCTTTTTATCGATAAAAAGCGGGCTTATTTTAATAAAAAAACATTTAAAATCAAATTAATAAAATTAAAATTAACTTTTAAAAAATTAAAAATAATTTTAAATAAATAATTTAACTTTTTAATTTAAATTTAATCAATAAATTTTTAATAAAAAAGCTTTAAAACTTTTAATTAAATTAATATTAATAAATAAAAAAAATAAAAAAAATATTAAAAGTAAAAAATTGCCGGCTTTATTAAAAAAAAAAACATTTTTTAATAAAACGTAAAATAATAAAAAATAACTTTATTTCATTAATCGAAAAAACATTATAAATAAATATTTTAATAATTAAAAAAAAAACATTTTAAATCATAAAAATTAATAATTTCGATTTAAATTTTTAAAAAATTATTTAAATATATTAATAAAAACTTTATAACTTATAAATAAATTTATAATAAACATTTTTTCTTTTAAAAAGCTTTAATAAAATATTATATTAATATTTATAAAACTATTAAAAATATATTAAACGTTAAATAACGATAATAATAAATTTATTTTTTAAATATTTAAAATTAATTAAAATAAAATAAAAAATAAATTTAATAAATTTCGTTTAAATAATTAATTTATTATTAAAATAATTTTATTATTAAATAATAAAAAACATTTAATTAAAATTTTTTTAATATTAATAATATTATTTTAATTTTTTTAATTATTTTAATTTATAAATAAAAATTATTTATTATTAAACGTATTTAAATTTATTAAATAATAACTTTTAACGTTATTTTAATATTTTAAAAAAAAACAATATTTATTACGATCTTGCTTATTACTTTTATCAATTTAACTTTATAGGTTGGATACGTACTTTAAAAGATTTGGTTTAAAAGGTAATAATAATTTAAGGTTAACGATTTTAATTGTAAAAAAGATTTTAAAGGTATTTTATATTTAAATGTAATTTAAATATTAGAAAGGCTTAAATATTTAGATTAATAATTAAAAAAAAATGACTAGATATAATAAGAAATTCATTTTTATATACTTATTTTTAATACTTAAGTTCTTTACTTATTAATTAAGTTAGGCTTAATTAATTTAAATTAATGTCAACTTAATAAAGTTGTAACTAATTTAATTAAGTTGGTTTTAATTAGATGTTAAACATTTTGATTTAATTACGTGACCTTTAGACCATTTAAAATTTCGATAGGGTTGTAATTTAAGTCGTGACATTATTCCCTCTCTTCTAGGATTTTTGTTTTAAAAATAAACAGGTTAATTTCTTCTTTTCTCATGTTGGTTTTTCTGGTATTTTTGCTAATTGTTGTTATGTTAGGTAAAGTTGAAAAATCGATTAGCAATTTTTATTGCATTGGAAAAGCTTTGGAAAATAAAGCTGCTTTTTTTGAATTGGTTTTGAAAAAGGGTTTTTTTTAAATGCCTTGTTTTTACTATGAGAATTATAACGTTTCTTGCGTCGCCTTTAAAGATTTAGATCGTTGTTAAAAATGTGTTCGTTTAGATTGCGCTTATTGCGATGTATACGATTTTTTGCAAGTTGGCGTGATAGATATCGCGAAAAAATTTCATTCTTTTAAAAATGAATTAGAGGCTGCCGAAGAGGTAGCGGAGGTTGTTAAAGTTAAGGCTAGACGGATTGAAAAGTAAGCCGCTAATCATGTTAAAAGACTGCGTAAGTAGCGAAAATTCTAGGCTGGAAAGGTGAAGCGTATGATAAATCGGGGCGTTTAATCCATAAAGGAGCTTAAGCGTTTAAAGCGTAAGGAGGAACAGGCTTGCCAGCAAGAGGCTGGTTTTTTTAATGTTTCCGCGGCCTCTTTTTTTTTCTTTTAGGCTGGCTTAGATCTAAACACGGATCCTTTAACAATTTTAACCGATCTAAATTTTAACGGTGAAATGCTTTAAACATCTTTTTTATGTTTTAAAAATGTTTAATAAGTTCTCATATATTATCTTTATATAAATATTCCTTTTATTTAATAAGGTATTTAATTTATCCTTTATCTAATTTTAAGTTTAATATGGTTTTAACTTTGTATTTTTTTAAATTTTCTTTTAATTCGACATTTTCGGTAAATTTAACGTTTTTAAATACTGGTTTTAACATTACTATATAAAAAACTTTAATACGGATTTTCATTATTAATAAAACTGTTAATTGGTAGTTAGTTTTAAATAAGGCTTTTTTTATAAAAAAGGGTTTTAATTTTTTAAAATTCAATTTTTCGCTAGGCCTTTTTATGTAAATTTGTAATGTTTTAAGCGTTAAATTTTGTTTATTTTAAAGTAAATAAACCTTATCTCCTCTTTTAAAAATTGGTTCCTTAATTCTTCTCTTATTATAATATTTTACCATTTTGTTTTAAATGAATTATAATTGTTTTTAAAATATAAACTATAATATTTAAATTTTTATTATAAATACTTCTACTTTTAAAGCAAGTGTTTATATTTTTAATACTTTATTATTAATTAATTCTTATCGTTTAATATATATATTATATCCATATAATATAATATATAATGATATTTTCATATCTTCATTAATTATTATATTATAGGCGCTTTAAATTAAAAGTAGCAATTTTATTTAATTATTTTATTATTTATTAATGTAGCTTTTTAAATGTTATTTAAATATTTGATTAAGTTTTTTTATTTATTTATTTATCTATAAATAAACTATAGTAAAAAGTTTTTACTTGCTTTCGATTTTTTTTATAAATATCTGCTAATAATATAATATAAAAATAGGGTCTTTATTTAATATCATTTATTTAAAAATTCTATACTTGCTAATAACTTTTTTAATAAATACATACGCAAGCTATTTTAAAATGCGATCTTTTTTATATAATATAAAATATTTATACTTAATAAGTTTATTAACAATTACCTAAATTAAGTTATAATATATTTTTATAATTAGGTTTTTTAACTTTGATAATTTTATAATAAAATCCCATATTATAATATTAAAAAGTTTGCTTAATATTTTAATAAGTTAAAAAAGTTTATATGGCTTATATTTAGCTTTTTTAATTTAATTATATATATTGCATTCTTTAATTACTTTAATGATTATTGCCTTAAATTTAAAAAATTATAAGTTTTTTATATTTTTAACCTTGTTTTAAAGATTTTTTAATGTTTATATAAAAAGTATTTATAAAATTTTTTAATAAATTTCTTTCGGATATTTTCTAATATATAAACTTTACCTTTATACATTAATGTTTTTTAAAATGTTTTTTACATTATAAGTAGGTCTTTTTTTATTAGTTATATTTCTTTTAAAATTTTTTAATTCAATCGTTTTTATTAATTTATATATGTACTAAAATAACTACTTCGTTTGGTTGCTATTTTAAGATTTAAATGTTTCGTTTTTTAACTTTAATTTTATAGTCTCCTCTTTTATTAAGAAAATCTATTTGAATATTTTCCTTTCCCTTAATATAATAAATTTTAAAGTTGAATTAAGATAGGAATATCATTTATTTTTCATGTTTTTAATTAAGTTTTTAAATGGTTATAAACTATATAAGGTTTTTATAATTTAAATAAATGTTAATAAAGTTTTTAATTTCATTAAGCCATGATTTCCATTTTTTAAATGTTTAAATAATTGTTAATAATTCTTTATCGTAGATTTTATATTTAAATTTTATATTATATAATGCTTTTAAATAATATATAACAAGGTACCACTTTTTATTTAATTCTTATTATTTTAAAATCGCTTTGATTATAAAGTTTAAAGCATTTATTTTAAGTTATTTGGTTTTTATATAATTTAAAAGCTTTTAAATTAAATTTTTTATAATTGTATCTTTTAAGCGTTAAAAAGTTACTTTAACTTTATCGTTAAATTTCTAGGTTTCATTTTTTTATTAAGCTTAATAAGTTAATTCTATTAATGATTTGGCAATATTTTCAAAATTTGTAATTAAGCTTTAAACGTAATTTATAAAACCATGAAATGCTTGTATTTTTATAACGCTTTTTAGTTCCAACCAATTTTTAATTGTTATTATTTTATCTTTTTAAATATATATTTTTTTAAAGATAATAATAAAGCTTAGATAATTTAACTTTTTAACGTGCCATTTACTTTTAATAAAATGGATTAATAAGTTGGCTTTTTAAAATGCTTTTAATATTAAGGTAATATATTTTTTATAATCTTTTTTATTTTTGGAATATATAAGTATATTATTAAAATAAACAAATATAAAAATATTTAAGTATTTTTTAAAAACTGTTATAATTATATGTTAAAATAACGCTAAAGCGTTAATAAGTTTAAAAGGCATTATTTTATATTTATAATGTTTATATATTATTTTAAACGTTATATATTACTTATATTTTTAAGTTATTTAAATTATATAATAACTATTTTTAAAGTTTAATATTATAAAAATCTTAGCTTTATTAATCTAACCTTTTATAAGCTTTATTAATAGTAAAGCGTGGCCATTTTTTTTAATAATACTATTTAAATGGCAATAATTAATAACTTTGCGTTATATTTTATTGTCATTTTTATTGATTTTTTACTTTCCGTCCTTATCAATTTTAAATACCATTATTATAAAATATCTAGATATTAATTTTAATTTTTAAATATATCCTTTTTTAAAATCCTTTTAAATCCCTTTTTATAATGCTTTTAACTTTTTTTATTTATAAGATATATTAAAAACAATTTTAAAAATTATCTTTCCTTAAAATTTATTTAATGGTTCCATTAATTATATTCTAGCAATTCTTTTTTTATTTAATCTTTAAACAATTTATAAAATTATAAATATTTGCATGATATTTTATATAATAGATTATTAATTTTTGGTTTTTTAAGTATATAAATGATATGCTTTTTATTTTACTTTTTTAAATTGCTTGCGTTCTTTTTTTCAAAAGCTTTAAAAGTTAATTTTTCTATTTAATTTTATTAAAAACAACTTGTTTTTTAATGTATGTTTAAATGGCTTAACTTAAGTTAATTAACTTCTAATATCATATCGTGATTGTTAATATTTGCAATGTTAAAGGTGATTGTTTCGAAATGGTTTTAAATTTCCACTAGAAAAGGTATGGTTTCTTTTAATATCTTACCATTTTAATTAGTAAACTTGCTTTTATTTACCGTTATTAATTCGTATAAATTTTCCTTATAAACCCATTTTATTTTATTTCGTTATATTACTTATATTAAAATATAGCTTTATTATGCTTTTAAGTTAATTATTATTTTGTATATTTTTTTTTATACCAAATAAATATTATTAGGATATTATTTAATCTTATTTAAATTTTATATAAAGTTTTAATTTTATTGGTTTTTTAATGCTTTATTTTTAAAAACCTTTTCATTTTTTTAAATAAGACTTTTAATATTTGATTTTATTTTTATTTTATTGTTAAGATTTGGTAAATGTTCTTTTATGGTTGGAGTTTAAATTAACTATATTCCAATAGGCTTTTTTTGGCGTTTTAGACGTTCTTTTTTGGTTATTATTTCTCCATTCCCTTGCCTTTAAAAAGGCGTAAATCAAATAATAATCCTTATAACAATCTTTTTAATAAGGTTTAATATAAAATTCATTAAAAGGCCTTTTTCTTATAATGAATTTTACATATTAATTTTATAATTTTATGAAAATCTTTTACTTTTTTTTTTCGTATAGTTATTTATAAAAGAGTTTAATCTTTTTATAAAATGTTAAATACATGTTATATTTTTTATAATTGGTAATTGGGAAGAATTTTATTTCTTTATATTTAATCAAGTAATAGTTTGGCTAGTATTTTTAATTATTAAAATTACTTTTCGTATAAAGTTTTTAAAGTTTTTCGTATTAAACTTTAATTTAAATAATTTGCTTTTTCATGTTTTTTTATATAAAAACACTTTTAATATCATTAAAATAAAGGCTTTTTAATTTGTTTTATACTTTTTTTAAACTTACTTTTATATTTAAAAGGTTATGTAAGTTATATGGTATTAAACTATAATATATACATCTTTTAAATATTGCTATCTTATTACGTTTTGATTTCAAATAAAGGTAGCAGGTTTTGAGAAATTCTAGCCATTATGGTTCTATTTTATAAATATATTTGTTTTTTTCGATATTGCTATTTGGCTTTAAGCTTTTTAAAAACCATAAGTTATTAATTTTAACACTTATATATACTTGATAAGAATTATCTATGCAATATTTTTAATATTTGCAATCGTGTTTATCTTATCGATGTTTTTTATAGTTTTTATTTTAATATTTATTTTAATAAAGTTGTTAATGGTCATTCTTTTATTACTTTTTTTAAGCAAAATTAAACCAATATTAGCTTACGGTTAAGATATCTTTAGCTTTTTTAACTTTTTAATATCTAAAATATTTAAAATTAAAAGGTTTTTCCTTTCTTTTATAATATTTATAAGTTTTAAATTGTTCTTTTATTATTGAAAAGTTATCGTTATAATATTTAATTTTATATTCTAGGCATTTCGTTAAGCTGTTTTTATGGCATTTATAACCGTTTATAATTGCCATTAAAAATTAAAGGTGTTTAAAATGATATTTGCAAGCATGCATTATTTCTTTTTTGCAAATAAAACACTCGTTAATTTTAAAGTTTTTATTATTTTCCATCAAGTTAATGGCTATTATAAAAATGCTATTAATCTCCTTTTCTTTTTTAACTTTAATTTAAAACGCTTGTTTTTATTTAAGCTGCGATATTTCTTTTTATTAAAATTGTTATTTTTTAAAGCTTTAACATTTGCTTTTAAAATGTTTTATTTTATTATAATTAAAACATTTAATTTTTACTTTGTTAATTAATCGTTTTTATTATTACTTTTAAATGTTATTTAATTTAATGAGATTTAAATGTATGCTTATGCTTTTATATTATCCGTTTTGATATTGCTTGTTTTTAAAATTATTGTTTTCATTAAACTGGGGCCTTTTATTTTAAAAGATCCCTTCTTTCTTTTTAAAATATTTTTCAAAATTTTCATTGTTAATAATAATAACCTTTTTTATTAAAATATTAAACTATTTAAAGTTTTAATCTTTATAGATTTTTTTATTATAAAGTTTATTTTTAATATACTTTTTTAATCTTTTATAAAAAAGGTAAAAAAAACTTTTAACAAGTAGGCTTAATTTAATGGCCAATTTTTTAAATTTAATAACGTAATTAAAAGTTAATTTGTTTTATTAAAGATGATATAATTTAATTTCGGCTTTTTATTTATAAATAAGGTTGCTAAATATAAGTTAAATCTTTTTTTAAAATGGTTGAAATTTTCGAAGATATATTTAATAATATTTAATACGTTTACTAGTTTTTTTTTAAATAAATTTTTAAAAATGGGTTTAAATTATTTAAAAGTTGATTTTATAAATAGTTATAAAACTATTAAAACCTTTTATGGTTCGTTTTTAATTAAGCCTTTGTAAAATTTAAAATGGATACGTATTTAAATAAAAAATGCATTTAAATCTTTTTTTTATTGTATTTGTTAAAAGTAATAAGCTTAAAGCTTTTGGCTTGGAAAAATGCTATATTTTTAATATCTTATAGGTTTAATAAGTTTTTAAAAGGTTATATAGGTTTAATCCTTTCTTTTTTTTTTAAATTCTTTTTTTAATAATGATAATTTTTATTTTATAAATGGTACTATTTATTTTAATTTGTTAGTTTTTTTTTTTAAAACCTTTATAAATTTAAACGTTAAAGCTTTTATTATTACTTTAATAAATGTTGAAATTATTATTTTTTATATAAATCTTTTGGTTTTTAAAGATATTTTTAAAAATTTAAATGCTTTAATTATAGCAGCTTATAATTTAATTATTAATGAATTTTACGTTGAAACTATTAACGTTATTGTTAGGTTCGTTTTTAAAATTGTTAAAACGTTTGTTTATTTCGTTATTTTTTTTAATAACATGCTTTAAAAGTTTTTAAAAACTATTTATAAATAAACTTTTTTCTTTTTATATTAACATTAAATATTAATTAAATAAGCTATTAAAATGTTATAATCCCGTTTATTATTTTTATTAATTTAATTTTATAAATTAAATATATACTTTAAAAAATTTAATTTAAAAAGTAACAATAGTTTAAAGTTAACGATTTTAATTATAAAAAAGATTTTAAAGGTACTTTATATTTAAATGTAATCTAAATATTAAAAAGGTTTAAATATTTAAATTAATAACTAGAAAAAAAATAACTAAATATAATAAAAAATCCATCCTTATATATTTATTTTTAATATTTAAATTTTTTACCTATTAATTAAATTAAGCTTAATTAACTTAAATTAATACCAACTTAATAAAATTATAACTAATTTAACCAAGTTAGCTTTAATTAAATGCCAAGCATTTTAATTTAATCACGTAACCTTCGGATTATTTAAAATTTCGACAAGGTCGTAATTTAAACCGTAACAATATCTTTTTTATTTTTTAATATTAAAAAGTTATTTTATTTATTTTAATTTTAAATAAATAAATAAATATAAAAAATAAATATAACGTTATTTTTTTATAATAATAATTAAAATAATATTAATTTATTTACTTTTTTTTAATATAAAGTTAATTTTTTTTTTTTAAATATTATTAATGTAATTATATTAATTAAAACGTTTTAAATAATAATATTTTTAAAACTATAATTATTTTATAATAAAAACGTTTTATTATTATAATAAATAACGTTTTAAAAAAATATTAAAAGAATTTTTTAATTATAATAAAAAAACTTAATTAACGTTTTTTAAATTATTAATTTTAAAATTATATTATTAATTTAATTAATAAAAATTTTTTATTATAAAAATTTATTTATATTATAAATAAATATAAATTAAATAATAAACGTATATATAAATTTTTTTTATTTTATTATAAATTATTAAGATTTTAACATTATTATAATTTTAATTTTATATTTTATTTTATTAATTATTAAATTTTAAACCAAATTTTATATTATTAAATAATTTATAAAAATTAATTTTAAGTTAAAAAAAGAATAAATAAAAACGATATTTAAATATATAATTATATTTAAAAAATTTATTAATGTTTTAATAACTTTTTAAATTATAATAAATAATATTTCTTATAACGTAATTAAAAAAAAAGTTTTTTAATAATTAATATATTATTATTTAATTATAATATTTTATAAATATAAATAAAGAATTTATAAAATAAAAAATTTTAAATATATTATTAAAGATTATAAAATTTTTATTGTTATTTTATTAAATCCTTTTTTATTATCGCTTAATTTATTATTAATATTAATAATAAAAATAAAAATAAATTAAAAATAAATTAAAAAAATAAGTAAAAGTTTTATTTTTATTTATGTTAATTTTTAAAAAACGGTATTTATAAAAACCGATATTTTTACTTTTATAATTAAAATTATATTCTTTTAAAAAAAATAAAATAATAAATTTTAATTAATTATTTATTATTTTTATAAATTTCGCTTATTAAAATAAATTATAAAATTTATAATAAAAAATTAATTATTATAATAAATTTTTTTAAACTTTAATATTAGTATTTAAAAAATATTAAATATTAAATTAAAATTTATTATATTTTATTATTATTAAAAGTTTTAATAAATAATAAATTTAATAAATATAATAATTTTTATTTTATTAATTTATTATTAATTATTAATTAAATAAATAAAATAAAAAAATTAATATTTTATTTTAATATTATAAGTTTTATTAATATAAAGGTTAATAAAAGGTTTTAATTTATAAAAATTACTTTTTTATATTTAAAATATAAATATAAGTTTAAATTAATAATTAAAGAATTAATATAATAGAAGAAATGGCTTTTTTTATATATTTTATAATTTTTATAAAACGTTTTAATGTTAAAAAGTTTTAAAATAACGGCGCTTTTAATTTTAAAAATAATTAAAATAGCAACGTTTTACATTTTAAAAATAACAAAAATAACGAAAAATATTATATAACTTTAATTTATTTAATCGGTTAAATAAACCTTTTATTCGATTAGTTTTTTTAGTTATATTAATTATATTTTATATTAGGTTTTTTTTTTAATTTATAAGTTGTTAAATTATAATATTATTTTTTTTTTTAAATTTTTATTTTAAAAATAAATAAATAAATGGTTTTATTTATATAAATATAATTTATTTTTTACCTTTTTTTTTTTATTAATTTATTATATTTAATATCGTTAATTTTAAAAAGCAAGTTATTAATTTAATTAAATTAAATAAAAATAAAAAAAAATATAATTGTTATTTTAAACGATTTATTTTTATTAATTATATTAATTAATTTGATATTATTATAAATATAATGTTTTATATTTATTATATAAAAAAAATTTTAAATATATAATTATATTTTATTATTTAAAATGATATAATTAATATGTTTTATTAAAAAAAATTGCATAAGTTTTATAATTAATGTTAATTTTTTTAAAAAACTTAATTTAATAAATTAAAAACTATTTAAAAAGAAATAAAATGTTAAAAATACGTTATTTATTTTATAAATAAAAATAAATAAGTTTATTATAAAAATTTTATAATATCATTATTAATATAAAAATTTATAATTATAAAGTTTTAAAATGTTATTATAAAGTTTATTTAATTTAAATGCTTTAAATAAGTTAAAAAAAAAAAAAAGAATTATTATATTATTAAAATAGTAAAAATTAATTAATTGGCCAAGGAAAAAGTTAAATGTTTTTAAATTAACACGTTATTTTTTAAATCTTTTTAAAACGTTTTTTTTATTTTTTTAAAGCGGTTAGTTTAATTGATTTAAATTTTTTAATAAAAATTTTCTTACCTTTTTATATAATTCGTTAACTGTTTTTTAAATTTTTAAATGTTATTTATTAATAAGTAATCTTTTTATTTAATTAAATAATATAGTTATTAATCGATTATTTTAATGTTTAAAATTTTTTTTATTTTATATTTTATTGGTTATTTTTTAAACAATATTTTATTATTAATTTTTATATTTTATAATGTTAATTTAAATAAAGAAATATAAAAAATTAAATATATTTATATGTTTTTTAATAATGTTAATTAGTAGTTTATATTTAAAATAACTTTTTTAATTTTAAATAATTTAAATTTTTTAAAGTTTAATTTTTTATTTAATTATTTTATTTATATTTATAAAGTTTTTAATGTTAAATATTATTTTTAATAAAGTAAATATATTTTATTTTTTTTATAAGAATTGGTTTTCTAATTTTTTTTTAATTATAATATTTTGTTATACGGTTTTATAAAAATTATAAGTCTTTTTAAAATGATTTTTAAAAATATCGTATTTTTTTTTTTTTTTTTTGCTTTTAATATCGCGTTTAATAGCTATAATATTTATAATAATAATATTTTATTTATTAATTTGTTATTATTTAATTTATAAATTATTTTATAAGATATAATATTTATATTTTTATTATTTAAATTATTATATATTAATTAAATTAACGGTAATTATTTTATTTAGTTATTTTATTTATAATTAATATAAATTTATAAATATTATTTAATAAATTAATTTAACTTTTTTATTTAATTATTTGTTTAAAAATATATAATTGTTATTATTTTTTATTTAATTTTAAACTTTTTTATTAATGTTATTTAAAATTTAAATATAAAAAGTTTGTTTTTATTAAAAATAATTTTTTATAATAAATTATATTTTACTATATAATATTATAAGTATAAAAATGCTAGATTTTTTATTATATATATTTTTTTAAATAAAAAAAAATTTCTATATTTAAAAAGTTTATTAATTATTACTTATATATTATTATATTTAATTTTATTAATAAGGTTTATTAATATAAATAATTTTATAATAAAGTTTTAAATTATAATATTTTATATTTATTTTAAAATTTTTATAAGTTTAAATCTTTATAAAATTTATATTTAATTGTTTTAATTTTATTATATAGGTTATACTTTTTTAATTTTTTTTTATTTATAACTTTTAATTAAAAAAAGTTGTGGTTTTTTTAAATTTTTTAAATAATTTTAAAAATTTTTAAATATTTAAATAAAAGGTTTTTATATATCTTTTTTGTAAATGCTTTTTATATTAATTATAGTATATATTTTTTTTATTATAAGCGTATATTTTTTTTTTTTAAAAAAAAGTTTGCTTTTTTTTTTCATTTATTATAACGTTTTAAATTTTTTAATTTCATTGTTTATTAATAATAATTTGTTTAATTTAATATATTTTTTATTATTTTTTAAAAAATATGATTATTGGTTTTTCTTTTTGCTTTTTTTAAGTTTTATTTTTATTAATTAAAAGCATTTATTTATATATTTTCTTTTCTTTTAATATAATAAATTTTAAAATTAAATCTATTTAAAAACTTTTTTTAATATTATTAACGTAAAATAATTTTTAATTTATTATAAAAATTCATAAATTATTATAATTAAAAAAGATAATAATAAAGTTTAAAATATTATTAATATATAATTTTTATTATTTAAATTTTTAAATCATAATAAATAATTCTTTATTATATATTAAATAATATATTTTAAACTTTTAAAAAGCTATTAAATAATAAACTATTAAATGTTATTATTTATTTTTATATTATTTTAAAAATTTTTTATAAACGTAATTAAATACGTTTATATATATTTATTTTTTTATATTAAGTTTTAAAAATTAATAAATTGGTTTTATAACCATTGCTTTTTTTAAAAGTTATAAAAGTTTTTTAACTTTTATTATTTAAACGAAAAGTTGTTACTTTTTTTATATAATATTTATTATAATTTTAATAATATTTGCGAAATTTTTAATTAATTTTTAAAAGGAATTATAAAATTTATAAAATTATTAAACGTTTTTTACATTTTAAAGCAAAAAATTATTATTAATGAATTTTCATTTTTATATTTATTTTAGTTTTTTTTTATATTTAGATTTTTTTAAAAATGATCGTAAATTTAAAAAAGTCGATTTTTTATATTTTTTATTAATAATTTTATACTTTTTAAATTTTTATAAAATTAATCATTTATATTTAAAATGTTTTTTATAAAAGTTAAAATATATAAAAATATTATTAATAAATATAAAAATAAAAACGTTAATACATTTTTATAAAATCGTTATTATTATATATTAAAAAATGATTAAAGCATTAATAAGTTTTTAAAATATTATTTTTTACTTTTTTTTTTTATTATTTAAATATTATATATTAACGTGTTTTATTAATTTACTTTTTTTGTTACGATCTGGTGGCTTATAGGCCAGAAAAGGGACCCGATATAAGACGTGGCTAACACGGTTAGGAAAAGCCAGCTGGATAAAAGGTTTACCCGGTCGATTTGGTAATCAAGGTCACGTGACACCCCTTGCTACCCTCGCTACCCAGGGAGCGTAGGTAGCTGCTACCCTTAGGGCATAGGTAGCCGCTACCCTCGCTACCTGCGAAGCCAGAAGCGCCTTACGAAAGTTGCGAGATATATAAGAAGGGCCATTTTCCTTTGTTATATTGATTCTGCAGTTACTAACTTAAGCTTATAGTTATATTTTAAATATAAGGGAGAAATTTTTACAACCTAGACCCTTTAAACCTAACGCTACTGTTACTTTCAAACCGAAACCCTTTAACGACCTTTATATTAGCAAGGCTCGTAACATTTTTATATATTTAAATAAAATTAACATATAACCGTTTTTTATTATAATTTGATTTAATAATTAATAATTATTAATTATTTAAAATATTAATTTATTATTATTATTAAATTTTTAAATGTTATTTGCGTTTTTTTTTAATATTATTAATATAAGGTATTTTATTAATAATTCGGATTTTTATATAAGTTTTTATATTAGATTTTTTTTAATTTATTTATTTAACGTTTATTATATTTACTAATTTAACTTATATATTAATTTAAAATAAAATTGATATTTGTTTTTAATAAAATTTTATAATTATATATCATATAATTAAATAAGCTTATAACCGTTGGTTTTTCTTTTTAAAAAATTACTAAAAATTTTATTTTAAATTTTTTAAATATTTTATTTATTTTACTAATTTTAAACTTGAAATTCTTTTAATAATTTCGTTTTTATTAACGAATATTACCGTGGTTTATGTTATTTTTTTATAATTTATAAAAGTTTTAAATATTAAATTTAACTTTTTTTTTTAAATTTATATTAATTTTTATTTTATTGCATTGATAATTTAATTAATTTAAAGGTTATTAACTTTAAATTAAAATAATTTAAAAATAATTTGATTTTTAATTTTTATAATATTAAACGAAAGGTTTTTAAAATAATTATTAATTTATATATTAAAATTTATAATTTTATTTTATATAAATTCGTTATTATAATTTAATAATTTTTCTTTAATTATTTTTATAAAATAGATTTTTTTTTATTATAATATAAAATATCATATTAATATATTAATTAAAAATAAATGTAATTAATTTTTAATTTTAAATTAATTATTATTTAAATTTTTTATTTATTTTATTTTATAGTTATTTAAATATTTTCTTTTTTAATAAATATTTATAAAACTAATTAAAGTTTTAAACTAATTTATTATTTATTAATAAGTTATTTTTTTTATTTTTATTTTTTAAAAAGCTTTTTATTATAAGCTTTATTAATATAAAAGTTAATAAAAGGTTTTAATTTAAAAATAATAATAACGTTAAATTTAAAAGGTTTGGTTTATAAAAATTGCTTTTTTATATTTAAAATATAATTATAAGTTTAAATTAATAACTAAGGAATTAATATATTAAAAAAATTAATCTTTTTTATATATTTTATAGTTTTTTATAAGGTGTTTTAACGTTAAAAGGTTTTAAAATAGCGGCGCTTTTAATTTTAAAAGTAGCGAAAGTAACGGCGCCTTACGCTTTAAAAGTAACGGAGATAATAAAGGGTGTCACGTGACCTTAACTCTTTAATCGAATAAACCCTTTATTCGACTGGCCTTTTTTTTATATTAACTACATTTTATATTAAATCTCTTTTTTAACCTATAAGCCATTAAATTATAACACTTTTTATAAAATTAAATAAATGCTTTTTTTAATTTTTAAATAATTTAATAAAGCTTTTTAATTTTTTACTTATATTTTTTAATAATATTTTAAAAAAAATAAATTTGCTATTATATTAAAACGTTATAACTTTTTTTTACAATTTTAATTTTATTATTTATAATTTCGAATTTAAAATTATTAATTTTATAATGCTTTTTAAAAATTTAAAACTTTAACGTTTTAAACTTTACATAAAGTTTACATTTAATATTAATACAATTTAATCATTTAATTTATTTTTAAATATAATTTTTAAATTTTTTAAAATGTAATTAAATAATATTAATTTTTTACTTTAATTCTACTTATATTTTTTTTATATTTTTTTATTAATAAATTATATTTAAATAATTAATTTTATATAATTAAAAAAAAGTTTTTAATTTTATTAAATATATAATGTAAATAAATGTTAATATAATAAAAAATCTATAAAATCTTTATATAATTATAATAATAAAAGCTTTTAATTAATTTATTTTATTTATATATTTTTTAATAAATTTAACTTTTTTTTTTTAAAAAATTCTTTTTTTTTTAAAAACTCGTTTTATTAATTTATTTGCTTTAAAATGTTAAAAGTAAACATCTATCTTTTTTTATTTAAATTGGTTTTACATTTAATAAATTTTAATATAAATAAAAATTTAATAAAAAGTAAGTTTTTTAATTTAAACCTATTTTTTTAATTTTAAAATGCTTTATTATATATAAAAAGCTTTTAATTTTAATAATTTAAAAATTATTAATTATATATAGCCTTTTTTTAAATTTATTATTAAATAAGCTTTTAAAATATTAATGTTATTATAATATTAAAAACGATAAATTAATTAAAATTAAATTGTTTTATTAATTTAACGATTTTATTCTTTTTTTTTTCTTATTAAGTTTTTTTTTTACCGGTTTATATCATGTTAACTTTTAAAATTAATTTCGTTTTAATGGCAAAATTTTTTTTTTCGTTTTTAAAAATTTTAATTTATTTTTTAAAACTTTTATATTAACTTTTATAATGTTTTTCTTTTTCGTAATTATAACATTTCACCCGGTTTATGTTTTTTTATTAATGTGAATTTATTTTATATTTATAGGTTTAACGTACGTATTAAATATTATATTTTATTAAAAATTCTTTCCTTTTTTTTTTATAAAAAAGCATTTAAAGGTTTCTTTTTTTAAATTTATATTAAAATTATCGGTTATTAATTTTAATAATAAGTTTGTAATAATTTTTAAAAGTTTTAAAACGGTTTATTTTATAAACTTTATTTTTAACTTTTTATTTTAATTTATTATAAAATAAAACGAACAATCCATTTATAAAAATGTTAATTTAAACGATGTATTTTTAAAATTTAATAATATAATTAAATATTAACTTATTTTATTTAAATTATAATATTTTTTATTTAATAATTTAAGCTTTATTAAAATTGTTATATATCTTATAAAGTTTTTTTTTAAATTTATTATAATTTAAAAATATATAAAAGGTTTTTTTTTTATATTATTAAAATTATTATATTTTAAATAATTTTATATAAATAATTTAAATCATTTCAAAGCTTTTTTAAATAAAAATTTTTTAATTATTAAAAGTTTATTATTTTTATTTAAAAAGGAGTTTTTATAAAATTTAAAATAAGTTTAAAATTAAATAATAAATTTATTAAAATTAATAATTTCGTTATATTTTTTAGTTAATTTTTAAAAGCGTTAATTTTTTTTTATATATTATTTAAAACTTGCAATTTTTAAATATTAAAAATAATAACTATGTTATTAATATATTAAAATATTTTATTAATTAATAAAAGATTTTTAAAAGTTATTAATAAATTAATAAATTTAAATATTAATTAAATTACTTCTTTTTTTAAAAATTTTACTTTTTTATATTTATTATTAAACTTTTTTTTTAATACGATTTAAAAAGCTTTATTTAATAATTTAATAAATCACGTTAAAAATTAATATTATATTAAATTATAAAATTATTTAGTTGGTTTTTTTATCGATTAATTTATAAAAATGTTACTTATATTAATTATTTAATTTAATTAAATTTATAGTTATTAATTAAAAACTATTAAAATATTATAGATTTTATTAATATAAAAATTAATAAAAGATTTTAATTTAAAAATAATAATAACGTTAAATTTAAAAAATTTTAATTTTTAAAAATTACTCTTTTATATTTAAAATATAAATATAAATTTAAACTAATAATTAAAAAATTAATATAATAAAAGAAATGGTTTTTTTTATATATTTTATAACTTTTATAGAGCGTTTTAACGTTGAAAAGTTTTAAAATAACGACGCTTTTAATTTTAAAAATAACTAAAGTAACGAAAATAATAAAAAATATTACATAACCTTAATTTATTTAATTAATCCTTTTAATTATATTAATTACATTTTTTATTAAGTTTTTTTTTTTAGTTTATAAGTTATTAAGTTATAACATTTAATTATTATAATATTATTTTAAAATAAAAATTAAAAACCAATTAATTATTTCGATTTTATAAAAAAGATATTTCTTATATTTAAAAGGTTTTATTTTTATTATTTTAACATTAAATTTATTTATTTTTAACCGATTATATAATTTATTAACGTTTAAATAAACTTTTAATTTCGTTTAATAAATTGAAAAATAAAAAATATTAAATTTAAAATATATAATTATTAAAAATAATTTATTATATTAAAAAAATAAACTTTAAATATTTATAAATATAAAAAAAAATCATTTATTTAAAACACGATATTTTTAAAATAAAATATATAAAAATAAATAAAATTTTAAAACTTATTATATATAATTTTTAATAATTTAATATTAAAGTTTTTATTAAAAAATTTATATATAATTATTTAAAATATTAATATAATAAAATTTCACGTTATATTTTTTATAATTATTTTTAAATTATAAAATTTTATTATATATTATAATAAATAATAATAATAAATTTTATTATAAATTTGTTTTTTTTTAATAAATACGATTTTATTTAAATAAATAAAAAAAAAGTTAAAAATTTAATAAAAATTTTTATTAAAACTTATTAAAAATATTATAAAATGTTTTTAAATATTATTTTTAATAAAAATTTTAAATTTATTATTTATTTATAAAAAAATTTCTTTAAATTAATAAATATTTACTTTTATATAAATATAAGTTTTTATTTATAAATAAATAAATAAATTAAATAATTAAATTAAACGTTTAAAATATATTTTTACGTTTTTATTAATTATAAAATAAATAATTAAAAAAACTTATTATTTATAACCGAATTTATATATAATAATATTGTTTTTTTTTTATATATTTAAATTTTTTTACACGAATTATAAATATTATTTCGCGGTTTATAATTTATCGCACGACGTTTTTAAAATTTTTAAATAATAAATTATATATTTATTAAATAATTATAATCTATTAAAAAACGTTATAAAATTAAAAAAAAAAACCGTTAATAAATAAAAATTTAAATTAATAAATAATTAATTAATTAATTATATTAAATATAAGAAATATTAAAATTAAAAAATTTATAAAAAAATTAAATAAAAAATGTTTAATTTTTTAAAATTTAAAAAGTTATATTTTTTATCGTTATTAAACTTATATTATTTAAAAATTAAAAGATTTATAATTTAATTTATATTTTATTTATTAACTTCTATTATATTAATAATTAAATATTTTTTTAACTTTAATTAAATTTTATAATAAATTAATTTAATAAAGTTTAAAAATTATTAATTAAAGAAAATTAAAAACTTTTTAATTATAAATAAAAACGTAAAATATTTAATTAAATAAAAAAAAATAATTTAAAAGAAATTAAATTTAAAAATTATAAAAATATTTATAAAATAATAAAATAAAAGTTATAATTAAATAATTTTATTAATATAATTTTAATAAATTAAAAAACCTTTAAATTAATAAATTATAAAACGTTTAAAAATAAATTTTAAAAAAGAAAAATTATATTATATGATTTTATATAATTTAAAATATTAAAAAATATATTAAAACTTTATAATTAATTAATTAAACAATAAATTATTATAAGTTTTGTTAATATAAAAGTCGTTAAAAGGGTTTCGGTTTAAAGGTAACAATAGCGTTAAATTTAAAAGGTTTGGTTTATAAAGATTTTTTTTTTATATTTAAAATATAACTATAAGCTTAAGTTAATAGCTACGGAATCAATATAACAAAGGAAATGGCCCTTCTTATATATCCCGTAACTTTCGTAAGGCGCCCCTAGCTTCGGAGGTAGCGCGGGTAGCGGCTACCTATGCTTTAAGGGTAGCGGCTACCTGCGCTCCCTAGGTAGTGAAGGTAGCGAGGGGTGTCACGTGACTTTGGTTACCAAATCGACTGGGTAAACCTTTTATCCGGCTGGCTTTTGGCCACGTCCTATATTGGGTCCCTTTTCTGGCCTATAAGCCATCAGATCGTAACATAAATATAATTTTAAAATAAAAATATTAATAATAAAAATATTAAGAATATTTTTATAAATTAAATTATTATATAATAATTTATAAAACGTATTAATAACGTTTTAAACGTTTAAAAAAAATATTTTATTAAAAAAAATTAATTTAATATATATAAATAAAAACTTTTTTTTTAAAAAAAAAATAAAGTTTTTAAAATTTAAAAATTTTATATTAACTTTCGTTTTAAAAAATATATTATTAAATGTTAAAATTTTAATAATTTTTATAAATAAAAAATAATTAAAAATTACCGTTTTAAAAAATTTAAAAACATTAATAAAATATTAATAAAAAACATAATATATTTAAAAAATTTATATTTATAAAACGTTAAACAAATTAACTTTTATATATTATAAATTAAAAATATTTAAACGATTTATTTTTGTTACGATCCCGCCTATTACTTCTGTTAGTCTGATTTCATAGGTCGGATACGTACTCTAGGGGTCTTGGTTTGAAGGGTAACAATAGTCTAGGATTGACGTTTCTGATCGTAAAAGAGATTTTAAGGGTACTCTATATTCAAGTGTAGTCTGAATACTAGAAAGGCTTGAATACTTAGATTGATAGCTGAAGAATGAATGACTAGATACAGTAGGAAATCCATCCTTATATACTCATTCTCCATACCTGAGTCCTTTACCTGTCAGTTGAGTTGGGCTCAACTGTCTTGAGTTAATGTCAACTCAATGGAGTTGTCGCCAACTCAACCGAGTTGGCTCCAACTGGATGCCAAGCATCTTGATTCAGTCACGTGACCCTCGGACCATTCAAACTTCCGACAGGGTCGTAATTTGGGCCGTGACAATTTTAATAATATTAAACGATATATTATAATAAACATTATTAATTTATAATTTTAAATTAATTATTATAACTTATTTATTTTATAATATATTTAATAAAGGTTTAAAATATTTTATATATATTATAAAACCTTATTTATATCGGCACCTTTAAATAGAAGATATACGCTTAAATGTTCGCATTAAATGACATTATAATGGCATTATAATGGTATTCCGTTTAAGCAAATGCAAGGTAAATCTATAGAAAACACCATTCGAGAGTTAGCATGGGTGATTTGGAAACTAGTACCCTAAGAGCGCGTAATTGACACAATTTTAATAGGCACGGCGGCCGCGTAGAAGAGTGCTTTCTGCTGGCGTATCGGCTTGGGGTCGAAATTGACGTCTTCAACTGTAAATTGATGGCTGGCTATAAAGCTGTTAGCAGGTATCTAGACACTCACTTTGATATGTATCCCTTAGGAGAAGTCTTACCACATTCGTCTCTAAATGTCTGGAACGTGTCAGCATTCCGGACAACGCCCGCTATGATGATGGTCAACTCCGGCCTCATGTCGAAAAGCCCTTGAAGCGTTGATACCAAGGCTGATATGGCTATCTTATCATATGTCTGAAGACAGTTATCATGTGAGATTCTCCTTGTCTCTTTAATGATCAACGTTCGTTAAGGACAACTTACAATGTCTGCGCCGATCACTACATCGTATGGGTGAGTAGTGCAATCATCGTCGACCCAAGTACTTGTGAGATGGTGACCCCATCTTAGTACCTCCGTCCGCACCTGCTCACTATCTTCCAGATCATTCAAGGCGAGGTTCTCTCTCAACGATTTGATTACACCTTCATCACCGTCCGTAGAAGTGACGTGCTTTGCTTTCAGGTGTCTTGCGAGGAGGATTGAGAGGAATCCGGTACCAGCGCCTAGCTCCAAGATGTTCTTATCGCCGACAAGGCGTGCTCCATCTCTGCTGAGCAGATAGGCCGCGAGGTGAAGAGACGCCTCCCAAGTCCGAAATCCAGTCGTTCGAGAGCCCGATATTAAGTGACGCCGCTCGAGCAGAGTTATCGTTGGATCCGGCGCGTCTTCATAACCAGCACTCAAGTTTGATGCCTCTGGTATGCAGGTAAACGTCACATAAGCTTTCTCCAGAGCCGCATCGTATTCCGACGACACCCCTCTGCTCATGAAAGACGTCAGGCATGTCATGATCTCATCCGAAATTTCCTGATAGGAATTAGATGGTCAGAAAAGTGACATTGGGTTTCTGGCAACCTACATCTTGATCTGGGTCTTCAATTGCCTTTTCAATCTTGTTGACGAGCTGCTTCAAGACGCGCATCTGATATCGGTCGGGCGGTAGCGTCGGGTTGCGACTTTGGTCAAACAGATTTTTGTACAACCATTTCTGTACGTCTGTATCTTTGAGGTGCTTGGGAGGCGGCCAAGCTAGGAAGTCGGGCTCGAACAGTTGCAGATATTGTCGCCGTAGTAGGATCAATTGAGGATCCACGTCAGACATTGTACCGACTGTAGATGGCAGATTCTACTTCTGTCGATGACGCTAACCTCGGAGCCGTCTTGTAGAGGCGCATAAGTATGGGTCTCGCATCTTACATAATACTACCGCTCTATCACAACCGCCCCTTATATGTTCTTTTCTTCTCTATTCTTTTCTTTTTCCCTCTGTTTTTATGTTGTTCACCGTCGTGCGTTAAATTATGAAGTTGAAACTTGTCAACTATGAGAAAGGAAGAAGCCTGGACATTTAGCAGCTGTTAAAGTGCATTATAGGATGTATAGTCGTCTTGTTTGTGACGACGTTTGGCTATATGTTTCCAAAGAAAGGCCCACTCATAGGAGTCATACTTCAATATTTAAGTAAGTTTTATGCCCAAATCCTCCATGGACGAAAGAAAAAATGACCTAAACAGTCTCGATTCGTCTAGTGGTTAGGATACCTGCTTGTCATCAGACCGAGTTCTGTGATACAATCGAGTACGCAGGTGGCCGGGGTTCAATTCCCCGATCGAGAGGATCATAACAATATTTTCTTTTTTGCCTAATTTCTCTCAATTTCTTTCTGTCTGCGTGTAGCATACATCGGTGTGGCTTGTTCAAGGTTGGTCGGTGAGTAACCATCGTCTTTTATATTCGCTCGGATTTCACACCTTATAGAACTACGAAACTGACGTGTAAATCATGTCTTCGTTAGAAAATTCGTGAGGTCTTGGGCTCGAGAGAAAGAATCCAGAATTATAGTAGCGTATTCTGACTCCTGTGATAATCCTTAAATCCCATTACCAGGCCGGCAGGGTTCACGATATTGTTCGTTTCAATCTCCGAGTGTCAAACATGATTAGATATCTGACACGGTTATGGGCATCGACGATGCCTTCATAGAAATAGCAGATATGATAAAACCACGATGCCTAACTTTAATGGTAGACTTTTATAGGTCGGCGTTCATGAACGTTTCATTCGAGCATGGGCTCGGAATTATATGTCACATTAAGCAACCATTTTGTACGTGGCTTCCCCAATAAGTTGCACTCCCCCTCCAAATAGTCCAGTCTTTTTCAGCCTGCATGCAGTCTCACCACCTATGCTACCGGCAATCGGCAAGCCTCGATGCCTGCCTGCCTACCTACCTAGGTAGGTACATACGTAAAAAGTGATTGATTCGGAGCAGGGTATTCCGAGCAGCGACGTGGAGGGGATCGTATGATGGTGAAAACAGAGCATAGACGGGTGTAGATATTACTATACTTTCCTGGCTTGCCCTCAACTGCGATATCTGTTTCCGCAAGTTCGCAGTGGACAGCTATCTCCGATGTAAACCCAAGCTTGTACTACAGCGGCGCCTCTTCTGTGGATAAGTTATTCAAATCGTCGCAGTTGGCCATGGCTCCGGCAGTGAGACCAATGGGTATCCTGGCCCTCGCTATCACGATGATCGCCGTGTCCGCGCCGATCCTTTACAGCCTCGCGTCTCCGTACCTACCGATACTTTCCTCATACCTTGAATCGCTCTCGCCATCCATGGCAAGGAGGTTCACTCCGCCAGCGAATAACTCGTCATCGTCGTCAGCCTCGCCGCCACCGACCCCGTTCGAGTGCCAGCCGCACGCCTACAGGACGGAGATCGTGTCGGTGGACCCGCTGCTCATCTACATCGAATCATTCCTAGCAGCGGCCGAGATCGACGCGCTGCTGGCGGCGGGGGAGGCGGCGTTCGCGCCGTCGCGCGTGCACAAGGGCGGGCGGGACCGGGGCACGGCGGACCGGACGTCGTCGTCGGCGGGGCTGGCGCGCGACGACCCGGCGGTCGGGTGCGTGCTGGCGCGCGCCGAGGCCTTCCTCGGCGCCCTTCTCGACGCCGGCCGCGACGACGTCGGCCCCCCGCAGCTCGTGCGCTACACGGCCGGCCAGCGCTTCAACCGCCACCGCGACTGGTACGAGCGCCCGCAGCCGGCGCGCGCCGGCATGCTCGGCCGCGGCTGCTCTTGGAACCGCGTCGCGAGCTTCTTCGCCGTCCTGCAGGACGGATGCACCGGCGGCGAGACCTGGTTCCCGCTCGTGAACGCGCCGGCGCCCGCCAGGGTGGGCAGCGACGGCGACGGGGCGGCGCGGCCGCTCTGGAGGACGCACGAGGACGGCGGCTTGGCGTTTCGGCCCTTCGCCGGCAACGCGCTGTTCTGGGTCAACCTGTTTCCGAACGGGACGGGAGACGAACGGACGGTGCATGCGGGTTTACCGCTGGAGGGCGGCTTGAAGACGGCGATGAATATCTGGCCGCGCAAATTTTATGAATGAGAGGAAATGTGATGCAATTAGCGACTGATCCTTCGCGTTCCCAGCTTCGTAGAGCCTATCTCGGGTTCTACTGGGCTAATGTGTTCTTTGTTCTCTTCGCACCTAAGCGCCGCTTGCATTGCGGTATTGGACTTGACTTTAGGGAGAACTATGCCGACACCAGGTGTACGAGCGGACTTAGCACTCCCCGCTCGCCCTGCTTCATTCGCCATCATGTGAAAAGAAACCGGACGGTGAATTGCAGTTTGGAGAGGTATCGTAGCACAAGTCCCCGAGGCCAAGTCGGCTTACAAACGGCGACTCCAGGATCGCTTATATAAACCACCCAAAAATACATGAATAAAAAAGGATAAAAAAAGGACCTTATGCAAGTTTGACAGTTGACAGGTGATATCTGTACCACTCTGGCGAGCTGGTTGCCTGATGTGCGCCAGCTAACCAGACGGCTACAGCTCCCCGCATAGTAGCGAGGAACGCCCAGCCTAGAGCAGTCTGAAGCGAATCGCACGTTTCCGAAAGACACAGAGTCCCACATAGGAGATAAGCGAACTCGCCAACGGTTGGCTTCTGTCCATGCGGACGAGTCGACGTTCCCCCGAATTCGGGCTTCTCGTGCAGGACAGCTGCTCTTGACGTGTTCCGTAATCCTCCAAGACGTGGCTTCTGATTCGCTCCCGGTTGTGATGCCAGCTTGGTAGATTCTCGGGGAAAGCACTGAGATAAAGCTGACTACCTATCCTACATGGTACTAGATGGAGCAAGGTAGGCAATATGGCGAGCTATATAAGTGATAGGTACCATAGTGAAGCTAATTAATACATAGATTAAAGCTAGAAATACCACCTGTGGAAGTTCATTGTTGAAGAGTTGACGACTTGAACAATCCTCCCCCGTCTGATAAAACCCCCCTTCTTCCCTTCTACCAAAGAGGCCCTTCATCATCCTCAGGCTATTGGCGTAGCTCGCCGAGCCTGCACCTGATCGTCCTATCATGCTACTCTAGCCCGCAGCGAAGCCCCCTGCCCTAGAATAGGAGCTCTCCGATTTCGTTCCACCCCTGATATCTAATGGGCTATGGCGGCGTAGGACGACTGCACGGCCCACAAGTCCCGTAGACAACCTCGACATTGGCTCCATCCGTGTAGACGGCGTGATATGCATCCGGGCAAGGTCCGATGCACTTGTCTTGCACCACACGATTGCATGTCGAGCAGAGTGTCCGCTCCCAATCGCACATCCTGCTCAGGGAAAGATCTTGTCAGGATTCACCAGTACCTTCAGAACACCCGTTGGATAGACACATACCTGGGTATGAGGTGAAGGGGATTCTGAGAGATATCTATGAACAAAGAGGCAGTGGCTCTTTTATCAACTTGAAATATGGGCTTATTTGACTCGCTATCTTCTGCCACCACCCATCTTATAGACTCTTACACCAGCCAGATACCTTTTACTGGCCATGCACGGTATCGTATTTACAGTCAACACACCATCTTCAGAACAGACCAGAGTTGACTCAGTTGAGTATAGAGGTTGCATTGGGAGGCCTGTACTCCGGGGCATGTTTTAGCTTGTCAACTATTATCCAGAGCACGTGCGGAAAGGTATGGGAGAACTAGGGGTGTGTGGGATAACGTCAATGGGTTACGATCACCCTTTTTGCCAACCACGAGAGATCTTCTATCTGCTGCATGTAGTTGCGTGATATCGATTCCATATAAGCTAATAAAGATATCACCTAGGCACAAGGCTAATGGTCTATCGCTCCCTGCCTAGAAAGAGGATCGCCCCCGGTGATATGCGTGAGTCGTGGCTGAGGATGGATGGAGTACGGGCCACATTCGTAACGTGACTTGACGCGAATTCCGTATCAACCATTCTATATCGAACTGGTCAGCGCAGCAATAATGTATGGTGATCCAAGAAGCTCGAAGCTTTGGTCGACGAATAACATCCAACTCACATGGGACTCTAGATGGAGTACCGATGGAGCGTTGCCACCGTGATAGGCCATTCAGGCAGCTAGTTTAGTAGCCAGGCTAACCAGTCGACCAGCCCGAGGAGAATAGAAAGAAAGGAAAAACTTATACCAAAATTTACACTAAATCGACAACTGCTGGTCTTCTTAATGTAATCTGGAAGATACCAAAATGATAGGACAATGACGTCGAAATCGTTGTGTAACAGTAACCAAGATCCATAGGAGCAAATAAGGGGGGATATAGTAGCTGTCAACCCCCTTCGATCTCGCGATGGTAGGCCGCCACAGGATATTCGCGGCATTGCATCTATGGACCGATAGTGCCATGTGGGCTGCCTTGTTCCTTGTAGGCTCAGCTCACACGTGTGTTCCTTTTTTGAGGGATTGCCGCTGGCGTGCGGGTTCGCTGCTACTCTATGCAGGCTGGGGTGGTGAGACCCCTAGCAGTGTTACTCTACTGTACTACCCTCATATCTTGACAATGGGGAGTCTAGGACTTCTGGCCGGCCTCACTCACCTTGGGGTATTCATAGGTGACGGTCGCCAATGAAAGGACGGCCTCTATCGATTTCGGAGTCGCCGTGATTTCACTATAGAATTGTGCCCGTTGTTTGCTTCTTTGCTGCCACCGAAGCTGAACTACCGTGAGAAGCGCAAGGCAGTCGATGGCGTTTGGGATTCGAGACTTTCAGAGTCTGTCTTGGCGATGGGAAAAAGGATCATTTCGTCCCTTGGGATGAAGTGGTAAGTGGTATGTCCATAGTCGATTAAAAATAACCTGCTGCCTTTTGGTAATCCCCGTTCTTAACGAAAATGGTAGCCGATGACATTCCGACATTCCTAGTCGACTGAGGCAGATGATGACATAATTCTTATGAAGAGCCAGACCGCGTGGATACCGGGGAAAGGTTGAAGCTCTGAGCAGTGATGAGTCAATGCAGAGTACGGCGTGCGCCATCTCAACCCCTTTACAGATCCAGCTTCTCGCATTGTGAGCTGGTGTCAATCATCCTTGGTGCGGTAGCAAGGGGGGTCAAGCAGCAAGGTGCGGTAGGTGGCTTGAGTTATGCATTGTTCGTTGGGATCCCAGCCCTCCGTCATCTGAGTGGCAGACGAGGATGCCCAGAACGTAAGCAAGCGTGAGCGGGTAGATATCCTTATGTCAAGGACAAGGTCTTGTCACACTGCAGTGACTCGACCAGCCGGATGACGTATATGGCAGAGCCTAGAGCAAGGCTCGAAAATTGTCCTAACCGCCATTCCCATGGGGAAAATACCCATCTTCAGTATGTAGACCTCGATGATAAAGTCTTGTGTGCTTTTATACACGAAATGGCCGGCTGGTTGTCACGAGGCCGATCGGAATGATGAGGTAAACAGCAATATTACTGCACGGAGATCCAGGAGCCTGACAGCTACTCATGCCCTTCGTATAAACAAGAAGGCTTGGACATATAGGCCTACCAAGCAGGGAGGCCCCCTTACCTCTTGCCAATCTTGCTAGCCTAAGAAGGGCCATGACACCCTTTAGAGTGTAAGGGTCGAGACACGCGTGGGCAAAACCAAGGCCTGATACCGATGTCCATGATAAAAAGCCAAGTTTCGAAGTCGTAGCTCGGCTGATGATGAAGGAAGATCACGATGATTTGGATATCTGTTTGTCCGTAGTAGGACAGCGAGCCCAGCTGGATAAGAAATGCGGAGAATTTGATTGGTCAGATACCCCTGTCAGTCTGAGAAAAAGTAGGGCTGCAATAGAACCAATATAGGCTTAAACAGTCCCAAATATTATCAGTCTTCGTGGCTCAGTTGGTTAGAGCGTTGGTCTCATAGCAATATGACTCAATCAGTAGATTGGGATATCCAAAGGTCGTGAGTTCGAGCCTCACCGAGGACAACTATTTTGCATCTTCCAGCTTGGCCTTCCATGTCTTTTTTTCCCTTGTACATATACCTTGTACATATATTTCTCCCTTTCCGCTGAGGATTGCGTGATGTTATATGATGCCACCAAGTCATGCCGCATTTGAAAAGTTCATCTTCATTTTCATGCTGGACACGCTTATTCTATGCTGCATATCATACTATCCATCTTACAACCAGCGCTGTCTACTTCGCTTGGACGAGGACCTGCACATCCGACACGGTGGCGCGGGCCATCTTCTTAAGTAACGTTCTCTCATCCGCTTCGCGATACCTTTCCCATCCGTCAAGCCCTTCCTTTGTCTGTAAGCTCAGCGTCTCATATCCCTGCTTGATCACCTCCGCCACCTCAGTGCTGGTGAGGTTCCGTTTCATGCCATCCGAGTCGAGCATCGTCTTGTAGTGCATACTCACGCTAATTAGTGTGCCTATCGAATTAGACTGACGGCTAGCCAAGTCGTAGGTATCGCGGAATTTTACTAGCGTCTCACCGCTCTCTACAACTTTATAGAAAAGGTCGTCGTATGCGGCTGGTGTGGGCAGGAATACCTCCCCGGCCGAGAGAGAGAGCGCCAGAAGGTTCACGACAAGATCCAAGAGCGATTCAAAGTGCGGCAGGCTCTTGAGGTCTGAGGCATAGCTTGTGAGGAAGCGGATAAGCGCCAAGAGTGAGCGAAATAGCTGAGACCAATGATACTGCAGCCGCGTGTGCGATCGAGAAAGATACGAGACGATCCGCAGCATGATGCCGACACATAGGGTATAGAGACTTACGTCTAATCGACGACGCAGATTGTGGTTGATACCGTCGATCATAGTGTCCAAGACGCTTGCCGCTAGGATGCGATCTCCACGGACTGCGGGTAAGGATGGCTGTCGTTGACGACAGAGCCGAACGGCGACTTGGCTTGCGTCACTGCATATCCGCTTGCACAGCAGTTGGTCTTCGATCAGAAGCCGGAAGACCATCAAGCTGAGGTGTGCATAATTGGTGGCACGGGTAGATAGAAAGGCATGCTGGAGAAGGTATGAAGTTAAGGAGAGAAAGCTCGAGATGGCTTGCTCCTCGCCCTTTTCGGCCGGGAGCGTGACGAGATTAAGGCAGAAAAGCTTATTAGCATGACTAAAGTCGTACGTGCCCAGCAGCAAAGCAGCCTCTTCGCCAGGTCTAGTCAAGTCAGCAACAGGCCAAGAGGGATGGATGTGCGAGATATGATGTACAGGGGCGTATACATACAATTTAGCAAACATCTTCTTAGCTCCCTCCAGATCATAACTCGGCTTCTGATTCGCTCTGGAACCGATCGCACCAAGCCCCATCATATTAAGCGTCGTCGAGATAGACCATCCCTCGGGCAAATCTGGCATAATGTCGACGTATTGACTCCGCAGCTTCTGGCAGGTCTGCCCGACGCATCGGACAATTTTCTGTATGGCGGCTTCGTTGACGAAATCGTTGAGCCGGTACTGGTAAGGGTTCTGAGATTCAAACTTGTTATAGTTTGCCAGTAGCCCTAGCAAGGTAAACGGTTCGAAGACCCTAGTCGGCGAGTCAGACTCTTGGATGAACTGTACCATGTCAGTTTGGCTGATATCGGACAAGCAGAGCCCAAGAAGCTGACCTTCATTATAGCAGGAAAGAGATCCCGTTGTATGAAGTATGTTAACAGGCTTGTCTGGTATGCCCCTGAGGTGATGGAGAGCACGACCTCCACTGCACTCTGTCGCACATCCACTATTCGCCCATCGTCAGCTCTCCCCAACCCCCTATCGGAGCTATAGTGTGCACCTACGTGTTTTGCCATTGCGAATTATCGTGTCCAAAGCTCCCACAAAATCAGTAAATATAGTGTCAACCTGGTCCAGCCCTGCCAACACGGCTATGATATCGGAACTTGGGTTCGTGTACTTCTTGCGGAGGACAGCGGAGAAAAAGGTAGTGAGCGTCTGCAGTTTCGATTAGAAAGGCCGTCCCCACGATGTCAAGCTTGGATCCTGCCCTACCTCGAGAGCATGCAAGTGGGCCAGGCCACTGTCTTTCTTTAAGCATTCCACAGATCGAGAAAAGAGCTGTTGGGTTTGCGACTGCAGACTGAGAACGTCGTCCGGGCTCAGCTCGGCGAGAAGATCCTGCAAGAAGCCCCGCTCGGGTTTCAAAAGGAAGAACTCGCGCCAGAAGCCCTCGGGTTTTTCCGCTTCCGAGTCGGTGTCATCCTGCTCGAGCGATGGTGGTCAGAGGCGCAGGCCGGCGGCACTCTTCTTAACGCGATCCGACATACCTTTGATTCCCATTGTCAGCGTTCGGCCAGTCCTATCATCACAGGGGAATCCAATGCTCCCGAACCTTGAATAGGGCTTCGTATAGGTGAACGATCTTGGGCTGGAAGGTCTCAGGTCTAGCCTGCTTGACGAGAGGAGAGGCTTCCATGACCGGCGAGGATGGCAATGCGAATAGTGGTCTAGATGCTGATGCATGGATAAACAGCACAGAGGCGCAACTTGTGATATACGATCAGCATGCTACCACTAGGAGGAGTGATGATAAATGTGACGGCAATAATAGTATAAGGAAGTATCGAGGCCAAGATTGACGTCTGCAGCATGAACAACGAACAAACAGGCAAGCTCGGGCTTCGATAGCAATACCGTGTTATTCTAATTCGCGTTAGGCGCACCTGCGCTTGCTCCGTGCATCTTGGCTGTTTCACCTGCCTCGCTTGTTGAATACTCTTATGTCGGAAGCACGCTCCATCTTTAAGCTCATAACCGAATCTACCTAGGTGTATATGCATGTACCGATGTCGGGCTCCGGACTAAGTCGTTCCCGCCAACCATTCGCCCGTGATCGCTCAGGACGGTTGACCAACTCACAGATTCTGATTGGCTCGGCAAAAGCCGGCCGGCAGTGGGGACCCGATGTCATATCATCAGATATCAGCCGTGCTTTCCAAGCAAAAGTTGTAAATGAATGGAGTTTTTGCCATGAGCAAATCCTATAACGAACTTCCATACTTTACGAACCTCCCCCTATCTCAGACCAACAACGGTTGTACTCTGATAACATTGTTTATACATTTATACCAGCTGAGGTACCGACTATCGGCCCCCTCGTACATCGCCACCCGTGCTTTGCGCCGCGATGAGTGTGGCGCGCATAGCTCTATCCAGAGCTTCGGCCGGGCTGCTGGGCCGAGGACTGACCACAGCGGCTCCGACCACGCGGCCTTGCGAAGCCCTCCTGCGACAGTTCTCCAACCTCCAGCCGTGGTATGCTTCGTCAGACAAGATCCAGACCTCGCCTTCCTACCAACCCTATCCTTTAAATCCAAAGCAACCGCCGACGACGCCGAGCGAACCCGTCTCAGACACTTCGATCGCAAGCCCGATACCTACGGTTCACGAGACACGACCTCCCGATCAGCATTCTGCTCAGCCCAAGGCAGCTTCACAACCAGATCAGGCGGCGTCAGAGCCGGCGGCGCAAAAGCCCAAGCCAGCAGCCCCGAAGCGCAAGCTGAGGCCTCGCAAGGCTGCCTTGAAGCTGACTCCGGCGGCGGTAGACCATCTCCGAGGCCTACTTGACCAGCCGGAACCTAAGTTGATCAAAGTGGGCGTACGCAACAGGGGATGCAGCGGCCTATCGTACCACCTAGACTACGTGGACAAGGCGGGACCCTTTGATGAAGAAGTCGAGCAGGACGGGGTCAAGGTCTTGATAGACAGCAAGGCGCTTTTCAGCATAATAGGCAGCGAGATGGACTGGATCGAGGACAAACTGAGCCAGCGCTTCCACTTCAACAATCCAAACATAAGTAAGCCTTCCCTCCTCGGCCCCTATTTGACTATGGCTCCGTTGACGCTAACGAATTTGCAGAGGGGGAATGCGGCTGTGGCGAATCTTTCATGGTGTAATGCTCAGCATAACGAAGCGATTAATGAATTAGACTGCGATATCGGTGACGGGCATTGGGCGGCGTTTCTTCGAGAATTAGATTACGCGGACATGGCAGAGTGAAGTGTGACATGTTGTCTGCATTCACTCCGCCGAGGGGTTCGAGTGGTTCAGATGGCCCTAAGGCACCTTAGGAATGCATTTAATGGTACGATTAAGATATGCGCTCTGTATCCTGGCTCAATGCAAAGGCTAGGTGGCATTTCATGTGAGTCAGACACAACTGGCTCACCGGTCGCTCATATTTCATGATCACATACACTCGTCTCGCCGTGTTGGGCAGATCCTTTCCGGATAGTGACGGACCGGACTGCCTTGACTAGCACTCTGGTATACCCGTCTTACCACCTTCTTAAAACGAGACATTGCAGGTCTAAGGCCCTGATGCCCATAAGCCCATCCCATTTTACCGTTATGACGGCCTTACATATATGTATTACACCAACCACTCAGTTGCGACGATGTTATTGGAGATGCCACCGTCACCAGGCTGATCAAGCGCTCCTGTCTCACCGGTGACGTCTAGGTATGTACCTAAATAGGCGTCTGGGTACCAAAGTAGGGAGGTAGCATTCTGCCCAAGCTCAGATATGTTCGCCGCAAATCCCCATATTGGGGCAAGATTGCAGATCGAGTCGGCAGCCCTGTGAACACGTGGAAGTAACAATCATGTGCATAATCGAGGCACCCTAGTTCATCCCAACAAATGTCCGAGACAAAGAAGAAAAACCGGGATCGCAAGTACCGACTTCGTTCTCCCAAATCCCGGGCCTTAGTTCAACGCTTGTCATACGCGCGCTGCCTGGGTCTATCTAGTCTTTCTCGAAACATGTCAAACCCGCATATAGAATGCCACCATCTGCGGCCCGTAGGATTGATGTTGAAGACGGAGAAAAGGCGGGCTCTGGCCGACTCCTACGCACGAGCGAAGGTAAGACTTTGCGAGAAGATAGCGACATTTCTAGTTGCTCACGCAGTTGACCTTCGCGCTGACGAAAAAGCGCAGAGAGGTCGAATCCATGGTATTCATAACAACGCATGTGAGACAAGGCTCGGCACCGTCTCCGTGATAATAGAGAGGCCACAGAAGCTACCTAGGCAATGCTTACTGTCGTTCCTCGCCGCTTTCCGCCGCTCTCCGCCGTTCTCCGACCCTAGTCATTACTAGAACTAGGTATTGATCTATGTGAGTAGCAGCCTTGGTTTCCAGCTTCACATGCTGACACGACGCCGCTGCCTAGCTGCTAAGTTGGAGATAAGTAAGAAGCCAATAGCCTCATAACTACCGTCGACCGATAAAAGGAGGTAGACTCCCTTTGAGATGATATCACATAAGAGATATGATATCTTTATCAGCGACAACAAGCTCGTAAGTCCTGGCTACAACCGCATATGCGCGCCGACTACTGACGATCGTCGTATGCATCAGGGGTTCGTTATGCTGCTTGATGTGGGGGGCCCGACCGACCGGTGAAGGATTACGTTCGAGAAAAGGGGGAAAAGTTGCAATTGACACTCGGCCGAATCCAGCCGTTGGGTCGCTATGGTCCAATCCCCAGGGCGAGATCGCACACGGAACATCTTTTTTCGAGGCTCTATGCCCAATTTCGAGCCGACACGCACAAGCTATCCCGCGCCCCGATCTACAACGACGTTACACGACCTCGTAGTAAGGCTTGACGCGCCGGCACACCGCATTCACCTTTGGCCACCCGCATGGGTTCGCGCATAGCGATTCCTTCTCGATCGCCAAGGTTTCCTATCTGCCCGTCCCCAAAGACCGCCACAAATCCCGGAGGTTCTTTGCCGGGTTTGTAACGCGTTCGAGACAGTGCCGCAGGATCGACTTAGCTCATGCACATCGCTGCGAATAGCATCGCCATAGGAGCGCAGAGCGAGCGGCGAATCGCAGCTTTCTCTCCGGTCTTCTGCTGCTACCTTAGCGGTACCCGTCATACTTCACGCCCTGCGCAAAATCGCCTCTTCGCAAATCGGCTTCCTAGCGTCGTATGTTTCCTCGAGGGTGTCCATTGCATCCCACGCATGTGCAAGGGAGGAGCCGCTGTCAAGTGTGGCCCGGTCTGGCCTTGACAGGTTGAAATGCAACCCGCGCCCGCAGTATACTTCAGACTCGTCTTGCGCCCGACAAAGCAGTATTTTGCGCAGCGTGCAATGAAAAGGAGGGAAGGAAAATATGTTGCTCCCGTTTGGAACGCAGAGGCTAGAGACTATGCGGCTCTTTGAGAGCAACTGAGCGGACGCATGCAACCGGGTATAAAGGGGCATCAATTCGGTTCTTACAGACTGGAATACTGGCTTGTCCAGAAAACAGATGTCGAGCAAGAATAGCTCAGATTATACACGCAGCAAGATTCTATCACTACAAGTACATCGACTCCCGAGCACGTACATTCCTTGCCATCATGTCTTCCACAAAAGGCCAGTCCGGCAGCGTTCCGACCTCACCCGTCCAGGCGAACGTGAGTCGGTTCAGCCACGGTAATACGGCGGCGACCTCTTCGCCATCTACCGCGTAAGTCACCAAGATATGTACATGTCTGACTTACTGCTTACAAGACCAGCAGTCTGCCATACCCGCTGCAGAAATACCTCTCTGCTCCTTTAACCATCTCGGAGCGGATTTCGCTGTCCGGTTCAACCACGCAGCAAGACCAATCCCGCGCGGAGTAGACTAGGAACTGGCGTGGTCTCATGAGGTGGTTTGGTGTCAAGGTGGGAAAGAGACCTAGATAACTTAGCATTGTCCAGTACAGATACGTAATCTAGGTGGTCAGACAAAGTCCCTACAAGAGTTGGACTACGCTCTGTCAACATAGGTCGATATACCTACCTAGCTAGTTAAACGAGCATGTGAATAGATTTGTAATTCCGGGAATCAGCAGTAGTAAACGACGCGAACGAACGAGATCTGTTAGAACAGAAGCTATTTATATATACTTGAGCAGATGCCTATAGTATATACAACAGGCTGCGAGAAATATGTACCAGCGGATGAAAAAAAAAAAGAGGGGACGGGATTGAGTCTCAAGTACTTGTGAGAAAGGGTAAAGTCAGAACGCATCGATGAGAAAGTAGATTGACATCTTTCAACGACAGTATAGAGGTAGGTAGGCGCCTAGGTGTGTATCCGTGGTTGTCTTTCAGATAAGTGCTAAACTGTTCCCTGCCTCGTTATCACCTATGAAATCATTACTGGTATTGAAGGGCTTATCCGATCAATACTCCATGCCGAATTCATGATTCGAAAAGGAGTGTTGTGGAGGACTTCCGTTGGGATTCGAAAGGACGTCTTGTGATTCAGCATTGTCCTGCTGCATACCACCAAGGTTCATATATGGCATCTGGCCAAAAGGAGCCGCGCCTGGATGGTCGCCTGGTGAGGTTGAGTCAGCCACATATGGTTGAGGTCCTCGTGGTTGCTGCCCGGCCGCATGATGGGAACCATTAAAGCTCCACGTGGTGGGAAATTGAGCCTGGACGGGATAGTTTCGATTGGTATTCTGTGGAGTGACGTACGTCGGTAGGCCGAAGTTAGGATGAGCTTCCTGCTCTCCTCTTTGAGTCAGTGGATTGTGAATATTTGTAGACGGTGCAGCAGCGAGACTTGCGTATTGGAAGCCCTGTCTTTGAGACGAATCCATAAACGTAGCGTGATGGCGTGTGTGAGCCTGGTTTGATGTATCGCTTCGACTGGACAGACTGGGCCATTGGTCGTCATCAATACTTTGACCCGGTTCAAATGAATTGATAGACGGGTCAGTGGTCGAGTTTGTGAAGTCCTGTGGCTGACTATGTTCCACTGAAGCCGGCAAGGGACCCGTCAATCGACGTGTAACCCGGCCTCGGCGTCGGGACGAGCGGAGCGTACAGCGACGCCCTATGTCCGAGAGGAGCATGCAGCACGTCTGGTAAGAGCTCATAATCAGTTTGACCTTGCCGGTTCACCGAGTCATTTACTCTAGGAGGGACTGTCGAGCCAGCAGGACCCAAGTCAGGGGACCGGCGTTCAGCACCTTGGCGTCTAAATGTCGGGCCTACGTTTGCTAAAGCCGCGTTGGTCGGCTCAACCAGCTGAAAAAAGGAATTGTTGTAGAGCGGTTTCGGGGTCCTCGCCCCGACATATCTCTATAATATGCGTTCGGGTCTTCTCACTTTGGATCTTAGCCCTAAGGTCATCGTGGTCTACGGAGAGTGTTAGCTAGATTTTAATGGCACAATTCTAAGACGGGCCTCACATGGGTTAGGGATGGGGCTCCAGTCCGGAAAGCAGAGCCTGAAAATACGTCTCCAATGGTCGGTCTCGCAAGCAAAATCTGCGGGTTTTGTGGCCTTGATTTGAAATCTCTGCGTGCCATCAAATCCTTTTTCACGTTGAATTGGTACCTTGATACGGTCACACGAGGGTGCGTGATTGCGAAGTTGCTCTTCCTCTCCGAAATGGCGATAGCAGCTCCAGCAGCGCGAGACCTCGTGTTTTCGAAGTAGATGTGCTCTGTACAAAGTTAATGTTGGAAACTTGAAGTCATAGACTCGGACTTACCTTAATCGGTACATGGAAGGATATCTAGTCGGGGAGCATCGGTTCTCTTCTGGACAGACTTTCTCGTACGGACATGCAAAGCGTGGATTTCCACTGGTTCCTTCTAGCGGTTCATTATCTCTAGGTTGAGAATCATCGTCGTCCTCGTCCCCATTGTCGTCGTTCCTGTTGTACAGCGAACTGTTGCGTCTTTGCTGGCTTCGCCCTTTCCCGGCTTTTCGACCTGAGGACTCGGTCTTTCGTGGGTCGCTATTCATCCTTGAAGGAACACCTGACCGGCTGCTGGCTGGTGTCCCTGAGCCAGCACAACACACGCCGCAGAGACTGTAGCCTAAAACACGATCTACCCAACTGAACGATCCAGAAACATGATGATGTCGCAAACGTTGAATCTGAGAGTCGTTAAGAGACGAAATAAGTGTTTTGAGCGCAAGCTGGCGGCCTTTAAATACGGCATGATGGAGTGGCGTCCATCCGTAGCCTTGGCCTTTTCCGAGGATTTCTGCGCCCCTTTTAAGCAGAAGGGCCATTATATAAGTATCACCGAGGCTGGAAGCAAGGGAAAGTGCAGACCACCCGGTATAATTATCCGACGCCTTCGGGTCGGCTCCGTTTTCTAGGAGTAGTTCGACGAGTTCAGAGTCAAGTCTTTGAATTGCGAGGTGAAGCGGCGTCGTTCCACTGAGGTGATCCGTGGGATCCGCACCGTGGTGCAGGAGAAGTCGAACAACCTCCTTGTGCCCCTCGGCGATGGCCCATCCCAGCGCTGTTTGGCCGTAGATCTCGTCTCTGATGCGGTAATCAGCTCCCCCCAAGATCAAAATATCACAAATCCTGGCATGTCCCATCTCGCACGCGAATGACAAAGGTGTCCTCCCAGCGTGGTCCCGGACATCGTAGTATTGGGAAGAAACGTCGCTGGCTTCGTTGCCGAGGAGGGGAATATCAAAACAACAGATGATGTGAAGCGGCGTGGTAGTTCGACGATTGAATCGCTTGGGATTAGGTGAGAGTTGATTATATATAGTAATCCACCCATCACGAAAATTAGAAATGGGAGACAGAAAGTCCCGAAGAACGTCCCTTTTGGAGGACAATTCCGACAAGTGCCCAGATAGTCGCAGATGGTGCATCTAGTAGAATGTCGCGTATTCTAGGAAGGGGTACGTAGACATGATTGGCTTCTAACCCTCTTCGAGAGCATCACCAAGGTCCGAGATGGTCGCTCGAAGATAGTCCAAGCAAGTCAGGGCCAATATCTGGTGACTTTTATCGGCCCAAGTTTGGACCGCTATCCTTTGGAAAAGGTATTCTCTAACAGAGCAGTGGATGAAACGCACAGTGCCATCCACTACTTCTAGCAGTCCCCATGTGAGAAGTTCAATGCCGACGATTACGTGGCGGTAATCCAGTTCGTCTTGCTTCAGGAAGCAAGGTTTCGTATCCTCTCTTCCATTACTACACTCCTCACAGACACGAGAACATAGAAATGATTTCGCACCGAGAGCATGCTGTATTTCGGAGGTAGACAATGGTCTTTGAGCGAACATGGCCCACTGGAGTAGCGTTTTAGACAGATTGGGGTTCTTCCCATTCTTCAAAACGCGGTCCATCGTCCATCTTAACGCCTCAGACGAGCTTGAAGGTAGTAAAGGACGGCCGACGTTAACCCTAGAGTGGAGATGGCCAAGTTGGGAGACCATAAGCTTTGCCCAAAGGAAAACACCGTCGGATTTGCTGGCAATCTCCCGCGCCAGAAGATGTCGATACGGCACGTCTTCGGTCATCAACTTGGAACAGCAATAACACTCAATGTCAGTTGTGTTGTTGTCCTCCAGCATGATCTGAGACACTTGCGGCGGCTGTGGCTGGAGCCGCGACGAGATGAAAACACGGAGTGAAAACAGGGCGGGTAGTTTAGAGAGGACAGCCCATATAAGTCTATTGACAGTGTCCGATTCCTCATATTCATCTAGGCTGTCGATGAAGAGAACGATGGTCTCAGGAAGTAGCGCATTCCGAACAGCATCGAGAGCCTCGTCGAGTTGGTCTAGCAAGAGATAATCCTTGGTTGGCCTTGCTTCTGCGCTCCGAATTCTATGGCTGCGGGGTGAGCCATCACCGGAATCGCGCTCCGTAACCCTCTGTGAGGATGCGAAACGATCCAGGAAGAAGTTATATACGTCGACCCAAGTGTTACGAACCTCGCCGCGACCAAAAGAGAAGAAGTAGAAAGAGACAGTACTCTGAAGGCCAAAGAACGTCGGTCGGCTGAGGAAGTCTTGGGCAACGTAACGAAGAAGGGTGCTTTTACCGCTGCCTGCCTTGCCATGAACCCATAAGGTGCCAGAACCTTTCTGGGGCCAGGACAGAGAAGGGGCACTATCAAGAATCCACCTGCACGTGCCGGCGGCAGCTTCGGGGATGTCCCGTAAGCCTTCGTGAAGTCTAGACAGGGATGAACTTAGAAGTCCACCTGACAATGTTAGGAATGCCCAAACATGAACCATATGGTCGACTTGCTCACTCTCACTTCTGTGCTTAGATCGCCCCATCTCATGCGGGCCAGGACGGAGCGAAGTTGACTGGCAAATGGACTTCAGAGATGCCACGACATGCAGATAAGTCACGCTCGTACGGGAACTGAACTGGGATATACTCTATAATTTCTATCGTTAGTTCGATCAGTTGAAATCTTTCAGAGGAGCATACCAGATGATGGGCATGGACAGGGAATTTTGGGTGGCCGGGGATCTCAACATCGTTGGGACCAAGAACCTATCGAGTCATGAGCATGAGTCTGAAGACGTAAATACCAGATGACTCTAGGGAGGATTACGGGATTCAGTTGTCCTGGAACTGGCAATTCCTCGAAGAAGGAGAATACCTTGAGCCACGGAGCCATCCAAGTTGAGAGAGCTTCAAATCCATAGAGAATGTCGGAAGACAACTGTACATGACCCATATTGAGATTGGCACGGTCGACTCTCGAGATGTTCATACGCAATATCTCTTCAAGTTGCTTCACAAGCCCGGGGCGAGAGGAATGTGGAGTTCCGAGAAAGATAGTCCCCTTTGTCGCCCACGAAATTTCTCCATAGGTTGCATTATACGGGGTCTGAAGCGATGTAGCTAAGGCTTGTTTGACGATGAGTCCTCCGAGGCTGTGTCCGATGAAGATGATCGGCTGTGAGTTCTCGCATGCGGTTCTCAGCAAAGTTTCTTGATCAGAATGATATATGACTGGCGCCGACTGCTATCATCTGCGACCGAGTTCTTACGAGTAAGGTAACAGGGTAACGAAAAGGGCTCAACTTACCTGGCCCTGAGAAGCTCGGAAACGGGCGAGCTCAAGTAGGAGATTCTTGCCGTGGGTTTCAATCGAGTGATTTGTCCAGGTCAGATTGTCTTCGTAATTGAATCTCAGTATGATAGCCGTAGGAAAGTCAGCCGGCAGGTAGTCTTTGATCCAATGTGCGGGAGGACGACTATCATTATCACGCTTGTCCTGGGCCGGCGACCATGGAACTTGTATGCCGGGCACGAATACTATATGCACGGCGGTTCGTGTGAGATTTGCCACTGGGCAATGCCAATCCACTTCAAGGTTGTAAGGGTTAGCCATTGGGGTTTCCGTCTGTGGGCAGAAGATTATAGGAGGCGAGAAAAAAAGGACTTACGGGCAAAGTCGAGCCGGCACTGCAAAGTGCTATCCTTTGGAAGGTTCCTACGATTTGTATTTACTCGACAAGCCTAGCATCGCGGGCCTCGAGTTATACATGATGAAAGCCACCCGAGGCATAACGCGGCTCCCGAAACTTGGGGTAGCCGACCCATCATACCCAATATCTCACCGTGGTTCTGGTTGGGCGCGCGGCGAGGAGATGTAGCCCAGGCGCAAACGCGAGCTCGAGTCGAGACTTTTACATCGAGAGCAACTTCTGTGGTGTAGCAGAGATCGGCAGGGTCAGCAGCCAATGCCCATCAGCAGTGACAAGGCCAGAAGCAGGCAGAGGCGATGGCGAATGAATGCATTGCAGCGTTCCTAGTGCCGACACGATTTTACCCTGAGCGCAAAAGCGTCGGGTTGCAAACCAGGTGTAAAAACCCGACGACTTGTGTAACTGTGAGTGGCTGCAGCTGCTGAGCATGCTCGCATGGCACACCCCGACTTCTTGATAAGGAAAACGCCGCATAAAGCAGTTACATCATTGCCAGCCTCGCGACTCGTCTTCATACTCTACGGGCGTCTTCACTCCCATCACCATGCTGTCATGGTGGTAGCCTGTGCATTAAAGAAACGTTGTCCTTGACAAGGTGAGGGTGCCCAATATGTCCTACTTTGTCCTCATTCACCCTGGATCTGGCCGACTCTCATCGCTCGCTGTGTATTGATCGAGATCGACTTAGCCATGAAAAGAGATTAGACCAAGATGTTCGAATATTATGGTCCAAGAGCGTTAGCGCACACCCAAGACACTGGCTTTACCAATGCGCTCTATGATTGTTTCAAACAGTGACAAAACTTGAGAATCAGGGGTAAACGCAAGACATGATTCAATCTTGGTGGCCAATCGAACCCATCGACTCAACGAATGCACATACACTATCTGGGATCAAAGTAGAATAAAGAGTGATTTCAATCCTAGAGTACAGACCGTATTTACCTACAATGCCTTCTCAAATCCTGGCCCAAGCTACCTAAGCAATCCCATCAGTAATTCATTCTGCCATCCTACCCATCTCCATTCCCATCGCAGTATTGGTTTTTAGTTGACCGGCATCCAAGCGAATGCTATCCATTAAGAGCACATTCCTCCCATATATACGTATCTGATCTGGCCATAACCCCCGAAAGTAACTCAGGGTGAAGCTCATGCTCGCTGCATCACCATCCCCTTCTTGATCGCGTCTATCTCGCGCTTCCCCAAGGGGTCCTTCTTATTGAAACTCGCCGCCTTTCGCTCAGCACTGGTCCAGGTCGTGATGTCCAGGGCGTCGCCGCCGATGTCGGGACTCTTCCTCTTGACCATCGCGTTCGTCCGGCCGGCATACCTTTTCTTGTACTTGGCGAGCCCGGCTTCCCAGCCCCACGGGTCCTTCGCGCCCTCCTTGGGCAGATCGACGTTGCCGTTCAGCGCTGCGGTGAGCTCGTCTATGTCGCGGGGACCCTGCAGCGTGACCCCGCGCTTGTTGGCGTAAGAGAGCACGGCGTCGTCGAAGCGTTCCGGCTCGAACTTCTTGGTCCCCTTCTTGCCGTCATGCTTCAGAATGCTAGACAGGCGCATGTCGGCTGCGATGGCCAGATACATGGCCATGATAGTGCCAAGACTCTTGACGTCTGAAGCATCGCCAACGAGTTTCTGCGCATCAAGCTGGGCGAACATGTTTAGAAACATGCGGCCGACGAGACGCATCGTTTCTTCGGCGTAGTCGCCATCATCAACCCTGAGGCGAAAGAAGAAAACGGAAGGTTAGCGCCCTGCAACCGATACGACGACCAAAGACAAGAAATGGAGTCGAGACCTACATCGTCAGGGCGGAGCTCACGGGGCTGAGCAGAAAGAGCCCGAGGCCCTCACAGATGGCCCATTGCTCCCTCCAACCGCGCTCTGCATCTTCCACATAGTCAAGAAATAGGTTCTGCACCACTTCGATACCGCCGTAGGCTTCATGGTCGTTAAAGGTTTACATGCGGAAGCTGTCAAGAGTTCGCAAATCCGTATGGATACGCTGGGTAGAATACTTCCGATAGCCGGCCCGACTGACGACCCACGGGTGTTCGGGGTTCTCCTCGACGGGCTTCAGACACAGGCAGCCCTGTTTGCCGCAGGTATCTCCCCCTTGGTCGTCTTCGTCTTCGCTACCCTCGTCATCTTCGTCATCGTCATCCTCCTCGTTCCGGAGTGGTGAGCAGATGGTTACGAAGGAGTACCACTTGTCAGGATTCTTCCAGGTGGTCTGGTAATCAGCATCGGCGTTGGCGGAGCCGGACACGGCGGACCAGCGCTTGCGTCTTGGTGGGTCGTCGTTGGTGGCCGTGGCTGTGGCTTTGGCCCTTTTGCTAGCAGAAGCGCCAGAGCCCGTCGCGGTGCGCTTCGGAGGCATTTCGACGGTGAATATCAATGTACTGATACAATGGACCGATCAAGTAATCTCTTTCGAAACGTCGAAACTGTTATTTACGAAGAGAGTAAGAGAGCTGAGATGCACAGCTGGCTCTAAAAATTTTCGACATGACGGCTTTTTGGTTCCGTGGTCCTTGCGCGGCGCGTTTTCGACGCGTTCCAGCCAATTTCCATCATCAGATTGACGTCATTTACTGGGGAAATTCAGACCCTTTTCTTCCCCTTTTTTGTTCAGCCCATCGTTCGGTAGGGAACCGGTGAATTACCATGAGAAGTCTTCAGTCAGAAGTTAAGGTGAGCAGTGATAAACGGCTCGTCCTCGTTAGGATGACTCCGTAATTAATATATCAAGTGTTCTTGACTTTTGGCTACTCGCGTTTCCTCGTCTAGATGATGCATGATTTCATCCACCGTACACATTAATCCCATTCCAATCCTCCACAAGGCGCTGCTGGTGCAGACAGCTGAGTCCTCTAGGAGATCTCCACGAGGGCAAGGTCGACGGGCTCGCACGAAGGGTTGTGGGACGGCGGGGTCGTGACGAAGCCGACGGACTGGTAGTAGTAGCCGCCGGTGAACTGGTAGCAGAGGTGGAAGTTTGTCAGCTTGCCAAGGGTAGGAATCGCCGTGGGACGTGTCTCGTTGAAGTTGGAGTCGTCGTAGCCGCCTTCCATGTACAGGGTGCCGTCGTCGTCCTTGTAGACGCTGGTGCCCTGTTCCACGCCGGGCATGAGGATGGCGGTGTAGACGTTGCTGCCCCAGCTGGACAGCTCGAGCTGCATCGCCGACGGGATGAGCTCGGTCCCGTTGGTGCCGCTCACGCTGAGCTGGTACACGAGCCAGCCGGGCTGCATGGGCTCGCCGGTCTGCGTGTCGTACGACGTGTAGTTGTAGTAGAACTCGGTCACGGACGCCGGCAGGGCAGAGCCTTCCGAGTAGCAGAGGCCTTCGATGGCCGCACCCGCATGGCACGCAGCAGCGTATCCTGGACTGATGTTTAGCATGCCTCGTTCGACCTGAGATGAGCGGACGCGGTGCGCCGGCATGACATACCGTTGATGTCCGAGTTGTCCTTGCCCTTGATCTGCAGGGCGTAGGGTCCGGTGGCGTTGGAAGCCGAAGCCGTGGCAGCCAAGGCGGCAAGCGCAGTAGATCGGAAGAGCATTTTGAAATTGGGATGAGGCTCTGAATAAGGCGCGTTGGATGAAAGATTGAAGGCCTTGGAAGAGTTTCGGCAGACACGGGAGTATTGCAAGCGTGGATCTTGAGAAGACAAAGGCTGCTGAGTAGGAGAGAAGACTGCAATCAGGAGGGGGGAATAAGAGAGCTTTATATCATTTGCTGATTTGGCCTCGTATACGGACGGAGTTCCATCGTGACTATCAATTACGACTTTCGGGTCGTGATCGCGGGCAGGGGACCAATGTCATGCCATAACTGCCTATACCTGATCAGCCCAATCCAGCCGCTACAAGCAGGAGCTCGAAGCTATCGTTGATAGCGTTGCCCGGTCAAATCCGCAGGCAAAAAACTTTTATGCGGGGGGACTCGGCAAGATCGGAGTAGCATCATAACATGGTTTGCTGCCGATCCCGGACCCAATTAGGCCAAGGGCTCAAGCGGACGAGGCGAGTCGGCCACTTAGAGCTCAGCTCGTGTATGCAATGTCGATCTGTTTGCGGACGCAGGGAATACCTAGCATCCTACAATGGAAGAGAATAGCTATCTAACCCTTATTTCTCGGTGTCGTTTTTTCTCGTATCACCCGTCCTCTCACTGCTTTGCCGCAATCTTACTACGGGACATAGCAAGATCCGGAAGCTACCTGGCAGGTCGGCAAGGTCTGATAGGTTCCAGCATGCGGCTGAGCCGCTGAGAGGCGAGAGCAGGACAAATGAGGATACCCGCCGCATAATTCTTCCGCGTTGGGACAAGCACCTCGGTCGACTCTACACCAAGACGTCCGGGTACGATCAAAACGCCAACTCGCGAGCGCCATCACTACCTATGTACCATGACCCTGCAATATAAGATTGTATACTGAGAGGACATGGGGGTGTCAGGGTCGATGAAAGAGGATAGACATGTTTCTTCGACGTCCGAATGACTGTGTGAGCTGATTAGGTACAAGACCGAAATTTCACGATGCTTGTGGCCTGGGTCGAAGACTCTCCTGACCTTCAACATCAGCCCTGGTTTACTCTGGTATCTCGGCCTGTCCCTTCCAATCTTGACCGCCTGTCAGTGTTGCATACTCTCTTCCAATGTTTCCGAGACATCAGACAAAGAATAGAGCTTCCATGCAATAAGAGACAGCTGGGTGACGAAAGGAGGTGATAGTGACCAGAAGAAGTTGGGAGAAATATCATATCACAACAGTATAAAGTGACGCTGATACGAAGTCGTGGAGAATTCTTGAACATGGCTCACTCGCCTCAGCATCACCAATCCGTCATAACGCCAAGAACTCGTTACATTGTCGTTTGCGAACTTGCCTAGGAGCCTACTTGTTTCTGCCCAATATCCCATCTACCCCTGCCATGTACCGTTACAGTTCGACGATGGACGACCATGACTTACACGAGGAGGTCGTGTCCTACTACGTGCGATACTTTCTCCTTATCTGGTCCAGCGTTGCCATATCGATGCTGGTGGGTTGGTCTATCATGAAAAGCGGCCTAGCACGTCAACTCGCAGTCCTCCTCTGGGCATCATTGCGCATAACGTTGCTCTTTGCCGTTATTCGCTCAATCTTCGTGCTCTTCTCTCTCATAGTCAGCTAAACAGGGCAAGGAAAAAAGGGAGTCAGGGGGTCAGCTAGTTTCATAACACATATCATTGAGAGTAGAGTTCTTTTACTCCTATTCTATCCCACGGGTGGGAGCCCCCTACCGGCCCTGTCGAAATCACGAGGCCTTCGTACCCGTAGTCTAATACGTCTAAACTGATAAACCCTAGGCCCTTGAAGCATCAGAGTGTCCACAACCATAAGAACGCCGGCTAAATTCGTATATAAATACAGTGGATCGTGGGCGCCATTATAGATATATCATTACATATCCGCGGAAAACATATTGTTTCCCCGATGGGTTTAGAGAAGGCTCTATTTCAGCATCGTATCAAAAGCCGGAATCAACGTCTGGGCTAACCAGAAGGAGAATACCAGCTTGGGTCCGGTCATGAGAAGCTACACATAGTCAGTAAGCGCAGAGCTTTAAGTATGCCAAGCGGATGACTTACCTTGGGTACCAATCCCTTGAAGAAACTCGAGAGGCCTTCGTTCTTGGCCATGTTGGTCAAGATGCGGAAGCCACTCTCCGGGTTCTCGAAATTCCGATTTTGAATACGAGTCTTGATGACATCCAGAGGAGCAGATACGACCAGAGATGCTGAAGCACCGGCGATGGATGCGACGAAGTTCTGGAACCACGACGCTTTGTTATAGTCGTTCAGCTTGAAGAGGTATTCCTTCGTAAAGGCCGAGCCACCGAAAAGCTACCGGGTGTCAGTAAGTCTCCCATAAAGGTATATACATATGCGGCGTAGCGTACCGCAAAAGATCCGGGAGCGTTTCGAGCCGCAGTCCAGCCCCATCCTCTGTATAATCCGAATCCTTCATCCGAGATGATCTTGAAGATGCCTCGGCCTCGGAATGCTTCCGGGTTCGTCTGACGCTTGATCTTCAAGACATCCAGCGGAAGTAAGACGATCTCGCCGATGCCGATCAGACTTGAATATTAACAGTTAGCAGGCCAGACCGAAATAGCCCATACGCTCAACACGTACCTCCCAGCAGTCGAATGCATGATAGCCTTGCCCGTCTTCTTTCCGAAAGCGCTCTCAAAGTCCTTGCCGTAGTGGGTCGCAAGATAATCTCTGGCAATTGGCTGACCTCCATACTTATATATCCTTTGCAGGACCTGTCAGATATTTAGCTTCCGTATCCCTCTCTTTCAAGCCTACGATATTTCTGACCTTGTATCCGGCGGCGTAGCCCAATCCCGGGAACAGCGAGACGAACTTTCGGCCAAAGGGCGCCTGTGCCTTCTCCTTGAAAATGACCGTGTTCAGCTCACTAGCGTTCTTGATCTGTACGAATCGTCAATATCAGATGCGAGTTCAAGTCCCGTGGGCGAGCTGTTCGCACCCTTGTCTGGTTGCTCATCAATCGCTTCGCAATCGTGTCGACCTATAAGACGGATTAGTTTTGCGCCGCAACGCTTTGAGGAGTTAGGGGTACGCACCGGGTGGAACACAGCCAGCTCAGAAATACCGGCAGAACCTATAACAAGTCAATGAGAGATTCGTATTGGGTAAAGCAGCCGTCATGCGCACCAGAACCAAGAAGTCGGGCGAGATTCGACTCGCGCTCTTTGCCGCTGACCATGGGTGCCATGATAAAGTATAGAGCACACAAAGATGGATATCTGGAATTGTTATTGACGAGTCCAATGGCTCCCTACGCACTAGATAAGGCCAGACGAGATGGTCAAGACGGACGAGCAGCGAGGTTGCGGGACGTAAAGGCAACACGGCTGGCGGGATCGGAGCTCACAAGAGTCGAAATAAAAATTTCGATCGCGGGTCATCAGAAAAAAAAAAAATCAATTATCAATTTTCATAGCGGGGGAGCTTGGGGAAGCTCCCAGCTTATCGGGCAGATCGGGTCAGCGATAAGACTTTTGCGCATTCTCTACAGCTTACCTACAGCTCCACCAGCAACCCCATGCATTTAAGAGAGGTATGCCATCATCCCTCATAAGATTCACCATGGCGTGTCGTTGGAAAAAGGGATAAGGGGGTACGGAAAGGGAGGATTACAAGCGTGACCGTAGTCAAGAGTCACTGGTGATCACTATAGACAGAAGTATCATGAACATGACCATAATGACAATAGTAGTGTCGCTGTGCTTGTAACTATATCGTAGTGCAAAGCCATTTTCCTCAATTTTTGTGTCAGCCCGTGGACTACAAGACAAAACCATTTACCAACCGTAACCCAACGCCGCCATGCAATGCAGTATTATTATATGCCCTCCAGACCCGGGTATCAAACGTAACAAGGGACACGGTCTCAGTAGTCCCTCAAGACGGCGATGATGTCGTCGAGCCTCATGATCTGCCCGAGAAACTTCTTCTCCATCTCGAGAAATTCGACGTACTCGTTGTACTTCTCCCCCGTAAGCATTTCCTCCTCCCTGCCCCGTACGTCCTTGCGCTCCGCCGTCGTGAGCAGATCCTTTCTCTTACGACGCTCCACGTCCAGTCGCACCAGACAGCGCACCATCGACTTGCAAGAGTTGTCCAGCATCAGCTGCAGCGTTCTGTCCAGATCGAAATACCAGAGGAAGATCGTCCGAGCTGCCGCCCGGTTGTTGTCCCGGGGCACCTCTTGCACGTCAAGGAACCCCGCCATCTGCATCTCGACCATCTTGACGTGCACATCCGACTTCTTCATAAGGGCCAGACTGGGCAGTGTCTTGTCGTCGAGCTTCCCTTTCTCCCTCAGGATCCGTGTGAGGCGTAGACCCTGACGTCCAAAACGGTTCTCGATTATTGTATCAAGCTCCGCGAATCTCAGGTGTTGCATCAGCGGCTCGAAGTCCACCGTCCACTCGCCAAAGTCATGTGCACCGCAGTGACGCACAAACCCCTGCTTGCTCTCGGCCAACACAAGCAGGTGCTGTCGCATCTGGTGCAAGCGATGCGCGCCCACTGGAACCCCGTCGTCCGTCTGCGCATTGTCATCGGCGAAGCCATTCTGGCCATGGTGACTAAAATTGGCTGCCGCCTCACCGCTGTGGTCGTAGTCTTCGTCATCAGACCCCACTATCTCTTCTCCTTCTTCCAACTCCCTCCGAAGGGTCGACCCCTTTAGTTGAGGGGGGTATCGACGAATCTTCTCGGCACGCCGAATGTCGATAGTGTCCTCTTGGGGAAACCCGATCCCGGCAAATACGTCAATGGTAGGGCTCAGCTGCTCAAACACCTCTTGAGTCGTGACGCGCGGGCCCGTAAACGAATCGTCATCATCCTCCTCGACCTCGATTGACTTGTCAACTTGACAGCGCGGGATCTTCTTGCTCAGCACACCAAGTAGTGTTTCGTACACCTGAGCGGTGACGGTGCCAATGAAATCTTCCGCATACTGCTTGAGTCTCAGATTGCGAAGCTCGACGGTACACTTGTCGTAATTAACCCGTAGAACAGTGTCCAGCTGGGAGAGTTAGCATTGCTTCTTTAGGATGCGAGTCACCTCTTGTTTTGGGAATTTACCTCTTCGAGCAACACAAACTTTGCATTTTCGAATGTGGATGTATTGGAGACAGCTCCGTTCGTAAGCTTCGTACGTTTCGAGCTATGTTCGGGCATGAATTCGGCTCCAAGTTTCTTCTTGAGTCGCGTACTTTCACTTTGAATGCCCCTGAGCTTGTCTCTCACATGCTTTTCGAACTCGCTTGTCTGCTTGGCACCTCGAACGCCAGTGGGGTAGTCTGCCAGATATTCTTGTTCCACCATGTTCCTCAGGTCTTGTGGTGACTGGAAGGAGGTCGATGTGACCGGCTCGAGGATACCGGCAACCATAAGCTGCGCTAGACTATCGTAAGCTTGCGCCTCCAGGTCGGTATAGCCATCTTTGCCGTGATCCTCCATCTCCGAATCACCCACACCATTGGTCATGCCATTTCCGTTGACGTGGCTGTAGCCATTCTGCGAAACACCATTGGTACCATTGCGCCGCTCATCATGCCGATCCTGGAAAGCCTGGGAAAGATCTGATATTCTTGCGTGACCTCGAACGAGAACCTCGTGGACAAGGGTTTCGGCGCTGCGTCCGTACTTGGTGTGAACCATGTCAAGTATCTTGCCGATCCGAACGAGATTGTAGGCGGCGTAGGAATTTGCTTCGTAGCAGACGACGCCCGAGTCCGGATCGGTATCGTGGAAGACGAGGTTCATTTGAATGAGCACCGCAATACCATGGCGCACCTGTCGAAAGTTAAGGGAAGTGTGTTGCGTTATTTGGACGATGGTCGATCTGCCTCTGGCGAGGAGGTCGTCAAAGATGCGCTATACAGCCAAAACTTGTTAGTCCCAAGGAAATAGCCTGGAAAGCAGACGGGAATAGTATCGTGTAAGAGCAACGTACCGATGGGAGTTGGCCATAGAGCTCGCTGATGAGCAGAACACAGAGTTCTGTGACATTTTTAGTCTGCAACATTATGAATCATATCAGTATCGTGCCTATGAAGAGGAAGGATATGTTTGCGCGCTTCCTGATTCCTCGCAGAATGCTGCAGTAATCGGTGCAGAAAAGGCAGAAAAGTAAAGATTAAAAGCCCGACTCACCACCAGCATGACTGCGTAAACGTTCGACTGTGTTGCGAGTTGAAGACGCGGTTTCGTTGGAGTTCGCTTCTAGAGATCCTCTCACTATCTCTAGAGCTCTATCGGTACTACCGTAGCTTCATTGAAGCATCCGGGAGGAGAAAGAGTCGCAACGTCTAGCAGTCCTAGCAGACGTAGAGAGTGACGAGAAGCTGAGGTTTGGAGGAGACAGTTAGTTGGAAATGTCGAGTTGAGCAGGGAATTGGTTGTAGCTTGTAGGTTTGCGAAGTAAAAGTGAAGAGTCAAAATAAAATTTGGACGCGTTTGCGACAAGGCAGGCTATCTTTTTTTTTTTTTTTTTTTTTTTTCCTCTCTTCCATGGCGGGGAATCCCATGAATTGCTGAAGCTGCATAGGACTACGTATAGATTACCTAAACTTAGCCTCTTAGCTCTGTCCCCGCCAGCCCACTCTCCACCCCGAGTCCTTAATACCGCTCGCTCTACTAATAACGCGCATAAAACCGGCCGTACTTTTGCACTAACCCGTACTCTGCCTGCACTATATGCATATGGTACGATCCCATCCATTAACCCATAACACGCGATAACCGAGAATTTACCGGAATTGAGCATCTTTTTGCTTGGAACTTGGAGCTTTCGGCGAACCCGTCAAAACGCTGTTGTCGCAGACCTCAAATCGCCAATTGTCAACGGCATCGCCCTTATAATGTTTTCTAGATCGGCTCTCTCTAGAGGTGCCCAGCTTGCTGCCCGCAGGCAAGGCTCGCAGCTTGCTCAGCGTCGGTCTTACGCTGCGGCATCTTCTGCGCCCTCCGCCTTCACCTACGACACCACCGAAGTCTCTGGCGTCAAGGTTGCTACCAGAGACTCTCACGGCCCTACGACCAAGCTCGCCGTTGTCGCCAAGGGAGGCACCAGGTATCAGCCTGCTCCTGGTCTTACTGTCGGTTTGGAAGAATTTGCCTTCAAGGTGAGCCCATCTTGTCCAAGTCAATACTTTCTCGTTTTTTTTTTTCTTCTCGTGAGCTAATTAGCTGCAAATCGCTCTAGAACACCGAGAGGCGACTCGCTCTACGCATCATACGAGAATCTGAGCTTCTGGGTGGCCAATTGGTCGCATACCATACCCGAGAAGCTTTAGTTATCGAAGCAAACTTCCTGCGAGAGGACATCCCCTACTTTACCGAGCTGCTGGCAGAGGTCATCTATCAAACCAAGTACACTAGTAAGCCGCGCCAGACCATCGTCCCGCGATAGCCCTTGTTCACCAACATGTCACAGCCTACGAATTCCACGAGGATGTCGAGAGAGTCCTGAAGGTCAAGCAGGCCAAGCTTGCCAGCGACGTTTCGGCCCTCGCCCTCGACTCGGCACACTCGGTTGCCTTCCACACTGGCCTCGGCGCTTCCCTATACCCGACCACTGCAACTCCGCTGAAGAGCTACCTGAACGAACACTCGGTGGCCGACTACGCCGGTGCCGTCTACGCCAAGTCGAGCATCGCCCTGGTCGGAGACGGAGCCACGACGACTGCCCTACACAAGTGGACCGAACAGTTCTTCAAGAGCGTGCCTGCATCGCCCTCCAGCAATGTCACGCTCAACTCGAAAGCCACGACGTACTACGGCGGCGAGCAACGCACGGCTCACACTGCCGGAAACTCGTTGGTCATTGCCTTCCCTGGTTCTAGTTTTGGTACATTCAAGCCCGAGGTTGCCGTCCTGGCTGCGCTGCTCGGAGGGCAACCCAACGTCAAGTGGTCTCCGGGCTTCACCCTCCTATCCAAGGCTGCCGCTTCGGCCCCCGGAGTAGTTGCTGCGGGAACTAACCTTGCCTACTCGGACGCCGGCCTGCTTGCCATCCAAGTTACCGGACCTGCGGCTTCGGTCCGGAAAGCCGGAGAAGAGGCAGTCAAGGCCCTGAAGAGCATCTCGGAGGGAACTCTCAGCAAGGAGGACCTGACCAAGGCCATTGCTAAGGCCAAGTTTGACGCGCTGGAGGCCAGCCAATCGGGCGTGTCGACGCTCCTGTCGGCCGGTTCGGGTATCATCCACACCGGCAAGCCTTTCCAGATCGCAGAAACTGTCCAGTCCATCGACGGCGTCACGGCAGACAAGCTCAAGACCGTACGTATATCTCATACCCAGCGATGATTGTGATATGAATGAGTGTTAATCCCCCTTACAGACAGCAAAGTCCCTTATCGACGGCAAGGCTACCGTGGCGGCGGTGGGCGACCTCAACGTATTGCCGTATGCGGAGGAGCTCGGACTAAAGGTATAGACGGGGGAAAACGGGGAATCCAAGTGTACCAACAGACCAACTCACATCTGTAGAGACGAGCCACCTGTGCATATAGTAAATCCCTTAGATTTTTATTTGACCGTTCACTAGCTTTGTGTCTGAAGCGGCGCAAGTCGGTCACGGTTGAGGAAGCAGTCCAGTTTGTTCCAGTATATGAACAGGACAGTCCCGTATATATACGATATATGATACAAAATATATACATGTAGGTATATTCATATGTATTTATGCTAGATTCGCTACATGTACGTATAGATACATGCATATATGCAATAGCAGCCGGCGCCGTCAAATCACGTGCAGGCTTGGGTCCACCGGCTGACAAGGCTCGAATTCAACTCGCTAGCGGCCCTTCTCGTTTTCCTCCGGGCAATTTGAGCTATTCTTTTCCTTCCGTACAAACAAACCTCAAACCCAATTCCGATCCAATTGCCCCGAAGCGACCGTCAGCATGGCGTTCGCGTGGAAAGCCGCTGGTTTAACGTGAGTTTTGCCCATTGCATCCGGAGAAGGCGTCTCAATTGAGGTCCTCAGAATGAGAAAGGAAAAAGCCTCTGCTGACTGCTTCGACCGCAACAGCTACAACCGCTACCTTGCCGTCGCAGCTCGCGTCGTGCGCCGAAGCCTGAAGGAGGATAAGAGACTAGCTGCCGAGCGAAGAGGCGAGATGGACCTGCGATTCGCCAAGTGGGAGGTGAGCTATTTGTTCCGGATGGGAAGCCGAGCCTCGGTGGAATCTTGACAGCTAACGGGTTTATGCCTCATTTTGCAGAACGGCAAGCAGGGCGACACAAAACCCCTGGCCGATGCCAACGCCGCCGCTGCCGTCGAAGCTGCCTCCAGCAGCTAAGTCTGAAGGATGAAAAGGGACCCCGCGCTGGTGCATCTCTTAGGAGTGCAATCAAGACTACCTAGCATTTGGAGGAGTTGGATGCGGACAGGCGAAGAAAGGCGGTCGTAAATAGTGCCTTACTGCCTCGTGTACAGCTGTATAAGACGAAGAAGAAAAAAGCATTCCCTATGATTCCTTGACATGACTCGAATAGAGGTACCTATATGGAACTCGCCTTGTTAAATAGTGGTTGTGTTAAGCTATACGGTGTAAGTGATTTGGAATCATAGCGAGATCTATGCCTCCACACCAGACATGCCAGTCCTCTTGTGCGCAATGCAGTACGAGAGATAATAGACGATAGATGTATTATATATACCTTGGAGGTATGTAGGTACCTAATGTATTTGGATGTAGGTTACGTATATTAGGTACCTAAGGTAACCCCCCCACGATCCGGACGTCTGAACCTGTCGCATCGGCTCATCCCTTTGCTGCTGCCGGTTTGCAGGTCTGCTGGCTTGGTGAAACCGGAGCACAATTTGACGCTAAAATTCACATATCGGTAAATCAAATTCAGTAAAGCATTACATATCGCATACTACATGTCTCATGTACTCCTTCGATTCCACCGATCCGGCGTCCACTCAGCATCACCAGTCACGATCTCTAATAGAAAAAAAAAAAGTTGCGGAAGCCGGCCATCCAAATTGACATTGATGTAGGCATTCCTCACCTACTTCCTCTAAATACAAACACAGGTTAACCTACATGCAGGGTACGTACCTACTTACATACATGTATATGTACATACTTACATGTAGGTACCTATGCACAGGTAGTACGTCAGTTTGCGACTGCATGCCGCGCCTGCAAGCAACTTTGGAGCTTAACACTCAAGCTCAAGCTTAGGTAGGACGGCTGACTGAGTTCTATCCTGCCTACCCCCCGATTCCCTTTCTTCTCTCCGTTTTATGGTAGAGAAGGGCGGGAAATAAAAATAAAAATAAAAATAAAAATAAAAAAACACCAGTGCGCATCTTATGGTCAGGACGAGGTACCCATACCCAAGATGCAGCAGTCCGATCCGCTGTCGCCGGCTCCGGACATCTCACATCCCGGAGTCGTCGCGTCCGATATCACCAAGCAATTCGCTTCCGCCGTGAAAAGTAAGCTCAAGACGCCCGACTTGCCTCGTTGTACCCCGTGCTGACCACATCCATCAGCGCTGGTGCCCGGCGAACTCGTTAAAGATGAGCACTTTACGCTCTTCGAGTCCGTCGCAGCTCTCGAGGTAAGAGATATATTCCTCACGAGTGCCGTCTCGAGAAATATTGATGCTAAGGAGTACGTCAGATAATGGATTCGAAAATGGACAGCGGCGTTCTAGCAGAAGGAGAGAGTCTGGAGGAGGAATACGACGTCTCTCGTGATCTGCTTCCCGAGGAAATTCTAGGCATCATCGACCAGTTGCTGTGTCTCGAGGTACGTCTAGGGATGCACCACTCGGCTTTCCACTGGCACCACTGGCATTCTTGCCCGGCTTCCTCGCATGCTGACTTCGCGTTCTGTTCAGATGGCCTGGCATCTTGGCTACCCTCTTTCGCAGACACTTTTCACGAGCGTCTACGTAGAGTCGCTATTGAAACCTCACTCATCTGATATAGAAGACGTCGATTTCGTCCAAGACGAACAGAGCCGCAAAAGCCTGCCAAAACTTCTGTTCGTGCTGCGGGCATATTGCCTTGGACTCCTCAAGGCTTGCTACTTCGTCAATGAGACGATCAAGGACGAGCATTACTACGAGGTTAGAGAATCAGGTTAATCTGTGCTACGGCATTTTCTGTTGGTACTGACAGGGTACAGGAGGAAGACTTTGTCTCCAACACGTACGACCGTGAGCTCTTCGCCATCATACCAGTCGAATCCGTCAACAAACTGCTACAAACAGCCAGGAGCGAGCTTCGCACCAATAATAACATCGCCAAAGACGTCTCCGCAGCCCTTGATCTCCGGCTCGAGCTCAGAATAGCGTTCCTGAGAGCCATCGATCTTGCCACCCTGCGCAAAGCCAACCCAGACTCGCTAAAGACGCCCTGGATACAGATGAGCGGCCTTCTCGAGCACATTAACAAACAGCATTCGCTAGCCAAACCGGTACCAGAGGCGTTCAGCACCAAGCTGCAGCGGCGTTTGGCGAGCACAATGCCACCTCGTCCGATGGTCCAGCCAAGCTTCGAAGAAAGTTATACGCATTTCAAGCGGCTTTTCCAAGATGGAATCGATGTCATGGATGTTCTCAAGTATGCAGAGCCTCAAAGCCTTCTTGTTAGTCTACCCAGTCTAATTCTAGTATCACTCGGCTGACTCCTTTTAGACCTTTGTCTCAACCTTTCAGGCTAGGAAGCCTCAGCCGTTAGTCTATATCAGAACGCTTCTTCAGAGCTTATTGCTCAAGGATATGGTCGTGTTGGGCAACTACAGCATTCGTCAAGTACTTGACCACGACCTCTCGATCGTGGTCCTACCCTGCGCACCGCAGATAGATCCCTCGTACGACAGTATAGAAATACCAACGGACCCGCGCCACCAGACGGCGGCGCAGATGGAAATTTTCCGGCAGCGTGCGGCTGACTGCTACTTTGACCTTTTCAGGATCTTCTGCCAGAACAGATGCAGAGTCCGACGGACGCTATGCCATAGCATTCAAGAGTGGGACATGCTCCAGACAGACGTCGAGGAGATTGACCAGTTACTTCAGGTGGCCCTGGACGAGAAACCACTCCCGGCCGAGAGGGGTAACAGCAGCCTGGGCTATTCTCTCCCTCTGTCGTCGTGGGCATACCTCTACAAGCTTAGGCAGATGGAATGGATCGTCCAGCTTGGGTTTGAGTTGGAGATCTACCAGACCGACGAGCTTGCCGGCATGTACTGGTACCTGAACTACCTTGCCAAGACTCGCGCGCAACACGGCGACCGCATCAAGTCCTTCACTATGCGCAACCTGAACGAGGCGCGTCACGAGAGCACCACCAAGGACGGGCAGCAACATTCGCGGTACACGGTCGCCAAGGAGCGCGAGTACATGCAATCACTAGCATACATCCGCGTAACGATGCTGGATGCGGCATCTACGTGGGAATTTGCCGACGGCCTGTGCTGTCTGTACACGGCGCTGCAGCGGTTCGGCCTCATCTCGGCGCCGCGGCGCCCGTACAGCTCCGACACTCTACGTCACGACCTGCGCATGAAGCCGTTCCGGACCATCGCGCTCCCGCCGCCGCCGAGCTTCGACGACTTCACGCGCGCCACCGCGCAGCCCGACGTCTCGACCACCAGCCTGCTGCGGTACGCCGACGGCGCCGTAGGTGGGGCCCGCAAGGGCTACGAGGCGCTCGGCAAGATGGCTGACGTTCAGGCCTTCAGCGTCGGAGCCCACGACCGCTGGGTTGGCAACGTGAAGGAGTGTCTCAAGGCCGCCATCGCCGCCGGTATAGCCGTGTCTAAGTTGCAGCGCGCATACGAGAAAGCCGTCGGCGAGAACGAGGGTGCGGGTGCAGACGTTAAGGAAAGCGATTTGAAACTAGGGCTCAAGGTTGAGATGCCAACGCCCGGAACGGGGTACCACGACTGGTGGATCGTGCCAAAGTTGGTTCCTACGGCATGATACTTTATCATCCTTACCTTACTGCCTCGGGTGGTGGCGAGCGTGAGGGTATTCATAGACCGTCTAGGATGGGGAAACAGAGCTGGGTAGACAGACCGGGTTTATAGGGGGAAAATATCCAATTCTGTAGTAGGTCACGGTAGAGGATATGGGGCTTAGTAACACGCTGCTTTCAGATAGATAGCCTCTGCTTTGCTATTGTAACTCGGATGCCTTTCTCATAAACATGCAAAGATGCCCCTGGGGAAATCTGGTATGAGAAATTCAAGTACTCAATATGATATCTCCTGCCCCCCTTCTCAGCCTTCCTTTCGTGCTCGTCTTGTAATTCAGGCCAGTCTCGCCTGATTTCTCCATTCAGCCGAGTAATTCTGATCCCAACTGATCCTAAATCTGTCGGTGCAATTAGACGATACAAGTTATAACGGTAGAATAAAACCAGCAGGCGTAGCCTCTGAGGCGTTTCATCTGGCATTTTGGTATTTTGAACATGCTGACGCGGGACAGGATCGCTCCCGGAATGTCAAGCGGTCAACGCTTCCTGTTCGTGCGGGTAGGCTATACTACACCTTGACGGCTCTCTTGGCCAAGGTGCCTCGGAGCTTGACTGTCTGCTCGTAAAGGACGTCCTTGAAGGCGAATAGAAAAGCGGCAGTCATGACACTTTGAGTGACCTTGGGACCAATGCCTACGATATGTCAGCCATCACATCGCTACCGAACTAACCAACTAGCTGATAAAACAGCCAAGGAGTCACCGAGCAAACTTACCCTTGTAGAGGCCCGAGTAGCCTTCCTCCTTGATGACGCGGCGGATGGCCTGCGTCATGCCCTCGCGCTTCTCGCCGTCGGCGGCAACGTGCATCTGGCTCTTGACGGTGATGTAGGGGTAGGTGATGGAGGTCGCGAAGAGCTTGCCGATGGCGCCGAGGAAGAAGGCGACGGTGGGGGTGACGTTGCGCTTCCGGCGGCGCTCGTAGGCGTTCTTGAGCTGCTCGAAGAGCGTGTACTGCAGGATGGGGTTGATGACGAGCACGAGGGCGGGCACGACGCCGCGGAAGAGGGCCTGGGGGCCCTCGTCGCGCAGGAGCGCCATCAGGGTACCGATGGTGGTGGGCTGCTGCTGGGACTTCTTGGCTTCGGGGGCGGCGCTCGCGGCGGCGGCCTCGGTCTTGGCCTCGTCCTCGGCCTGGCCGCGGCGCGTGGTCATGCGCGTGTTGACGACCCAGATGGGGTTGGTGAGGATGACGGTGGCGGAGCCGGCGATGGCGCCGGCGATCATGGCCTCGACCGTCGTCAGCTTCTTGCTGGCGCGGCCGGCGCGCGCGGCGGCGGCCTCGAAGAAGCCGCGCGTCCACTCGTACCAGTAGTAGTAGACGAAGTTGGTCACGCTGATGCCGAACACGGCGCTGTCGAGCCCCGCGTACAGCCCCGGCACGCCCTCGCGCGCGACGATCTGCCGCACGGCCGACAGGAACGCCGTCTCGGCCCTCTTGGACTCGACCTGCGCCCGGGTCGAGAGCGTGATCAGCGGATACCTGTAATGCGGGAGCGGGTTAGTCGTTGTTGGACTGGTTGTTTCTTATTGTGTTACCGAGTTCTACAAGATCGGTACGCTGCTTTAATGGCAGAGATATTACATACGTCAGGACCATGGAAATAACACCGCCACCGGCGCCGGCAAGGGCATGCGCGACGTTGTCATTCTGGGGAATGATGGGTTTCGAAGACGCCATGATTCTTCGTTCTGTCTTGTTTGTTTGGAGACGGCGACTTTAAGTGAACAGGCTCAAGCAAGACTCTGGAATACTACAATCAGGGACATAAGAATACATGAAGGGAAGGGAAGGTAAATGTATAGGAAGTAGAGATATGGAGGTTAGATTAAGGAAATCAAAGACACATCTCGGACCCCTTTGATATTATCTCAAGTGGGAAGCCGAGGTCCGATTTAGCATTGCATCACAATGCGGCGAATCGTGCCTTAGCTGCTTTTCCAATGTCCTGGGCTGGCTGGGGAGGGCACTTCCTAGGGCGTTCCAGCGCTGAGCTAAAGGCAGCTAAATGGCAGCTAAAAGGCTGAAGCACCTGGCTCGCAGCACACAACTGCAACTGGACAGCCTATCAGGGCCCCTGAGCTGCCCCCCAGTTAGCACGGTTAGCATGATTAGCACGAGGTCGGCATTCTTTTTCCCCCATGTTTATGCCCCCCGGTTTGCCCCGCATTTGCTGTCCCAAGTCTCGCATTGAAATACCTTTGCCCTTCACGTTGCCGAATTTCACATGCGAATCTGTGGCTTGTGTACTTGGCGTACGGCTTAATCTTGTGATAACTCCTTTCTTACCTAAAGCCAAGGCACTGTAGAATTCATTCAAGGAGAATGGCTATCTGTTTATACTTAAACTTCATATATGTACCTACATGTAGGTATGTAATTGACTCTTGTATCTGTATGCACAAGTAGTCGGGTATACGTTCAGCTCATTTCTCAAGTCTTGTGCTCATATGTCGATTTTGCTTATTGGGGAAGAAGAGCAATCTATTCTTTGCTGTCCCCAAGATGAAAAGGACTAAAAGCCAATTGGCTCTGCAATATTCTTGCTTATCTTCTTGATGTCGCTGACTCAAGTCTCAGATGGACCTCGTCGAGTTCCTTTCTTCGTAGACAGCCCTCTAAACACCAATAGTTTTCAGCAATATGTGTTTGCGACCTCGTCAAACAAAGCCAGATGCGCTCAGCCCCCTCAGAGTATACCTGAGACGAGGTGCAGCGAAGTCCCAGGATGTCAGACCGAGCTGTGCGCCCTCGTCACCGTCCAAGTTTCATGGCTGCAGGTAAGACACGGTGACGGTGGCATTGATGAATAAGATGCAGTATACTATGGTACCACCCGACATGCACCTAGATGAGCTCTTCCGCCGCAATCCTACCCTACACGTGCCTAGCATGTATGTACGTGCCTTACCACCTCCCACCTCCATTTTACCCCTTCACCCCCCTGCCCCCCCTTATCCCCTTATCACCTCCGCCGAGTAGGACGGACCAACTCGGTCGCTTCTTCAGGAACGCCGCTGAGCGTCAGGGGGAGGATCAGTCGATGAGCAAAAGGTCTCGGGGCTGAAGACAATAAGAAGAAGGAAGGCCTCGGAGGGTGTTATCGGATGGCTGAGGGCTTGGGGGCGTCCGAAAAGGAGCAGTGCTGGTCACGTGAGTTGCGCTGTGGCCTATTTATAGCGATATGCACGCAGCAGCACAAGAATGCGACAGCAACGACAATTCGACAACTCCCGGCCCATCTAAAACAGCCGTGAGCTCGTGGCAGCCAGCCCAGCCTCCACCAGCCCGATCTGAAAATAGAAATCGGCACAGGCCCATTGGACGGACGGGGGAGGGCACGCTTCTTACCTTTGACCCTCTTTCTTCGCAACTTCACAACTCTCTCACTGCTTACTTACCTCTTTACCACTCGGCAGCTCTCCGAATCGCCTCCACTGGCTTTCGACCATCTAGTTTATTTATCTGGGCCAGGATCTGATACTCCATCTACTGTACTCCGAACGACTACAGGTAGAGTACAGGTAGAGAGCGTCAAAGCTTTAACTCTTTCTGATAACAGTCTTCAAGCCACCGACCACCCACACCAATCTAATCCATCAAATCCGTTAAATCCATTACTTACATAACATAAGATGTTATGAGCAATCCAGCAAAGGCGCCAATCGTATCAAAAGAAGGCCGGAATATTACAATTCATTGTGCGCAGCTGATGGGAGTAAGGCCTCTTGTTTGTACCCTCGAATCCCTCAGACCAAGTGTCTCCGTCTACCTAGCGATTACGTGAATCTACCAACCCAATCAAAAGCACACCTGTCCAGGTCAGCCGTCCTTACCAAGATAGATTCGCCCCGGCTTCTTCTGTTAAACTCCATGGGGATTGACGCAAGCTCCGCTGTCTCATGATGTCAAGATGGCACTCTCTACTACCCCCACCAGCAACGGCTCTTCCCGGCGCTTTAATCCGCTCCCGTCTCCCTCAAAGAACGAGACGCCCAGGTCGTCGTTGGGCCCGGTAAGACCGACCCTGCCGCAAAAGAACGTGACCGACTCTTCCATCGAGGATGCGTACGTGAGCTTCATACTCTACTGCAATCCCGCCGTCCCCTTGGAGACGGACACGTATGCCCTGAGGGAAGCCTTCCGAACTCCGCCCAAGAGCGAAGGCAAAAGCTTCAGCACCTTTACCTTGTTCGAGCTTATCAAGAAGCTTCATACCAAGGAGCTCAAGACTTGGGCCGAGCTAGCTTTGAAACTCGGCGTCGAACCTCCGGATCATGAAAAGGGTCAAAGCTCCCAGAAGATACAGCAGTATGCTGTTCGATTAAAGGTAATATTCATTTTTTAAGACTGTTACATTGTACGGTGATTATGATGGCAGCATAGCTTATTTCTTGTAGCGATGGATGCATTCCATGCACGTTAATGCCTTCTTCGACTATCTGATGGACAACCCGCATCCTTACTGGACCCTGATTCCAAACGATCCGAACCCAGTATGCGAAGACGGCAGGGACGGGGTAGCCGCCGAAGACGACATGGCTCTCCGTGCTTTATTACCACATATTCGGCCGCGACGAGGTCGAAAGCGGCCAGAGGAAGACGGCCTCAGCAAATCTCCTTCTCAGAGGCCTAGACTAGAGTCTCCTAGCTTCGGTGCAGAAGCTAGGGTGTCTCGTCCGGACTCTCTAGATCCGTGGACTGCCCATCCGGACGGAAGAAGCGCCTTTATCTTTCCGCCAGTTGACCCCAGATCGAGCACGTTACCAGAAGCGAGCTCGGCATATCCGTGGAGCAACGACGTCTCTCGCGAGCCCATGTCGGCCTATCCTCAATCTGCCATGACACCGTCGACTAGGGGAGCTTTCTGGGGAGATCCTGCAGAACCCCGCTCGGCTATTAGTCCGTCCAAAGCCAAATCTCTCGGTCGTCGCCATGGTGCCAAGGTCGTCTCTTCCGCATGGAGAAGTGGTGGCGTATCGACCGGCGGCAGACCTCGCGGGAGACCTCCAGCTAGCAGGGGTAACGAGACTCCGTTGACACCAATTATGGACGAGCGCAGAGGATTCCCGCCAACACCTCTTCAAGAAAGCACGCCTCAGTCAACTACAGCACCCGCACAAATGCTTCCCCCGGAACCGATAGCCAAGCCACCAGCTCCCACTTCCGCGCCGACAACAACACCGACGTCCGCCACCGGCCCTCGGCCTACGAGGCCGGGCCGCCTTTCTCTACAGGTACCAGAGAGGGCTGGCGGTCCTGTCAGATTAGCCACTCCGCCGCCCCCGGTCGTCATGGTCAACGGGAAAAGTACGGTCAACGGAGGCGGCTTTAGCGGTGTGGGTGATACGGCAGACGCGCCTATGGAAGAGGCATTTACGGTATTCGACCGCACGTCTGCCATGTTTACGACCGCGTCAGCCGGAGATGACGCGAGTTCGGCGCTGCATTTCGACGCCAACGATAGCGACAAAACGAACTCGGCCGAGATCCAAGCCCAATTCGTCGCAGACCTCCTCGAGTGCACCTGGTACGACGAAAGGGGGCAGCCAAGCGCTCCCGCCACGGTCGATGAGACAGTAGCTCTGGTCAGCGCCGTCATCGAGGGCATCTCGAAGCAGGCGCTCACCAAGGAAGCGTTCCTCATCAACCTGTCGGCGCTCGTCGGGGTCAAGTACCTGATGACGGCGGGCAGCAACACGGTGCAGCGGCTGGAGGTGGGCGCCGACTACACCAAGTACCTGTGCGCGTGGGGCCTACGGTACGGCTCGGTGGGCGGCACGTTCCGGCTCACGGAGACGGTGCCGCACTCGCGCTGGAAGAAGAGCTTCCAGAAGAAGCCCGACGAGCAGCCGTCGTCGGGCGTCGTGGTGCCGGCCGAGGGCCAGGCCGCCGCCGAGTTCTGGCGCCAGCGGTACGCGGACCTCGCGCGCGTCGTCAACAAGAGGAGCGAGGACGCCGTGATGTCCGTGAGGAGGGTGAGGAACGGCGATGAGACTTAGCGCGCGCGCATATATGCAACGGGAGGAGAAGGGGAACCTCTCGGCGCCGTGTAAAAGCGTGTAAAACTAGGTACTTTACCTGACGGCTTTACGACTTGTTTTGGGAGCTTAGCGACGCATGAGCGCATGAGTGCTTGGGATTTTTCTTCTTCTCTTCCTCTTCTTCTGGCTTGCCGCTTCAGATGGCAAGACTTGTGTACTTTAACCTTGTTTTATGATACCCCCATATCGCATGTATCATCAAATACCTATTGACACCCATTCATGATGGTTTTCTCCTCCCATAATGTCTCCTACGTTAGGCGAGGCGACTCGCTGAAGCAGATGGATGCAGAGTCGGGCTAACCCTTCTATTCAAGCGAAATCGTTCTCCCAGTGCCTGTACATCGCTTTTGAAACTTGCCACTAGATGATATACAAAATCACTCATGGCAGAGCCCAAGTTTTGTTTGCAAAGTCATCGTCTAATTTGTAAGTTATAGACAGTTAAATGTGCAACAAACGGCAGGTAGAATGCTCTTTGAAACCTGCATGTCATGACTTGTGGACGTAAGGTGCTATCTACACCAAAACAACAAGTACCTGACTGGAAATGGGAATATCCAACTTGGGTGGACACAAGTTTGCTTAGACCTCACCTGTTCCTCTAGTCTAGCATATGTACTTCTTATACGCAGCGCTTATACACATGACCTTCCTATATCTATTGGCCTTACGGCATCTACTACCTATTTTCGCACCTACAGCATGCTCTCGAACCCCTGCAAGGACTAATAACCCAGAATGTCAGAGATAATTGTACCACCACCGGTGTAGGCAACCCAGAGCCTAGACTATCAATGTTTACTGATGGCTTTGATTCAGACGGAAGCCTTCAGCATACCGCTATGAGGCTTCCACAGAAAAGGGCCGCCACGACGTAAAGGATCACGTCGACATCAACAATAACCTAAGTGCCAAGTGTGTAATTCGACCTTGTTGATATCTTGGAGCAGACCGAGACTAAATTTGCGTGTGATAGGATCTCGAACCCCTTGGCGGGAATCACCCGCGAGCAACTCCTTGAGCAAGCTACTCGATTTTCTGAGCAGCACGGGCTGGACAAATATGTGCATCTTATACGCAAGGGCGCCCTCGCCGCCCAGAACCCCACGGGATTTCAAGATATCACGGGCCCCGAGGCGCTCGACGCCGAAGAAATGGATGTTCTACGGAGAGAAACAACACACAAGTGGAGGGTCCCCCGGCTGCTCTACCTAACCATCATCACCTGCTCCATCGGAGCAGCCGTGCAAGGATGGGACCAAGAGGGGAGCAATGGGGCAAACCTATCGTTCCCCAAGCAGTTCAACATTGGTACGAACTCGGACCACGATGCTCTTCTTGTTGGTCTTATCAATGCTGCCCCCTATATCGGATCTGCCCTGATCGGGTGTTGGCTATCGGACCCGTTGAATGCTACCTTTGGGCGACGAGGTACGTCAGCCACCCCATGTCCGGCACGGACGTAGCTAAAGAAGTCTTAGGAACAATCTTCTTCTCTGCCATACTATGCTTGCTTACCCCTATCGGAGGCGCTCTAACTCGGAACTGGCAACAGTTCTTGATAACGAGGATAGGCCTCGGCATCGGCATGGGGATCAAGGCGTCGACAGTGCCCATCTTTGCCGCAGAGAACAGCCCCGCGTCTATCCGAGGTGCCTTGGTCATGTCGTAGCAGTTGTGGACGGCCTTCGGAATCTTCCTCGGGTGCTCTGCCAACCTAGCAGTCGGGCGGCTTGGAGATATTGCCTGGAGACGTACGTACTTGGATTCTTTAACACCCCACCAACATGAATGATGCTGACATGTTATGCCTGCGTAGTACAAATCGGTTCGGCCTTCATTCCGGCCGTCCCACTCGTGCTTCTTATCCTCTTCTGCCCGGAATCGCCACGATAGTACGTGAAGAAGGGCCGGTACGAAGATGCGATGGAGTCGCTACTCAAACTCCGTAACCATCCTATTCAGGCAGCTCGCGACCTCTACGCCATCCACGCCCAAGTTGGGATCGAAGCTGAAGCCATCGGCAAGTCATCTTACGCTAAACGACTTGTTGAGCTCTTCACAATCCCTCGAGTCAGAAGAGCAACGCTCGCTTCCTTTGTAGTCATGATTGGTCAACAGATGTGCGGTAAGCCGGCTGCGGGTACCGGACTTTAGTGGCTTCACTAATAAATGGTAGGCATCAACATCATAGCCTTCTATTCATCGTCGGTATTCAGAGAGGCTGGAACTTCGGACTTCAATGCCCTTCTTGCTTCGTGGGGATTCGGCCTGGTCAACTTCCTGTTCGCCTGGCCGGCCATCTGGACCATCGATACCTTTGGGCGCCGTTCGTTGCTCCTGTTTACATTCCCCAACATGGCGTGGTCCCTGCTCGCCGCCGGTCTCTGCACGCTCATACCAAAGTCGTCGCAGGTCCACTTGGGCCTCGTAGCGCTGTTCGTCTACATCTTTGCCGTCTTTTACTCGCCGGGCGAGGGCCCGGTGCCGTTTACCTATAGCGCCGAAGTCTTTCCGCTTTCGCACCGCGAGGTTGGAATGTCTTGGGCAGTGGCTACTTGCCTGTTCTGGGCCGCTGTCTTGTCGATCACGTTTCCAAAGATCCTCGCAGCTACTGGTGTTTTGGTAAGTTCTAAGCAGCTTATCCGCCAAATTTTTATCACTGTGATCTACACTATGCGCATCTCCCTCACTTGAATACAGGAATGATGGCTGACGGCGTGTATTATCAGGGTGCTTTCTGCCTCTATGCCGGATTCAACGTTGCTGCTTTTATCATGATCTTCCTCTGGATGCCCGAGACAAAGCAGCGGACCCTCGAGGAGCTCGATTACGTCTTCGCCGTGCCAACAGGTATCTTTATCAAGTACAACTTGACCAAGGTCGTTCCGTGGTGGTTCAAGCGCCAGATCCTGCGGAAGCGTGACGCTACCTTGGAGCCACTTTATCACTTTGATAGACCCGGCGACACTGCCTTTGGTCCACCGGTTATCGTAACGCAGGATGACTCGTCGATTTACAGCGATACGGGGGCGACGGTTGATTCCAAGGACTATGTTACCGCGCGGGAGACGTCGTACGACGCGGGCGCAACGGCCACGGGCGCCGACGCGTTTACCCCGGTTGCTCAAGCCGAAAGAGAAGCGGCCGCGTTCCGCAGGTCTTCGTGGCACGGCCGAGGTGGCCATAAACACGAGTCTACGGAAGATGCGCAGTTCCCCTTATAATTGCGGTCGACGTCGTTCTCTGAATGATACGTCAGCCAGGAATCGCACACTGGCGCGACTGGCGTACTATACGATCTACTGAACGCCTTAGGTACCGAGGTACGGGTCAGCAAGCAGGGCAAGGCAGGCGGGCAGGCAAGGGTAGGTCTGTAGACTTAGACTATTAGATGAACTAAGAAGAAAAAATGGCGACGTGGACATGGCAGACGATTTGGGCCGAAAACTCGACGTCACCGGTTGGTCTCGCATCAACCGTACGGAATAAGCACTGCCAGTACGCGTATTGTCGCTACTCGTAGCAGCAGGGCAGCAGGCTAGGCTTAATGAGGATCAGCAAGCGTGGCTTGGAATGGGCCTGGCCGGCGCGTTTTGGAATTCCGGGAAGTCGGGCTGCGGGACTAGGGCCTCAGCCGGTCGGGTATCTTATTGAAAAGTAGATAATATTTTCAATAAATACACCTAATGCCCCAGTCCGTACTCGTCCGAGATCGTAAGGCAGGCCGAGATTGGCGACAGAAGCTGGGAAAGGTTTGACAGGTTTGATTCTCTTATGATGTGATATATGTGACCCCTCCAGCCCTCCTCGCTGGCCCTTGGGTAGCATCCCGATCGGCCCTAGTTGGCGAGTGTAGATCGCGGATCTGCACGTCTTGCGCACATATTATTCGTGACTCGGACCTCTCAGCTGGCCTCGCGATAATGCCTAATGCCAGTCACAGTTTGATAGTCGCGCAGGAACAATCCCCCTGAGTATAGTCGAGATAACATTGTACGTACATAGTAGAGACCAGCGGCGCAGAGATACAGATTCCACAGCGTTTTAGCGTCTGAAACGGGATACCGGGGCTGCTCGTGTAAACAATATAGTTCTCGAGGCAGATAGATATAAATAAAATGCCATCGTGCGAAGCAACATGTACCTACCTCTTCTGTCATCGTATCGACATGTTAGATGGTGGCACAAGAGGAACAGCGGCCTGGCCTGACCGAGTTGTGCGACCCCTTAGAAGCCCCTGGCTTTGCTCGATTGACCAACCAGAGCGGCTAATAGCAGGTCGACCTTCAATCGCGCTGAAACATCTAGATCAATTACCCCTGAATAACGTCAACCGCAGGTCTTGGCGTGGATATGACGGCCCTAACACTACATGTAGGTATGTACCTAGGTACGAACTGTACCTACAATATATACAGACGTAGTAGAATATTCGTCGATATATCTGCACATGCATGTTCTCTGTGTGCGTCTCGCATTAACAGCTGCAGTCATATGTACAGTGAGACTCGATCACCAGAGGTACATACGTGTGCGACTGTAAGACTGCATGATCCGATATATTTACCTATATGTAGGTATCAAAGAAATACCCAACACATCAAGAACTGCTCGACTAACAAGGCAAGGGTCCTGCACGATTCTTTTTTTCCCTCTCTTTTTTAATCCATGTGGAACCCCCCCCCCCCCCCCCCCCTTTGACCCACCTGCAGCCCACGCCGCCGTACAAAGTACTTGGGTACATGCTACGTAGTGGCTTAGTGGGCCTTCCCATCTTCGTCCATCTCGACCTTTGATCCCTTCTCGCTTCTTTCCCTACATCATCTCATGTAAAACCTGCCAACTGGTGACTCTCTCTCTCTCTCTTGATAGATCTCACCGTCCTTTCTTTTTCGTCTATTCGTCCCCCTTTCTCTCTTTTTTCTCCATCTCCCACCTTGTCGACAGTCTTTCGTTTTTGTCCACCTTAAGCTTCCTAAGTCGCATCCTAGAAAGCCTACGGTTGGTTAACTCGTATTCTCGTCTTTATTCTTCGAACGCGCCGTTTTCAATACGCTTCCGATCGATCGCCTGGTGCCGTCCCGACGGAACATACATCTCTTCATCCATTCGCTTCCTGTATATACTCGATCTCTCTTTTTACGCGAGTAAAATTCCTGGTCCACGTCACTGGACCATACCTGAGAACAGGACCACTACCTACCCACCTACGTAACCTACGTTACCTGTCCCGTACTTGATACCATCGCTCCATCTCTCTCCTCCAATGTCGATCCGCTCTCCACGCTCACCCCGAGGATTTATGCAGCTGGGATCCTCAAAGCCCGACATGGATAACGAAATACCCTTAACTCAAGTGCGGAGCAATGCCAGCTCGACTGGCGCTAGGAAGCCAAACCAAGGCACTGCAACCGGTTTCAGTACTTACAGTCAGGCTTCACCCGCCGAGAACGAGAAACATGGCTTCTTCCATCGCGGCCGGAGAAGAGCCAAGAGTAAGGAGGAACCCAAGGACAGCGACAGCCTCACATCCGAGTCCAATTCCCTCAACGCCATGGGGAGGCTGTATCACAGGATTGTCGGCGCCTCCGCCGTCACGCGATATCTCGTCTACATCGTCCCCGTCGCTCTTCTCCTAGCCGTCCCTCTCATCGTCTTGCCCTTGACAGGCAACAAGGACAAAATTCTCGTCGGCCATGGTCCCCGAACCAATCCTGACAATGAGAACCCTCCCGTGTTCGCGCCTGGCCCTCGCCTTTTCGACCTGTTTCTCTGGATAGAACTGATGTGGCTGAGTCTCTGGGTTGGTAAGGTGGTTGCGCACCTTCTGCCTCCTATTTTCATGTTCTTTACTGGTGTCGTCAGTGCCGGAACCCGCAAGTATGCCATCGTCATCAGCGCTCTCGAGATCCCCCTCTCGCTCTTCTTCTGGGCCCTGGCCGACTTCTTCATATTTACGGGCCTCATCAATGTCCGCTATAATGACGTGAATTGGGTCATCGTCATACGACGAATCGTCGGTGCCCTCTTCGCTTCCTCGGCTGTCTTCCTCGGCGAGAAGGCAATCATCCAGCTCATCAGCGTCACGTATCACCAGCGGTCCTTTGCCAACCGGATAAAGGACTCGAAACGGGAGGTCTACCTCTTGGGCCTGATGTACGACGCTTCTCGTCAACTATTTCCCATGTACTGTCCTGAATTCGTCGATGAGGACCAGCTCATAAACGATAGTATCGAGCTTATGCTTGCTGGTGGGAAAAATGTTCGAAGATCTAAGAGAAATGGAGCAGCAGCGCCCATGAGGTTAATCGGAAACGTCACACGCATCGGCGACAAGGTCACGTCCGTATTTGGAAACCTAGCTTCCGAGATCACGGGCAAGCAGGTGTTCAACCCCAATTCGGCACACTCGATCGTCGTTGAGGCTCTCGAGAAGGTCCGAACTTCGGAGGCACTCGCGAAGCGTATTTGGATGTCATTTGTTGTGGAAGGCAACGAAGCCCTGTTCGTCGATGACATCGCCGAAGTCCTTGGACCCGCGCACCACGAGGATGCCGAAGAATGCTTTGGGGCGATTGATGCCGATGGAAATGGCGACATCAGTCTGGACGAGATGGTGAGGAAGATCGTCGAAATAGGAAAGGAGAGGAAGGCTATAGGGAACAGCATGAAAGATATTGGTCAAGCCCTGGCTGTGTTCGACCAAGTCCTCCTCTTCATCGTCCTTCTAATCGTCATCTTCATCTTCCGTGAGTGTTCTCCATGTTGATTTTGTCTTGTGTTACAACTGACATGTTCTAGTTGCTTTCTTCCAAAGCTCCTTCATCACGACGTTGGCGACTGCTGGCACAGCCTTGCTCTCCTTATCCTTCGTCTTCGCCGTCACGACTCAGGAGTTCTTGGGCTCCTGCATCTTCCTCTTCGTCAAACATCCGTATGATGTCGGTGATAGAGTTGATTGTGGCGGGGAGCAGTTGGTTGTTGAGAGGATTTCCTTGCTCTACACCGTCTTCAACCGCATCGATAAAATGCAGGTCGTCCAAGTACCCAACATTGTCCTGAACAACCTCTGGATTGAGAACGTGAGCCGCAGCAGCGCCATGAAAGAGGTTATTGACGTGAACGTCTCATTTGACACATCTTTTGAGGACATCGAACTTCTGCGGCTCGAAATGGAAAAGTTCGTCCGAGCGCCCGAGAATTCCAGAGACTTCCAGCCGGATCTTGCCATCTCAGTCGGGAGCGTCGGCGATCTGGATAAGCTTACGCTGAAGATTGCCATCAAGCACAAGTCGAACTGGCACAACGACGCTGTTCGTGGGTCCCGACGCTCCAAGTTTATGTGTGCCCTCGCACTGGCTTTGAAGCGGGTGCCCATCTACGGTCCCGGTGGTGGCGGCGAGCCGCTGGGTGGTCCGTCGAACCCGTCGTACTCCGTGGCTGTTTCTGATGCAGACGCTACCACTGCTCGTGGTAAGGCCGACCAGGACAAGGAGGCAAAACGCATGGTGCCAACAGCACCGCCGGCAAGGAACCCTTCGACAACGTCTTACAAGTCGGGCATCCCTGAGGATCGAGAGGCAAAGGCTACTCAAGGTTTGAACACTTTGAACCCGGCGACAGCAGCGGGCGAGGATTGGGGATATAACCGCGGCGACGACCCAGATGATGGGACCCAGCCGATGGATCGTATGCGCTCCAACGACAGAGATTCCCTGCGTTTCGAGCTTAATAAGCGGGAGAGTCAGCGCAGCGGTGGGCGTCGCAGAGCAGGTGAAACCCTTCCTTCGCAGCCAATAAGCGAGAACACTCCGAGTTTCCATGTAACGCAGCACGCGAGCCCCTTCGACGAGGAGGCGCAGCTAGGAGGACCCAATCCGTACAACACCCAGTCGGGCAATTCGCTATATCCCCAGTCGTCGAACCATTCCAATCCGTCAAGGTCAAGCAATAGCCAGAGAAGTCGGCCACCAAGTAACAACCCTTACCAGCGCTAGGTCCGCGGCTTTTCCGTACCGTAACGAATCTTCTTTTCTTCTCTTTTCACATTAGGCATCCATGGTCAGATGACGAATCTCCTATTTAAAAGGCCGTTAAGAGGACTTACGCATCGCAGTAAGATACCTTATCAGCTTTATGAGGTGGTCAGAGGAGCTCTCCCACCGCCACGAGTATATATGCTGGCATGGAATAGGCTAAGCCTTCGCCGAAAAAGTTCATTAGAAGGAAAATATCGGTTGAGGCGTAGGTGGTCATTACAAGATCAGGGCGGAGCCCCTTGTGAGACGAATTGTATAGCACATCCACTCTTGTCTCTACGACTTGATGCTGATAGCACGAAGAGGCGACTCAAATAAAATCAAAATTCTCTTTTAACTGTTTTCTTGTATCTTGATCCTGAGGCGTTCTTCAGCATTGCGAGAAGTTCGATTTGCACATTTCACCAAGCTGGTAAGCTATTGCTGCCTCATCGTAGGGCCCACGTCTGCTTCTTGCTGCCGTCCCAGGTAACCGTAAGAGACAGTCCGCGCGCGTGGTCCTCGGGGACCGAGAAGGTGATGTCGCCTGTGATCTCGTCGCCCTTCTTCCTCGGCGCCGCGACGGTCTTGGCCTCCTCCTCGCCAGCGCCGTCGTTCTTCGTCGACGGCCGCCCCTTCTCGGGCTTGCACAGCAGCAGGCCCTGCTTCCAGTGCGTCTCCTTGCCGTACGGGCCCGTGGTGAAGGCGACGCGGTCCTGCGGGTCGGCGCGCGCCCAGGCGTCGGCCGTGGCGGCGACGTCGACGGCGTGGCGGCCGTCGTCCCGCGTCGGCGCGAAGAACATGTCGAACCAGACGAGGAACCCGTCGAGCGCGTCGACGTCGCGGACCAGCGGCCCGCTGGCGAAGGGCGCGGTGAAGGACAGGTCGGCCGCGGTTACCGTGTACAGGTCTAGCAGCTTGAAGGCGGAGGGCGGGCCGACGATGGTGTCGCTGCCGTTGCTGTTGTTGGCGCTGGTAGTGGTGTTATCGGAGGACGAGGAGAACGGCGGGAGAGACGAGGCCCACTGCAGGACGCGGGCGTCGTCGTAGATACCCGACTGCATGGCGCGCATGTCGAAGCCGTAGACGTCGCGCCAGAAGTGGATGTTGTCGGCGACGTACTCCTGGTCGGCGACGGGGGCGAGCCAGAGGTTGGCATGGGAGGGCACGAGCAGGCCGCCGGGGCGCAGGTAGCGGTCGCGGGCGTGCAGGACGGAGGGCAGCATGGCCTCGAAGAGCAGGCAGTAGCCCATCCACTCGCTGACGATGACGTCGACCTGCTCGACGCCGCCCGGCAGCGCCACCTCCTCGATCCTGCCGCGCACGCACGTCACCACGTCCGACAGCCCGTTGCGGAACACGTTCTCCTGCGCCCTGTCGACGATGTCGCTCGCGTCCACGGCGAACACCTTGGCCGCGCCCGCGCGGGCGCAGAACATGCTGAGGATTCCTGCGGAGGGACGTCCGGGTTAGTCGTGAGAGGGAAGGGGAGATGAGAGGGGTGGAAAGGGGGTGGCATACCTGTGCCGCAACCTATGTCTAGCACGGTCTTTCCCGCGAACAGGTGCTTGTTGTTGTAGATGAAATCCCGGTACGCATCAGTGCGCACCGTGTCCTTGAGCATAGTCTCATGTATTTCTGTGATTGCATAATTCCGAATCATTAGTAAACTAAAACCGGCATAGAGGGGCGCCATAGAACAGGCAAGCACTCACCGACACCCGCGTAGGACTCCCAATAGTACTTTGAGTCGTCCTCTTTCTTCTCCCCCTCCTTTCCCTTCTTACTCGACGACTGAGCTTCGGCCTGGTCGGCGTCGCCCCAGCGCTCGTCGAGCGTCTGCTGGACGGCAACGCGGTAGCTGTCGAACTGAGCCTTGACGCGCGCGAGCTCCTCTTGAAGCTCCGTGTTGCGCTTCAGAAGATCGTCGACCAGCACAGCGCTGTCGCCGTTCTGTACCGCGTCTGCGCCTGCCGGTTTGAGGTCCGGCAGGTCGAACAGGCCTAGGATGACGGCGTCGTCGTCAAGCACCGGCTTCAGGTACTGCTCGTGATCGATGTCGGCCCACGAGAGCTCTTCCGTGACGGGGAGGCCCTCGTGCACGCGCTGGCGGACTTTGTGCGTGTAAGCAAGCAAGTTGGCATCCAGGGGTAGTGAGACCAGGATGAGAATAAACCAAATCTACAGAGCTAGATATCTAATTTGAAGGAAACAAACTCACTGAAATTGACAAGTTTGACACAGCCATGGAAGTCGAGCTGCAGCTTCTGCCTTACTCCCAAGAAGTCAAAGTTGTGCTTCTCCCTGCAGTGCGCGAGCATCGACATGACGTCGGGGAAGACACGGTCGTCAAGCAACGAGATGACCTCGGGCGTCTCGTCCTCGTCGTCATCTTCCCCGGCGTCACTCCAACCCTCTTCCCCTTCTCGCGAGTCCGATGACTCCGAGTCGCTCGCGGGAGGGTACTCATCCCTTCTCAGTCTCGAACCCATAGCCAACTGCTTTATTCGCGTGCTGGCGATACGAAATTGGCTGGCGATATGAGAGAGATGTAAGAATCTACACAGTTGGTAAAGGAAGGAGAAGAGAGAAAAAGAGAGGGTTAAAGAGGTTATTTATGAGCAAGCACCCAACCTATTGGAGATTGCCCCGGGTCTGACCTATCAATCTTGTTTTGTTCTGAGCAGCAGCCGTTTGCTATAGCTGATGATCTTTTCAATATATAGAGAATTTATATAATTGTGGAAAATATAGCCAGTATATTTTGCGATATGACTGCTCGGTTAGTTACATATCTGCTCTAGCTAACCTCAGTGTCTACGCTATTTGCATAGAATTCCCCCTTATTATTTTCGTCGAGGACAAAATGTCACCTCCATGTATATGCAAGCGTAGGCACCTTTGAGCAAGCTTCTAGGCAGTAGATATAGATACCGACTCGTAGCTAATCTCAAGGTTCCTTGTAGGGTATGAAACTTGTAGCGCTCAGCCATGACTATCCTATTTGCAAGTCTAGACAATACGCCCGCATCGGACTTAAGTGCCTAGTCGACGTCGTCTTCTTCAGCATCTTCATCGTCATCATCATTGTCTTCGCCATCAGACACGGTTTCGCCTAACTCGACGAGTCGTTTCTGCAAGCTCGTTGGTTAGTATACGGACAGAATAGAGCTGTGTATTTACCGAGCGCCGACATACCTTGTACTTGTCAACCTTCTCTTCTAGATCGCCAAAGACCATCAGAAGGTCGTCAAGCTCGGCCTGCGTAGCCGACTTCTGCTCCTCCTTTTCTTCTAACTGCGTGCGAGACTATGTCTTATCTTAGTTTTCGTCTTCTGTCATACTCGAAGTCACGTCCAACTTACCTCTTCCAAGTCTTTGTCCTTTTGTGATAATTGTTTTTCGAGCTTCGCACGACGCTCGTCGGCTGATTTCGACTTCGACTGCTCGGCTGACAACTTGGCAGCAAACTCCTCTTGCGCAGTGTGCAGCTCCTCAGCCTTTGCCTTGTTTGCCTATAATGCTATTAATACGCCTGCGCAGGGTAAACAAATCATTGGGCTGGGCGTGAAAGAGCTTACTTTCATAAGATCAACCTCGAGACGGCTGATGGTAGCTCGAAGGTCCGCCTTCTCTGCCTCCGATCGTCGCTGAGCCCGTACCACTTCAGCCTCGGTAGTTTTACGAACGTAGTCCAGCTGCCTTTGTAATTCTGCTTCCTTTGCGCCATGTTCGTCGTGGATGGCCTTTGCAGCGATCTTCGCCTCTTCTCGAGCGGCGTCTAACTGTTTCTGATAGGCTTCCTCTTTTGCACGTTGCTGGGCCGCGATTTTCCTGCCCGGATTAATAACGGATCTAGTACATCGGCGGGATACTTACTTGGACTCTTCTTCGTGGTTCCGCTGAATAGCTTCGTTGACACTCTTTATCCGTGCCAGGTCCGCGGCAGAAACTTCCTTGGTTCGACGATGATCTGCTTGTTCTTGACCGAACTTCCCTTCGAGAGAAGCCATGTCCACGAGTGCCGCCTGCAACGCCCGCTCCTTCTCATCCACCTGTGAGCGTAATGAGTCGACCATGTCGCGGGATATACCTTTTTGGACGCCATTAGTCATTACTGATATTTCCATCCCCGGATCTCGGTCGATAGCCCTGACAATGCGGCTGTAGTTGTCCTTGAAGAAGTCGACAAAAGTGGCGTCGAAATACACGTCTGGTTGGTTACCTGAGCCATCGGACTTCTGCGGAGTCACCTCGAAATCTCGCATAAAAGGGTGGCTCCGCAACTTGCTCAGGCTATCGACGTACTTGTCTCGGCCCATTCGCGACGTGAGGACAGAGTGCAGCGTCGACCGAGGTAGTGGGGAGTCCTTCGTAGAGAACTCGTAAACGACACCGAGGATCATCGCACATAAGCCCTGAACAAGAACGCTACTCGGGTTGTGTTTTACAACCTCTTGCGCGAGAGCTTGAATATTGCTACCCTCGCCCAAGAAGTCGTTGACCCCGTCCATGTCTTCAAAAAGCCATCCTATGAGCAGCATAAGATAGCCAACAGATACGCGGTCGTCTTCTACCCTGGCTAACCCGCTGACGAGGTGCGCCGTGATCGTCTGGATACTAGTCACCACTTCTTCGCCGCTTTCCGCGTCGCCTTCCGTTACGGACATAACGAGGGCCTTCGCCTCGGCGCTGTCAAATACGAGGTGGAAGGTGATAACAGCTGCAAACCAGTGCCGATAGGGATCCATCGGCGCCGAATCATCGGACGGCCGAAGCAAGGTGGTGAGCACATTTGCAGTTTCATCAACACCGGAGGCGTGCCCGTCGATTGCGCGTCGTAGAATATGCAAGCGCACATCGGGGTGGTTGAAGAAATAGGCCTTGATGCACTGACAAGCAGCCAGCCGTAGGTCAAACGCTTGCGTGGTTGGAACGCTGAGCGTAAGGTCTAAGAGCCCGTCGATCACGTAGACGGCAGAAACCCCGTTGGCCTTCCCACTTTGTCCATCAGCCGCGGGGGGCGTCTCTAATACCGAAGGAACCTGCAATTGCGCGAAGGTCTCTTGGAGCTTCGAGTTACCCCTGATGATGTCGGCACACGTCGTCAGAGCCTACGTTATACGTGTGAATAAATTTCGTCTACTTGGTCAATAAAGGGGAGGGGCTCGAACCTCTGCTCTGATGGACATCTCTGCATGGTGGGTAAAAGCAAGCTGCAAGGCGTGGTAGAGAACACCGTGCTTCCAGAAGGCGGCCTGATTCTGCGACGTACCGACGGCGCCGGGGACAAGAAAGAGTCGAATGACGGCAATCAAAGCGTATATATTTCTGTTGCCCTGCTCCTGAGCCCAGTGGGCAATCTCATCCTCCCCCTTGTCACTGTGATATGTACTCTCTAGTAGCTTTGCTATGTATGGAATGTAGCCCTCTTCGCGAAATAGAGACTGGTTGGACGGGTTCAGGCGCATAAGATTCGCAAGAAGAATCAGACAGTCCTCGACTATCCTGTCACCCTCGGACAGCCCCCCCTCCGCCGTTATTATATCGAAGACACGTTTGAACACGTTTGAGAAAGCTACGAGCTTCTGTATATCGGGAGACGAGGGTGTTAGATAGGTGAGAAGGGTCAGCGCCTCATTGCGAACAGCGTCTCTGCGGTCGTCGAGAACGGCAACGAGCCTGGAGATGCCGAGGGGAGCAGTAAAGACACATATTTCCGTCCTCTCAGTGCGGGCGGACAGGATTGCGAGTAGCAGCTGAAGAGAGTATAGGCGCGAGTAGAAGTCGGCAGTCTCGAGAAAATCTAGAAGCAGCGTGACGTTCTCTTGTCGCTGGGTGAACTCGTCGGCCAGCCAGAGGGCAATCTCTTCGGACGCTTCAGGACTGTCCTGGTTGGGGCTGAAAAGCATCAGCAAGGTCTCGAGGACCACCTTGACGGTGTCGACATCCTCGCCGTCCTTAGACAAGCTCCCTATGAGGCTCCTCAACGCACCCGAAGCTACCGAAGCAGGGTATTCCTTGGCGAAGCTTCGCAGGCCCAGAATGGCTGCACGGCGGTCTTCGAGAAGAGTAGCGGAGCTGAGACGGCCGCTGAGTACGTTTATCGTTTCGCTGACGGACTGCTTCGCCGGAGCCGAGGTGATGTTGGAGAACATTGTTCGTGATGCTGAGGTACGCGGCTACGCATCAGGTCCATTGGCAGAGGGGGTTACCGACTTGGGCGCATTGTACTGTAGGAGGAGAAGAGCAAAAGAGGAACGAAGTGGTACGCCTATCCGCGCCTTACTTGGTGTTGGGTAGGTATACGTAGATAATTTGGCCTGTCAGAGTCGAGTCGAATCCTTGAAATTACCTAGATAGTACTCTGGCCAGGTCGCCAAAGTATTCGCGCTTGAAGAGTTATGTTGCTGTTGGCGCATATTCATGTAATGGTCGAGCTGTGCATTGCTATGAGGGAGTTTATGGCCTTAGCGGGGAGACGATGGAGCCAAGATTGAAGATAGCAGATAGGCCACGGATATGTAACCAAGTACCCCATCGGTGCTCCGTCACTGCGAACTCTGATGTGCGTCAAAGACTCGCGACTTGAACTTTTCTGAGCAGCCAAACCTTTCCTCCTTGCACCTTTCTTTACCATCGCATATCTCTAACACCCGATCCCATCACGGGCGCGCTTCATAGGGAAACTATGCAGCGGAGATTGACTGAGTTGTGATCATATCTCCATTTATTTATTTTCCCATCTCTTCTCTCTTTAAGCAAGGCTGCCCCAATTCCAATTCTAGTCTCGTTTCCGTCCAGCGACCTAGCTGCGAAAGAAGGAATATTGGCTAGACCGCAAACCATCGACTTCCATTGCGGCATCGAGTGTATTTGCGCAAGATCGAATCAGTGAACCGTGTCCTTGCCAACCTCATTCACCTTACCTTCGCAGACAGACCAGACCGAGCACATTTGCTACATGCGCCCATCTCTCGTGCGACCTCTCGTCTAGCCTTTCCCTACTATACCTCTGTCCCATCCTCCCGTCGCCGCTTCTACCGAGAGATATTCGTCGCTGAGAGGCCGAGCCTCTACGAGCCGCCGAGATGGGTATCCCCGCTGCCTTCCGTTGGCTTTCCAACAAGTATCCCAAGATCATATCGCCTGTTGCGGAGGACCGCCCCATTGAGATGGAAGATGGCACCGTCATTCCTGTCGATACTACGCGACCCAATCCAAACGGGGAAGAGTTTGATAATCTGTACCTAGATATGAATGGTATTGTGCATCCATGTTCTCACCCCGAGGACAGACCTGCTCCTAAAGACGAGGAAGAAATGATGCTGGAAATCTTCAAGTATACCGACCGTGTGGTGAACATGGTTCGCCCGAGAAAGCTGCTCATGATTGCTATTGGTAAGCAAGTCGCCGTTGTACTCCTTCTCTTTGCCTCTTGCGGCGTATGCTAACCTACGCGCAGATGGCGTTGCGCCTCGTGCCAAGATGAACCAGCAGCGGTCTCGACGATTCCGTTCCGCCCAAGAAGCCAAGGAGAAGCAGGCCGATAAGGAGGAGCTGTACAAGATGATCAAGCAGCAGAATGGCGGCGTGTTGCCGCCCGAGACGCTCGAGCAAATGACTAAGAAGGCTTTTGACTCAAACTCCATCACACCCGGCACTCCGTTCATGGACATACTAGCCGGCAGTCTAAGATACTGGTGCGCCTACAAGCTTAACACCGACCCCGGTTGGGCCAATATGAAAGTCATCATCTCCGACGCTACGGTTCCCGGGGAGGGTGAGCACAAGATCATGAACTTCATCCGCTCCCAGAGGACATCGCCAGACCATGATCCCAATACGAGGCATGTCATCTACGGGCTAGATGCTGACCTGATCATGCTTGGGCTTGCTACCCACGAGCCCCATTTCCGTGTACTCCGGGAAGACGTCTTTTTCCAGGAGGGCAAGGCAAGGACCTGCAAGCTCTGTGGCCAGAAGGGCCACGACGCACAGAATTGCCGTGGCGCCGCTAAGGAGAAGGATGGCGAGTTCGACGAAAAGGACAAGGCCGTCCCGTTGAAACCGTTCATCTGGCTCCACGTTTCCGTACTGCGAGAGTATCTTGCCGTCGAGCTTGATGTGCCTGGCCTGCCCTTTCGCTTCGACTTGGAACGTGCGATTGACGACTGGGTGTTTATGTGCTCTTTTGTTGGCAACGACTTCCTCCCTCATCTGCCTGCTCTCGAGATTCGTGAGAATGGTATCGATACGTTGACCGCAATCTGGCGGGACAACTTACCTCACATGGGGGGCTTTGTCACCAAAGATGGGCACGTCAATCTCCAGAGAGCCCAGTACATTCTAAGCGGCCTAGCCAAGCAGGAGGATGCCATTTTTAGGAAGCGAAAGGAAGTTGACGACCGAAGAGAAGCTAGCTTCAAGAGGCGTAAGCTGCAGCAGGACCAGAGAAACGGTCGTAACGGTTATCAAAATGCCGGCAACGGTGCCGATGGTGGCCTCCCCGGTGGCCTTCCCAAGGCTCTTACGCATGACATGATCGTCAACCGAGGAACGGCCCAATCAGCCAATGAGGCGAATAAGAGCGCTGCTGCAGTCCTCAGGAGTCGAATTCAGGCACTCCAATCAGGAGAAACAGGTGGCGGCGCGGAAAAGGCTGGCACGGAAGCGCAAGAACCAGCTTCGGCTCTTGGTAAGCGTAAAGCCTCCGTGATGGAGGACAACGCGAGCACCCCTGCCAGTAGCTCTGCCACGGACGACGAGCCAGGAGACTCTGTTCGGCTCTGGGAAGACGGCTACGCCGATAGATACTACGAGCAAAAGTTCCACGTCGATGCGAAGAATGTCGAGTTCAGACGCAAGGTTGCTAAGGCCTACGTTGAAGGGCTCGCCTGGGTTTTGAGGTACTACTTTCAAGGATGCCCGTCCTGGGAATGGTTCTACCCATATCATTATGCGCCGTTCGCGCAAGACTTTGTGGATATTGGCGACGTACAGATCGGCTTCGAGAAGGGCAGGATTGCGAAGCCCTTCGAGCAGCTTATGAGTGTTCAGCCAGCCGCATCTCGTAACGTGCTCCCAGAAGTCTTCCATAACCTCATGACCGATTCCGACAGTCCGATCATTGACTTCTATCCCGAGGAATTTGAGATCGACCTCAACGGGAAGAAGATGGCATGGCAAGGCGTGGCGCTTCTTCCGTTTATCGAGATGCCGCGACTCCTCGCTGCTGTCGAGCAGAAGTATCCTCTCCTGAGTGCCGAAGATTCTGCGCGCAATAGCGCAGGTAAGGACGTGCTCCTGCTATCAGAAGCGAACCAGGACCTGTACGACGACATAATAACGCACTTTTATTCCAAAAAGCAAGGAGAAGCCAAATACCAGCTAGATCCTCGTTTGACTCGAGGACTATCCGGAAAGATCGAGAAAATCCCCGATTATCTGCCGCGCGGCACCTTGGAATATCCGTTAGAGAGGAAGCCTTTTCCTGACTTGGATGATGATCGATCGTTGACGTAAGTATCTCAGCTCATCTACGTTCGTTTTCAAAGTCTTTTTGGTTATCTAACACAGCAGCAGGGTATACTACGAAATACCGGCAAGCGGGCACGATCATAAATCTATGCTTCTCAGGGGCGCCAAGATGCCGACACCTGCCCTCGATCACAATGACAAGGATGATCTCAGGGGGAAGATGCGCAACTCCGGCCGAAGCCATGGAGGAGCTCCCCTTGGTCGCCAGGGCTACGACGGAAACAGGAGGGGCAGGATAAACTATGGACCTGACTCTCGACGAGACAGGTCGGATCGGCCGCCGCAGTACCAGAATGGTTACAACAACTCGTATCCGCCGCCGCCTCCTCCAGGATGGGTACCCCCTGGATTTCCCGGATTCGGGAACGGACTTCCGCCCCCACCTCCACCGGCCTATCTCGGTGGCGGCCGTGACAATTACGGCAACGGATATGACAGCCAATATGGCGGTAATCGTAATGGTCATCATGGGAACTACGGAGGGAACCACGGAGGGAACTACGGTGGGAATTACGGTGGGAATCAGGGGTACCAGGGAGGATACGCGCCGCCTCCTCACAACGGCTACGGTGGCCAATATAACCAGTCGTCCGGACGTGACGGCCGAGAGCGTCGATCCTACAATGATCGTGGGGGTTATCGAGGTAACCAGTCTCGTGGTCGCGGATACAGATGATTGGAGCAGAAGACGGCCCAGCAATGAAGCAGCTATTCCACTAAAGCGTGTCTGTTTAGACGATCAAGCGTGTCTACACTTGTTGCTTCATACATAGGTACACATGTATTCCTCGTCTATGATGCCTCCGGGGCAGCTTTGCGCAAGGTACCTCGGTCAGTTTAGGTACCGTAGATATTATACTTGAAACGAATGAACAGTTTGCTGGGCTACTATTGCGATGACTGATATCTCTTGGCGCTTGACATTGAATGCCTTAGTCCCTTATATGATGCTCGTACTCGAACGGGTAAAGCATGAGGTCCTACCTAAGGGACCTACCTAAGGGACCTAGGTACTTATATGTACCTGGTATAACCAGCTTATGGCACGTATCTACATACATGTACATAATGTACGTGCTCCTAGATGGATCAGAGGTGTAAGCAAGTGACTGATTTGATCAGAGATTCCCGCACGCAAGGAATATGTCGAGTATGTCCATCACTTGGAGAGATGGGAACGATGATAAGTCATATTCGAGCGTGGACTAATCGGGCAGGGAACCTGATGATGCTGATGCCTGCGCAGGGATTTTTAGTGGTTCAGGAGAGCAAATTCGGGATTAATACTTGCTCGACATGGGGCGGTCTGGCAATCTGGGAGGGGCTACCCCGCTAAAAATACATCACTATCGCGTGCCGTCTCTGCTATTTTGCTATCGGACAGGCCCTGACGAGGCCCGAGTGCCAACATTGGAACCTTGGAGGGCATAGCAGGCTCGGCAGGCCTGGTACGGAGGTACCTAAGACGCTAAGGCCGCGCACTAATTTGCACCAGGCCTACCACGTTTCAGAGGAGTTTTCTTTTTTTGCTTTTTGCTGCCAGTTCGCGGCATTCTTTTCCCCGCAGCGGGCGCAAGTACGCCCACGCAGCCCACAACTTGCCAGGCTTGCGGGTTCACCGAGCTCGGGCTCGTTCGAGTTTGCCAGGCTCGCCAGGTTCGTGAACAACGTCTGCTGTAGATGAGCTGTACATATGGTAAATACATACATACGTCGTTTGCTACCAGATCGATGGCCTTGTCCGTTTGTATCTACCTGTACACAGGTAAGTGTCCGAGGCAGGCCAAGGTTACCTAGGAGGTTACCTAGGAGGTAGGTATGTCTGCCACTTGACCTATATTCGGCATTGTACATGTTTCGTCCTGCAGTAGCTTCGTGTTAAGCCTCTACTGTGTACCTGTAGCAGCTGTAGCCGTTGTATCTTTTTCTCTTTCCTCTTCTTTTCTTTCCCTTCCTCAACAAATTACCCAATTATCCGTCATGGCACATACCAAAACTTGCTGATGAGATTAAAAATAAAATAAGAGTCGCTGCTAGTTTTTCTCCCTTTCCTTTTTAGCAATCCGCTATACCAAGCGCCTCCGTTACGGGCCTGTCGAATCTGGGCTGTAGGTCCGATAGTAGGGTTGATGTTAAGATACCCGCTCTCCGTCTGTTAAGCTTGTCAAGCTCGTTAAGCCCTCGAAGGATCCTCGAGAAGAGCACACCCGCACACCTAAAAATATTCTGAATCGTTCCGCATACGCTTGTCGTACTCCTATCCGCGACGTACAGTACTGCCATCCTGTGCGAGGTGCGAACAGTGTGCCAGTAGCCGAACTCGAATAGCCTGCCCATTCCGTGCCGAGCGTAGGGCGAGCTTGCTCTTCCGCCCGCACTTTGAGACACCCGTCCGCGTTTCGCAGCGAGCTGTAACCCACTCGACCGCTTCACCATTGCCGGCCGCCTGTGCTCCATGACGACGTCACAATGTTGAGAAGACCCTATAGCGCGATCCGACGGTATACGAGCACAAGATGAACGGCGATGCGGGCCTCGTTGGCTGCTTAGTCGAGAGACTCACGACCAGGGTAATACATCTCTTCCCGCGGACCTTCGTGAAATGTCGTCCACAGCACACTGATCGCGAGTAACGTTGCTAACGCACACATTTGCGCACAGCTCCCGCATCGAACCGGCACTCCGGGTCAAGACCTCCAACACGACGAGATTGCTGTCATAACGCGCGCCACCCTCGTAAAAATAAGTGCTAGCTCTATAGGAGCCGTGCTTGAATCACTGATATCCCTCCTAGAAGAGCTCGGTCGACCGTACAAGACCTTCGCCCGTCACCCACCCCACATACTCCTGTCAGAGATATACATCCTCTCGTTAGCCGCCGACTGCTGCTCAGCCCATGGCCTCCCCGGCGCATCTGGCTCTGGGCCTGAAGACCCTGAGCCGCTCGAGGACAGGCTCGTGATCAGGATATTCGACCTCTTCAAGTTCTTGCTCCAACCACTGCCAGACGGCTATGTTCTGCCTGCCAAGACGATATTGGACGAGCGGTCGGTACGGGAGATATTTGACAAACGTTTTGGAGAGTCGATGCCGAGAGCGGTTTCGAGGACCAGTTCCGACGACTCGAGAGATATTAGGGCCGCCAGCAACGAGGATGTCGAGGATGTCGAGCCTTATATCAAGACTATCGTGGAATTCGTGACCGCTTCGAGCTGGACGGCCTCTTTCGAGTACGTGAGAAACGTCATCTACGGTATTCGAGCTACGGCTCCAGCCCAGGTGGTTCCGACACTGGCCATGACCGAGGATGAGAAGACGGCGCTGGTGATACTGCGCTTCATCTCGTATATGTGGGTTGATGGCCAAAAGCTCGGACTCGTCATTCAGGAGCTTTGCTCTAGTTTTCTCCACTTCCGGAGGGCGTACCAGAATACGGTTGCCATCATTGCACCCCTTTTGATTGCTGGGTGGATCGAGCGTTGCCCTGAGGAGTTCGTTGAGCTGCACAATCAGCATAGGAAGCTGGATGGCGGACCCGATACTCTCTTTGACATGACGCAGACGGTGACTGACAGTGGGAAGAGGCGGTCAACGCTGTACCCCTTTCAGATCGCACTTCTCATGCTAGTTCCCGATGTCTTCGAAGTGGCAAGCAACTTGCGAGATGCAAAGACCGGCGGTATGGTGAAGAAGGTCGCGTTCCTCGAGAGTCTGAGAAAGGCACTCCGGAACAAGAACGACTCAGCCGGGTACTGTCTGATCAGCCTTCTCCGCGCGGCCCGCCATTTCGACGACGACGGGGATGCTGCTATTGTAAGCTACGCGATGGATGTTCAGGATGAGGTCCGAGATGCTGTCTTTCGCCGGTACTCGCCCAACGGGGACGGGACCCTGTTTGATCAAGATTTGACCACGGCGGCTTTCATTAGTCTTACGCACTTGAATTTCGAGGGCTCCGTAGAATCCTTAACGCAGTCGTGCCTCAACTCTTCTGCGCCGCATCCCTTCAAGATTGCTATTATCCAAGCATGCTCATACTTTGCGCGGCAACCCAATGCCGAGGATTACCGCCGTCTGTTCGCCGAGATCGCCGGCTATATACAAAATCGACTCAAGGTCAGGGCCCCTTCTACCCGTAGCTCAACTAGACAGAAAGAAAGTCGACACTGACCCCTACTAGGCAATGTCTGCCATGTCGGCAGATATGTACATGGGAGACCGTCATTCTCAGCGCAAGACATCGGAAACGAGTCCGTCGACGACCTCGGTGATATGTAATATACTAAACTTCCTGGACGCCTCCCCAAAGACATTATTTGAAGCCGCTCCAGCAGAGAGCCCAGACGCGGAGCAGTTTTACGAGGAAATTTTTGAGGCCTTCGTCTCTTGCCTTGTGACGGCAAACGAGACGATCAGGGCTCTCGCAAGCGGGTTGGCTAGAAAGCTACTCGCTCCGAATGGCGTCCTCTCCGCCTTGCGGAAGTCGAAGCGCCTCGACTCGCACAGCTTCGGGATCAAGTTCTGGAGACTAACGTAAGAGCAAAGTGCCCCAATTCACGAAAGCGCAACTAATAATGGCCTACATGTAGGTCGCTCGTGCTCATGGAGATGTGCGAGAAGCATGAGCAGCAGGATGACGACGCATTGCTCAAATCCATCCATGGATACCTCGAGTCACGGTTGCTTCTGTTGAGTTCGATCCAGGTCAGTCTTGGACCTGATAGCTATCTAGGCGGCTCGAGCTAATGTGCATGCATGCAGGAGCTGTCTGTGGTGTCTGAGGACATTCCAGAGCGTATAGCGACCTCAACAAGACTTGAAACTCTTTTTCTGACATCGCTCTGCTCTGCAGACATCGACACCTGCCAGCTGGTCACATCTTGCATCGGGCTCTTCAACGAGGAATGTCGTATCCTGGACTCAACCGTAGACGCAAGCAAGACGGCGAGTCTGTTGCTGAGGAACGGCGAAATATTCGGCGAGATTGCTTCTCCCGATTTTAGGTTCACGGGCATGATGGCTTTCCAGAAACGCATCCGTGCGCTCTTGAGGCGTATGCAGTACCCGAGCGTAGGCATCCTAGACGCCTGGGAGAAGGCTTTCGACAAGTGGCTCCATCTGTCCAAAGATGTCTCTACGACATCTGCCGACAGCGTCGACGAGAGGAGCTTTTCCGAGTGGAGGAACTTGTCAGGCTTCCTCGCTTCTCTCGGTGGCATCTGCACGACCGAGCAGGCTTACATCCTCGAGGAGCCAGCTGCTGGCGGCCTTAAGTGGATTGATCGACTCTCGTCCGAGAACCACGAGGAGCCCCTTCTCAATAGGTATCTCCAACTCAGCACGCAGCTCCTCGCATGTACCAATGTTCGAGTAAGAGAGACGACGCGTGAGGTTCTGTCAGCGGACATATCGCCAACTTTAATTCAACCCCTGTTTAGGGCCCTCGAGTCGGAGCTCGAGGTACTGTTCACGGGGGCACTCGAAACGTCGGGCAAAGGCCAGGACGTCGAGATTATGTTTGCCGAGCAGGCGGCATCGCTGCTAAAATCCCTGGTCGAGCGGTTACAGACCCCATCCGAGTTGGGGGCTGCATCTTCAGTCCATTTCAGCTCTCTGGGACTGAGCTTTGCCAAGTTTTTGGACGGCGTGGCTGATAATATAGCTAGCCTACGAGTCAAAATCAAGATTTGCCAGTTATGCGAGTCTGTTAACAAGAAAAAGGAGCACTTGAATCTCCGCGATGATGTTAGAAAACGGAACCAGCTCTTGGAATACATATTTAGCTGGATTGCTAGGCCCCGAACACCGCCCACGGAGGCCACCTATGCGCAGCACCGTCAAGATGATGCTACCCGAGTTCAGAAAGACCTTGATAAAGCTTGTCTTCGTTGCCTGGCAGAACTGACATACAGGTTGCCGCTTCAGCCAGGAGATGGTCAGAACGACGCCGGCACGAGCGAGCTGAAGTCGCAAATGTTCCGCACATATTTTAACCGTTTTCTTTCGTTACTCAACTACGAGCCGTCTGACACGCTTAGAGGAGACACGATACCGCCTGCGTCGAGTCGAGACGAGGCTGGATCGACGTCAGACCTTGCCATTACCATCCTGTCGAATCTCCTAAGTGCAAATATCGACGTCGGCCTCAAGTATTCTCTTAGCATCGGCTATAATGAGAATGTTGAGATTCGCACTGCATTTGTCAAGGTCCTTTACAATATCCTCGTCCAGGGAACCGAGTTCAGCAACTTATCAGATAAGGCCGTCAATGAGAAATACGATGAGCTACTAGAGGTAACACTTTTTGAACTCCCTGAAGTTGACCGCGTTTAGCTAATATGAACCTGTTCAGCTTCTTACCCACGACATGAACCTTGCAGTTGCAATCAGCACAGTCTGTCCGAGTGGCGAGGTCGAAGAGCTTACTATTTCGATGTTGAACGTTTTCGAGTCTCGCGGGCTTACCTTCGAGCTGATGGAGGCGTTGATCAAACAGGAGATTGAAGAAACGGGTCGGTGAATCTCTGCTAGCACGTCCTTTTGATCAGTTGGCTAACATCGCCCCTAGAGAACGAGTCGGAGCTTCTCCGTCGTAACTGCGTTGCGACCAAGATGCTTTCTGTCTATGCAAAATGGAAAGGGGCCAACTACCTCAAGGCCACGCTCCAGAAAGTTGTCGAGAGACTAATGTTGACCTCGAAAGACCTAGATCTGGAACTCGATCCCACAAGGATCTCTTCCCAGGACGAATTGCAGAAGAATGCGTTGCAGCTACGAATTGTTGCCAAGGTCTTCATTGATGATATATGCGCTTCCTCCGCAAGCATCCCCTCTTCGTTCAGGAAGATTTGCAGCATAGTAAATCTGACAGTCCTTTCAATACAGATGCCATTACTAACGTACTAGTAGATATCCGCATCTGTTATGACGAGATTCCAGGAGGCTAAGTATACGGCTGTCGGGGCTTTCATATTTCTCAGGTTCTTCTGCCCTGCTATCGTAGCCCCTGAGGCAGAAAACCTTGTGGAGGTGGCACCCTCCAAGGAAATGAGACGTGGCTTGCTCCTCATCGCCAAGGTGATCCAGAATTTGGCAAACAACGTCTTATTTGGAGCAAAGGAGCCATACATGTACCCCCTAAACGACTTCTTGACCCAGAACATCTATCGTGTCACCACCTTTCTAAGGGAAATATCGGTAAGGCTCACCAAGTTTGATCGATTCCCTTGTGACGTCTGCTGACGGGTGTGCGCAGGTTCCCCCAAGCGCAATGGAGACGCCTCCCGCACAGGGCGAGACATTCGAATTCGGCTCTTGTGTCGCGCTCCATAGGTTCCTGTACGATCATTGGGACCATGTCCGACAGAGACTAATGTCGCAAGAAAGACGGGATCACGTCCGCTCGCCCAATGAGTTGGCTCGTGGCCGGTCACCCTTACTGGAGCCGTTACGAGCTCTGATAACCAATCTTGGGCCGCCACCCCTGGCGGTCACCTGGAACCGCCCTCAGATATCGGCGAATACCCCTCTCGCTTACTCTAGGTTTCAGCATTTCATGCTTCGAAATGCTTTTCGAAGTACCGATTCTTTCGTGACGTCTCGAGCTATTTATGACGGCGGTGAGAGCAGGGTACGTACATCGTGTTTCGGACGATCCCATTCAATTTTCTAACGATCAGTAGGACGGGCTCTCGGTTATCTGCGTGATTCTTCGCCATGTCGATCAAGATTCCATAGACTATGATACCCTTTTGTATTGCTTCTTGAAGGTAAGTTCTAACAGATCAAACAGAAAGGCGAAGATGGCCTTAACCCACGAATCTCCTACTACTTATCCGCTTAGCCCACTCGGTGTCTATTCCGTTTCTTTCTGAATCATTTCTGACATATACACAGATTGCTAGCCGGCTGTGGCATAAACCCTTTGGTATACTGATTGACGCGACGTGTTACGATGGCCAAAATGATCCGCCAGATGAGCTGTTTAAGAAATTCGAGTTACTCAGCCCAAGCGAGTTGTCTCAGCAATTGTCTCGCATCTACGTATATAATATGAACAGTACTTTCCGGTATGGCACTCCTAGGCGGCACCATAACCTATTCCAACGCTAACGAGACAAGGAAATGCTTTCGACGCGTACTTCGCGTCGCTACCAAGAGCGATACGAACGTCCTAAATCCAGCAAACGTGGAATATCTACTGCTCAGCAGTCGTCTAGAACTTCAGGCGCATTTCCACTTAAGCCAAGTCCATCTCCCCAAAGAGACGATTAGCATAGCCACGGATGCTCGCTATACCTACCAGCCTGTCACTCGGCTCTCCAAGACCAAAGGGAAAATCGAGGTTACCGTTGGAGTCGGTAGTTCTTTTGTTCAGGTAACAACGGTAAAGAAGCAAGAAGTTCACCCGAGTTACCGGTTGAACGGTATTGTCAACGACATTTTTCATCTGAAGGACCTTGACGAGGCGCCAACCTCGATCCCCACCGAGGATGACTCGGCGTTTGGCTTGCGTGCGGATAACGGCAAGATAGTCATGTACTTCCAGAGCACTAGGAAGGCTGACGTGCTAAAAGAGATACGAAGAGCCAAGACCATGCTGGGCAAAGATACGAGGACAATGAAGCCGTTTGAGCGGCTTATCCGGCCTCAAGATGTCCCGGGGACATTGCTGAATCTAGCATTGACGAACCTCGCATCATCTGACGCCATGCTTCGAGTTGCATCATATAAGCTACTGAGTGCTCTTTGTCGGGCTTTCAAATTCAGGGCGGCCTCAAGATTCATGCCCATCAGGGACGTATCCGTTCCCTTAGACCCGACGCAGTTCATCATCAACATTAGCAAGACTCTCGCTCAAGAGGAGCCACAGCTGACTTCGGACTTCTTGAACGAGTTCTTCGTCGGGTGGGAAAGCTTCTCGGAGGAGCAGAAGCCGCTGAGCCTAGCATATATGGCACCTTGGATACCCAGCCTCCGCACGTCACTTCTCGTAGACGAGTCCGATAGCGAGAAGGCTAAGGAGAAGATTGCTCTGATCTTTCGGAAGTTGATAGACGTGACAGTGCTCGAGCCGTCGCTGAACGTGGCATTAGAGTACACGATCTGGCCGGCAATCTGCAAGGACGAGGTGCTCCTGGATATCTTCGTTGACGAGATAGTCAAGGCGGCACTGGCCGTAGGCCTGTACGACGAACACACACAATCGCTGACTGCAATAGTAACGGCTATGGGCACGATTAGCTTGCGAGGCAAGATTATATCGAGACTTCGCAAGGCACTGAACCGATCGTCACTCCGGCCGACCAAGTTCCTGCCCGAGAATGCTGTTTGGAACGAGATATGCGTTCTGCTTCAATTCTGCCTCTCCCTTTCGTTCGACTGTGGTGTCCAATCCCAGCTGTATCTGCCCGAGATATTCCACGTAGTCACAATGCTATCGAACACGGGCTCGTTTGATGTGCGGGCGCTCGTTCACAGGCTACTCATCAACTCCATCCACGCAGCCTGTACCTCGTTTAAATTAGAAGATGTGAAGCTATCGAAGCTCCGCGGCACCCTCGAGGTTTTATCCGAACAGAGACACGACAGTCTATCGGTCCCCTTGGTAGTGGCGCGGGACGGCAATTCCATCTCGACCACACAAGAGTCCGGACCATCTCTCTCGGTCATAGAGAATCTAGCTTCTCTGCTGTTCGAGACATGCTCGACTGCAGCGCCGTCGGTTGACATGGCAAACGCGTGGCGGTCGAGGTGGATGAGCTTGGTTGCCAGCACTGCCTTCCAGAACAACCCGGCAATTCAGCCTCGGGCCTTCACCGTCATGGGATGCTTGGCTCGCGAGGAGGTTGACGATGACCTGCTCTATCAAGTCCTCGTAGCGCTGCGCAACAGTGTTGGTCGGTTTGGGGAGGACAACGGCAGCGACATGCTTGTTGCCATCGTCACATCTCTTTCCAAGATGATCGCCAAACTTACCTCAGCTTCGCGTTACGGGCCGCAGTTATTCTGGCTAGCAATGTCACTGATACGGCTCGTGCCGGCCGGCCTATTCAACTGTACCGCCCTCTTTCTAGAAGCTGTGCTAGCAAATATCGGTACGACAAGCGAGCTGAGGAGCAATAAGATGGCGCAATACCTTCTTCAGGGTCGAGCACAGCTAGAAGAGGCTATGCTCCCTCTAGATGATGCATACGGAATCCATTTCACGCCGGATAGTTTCCACTTTGCTGTCTGCGCCTGTCTTGCCAGGGGGCTTACTGACCCTAGCACCAAGGTTCCAGCGCTCCGAATCTTATCGACCTTCCTCGAGATGACGACGGACAGCTCGGCGAGTTCGTCAGCTAGGAGCTTCTCGGCCGAATTCTACGCGTCGCCGTACCTAGCTCTCATCCAAGCTCGGGCAGTGACACCAGAGGACCTGAAGGAATGCCTGTGGTCTGCAGGTATAAATCCGCTAGGGGTGGCCAACATAGGATCGAATCGCAGCTTGAGCGATGTAGGCGGCATGAAGGACAAGGATCTCTTATTGAACACGGCCATGGAGCTGGTAGATTTCCAGGTCTTGGACGAGACCATACAAGCCAACACTCTTAGGTGGTTGAATGAGCTTGCGCTAGGGAGGCCGACTGTAGTTTTGCACTTGTAAGTTCTCCCCGCCACTCTACCAGACTGTCTAAAGATAGATGCGCTAATATGCAAATAGATGCCCTACCATCGCATCGTTCCTGGATGAGATCTTGCTCCACGGCCAGGGTTCGTCGACGTTAGGCTCGGCACACTCCCTACTTCAAACCCTGGCCTCCAACCCCAGGTTTACTAGCGCGCTAAAGGGCAACGGCGTGTTGAGCGATATATTGGAGGACATGGGGTTCGAGGGCCTGTGGCGATCCAGTTCCTTCACGCACGCCCAGGAACCGGATAAGCAGTGCTCGATATTGACGGAGAAGTTGATCGAGGTAAGTTGACGACCTCACCTACCCTAGCGGCCTCGATGTAATATATGGAGAGTGTTAACGCTTTGCGTAGCTGATTATTCAATGAAATGAGATGACGAGAAACGACCTTGTAAAGTCGAAAAGGGGGCAGAGAAGGGCAAGGGGTAACGCCGAGAGACGAATCTCGGAAAGCATATAGCGACCACTTACATAACGACGTTACTCTCATGTCGATGCAGATGTTATGAATAGCGAAGGTTGATACGAATTATGCTGGATATAATATGATTGTCCATGACAAGCATCATGTCCATGTCTGGGTTATATAACCAAGGTACTATATGATGACTCGTTTAGCGCCTCCTCTGAAAAGGCTACTTGAAATGATATGTTACGATTTGATGGCTTATAGGCCAGAAAAAGAGACCTAACATAGGATATGGCCAGCACAGACGGATAAAGGGTTTATCCAGCCGATTAGGTAATGAAGGTCACCTCCCGCTACCCTCGCTACCCCCGGAGCGCAGGGGCGCCGCGCCCTTAGGGCCTTCCGGCGCCAAGGCGCTTTACAAAAGCTACAAGATATATAAAAAGGGCCATTTCTTTTAATATATTGATTTTTTAACTACCAATTTAAGCTTATAATTATACCTTAAATATAAAAAAGTAATTTTTATAAATTAAACCTTTTAAATTTAACGTTATTATTATTTTTAAATTAAAATTTTTTATTAATTTTTATATAAAAAATCGTTTTATATTAAAAAATGATTTTTATTTTTAAAATAATTTTATATAAATTATTTTAATATAAGTTTTATTAATATAAAAGTTAATAAAATTTTTTAATTTAAAAATAATAATAACATTAAATTTAAAAGATTTAATTTATAAAAATTAATATTATAAAAAAAATGGTTTTTTTATATATTTTATAATTTTTTATAAAGCGTTTTAATATTAAAAAGTTTTAAAATAATAACGCTTTTAATTTTAAAAATAGTAAAAATAATAAAAAATATTATATAATTTTAATTTATTTAATCGATTAAATAAACCTTTTATTTAATTAAGTTTTTTTAATTATATTAATTACATTTTATATTAAGTTTTTTTTTTTAACTTATAAACCATTAAATTATAATATATTTAAAAATTTTCCTACTTTTTTAAAAAAATTTAAAAAAATTTTCAAAATAATTATTTTTATATATTTAAATAATAATAATATAAATAATTTAATTAATAAATATATAAATTTCGTAACGTAAATTTATAATTTAAATTTTAAATAAAAAAAAAAAAACGTAATTTAAAAAAAAAAGAAAAAAAAAGATTCTTACTTTTTTTTTTTTTTAAAGGCAAGAATGATTTTTCCAACCGCCTTTTGCCGCTATGGTATATATGAAACGTCATTTCGGGCCCTTCTACTTCGTAATGTACTGCGGATAGGTACATGTACTCGCCTGTACATATCGGGTCACGTGACTACGCGACAGGTGCTATACAATATTCGGCAAGTAATCTTCATCAAACGCGTTCTCACTCCAATGTTCTTCTATCTCTTAAAGTTTTCAACATGAGACGCTCAACTCGAATCTCTTCCAGACAATCAGCTTCACCGGCTGTGATATCTGATGCTGCTGAGCAAGAGACGCGTTATTTCTCAGAAGACGGAGAGGTCGTCAATGGTACATGCCGGAAAACCATAAGAACCAAGAGGACCGCCCAGTCTCCTCGAAGCGACGACTCATTTAGTAATGATAATTACCAGGAGCGCATCGAAGAGAACACCGAAGATGCATATGAGGCGGTAGAAAAATCACGGGCCAAGAGGCGTAGAGTGGCCGTTCGCTCCACCAGCAAAAAAGAAAATGCCAAGACACATTCACAATTATACGAGCGCCTATTTGGCAGCAGACCTAATTCTGCGCCGGCCAGTTTCACATCTGCCGCGGTACTTCCTGGCCGCGCCCACGGCATAGACTATCACCGGCCGCTGCTGCTAGATAACAAGAAAGGGCGTGACTCCTTGCTGCAATGGTTCGACCAAGTCAGCACGAAGCGGAAGATGCCGTGGCGCAAGGCGTGGATAGACGGGCGCGGCGCGGAGGACGACGGAGAACTTCGCCAACAGCTTTCGCGTCGGGCATACGAGGTCTGGATCAGCGAGGTCATGCTGCAGCAGACGCGCGTGGCGGTGGTGATCGACTACTGGAACAGGTGGATGGCCCGGTGGCCGACCATCCGAGACCTCGCAGGCGCAGCACCCGACGACGTCCTTGGAGCCTGGCGCGGCCTGGGCTATTACAGCCGCGCGACGAGGATACACGAAGCGGCGAAGCTCGTATGTGCCGATCCGGATATGCGTGGGCTGCTGCCGGATAAGGTCAGCGAACTTGTTGCGAAGGTACCCGGCGTCGGGAGATACACGGCCGGTGCCATTGCTGCTATTGTTTTCGGCAAGCCTGCGCCGATGGTCGATGGAAATGTCCTGCGCGTGCTAAGCCGCCAGCTGGGCCTGTTTGGGGACGTCAAGTCGGACAAGACCATCATAGATGCACTGTGGGCCGCGGCAGATTGCCTCGTAAGAGCCGTCGCCCAAGACGGTTCAAAAACCGGCAATACGATGCTCGATGACCCTGAAGATGGTGAAGAACAGCCTAGTGACAGACCTGGCCGATGGGGACAAGCACTCATGGAACTCGGCAGCACTGTATGCACGCCCAAGCCCAACTGCGCGCTCTGTCCCATCAGCGCGAGCTGTCACGCCTATGACGAGGGTCTCCAGATAGCTGCCCGGAAGGGACTAGTGGAAAAGTCTACGGCAAATAGCGACAACGTTGTCGTTGATATTGAAGATGCTTGTACCTTGTGTAAGCCGTTCGAATTTGCAGATGAAGACGACGGCTCAGGCGGCAAAGATGATAACACCAGTAAGACGTCCAAGCAAAAGAAATCAAAGGCACAAGTTCAAGCGACTCTGCAGTCTTTTGCATTTACTACGCACACTGCAGCTAAGAGTGCCAAAAAGAGTCGCACTGCTAGGTCTTCGTCTCCGGTCCAGCTAGACACCGCTGCGTTGGACGTGATCGCGAACCACGCGCGGAAATTCCCGGCGAAAGTGGTCAAAAAGGCGGTACGGGAAGAGGAGACGCTCGTCTGCGCTATCAGACGTCGCTCTGACGGACGGTACCTGATTCATCGGCGCCCTGACAAGGGACTCCTCGCCGGCATGTGGGAACTTCCGAGTCACCCACTGGAGACGCCTCATAACAGTACGCCGAAGACGAGAAAGACGGAGGCGGAACAGTACGTGTCGGGCTTGGTCGACAAGACGCAGCCGAACATGCTAAAGTACGTGAGCGAGCTAGGATCCGTTCCGTGGCTCTTCTCACACCTAAAGTTAACGATGCACGTTCATCTGTTTGAGCTCAAGGGAGACGTCGGTGATGACGAGCGAGTTGAGCAGATCAGTGGCGACGGGAAGCGGGGTCGGTGGAGTGATGTCGTGTCTATCGACCATGCATCGATGGGCACCGGGATGCGCAAGTGCTGGGCTCTGGTGAAGGGAGCGGATGAGGTGTAAGGGACGCATACTACATGGATGTCGAAGATGTAGTGTATGCAGTGATGGCTACGTATCAGAATATAGCGATTCTCACTGACTACTACTTAGTAGCGTCGAGAACTAAGAACTAAGAACTAGGACGGACCTAGCGCACGTGGAAAGAAGAGACATCAGACGACTTCAAAGTCATTAGCCCTCTCGGCCTTCATGGAGTTATGAGAAATCGGGCTGCTATGTGGATCAGAAGATGGACCGACCATATGTCTCCTCATGTTCATAACTTACGTACCCAGGTGCATCCATGTAGACCAGCCTGGCCTGGATGTCAATTCGATTGGGATGATAATCTGCTCCTCGCGCCATCACGGTGCAACAGCCGAACATGATGAAGTGATTAGTGACCTCACCACTTCGTCAACGATGTCTATCCGCTAACGGAAACGCACCGAGTGCGTCAAGACTACCTACTGCAGGTACATACCATTCGCTAATACTTTGACAATTAATAGAAATAGATCGGACGATATTTGTATATAACACTCGCTCAGTCTCGGTCCCTTGAATTCCTCCAGCAATACGTTACCTACCTACATTCCATTATCACTAATCTGCATACTCGAGCAGATTGTGTATTATCAGCTCCTACTACGAAGAAGGAATAGCAACATCTTGGCAAAAAATGAGCAACTGGGGCAACTTACCGTCCGAGGGCGGAAAGGCCGGTCGCCAAGGCGGTCCCAACCACAGCACCAGCCATGTTAGTGATTCGCCATAGCCTATAACTGTATTCGGCACTCGCTTTCCGGAGATATGACAAGCTAACATCCGTCTACTCGCTAGTCCTCGGGCCCGGACTTCAGCAACCTCGCCCACCAGAAGAGGTCCGGCGACGAGGTGTCGCAGAAACGACGCGCGAGCCTGGCCGAGCAGTCCAGCTCGGGCTTCTTCGGCCGCATGTGGAAACGGTGAGCAACATCCTCCATCCTACTGCTTCTCGTCGTAAAGTCAGCTTCTAATCAACCTGATATAGCTGGGTGTCTGACCCCAGGCCGGGGTCCTAATCGCTTGGCGGTGGTATGCTTACCTCCGTGCTTGGGGCCATTATCACTTATCCAATTACCTACCTAGGTACATACCTCTGCGTAAAGGGGATTTGTGTGTACGAATATTGTCACGATAACCGATTTATACTTGAGTGTATCAATATAGAGAGAATTGTTTCCTGCCTACCTTGTTCGCTCCGACTTTTGCGGCACATGCCGCGTATGCTCGAAGGTCCATGTGTTGACCTACTAACATTTCCAAGACGTTGCAATCAAATCACGAGATATACCCGAACGCCCACGGGGTGGGATGCACACATTCGGACGTATCTGCTCGAAATACTTGCACCGATGTATCTGGTCGGATATATCTGCTCGGATTTATCATTGGCGCGAAATGCAGGCGACGAAGGCCGTGGTAAATGCCGATAGGGGTACAGATCTATGCATAGGGAGCGCTGAGGGGCACGAGGAGACTCGCTGGGAAATCAATAACGGTACCGGGTATATGGTACGATATGCGGTGTACACGCCGACGGGTCTCTGTCCATCCCCCGCATCAGATCCTCCTGCGTCTATAAGCCAGCTAGGTGGCCGTCGTGAAGTGGGAATAGATCGACATCGTGATAGGTTCAAAAGGGAACCACCATCTGCTCTTCTCTGCCACTTTTTCCTCAGACAGTTACACAGGAGACGCCAAAAGTAGGAAAGCGTTAAAAAAAAGAAAATAATAAGAAAAAGAGAAATCAACCAGTAGCAATGGACAAGCTTAGACCATTCGGAACCATCATTGACGACGTTCTTCTACCCACCTTCGGCGTCTATGCGCCCTTCATCCTCGCTAAAGAGGCCGAGATAAGGTCGACGCGGCGCGAGACGCACCAGTACGGCTTCGCGCCCAGGCAACAGCTCGACATCTATTACCCGGACAAGGAGCCCGTCGCCCCATTCAGCGCCAAGCCCGTGCTCGTCTTCCTCTACGGCGGCGGCTTCGTCTCTGGCAACAAGGTCAACCAGGACTTTGCGCACGGCTTGGTCTTCGGCAACCTGGGCCACTTCTTCGCCTCCCGCTACGGCTTCACCGTCATCGTCGCCGACTACCGTCTCCTCGCCCACGGCGCCAAGTACCCCTCCGGCGGCGAGGATGTCAAGCTCGTCGTCGAGTGGATCAAGGGCACGCTGTCGCAAAAGCCGGGGTACGAGTCCATCGACCTGTTCCTCATGGGAAACTCGGCCGGCGGCATACATGTCACCACTTACCTCGTCGACCCCGGGTTCAAGGAATCCAAGGACTCTGTCATGGCCGAGGGCCGAACAGGTCCGGGCGTGCTGCTCAGGGGCGTCATTCTGCTGGGCGTGCCCTACCACTGGGGTCGCGAGGACAACGCGGTGCTGAGAGCGTACACGGGCGACGGCATGGTGTACGAGAACTCGGTCATGGGCGTCCTGAAGAGGCAGAAGCAGAAGGGCGCCGAGCCGACTCTGCCAGGCGCCAAGATCTACATGCTGGTTTGCGAGCTGGATCCCGACTTCATCATCTCGTCTTCGATCGAGTTCAGGGACGAGTGGAAGAGCGTCGACATCAAGCGTGAGATGCTGGATAGCCACAATCACATCAGCCCCCAGCTGGGTCTCGGCACGGGCATTGAGAGGGAAGAGGCCTGGGGAGTGCAAGTCGCAGAGTTTGTCAAGTCGGGGGCTTCGAAATGACTACATAGGAGCCTACTGTAGGTATGTAAAGTTACCCGTACATATACATATATGTAGATACCTAAGTACGTACATATATATGTACCTAGGTATATACCTAATCTACACGACTCTTATACCAACGAGCGGTTTCGAAAGTCTCCTTCACAGCACATCCCCATAGATGCCTCAAGACCCGCTAGCCTTGCTCTCCATAAACCAGACGACAGGGTCCTCGTCGGTAAAGTTCTTCATATCGTCCATGTACTTTTGCCTGGCCTCGGGCGGCGTCTGAGCCTGGGCCTCGTGGAAGGACTCCATGTCGGGCCATTCGATCTCGACCACCATGACGTAGGGGCTCTTGGAGAGGTCGGTCGGCGCCATGGCACGCCAGGCACCCATCCCGAACGGCTTCCATACCGGATTCACGGCCGGTAAGTGTTTCTGGAGATAGTACTCGGTGTTGAAGTTGGCATGCTTGGGCCAGCCGATCATCATGGTTACCGCCATGCTTGGGCAGGGTGTATCTGATGGGGGGACAGGCGCAAATCGTGTGCTCCAGAATGACGAATGGAATGGAGTGCCGCTCAGTTATCGTACCGGTTCAGCTGGGCGGCCCAAGATATGTACCAACTCTTCCTCCGCATGCATGACTACCACTCTGAATAATACCGATGTCTGGATGCGGCATGTGGTATACAGCTAAACTGGCATCCCCTTTTACCGGTCGGCAGTCCTCTCTGCTCTCGCATTCGAACCCGGCAGCGCTGTACATACGACTGATTCTACTAACGGGCGTCCTTGCATGACGTACCTGTAGCCTGACGAACGTTGCAACTCAGAGGTTACCTAGGGCGCATTGCGTATCGCAAACTTGCGCTGTTATGGGGAAATGGGGAGCTGAGAGTACTGAGTATGATGTTTATGTCGTGTAGAATTGGATTATACTGGAGAATGATGGTGAAATCCCAACTAAGAGGTAGTTAGGCATTCGATGTCGTGCATTTCAGCAATGGCCCGCGAGATCTACAAGTTCAAACCTATCAGCTTATTGGAGCAAGCTGCGAGAACAACGAGATTTATAGCCTTCTTTTGTATACCTTAGGACGTATATATAATATACTACCCAGGCATCATACGCCTGCTATTATAATGACATCGGGCATCTTCAAGCTCCCCGGCGTAGCTCTCATCACTGGAGCGGCCGGCACAGGTATGCCCCCTCCTCTCCCCCTCCTCCCCTCCTCCCCTCCACCATCTATCTGACACGCGCGCCGCCAACCCCCCAGGAATCGGGGCCGCCGTCGCGCGCGGGCTCGCGCGGTCGGGGTGCGCGCGGTTCGTCATCGCGGACGCCAAACCGCTCGCCAGCACGCGCGCCGCGATCGAGGCGGCGCGCCCGGGGGCCGAGGTAGTGGCGCGCGAGGGCGACGTGTCGAGCGAGGCGTTCGCGTCGGGGCTGGCGGCGGCGGCCGGCGCCGCGTTCGGCCGCGTCGACTACGCCGTGGCGTGCGCCGGCGTGCTGGGCGCCGCCCTGCGCTCCCACGAGACCGCCGTCGCCGAGTTCGACCGCGTCGCCGGCGTCAACTGGCGCGGCGCCTGGCTCACGTCGCGCGCCGCCCTCGCCCAGATGCTGCGCCAGGAGCCGCTGGCCGCGCACCCCGGCGTGCGGGGCGCCGTCGTGAACATAGCCAGCCAGCTCGGCATCGTGGGGCGGCCGGCCGCTGGTAAGTGCGAAGTCGGACGGAAACTGTCTACGTGTCTGTGAATGTGTATATTGCCAGGCTGGGTCTGACTGGTCTCTAAAGCAACCTATTGCGCCTCCAAGGCTGCTGTGATCAACATGACACGGTCCGATGCCATCGACTACTCACGGGATGGTATTAGGGTCAACTGTGTGTGCCCCGGTGTGATAGAGACGCCCATGACGACGGGGTCGCCAGAAGTGACGGAGAGGCTGAGGCCTGCGATAGATATTGCGCCTATGAGAAGGATGGGGACGCCAGAAGAGGTGGCTGATGCCGTGCTGTTCCTTTGCTCGAATCAGGCTTCATTCATACAAGGCCATGCGCTGGTGGTCGATGGCGGATATACGATCAACTAGCTACGCCGTCACTTCACTTCCCATTACTTTGCATGCTTGTCCTCAAGAGGTATATTTGCCTTTAATGAGTCTTTATTGATGAGCACGATGTTGGCAACTCATGATTAATGCAGCTGCGACTCCGCCCTGGACTTAGCTCAAGCCTAGCTTTTACCGCCTCTTAAACTTCTGAGCCTGTCGCGGTTGGCTCCCGTAAGCCCGCCTTCCTTGCGTCTTCTTATCCCTACTCATACTTGCGCCTAGTGTAATGTCGACTCGAGGCGGCGCGGGAAAGCCAAAGCTCTTGGCTACCTTTGCCAAGTCCAGCTTGTGTATGTCGAATACCGTACGCAAGCTGTGGCTCGCGTAGGCGTGGAGATATGATCGGTAACCGTCCTTGGCGCTCTGGTTGAGGTAGTAGTTCTGCGAGATGAGCTTCTCAAGTTGCGAAGAGACGTTTAGGATCTTCTTGGCTGGGAATTCGAACTCCAAAACCGGCACGCGAGCTTCCTTCAGGTGTGACAAGAAGCCAAGCTCGTGGGGCTGCAGGAAAAGAAGGCTACGGCCCTTGGAGTTCGCACCACGGGCTGTTCGGCCGACTCGGTGGATATAATCGCGAGGGTCGTCGGGAGGATCGAACTGTACAATATAATCGACTGCCGGGATCTGCCATTGTGGTGAGTATTTGCTATGCTGAGAGATTCTTGCGTGTCATCTTACATCCAAGCCACGAGCTGCAACGTCAGTGCACAGAAGAATACCCGTCTTCGCATTGCAGAACTCGAAGAAGGTGTTTGTGCGCTTCTGCTGCTTTTGTTTCCCGTGCAGCGAAAGACAAGGCCTAGACGATATCAGCACTCATATTCACACCTGCGATTGGCTCATGTTTCTTGGTTTTTGGTATACGCACAGATCGATGTAGTTGAGTAGCTCGGCGTAATAATTGACGCTTGCGCAGCTGGAGAAGAACACGATTACTTTCTTCTTGAGGTTTCGCTTCAGGAAGGAAAAGAGGAGGAGGAATCGCTTGTCGGCCTCGCACGTAACATAGCCTTGCTCAAGTCCAGCAACGGTGGAGGCAGAGCTCTCTTCGTCAACATTGATGTAGAGCGGACCTGGTCGGAGAGATATTCTCGCGAGGTCTTCGACTTTAGTCGTTTGCGTCGCCGAGAAGAGCATAGTCTGCCGGCCTTCACTCGGTAGGATCTTGATGATGTTGCGCATTTCGTCTTCGAATCCAGTCTCCAGAATCCGGTCGGCCTCGTCGATTATCAAAGACTTCAGGTTCTTGAAGACGAAGGGCGTGCCTGTGAGGTGATCTAAAAGTCGCCCGGGCGTCGCGATGAGGAGATTCACTCCTTTCGTCAGCTTGTCGGCCTCGGCTCTGCGGTTTGCCCCTCCCATAACTATGCCGTAGGTCTGCGAATGATGGGCCATCAGCTCGCGGGCGACGCCAAAGATTTGCAAGGCCAGCTCTCTGGTGGGAGAGACGACAATAACACCAGTTCCGTTGCGGGGCTTGAACCGAAGGGCGCTGAGCATCTCGACGGCCGGGATCAGGAAGGCCAATGTTTTACCGCTGCCCGTCTTTGCTGCGCCGAGCACGTCGCGGCCGGCCAGTAAAGGCGGGATTGCCCTCCGTTGTATCGTCGTCATCTTGTCGAAGCCCATATCCTCCTTGATAGCCTTGCTGGTCTTCTCGGACAGGTTCAGCTCGGCAAATTTTTGCGCATCAGGTCCGATGGTGGGGAGCAAAGAGGTGGCGTCGGCATTGGGAGGCAAGTCGGTATTTTGTCCATTTTGGCCAACGTCTTCATCTTCGGCCTCTGCTGCTTCCACTCGCCTGTTCAATTCGGATGCCTCTTCTACGTCGTCTTCTAAGTCTTCGTCTCCATCACCTTGTTCGCTTGATTCTTGGTCTTCAACATCGTCTTCCGATTCATTACTCGAAGGCGAAGCAGCCTCCTCGGGATCGACTCGCTTCACCTTCTTTGACTTTGGCGTCGGCGCAACCTGCTTCTTGGACTTTGGTTCTGTACTTTTGATGCCATTAGCATCCTTGAGCTTCCTCTTCTTGCTGAGCTTGGCTGAATCCATCTTGGCTAGGGAGGGTGTTCTATGAGCGACGCTGCGATTGCGAGTTCACGGGTTTGGTTGGTACTGTTCAAGTGGATAAAGTGCCGGATTTCTCGATAATTGATACTTGATGGATTCTTTTTTTTTTTTTTTTTTTTCCCATTGGGCTTATCGATTGGGAAAAGACAAAAAAAAGAGAACTGATAAGCGGATATAGATCAAAATCTTATCTGCTTGATCACCATGCAAGATGTGGCTATATGGCGATGTGGCAGTGCCTGTTGTGGCTCCTGGGTGCTTACCTAAGGCCGACTGTTATATTCGCATCCGACATATTTTCCCGGACGAGACCTCAACGCCTCAACACTGACTCCCCTCTCCCCCAACCTGTCACTCATCCCACATTTCCACGGCCTTGGACTCCCCTGATGATGCCGCTTCCTCAGCAGGGTACACTGGCTCAGTCATCTACCGACATATAGAGTCCCATCGAAGCATTATCTTGATTCTGACAACAGTGATAGAATACACCTGACATCTCGTGTCTCGTGAATAATCCCGCTCAGGACACTCGTTACAAACAGCTAGCTCCTTTCCCAGCTCTGTCTGTCTCTTTGCCTTTCGTCGTCTAGGTCTAATGTCTTCTTAGGTTCACTTCCCAAGTCATCGTCGTGCCTCGCGTATCTCGCACTGGAATTTCTGCGCTCGTGCTTGGCAAAGGATGCCTCGTCCGCCAATGCTGATGCTGCTCTATATTACACGCGCGTCCTAAATGAAAAGCAATACCGGACTCTGCGCCTGCTCATATTGCCTACTAAATCCTTCCAGGCTGCCGGGTGCTTGTGCCACGCCCCCTTTACTCTGTAAAACTTCTCGAATGCGAGGTCGTGGTCGAGGTGCATTGCAGCTGCATACCGTTGCACTGGATAAATTGGACGGATAAATTCCATCCTCGTTCTTCGTCGTTCTAGCTCACGACTGAAATCCCAGACCGAACGCTCACGCGCCTTTCGTATTAATTAACCAAGTCACACTCCTCCACGTTCCAGCCTCGGCACTATCGGTTCATCTAATATTAGCTTTTCGGTACCGCTTCAGGCTGCGATTCCGGAATATGAGCAGCGTGAGATAGATTGCTCTCTGCTATTGCTGGGTCCAATGGTCTCCCACAGGTAGATTGCGAGAGACTCGGCCGTGGGGGAGGTTCCAAGGAGAGACGTGCCCAGTATCTAGGTCCTCTGGCTAAGTCCTTTGTTTTGCTTGTCTTTGGCCATCGTAGATATCTCTATACTATCCTGTCGTGTGCTCTGCTCTGCTCAGCTCCTTACTAATCGTGAAGGTGAATCGGTACCTCGGCGAGTTTTTCCTTCTCGAACCCCCCCTTTGTTCGGCATCGTCCTGAGCCTCAGCCTACTCTTGTAGCGGCGGGAGGCCAAGCTTACCACCATCGGCCGAACTACAAACCCCTCCCGCCCTATCTGGCTTCCGTATCCCAGTCCCATTGGGCTTTGGCATCGGTACCACGTTGCAATGTGATGTGACACCGCCTCGAGGAGGCGTCTGAATGCGGTAGCTGTAAGTCGAGAATAAGCTCAGGTTGTCACTTGAACCACGCTGGATCACTGCCGACCCTCGGACCTGTCCGGCCTTATGAAGCTTACGAAGTCTTCTTGGGAAGAGCTCCGCCAGGGTGTGGCATGGAAGACGTGACAGGCAACGGCTGAGGTGGAGCCCGGCGCCTTACAAGCTGCTGAGAAAGCTCGACTTCATTGGATAGCACCCAAGGGGGTGCGAGGCTTAGGTATATGGCAGGATTCTGACTGGGAGGGTCGGCACGTCCAACTCTTGGGAGAGGCATGGGTGTCAGCACCGCGGCCGGTCTTCAGATCAACCACGAGCTGAGTTGTGATCAGGTCTCGACCGTGAGATATCATCTGGCCATCAGGGCGAGAACGTCTGATGCCTCATCTGGCAGGTCCCTAAGCCTAGGACTACCACACGGGTCGGGATATTTTCTCATCTGCTCATCTCCTTTCTGCGAGGTAAGCCAACGTCCCGCCCCGTTGGGGGGAGATGGGAGAGTAGTATAAAGCTATGCATCTTTTCCTCCAGTTGGGATAGATGATGCATCAGCTCCTGCGAACCATCAGCCTCTGTCGATCACTCCCCATCACACAAATCTTCTCTCATCTTTCTGTCGCTCTCATTGCCACCATGAAGTCAGCATTCTTCTTGACTCTTGTTGCAGGTCTTGCCTCTTCCGTCGTGGCAGGATCGGACCATGTCCTCAGACGCGCCGGGCGGCCCCAGGCCACCAAGGACTTCATGAGTTACACTCATCCTTCGTTGGCCCTCGACAAGGTGAACCTGCAAGAGGTGCCCAAGGACCTCCTGAGCGCACCGGTTTCGGCCGTGTCATCGCGCCAGTTGAGCGCCCAGGACTTTTACGAGTGCAGACAATCGGTTTGTCCCCTCTCCTTCAGCACCCCTTCCCCCATTCCCTTTTCTTCTCCACCCCCTATCAAGATATCCCCCGATCATGAGGTCGAATCATCGTGGACGCCTTTCCTCCCTGGTATCCGCTTTCCTTCACGCAATCCGTCCAGTAACCCAGACGGCCCTGCCTTATCTCCTTGCATGATCGCTGACTGCTGTTTCTCCCCGACACTAGAGCCCGGCGCCCAGTGACAGCGACTGCAACAGCATCATCAACGAGGTGTTCGCGCTGGACACGCCTCTCATCGTTGCTCCCAACGCCTGCTTGCTGTTCCAGTTCGGCACGTGCTGGGGCTTCTTCTGCTCCCTGTGCGAGCAGCTGTCCACCGACACTGACTTCGTCGCCAATCAGCTCGCCTCGACCGAGGCCCTTTGCGTCTCCGGAGGCCAGAGCGGTACCATTGTCGGGACTGACGAGCCCGAGTGGGAAGCGGGCTTCATCTACCAGGGCGGTGACCTGCCGACCTATGATGTCTGTTGAGCCTTGTCCACAGGTGACCAAATGGCATGGCCGCCCGATGCCGATACGGTACTGGACTCAAATTGCTCTATGATGCGATGCCTTTGGATAACCCGTGACGAGATTATTCTGGTGGGGGATATTGATATTCGGAAGTAGAAAGGGGGGGCAGCTGAGAGAAGGGGGGATTTTTGCACTAGTTATGTGACGGGTAGAGTTCCTATAATACATACATGTCGTTGCCATACCTGCACGTGTCAGTCAATATGAACTACGCGATATGTATATTAAGGAGACGTTCCAGAGCTGAGCAGGGCTGGGACAGACGTAGCATTTAATATACTCACATCTAGCGTATGCATGCAGTCGTTTTCTTGGAAATTGCATGATCGATTTAGGCGAGCCTCCTTCTCAACCACCAGCATGATTGGGCCTTCGGATAAAGGCGTCCGGTGGGCTCGCCGTTCTCCGTCTGAGTGAGCCGACGGTTGCGAACACGAACACCGCTCCTTTTGACGGACGACGGCTACCTCCCAAGGAAGAATATGTATAAATATATAGATGCAGATGCAGATGTAGATATATAGACAGTAGCTGGAAAGAAGACTGGGAGAAGAATAAACCAAGAGAGAGCTCAATCATAACTAACCGATGTATTTCTCTTCCTTTTCTTTTTGATTCCCGGGTTTCCGCTGGGGAAAGATAGGTATACATACATGTTACCCGGCCTAATTCCAACCCAGGAAGCCCCTCTCCTGGGTCACCCCGTCTATATTAATATGCAGCAACTCCCTTTTATCCACGCAGCCGAGTCGTCATGAATCGATGCCATTCACCAATGCGCCTTTAGAACCAGCCAACCGGAATGTCTAAAACAATGATCGCAGAGAATGACCGCACCCTTTGCCGGTCCCTCGCGCGTAGGATGGTTTGACCTGGATAACAGCCCCTTCGCGCGTGGGGAAAAAAGAAAAAAGGGCGCGTACGTATGTTGTGTCGTATCATGACATGATGTTAATACTACCAAGCAAACGCCTCCCGTATAACCAGGGCTACCCAGCTTAGTGGGCGGCGGCTGTTGCTACGGGGCTGTATCCCAGGTTCGATTCGGGCACTGGATCTTCGTGCTTTGCGGTGCTACCCTTGCCGCGCCACGTGCTTACGGCCGGGATATCGGCCTGGTAGCGCTCCTCGTCGGTGCCGTAGGCGCGGGGGGTCAGCTTGATCAGACAGTGGAGAGGAACGTTCATCCAGGGGCTTCGCGACTGGTCCTTCTTCATGAAGTAGGCGTAGATACAGCGAAGGATGGCCTGGTGCGTGACAATCAAGATGTCCTCGGACCGCTCCAGCTCCATGATGATGGGCTCCAAGCGAATAACCACGTCGCGATACGATTCGCCGCCGCGATAACGGTAGTTGTATTTGTCCTCGTCGCGCGCCACGAAATCTTCCGGATACACGTCCTTTATCTCCTGGTACGTCATGCCATCGCACACACCGGCGTCTAGTTCGTCCAACGCCTTCCACTGCAACTGGTTGTAGTTGTCGGGCAGGTACCGGGCCGTCTGTATTGTGCGTTTCAGGGTCGAGGTCCATACAGTGAGGGGCCGGTCACCCTGCTTCACGTTAGAAAAACAAAGCTGTCAAGAAAGGAGGGAGGAAATGGAGAAAAGGAAGAAATAATGCAACTTACACCAACAGATTTGCGGACTAGATCGGGTAACTTCTTCGCATACTGTTGTCCACGCGGTGACAAGTCCGCGTCGCCTCCGATTCGGCCGTAGAGGTTGTATAGCGACTCTCCATGCCGCGAAAGCCAGACTGACCTCGGCCGGATGTGGAGGTTCATGAGGTAGTAGACGACCCGACTCTGAAGGTAGTCTTGTATACGATTGATGATGACCTGGGCACCGACGTCCATGATTTTGAGATAGGTGTAGTGGTTCTCGTCGCCGTCGGCGTCGATCGACTTGTACACTTTCTCGTAGTTCTGAATTCGGTTGTGGAAATCCAGGGCCGCCTTCTCGGGGTCTTGGCCCTTGTAGTCAGGACTAGTAGTCTTGACGTCTCGGATGTTGCCCATGATGAGGTTCTCGTCGTCGCACTTGGACTCGACGAACAGTACCTCGATCCCTTCGCCGGCACACAAGTCGTGGACCCATTTCCGCCGATCCTTGGTCGAATTGGTCGCGTCGAGGATGCCAATAAGGCCGCCCTGGCGGAACCACCCCAGCATGTCTGCAATAGCAGCCTCAGCCGCGACGCGGCGTCTTCGTTCTCCTTCAGCATTGCTCATATCGAAGAAGTCGGCAGAGGGCTGAGGGGCGTCGTGACGCCGATAGTTGCCAACATTGAAGGTCTTGGCGTCGACCGAGAGCCATTGTAAATATCTCTGAGCTTCGAAGACAGAGCAGGTTTAGCAAGCTGGACAGAGAGAAGGAGACGGAGAGGAGAGGAGTGGCTTCACCTCGCCAGGGGTAGCGAGGCTGGTAGGAGGGTTCGAGAGGAAGAGGGTACCTTTTTGTGCTATGTAGCTCTTCCCGCGCGCAGGCAGGCCGACCATGACTACGCATATCTTTGTGTCCTCGACCGGGACAGCTCGGCCGTTAGTGCGTGGTGCCATGTCTTCCAAAAATCCAGTACGACGAGGACGTAGGTGTACAACGGCAGCGGCAGCATGGGAGCATGTGAGGCAACGGAGAAGATGGCGGTATAGCGACCAAGTACAAGTATGAAAATCCAGGCCAAGGTCAGGGCGGGACGATGAATGGGATATCGGGGAAATGGGGGACAGGATTGGTCAGGTGGCAGAAACAACCGAAGGGCAGAGGTGAGAGCGTCTGGGTCCGGGCGTGGTAGCTAGGAGCGCAGGAGCGTCGCATGCAGAAGAGAGCAGACGAGGAGGGCACGATGGGCACGACAAGTTGCGGTGATGCACGAGATTCCGTCAGCGTTCAGACGCCCATTGGACACAGGGCCGGGATTCTCAGGAACAGGAGGTGACAGGGCAGAGGCGGCGGGTAGGCAGTTGGGAGGCGAGCCGGGGTAGCTTCGTTCAAGGGTGGAAGGGTGGAAGGGTGGCTCGGCTTTGGGCTTTGGGCTTTGGGGCTTTGGGGCTTTGGAGAGGGAAGGAAAGACGAATGGGAAAATCTACAATACTATGACATGACCTGTACCATGACCATGTACGTACATGTATGCAGCTACAGAGATGGATGGCGGAACCACCCCGCATTGGTCAGGTTTTTTTTTGTTTTTTTTTTCTTTTCTATTGTTTTACATTTCATGTTCCCCATCTTGCATTTTTTTCTGGGTACGAGGGAGGGCCAAGATACGTCAGATGGCAAGTTGAGCTGCTTACGTATACGTTATAGGACATCTAATACATGTATCTCATAACTGTAATTACCTGATTGCAGGTATATCCATGATGTACATCGGATCCCGAAGAGGGGCAACGTATTCGTCTGTCAAAGACAAAGACCCGAGCAGGCGAGGGGCACAGAGGCACAGAGCGGGTAGCAGAGGTCCAGAAGTTGAAAAGTCCAAGAAGCTAAGTGTTCAGCCAAGCGCTCTTAAAGCTTCTACACCGTCTTTGGTATGTGCAAGCGTGTTTGACGGCGACTAAGCTAGTGGCCTAGTAGACGGTAGCAGCAATATCATTCATTCATTCTGTGGTATTACCTACAGGTAGGTGGTAGGTACAGTACCTATCGGACAGTACCTATCGGAATCGTGATGGCACACGAGTTACCCCGGCACCTTTCCGCGAGGCCAATCGCCTTACTCGTCCAGGTCGACTAGCCCATACAGAAACCCGCAAACCCGCTCACCCGCAACCGACTCGTCCCGATGAGCCTTTCCTCATTTCCCGCCTGGCCACTGCCGACATGGTCAGCCGTCACGATGCATCACGGACAGCCATTGCGGACAGCCATCAGCTCAACCCAACGTCTGTCTGGTATTCCGAGCTTCAATGGTAGTCCGGTAAGCTCCTAACACGACCGGCGCCCTCGTCTTCGTCCAAGGGAACGTCAGTGACTTGTATACTTACATAATAAATACGTTCGCTGGTCTCCACCGGGTCCGCTCCGTATTGGACAGTGGACAAAATTGACGGATTACCGAACTTGTTAGCTCATCTGACCGGGCCGCCATTCTTGTTTTGTCTTGTCTTGCTTTCTTTTCTTTGGAGTCACGATAATAACGAACGTACCATAATTTTCATAAATGGTCACTTTCACTCATACATGCATACAAATGACCCTTTCCAGTCGCCTGCCATGATACCCTTCATCGTGGACGTGTCGGGCAGCTCGGGTTCTCGTCTTTCGGGTTGGGTATTAGGCAGTGCTCTCCTGACCTGATCTAGGAGGTCCGAGCTCGATTCTTCATGGACAGCACGGCATGCGTCGTCTCAATAAACACCCGTTGATTCCGTCCGTACGTTATCGGAGACCGGTACTCGATATGCGGCATTAAACTCAAGCTCTTTTCCGGAGAGAAAGAATTAAAAGGGAGGCGTCATTTCGAATTCGATGGGTACCTGACAAAAACGAGTGGCAAGACAATTGTCGTCATGGCCGAACAGATCGAAATTGATCAAGTGGCCACGATCAACTTGAGCAGGTAGCTAGGACGGCGAGAATGGCGAATTCTAGCCAAATAGCCCCCGATAATGCTGATGAGGGTACGGTACCGGGTAAGGGTCCGAGAAACACAGGAAATGCCCACGACACATGCCCATCTATTCTCTCAACCGGACGAGCCTGACAAAGTGTATGCCTATCCATGGCCCTTATAGCTCTACAGCCTCTCACCCTGTTACCTCTCATCCATATTTTTCTTCCTGGATACTTTCTAGCCCTACTTGACCGGCCTAAATGTAATGTACGGCGTTGTACAACTAATTAAACTAAGAGAGCCCATACATCTAAGGGGAAACATCCTTCTTGCATGAAAACCCACGGAGCGTGATCACAGAAAACAAGTCCCTATAACATTCCAAGACATTTTTACATTGACCAGACTTAAAAGTTTCCAACCCTGTTCACTACGCCTATGATTCTCGTTCAGCACAAATTGAAGCCCACGTGAAAAGGAGAAGGGGGAGAAAGGTCTTGGTTCTTGTTTATCAGCCATGTCAGCCTGTTGGGGATGGGATTCGAGGAAGCATCCCGAAAGCACCAACAGGTACATATAATTGAAGACACATGAGAGCACCTTCACACCAGCTCAACTCGATAGTCAATTCAGCCGCGTCTTCCTTGGCCTGTGCTCGAGACCATTTCAGGTAGGTTACTGACAAGATCTCAGAGTGAATGACGGTACGTAGTGCTTGTGTTGGCTTATCACATTACAGAGACGAGATACTTGGTGTAGTAGGAGGTTTGACCCTGACCTATCGTGGCAGGATGAAACGTCTTGGTTGATAATTAGGCATTCAAGTTAGAACTTATTAAGTTGGCCAAGTGTAGAGAGTGACCTTCGAAGCTATAAACCCTAGGCAAATAAGATACCAAATGTCTTCTGCAAGGTAAGCTCAATAGAGTTCATGGCTCCAGAATTCAACACGGCCAGATCCGATATTCATCGATACAACAACATTCGTCAGGAACACTGCGCCCAGTATGAATGGTCCCTCACCTCCGTCCGATATTCCGGTCTGGCAGTAACCCGTATCAGGATCCTTTACTTCCTTATTCAACAAGTCCTGGGAATTGACCCAAAACGTAGTTCCTTCGATCTGCACACCGAACCTGGGAGGGATAGCGTCACACTTGGTAAAGTAGGAATCATAGTAGTAGCTATACTTTGCTGGCGGATCGAATTGCCCATTCACCGCCTCTGCTAGGTCTGTCATGATACGCAGATTAGCATTGAAATCTACCGGTTGGGATCCATACAACCTACTATAAGGAAGGTATATCAGAGACGTAGCTGTGTCCAGAATGAATGGGTACTCCAGAGTCGTCGTCTCTTGTCCAAAATGGAAACCTTTCGGCACGATGGTATAGAAAGATGGTTGCCATGCAGTTTTCTCCTTGTCGATTATTTCCGCCTGGTAACTATCAACACAAGACCGAAGGCACTTGAAAAGGGCGAATAAATATTCTTTGACTTACAATAAGAATAGGGGTTGAGTCGTAGTTGCTGTGGCTGAGGTTTACCGGCGGCATTCCACCGAGACTTATAGAGCCGAGCGAAGAGTTTCTAGCCACTGCGGTAGTATTGGTTATCGATGTTATCTGTATGAGAAACTTATCACCACCTAGGAAATGAACAAGGTATTGCGGAGATGGAATATCGGCTTACTAGCAAGAGTCCAGTACGGCTCGATCAATCCGTCACTAACCATTGACGTGAACAGAGGGGAATAAGGGACGGAAAGATACTGAGCATCGGCGTCGAGGTCATCACCCATATACGCGCTTGTCAGAGACGGATAGGCTAGCCCAAGCACACCTGAAGAGACGCCATTTCCTATGAATCGTTTAGCCTCATCTCCTCGTCGGATCCTACGCGATATATGGCAGGACGTAATCGACGGCTAGAAGGTAGTGGTAGAAGCACATCACCAGAGGGTGAGTCGATGAACTGACCGAGCCATGTGCCCTGGCTGGCAAGTGCTATTTCCTGGCCAGCGACCATTATACCCGCGAATTCAACATCCTGCAAGGTTGAAGTCGGTCAGATTTTGAGTTGGTACCGGTGAGCCTGAGTGACGGCCGAGCTTGTTGACTTATAGCATTTTCTTAGTATTGCTGTCACTTACCATGTATCCTACCCCTGTAAAGAGTCAACACAGTCCAGAGACATACTCATCAAACCTTGGAAATTAACTTACGGCCCTGTATATTCTCGCCATCTCCGTACGCGATCGTGAAGTGCTCATCCTCCAAAGGTCCGCCTACAAAGTCACCTGTAAAAGGCGGACCAAGGCCGCAAGCTTCACTGGGTATGGTTTGATTCAGACCGTTTCTACAAGTAAAATTGAAGCCTCGAATCCCTTATTCAATATGAGCTGCATGAAGAAGAGAATCGAAGAGGAAAGGGGCGGGCGGGAAGAAGGTCATAGAAGAGGTGCCTGGGAAGAACGTACAAGTATCGGCCGAACCCGAATCAACTACGATGGTCATGGGTATTCCGTTGAATATAGCGCTCACGGCATACTCGACGGCATAGTGATTAACAGCTGTCACATTTTCGTATCTCCCTCCGTCATTGTCACGCTGGACCTGGCCGAAAACCGCTGCCGCAGAACGGCGGGGCTTGCCCGTGCTGAGGCGTCTCAAGCATAGGTGGTTTTGGACCTTCTTGCTGCTGGAAATTGACACGAGAGGTTCTACACGGCGGAATTGGAAGCCGGGAAGAGACAGCGAGTGGACGGCTGAGTGATGGTTGGCATGTGTAGAGAGGTGCGGGAGAGCCGGTGCTGCTGAAGAGAGCGCAGCCAGCCCAAGGAGTCCAATTAGACTTGGAGGCATCATATTGAGCTCCTTGCGATGGTATTTGATATTAGAAAGGAGATGCTCTCATCGGATGAGATGAGCAGAAGAGGAGCAAGATGAAGGGGAATGAGAAGGAACTATTGCAAGTCAGCTCTGTAACGCCAATTTCAACTTCTCAGTAGAGCCGACTCCACTTATTGCCATCACACTCATTGTCGGCGTAGTAGGACGATGGATGTACGCTGGCTACACGAGAAAGAGATTGGCTCGATGCGGACTGGGCGAACCTGTGCTTCACATCTATTTCCCTTGTATCCAATACGTTACTAGTAGACAGTAACTCTAGGTACAGAAAGATACCTTAGGTAGGTAAAGTAGATAAATTCATAGGACGGGTATAGATGGCCCCAGCTCCCAGTAAGGAGGAAATGTCCTATCCATGCATAGAGGGCGTTATTTGACACCCATGTCTTGCTAGGGATCTTGGGAAGGGGAATGGGAAAAAAGGAAAAAAGGAAAAAAAAGAAAGAATATAAGGAAGAAGGAAGAAGGCGATGACATGCTGTGATATAACATGCCGTATCACCGGCCCGTAAGAACGCAGCTCGCCTCGCGGGCCGATGCTTTGTACTTGAGTCTCTGGAATTGATGGTGCCTGGCCTACCAAGATTTATGTGACGTCGGTGCTCGGCATCTTGAACCGCCGGAATTGAGCATTACCTACGCCGTGCACGCATCCCGGCGCGTCCACATCACATAAAGTCGAGCCGAGGCAAGTATTGAAGCCTGGCCTGTTGCACAATTTGTTCCTTTTCGGCTTAAGCAACGCGCGTTGGCTACCTCGGTATTCGCCTGGAGCAATCAAAAGGAAACTGGATAACGGTAACGCGAGACAGTCTCGTCCTGTAACTTAGGTTCCTGGCCCTCGGCTGGGCACTCATAGACGAGACGGCAAGATGGCATCAAATCAGTCTACAGCCGCGCTATCCATGGTGAAGAAGCTATCGCCGTTCGTGTATTTCTACGAGCCTGAGCCGTCTGCCACGCAGCAGACCGCGGTGCAACCCGGCTATGCTCCGAAGCTTGTCCTGATTGCGTCGTGGATGGATGCCCAAGACTTGCACATCGCCAAATACATCGCCAAGTATCGAATACTCTATCCGACCTCGGCTATCTTGCTCGTCCGGTTCTTCTTCAGGCATTGTCTACGTGAATCGGCTGTCGCTGCCGCCGTCGAGCCCGCGCTCGTCTATCTTCTGTCTAAGCTGCAGTCGGGAGCCCTGTCCGCGACGCCCGCGCAACCCGAGATTCTTGTGGTCTGTCCAAGGCAAACCTGCCGTGCTCAGAAGGACCCCTTCCGCTAACATATCGGCAGCATACATTTTCAAACGGCGGCTGTACCACGATGCAGACCTTCTACCAGCTGTTTCGATCTCGGACCGGCCGTGCCTTTCCACTCCACGCGGCCGTGTACGACTCATGTCCCGGCTTCTACTCATTCTCGTCCTTGTACAGTGTTTTCATGCTCAGCTTGCCCAAAATGTTCCGTTTGATCGCGGCACCGTTCATCAGCGCCTTCATCCTGGCGCTATGGGTGTGGCACAGTCCCTTGAATATTCTGGCGGGTGAAGACATGCTGTCTAAGAACGGGAGGACGCTCAACGACCTTGATCTCGTCAAGCAGACGAATCGGTCTTATATTTATGGAACAGCCGATGTCATGGTGGAGTGGAAGCACGTCGAAAAGCATGCAGCAGAAGCCGCGGCACATGGTTACCTTGTCCGGAGAGAGGCCTTTGAGCACAGCCCACACGCATCGCACATGAGAACTGACGGCGGCCGATACTGGAAAATCGTCGTCGACACTTGGGAAAAGGCTATGAAATTAAAGGCTGGACACTAACCAGCCCATGAGCTCCGGCTGCCCGTTACGAAAGCAGATCGAGGACCAAATGGGACGACATTCTCAGACGAAAAGGGGCCCGACAGACCTTGGCATCACCTCGGTAGCGTCTTTGCCTGAGCGCGCTCGGTCCGACGAGGCTACACTGAACTCAAATCTTAGTCTTTTATATACCTAATTGTTGACTTGGTGTAAATATAAGAGGCAGGTCTCCGTCCACCCATCGAGCTCACTAAACACTACCACTACTGATTATAAGTGTAATCTACATAATATTGCTTCCATATACGTATACGCACGTTTCGTGTACCTTTTGAATTCCCATACAACCCGCTCCGTGATGCACACCATGCAATGTCCGAGAAGAAAGAAAAAAAAGATATAGCTTCCCAAAAGTCACGACCAAACGCCGTCGCGGTGCTTGAGGCTGATGTGATATGCAAGACCCCATCCTACTCTACCGTATTCTGCCCGGGAAAGGCCACAAGGGATCCTAGGGTAGAACGCTCTGCCTCCATCGCTCCACCCTGTCCATCTGAGCAGGCGGCTGCGTCTGCATCTGCATCCCGTACGGGTTGTTCACCTGGGCGCCATACGGGACGCCATACGGCAGCTGGCCGCCCACAGCACCACCCGTAGCATAGACGTTTGCCACCATCCCGCCATTCGCCGCGCCTGTCCCCATGCCCTGACCAGCATATCCACCCATGGCCATGCTCGTTCGCGCATAGCCAGCACCGCCCCCCGTACCGTCATTGAACCGGCCAGCCATGTAACCTCCCGGCCGATTCAAGTTTGGGGTGCTGAGGCTAGAAGGCATCTGGCTACGGAGCGCTGCCATCTTCTGCTCCTGACTCTGCCTGTAGCGGGCCGCTTCCTCTTGCTTCGCCCTGTCTGCTTCTGCTCTTGGGTCGCTCAGGATGGCCCTTGATCCATTTCGAGCGCCCAGCACGTCGGCAAGCGAATGGCGCTTCGTGAGATTTCCTGCATCACCGGCGATACCGCCAAGGGGCATCGTGCTAGCATCCTGGCCCAAAAGGGCACCGCGCTCGGCCTGTAAGCGACGGCGTCTCTGACCCAACGTTTCTTCTTCGTCTTTTGGGTTAAGCTGCTGCTTATCTCGACTTTTACCATCGCTTTCATCTTCCCCGAATGCGTCGCCAATCTGGCTCAGAAGTTCGGTCGAAAACGCGGCACTAACTGGTCTAGCTTGCGGCAGAGGGTTGTCGCCTTGCTCGCGAGCCTTCAGGCGGCGCATACGCTCCCCTAGTGTTTCTCCTTCGAGCTCATCCTCTTCGGGTGTGACTACACGAAGCTGCGGACTCGGCGCTCCGAGGCTGCCGCTGGTGCCGTTCATATTGCCCACACTTTGACCAAGTGCCATCATGCTTGGCCGCTTCATCGGACCCGCCTCCTTTCCTTGGAGCCGATCACGACGGCGACTCAATGGTTCGTTCTCTTCCATGTCACGTCTTGCCATCAAGCCGAGAGGCCGGTTTATTTCGGCCATGGCAGCTGCCATATCGTTACCCTGCCCCTTTGAGGCCATGAGGAGGCCCAGCGGCGTATCCTCGTCTTCTGAGTCGTTGACAGGATCCAAATTAGGATCTTCCCAAGCTAAGTTGACCTTTCTGCCCTTGCGCGCGTCGCGCTCGATCTGGGCAACGGTGTCCATCTCGAGAAGCGTAGAATGGAGGCCGTTGGGAAAAGCGGTGGCGGCCGGTCGAATACGAAGCTTTTGTTGCTGCTTTCGAATCTGAAGTTCGGCTAGTAACGTTGTTGGAGGCCCATCATAAAGCACCTCTTCTTGTTCTTCTTCGCCTTCTTCGCCTTGGCCTTTCGCGGGCACCGGTTGGCCGTCGATAGAACCAGACAGGCGCTGTCTTTCCTCGTCTTGTCCATCGTGGCCGTCCAGCGGCTCGCTCATTCTCGTACCAGCCAAACTGGTTTTTCGTTGCTCTTCCTGGGACAGTGAATGCCGACTGAGGGCGCTGAGTTTCCGAAGGTGCAAGAAAGAGCTGCGCTTCTTCGGCTCTAGTAGATCAGCAGTGCTCGAACGTTTCATGTGAGACTTGCGCTTCTTCTCAGCCCCGTAGACTTCAGATCCCAACGTTCCCGCAAATGCGTGGTCGGTGAAGGCGGAGACAGGCGCCTTGGCGGAGGCGTCCAGAATACTATCCAGGGTGGCCATCGCAGAACCGTCTTTGAGCTGGACGGCGGGCAGCTCAGACGGCAGATCAAAGAAGGCACTGGCGCGGAGTTGGGGTGGCAGACCATCGAGTCTCGATTTTCGTTTATCAAGATCTATCATAGACATGCGGGACCTCCGCGCATCTTCACCTATCGGCTGCTGATCAGGACGAGACTGGGCTTCGGGCTGGTGCTGGTCTCCTGAGGTTACAGGCATCCACGGCTCCGGATCTAGACCAGGAGCTTCCGATGGGGGAGCCTGCTCAGGTTTGGATCCTGCGGGATCGGGCGAAGGGTCGAACGCAAATTCCGGTAACCAGGAGGCGCCGGACTGACGATTTGTTTCTGCCATCTTTTCCAGAACCTGTGATCTCCGAGCGTTGCGCGCTTCAGCTTTTGGTTTCTTGGACAATTTTTGTGGCAAGTTCAGCATTAGAGGAACACGCGCCGGGTAGAAGAGCATGTTTTGGCCAGTTTCAGGGTCCAGGTACGATTTTGGTCTGACGGTCGGTGGACCGACGGGCCGTGAAATGGCAGGCCGTGAACGATCAGGGTCGTCCTCGCCCCCCGACAGGTCCTGGTCAGCGGGCCGTAGGAAGGAGACATGGGTTGAGTGCATCAATGAGGTTTCTTCGGGATCGACGTCGGACGGGCAGTGCGCCCCGTCAAAGTCGGCGAAGGCTTTCTCTGCCTGCTCGTAAGTCCCAGTGGACCCAGCAGAGGTGGGAGGCCTATCATCCTGGTTGCCGTCTTCATCTCTCCGTGTTGCCTCGACAGCCTGGTCCCAATAGTCGTAACCATTCGACGTGCCGTACTGTTCTGCATTAGGCGTAAGGTCGATATCCTCCATCTGGGGTATCTGTAGCGCCTCCTCTTCCGGTTCTTCAGCCAGCCTGTCTGCCGCGTCCATGGCTGCGGGGGTAAGCGCGGTAGGTTCCATCTCGGCAATGTCTGTCAAGGTGGGCTTAGAGGCAGACCTAACACTCCGCACGGAGCTCTTCCCGGGGCCGTGCCTTGACATGGCACCACCGACGTCAGACTCGGTAGCCGAGAGCGTGCCCGAGCCAGATCTCAGCCGAGCTGAATTTGAAAGTAGAGAGGGGTTGGGAGACATGACGAAGCCGGCCGGGGAGTATCCGCCGTACCGTGCAGCGCTGTTCGTTTCGACTATGGAGCTGGCGGTCGACAGCGGCTTTAAGATAGGGAAGGAGACGGGCTCATTATGTTCGGGAATGGAGCCTATGCTTGCGGCTAGTATCGAGGATCTTCGGCTGTCGTTGCGCTTCTGTTCCTCGTGCAAGTCCCGAATAGCGTCCTCGATGGACGATGTCATGGAAAGTTTCTCGGCCGTAGCTTCAAGCTGGGCGATATTGGTCGCGTGCGAAGAAGATCGGGTATTGGAATCAGGTGTTGGGTGGCGCAACGAGACACTCTTGGTAGACGTAGCACGAACAAGGGGCGTCGGTTTTACGAGAACAGGCTGGCGGTGTTGAGAGGGCGACTCCTTTACTCTAGATCCTTCTATTATCCTTCCTCCCGTCGCTGTTGGAGACGACGGCTGGGTGCCGGCACTCCTGAACGTGGGACTACTCTCGGTAGCTATGTTGGGGCCTGGACTCGATCTAGCGGTGATTCTGTCTGGGTCCTGGTTGGGACTAGTCGAGGGTGAAGAAGAGGAGGAAGCTGTGCCAGGGGACAAGAGTCCGTATTCGGTACGACTGTTGTCTGTGGCTTGGGTCGGTGACAGCGATTGGACTATGCTGCGAATGCTGACACTGGCCTTGGTTGTGGCCGTGCTGCCACCCTCTTTTTTACGAGCTTGATCCAAAGAATCGCTCCCGACCACCTCGCCGGCACCACCAGCTCCTGTCTCCGCACCCGAATGAAAGTCGCTGCTCATGGATAAGGGAGTAAAGGTCGTCTGGAGGGAGGGGAGGAAGGGCATCGGCGAGGACGAAGGCGCTGGGGAAAGCGACGTCGAGGGCGACGGGCCGTTGTTTCGATCTTCATCGTCCTTGTCGTGCTGCGAGAGCTCTCCGTATGCTGCAGCCATGGTCCAAAGGAATCGACTTACGGCTTCGCTTCCCCACGGGTAGGAAGACGGGTCAAAGTAGTGCAGGTATTGGCAGTGGCGCGAGTCGTGTGGTGTCGGAATTGCGAGACCAAGACATCAAAAGATACAGTGAAGAGCGCCGATCGCACGTCGCGCATGTGTTGGTGGGATATGAACCAGGTCAAGGGGTAGAGGGCAAGATTGCAGTCGACATAGCCGGTCGTGGTGAGGTGTTCTATCTCAAGCTCAAGAGGTGATAAGAGCAGAGGGTGAATGAATGACGGGAGAGATAAAGGGAGACGGCTGACACGGGTCTGACGAGGTAGGAAATCTCGATAGCAGGTAGAGAGATCAAGCTCACGATGAGAAAACAATTCAAAAATATACCAAAACGGATACTACGAAATTATCATTCTTCTTCTACCGGACAACCAAGAGAAGAAAACAAAATGATGAAAGAGACGAGAGCAGATCCTGGGCCGTCGTAGCATGGAAGCAACGGTATGTATCGATGAGTTGAATTTTCGACGATAGCTACTACCCGTATGTACATGGTACCTGGTACTGGCACGATCAGGGCCAAGGATGGACGTGCAGACGTGGTACAGGCGACACGGAAGGAAGTTGGTAGCACGCAGCCTGACGGCCCGACAGCACGTACTTACCTCCACCTATACTGCCCGCGTCCTGTAGAGGTAGACGCTATATCCATGTTACCTAGGTAGGTAGGTACCTACCCAAGTAGAGACAAATAGCCGGTAGATCGGCTGCCATATCCCCTAGAACAGAAGCAAGCCTCGCGAGCAAACGATTCATCTACGGTTTACCTACGCCATGTACTACGTAGAATCCGCGGATGCGACGCCCTAGCCGGGTCTGATTGCAGGGTTAATCGCAGCCTGCTCGTACATTAGGTCTGTACCTACCCGTAACCATTAGGCCAGGGGTACAGTTTAGAATATTTACTATTAGTAGTGCCTACATCCTAGGCGATGATAAGACCAGCGCCATTCAATAGAATTGCATCAGCATGTCCACATGTCTGGCTCGAGCTTGTCAGGCTCCTCATGATATATCTGTATATATCTATAGGTATATATACAAGCGTTGGTTCTCTTCAACAGCGCTGAGCAGTCAACGGAATAGCATACACGCCGTGTGCCAAGTGTAAGTGGCTGATGGCCCGTCGCAGGTAAATATCTTCTCCCGTCTGATTGGATAGGTACTCGGTCATGTCCATGGAAGTATGGATATGGGCTGGCGGGCTAACTATGACCTACACGATACGAGTCTAGCCGTCTAATAAAAGAATGCGAGGTCTCCCCAAGTTCCAAATTTGCAAATCACTCACTCACGCATTTACAGAGCAGACAAGACGGTTAACAGGACAGCAGAACGGCTACCTCAGTCGCCCGGCAACCATTCTATCTAAGCTTCAACTCAACCAACTTAAACTTCTGAGCACGAGATCATGCAATGACGGACGGCACAGATGAAGAAAAAAGCGTAATCAGCTACAGGTCACCCCCTGTCTGACGACCAGGGGGTCTCCCTCTCGATTATCTCGTCTCCAAGATGCGCCGTGCCACGAGCCGATCTCCACGAAGCCTGGACTCTCGTCGCTGGGCCGCACGGCCGCATTAGGCACCTATACCTAGCAGCTTAAGCAAGCTGCCAGTCGTCTCGTTGTCGCCTACTCATTGGCTTCAAGCACCAAGCCGAGACCTGCAGCATGTGACATGCGGCGGGAGGCATTCTAATAGGGGATATGTACGACCCGGGCTGTACCGCGTCCATCAAACCCGCGATCATGCGAATACCCGCCTGTGAGAAGATGGAGCACGAATGCGTCTCTCCCCATCGCTCGTTCCTAACCACTCTTGATCTCGCAGACAAGCGGCGCAAAGGTTCCAAGCGGGACGCTGCCAATGCCGGTAGCATCAGGTCAATCATAGCCCTGATAAGACATACTGCTGAGCTTGGTATCTCTTGGCCAACAGCTAGCCCTATGGGGATGCTTCAACCACATAGTATGTATATCCTGACCCCGTCAGGTCATATCGTTGGCATCGTAACATCCGTGGGCGGTATAATCCGACGCTTTTTCTCCCATCACAATCATTATTATTATTATCCGAGATTGCATCACTCTTTGACAATTTGTTGAATATATGTCACACACCTCACTTCACTTGTATTCGAGCTGGGACCTTTGTGCCGTCAACAGCCCGGCGTGCCTGATAATATGAAAAAGTGACAAGCAGAATCTCTCAAGTCAGTCGTACATGGTGAGATTAAGAGGTAGCACCAAAGACTTGGTTCGGCTACCAGCATTTCATTATACAAGCCTTTGACAAGCCGCGTCGTAATGTGTCATCTACTCGTCTCCCCTAGACGAGCTCTTATCTTGTCACCACTTGTCACCACTTGTCGCGTCTCATCAATCATCAACAGATATACCAAGCCATGGCCAATAGGCTACAACTACCCGTCTCGCGCCACTCGTTGCAAGTAAGAGTGGCAAGGTGCTGGTGGCCAGATCATACCCATCATTGCCCCCAATGCACCGCTTTCGGCGCGTCTTCGCGTCAAACAACAGAGCTGTCCGTTATGAAGACATGAACATGTGAGGTCTAAGCCAGGAATAGGACGTACATATGTGTATGCAGCTATATGTCTGCGTTGCGCGTACCTGGGATACGTACCGGTAGGCGATGGTCCGAGATATTCTCGCTTCAGATCAGTACGACGACCGAGCCTTCCATCCGACGCTGCACAGGGGCCGTCTCGGACAATCGGCGAGGGCGTCGAGGCCTTATAATGTAAGCATCTGCCCTCTCGAGGAGGGAGGATGGACAAGTTGGATGCTATTTTCGATAAGCCAGTCATACGATATCACTTGCCTAGATCTCCTCAAGTCGGCATGTGCAAGCGAAGCTTGGATAGGAGTTGAATACCCAGGTCTGTTAGTGTCTTGGAGCTCATAAGGATCTCGTGAGAGTACGTATCCCATTGAGCTAAGTTTATGCTGACCCGCTCAGTGTTTTCTTCTTCCAACGGACCCAGACGTCTTAGCACGATGCTTGTCGGCGGACGCTAAACAAGGCGGTGCTGAGTTGGCGACCACCTAATCTAATAGCGGCGCGTGGGAGAGAGACGCTTCAGGGGTAGTATTTTTTTTTTTTCCTATTTTTTTTTTTTAGTCTTAGGTATTGGGTAGCATACAAGATAACCTTAGATAGAAGAGCTAGATCTGAGAGGCCGCGGCTTAATCAGGATTGCGATCTCGATTGCCCTTCTCATATAGCGAGGGCCGAGTCTGGAACTATTTATTTCATCCTGTACAGATGCCTTATGTGATGGAGGCTAGAACCCCCTATTCGAGGTTATTATTTTGTCCGCCGCGACGTGCTTACGTCTTATCTTCAGGCTTTCGGTGTTTTCTCCTATGTAAATCATTCGTCTCATCCATAGAAGAGACGGTGACAGGGATGAGTACAGATTCGTTCTGATCATTGCCAAAAATTGCACGGATAGACTACTATGTACTATGTATATACCTTGCCAGACATTGCCGTTGCACCGCCTGACCTCGTGAATCTCCCCTACCTGCTACGTTATGTGCATATATAGTATAGTGATATACATATATATGTGCCTAATGTAGACATGTGGGCTGGTATGTAGGTACGTAGATATTATGCATGTTGGCGGGATGCGAAGCCGGACCTGATTCAGCTTAGAGCAGCTTAGGTAGATCTGGACATTGCCGGCCTCCTGAGAACTGCTAACCGGCCTCTCCAGGTCCAGAGGTCCAGAGGTCCAGAGTATAGCATGCCGTTCACGCACAGTACGATACCTACCGAGCCTGCATACATTTCAGACCGTTCTGGGTCGACAAACACGATATGTCATCCATGGGATCTGAAGCAGTGGGCGCAAGGGGGAGAGAGAGGAACCAGGGGGTTCCTGCAAGTCGCAACACGAATAGCTCACGTCTACGGATTACTACTCTAAGCTCTAGGCCGCTCTCTGTGCGGGACCTGACACCAGAACGGGCCAAGCAAGCACCCCAAGCTGGCTGCAGGCTGACACGCCCATAGGCTGGAGAGGAGGCAGAGAGGCGGCAGAGAGGCAGAGAGGCAGAGAGGCTGGCCCTGCTGGCCCCAACGCACCAGGAAATACCGGGAAAGGCAACAAAACCAGAGCGAGATACTCCACCCCACGATCCACATCCCCCGCTACTTGAGACTACATGACTTCCCGGAGAAGACGGCGGAGTCTCGAAATGCAAACTAGCGGTGCGTCCTTCGTGGCTCGTCCGTCGCCCATTGCATATTGCCATCCATGGGGCATCCCGTCGTCACGGGGCTATCTAGCTGTAGTACGTACACATATACACACACACACACACACACACACACACACACACACACACACACACACATACCCGGGCCTGACTACATACCTGGGCCTGACTTAGGTGTACCTGGGCTGGAGGGGAACGGCTTAACTGATTCTGGATCGGAGCCACCGTCTCTTCTTCTCTTCTGTCCGTCTCCTGCTCTGTTTTCCTGCTCAGCCTTCCTGCTCAGTCCGTCATGTTCAGAATTCCCTTCCCTCTTTGTTCGTATTGTTATACTATCTGCTCTGCGAATACATGATTTAGCAATCTTACGTCGTTGTCTATTCTGTTTAATCTGCACTTTACATCATCACGTGCATCGCACACGTCGCCGCCAGCTACAAAAGAAGAGCAGAAGATGGAGTCTGGCGACGACGAGCCGATGCACGATGTTCCTACCTCCGCCTCTGCTTCTGCCGCTGCTGCTGCCCCTACCTCTGCTCCCGCTCCCGAGGCGCCTCGAGCCGCAGCTGCAGCCGAACCTGCAGCGAAGCCTCGACGAAGATTCGCTCCGCAGCTCGTAGAAGAGTCTGTGAAATCGTCTTCAAGCAAGAAGCAGCAGCTGGAATTGACGCCCCCGGACTCGACAGCCAACTCGACAAGGAGAACTACGAGAGATGTTTCCGTTCAGGTGGACGACACCGAGATGCCAGATGCGCCACCCCCGCCCAGGCCTGCAAGGCGCTTTGCGCCAGTGCCAATCGAGACTACCTTCGACTCGTACAGAGTAAATAACAACAGGAGGAATCCCATCGGCCCTACCGCCGAACTCACCCCAGACCCCTCGCCTACATCCTCTGAACCGCCCTCCTTCTTCGACGATGTCAAGCAGAGACAGCGGGCACAGTCGGCCGAGTCGCTGAAGAAGCCGAAAAGAAAGTTTGCACCTCAATTAATCGAGACGACGCGAAGGTCAAAGAAGGCCGACGAGCCCGGCCCGGCCACAAAACCCATAGACAAGACCGACATCACACCCGGCACGAATCACATATATGTTCCGAAGCCGAAACGGAAGTTGGCGCCTCGACCAACCGTCACCGGTCTGCCAACCGCGAGCGGCGAGAGCGATGGGCACCTCACGCCGCGCCGGCAGCAGTCTATGAAACCGCATCCGAACACTCGGAGAGGCACGCGACAGTCATACACCCCGGACCTCGACACTATAATGTCGTCGGAATCCGACAAGTCTTCCGAGGAAAGCGACGAAGATGAGGATGCGCCGGCTCTCAGCATTGGGGTCCCGGCCTTGCCTAGTGGGAACGTGGAAAAAGTCGACGCCGATGACGGTGCTTCGTGGAGCAGTAGACAGTACAACTCGCGTGACAGGAGAGAGTCGTGCGACGAAGAGTTCTCAGGCTATCTACTGGCCGTAGCCGCCAGGGAAGCGCATCGGCAGCGTGAGCTGGAGGCCGCCATGGCAGCTTTCCCGAACGGCGTGCGAGCCCAAGGCGTGGAACATTTCCTAGTGAGGGATAATTCGGGGGACGACGACCCCCTACAAGAACAGCTAAGGCACGGGACATCGCAGCTCCTGCGCCGCAAGGAATCGGATCCGAGCTGGGCAGTCAAGGAAATGCGGGCACACGCTGAGAAGCTAGCTGAGTCGAGACAAGACAAGACGAGCATCGATGAGGATCTAGACCACATGGACGTATCGCCCCCACCCGAGGATCCTTTATGGACGACGTCTACCTTACGAGAATCCATGGATGAGACCATGAGGGATGCGCAGAGCCCGATGCTAACTGCGTCCTCGCCGGCCCTGCTGTCCCGCGTAGATTCGCACCCTCGGGCACCCTCTCCTCGTGTCGCGCAGGAAACCGGCCTCCGCGCGAGTCCGTTCGGCATACCCTTTGCCTTCCGCAACGAAGAACCAGAGGATCCCCAGATGCGACGGATGCGCCTGGCGGCTTCACCGCCCATGCTCGGCGATGATCTTGAATTTCGCTTGTGCCCCAGCCCGAAGCAGACGCGTATGGAACCAAGTCAGCGATACTGCGCCGGGGAAAAGCCCGAGGAGCAGAGGCGAGACGTGACTGGTAATACAGGTCTGTGGAGAGGATACTGCTCTGCCAAAGCCAGAGAGGCCGAGGAGGCGGCGCGCCCGGGGCCTAATCTACTCATGACTCCCCAGGAGCCAGCCTTCTCACACGACCCCTTCTCGGCCGCCTTTACGGCGTCTATGAGTATAAGCGAGGTGATGAGCGGCGCGCAGTCGCCTGGAGTTGCGTCTCCGACAAGAGGCAATGGCCAGCAGAAGGGCCTCCACATGCTCTCGGGTCTCACGGGCCTGGACGAGCGTCTCAGGAAGGAGAAGGCGCGGAAGGAGCTCGAGCAACGCATTGTGGCGGAATTCGACGACGCCTTCATTACGCAGGTCTACAACTACATCAGCCTTGGGTATCCCGCTACGGCGCGGGCCTACGACGGAGAGCTGAGTAAAATCAGCGGTATCGACCTTGAGGAGCTCCGCAAGGACGACCATATGAAGGTCGAGAAGGGCTTCATGCTGCATATGGAGATGAGCGTTCACAAGGGTAACTCGATGACGGACAAGGGTACGCCGCCGACGGACTCCGACAGCGGCGAGGAGATGCAATTCCGAACGCCCGAAGAGGACGAGAGAAGAAGCCGCAAAAAACCAAAACCGCCGCGGTGGATCGCACTGAAGCTGTACATACGCGAGTGGGCGCGTCAACATCCGAGTCTCAACGACGCGGGGCACGGTGAGATGGCCTGGGGCGTCAGGGCCAGGAGAGGAAGTTGGGCCATCTAGAACGGAAGGCGACGGCAGACCCGAATATCAACCCGCCTCCTTTACAACAGCATAACTTATTGGGCATTTAGAGGAGGAGATAAAGACGGTAGCCTAGATAAGTGATTTACGAAAGCTGCGAAACACCAAGTCCATAATTTACGTAGGAAAATACAAGAAAAGAAGTGGTATATCATGCCCAACCCTCTGGTATTCTCATCTCCCTCTGTGCCATCGCATCGGGACATGAAAGTGACAGATGGATATTTTAGGTACTTAGAGGTAAGCTACCCATACAAATGCCGTTCGTCTTGTCAAAGAACATACTAATGCAGCGACAGATATTCATTATCAGACTCATCCATTATTACCCCTCTGCCTCCAAACTCCAAAGACAGCAACCTCCGCGGCTTCATCCCCGCGCGGGGGACAAGCAGCACCACTTATGCATTGCGGGCGTGATGACCTTCCTCAATTGTGAAGAATGCCCAGTCGTCTAGAGCAGACAAGCTGCATGTGCGGTAAGCGAACGACCAAGCTGATTGGCTCTCTTGGCTACCTCGCTCCCACGCCGTTTCTTGGCCCCTGAGGACAGGGTCAATGAATGGAGTGCTCTACGCCGGCCGATATCACCGCCAGGAAACCTAGAGACCCCATGCATCTACGTAGCTTGAGCCAGGTTCCGAGTGGTGTAAGCGATCTTGCGACTCAACCACCCTGATAGATGACGAATGTGCGGGGGAACGAACCGGCATAGCTTGGGGTACCAAGGAGATAGGCAGGCAGTCTTGTAGAAATGAGAACCGGTATAATATATGACTTGACGGTGCACCCGACAGCTTTAGCACGGAAGTGAAAGCTCGTTGGGTTCATTTGCAATGGTCCGAACTCTCCCCCAAGCGGCCATTGGCCTCTCTCTCTTACTTTCGTCTGCCCGGGCCCAGTTTCCACCGACGCCGGAGAACGTAACGGTTCTCAAATCCAAGTTCGCAGATGGCGTCACGATCAGCTACAAAGAGGTGAGTTTTACCGTGTTGGGGTACGAGTTTCGAGTATCTCAGGTCTGACTTTGTTCCAAGCCGGGAATCTGCGAAACAACAGCCAAGTCCTACGCTGGGTATGTACATTTACCACCCGGGTCCCTCGAAGATCTGGGGGAGGAGCAAGAGTATCCCATCAATACCTTCTTCTGGTTCTTCGAGGCACGGAACGATCCGGAGAACGCGCCGCTGTCGATATGGCTCAACGGCGGTCCGGGAAGCTCCTCGCTGTACGGACTTTTCACCGAGAATGGCCCCTGTTACGTCAATGCAGATTCCAACTCAACTACGTTGAGCGAATGGGCCTGGAACACGGACGGTAAGCAGAACGAAGCAGCTCTTCTAGTCGGGCTAGCCAGGGTTTAAGGAGGATCCGCTGATGCTTCTCAAAGTCAACATGTTATATCTCGACCAGCCGGCTCAGGTGGGCTTCTCGTATGACACGTTGCAAAATATCACAACGGATCTCATCACCGGACGTGTTGTCCAGCTGGCCGAGTCCGATCCGACGCCGGAACAGAATACTACGCTTCTGGTAGGCACATACCCCAGCCAGAACAGGAACCAAACGGCCAAAGGCACTCGCAATGCCGCCATCGCGCTGTGGCACTTTGCGCAGACTTGGTTCCAGGAGTTTCCGGGCTACCATCCCAACGACTCTCGAGTTAGCCTTGCAACCGAGTCCTACGGTGGAAGATACGGTCCCGAGTTTGCCGCCTTCTTCGAGGAGCAGAACCAGAAGATCGAGAACGGCACGTGGAACGGCACGGATGGAGACAACTACATGATCAATTTCGACACGCTCATCCTCATCAATTCGTGCATCGACCGCCAAATCCAGTGGCCAGCCTATCCGCATATTGCCTACAACAATACCTACGGGCTAGAGACTGTCAACGAGACCGTGTACCTGGCCATGGTAGATGCGCTTGAACGACCGGGCGGGTGTCGAGATCAGATCAACGACTGCCGGGCATTGGCGCGCGTGGATGATCCAGACAACATCGGCATCAACGAGACGGTCAACAAAGTGTGCTCCGACGCCGAAACGTTCTGCTCCGACTACGTCCGCAGTCCGTACCTTGAGTATTCGGGTCGAAACTATTACGACTACGGGTCGCTTGACCCGAACCCGTTCCCAGCCCCGTTCTTCGCCACTTACCTTAACCAGCCTCACGTCCAGAGTGCCCTGGGCGTCCCTCTCAACTACACACAGTCCTCGAGTGCAGTCTCGTACGCTTTCAGGGCTATAGGCGATTACCCCCGGCCCGGATGGGTTGAGGATCTTGCATTCCTGCTCGAGAGCAACATCAAAGTCCACATGATGTATGGCGATCGCGACTACGCGTGCAATTGGATTGGCGGCGAGGCCGTCAGCCTGGCCATCAACTACACCGGAACCGACAAGTTCCACGCGGCCGGCTACACCGATATAGTCATCAACGACACCTACGTCGGGGGGCAGGTCCGGCAGTATGGTAACTTCTCCTTCTCACGTGTATATGAGGCTGGACACGAGGTGCCGGCGTACCAACCCGAGACGGCGTATCGGATGTTCCACCGTGCGCTCTTCAACCAGGATATTGCAACAGGCACGGTTGACCTCATCGAAACTCCCGAATACGCGACCGAGGGCACAGCCGATACGTGGGCCATCAAGAACGAAGACCCGCCGGATCTACTGCACTTCTGCTATATATACGACGCGTCGACCTGTACCGAAGAGCAGATTGAGGCCGTGCGGAATGGCACTGCCATCATCGTCAGCGGCATCGTCAAGGACAAGAATTCGACACAGTTATTTCCGGAGATCTTTGGCGCCGACCAAGGGGATTCGCCGTCGTCTTCGCCGCCGCCCCCTGCTACAGGCGCCGACGCTAGTGCTCCGACAACTGACATCAGTGCCGCGATAGACAGGGTCGGAAGCGGTGCTAAGCCACAGACAATGGCTCTTCGGACTGCGATTTTTGCTCTAATGTATATCCGCTACGTGGCATAAGACCCACGCTTCAGGATCGTACGTCGTACGATTTAACCTGTGCCAGATAGTCCGTAACTATTGTGTAGTTCCAACTGAAACGAGACGAATCAAGCAGCTTTAGCAGAAAGAAAAGTGAATTCGCGTAGTTTAGTAGAGATCTGTACAGTCTATATTGATCGGTGCTGCGTTGTGATGAACCAGGGAGAGCAAGATGTGACGAGTGCATGGACGACTAAAGCGGGAGATCTACGCACCTATGTAGCCAACCTATGCAGATACTGGGCAATGTGTATGCGGTTATGTAGATAAAAATGCACCTACAGATGTACATATGCGGATGGGAGGATGGTAGGCAGATAAGCCGCTGGGACGCGGTTGCTGGGGCGACGGTCTGTGACGCCGCAAAACGGACTGGTATTGGGCAGGATATTTGTTTGTCCACAAAGCTCGCAGACAACCCACATGTACTCGCCCACTTGACTCGCCCACTGGAGCTCACAGCGACTGGAACAGCCAACAGACCGCATTGAGAACACCATTACGGCTCATCACATATTACAAGGTCATCCCCCCCTCTAGCTTGAACATGAACCCATGTTCCGTCCCCCTTTGTCTTCTCATCTAGCCCGCTCCCGCTCTTCGCTCTCAACTATCATATCCCATCAACCAAAGCATTGACTCTTCTTCCGCTGAGACGGGCCACCATAGTCTAAACTATCCACAGCGCCTGATCTGGGTATCCTCGCAAAGTGACATAACCCGGGGCTGTCTTGGATTGCTTAGCCCGTCGTCTTGCCGTCTAGAGACACATCATTCCAGCGGCGGTCAAAGAGAAACACCACCGCTCAACCAGGCCCAATGATGCCGCCGGTCGAGCGTGACGCACCGGTCGACCGGCATCTAAGACACCAATATTCTTCGTCCATTGGAGCTATCGTGCCAATGTATGTTTTCTCTCTTCTTCGCTGTCCTGCTCAGCAATGTGGTTATATCGTCGGCTTACAAACCGTTCCAGGTGGGACAGCTCTGATCCGGAGAGGGCACCTCCCCCTCTACCGATGAACCCGCAGTCACCCGGTGTCAGTCCTTCGCGCAGCGGTACTTCGCTAGCCATACAGTCCGCGCATGCAGCCCTGACCGAGAAGGCACGCGAGAACGCGCTTGTTCCCTCCCTCGCCAAACGCATGACCGAGACCTCGCCCGAGCGAGCTATCGTCCAGAGGGGCAGTCCCCACAAACGAATGCAATCCCTTCAACCTGGTAGTGTCAGGGACCTGAGCTTGATGATCGAGGGCTCGAGGGATCGAGACTCGACGAATTCTACTCCCCGGGGCTCGCCCGAGAAAGACAGGTCAACCCGGCCGTCGACACCCATTCGCGGCAGGGACCACGACAGGGACCACGACAGGGAAGCGAAATCAGCAGAGAAGGAAAACACCGCCCCTGGCACACCTACACCTTTGCCGCCCAACATGAGTTCCGCTGCTCGCCCCCCGGCACGAAGGCAGCAGCAGAGCATTTTTGGCGAAAACACGCCACCGCAGTCAGCTACCATGCTGGCCTTGCAGAACATGCCCCCGTCTTCGCGGGAGGCGCGAGAGTCCGAGCCGCCTCTGTCAAATGTCACCAACAACTCCACCCCCATGATGAAGCAGCCAAACCTCTCTTCTGAGTATCTTTCGAACCAGCTTCTGACTCTGACCAACATCGCGACCTCGCTCCAAAAGGAGATGTCGCAACTCAGCCGTCGGAGCAGAGACAATGCCACCGACCTTATGAGCCTCAAGGAGGCTACGCATGCTAGGGACGAAGATATCCGTAAAAGTCTGCGCGACTTAGCCCACAACGCAGATACCACCAAGTACCACCGAGACACGTACACAGGCGGCCTGTATCTTGACAACAAACCTTTCAACATGTCAAATGCACCACCAAGGCCGATCTCGCTCCCAAGAATCCCGTCGCCTAATAGCTTCGCCGCGTCTATTGATCGGGAGTCGATACTGAGCACCCCGTCGCTCATTGGGGGAGAATCGCCAGCCTCGATGGCGTTACTCGAGAAGATTATTCGGGATATGGGAACCAAGGACGGCCAGGATACGATTGTAGGCCACCTGTCCGAGCTAGCAGAAAGACTGGCCGGCATGGCCTCGGCTGGCAAAGTGGAAGAGCTTATCCATCACTTGAGGATGACCAGTGAGCAGCCGCATATGCAGGCGCCAGGTGGTGGCGCAGACAAGGCGAGGACGTTAAGCATCAGCAGCGATGATTCTGGGTCTAGAATAAGCGGAGTCGTGAACCAGCGTGTCGAAAAGTTGCTAAACGGCAAGGAGGGTCGACGATCGTCGGCGCCTTCTAGGACAACCGACGTGCTCAACGACGATGTCATCAAGATTATTCGTTCTGTCAAAGATAGCGTGGCCCAAGGAGGAGGGATGACTGCCGAGGTCAAAGCCCTCGTCCGGGAGCTTCGAGGTGAGGTCCTCGGCATGGGCAGGGAAATCAGCAGGAGACTGGACGACTGGCACGGAAAGTCTCCCAGCCCCACCAGCACCAAGAGTGAAACCGCAAGCAGGGCTGAGCTGTCGAGGATCGTGGAAGAAGGCCTGGAGCAGATCAGGGTCTACATGGCGCAGCGCCTCAGGGACCATACATCCGAGTCAGAAAAGTCTGCTATCGACTACCAGGAGATCTACAACGCCCTTAGGACTGCGCTCAGCGACACTGAAGCAACGCGGCACCATGAACCTCAGCTGAGCAGAGACGACGTTATCGAGGCCGTGAAGGACGCATGGGAAAACTACAAGCCCGAGATTGAAATCCAGCAGATCGGCCTCGAGCGAGACGAAGTTCTCGATTGCCTAAAAGAAGGATTGCAGCATTACGCACCCCACGAGGAGACGGCCCAAGGAGCAACACGCGAAGAAGTGTTCCAAGCTGTCATCGAAGGGCTGAAGCACTTTGTTCCTCCCCAGGTAGAGACACCTGCCACTCTTACCCGGGACGAAATCGTCGAGGCGTTCAAAGATTGTCTCGAGGAGTTTGAATTCCCGATTGCTCCTCCAGCAAATGAGATTACTCGTGATGATGTGTTCGAGGCCGTTAAGGAAGGCCTCAACTCCACCCACAGCACAGCTCTCGTGCCTCACGGTGGCGATAACTCCGAGGTCATTGAGCGCCTCCACGACATCATGCAGTACATGCGGGATGAATTCAAGGCCGTTTCCGAGGAGGCCAAACAGAACGTCGCTGCAAGCGGAAGAGACACGGAGCAAGTTCTAGATGCCACCAGGGATGGTCTCGACCAACTGCGGACGCACATGGAAGGCTACCTCGACAGGGCTATAGGCACCTCGAACAACGAGGAGCTCATCACCAATCTCGAGAACGGCTTCGAACAGCTGCGCGCGCATATGGAAGCATATGTCGACAAAGCTTCTGGCGTTACCGGTCCTTCCGGCCAGGAAGAATTGATGGTCAACATCTCCAGCGGCCTAGAGCACCTGCAGGCGCACATGGAGGGCTACGCAGACAAGGCTCCGAGCAACGCCGGCCAAGAAGAGTTGATGAAGAGTCTCGGTAGCAACTTCGATCAGCTACGAGCGCATATGGAAGGCTACGTCGATAAGGCCTCGGGTGTTACTAACCAGGAGGAGCTTCTTTCCAATGTTGTCAACAGCTTCGACATCTTCCGTGAAGAGGTTGCCGAGCTTGTGGCCAAAGTCTCGGACGGCTCGAGGGACATGATCAGACAGGAAATCGAGTCGCTTCGAGACACCGTGAACTCTTCACTTGTTCCGCACGTACCTCAACTGAGCGGCAACCGGGACATCCTGGAAGCTATCCGCGAGGGTATGGAGAGGATTCGGGGAGAGCTCCTCCGCCCGCACGCCGGCACCACGGATATTCTTGATGCCTTGCACGAAGGCTTCGGCGATTTGCGAATCAGCATTGAGAAAGTGGGCGACAAGCCAGCCGACCTTACCGCCAATGACGAGATTCTCGATGCTCTCAAATCTGGCCTTGACGGTGTGCGCACAAACATCGACTCCCTCCGTGATAATGGTCAGGAGAGAGCCATCGCTACAGTAGGCCCGGTGCCAAGCGAATCCCTAGGCGATGTCCCAAGCAACGCTCTCATCCCGGCAGATCTTGTCAAGCACGACGACATCAAGAACCTCGAATTTATCATGACGCAGCTCAAGGACAAGGTGGACGCTATAGAAACCCCGCAGCCTCCACGGCCAGCAGCCGGGGGTCTGTCCAAAGACGACCTGGCGGAGATGGAGGAGATGCTTCGAAACGGGCTGTCCAAGGAGGATCTCAACGAAATGGAAGAGTTGCTCCGAACTATGCAAGGCTCGATGGCTGGCATGCCAAGCAGCAAGGACAAGGAGGGCGAGCCTATCGTGAATCCCGAGGACGGTGCCACGAAGGAGGACGTGCAAGCCATAGAAACCATTCTCCGAAACACCAAGGCACGCCTGGACGACTTGGTTGATGGGGAACAAGCGGTTCGGAAGGATCACGTGGATGCCCTCGAGGCTCTCGTCCTGGAGACGAAGGATTCCCTTGGGGCTGTCGCAGGGCAGCTAGAAACTGTGTCTCGGAAGGAGGACATACAATCGATCGAGTCTCTGGCTACTCAGATCACGGCGGCCCTGGACGAGATCAAAGGACAAGCCGAGAAGTCGCTCGAAGACCCCGAGAAGGTTACCAAGACGCATGTTGATGCGGTCGAGGCAGCCGTGTTCGACGTCAAGTCCATCGTCGAACAGATGGTTCGGTCCGATATGGCAGCCCTTCCCTCGAAAGATGATCTCAAATGCGTTGAGGACATTGTCAAGGAACTCAAGGAGAACATGACGACACAGTTGGAGTCAAATGAAAAGGCTCTCGTACAACGCCAGACAGAGAACTCGAGCGTCAACGAGCGAGTCATGGAGGTCAAGGCTTTCCTTGAGCAGCTCCAGGATCTGGTCAAGGACAGACTCGAAGCTGGCGGCAACGCTGTCGAGTCATTGGGCAAGATGCTCGAGGGTCTCGGCGAGACGATCCACAAGAACGCCGACGTGGGCAATGACCTCAAGGCGATGTTGGACCTCGTGAAATCGGAATTCGAAGAGTCAAAGGCCGGTGCGGTGGGCGCCAAATTGGACACGGACGAGAAGCTCAAGGAGGCGACAGAGGCTCTTGGGACCAAACTTGGCGAGAAGATCGGCGAGCTCGTCACAAAGTACGACGAATTCCAACTTGTCATGGAGGATCGAACGAAAGCTTCAGAGACAAGGGACGACGAGATGAAGGCTACCATGGTCAATTCGAACACGATTGCGGAAGAGCTCAAGGTCCTGATCGACACTCTTGGATCCACGGTTACCGACTCCCTTGAGAAGATGGAAGTAGCTTCCAAGACGGTCTTCGAGAAGGTGGAAACGCTGTATGGGAAATCTGAAGACAACCATGCGGATGGCAAGGCCGAGCACCAGATGACGCGCGACCACGTGAAGCAGGCAATCGATGCGGTCGAGGGACTCCAGGGCCACGTCGGCGACTATCAGCCAAAGATCCTCGACTCGATCAAGGAAGTCCTGCTCATCGTTGGGCAACATTATGAGCACTCCAAGAGCTCGGAGAACGGCATCCTCCAAAAGATCGAGGACGCGAAACCCGAACCCCTTTTGTTGCCACCCCCCCCCGAGACATACGACGACACCGTAGTTCAGTCAAAGCTAGACAAGCTGGATGACGAGATAAACTCAATGCGAGCCAACCTGGACAGCCAGATACATTCGAAGCTGGATAAATTAGTCGACCATGCGCAGGCTGCTGGCACGGCTTACGCGCAACTCGGCACCCTCGACAAAGTGCACCAGCAAGTTGTCAAGACGGCCGCCGACATCTCAGAGTTCCTCTCGTCGCAGAGGCAGCGCATCGACAACGAGCACGAGGAGCACGAAAAAACACTGCGGGAGACGACAATCGAGCTAGAACGTCAAAGGGCGGAGAAGGAGCAGGTCGATGCCAACCTGGCGTACCTGCGGGAGGAGGAGCTTCAGATGCGGGAAACCATTCTTGCTCTGCGAGAGGAGCAAGAGTCGCTGACCCGGCAGAAGATCCGGCTGAGCGCAGACGTGTCGTCGATCGAGACTGCTATACATCTCCGCCGTGAAGAGCTCCACGCAATGGATGCCAGAGCCGAGGGGTTGGAGCGAAGGATACTCGAAGGCGTCCTCGACCATTCTCGCTCTCTGCTGATGACCAAGTCTGGCTTCAAGGGCCGCGAGGCTATGAGCCGCAAGCGTGTGCCCGGTGCTAGATCTAGTCTGGGGCCCACCGACAACCTCAACGCTACTCCAAAGCAGACTAAGCCTCGGGCTGGCTTGAACATGGCGGTAAATGGCGGCAGGGCAAGTCTTGTCCCGCAGAACCCGACGGGTGCCGGCCGCCGCATCCTCAGTCTCAGCCAAATCAACAACAACGTCACCTCGGGCGGTATTAAGCGCAGCCAGAGTGTTCGAGCGCCAGCCGCTCCGGGACTGCGGAAGAGCAGCTGGGCTCCGGGGAGGAAGGCAGGTGGCAAAGGGTACGGCGACCTGGATATGAATAAGGAAAACGTGGATCTGGTGCGCGAAAGCGACGAGGAAATTCGCGAGGACTCGCCTGCCCCTGAGCCAGAAGCTGAAATTCCATCACCTGTCGAAGACGATACCGTGATGGTTAGCAACCCCGCTGACGACGATGACCCTGTAGCTGGAACACCTGAACGTGAAGTCGACGACGACGACGACACAGGGACACCGTCCAACACTGAGGACGTTGAAGACGACGACGCAGAGGCTGGAGAGGGGGAGGAGGCGGGTAGCGAAGCAGGCACAATGCGACGCTCAAGCATGGGGACAACTGTGGTGACGAGTGCAGAGACAGAAGGTGGCTACACTAGCAGCGAGTGGACAGAGAGCGCGGTGGGCACTGAGAGTGGCTACGGCGTCGAAAGTGTCGCCTCGGAGAGCGTTGCTGATACGGAAAGCATCGCCGGCGAGGGTGAGATTCTGGTGCACGCGACCTAGGGAAAACGAAATTGGGAATCTGCCTAGGCCTAGGGATGGAGTGGCTTCTACTCTTTTCTTTCTTCTTGTTTGAGTTGTCTTGTTTACCTCGTTTACGGAGAGCTTCTGTTTTGCCACAACTACAGATCAGGTATACTACTACAGAGTAAGTAGGACCTGGAGACTACATACCTCCATCGACAGGGCAGGCCCAGACCCAGCTGCTTGAAAAGGAGAATGGGGGAAGACTGGAATTACAACAGAACAGCAAATGGAGTAGTGGAAATAATAGGCCTGTATACCTATGTAGTTAGTATGACGACCAACGATTCAAGTCTTTTACACACGCATGTCTGCCACATAAGTGAATTTTAGAAGGAGCTTAGCTGGACTGGCTGGACTGGCTAGCCTGTCAGGTACTCGCCATCTGTGATGATACCCTTGCTCGGCAGCATAATACAACATTTTGACAGCTGGTTCGCGTGCCTATTACTGGCGGCGCCGCTTCAACCCTATCTTCTCCTTACCATCCATCCAAGGCCGTAGACACTCGGGAATGGTAACAGTCATATCCGCCTCATCCCATCCATTTTCCAGCAGCGCAGCCAGGACGCGTGGCACGGCCAGGGCGGTACCGTTGACGGTCCAAGGGTATGACATCTTCTCCATAGAGTTCGCCGGCCGCAGTCGCGTAGCGAGGCGGCGTGCTTGGTAGTCGGTACACATACTAGCACTAGTGACCTCGCCCCAGCCATCGTCGTCGCGTTCCGCGTTGCGCCGACTCGGGAAGAAGGCCTCGATATCGCACTTGCGGTACGCCGAGGCGCCCAGGTCGGCCGTCGGCATCTCGAGCACGCGGCAGGACAAGCCCAGCGCCTGAAGGATCTCGGTTTGCATGTCGACCATCTCGTCGAAGACCTCGGCGGTGGCCTCGGGATCGGGCCGAGTCCAGGCGAACATCTCGACTTTGGTGAACTCGTGCACGCGGTACAGACCCTTGGTATCGACGCCTCGTGCACCGGCTTCGGCGCGGTAGCACCGCGACACGCCGACGCGCTTGAGCGGCATCTCAACCTCCTCCAGCACGGCATCGGCCTTCATGCCCGCGAGCGGGATCTCGGCCGTGCCCGCGAGGCAGAGCTCGGGCCGGCCGCGCTGGACGTCGGCGGCGGACTGGCCGAGGGTGTAGACCTGCTGCTCGCCGTTCTGGTCGCGCGGCTGGAACCCGCACGCGGCGGCGATGTGGCTGTAGACGATGCTGGGGGGCGCTGCCTGGCGCCAGCCGAGCCCCTGCCTCGTCACTGCGGCCAGGGCGTAGCTGACGAGGGCCTGCTCCAGCTGGGCGCCCTCGTCTAGCAGGTAATACCATCCCCAGCCCGAGGTGGTGGCGGCGCCGGCGAAGTCGAGGAGACCCAGCTCGGCGCCTATGTGCACGTGGGATCGCCACACGCGGTCCGAGGAGGACTGTGCCGGGTCCGGGCGCTCGTTGATGTAGCTCAGCACGCGTGGCTGGTCTCCGCGGGGCGTCTCGGGGCTGGTCAGGTTCGGGATGGCAAGGGCGAGCTCGGCCATCTGGGACTCGAGGCGGGCCTCCTCTTCCTCGATTGTCGAGAGCTGGTCCTTGATGACGCGCGCCTCGTCGATCAGCTGCTCCTTGGGCAGGTCCTCGCCATTGACGGAAGCCGGGTTCGCGATCTGCCGGCGCAAAGCATTGCTTCGCTCGCGCAGGCCGCGGCCGTCCTTCTGCCTAGCCAGCCATTGTGTGAACAACTCGACAATGCGCGAGGGGTATGCGCTTTGGGTCTTGTAGTTACGTTCGAGCGAGTTGCGCTCATAAAGCGCGGCATTTTTTCGTATGTGTTTAATGTCTATATTAGGTTTCGGGGCCGTGGCGGGTCGGGACGATGCAGGTATCTCTTGAAGGCTGGCATCTGTGCAGCCGGAGCTATACGATCTGCTGGGTAAGAAGAGGCGTGCGGCGGTTGGAGTTCTCAGCCGCTGCGCCGTCTGTGATGCCAGCATACGCCGGCATTGAAGGCACACAAAGGGTGTCGTTACCATGACGGGTAGAATTGCATAGCAGGCATTGAGAGCGGAGGAGAGGAATAAATGTCGATTCGTGCATACCTAATCTTTTCTTCCTTCTTTTTTATTACCCCTCTACAAATAACTCCCTCCCCACGCATTTTGCTCGCCTTCTGCATATACTGCTTTACTGGATCGAGGGGTACATCTCACACCGCGTTATAAACAACACAACCATGCTGTGAATTCACACACCTCTCTAAAAGCTGGCTGTCGTCATGCGGTTCGTGATATTGTGACAAGGGTATCTTTTACGACCAAATAAGAAATCTCGCAGTACCTTCTCTCCTCTCTCCTTTTGTCCCATCCCCATGTTGCATCGTACCGACATGCTCTAGATCGTACCCCATGCACCCAGCGTCCAGCTATTGTTGAGTTGAGAGACCTGGCCTCTCATCAAGCCTCCCGCACCCATGCTCTGCCTCTGGTGCGTCCTGACATCGACTTCGCCGGGTCGGCTGGCCCCGTTGACTCCCTGTTGAAGCCACAGCTCGCGCTCGACCGTGGCCAGGGCCGGAACCTTCAGCTGCACTGCCATGCTTGCTCCACACCACGCGCCCAGCGAGTCGAGCACGCGTAGTCTGCCTTGCACCACAGGCTTGTAGCCTCTGTCCCTCCTCACCATCTCCTCTACTTGGTCTGACTCGGGTGGTGCGTGGGCCGGATTGGACGGCGGCGCCGTCTCAACGCCTTCGGCATTGCTCTTTCCGGTCGGCGCCGGCATTGGCACCGGGACGGGTCCGTCACCAGACTGCCGACTGCCGTTCCGCCGTAGTTTCAGGTTCTTCTTGTACTCGTCGACCGCCTTTCCTCGAACCGGATCCCAACCCCACTCCTTAGCCAGGAGAGAGACCTCGTCGAGGATTCGTCCTTTGAGTCCGATGATATTAGAAAAGCCGCCCGTGAACATGATGCGCGACATGCAAACTGCGCGTACATCTAACGGAAGCTGCAATAGGGCTTGGTGGACTAGTAGATGTAGAGGCAGCTCGTGGTCATCGAAGCAGCGTGGCGAAAGGTAGGGCTCCAAGAAGACAGCTTCGCAAGGCTCGGCGAGTTCCGCAAATGGAATTTCTACCGTCTTCGGTGGTTTACAAGAACCGAGAGTGATTTCTATGGGTGAGCGGTCTTCAGCGGGCGAGACCGTCTCGGTCTCGTCTTGTTCATGGAGTGTGGGCAGCCCTTCGGTGCGGTCCAGGGCTGGGTCTCTGCTACCCCTTTTGCACCAGAGCATCCGAATGGCAAATTCTTCGCATTCCTCGAAGCTCACTGCACCGTCTTCCAACTTGTCCTCGGTGCGTTCCGTACGTGCCGTGGTTGGCCGTCCTCGAATGGCGCTGCAGAGGAATTCGTACGTCTCTTCTACAAGTAGCTTGCCAGCTCTGACAGTCCTCCAGCTACGCACCTCTCGAAACTCGTACACGGCAGTGACCGTTGTCTCATGCCATCCAATGTTGACGACGAGACCTGATCTAACACCAGCGGCCATAACAGTCATGACGGGGGACGAGAGGAGGGATATCGAAGGCGGCTGAAATCGGTTGAAGACGGTGTCCAAGACAGAGGCGATGAGCGGTATGGGAAGCGTTGGCGGTAGGACTAGGGTCAATCTTCGTGGCCGGGAGTCAATGAGCAGGTATCTAGAGCGCGAGTAGTACAGGGTTAATATAATCAGACACGTATAATCAGACGAGAGGAAGAATACGGGGGTTTACCAACTTGGTAAAAGCGTCCCTAAGCTCGCGCTCGAGCTTGTCTCCCACTAGAGCCAGATCCTGGCCTCTCATGTCGAGCTGCCATAGCTCATGATGGATGCCCCAAGGCGTTCCAGAAGCCCTCCTACGCCAGTCGGTATGATACGTGGCATCCCAGGCCCTAAAGTCACCGGCGCGTCTCTGCTGCTCAGGACCGAACGAGACGATTCTCTTAGGAGCCGCGTCGCCGGCAAAGCCGAGTCGCATTTTCCGGGAGCCTAGTTCGACGACTATGACATCGTCATCGGCGCGTATGGAGGAAGGGGACCCGAAGGCTGAGGGGACTATAGCCCGCGGGGGAGTTTGGGGAGTTTGAGGGAGCGCCTGGGCTGCCGAACGGTCGGAAGCGCGGATGCTAGAGACGGTTCGATGAGGAAGGGGTCCTGTGTTCGAAGACATTGCTATCTACACAGGTGCCGGTATGTCTCCGTTTACATGTTGGCCGATGCGTTTCGTTTTCGTTGTTCCTTTTTCTTGGATAGACGTAGGTATGAAGTTGTTGGTAGTATGCATATATGAAGGTGCGAAGTAGCTGTACCCAGCAAATTTGTTAGGCAGATGGGTCATGTATTTTATGCAAGGTGCGATATACCCTGACGGTCTAATTGCATGTTGCCATTGGATACCAGAGACGTCAAAGTCAATATTGAAATCCGGAGAAAAAAAAAGGGCTCTAGTCGGTGCATGCCAATTCCGTCTCCGCCCATTGCCATCATCGATTTCATCGTCATCGACACATCGGCACCGACGACGTAATTGCTATTATTTTTCTTTCTCCTTTTCGCTGTCATGCTCTCTCTGGCATTGTCATACACTCTGGCTCACCAAGGATAGGGAATCGGATCGGATTATTTCTACTAATCGTCATAGCTTAGGACTGTCCTAATTCATTCAAGTGCTAGAGGCCCTCATAATGGGCATAAAAGGGTCAATACCGAACCTGGGCTGTCATATGCCGTCCCTATCAGGGTTACGCTGACGTTTGGCTCAGGATATACAAAGAAATCGGCGCTGGCAGCCGGGTTTCGTTAACCAAACTCGCCGTCGAGAAACTCGAGCAAACTGGCCGGCCTTTGCGTCTGGCCATAGATATCTCGATATGGCAATTTCAGGCTCAGGCCGCTCGAGGTGGCTCAAATCCAGCTATCCGGACGTTATTCTACCGCCTGCTCCGATTACTTGGCTTGTCTATCCAACCCATCTTTGTTTTCGACGGCCCCAACAAACCGGCTTTCAAGCGGAACAAGCGCTCTGGTCGTGGAGATGGTGTTGCTACCTCGATGGCCAAACGACTCATCAGGTTATTCGGTTTTCAGGTTCATGATGCACCGGGCGAAGCTGAGGCTGAGTGTGCGCTGCTGCAGAAATCCGGCATCGTCGACGCCGTGCTTAGCGAGGATGTTGACACTATCATGTTTGGCTGCACGCAAACGCTGAGAAACTGGTCCTCCGAGGGCACCAAGGGCAGCAAGACTCCCACACACGTCTCGTTGTACGATACCGAGGAGCTGCAAAGGAGCGGCACCGGCCTAGATCGAGAAGGGATGGTGCTAGTTGCCCTGATGAGCGGCGGTGACTATCTTCCGGAAGGTATCCCGGGTGCTGGTGTCAAGCTAGCTTGTGAGGCCGCTCGGGCTGGTTTCGGCAAATCTCTGTGCAGCCTGAAGAAATCTGACACGTCTGAACTGGCTAGCTGGAAGGAGTGGCTGGCCTTCGAGTTACGGCACAACGAAAGCGGTTACTTCAGGACCAGGCACAAGGCATTATCTGTTCCCGAGAGTTTTCCCAACCTCGACGTCCTCAGGTATTACACCCACCCCGTTGTCTCGCCTACATCTGCTCTCGACAGGCTGAGAGACCGGCTCTGGGACGGAGCTGTTGACGTTCAGGGGCTACGCGAGTTCGTCCGCGAAACATTTGATTGGAACTATCGAGTTGGTGCTGTCAAATTCATTAGGGTGCTGGCCCCCTGCTTGCTCGTGCATACCATGATGGCGCAGAAGACACAGATTGGTCTCCGAGCCGGGTCCGCCGAGCTACAACCGTTTGATGAGTCGGAGCTTGTCGTGTCAGTTACAGGCAGACGAGCTCACTTTAGCACCGACGCCACCCCGGAACTACGTGTGTCCTTCACACCAACTAAGATCGTTGGTTACGACTTCGAACAAGAGCCAGACGAAGTCATCGACTATGGGAGGGATGGTCTAGCGCTCAACAGCGATGACGATTTTGAGGCGCCAGCTGAGGTAGACGGGTCGGAAGGTACATCAAAGAACAGCAGGAGGCCGTTCGACCCAACTCGGCCGGACCTGGTTTGGATACCGCAAAGTGTAGCGACATTGGGGATGCCTTTAACAGTTGCGCGCTGGGAGGAAGCACAGCATGCCAAGGCAGCTTGCCAGAACACAAAGGTGCAACGGCCGAGGAGGGAAGTTCGGAATACAAATGCTGGTACCATGGATAAATTTGTCAGAGTATCTAAGAATGTTGCGCGGGACAAAGATACTGCTCCAGCTCTTGCTAATCTACCACTGCTCGGCCAGAATGCGAGTCCTCTCGACATGACCGGGCCTGCCTCGACTCCCACTCTCCTATCTAGCCAGGCATCACAGAAGACGCGGCCAACAAGATCCAGTAAGCAGTCCAAATCCAAGTCCACGACCAGGAATGCACCCCCAGCATCAAGGCCGGACGCCAGAACGAGCAACCCTTGGACGATCGCCAGCTCACAAAGAAATGTCAGGGTTTCCGGGACCAAGTCTACAGAGGCCCCCGAACCCATTACTATATCCTCTAGCCCATCTACGTCGCCTGACCAAGATCGTCATTCGCCTATGAGTCGACCTCATGAGTGCACTCGGGATTCTGACTGCCCACCCCCAAGTCCGCTCCAGGGGCGCTCCGCCACGCGGGACCTGTCGCCCGGAGAGAAGTATGGGGCATCACATCGTTGCGCAGGAGCTAGAGACCATAGCCCATCGCCGAAATCCCAGCGCAAGCTAACAAGGACCGAGTCACTCCCTACCAAACAGAACTCTGAGAGATCACCCTCGGTACGACGTTTCGCGCGAGCGCGGACGGTGGCGGTAGAAGGATTTCTCTCGGATTTAGAAGACGACAGTGAGCCCGAACTACCGCCACTTAGCGACATCGGTAGGTTGCTGGGCAAGAACCCGTCCGGAAATTTTGCTGCGTCTCGAGTAGCTGAAGTCGCAACCCCTGGACGGAGGGGACAAGAACCAGAGAAGGAAAAAAGGCAGGCTACGTTGGACAGCACATTCAATGCCACCAAGCGGACTACTAGATTGTATATACCTCGCAAGAGCGAGCCCGGCTTCTTCAGAGAGGTCGAGGTCGAGGTCGGCGAGGCCACTGACGCACTGACGAAGACAAAGACAAGAGCGCATGATGTTGTTACCGCGCCTCGAGAAGTATCCGATAAGAGAGCTGCGGCCTGGAGACGTAGCGACATCTCTTGCATCGATCTGACGGCCGAGGACTAGGGAAGTCGAGACAATCTCCAGAGGATCGTCGGTGACTCGACCTGACTCTTCAGGTTGGGATTCGTTGATATAGCTACCTATATTCTTGTTAAGGGGACTCGCATTCTTCCCACCGCCGTCATGCTTCCGGATGATGTCAAGTCTCAAGGCTCAAAAGATACACGTAAAATTCGCAAAATACAACAAGTCAAGAATATTGCATGCTCAAGTCACGCATATGTATTTGGTCCAAATCAGCAGATAGACTTAGTTGTCGTTGGGTATCCTGTAAATAGTATCCTATAATAATAATTTCCCGTCAAGACGCCGGCTGCGTAAACCAGCCCAGATTCCAACCAAACCAGGGCCGAACATCTTGGCAACATCTTGGGAACATGATGCTATGATAGCATTGCTAGTAAATATGCGCAACGCATCTGTATATGGCCGAGCTTTATGTCGTGATGGGTAACCGCCGTGGGGATACCCTTTACACCCCCGCGCCCCCGATCCAGCCCAGGGCGACATCCTATCTCATCTCGTTTCGTTTCATCGTATATCGTTTCGTCTCATCTCGTCCCAAGTCGACCCAAGCCGAATTGTTTCTTATCGCGCCATATTCACCTCGGTTCCTGCACCGCTCCCGCAGTGCGGGCAATCCGAATATTGACATGGCCGAGAGCCAGCTCAATCCTCAATGGCCCAAGGCAGATCTCTGTCCACGACACGCACGCACGTCAAGTAGCTTGTCATGCCGGCCATGGTCATGCTGGTGCTGACATTGCCTGCCGCGGAAGCGCCTCGCTCTAGCTCCAGTTCCAGTTCGCTGCCCATGAGCGGGCGCACGATTTCTCGCGCGGCATTCTTTAATTCGTCAATGCGCTTTTCGAAACGGCGCAGGTTATCTCGCGAATAGAGCTCGGGCGTTAGCTTGAGGAACCGTTTACATTCGTCGTGGCCGAGATATCCGGCGCTCGTACCAGACCCTAATGTGCGATACGTGCGACCCAGGCTCGCGAGATTGGGTACCGTCGGCACGGATGCGACTACAGCCGCAGAACGAGATGAGTTCCCCCTGGAAGATGGGATCGAGGGGGGAGGCAAGGGCGGCGGTGATGTGTTATCCGCGAGCCACTGCCGAAAGAAGGACACGGCAAGCCAGTCAAGATACGACGAACCGGGGGAGACGCGTTCGCCACGGGAATTGGTCAGACTAAGACGGAAAAGGCGACTCTCAACGCGGGAAACCGTCTCCTCGAGCTCGTCAACCTTGTCTTCGATGATGTCGAGGACGATGTCTGGAAAGGAGTGGCGGATGCTTCGCTCCCCAGCAGGCCATTGCCCCACGACGTGTATCAAGGCCTCTTGGAAAATGACCTTGCTCCTGCTCAGGTAGCCTAAGCGCAGGTAGCTTACCGGGTATTTGGCAATCTGTTTCCATAGGCGACCCTGAAACTGCAGCAGGTGATGGTCAACACGGGGGCCTACAACAGCCAGTGCGTCGTACTGGTCTGCAAGCGTCAGGAGCGATTTACACTGCACGTACGCGTCGGCAATGTTGACGCCGTCCAGCACCGGCGAGTAATTGTAGAAGATACGGAAGAGATTGTCATAGTCGCGTAGGAGGTCGGCGTCTGCTTGGCTAAGGGGGGCAACCTGATCTGCCTTGGCGGGCGAGACGGATAGATTTGCGACGGAGCGGAAGAAGGAGCTCGTAGAATGTGTATGCGAATGGGTGGCCGTCCTGCGCGGGGCAGGGGTGTTGGCGGACGCGACGGCCCCTCCGAAGATGGAGCTCGGCTGTGTCGTGGTGGGAGGAGCGGTAGAGCCGGGCGTGCTAGCCTCCTTCTGTATTAACATGGGTATATCGTCACGACCGCTGCCCGGGTCCAGCTCGTAGCGCCACCGTCTGCGCGGACCAGGCGAGTCGACAGTCCTCGCGACCTCGTTTCCTCCATTACGGCCAGCTTCCTCCCCTATCCTAGCGAGTTCCCTCGAAGACGGCTCCGGTAGCGGCAGCACGCTCGCCTTGGACCACTCTTGGCTGGTGCTGGCCTCGAAGAAACCCGAGCACCTCGTCAACGTGTGTCTGTGCAAGAGGTATCTATTCTCGCGCGCCCCGGCTCTTATGAGAATCTCGACGTCTCCTGAGTGGCTAAAGACGGGAAATTCGTTCTGTGGTATACAAGAGCTTCCGCCCGCATGGGAGCGGTTATACCGCTTGCTGCGGGACGATACATGAGGGCGGGAAGCAGTGCGCGCCGAAACGACGGAGGAAGGGCCGCGGAGGGTGAGGGACTGATCGGGTTGCGAGATCATGAATACTAAGGTTGAGTCTCGCGTTGACAGGCAGCGGTGGTGTCGAAGACTGGGGAATCAAATGACCAGACGTCCTGGTTGCCCGAGGATGGAATTGACCGATGAAGAAGGACAGGCGTTCGGCAAAGACGGTCGGGTCTTGCGATGGGTATGATGGGTCGATATAGACAAAAGGGAGATGCCGAATGCGTCTGATTGCGATCCGAGTCGTCGCTCCAGCAGCCGGTTGCAAGTCTTTCAAGTGCCACGAGAGCGACGACGAGCACCAATAGATAAATGGTCAGTGCGAGTAGCGTCAGCATAAATGAAGCAAAGGGGAAATGGAAAGAAAAGAAAAACAAGGACATAGAATATCGAGAACACTGTCTAGGAGCAGCAAAAGACTGAACAAGCTGGGTCGGTTTCCCTTGTGTTGCGTAACCAGCAGCGGGAAGTAGACGGTACTATGTAGTCCTGTACTATACGCGAGTGCTCTGCCACTCTAAACGCACCGGGGGAGCTGTCACGAGCAAAGGAAAAACAACAGGCTTGCTGGCGAGATTGATAGGCTGCTAGCAGACCCTGCCGGTCTGTTGCGGCTGTGCACCTGCAGCCTGCATATGGCTGGATGGCTGGATGGCTGGATGGCTGGTAGGTTACCAAGGTTGCCACTACTGTTTAGATTCGGTACCTAACGAACAGGGCGGCCTCCGTGCTCTTCTCTCTTATTTTTGCGCGTTATCCTGTCATAGTTATCTACACGTACATACCTAGGTACATGTAAGCATTGAGCTGTCTGTACCTGGGTCGTAGTGCACGAGACGGGACTTTTCGAGGCGTCGGCTTCAGCGCATGTGTGGGTACTAGTGACGACGGGCTGAGAGGGCAGCTCCCAGCTAAACTGGCTCAACTGGCCCAGCAGCTCATGGCCTCTCAGACCCAGTCACCTCATCCTCTCCTCGGTCCTCTCCAAACTCCCCCATCCTCTAATGCGTACCTCCTAGTCCACCTCGCCTGCTAGACTACTTGTATATTATCTGCCTGTCTTCAATCCCAGCTCGACCGGATTAAGTCGCAAGAAAGAAGACAGTCCGCCGCACGAATACTATAATACTATCTATCCCATTAAGCCCGGTCGTGCCCAATGTCTTCATAAATATTCAAAATTATCAAGGCAGGATTTCAGCAAATTCGTGAGCAAAAGCTAAGATAATAGTCGTATATTATAAAAGATAAAACTGCTGCAGGAAGACAACAAAACATCGTCGACTTTTGCCTGTAAAAATCAACACTTTCGATTTTCTGTTGTACAAGTTAGGTATGTATGCGGTGCAAACATCCTTCGGGAAAGGAAACTCCCAACGCCAAGTTTTCTGAGGGACAGATGGCGGCATATTCGAATATGCGCAGGCGAGGCTGTCCTTGTGAGTCGAAGCCAATAAATCCGGAGAAAGATGGAAAAAAAAAGGGTTCATATCGAACGCACCCACCCCAGCCCAACCACATTCCGCCTTGTTACCTCCCGCCAAGCCACGTCCGCCCTATCTTACATCAGAAGCAAGTCGTTCAGTCGTCTCGGCCGCTTAGCTCATGTCCATCTCGACGTCGACCTCGGCTACCGCAACACCTTGGGGAGTGGCCGCCACTGGCTTGGGCGATTCCGCGGCCGACATGACCTCGGCGCCTTCGAAAACGGGAGGAGACATCCTGATATTGGCGAATGCTTGGTTCACGTCCTTACTCACGAGCTGACCCCGACGGAGATCCTCGGCAAACAGGAAGAACCCTTCTGCGGCTTCGACCAGGTATGATTGGAGGCCCTTGCTTTCTAACTGGATTCGGACGTCGGTAACGGGGAAGTGATTCTCGATGTAGCGAGCCCAGCCTCGAGCTGCTGCTTGGATAAGCTCATCTCCGCTGATTCGGCTCCAGCCGACTCCGAGGTGAAGAGTGAAATTGTCAATAGTCGGCTGGTTGCTCATATCTACGGATAGCCCGGGAGAACCTGCGGCTGGATCCACGTCACGGACAGGGCTCGAGCGGTTGGTCTGAGTCTGGTTGCCGGGGACCGTAACGGCAGTGATATCTAGTCTTTGGGATTTGCTGCTTCGGAGCGATGGTCGGCCTTGCTGGTTGATGGCTCGGGCTTCTTCGTTTCTGCGAAGCTCCTCTGTTGATGCCTTGTCTTCGACCCAAGTACCCGACTGACTACCTGCGTTGGCGATATACGACGAGGGCGACTTGATGAGCGTCATTCCTTCGCCATATACCCACTCGTCTTCCGGCTCCTTGGTGGGCTCGATGGTCGCGAGCTTGGCTTCTTCAACGTCTAGGTTTACTCCGGCCTCGTCCCTGGATCGCTTGCGGCCAGCGGTCGACGGGGATGTGGTCTGAGGCTGTGACCACGCAGAAGCGGCACCGAAAGTCCTGGGCCGGGCCAAGGGGGATGACTGATGCGAGAAGGGAGACAGGCCGAACGCGCCTTGGCGGGCTGCACTCGGCGACATGGTGAGGACCGGAGATGAAGTGCGTTCGAACGAACCCATTTTTTCTCAATCAAGGAGGAAACTGTTAGCACTAGATAAGAGGTGAGATATGCAAAGAAACTGGTTAGATGTGTAGCTAATCTTGGACACAAGGCGTCGCGCGGAATGGTCGTGTGGCGTGTGGAGAGAATCGAAGGTCCGGTCGACGAAGGCTGCAGCGAGGATATGTCAAAAGAAAAGGAACACGGGAAGGCCAATTGATCTGGGAGAAGTGAGTAGGGCTCAGATAAATAAGATGCGTAGTCTGATGAATCTCGACGGGCAGGATGGTACGCAGGCGGCCGCGAACACAGGCAGTGAAGGTGGAGGACCCGAGGATAGGTATGATATTGGATGGGCGGATGCGTGGGAAGCACGTGAGGAACGAGGAAGAGTAAGAGGGCAGTGTAGCAGTCTCTACGTGAGTGATGTTGCTATGGGAGAGGCCAGGAAGATAAGATGGGATGCGGTCAAGTGAGGACGCGAGAGGAGGTATAGAGAGGATGTACAGGCAGAGAGATGGAGGAAGAAAGATGGGGGGGGATGGTTGGTCAAACGGCGGGAGGATCGTGTAAGAAATAGGGAAAAAGAGAAGGAAAAAATGACTTCTTTCAGCGCACGGGACGGGGATGGGCAGAGATATGCGGCAAGGATGGCCTGTGTTATTACATAGCAGTGCTAGGACAGATGACGGGAGAGCGCAGAGAAGAAGGTACGGAGTCGGTAAGACGGGTTACCGCAGCGTCGCAACGAGGGCACATATGTGCATAAGGGTATGTACTATGTATGTACGTATAGCATGTATGCACAGAACCGATACACGCCATAAAATAGGTGGTAGGTGGTGGGCTAGCAGACGAGGCGAGGGAACCGAGTGTGTGTGGGTGTGTGGGTGTGGGTTCTCGCGCGCGCACAGGCACATCCTGTACGCAGTAGTACATATGCAAGTAAGCAGGCGAGGCGGGTAAGCTTACATGTACCTAAGCATGTAATGTGCATATCACCAGGCGGGCCAAGCGGGCCAAGCTGCAAAGAGCCGGCGCGCACGGACAGCCTCCAGGACCGCCTCGGATGGGGAGCCCTGCCTGGCAGCCGGGCACGCCTGGGAGCATGCGATGTGCATATACTCGTTTCGGGCATATATGCTGGTATGAAAGGAGGTTGGAGCAAGGGGGAGAGGGGCCGAAGGATCTACCTTGAGGTACGTACCTAGATACCTCAGAACATTTAAGGTACGTACACATGCATGGCGACTCAGCATCGCCAGCACCTCATTCGCTACTTTCAGTCCTGATTCACAGACCTGCAGATACCTACACCTACATGTAGTACCTATGATACTCCAAAATAGCACTGCTTGTGATTTGTGGCTGACGAGCTACGAGATGAAATATGGATGCCACCACCATGATAAACAGCAGAGCAAGCCAAGCCTTGCCTTCGCTCACACCGCCGCGTCTCGTTCCTTCTTTGACGCTCTTCTCCCAATGCCAAAGGCCTCCCCGATTCCGAGTTCATGAGGCATGATTACCTACATATGTACCTTAGGTAGGTATATACCTAGGTAGCTATGTAAATCTGCTAGGCCCTCCGCCAGCCAAGTCCTCATTCTTCCTTGTCACCAACCTTCTTCGTCTTGCAGGGCCTCGTCCCTTTCAAACCTCGGGGCTTCGTGTCCTTCTGCTGGGCTGTCGCTGTTCTCTCTATCGCCACGGAGACCGCGATATCCGGGCGTCGTGAGATCTAGAGAGTTGCGAGCAGCCTCCCAGGAAGCTCGCTGATGGGCTAGTGGAAATTCGGGACGACGAGGGGGGGCGGTGTGCGGCCCGTAGAGACGGCTCCGATGACGTGCTTCTGGGAGGTTGTGCGGTGTCTGTGGCTGCGATGACGCCGGAAGGGAATCGTCGTAGACTCTGAATTCGAGCTCCGTATTGCTCGTGGGCTCTAGCCGACTCTCTCTCGCGCGTGCTAGTGACCCGGTACCGTAGCTGACTGTGCGTGGCGGGGGCAATGCCGGGGAGCTACGACCACGAGGCCCGACGAAGGACTCGACGAGCCTAACTGCCGAACGGACAAGATGCCCTCTGTCCCTGCGGGGCTGATGTATTCGGGTCAGTTGGGCATTTCGCAACGTCCTCCATCTACTCACCGAAGGACTCGGGCAGATATCGGCGTGCCCTCCTCGGAGAGATGATCGTCTGGGAGGAGTTGCTGGCGGCCCTTGATCTCCGCCGTGCTGTCCTAGTCGTGCTTGAACACTGCGCTGAGACTAGGAATGGGACAGCAGGTTAGTGAGCGTCATCCTGATCTCAGCGGGTCGAGTAGCAAGAGGGACGCACTGGCAGTAAATATTGCGTGCCTGAAGTCGACCTCTTGTCTCTCGAGAAGGGCGGCGGGAGCGGCATTGGCAAGTTACCCCAGCCGGAAGGACGTGACACGGCTGAAGAGCTTGAGGTTCCGCTGCGCGAGGAGCTCGGCATGTCTCGAGAACTGCTTCTAACAGAACCGGTTCCGGTGCTGGATTTCAGCAGGCGTCTTGGCGGGCATGCTAGCAGTCGGGGACTTTCAAGAATCTCGGAGCCTGGTTGATTCGTGTGGCTGTGTGCCGAATCGTAACTTTTCCGGACGGCAGCAGTCTTGCTCTCAAGACCGGGTAGCGATTGACTTAGGCTATCCTCTTTGGCCAGATGCCTTTTGAACCGAGAATGGCGCTCAAACTCCTTGACCTCAGTCATGGTCAGGGAGAGCGTAGTGGGTGGTAGGCGTATCATCTCGTCTGAACATGGCTAGCTGACAATGACCAAAAATCTATGCAAGTTCTTGTTTGACGGGGTTCGATAATGTGCACGCAACGTCTTTCTCCTTCTCACCTCCTTCACCCGCCTTCTCTTCCCTCAAATAGGTAGGTCGTCTGTGGTGCGGCTGTCATGACAGGGCTGGAAGCTGCAAAGAACGACGGGTTTATGCCGGTTCCTAGGGAAACAGCTTCTCACGATATGCGCACATTCGAGCGTACACGTTGTGTATGACCAAGTTATTGCACGTACCTGCACACACACACGTGTATGAAGCAGCGTGCCAAGCACACACATATGAAAGTACTCATATATAACCGACAGACCAAGCTGTCGTATGTACTACAGTAAGTCATCATTGTATTGTACTTTACATATTGTACTTTACATATTGTATGTACATGTCGCTTGATATTTAAATACACGCACCTATGTACCTTGATAAGAAGTTGAAGTGGTATTTGTTTGGCGACGATAGGTTAGGTACCTTGATAGGTACGTCTGCACCCTGATAGGATAGGCCAGAAGTACGAGCCACTTGAGCGCCAGCTGAACGGGTCCAGAAAAAACCTACATGTAGGTACATGTACCCGTACCGGTAGCGCTATCAACCTCCTAATCTAACAAAAACAAGGAGGTACCTGACCTAACGTACAGATGTACCTAACCATTTCTACATTGTGCACCAGCTTCGCCCGATCTGCCACTTTTCTCGAAATTAGCATCAACCAAAGCCATCTGGTTATCTGCGTGCCGTCCGGTCGTTAGCATACTCGTCGCTCGTCCTCCGTCCTCCTTGGGACCCTTGTCCATGCACGGCAACGTTGGATTCAGATTTGTGTGTCCTGGTCGCTGTTCCGCCCACGGCTGTCGTGGGCCGCGTAAAAATTACATGCAGAACGACAGATGTACGCGCAGCCATTCCCGACAGCAATATAACCACCTCCTCTCTCTGCGAACAGTACATCGTCCTCCCCCTGCTCGGCCGTGTCCGCTGCGAAGCTCTCGATCTGTCGACGTCCTAGTCCGCCTTTGATGCCGTCGCCTTGACAGGCCTCGAACCCCAGAGTGCACGACACCGCGATAACACCACCGCCAATACCCATGCCCATCCGTACCCATACCCATACCTATCCCCATACCTGGACCCAGACCCGGACCCGGACCCAGCACCTAGCCAGCAACTTCAGCAGTCAGGTTTTCCACGCAATCCAACTGGTCTCGTTCAGCCTGCCAAAGAGTGGTCCCTACGAGAAAACAGCCCCCGTTCGAGGGCCTTTCGATGGTCTCACCTACTGATGACAAGCTGCGGGCGAGACTTGGTAACACCTCAGTTCCATCCACATGAACTAGCACGGCTGCGCTCTTGATACACATTACTCCTGAGCAACCGGCCTTTCTTTTGGGGGGAGGGGAACAAATAAAAAGACACTGATTAACGTCCAATTTCTTTTCCCGTCGCTGCTCTGGCCTGCAGCCGCCATGAATAACGACCTCAGCCTCTCGAGAGCCCTCGGCGGCCTACGCATCGCAAACCCGGACGATGCCACGCCGAGGCCGTCCCGCGAGATTGAAGATGCCAACACGCCGGCGTCGACCCAAACTACCGACACTCGTAACTCAGACCACGACTCCCACAGCGGACAAAGCAGGCCTCGGGCAAACGAGATACCAATGGGACTACCTAGCACGCAAGCTGACCCGTACAGCCAACCGTCTACATATGCACAGAACGGACCCTCGCCATACGCGAACCCCTCTTCCTCCCGTCCCCAATCCGGTCTGTATAATGCCGCGACGGCAGCAGAGCGTGACCAGGCCGCAAACTCGTACCACATCCTGCGAACCGAGCCGTCCAAGACACCCATCTACAACATTCCGAATATGGTGGACTCGAGAGCAACTTCAGACTATGCGCCGAGCATCCCCTCCCGCGAGTCAAGTCATCGCGAGCGATCATACAACCAGAACCGACAGCTCCAAGCCGTTGCCGCAAGTGGCCCTCTGCCTCCCAGGAGGAGTTCTAAGGGCATGGGTGGTGGATACGCGGCAATTCCCGGTGTCCCTATTGTTCCAGAATCCCGCGGTCTCGTGCAGGACATGCCGGTATCCAAGAGCAGCGAGGATTGGAAAGACCGGGGAGCTGCCGTATCGATGCGGAAAGAAGTAGATGCGAGTGGGAAGACCATCATGAGACCGGTCAAGAAAGGCGTCCGAGATTTTTCCTTCGGCCGAGTATTAGGAGAAGGTTCCTATAGCAGCGTATACTTTGCCACGGACCGGCAAACGCTCAAGGAGTACGCCATCAAGGTCCTCGAGAAGAAGCACATTATCAAGGAAAGGAAGATAAAATACGTCAACATCGAAAAGGATACCCTCAACCGCCTCACGGAGCATCCAGGCATCGTGCGATTATACTACACCTTTCAGGACGAGAACTCTTTGTATTACGTCTTAGACCTATGCAACGGCGGCGAGCTTCTTGGCGTCCTCAAGAAGACGGGAACCTTCGATGTGGAGTGCTCGAGGTTTTTCGGGGCCCAGATCTTGGACGCCATCGAGTATATGCACTCACGAGGCGTAATCCACAGGGACCTGAAGCCCGAGAACGTTCTGCTCGACGATCAGCTTCACGTCAAGATCACCGACTTTGGGACTGCGAGACTGCTGAGCGACCCGCGGGCACCGCAGGCCCCTCCTAGGATCGAGGACACGGGGACGAGCTCCAGAAGCAAAGATCAAGACGATGACAGTCGCGCAGCGTCCTTCGTGGGCACGGCCGAGTATGTGAGCCCCGAGCTTCTGACTAATAAGAATGCGTGCAAGGCGAGTGATCTGTGGGCTTTCGGTTGCATCATCTATCAGCTCCTAGCGGGAAGGCCGCCTTTCAAAGCTGGCTCGGAGTATTTGACCTTCCAGAAGATCGTCAATCTCGATTACGAGTTTCCCGTCGGATTCCCACCGGCGGCGAGAGATCTGGTTGAGCGCTGTCTGGTTCTCGACCCGGCGAGGCGGCTAACTATCGAGCACATCAAGAACCACGAGTTCTTCGACGGCCAGCAATTCGGCAAGATGCTGTGGAGGACGAAGGCGCCTCGGCTCCGGCCATACGTGCCGCCGTCTCAGGAGCCCAAGATCATTCAGCTGAACGGAACGCCTAGCAACCCGCAATCTGCGCCATCCAGACCGCCGACGACGATGAACGGGCTGAACGGGTCGTCGAGGGCGCCGGGGAGGATCATTACAGATATCCCGCCGCCCTCGCAACTAGATATCGAATGGTCGCCCGTGCTAACAAAAACCAACGAGAGGATACTGAGGCTCGGCGACCTGATGGTCATGTCGTCGCCAATTCCGAACAGCCCACATAATAAGAGCGAGGACGGGCATAGAAAGTTCTCCCGTTTCTTTGGTGGCAGCACGACGAAGAAAAGGCAACGGTTGGTGATGATAACGTCGAGCGGGAGGATTGTCTTGGCGCCGGCGGGGGGCGAAGAAAAGAAGGCAAAACAGGAGATATCGCTCCTGACGGCGGATTGCTCGTGGAAGAGCCAGTCAGACGCCAAAGGGCAGACGGTGTGGTGCGTCGATTCGGTAAGTCTCCTTCCCTCGATCCCTACGTAAGTGTGTCGTCCAGGTACTTATACGTATGTATGTATTAGGCCGGCATTCACTATACCTTCGAGGATGTCAAACCTCCTTCTTCCCTCGAGCCGCCGCGGCCGACGGCCGACGACTGGCTCGAGACTCTGCAGCAGGCAAGGGACTTTGCCATATCGCTCAGCATGACGCGTTCGTACACAAGCGACAACGCGTTTGGCGAGATGTCATCATCCATGTCCAGCCCGGCGAGCACTTTTGGACCGGAGGGATACGGCATCAGCGAAAGGTCTCAGAGAAGCCACCTGAGCAAGAGCCAGGCGAGCCTTGAGGATACGGCGAGTGCGAAGCGTAACCGGTTCAGCAAGCGACAGTCGAAGCAAGGCCTTGGCTCGGCTTTTTGACGGGGGGAACCTCGGACGGGTCATGTTGGAAAGTTTTCAAGAAGAGAAGTATTCAGCATTTCAAAGTATGCACGACCCCGTCATCAGTGTACCAGTGGGCCGTATCTAGCTCCCCAACTCCCGAGTTTCCTATTCCTTTTGTTTCGTGTGCGGGCATGTTCTAGCGAGGCGTAGGCTTTGGTAGCTTTTTTTTTTTCCCCGGCAATACTTGAAAGTTGTCTTTTTCCATGTCGTGACACCAAAAATATGAGAGGCAGTTTTGTTTTCTTACCGCCACCTGTTCCTCCACGGCATCATCCCATTCGTGCCACCGAGATGTGTTTTGATAGATTAGAGGGATTAGCATTGCCCACGGCTGCGATTCACATTCTCTGGCATGCTACCAAGACGAGACCCCTCCCTATTCCCTCATCAACCCCGGGCTATAAAGTGACAGGCGGAAAGGGGGGAATGGAAAAGGATGTTGCAACTGGTTGGCCTGTTGGGAGAAGTGACCATAAAGGGGTTCGGGCAACCCAGCAAGTGGAAGCAGATATAGTGAGAATATATACCTAGTTATAATAAGTCAAGTTTTCAGGCTCGACATGTCTTGTATCGTGAGCGACGAGGGATGGCGGAATGTAATATCTGTAGGTGTACATATATATATGTACCTAGGAATAGTATTAATATGCACAATTGCACATCCATGTGCATTTACAGAGGGTACATTTGTACATGCGCAGCCACCCTGCCACCCTGCTAACTACTGACTGCCACCTGCCAGTCATTACGTGCCAGCTGCTGCCGTAACCGCGGCCACCACTAGGTGGAACTTTTCCAATGTCCAAACGGCGCTCTTCCTTTCCCTTGTACTTTACTTTCGTCAATATCCACCTGAGCCCCCCGTCTCTTTGCTGGAGCCAAGCCCGCTCGACGGAGGGAGATAAGAAAAAAAAAGAACCAGACACGACCGCGACGAAGCGGACGCGCGCTTTCAAACGACCATTGCCCCTACCACCCCCTCCTTACCGTAGTAGGCATCTTCCTAGGCGCGATCGGAACTGGTGTCGCACGCTGGTTCAGTGGAGCTGCGACAGTCCAGTCCCCTTACCCAGCCTCTGCGGTTCTACCAGCCAGCCAAGTCTCACGGAGCAGAAGGCGAGGCAGCGCGGCACCAGAAGGAAGATACTAACAGAAGACGAACGAGAGGGTCCGAATCAGCCATGATGCAGCCTGGTTACCGCCCGTACCCGCAGCAGCAAGTCCCGCCGCAACGTACCCCCCATTCGGCCGGGCAGCGACGAGGAGGTATTGGTATGTAACCTGGCCCTGTCTGCGCTCTGATTTCCTTCGACATGCTTGCGCCTCTTCTTATATATTGTTTTAATTGCTGGCCGGCGATAAAAACCCCCCACAAACCCGCATGGACACAGACTACTACACACGTACATGAAATACTTACAGTATTCATTCCCATCCCCCCCCCCCCGTCCGCATCCACATGCTCATCCCGATCCCTCGTCCACAATCCCCCATCCACACATGGCTCCACCAGCCCATTAGCTCTCCCGCCAATGCGCCAGTCCGCCAGTGCGCACATACGTGCCATACACTCCCATTACATCTGTTGCTGCAACAACATAGTGCTCTCATCCTCAACGGCCACAGCTCCTCCCTCCCACCCTCTCGCCGCGTTTCTATCTGACCGCCTCTCTCTGCTCATTAGGTCCGATGATGTCGTCCGGCCCCCACCACCAAGTCCCCTTGACGCAGGCGCAAATCGCACAGCAGCAGCAGGCCGCCGCCATACAGGTCGAGATGGCGAAACGCCGCAGTCGTAAGCCCACAGACAAGAACCTCCCCGACAACATTGACGGCTGTACCGTTGGCGACATGGCCGTGAGGTATCGGGAGCTCAGAGACTTCGAACGGAGTCTCGACGCCACCATAACGAGAAAACGCCTCGACATCGTCGATTCCGTCAATCGCAGCACCAAGGTACGTCGCACGCGTCGTTTGGGCCCAATTGGCAGCTATGCCAGCTAACACGTCCACCCAGCGATGGAAAACCCTTAGGATATGGATCACCAATACCGCAGAAGACCAGGTCTGGCAAGGAAACGGACTCGGCGTCGACAGCTTCGATTTTAGCTCCAATCTAGAGCCAAGCTATCGCGTCAAGATCGAGGGACGGTTGTTGGACGACGACGACGACCTGGACAAGGACGATGACGACAGCGAAGACAACAAGGCCGGATCCGACGAGAGCGATAGAATGGAGGAAGACCCGAAGCCCAAGGGTCCAAAGGTGCCCAAGTATAGATTCTCACATTTCTTCAAGGCCCTCACCGTCGACTTTCCCAGTAGTCGAAAGGGCATCGACCAGAGCATCGAGTGGAAGAAGCCCGAGCGCGCTGGCCCTTCGTCGAGCTTACCGGCGGCCGCCGACTTCGATGAGTTGACGTTCAAGCGTAGCGGCGACGAGAACATCAACATCATTATCAACCTCCACAGACACGAAGAGCCCGAGCGGTACGCAGTCAGCCAGGAATTAGAAGACATTGTTGACCTGTCGGAGGCAACACGCCAGGAGATTGTCATGGGTATTTGGGAATATATCAAGCTCATGGGTCTGCAAGAAGACGAGGAGAAGCGGAACTTTCGTTGCGATGATTTGATAAGAAAGGTAAATATTAAACTCAGGCCTGCCATTAACGAGTACATATCTAACGTCCACACCAGGCCTTCGGCGTTGAAACGGGCTCAATACCGAAATTGCACGACTATATCACGCCGCACTTGAAGCCGCTTCCGCCTGTACAGCTCCCCTACACCATCCGCCTCGACGATGAGTTTCACAAGGACCCCCGACCTACAATCTACGACGTACGCGTGGCTGTGGACGACCCGTTGCGAGAGAAGATGCTTTCGTTCCTCAACAACGCAGGCTATGCCAACATGCTCAAGGAAGCGGCGTCCCTCGACGATCAACTGGCGATCATCGTTCAGGCGATCCACGTATCCAAGGCAAAACACGCCTTCCTAGCAACTCTTGGTGAAGACCCGGCAAACTTTGTGCGGGATTGGCTGAGCTCTCAGAAGCGAGACCTCGACGTGATCATGGGCGAGTCGATGAGGGGCGTGGGAGAGGACGCTACGGGTGATGAGTGGAGGAAAGGAGGCAAAGAAAGCATCTGGTCTACTGTTAACGCCCGGGAGAGCGTAAATGTATTATTAGCAAAACAGCCTGTTCAGGCTCAACGATGAACATTCTATACACAATACAGGAAACTTGAGGACACATTACGCAAGATTAACAACAACCGCGAGTTCAGTAGTTTACTCCTGGTAAGCTTTCGTAATACCAGGCCTTTTAACGTGATAAGAAAAAAAAGTTCAACCGTTCAGGTGAATGTATATGCATTGAGTTTACGAAATGGTATTGTGTCAAGTTACGTTTCTTTAATTTTTTAAGTGGTCAAAACCGCCCAAATAGGCAAGTAAAAGCGGGCGGCGCATATGGGCCAGTGCGAGCGAAAGAAAGAAAACGGCAGCCAATTAAAGACATAGATTAAAAAAAAAAAAACTCTTTCGCGCGCGTAACGCGCGACCGCGGAAAAGCCGATAAACGTATATAAAACGATACGTTTATTATATTTTAAAATAAGATTTTTATAATTATATTTATTACAAACGTTATTATTATAATATAAACGTTAAAAATATTTTAAATAATTAATATTATTATATTAATATATATATAATAAAAAATTAAGTTTTTATTTATATAAATTATATTAAATAATTTAAATATAAAAAAAATATAAAAAATATAAAAAATATAAAAAGTTAAAAAATTTATAATAACGTTATAAAATTAATATAAATATAAAAAACTTATATATAATTATATAATTAAAATTATAATTAAATTTTATAAATAAATTATTTTTTATATAATTAAATATTATTTTTTAATAAAAAAATAATTAAATAATATATTAATTATTTAAAAATAAATAAAATTTTTATTAAATTAATATTATTATAAACGGTTTATATAAAATAAAATTATTAAAAAAAACTTTAATATTAAATATTATTATTATTTAAAAAAAAATTATCGTTATTATAATTTTTATTAAATAATGAAAAAAATTAATATTAATTTTTAATAATAAAAATTTTAATAAACGTTTTTTTAATTATTTTTATATTAATTATTAAAATAATAAACCGTTAAAAATAAAATATTTATTTAAAATAATAATTTATAAAAATAATAAAATAAAATAAAATTATTTATAAAAAATTATATTATAATAAAAAGTTTTTAAAATTTAATAATATATATATATAAATATAAAAATAAAAATCAATATAAATTAATCAAAAATTTAATAAAAAATTTAATAAATATAATAAATAAATAAAATAAATATTAAAAATATTAATAAAATTTTTATTTTAAATTATATATTAATTATTTTATAAATTTTATAAATAATAATTTATAAAAAAATTTATTTTAAAAAAAACACTTTTTTTAAATATTATTATAATATTACATTATTATTATTATAAAACGATTAATTAAATTTTTATTATATTAAAATTTAAATAATAAAATAATTTTATAAAAAACGTATTAAATTATTTTTATTTTAATTTATTAAAATTATAAAAATTTTTTAATAAAAAAAAATTTTTTTTATTTTATTATTTATTTATACATTTATAAATAATAATTTTATTTTATTTATATTTTTTAATATATAATTATAATAAATTAAAATAAAATATTATATAATAAATGAAATTTTTATTATTATTTTTATTTAACTTAAATTATTTATTTTTTTAATTAATATATTAATTATTTTATATATATATTTTAATTTAAAACTATTTTAAAAATAAAATTAAAACGATTATAATTAATATAAATATAAATTATTTTAATATTATAATAATTAAATTATAAATATTTATTTATATTTTATATATTAAAAATTTAAAATGTTATTTTATAATAATATATAAAATAAAAAATGAAATTTTTAATTTTTAAAAAAATAAATATAATAATAAATAAAAAAACGTATTTAATTTAAAATTAAAATTTAAAATATATATAATTTATTTTTTATTTTTTTTTTTTAAATATTTTATTTTTATATAAATATATAATTTAAATTAATTTTTTTATTAATAATTAATCATTAAATTATATAATATATAAAAATATTTTCATTTAATAATAAATTTTAATAATAATTATTATATTAATTTTATTAAAAATTATATTTAATATATTAATTTTAAATAATATTAATTAAACGATATTATTTTTATTATTAATTTAAACGATATTTAATTTAATATATATTTTATTTTTATATTAATATATTATTTAAAAACATTTAATTTAATAAAATTTTATAAACGAGTTATATTATAATAACTTTTTTAAATATTAATAAAAATAATACCGTTCGATTAGCATTATTTTTAATTTATTACGTTAATTTATTAAATAAAAACAATTAAAATTATATTTTTATAAATGAATTTTTAAAAATTATAAATCTAATTTTAAAAATAAAAAATATTAAAACGCTTTTATTTTTTATTAGAAATAACGTTTTAATTTTATTAAAAATATTATAAAAAATATTTATTTAAATATAATATAAAAAATAATATTTATTATTTATATAATTATTATTATATTAAAATATTTAAAAAAAAACAATTTTATAATTTTTAATAAATATTTTTTTTAATTATATATTATTTAATTTTTATAATAATAATAGAATTTATAAAAAATATAATAATAATAATTTAAACGTTTTTAAATTATAAATTGTTGTTATAATTTAAAAAAAAGATTTTTTTCAAAATTTAATATTTAAAAAATATATTATTTAAAAGGATTAATAAAAATACATTTATATATAAAAAATAAATTTTATTTATTAAAACAATTAATAAAAATATAAATATAATAAATAAATTAAATATATAAAATAAATTAAATATCGTTAATAATTTCAAAAATAAATAAATAAAAATATCGTTTATTAAAAAATAATAAAATTAAATTAAAACCATTATAAAAATTTATAATTTTAATTTTAAAAATAAATTTTTAATAATATATATAAATATAATAAAATAAAATATATAAAAAACTTATATTTTTTAAATATTTTATATTTATAATTTAAAAAATAATTAATAATATTTAAAAAAATAAACTAATTATAAATTTTTATTTATTAAATTAAATTATAGTATTTAATTTATATTTTTTATTTTTACAAAAAGATATTATATTTAAATTATTAAATAATTTTTATGTAAATATTATAAATGAATTAAATTTTTTTATTAATTATTTATTAAATTAAAATATTAAAATAAAATAATTATTAAATTTTTATAAAAATTTAAAAATTTTAATATTATTTTTATAAGTTATTAAAATAATTTAAAATTCGTTTAAAAATTTATAAATTAAAAATTTAAATTTTTTCAATATTTTATAATAATATATATTAATAATATCGTTATATTTTAAAAAACGATTAAGAAACATTTAAATTATTTAAATAATATATTTTATTTTTTTATTACATTTGAATGTTTTTTTTAAATTTAAAAAATCATTTCTTATTATACCGATATATATATAATAAAAAATTTCAATTTTCGTTTTTATAAATTATATTAAATAATTTAAATATAAAAACAAAATAAAAAAAAATACACTTATAATAACGTTATAAAATTAATATAAATATAAAGTCCGTATATAATTATATAATTAAATTATAATTAAACCTTATATTTAAATTATTTTTTATTTTATTAAATGCTATTATTTAATTAAAAAAATAATTAAATAATATATTATTTATTTAAATTATTTTTAATATTTATATTATAATATTTATTCATTATAAATTATTAAATATACATTATTAATAATATTAAATTATTTATTATTTTAAATAATTTAAAAATATATATTAATTTAATAAAATTTTTAAAAAAAAATATTTTATAAGATTTATAAAAAATATTATTTTTTTAAAAATAAAATCATATAAAATAACGATAAAATATTAAATATAAACATTTTTTATATTTTTTATTTTAAAAGATAAAAATATAAAAGATTTTAAATTAATTTAAAATATTTTAATTATTCTAATTAATTTAATTAATTTAATTAATTTAATTAATTTAATTAATTTAATTAATTTAATTATTTTAATGATTTTATCTTATTTATTAATATTTAATTTATTTTATATTTATAAAAATTATTATTTTAAAATAAAAAAACATACGATATTATAATATATTATTATAATATATTTTAAAATAATTATTATATTTTTATAAATATTATTTATTTTATATAATTACTATATAACATTTTTATTAAAAATAAAATTTAATATTAATTTATTAAATTAAAAATTCTATATTTTATATAAATATATAAAAGTTTATAAAATAATATTTAATCGTATAAATAATTTATAATGATTTTTATAAATTATAAAACCATTTAAAATATTATTATTTAAATATTTTTAAAATTAATTATTTAATTAAATTTAATTTTAAATTTATAATAACTTTTATAAATTTATTTCAATTTCGTTTAAATATTTTATATATATTTAAAAAAAAAATAATTTAATTTTTAACGTTTTATTTAATTTATTTATAAATTAAATAAATTTTTAAAAAAAATAAAACGTTAAAAATAATAAACTCGATATTATAGTTAATAATTTTAATTATATAATCGATACGAAATTATATATTAATAAAGATTTTTACAAATAATTTATAAATAAATTTATTATAAATATTAAACCTTTTAAAATTATAAAATAATAACTTATATATTATTTTTATTATATTTTATATAATAACGGATCATATTTTATAAAAAATAATTATAATTAAAAATATTTATATATATTAAAATGTTATAATTAAATTATATTTTAAATAATTTATAATAAAAAATATTATTTTAAATTTAAAAAATTAATATAAAATAATATACATAAATAAAGAAAATTTTAAAAAAAACTTTATTTAATTAATAAATTATTTATTTTATTTTATATCTTTATAATTAATCTTATAATAAATTTATTAAAATTAAATACAGTTAATATTTTATAAAAAATAATGAATTATAATAAATATAATATTATAATAATCATTATATATATATTTATTAAAAAAATTTTTAATTTTAAATTTAAAAATTTATAATATATATAAATACATTAAATTTATTTTTAAAAAAAGTTATAAATTTATATTAAAATTTTAATAAATATTATAAATGAAATTTAAAATATAATTTAAATTTTTTATTTAAAGTTTCTTATTTATATATTTTATTTTTTTAAAATGATTTTAATTTATATATTTATATATAACGCGAAATTTTTTTAACGTTAATAAATTATGTATTATTTTATAATATTATAATTTTATAAATTCATTTAAAAAATAATTTAATTATAAATTAAATAAAATTAATTGTAATATTATAAAATTAACATAAATTAAATAATTTATTATATTAATTATATTAATAATTAGAAATTTTTATATAATATTTTTAATAATTATATTATATATTATATTTTAA